>JAGSMW010000001.1:5000000-7500000 GCA_029286795.1 Byasa hedistus
GTCAAAGCTTTAGTAATTTTTTTCTGATACTGGTATCAAAAATATTGCTGCGATGGCATTGAGATGATGTAGATGTGATTATTCCATAAGCCCTTTGTACTTTAATTGAGTCGATCGGCAGCTATAGTCATCTCTGTGTGCACCCGTACCAATTAGTCTTTCGTCAGCGCCCCGCTTCCAGGGAACCACCCTGCCATTCGCAGCATTCATTTGTCGACGAATTTCCATTATCTCTACCTGGATCACTTTTGTCTATAAGTGTATTGACAATAGCTCTAGTTATATTATTGATGATGTTTTCATCTCATTCGTCGCCGCGACTAGCAAAACGTTAATTAAATAGTAAGTGATTCATTCGCCCGTCTAACACTAAGTATGCTAGTTAGGATGATATACACCACCATATCATAATCGAACTCGTCGTCTTGTAACAAAAGTTGTTACCTTAGTAATTTCACCAGCTACAACGCTCTTTATACCCTAAAAAAGTTATACTTGCTAAACTACGGTTTGGCAACAGAAATAGACGCTGCGGTGCTGCTACCTAAATAGAAGGTCGCAATTCATTATTAATTTTTCACACTTTATTATTACCTTAAAAATGGTTAGGAGTATATTTTTATTATAACCGGATCTACATTAGAATACGTGAAGGTCGTCTAATAAAACAATTTTTTTAATAAATAAAATAACAAGCAATGTAATTTTACGAAAGTCAAAATTATTACGTAAACAAAAAGTCGCATTATAATCAATGAGGTTAAAAATAAATGGCGTCATAATTTAATTAATGGAGGCCGTGACAACGCTGTTACTTGAAAAGAAAATTTTTCACCGCCCCCGAGCGTTATGTTAAATTGAATCGAGGCCGCGAATATTTCGGAGGTTGGGTACCCCCGAATATCGCTGTCGGGCCCTCCCCCACTTATCAGATATACTTACACAGGAGTCTATTTAAAATATATCTCCAAGACTTTCTTAAAATAATATAGATCTTTTTTATATTTACTGGTTTTTCAACACAATTTTCCTCTTTCATTATTATTAATAAAGAGTGGTCTAACATTAATGGAAAGCAGCGACCTGTCGCTAACGCCAGTAAACAGTAAACATCATTTTTATTTACTCATTGCTGAGCGCATTTTGCTGCGTTATGAATTCATTAAAAATGAAATTGATATAAATATAATATACTTACCTAAATTATAAATGTTTAAACTTAAGAGATTGCAACTTAGACTTTTAGGTTAATATGTTAGCTTTTCTGTCAGTTGTGCCGTACTGGTCACAATAAATACCTGTCATCGCATCCAACTCCTCAATCAAGTGTATCGGAGTGGTTGTCGTCCGGACATGTTCCCACTCGGCTCGCATTAGGATACGCCACTAGACGAGGGTCCCTCAATTTGCCGACGTTTATACGGTCCGAGGATATCGCGGCCGATATGTAATTTACTTACTCCTAACTAGACGGGATAAAGAGACGTCCTTTTGTAAATACTCCCTTTTTTGTATTCCCCGACCCAAAATAAGCCTCCAATGGTTTGGATGTTGTGATAAAAATACCATTTATTTTTATTATATACACATTGAATGTAATTAAATGTAATAATACTTTATTGCTTGATAATAAAGAGCCAAGATTTCTAGATATTTCTAATTCAAGATAAATAACATTTTAGTTTCAATTAATGATCCCCATCTGCGTTGATCACAGTTTTATTAAACTTTTTTTTAGCAAATATGTTTGTGTTATACAGTTTTCCTTGTCTCTATAGTTGATATTTAGCAATACTTGTTGTGTAAATCTTTTGACGTTATAAATGTCAATGTTAACCACTATTATGAATACTATATTTTATCACTTGAATGCTTGCTGCATTTATTAGAATGTCTGTACAATTTTTATGTTTTAAATTTCTTAAGCATACGTAACATTGTATTAAAATAGAACTTTAAATTTCGCAACCTTTGTATTTTAAACCATTGTGTTATATCTGGTTTTTGTTGCAACTGTTCAACAAATGGTCGGTATTCAGAATGAAGTATAATACATCTATCTCAATGGTGTTCATCCCTCGGGTTCAAGCTTGACAAAATAAGGAATTGTTATTTTTTGTGGGCATGGTATCCTTATTGGGGTTTATTCTCTACCTGGGTTAAACATGTATGTGCCGCTACCAAATGTAGATGCTTTTAGAAATACAACTTTAAAAGATGTTTAAATTAACGATATAAGTATTTATAAATATTTTCTTTGGACTATTATTGTATTACTTTTGCGCAACATTGCAGTGTTTAGAATTGGAAATTATTCAATAGGATCGTATAACATGTAACAGATATTAAATATATGTGACAAATACCACATTTTCAGTTCTATTTGTGTAATATGCAAACAGGAACCAAGGGCTGCAACACTTAAGTTATTCCGAATTAAAACCTATGCCAGTCGTAGTTTGTTTTTAATTTTATACCATTTACGATGAAAGCAAAACCAAAACAGCGATACTATTTTACATATACACATATTCTACCAACACATACTAAAAATGTATATCATAGAAGCTGATAGGCTGTATGTGATGTGCTATCCGATGTAATATGAATAGAGTCGGATTAAAGAGATATGGTGGTACATATAGACGGTCTACAAAAAACTAGGTTATATGTGCAGGGCACTTATGTATTTTAACGTGACAACGTCTATTAATTATATCACAAAAAATTTTGATAATAAATTTTATTATTCTAAATTACATGCCTTTCATTATTATTTTTGATTGTAATACAACTAACTCTCAATTATATTTGTTAGGGATTTTATTTCTAATTATTATTGAGCAATAGAATACATCTTTTACTTTCAACCAATTCGGGCAAACGCATACCGACTTAGCGGTCGGCGTAAGCCACGCCCACTTATGTGCGGGACATTTCTCAGCACGCGCGTCCTATCTTATACCAATTTAATAGACGTTGTCACGTCAAAAAACCAACAACGGGTCCAAATTTAAGTAAACTATTAGAGATATCTTTGTAATAAAAAAAAATATGTAAAGAGATATGACGATATCGGTGTCGATTCGGAATGTGTAATATAAAAAACACAAAGCTGTTTTACCCTATTTCCTATGGAAATTGCTCTGAATGAATAAAGAGTAAGCCGTAGGTAGAGTTTTGGGACCAGAAAGTTTTCTTCGAGGGGCGACGCTGTATCGGCTTTCTGTTTACAAAAGTTTTAAGCTTCAATTTGCATTACCGAAAACGACATTTCGAACAAATTACTTGTTCTCCGTAACAATATCATAAAATGATTTTCTTTTAAATTTAAATTGCTGCAAAAAACAAAAAATAATTGAGACCAACACAATTAGATACTTAATTTGAAGGTTAGTTTCATATCTCGTTAAAAGTTAAGTTACTACGACTAAATTGTTTATTACTTTTTTAATTAACATCAGAATATCTAGTTTTTTCCGATTTTACGTATTACAGACCTTTCATAGTATTACACTGATTACATAATGTAGGTGTGAAGTGGATCATTAATATTCTATAGCTCTATCCCGAAATAATAATATTATATTGAATAACGAAAATTTTCTTGTGAGATCTATTACTTCTCGCACATTCTTATAGGTAAGAATTGTTTCAAGTTAAATACAAGGAAATTGCTGAAACAATGTTATTAAACTAGAAGGAAGTACTTCGTTCCTCAGCATAAACATTGACTTTGCTGTTAGCATCTTAACTTACCGTCATGCACATAAACATCCTGCAATTAATTGCGTACAAATTTCCAACACACCCCGCCATTACGTCACAGCAGTTGCATAGAATTGTCAACTCTAACGTCTGGGCGATAAGGTTGTAGAACATTTGATTAATATCCGTCACTCTTTAAGTACGAATTGGCTTACTGTAAAACCCACGCAAAGCTTGTATCGAGAGAAAACAGATGTTCTAACGTTTTCTATTTTGTTTACAGAATATTTTAAACTTTCATTGGTTACTGGTAATTCATTGGCACTATTCAACCTTATTTATGATAAATATTTTCTTTATTTTTAAAATAATTAACTAAAATGGATTAATAAAAACGGGAGGCCCGTGAAAAACATCAATTACAAAATAATATTTTTGTTTTAAGGTACATTTTGATTTTGTGTAAAAAGGCCGTACAGTGTATGTTTATAAAGTAATATATACATAGGACATTATTGTTGTCCCGCAAAACTCTCTTCGTGTTTTTTTTTGTTTTTAAATCTAAACGCACTGGTACGAAAATACAAAATTCACAAATATTGCGAATTTTGACACGTGTCATCCTTCGCAAAGCCTGTCATTGGTTTTTGACAGGTTTTGGTTAAAGCATGTGTACGACGGGACAGGGTCCTTGTTGTTTGCTGAGTTAAAAACAAAATACTAATCCTCCTAACACACTTTCAAGTGCTACTGAATAATTTTGAGATCATAAATGATTTTTTTTTTCAATATATCGCAATGAAACGTATAGCAAATTAACAGATCAATATGATTAAAATGCAAATAGTAAGATTCATAACAGAAAATTAGTTAAAACAAAAAGTACATGGGAACTGGGTTCACTGTCTTACTGTGTTCGGGTTAGAAAGGCGTTGTAGCTAGTGAAATTACTGGGGTAAAGCGACTTAACATCTTATGTCCCAAGGCGACGATCATAATGTGGTGCAGATATAAATTTTAACTAAGTTGTTATGGGCAGGCGGATCAATTACCATCAGGTGAACGGCTCGCCCATCTCCTCGCTTTATAGAATAAAAAAAGATTTGTTAAAGTGTTGTATATTTCTAGATCTGTCTATAGTTGTACGATATGTGAAAGTGGCTCAGTATTGCATGACAAAGTTATATGTTTTTACAACGTGATGTAACTGTACGTACATGCGCCTCGTGACTAACCGAAACATTTTTAACGTCGATCAAACAGAATTGCTTTACAATTTTTTCACTCGCTCAATGTTGAATTAAATTTAATTATATAAGTAAATTCTCTACTTCGATACAAATTACCTTATATAAAACGATATATTTATAGTTATAAACATAAGGGTATAGCCCTCTTGTTTCCAATACTAGAACTTAGGCATTCTCTAAAGAAAGTCAAGGTAATTCATAAAAAAATCGTTCGTGAAGTTATTGTGATAACGATACCTAACATCTTGTTTCTCATGCTGGAAAGCGCAATATGGTGCATTGTACAGTTACTAGCACGTCATTTCGTCTAAGTGACAGAAAGAAATCCAAAATTTTAAGCGTAATCAAAATTATGAACAAGCACTGCACACACAAGTGACTTTTTACAAAGTTAGTCATTACATCCGTGGTGCTTACAATGTAAAGTCGAGAGCGATTTTTCAATGACTTAAACGTTACAAACCTCTCGTCATCATATGCGAGCGACCGTGTAGGTAATACCTACGCTATAATTTTTCACGTCCTAATCCGAAGACAGGGCCTCGTCAAAGGGAGCGCTTATCGCCTATCCCAATTTATTTTCCCCGGGATTTAGACGTGATATTGTCATAGACATGTCGTCCCGTCCTACGCAGCCTCCAATTCCGTAGGTTTTATGTTTTGATAAAAGATATTTGATCTACAGATCTACTTTTATATTATGTAACATTCAAAATTAATAATATTAAATTTACCTTGAAAATTGCTTCTATTGAAACACAAACAATAAAATCATTAAAACCTATTGTGCATTTAAGGATTGTAGTAAGCCATACACATTTCAGTTCATACGTAATAAGATTATATTTAAAGTATAAATATAACAATAGTGTTATAAAATTAATAAATAAACGATACTCGTCCTACAACTGGCTCTTCAATCAAAACGAGTAAGGACTATTATCTACGAAACCGTCCCCTGGATGTTTTCCATTGCTGGAAGCTGGAGCTCAGCAGGGATCGAACCCGCGTCTATAAGAGACGTATGGCGCACACTTTTCAAACTAAGCTATTACGGATTCTGCTCACAACTATACAATTGCAATATTTTGTAATACTTAATTAGAATCTTTAAAAGCGAAAATTACAAAAGAACGAAACCGTGATTATTTTAATATTAATGGGTCTCCATTAATAACAGTACGATAATAGTAAAAAGGTAATATTTATTGCGTCGATCAAATAAATGTTTTTTTGTGAAACATATGTGGAAACCTATCAACACACACATGAACAAGTAATAAATATGAATTGATAAATTACTGTTTATTTACTAAGAAACCCACTTTTATAATATCACATTGGCACGGTATCAAAGCAAAACAGCATATAAATTTATAAACAGTCCCAGAGCGTCGTTCTATATAGTTTTACAAGAGAATAACTTCTAGTCGAATTGACTTAATACATTTGCATTACTAAAATAAGTCAATAAACTTCATGAGTGTGGAATTACACGCGTATTCAGCGATACGTAGATGGTAGAGACAATGACTCGTTACTAACGAAGTGTCCACGGTTGTGAATTGGCGGGCGTTGATCTGTCCCCAGCCACTTCCTCTTCCTAGTGTGCCTGGAGCATCGGCCACGCAAGACCGGCATACAACAAAAATATCACCACGTTCCCCGACCGATGTCACTGGGGACGTAATTTACGTATATACTAGTGATTTATGGCCGCTGCCACTCTGCCCTCTAATAATAGAAAAATCTTTCTGAACCTGTTATTACTAAAAGAAAATTTCTCTACTATCATAAATTTAATACTTTTAATAAATATACATTAATTTCAAGGTGTTTAAAAGCGCTTTTCCGCAAGATTTTTGTGTAGTTTGAACCAATAGCGATAACGAAATAAAGCTGAATTTTTCGATATTGAAACGAGCAGTCTTTTGAATGTAAAATGAAAAGAATATGAGCGATGGCCCTTTTAGTTCAATTACATGTTTCATGAGGTCATTTCACTAAAGGGATGACAAGGGTAAGAGGGGATAATGTATAGTGGTTGTTCATTTTACTAGTTGTCATCTTGATTTTACGTAAATATTTATAAAGAAACATTTATTGAACATTGAAAAACTCCAATACTAAACCACTTTACCAAATATCAGAGATAGGATTTGACCACAGATTATATATTACCCAGAAAAAAAATTAAAACAACATTTCAAGGATTTAATACCATTTCCGTACGTCTTTTAGTGTTTTATATTGAACAAGCATTTTGGATACAAGAAAATATTAATATGGTAATAAGTTATAAATTATCATTTGAAACTTAATAACTTATACTCGGGTACTTAATATGCCACGAATTGAGTTCCAAAACATTGTAAGTAAATAGACAATTTGTTGTATAAGTTGAAAAAATTTAACATCAACATAAAACACAATTTTATGTAAGTTTTTATTACTCTAAGCTTATTACTAATGCCATCTAGGGGTAATTTACGGAATCACGAATTCTGTTAACGTTATGTTCCCTTTATGGTCGGTTCACATTCGTCACACGTAATCAACGTGAAATATTTTTGCTTTTATTGCGCGAGACTGTTGGTCCTTCGGTGCTATTAAACTGGGGGCAGAAGGGTAAGGGAGGAGTCATTAAATTGTCAGCAACAGAAGGTTATCAGAGCGCGTGCGCGGGAGTGGCACAATATGGGTTTAATAAATCAGCTAATTAACCCCCCCAAGTCTCATATTAACTACATAAATTTTGTGCTGCGCGACTCACCACTCCAGATGTTATGCGGGTTAAATATGCGCATAACATATCCAATGGTTCTTCTGAGGATAAGCCTATGTAGATAGGATGCCCAAATTCATGGCATTTATGAAGCAGGTTAATCTTTAAACTTAGAGATATAATCCTTGTAAAGGACTAAGTTGAATATTCTAAGTGGTAATCTATTAATCCTCTTCTATTATTACTTATCTCTGTTTATATCAACCAATGATACTAATGCAATTTACTTATTTAAATGAAACAGGGCTGAATTGTAATATATATATAAAAAAACTCTTTTCAGTTTTCGGTCTATATTATTTTTTCGATTATCATACAATATTTTTAACGATTCAACATCCTCGGGGATGTAATAATGATTATAAAGTTTAGATAACACCCCTATCGCGTGCAATGAAACTTTTATAGCTATTGGTGAATCATGTATGATATGATCATGATGGTATGATGATGATGAGATATCGCTATTAGTACACTGTTTTAAGAATTTAATAAAATAACTGTGATGTATTTATTTTCGTATTTTTATTTATTTCTTACTACTTACGCATACTTGTCATTTGATAGATTTTGTCTTACATATTAGATTGAATTAAAATGTTTATTGCTTTAAAGTAGTTTATACAAAAAAAAAAATTGTTTTTGTCCTAAATTATCTAACAACAAGTTAACATATAAAATAACTGTGTGAAACTGAAACTCATATTTTTATTACTAATATTATTGACAATAAATAAACTTTTTGTTTTGTATTTAAAAAGTAATATTCATGGACGGATCATTACAAGGGATCATTTCCCATTGAAACAAAAACGCATAGCAGGGGCGTTACCATGACTTGTCAAATTTCAAACCCCCTGGAAAGCGTCGCTGGTGAACGGAATGAATGTTATTGTACGGATAGTAATTTATCAAAATGTCCGAAGTACGTCCCGCCTGTCCGACATCGAACGACCGGATTATACTATGTTATACGTTATACGTAACTTGTTCAAGGACTTGGGATAATAGTTCTCTAAACATATTTTACAGCAGATTCAATGGAACTGCTGTCTTAACTTCTATCATTAAATAACTTATCTAATTTATCATTAAATACCTTGCTAAATAATAAGGCGCTGGTTAGGATAAAAATCTCGTGACTTCAGTAAACCAGAAGTCTTCAGTAAAGTTTGCCGGAAATGGTACTACAACGATACCTTGCTATACAGTCTCACGGCACTGAGACCTAATACCGTTCAAGATTTTAATTTTGAGTTTATAATTTAAACTCTAATTGAAAAAGTGATTAGCGTTCAAAATATCCTTTTTATACAACGAAGCTACGATACGAGATTGTTAATCTGATGATATACTACATAGATCTCGTCCCCTTGAAACAAAAAAAGGTGTTCAAGAGAACTAAATAATGAAAGTGTGATTTTAATTGATCAACATTGTCAAAGAGTTTTTAATGTTCTAGATATTAGGATGGAATGAGAGTAATTTGTATAAGATTATTTCTATTTAAATTTTTCAACATTGAAAAGAGTGTGGAAGTCGTGCGTGACATGGACAATAGAATGTGATTTGTCTGAACGTGTGTTATACATTAGCCTTTATGTAAGAACCCTCTTCCTGAGGTCCATCACCTCTTGTGCATTCAACTGTGCTCTTAGTTCAATAACGGGCTTAATCGCGTTTATTGGAACATCGCTCGTCGCATCCATTTAAAGTTACACTACATTTGCGCTTCGACATGCATTGCCGTCCGTCTATAATATATACTGTTTGAATTTGTTAGTATTCATATTATTTACATTTATTTTAACATCTCTATAGTACAAAACACAATTATTCCATCACCACTGACGATCTAGTAAAAATTGCATCGGATAAGTTCCTCTGGTAATCAATTGGGGAAGGTATACGTTAAGCAAGGACGACAATAAGCTGAAGAGATGATAATGATATTACAAACGAGTATCAATTAAAAATTATGTACAGGTTAATTTGTTTTCTTAACAGTTTGAATTGTCCTTTTTGCTTACCCTTAGAAATTTATCGAAGACAAATTAATTTGATTTCACCCATAAAAACAGCAGCAAAATATAAACTTACCTGTCTGAACTAAGCCTCAGTACATAAACTATTTGCCAGAATAAGGATATGTTCATACTTAAATTAGAGCAAATTAATCTACCCAAATAACAGAAGCGTTGATGAAAATTTTACTTTAACATTATCATGATATAAACTCGATATTTAAATGGTATAGTAATTTCAAAAATAAATTTTACCGTTTCAGTAACATTCAATGATATGCATAGAAATATATTTTATAACTTTTATCTATTGACTCTTGTATGCAAACTTGTCTAATTCTAAGTTTATTAGTGTAATAAACTTGATCAACGTATTACAAAAATGTAGGTTAATTATGTTTACCGTACATAAATTGTGCAGTTGATAATTTAATGCTATAATTTAAACAGCAGTTGTTAAATGCATTTGCTATTTCTAGATCAGACATATAACGTATAGTATTAAGTCTTAAAAAGATTTACGACAGTAATAATAAAAGCTATAAGTAAACGCAGCGCTGTCTTTATGTCTTTACCAACTTAAAAATATTTTACTCTGAAGCAACAATTGTTGTTTTGGATTTTCTTTTTCAAAATTAATTTTGTACGACGTTATAACAGCAAAGTGAATCTCAATTCATTACATCATTGCTTTTGCATATATAAAATGTACGTGGTAGTGAAAGAAAATTATATACGGCAGTGTGAAATCGATTCTACTCAGTTTCATACAAATTACCACAAAACCACATCGCGTTTCAAACATAACATCCAGCTGTTTATGTAAATAATAGAAATATTTGCGGTTCGTGTTGCATCGTTCGGAAATTCATGTATACAACCCAAAATCGATGAAAAAATTAGTTAGGAGAATATTGTATTTACACCAAAATTCTTTTTTTCGGTGTCTAATAACTTTCAAGTTTTGTCTTTGGACAAATATTTTAAGCAGTTTTGGAATTTAGTAGCTCTTTCATTAAGCAAATCTAATCTAAATGATCTTTATAAAGCTTCGGTATAAATAATAATCTATAATTAAGGTTAATAGCAATTAAGTTATATTTGGTTAAGTTACATTTCTTACATTTAATTTTTTATGGCTTAACTAAATGTGTGGCGAGAATGTGAAAGGTTTAGTTAACAAAAAATAAAATAAAAGAGAAACGCACTTTAGTATGAATATGTTAATAACGGTAATATTATATGTATGTAAGTAACATACACATGTAACTTTTGTTCTTTATGGATTCGTGTGTGTATTAAACGTGAAACTTTCATTTACAGATCAGGAAGAGGCGCAGCTTACGCTTGCTCTGAAGGCGAAGGGAATGCACCTAAATCATGCTGCGGCCGACCTCCCCTCAGACTTTGCGTATTGTTCCTCGGCGTCGTGGGAGCCTGCCTGGTAGCCGCCGGAGCTGTTCTCGGCGCCCTGAGGCCACATCCAAGAGCACCCCTCACATTACTGCTACTAATGATAGGTAAATAATGATTTTTTTCTTTCTCTTTCTAAACAAAGCGATGGGACGAACAGGACGTTTAAATGCTATCACCTTCTTATAACGATGAAGTGCTATTTAAGATTTACGCATTACATTGAGCTCGACGCGTTGAGATGATAGGTGGACACTGCAAAGTTTGTACTTGCAAAAGTATTTCCATTTTCCCTTCAAGCACTAAAAAAAGGAACTGTCTCACTTCCAATAATCTTAATTGGTCAGTACCACTGAATTAGTTCCATGAAAAGACGAATAAATTCAGGGCATTTGAAATGTTATTCATAAACTACTTATTAAATATATCACTTTGATAAAATCAAAGACGATATATTTTTACATGAATTTTTGATTACACATTCACTGCTTCCTTTTGCATGGTCCGTAACGATCAAAGATTCACCATTAAATGGTCGAACATTTCCGAAAAATGTAAGGAAATTTCGCTAATGGCATTCATCAGGAGTGGGCTATAAAATTTAACTTTGCTCTAAAATTGTGATCGTTGCAGTAAATTGCCTTCATTTACCGTAGCGGAATCCGGGGCCCCTCATTATAGATTCCACCTGCATATGACAATAATAAGTCCTGGACGCGATTCCATTACATCATTCACGAACTCGTGTCCGCCCTTCGACGGACGGAGTTTTCAATTAAACTTCAAATGAGTTTTGGAGTAGAATTAATTGGATTTTCATTAGTGTTAGGGACAAATGATGTTGTTACAGCCGGGCGATCTATTGTTTGCATGCCAGGGCAATTTGTACACGTCAGTCACTTCGCAACTTCATGCATCGACATCAACCAAATGGTGAACAGCTTTCCATACATACTGTTTGTATAGGACAATACATCATACTCGCCTATTTAGATACAGACTACGTCTATTGTTTGCAATCATGCACACAAAACAGTTATGGTAAACATATGCCCACAAACACAATAGAAAGCTTAAGTTTAAAAATGGTCTGGATAAAACTAAAACAGGAAACATGTGTTTAATTAAAAATTTAAGACAAATAATAGTCAATTAGAGATATATAACTAATTCGGTGGTTTAAAAAACATTTGTTTAACAACAAATTATTTATTTTGGCTTTAATGCTTACTATTAACGTCGGATCGCCTATCATGCATTTCGATATATACGAAGAATACATTAAAAAAACAATTTAAAAGTAAAAAGAAAACCAATTTTTCTCATTACGAGTTAACTCAAGACAAAAATGTAATGAATGTTTTTACATACGAGGTTTTCTTCGATATATCGCACACGCTACGTTAAACCATAAATAATTCGTTTTTTATATAAAATTCTGCATTAGACACAGCTTTATTGGAAATAATTTGTATACATATATTTTTTTATTAATGTCTTTATTCTAATATAGTGCTTGGTCACGGTTTAATAAAACTAAAACTCCTTATTGTACTTGTAGGTATAGGCGTGGTACTGGTAACAGCTGCGGGGCTAGCGTGGAGGCTGGGCGCGAGGGATACTCCATGCGCACTCCTCGGGCTTCGGCGAGCCTCGTGCAGGCGTTTGGTGCCTCGGTTACCTCCAAGCTACGCCCGACCTCATCATCCCTACGCAGCAATGCTGTACCCCGAATTCCACTACAGACCACCACCACCCACCTACCAAGCTTCAATGCAGGAGTACAGACTCAGGTATTTTTAGAACTAGAACAGCGAGAGTTTTTATTATAAGTGATGCATAATGAAAACATGATAATTCTTTACGTGGATATTCTCAATTTGCTTCATTGTAAAACAATGAATAATACCTAAAAAAAACTCTTAAAACAGACATCTTTGATCTATGTATATATGATACCGTTATATATTAGCTTAAAATATTTATTTCAGGTTACTTCTTCTAGACAGAAGTGCGCCCACGGTGTCACCACCACCCACATATAGGTCAAACTCAGCCAGTCTAGTCAGGTACGTTAATCAAAACGGCTATTTATTTTACGTTTTTAAGTAGGAATGTGGACACGCTAGACATTGTCTAAAAATAAGCGAAATTTTCTAATACTACGTACAACGCTGTACGTGTATTACTTGCATGGTTAATATTATAGCTTATTCGTTCAGGAAGTCGGCTCTTGTAAAAATGATTCACGGTGTTAAGGGTTCTTAAGCTAGTATTGTTTTTAAGACAACAACCTCTACAGAATTTTAAACAATGTTTGTTAATATTTCAATGCTACATTGTTTTCTGCTTGCTGTATATTTAAAACATTAAATCCTTTATTATGGTATTGAAACATAAACATTAGCTGTGCGTTTAAACGCCTTCATCATGCTATAAAATATGTAGTAAAAATCACAAATGTTGTAGGATAATCATAAAAATTAAAGTTGCCTTTCGTTATAATAATACTCTAACATTTAACGTCACACAACTATGGTCTTATTTGTTTGTTTATGCAGGGGAACAACAGTCGCAAATTGGTGTGGTTCCGAGTACAGCGGGCCCCCATCCTACAGAGCACCGCGAGCGGAACCACCGCCCACGGTCACCGACGTTCCTTCCCTAAACCCTATTGACTTGAAGTACGCGGAAGACACGATAGAATCTCTACCCAAGCCTACAGAACAAGAGAAGGACCCCGACGAACATCTCGTCACTATTGTGCACACAGATGCACAACCTGTTATAGTTACGGTTTCAGGTTCGCCTGCGCTCAACGAGACACACGTTACACACACATCTGAAATCGATATATTGGCACACTTATAACGAACCCATCAATTAAATAATACGCGAAAGATCAACATAAATACACAATGCTTATACTCGTATTGTTATAAGTTCGAAATCGAAACGTTAAAAATTTATGTTACTGTAATTAACTATGTAGATATTTATTTGTTGATTTATAACTAGAAGCATAAATACATAAAACTATGTCGGAGAATTTCAACACTTAAAAAAAAAAAATAACATGTTATTTATAATTAAAATGAAAGCCAACAAATGATGTATCTTATTTAGTGTTCAATATAAACCACTTGTTAAATTGAATTATAACTCATTGCTATAATTCGTCAAAAACAATGAAATACACTTGTCAGTTTCCGGGATATGTACATAAGTCTCTCATTTCGTTATTCTTTGCGGGTCATAATGGGAAACAATTGATGATATCTACAAGAAAATAATAGAGAAAGAGTACTTGAAACTGATCACATTTACTTACATACTTCTTACATGTGTTAATATTCCCACCTAAATTGCGATAAGCGAATTATTCGCAAAGGATATATCGACCTTAAATTATATAAATGCATATAGTTAGCAAAAAACATATATTTCCATTATCGCCTTTATTTAGAATCTAGATAACTATGGTATTCTATAATACCAGAATGAACTCCACGGTTTCTGAATAATATCGCACTGTTACTAATAGTTGGATAAGATTCGTCCAGATAGAATTCAACTTGCACAGATTAAATATTCAACAAGATTCTGATGAAAAACCTCTTTTGTTTTATCCTTTATTGACCAGCTTAAACTGCGTAAATTTTCTTTTAAGATTTACATTCGTGCCTTGGTATTATAAGCGATTTGATTCATTAATAAAATGATCCTACGTACCTTGTTCGAAATAAGTATTATGTAAATAATTTGATGCACCGACTGAAGTACGAGTTTGTTTTGATTTTGTTATTATTATTATTATTTTAATGTAACAAGTGACGTGCCGTGTAAATAAACTACAAATATTATAGTGATTTCGCGATGGAGGTGTTTGATAAGCGATTGATTTACCGACTAATTAAACCAAAATTTATAACCTAATGTACAATGCATATGATCGTGCTAATTACTCATGTAGTGCCAATGGTTGTTTTATTAACTTTGTAAATATGTTCCAATTGTTGTAATAAATTCTGTTCTTATTAATAAACTTTCATTCACATAACCAACAGATGGAAACAGCAACACAAATTCATAATTTTAACTGCCTTCGTAGCGCAGTTGTTAACAGTTTGCTTTGTAAATCGTAGATACCTCGTTCGATTCCGGGGTAATGTTATGAAGTTTGGACGGTGGTAAGAGTTTTTGAACCCGTCTGACCATACAGTAAATCAAAAAGGAATCATTATTCAAGAATGTGATGCAAAAACCGTAGTCAATCAATACTTAATTCGGAAAAGGACACAACACCTGAAATTTAACATACATTTACAACAATATACATAGGTCGTTAATTGATGTTTAATTTTTATTTATGCTTCGTTATTACAGCTTAGAAAAGTATTTATATACGTAGCATCTAAGTTATTGTGAGCCTTCTAAAATAATAAATTATAATGTTCCCTAAACTGGTAAATAGTATTATCATTCTAATGTATATATTTAGAAAGGCTGTCGCGTATCTGCATTAATATTGTCACCAGAGAAACTGTAAAATCCAATCAAAATATCGACCTGAAGAAGCCAAAACTGTTATGTTATCCAAAGAACCGATCTCCCTGTCTGTGTGAAGTTTTTTTATTATTCTCCTACACATTTTCATAACACGAGTGTCAAAGATTATAATACTTCTTACGAGGCTAGTACTGTAGGTTCTTAAACATTATAAAAAAGGTTTTAAGGAGAAAAAAAGATGTGTAACGAAGTCGCGATAGCGTTAAGTTAAAAAAGATCACCTAATCAGTGAGGATCTAAATTAGACATTGTGTAAAATATATACTATTAATATTAAGGGAATGTAACAATATAGTGTAATTATTATACTGTACATAACATTATTTGTATTATAAGAAGTAAATAAAAAACTAGTGAAAATATATTTACTGTTTTCTTACTATATCATTCTTAGCAAAATGACGTAATGATGAACCTAAATATTTTTGCCTGTTTGGGTTGTTTTGGAATTAAGATCTAACGTTATCGATACAAAACATATTAAATAAATAATTTTAACTAGAACTGTCTAAAAAGCATCTTATTAAAGTAAAATCGGAGAAGTTATAAATCGTAAAATCGCTGCTTTTTCAAACTAAAACATTCCTTTTTTTAGGATGAATGATCAAAAATGGTCGTTTGGAAAAATGTAATACCTAATTTCAAAGAAACAACGTATTACCATATTTTTTATGTAATTCTCATAACGTGCGATGAATATCACCAGTTGAATAAATAGTAATAAATAAAGCCTTTTAAATTTTTTCACTGCTCGTACTCGGGCCAACACCATACACACCTAGCTGTTTGATTTTGGAACATGCCGAATTTTAAATAACACCTTCCTTCACTCTTTCATCATTTAATGAAAAAATGTAAATTCAGTTACTTATATGTATTGACATATTACCTTAATTCAGTTTAACTAACACTTACTGGTTTACTACAAACAATCACGAACTACATTAAGCCGCAATGTCCGCTACCCCTCCCTGGCAGGTCAACATGGCCGCTTTTAGACCCACCAATCATTTTAACAACTGAACTCATGTATTTATTTTTTTCAATTATTACTCAATTAATATTATAATAATAAATATTACCTGTAAAATTACCAACATTATTTGCAGGTAATATTTATTATTATAATTAAACCAATGTTGCTAACTAATATGCGATGACTTTATTATCACAAAAGGTAATCAAATTTTCGAACTCCAATATTTTTCCTTTTTGTTCTGTATGTAAAAAACTGAAGCTATTCATGCGAGGAGGTGAAGTTGTCGGATAGATATGAAAGGAATCAGAAATATTCGAGGTAATTTTCGATATACGTTTTTACACGGGCAATGAGATCTGAAATATGAAAAGATTTTGACTTCGGATTGGTAATTTAAAATAAACACAAGTTCGTATTAATTGTCTGTTACATGGGATAAAAAACATAAGCATAAACTTTATACATTAAATTATAAATTTTCATGGTGATATAAATTAACTTCTTAAGTGATTCAAAATGTTTTCAAAAATAATGTATTTGTAATAATTGTAAAAAATTAAAAAATCCAAATGTTACATTTTTTTTTATATACTACTATGCGACGAGGCGAGCAAGACGTTCACCTGATGGTAAGTGATACGCTTGCCCATAACAACGTGGTGCTAATTAAGATGGTATACACTGCACCAAAATGCGCTCGTCGCCTTGAGCCATAAGGTGTTAAGTCTCGTTACCCCATTAATTACACTAGCTACAGCGCCCTTCTAACCGGAACACAGTAATGTCTGCACACTACTATTTGGCGGTTGAAATAGAAGCTGCGGTGGTACCCATCCAGACGGTCTCCGGCAACAGAGACTTACCACCTGGTAAAAAGTTACATGTTAATTACTGCCCATTTATTTTAATTATAGACATAAAATCATGACTTAAATGCGAATGCAATTTCCTTTTTTTTAAGTTACTTTTACTTATGCATTGGTGTCTGTTACCGGAGAGCGTAAAGCCGCAACGCCTTTTTCTGCCCCTAGACAATAATGTGCATACATTACTGTGTTCTCGTTAAATATTTCCTGCAGTTTGTGAATTTACTCGGGTGATAGTTAATAATACATGTTTTAAAAAGAATCGTCTAGCCATAGATAAATAAAAATGCATTCCAGAGTCCACCACAGTACAACAGTAAACAATCACTCCAAAGCGAAAACCTGAACTACATATAGCAGTAAATAACCTCTCAACTCTTCTGTCTTTTCTTATTTTAGTTGTAATTGGCCTTCCGTATTATTTGTGTTTTTTTTTGCCTTTATTAGCTGTAAGTCTACCGAAAATATAAAATAAAATAAAATATAGATGAATTTGAATAGCGGTAAAAAAAATTTTAGCCTTTACATACCCTAATAAGAGCGTTGCTGTATGCCAGCTGTCAACATGACTATGTTGTATGTTGGACGAGTACCGTCATTGGCCTCGGTGTCACTTAACATTATGTGATATTGAGGTCAGGTGTTGATAAAAAGAATCTCCAATTCAATAATCTTTTGATGATACAACAAATATAAGAAACGAGACGATTACTAGCAAGTTTTATTTGAACTGACTTCGAAAGCACCAAAAAATTGCTTTTGTATGCAATGGAGAAGAGATGCCGAGATGATTTATTGGCTCGTCGGCTTCTCGCGGGCCGATACTAATGGCGGCTGAGTAAGCATTCGTCTGCGAGCTGTTTATTTTATTTTTAATACTCACTGTTCTTATTTTCGTATTACCAGAGCTAAGAATCAATCACTAAGTACTTATGTTTGAGTAACAAACAATCGTTTATTGTCTAATCTTTAGTAAATGGTTGCAAAACATAGACAAAAAAAAATCATGAAAAATTTGTTATTTAAAAATATCGCACATTTTCCATTTTTCTAAATAAATTTTTCAGTGATTATTTGTATCATTTCTAAATTTTAAATTAAACAACTGCTATACAATTTATGAACGTAACTTGCTTGCAGATAATTAAGTTTGTAAAGTTTTTCTCTTTTTTTCACCACCGAGAGTTGCTTCGACGACTTATGAATATTAAATTTTTCATAAAATTCAAACTGTTTTTTTATAGTGATTGCGTCTTTTACCTGTACCTGTACCTGAACGACTACAACGCATTTTTTTTTGTTCTACTAGGCGACGCGATGAGCAAGGCATTTACTTGATGGTATATAACACGTTTACATAATATTATAGTATTACTTCAGGTGAATGAAATATCCAAACTAAACTAAACTTACGTTAAGGAATATAAGGACTTGTTTTTTATGTTATTTTCAAACAACAACGCCACCCAATTTTGTCTGCAATAACGGAATTCTTCGAAAAAAAATTATTGAAGAAAACCTTATAAATTGTTTTTAAAAGAAACACGCCCAGGAGAAACAACAAAGTTATATGACAACGTAATTTTTTATCAGGAATACAAGACCAAAGCTAATAAATATTGCAAGTAATAAATACTATCTTTACCTACTAAATACTAAGAATGACAAATTTGCCATGTGATTTACATAGTATAAAGTATTTTTTTAAATAGTTCGAAATTTTTTTCATACACGAATCTAAAATTCTATTGCTTTTAATCAGCTCTTAACAATTCCAGAAATTGGCCATGTAATATTTTGATAGAGCTATTAACGTAATTAGAAACTTTCCAAGTACTACGATGGCTTTAATCTTTGATCACAACGGAAACTAAATGTTTTCAGCAAATTACGTTTATGATTTATTTTTCACAGAGCGGCGCCAGGGATGTCAGGCGTATAGTACTTTAAAAAATTGTTATGCTCTTATATCTCACACAGAATAAATGTTTGTGGACCAAACTAGTGAATGGATTAAACACATACATAAATCTAAGATGTTTCACAGAAATATTATTTTTCTATACGTAGTCTACGCAGTTATAAACAAATAATACGTTTAGCATGATATTGTTAAAACAGCTTTGAACGATTTGAAAACCAGATCAAATTTACCAACCGCAACACTTCCGCAACTACGTTTGTTGAACGAATAGGAGACAACGTTTCAGCTTCACGAGAACTAGTACGAAATTGTTTAATAAAAACCCGACTATATCGAACGAGAGTAAAGCTAACACGGTTTACTTTCAAACATTTTTCCTTTCAATATTTTTTCCTGCGTAATAAATTTTAAAGCGTAGAACGTTTTAGTTAAAAAATAAAAGGCTCACACTACGTAAAACGCTGAAATGGTTTTTTACTAGATTTTTATTTGAAATTACTAGACATAACTACGTCTGAGAGGTTATTACAACTGGATTGGTTTACTGATACAAAGAAATATAAATAGCACATGGAATTTTTAAAATGATCGTGCCGTTGACATTATAACAAACTATGTCGCAATAAACTTTCAAATAACAAATCAAATAAACAAAAAATTATCAAACGATATAATCGTTTTATTTTTATTATCCCTAAAACAATTTTCACTTTTAAAAGAAACTAGAAAGAAATCGGTCCAAACGTCCATGAGCTACGTCGTACCTCTATCCGTAGCACAAGGCATTGTACGCAAATAGTCGCCTTAAGCTTAGACCTTCTTTTTGGGCCCGTGGTTGAAATTATGTTTATTAGTACAAATAATATTATTTACAAAAGTATAATTAATTACGGTACATTGGTGAATATACGTACATCTTTTTTATAACCGTGACTAGCAGGACGTTCACCCGATGATGAGAGATACACCTGCCCGTTACAATGTGTCACTAGTTAAAATAGTAAACACCACACCACATTGCGGTCGTCGTTTTGAGACACAAGATGTTATATCTCGTTACCCCAGTAATATCTCTAGATATATCACGCCCAAAATCGGAACACAGTAATGTTTGCATATTACTGTTTGTCGGCAGAAATAGGCGCTGATGTGGTAACCATCTAGACGGACTATAACAGATTCCTACCACTAATTAAAATACACTAAAAAATGTTGGTTTTAAATCAAATCTAGATTAATTATTAAATAGATAAATAACTCATGTAAAAACTAAGTAGCAAAAATTAAAAGTTATGTCCTGTTTTTATTTTATACTTTTTTACTACAATAAACTGTAATTATTACCAAACTGAGATATCGTGCATAATAATTATATTATAAAAAGTATTTTGTGGTGGTCTGCTGTGTGTAATAGATATTACATCATAAAAATGTTGTTTGAAGGCTTGATCAAAGTACCAGTATACAAGTCAATGACACCGTCGTTGTATTAATGTAAACTAAGATAGTCGACACAAAGCCTCCATGGCTTTTGTATTGCGGATCGGTCCCTTCCTCGCTTGCATCACAGACCGCCCTCAGAGATTCGTTGATAATATAGTCGTGGTGATTAGCAAACTTACAAAGGAACGGTCTATTAATAAGTTTTTTTTCTCCGTGTACCATTACATTTCTCTTAGATTACACAAATCATATGAGTATAAAATATTTTAGTTATAAATTCAATAAGGTAAAATATTTTTTCCGATTTGTACGAATCTTACTAGAAATCATGACATTATAACTTCGTAAATAATGAGAAAAACATGTATTACATATAAAAACAAAAAAAACGAAAACAATAGAGTTCAATTTTCTTCAATAAAATTTAAAAAAGAATACGATCGTTGCTTTAGATAAGCTATTTAATGTTTGAAAGTTTGGAGGTCATCTTTTTGGTACTGTCCAAAGTATGTTTCCCTGAAATATTCCGAAAAAATAGGTTTATAATAAAACATCACAACAAACATTTTCCGACCTCCATGTTTATAAACGTAAAATCATTAATAATTCACGATGTTTCCGAACCCATATTCAAGTAATAATATCATCCATGAGGCAAAATACAAATGTTTTTCAAATACATCATAACAAAATATAACATTAATTCGTTATTTTCATAAATTATTGCGAACTGTTAATACCAAAATATTGATTATAAAATAGGAATATTGACAGAGAGAAATATTTATAAATTTCTACCACTGATTGTATGTAGGTGTCTATATATAAAGATTTATGACACGATGTGATTTTAATAATCTTTTTTTAGATACAAGACTTTGATTAAAGCAATTATAAGTAATTAATTTTGTTCATACCATTAGTTTATTGAAACAAATAAGACAATTCGTCTCCTATGGTGTTATACTTACTGAAAATGTTGGTTACATGCCGACATTTATGATTTATGCTGAGTAAACATTATAAATTTTAGTAACTTCCAATTCACGCCGGCGGCTGGCAGCTATTTAACCAAATTATGTTGATTAAATCAAATTTACTTATGCATTGTAAACATATTTACAATCACACATCATTTTAGTTTCCGCAATTACTTTATTGCGTAAAGAAGTCATCATTTCAGAATGTAGATGTCAGCTTAAAACTATCCACAAACTTTCCGCTCATTGTTTTGAATCTTATCTTAACTCTATTACAGTACATGGAGTTACACTCTGGTATGCGCACTTCTGCAATTCGTCAGGTTAAAAGATCAAAAAGCGAGTCGAAAACCATTATTAATAGCTTAACAGTTATAAATTAGTTGTATTACTATACTATAAGTAATTTTGGTTTTATTTATGTATGAAACCTTTGTTTCAGTTTATCAGCGCACCCAATTTACTTCATAACAAAATTTTCGTATTTCCAGTCTACTAAAAGAAATAGTATACTGGAATAAGCAGTGCCTTGTTTTCTCAGTTGGTTTCCTGGTGATATTTTCCATCATTGAAAAATCATAAGTGATTGATGCATCGCTTGTTCGTGTCTTATATCAAATAGTTAAACGTGTACTAATATATTTTAATATTATATTACAAAGAAAAATACATTTTGTGAAAGTTATATATATTGTTACATAACCGCTCCTAGCCACATTTGAAAGGAATCCCTTTATCAGTTAGCATTTGTCCGTGTTCAAATTCCTTATCTGTGCCGTCCTTTATTCAAATTTAGCTAATTTAACTTTACCCCTGGCTAAAAGAATATCTAACAAAGGCATTTAGACTCGCATCTACATTTCACGTTATGCGGCAGTTTTGAAGCGAAGTACTATAAGCTAGTAACGAGTCATTTAAATTCACCGCCGCCTCTTTTTAACACTTTTTTAAAACAGTACATTTTTCAGTAAGTACAGTCTGAATGCTTCATGAAGTAAATATGTCAACTAGCTTATTATGTGTATTTAAGAGTTAATCACACTCTAAAAATTCACTAATTAAAAATTTTTCGTTATTGTTAGTCAACGAAACAAAAGTTGGGTTATAGTTACGATTAATTGCCTTCATGGCGCAGTGACTGACCGCTAGCTTCGTAACAAGGTGGTTCGATTCCGGTGCTAAGTGTAGTCGAGTTTGGATAGTTGTAAGATTTTTTCAAAACCGCCTAACTAACAACCTCTTATTGTAAATCATTCGCTATAACAATTGCAAGATTTGCAACAAACGTATCAAATAGTAAAAGTGCACCAATTCATAAGTATTTAATTACAATTTTACACATAAATTGCCAATCTTGCTTAAA
The DNA here is from genome assembly GCA_029286795.1 of Byasa hedistus. Lineage (NCBI taxonomy): Eukaryota > Metazoa > Arthropoda > Insecta > Lepidoptera > Papilionidae > Byasa > Byasa hedistus. The sequence continues at coordinate 5,023,305 of JAGSMW010000001.1, forward strand.
TAATCACTCGCATACTATCTTAAAGTGTATACGTCTGTATTATCTCGCGTCTATGCAGCGAATACCTCTCTCCATTTTTTCAATACGAAATCAGCTTCCAACTACCCTTACTCTCACCGTTATTTCCTTGACTGTGTTGCCAGTAAAAGTTGCCATTAAAATTAATAATTATAATATATTAATAACGACCAGAGTGATAGTTTATAAAATTGCTTTTAATAATTTGTAAGTACTTGTATTGAACTGTTTTAAATCCTTACACAATATGTGTTCGTGTTATCAACTTACGACCACCAGACTCACCAGCACTCTTCACCATCAACGGTCACTTAACACCGTGTGAAATCGAGATCAAATATTAAAACATTTGTGAAAAAAAAACGCAGACGGAGCTTAAAATTTCGTGCAATGCCTATTATTGTGTTAAGTACCATTGTCACGTTAGATCATGAAACAAATTCAATACTGGCTTATGTTGAAAATGGTCGACATAACCATTAAATCATGAGTTTTGCAAATAATCTTTATTATAATTTTACGATAAAGGTATTTATATCTAAATACTGTAAAAACATATTCGCTACGACTAAAAACGCCTAGACTATGTTTTTACATATCACAGATTACTTCTTTTTTTAATGTATTTAATAACGATTGAGCCACGTACAATTCGAAACAAGAATTAATTAAAAAAAATCCTTTTTTTAATCCGCAAAATACAAAAGATATTGATTATTCCTTAAGGACAGGAGTAACAGCACACGAACTCATTTGTGCTACAGGGATAATTTTATTGTCATAATTCCGGAATAAATTTATTGCATTGAATGTAATAATCTAAATCAAAATCCGTACGGGTTTTTTATTACATAAGGGGTAGCTTGGGGTTTCAGATAAAACGAAAAACATTGGCTATTACAGATAAGCAGTCAAAGCAAGCCGAAATAGAGATTTGATCTTTTCAACTGCGGTTGTGAGCACTCGAGAGATAAAATTCCCATCTGCAAAAATGCTAAATAAAAGTTTATTGCTGTTCAATTCTAAAGGATTGCGTTTCATACTCTCTTTTTATTTACCTTAAAATATAAATGCAAACGTATATAACGCGCGTACATATACTATGTCAATAAAAATATGTGTAAAGAGTTATATCCAAATTTCATTCAAGACGATCCCTATAGGGCTCGTCGCTGTCTGTCATTAACGATGTTAAGATATTGTTATTATGTATGGAATTTCTATTTTATCATACTTTATTCCTGGCACGCGTGGTTGACTATTAATGTATTAATGATGTACCACTGCAAGTTAAGCCAGTAAATTGTCATTTAGTGCCTCTGATTGTCCGCGACGCAGCAGTAAACTTTGTTAATTTAAAACAAGTTCTCAGTCTACTATACAGAACTGCACTGCACTATTGTATTAAACTATTTCAAATGACCAAAACTTGACTTCTCTCTTTCATTTAATGTATTAATACAAATGACGTTAACTTTTATTAATCATTGTAGCAAAGTTAAATATTTCTAACGCAATTTTGAAACAAATATTTACTCTGACAAGTAACAAGGAAAAGATTTAAGGAATACATGTTTCTTAATTTTTTTTTATATAACTGAAGTATTTCACACAAAACTTTGAAATAAATCTTTTAACGGTATATTTATTAAACCAACTCCAGAACTTTGTAACGGAAATGTAACGGAATGGCAGTTGTTAAATGGTTTATATGTTTTACAATATTGTGGAAATATTCGTACTATTATTTGTAAACTGTTAAGTACACTAAAATTATTTATTATTAGAGCTTTGTACAAAACTCTCTTAATATTCTTAAGTAATTGTTAATTTTAATTATAATACAAAGGTTAGTTTTGGCTGATCACACGAAAATATCAATCAAAATACGTTGCTTCATCACTACATTAATATCTGTACAGATTTGATAACATATTTGCATACTTTTTATTCGTGTTTACTTTATCTGGGAAGACAGAAAAAACAAAATAAATATTTTTAAAAGTCTTACGTGTTTTAAACGTAGTATACAATATTTATATAATCTATTACTTATCGAAATTTGACAGCTTTGATCGTTCAACTTCCATAACAGCAAATAAAACATTGTCAGAGACTAAACGCTCGGTCAAATTACAATAAAATGATTTCTTATATTTAGACGAACATTACACATACGTTAAAACAAAAATTTACGGATTATTCGCGTTTATTTCAATTATCTATTACCACGACGTTTCGAGTGTTTTACGGCACCCATGCTCACGAGAGAAATAAAGTAACACATTCTGACTTCATAGTTATCGGTATACCTACAGATTTAAATTACCGTCCGATCTACGCATAAAAATGAACTCGACAAAATAATGTGAAAGTCGAATTAAAAAAATGTTGGGGCTTCATACGAATGTTTAAAAATATTAAATAAAGTTGCTATGTGATTTTAAAGACGTATCATTTATAATGTGAATTTAATTTATTTTAGTTTAACCTAAAATAATTAAAAAAGGATTATTGTAGTACCAACTTTTAATCTATAAATCTTTTTCAACAGTTTCTTAACACATGGTTTACACCGACCGAAAGTATTCTCCAGGATCGACGATTTTCTGTCTCAGTTCGTATATTTTTCTTATTATTAGCATGTATTAGCATATATACTCTTACATGCTTTTACACGAATTGCTTGGGATTTGGTTATTACTTTATTACTGTAAAAGATACGATATCTTGTGCTGGATGTTATTGCGTATCCAATACCTAAGCCATAACTTTTGAATTTAACTAACTTTGATTATAATTGAACCATTCTGATTGAGGAAATTCTTGATATTAAAACATGATTAGTTTTTTCTTTTTCGAGTATATCTTATATGTTTAGAAGAAGCGCGTGTAGGATACTTATAGATAGGGATTCAGCTTTTGATAATGGAAAACGTAATTATCAAACTGATCTATTTCAGAACAATTTGATTTTATACCACTTGGCCATCATGGTTGATAAACGGGCTTAACTCTCTCTTCTTCCTAAAAGGGAGAATGTTAATAGAGCTGTTTATAAATTATTTTACACCTATATTTCAAAAAAGTTAAAGTTCCGTTCTCATAACAATGTTGTCCATTCTTTTAAGAGGAAAATGTTTGTGTCTAAATGTAAAAATTTAAATGCAGTCCGTGCATAAGCTAGGGCTGTAAATTCTTATTACGTTGCACTCGCACTGCCCGTCGCAGAAGGTTTAACTATGCTAATACTCCGCACAAAACAATGCCCGGGATCGTGCCGACCAGAGACGGCAGTCACGTTATCATTAAAATTTTCGAATCTCTAACACAAAAAATGGTATAAATTTAACTCACGTATATTTGTAATGGAACCAATATCGATCTTTTTTAACTCTTTTACATCTTACTTTAAAGAAAGGTTTTTGTAAATTAACTAGCTTGTAACCAGTTATTTATATTATTAATATTTATAAAATTGTATATTTATTACAAACTATTCAAATTAGAATAGATGTTTTAACGTAAAATTTGCGTGAATTTTAAACAAATTTGTTAGAGATACATTTTGATTACTAAAGTCGTAATGCTCGCCGGTACGGTTTTTGCATAGAATTAACAAATGGTATTCGAAGCAGCCAACTTGCAATGGATGCTTTATGTTTTCATTGTGCTCCATTGTCGGAAATGTACGTTGTTGCAGTAAGCGAAATTCAAAGCATTTTATATGATTCGTGGCGGTTGAAGTAATGCAAATGCTTTTGTACTTTGTTCATGTTTCATGCATTAATTCCACCGTAACCTTTAAAACAATGTCTGTCTTAATTTTTACACGTAAATTTAAACTTAGGTTGTTGTAACTTTAAGGTTAACGTAGACGGTGTTAGTTTACAACCAAAAAAAATACCTTAAGATAAAAAGTTATAAATATTTTGTTCTTGAGGTTACAAAATATTTACTTTTATAAAAGAAACGAAATATTTTTTTATCAGTTAATAAAGCATTTTCCCACAACTTCGAATATAATTTTTCATCACTTAGAAGCAATGACAGAATTGTCTCAGTAACAAAAGATTATTGTTTCTGAATACGAGTACAGTGCGCTCGCTGCGCTTGGGGTCTTCATTTTGCATCATTTATCATGATTTTACCCTGAGGAAGGAACAAATTGAAATATAAATCTGTTTCCAGCTTGAAATTATATTTTATGCATGCTATAAATCCACATAAATTCAAAATAACATAAGCAGTATATTTAAAGTTTCACTTTATAGTTTCAATTGAATAAATAAAATTAAAAAAGTTTATAAAAAATGTGAATGAAAATTCGACCAAAGAACACCATAACATTGCGTTTCATCGTTAGAATTATGTTCATTATCAGTCGAATGACGTTAACAAACAAAATTAACTTCGGTATAATAAATTTAAAAATCAGATTTTTGGAAGAGGAACTAATAACTATATTTCATGTCATTGGTTGTTTAAGTTTATTTATGTCCTTTTGCGGACAAAGACTCGCACTCTTTAAAAAAAATCGTGTTTGAAAGCATAGTATGCTGATAATGATAAGGTAGATGGTGCTTATTTTCTGGAATACCTCGTAGTCGCCATTTACGTTACACTAATTGTAGAGTGGCGGTGAAAATATTCTAACTCATTTCTCAGACGGAATATGATTTAGCTGGAGATTTACAGACTGAGCCCTCAATTCGATATCAAAATATTAACAGTATGAAAATATGCATCCCCGGTTATGTATTAAATTCCAAGTAAATTTCAAAAACAAAGTAAAAATTATCGTTTCCTATTAACTCAAAAAAAAAACCTAAAGTTGCTTGCTATGATTGTTATAAATAAAATATTTAATTGGAAAATGTTCGAAACGGAATATTTTTTTTTTGTTTACAACGATTGTTTAAACCACTTACAAATATTACAAACCCGTATAGAATTTATGGGAATACAGTTGAACCTTTCCAATATTTGTTTCACAAGTCATCTAACTGAGTGCTCGATAAAAATAACAGAAATGCAGTAGACGGAACAGAAATTTTATACTTTAAAATGTGTTTTTTTTTTTCCAACTTTTGGCTATAAAGAAGTTAACGTTCACGATGGGTGAACACTTAATCTTTTTTCACTTTGTTTTGAGTGACAATGAGACCGAGGAATTCGCTCGTTCAGAATATTCTGGCTTTCATATTTTGACAGAAACGCTGTTTCTGGTACCTGCTGATTTACAATATGAAAGTGGTAGCTAGCCAGGCAGATCAGAAGAAAACCCTACTACTACTACTAACTAAACTCTAAAACATGTAGTTCCGTAATCGAGAAAAATATCTTCGTGGTATAAGGCAAGCGCTTAGAACCTGGGCCATGGACCCAATTGATTTTTACAGTCGCAATAATTGTTTATTATCAAGAAATTTAAATTAATAGAAGCAACGCACGTTACGTTTTATTAGTAATATAATATTGCCTCACTAAGTTAATAATAATTGATGTCCGTCTATAACCATAGTAATGTTGATAAATGACTATTTCAAGACTTTTTTACCTACATTATTTATAACTAATCAGTACTAATGGATTCATTTTACATAAAACAATGTTTGTTTGTAAATGTACACATTTTTATTGTTGTTTCACGTGATTAACTATTCTCAAATAAAATAATCAGAAACAAAGATAAAAGTCAACAGAAACAGATTGAAACTTAACGTAACTTAATCTCGTACTCGAACCAAAGTGAATTGCGGCGTTAAATTTGAGATTTATAGAAAAACTTTCCGATTTCAGTAAGCAATGAATCAAGTTTGCGTAGGGTTGAAGTAACCTTGGCCGAATGAAAAATCAATACGTACGTAAAATACGTAAAGGACTGAATGTATATATCTTCACATATGTAGATTTTTTTTAATCGATGTAGCGACATATCATAACCAGAACGACGATCAGGTAATGGTAAGTAATACGTCCAACCAAAACAATGTGCCGCTTGTTAGGATGGTAAACACTGCACCACATTGTACTCATCGCTATAAGGTACAGGACGTCAAGTTTCGTTAACCTAGTAAGTTGACTAGTTAACACCCTGCAAACAGAAGTGGCCTTGTTTACCTAGACGGATAATGAGCTAGTTAGGATGCTTACACGAGGCAATGATCACATTGATGCATTGCTCCGGTAATTTCAATAGCTTCTGAAGAGGATAGTTGGACATGCTGGGGAATTTTACGCAGACCTCGATCAGGGTAATATCGAAATTACGTTACCAGGTTGGGGTTGTTCCTTTAAATCCCAAGACCTCTCTGAACACGGAGATAATTCAGGAGGTAAATATCTCCACAAATACCAAAATAAAAGTTATTTTATTAGCTAAAGCCTTTCAAATAACGTCGGCTATATTAGCTTTGCGATGATCATTTCATTTGCCATTTGTTACTACCCAAACCACTTACTGCGCAGGCGCAGCTGCCATGTAATATAGAGAATCTTGGTACAATAACTGTCACAAGTTCTGTAGTTTGGTTGGCGAGTAGGGTTTTTCAAACCTGTTTGACTGGGTACCACCTTCACATTGTAAATCTGCAGACAACAGCAGCAGCAACTAAAAGAATGATGAATGACTCGTGGATAAGAGGAAGAACAGATGAAGATCAAGGAGAAGAGAAAGATGGTTATGTGATAGAAGTTATTCTTATAAAAGGAGCATATTGCGGGTTGACGGTATATAGAAGAGAATGGTAGAAATTGTGTGAAACCTAACATGAATGGAACACGGCAGGGAGATCGATGATGATGAAATAGGTTTTAACGGATTTGCGTTGACGGTCGATAGAAGAGTTTGGACGATATATATAAACGATTAAAAAAGCTATTAAATTGTTTTAATATTTTATTGTACAGATACACATTTGCATATAAAAATTGTCTAGTGAGACTATCTAACAATTAGACCTAAGCAAATTCAATGAGAAATCAATTTGAAACGAAAGTCATATACGTAACATATGCCTTCAATATATTTTATTAAAAAAAAATTATAGTTATTTTGGAAATTCAAAAACACAATAACAGTTAAAGCTCAGTCTGTTCTTTCAGTAAAACATGATAGAAGTAAATATGGATTAAAATTGCACAATTTGTTTTTATTGCAACAAAATTATTATTCTGTCATATTAAACGGATCTGTCTAAGGTCAATGGCCACGATAAAAAATATATTTGATAAATTAATTTATAATATAATAGTTTGTCAAAGATAGATCATTTTTAAGATTTATGTACAGATAAAATAGATATTCTTTACACATACCATTAAATACACAATGACTGAATAGTATAATTCGTATATTACTCAAATAAATATACTACATAGTAATAGGTAAATAATTAAACAAAAATTTAAATTAAATATACATTTATATCAATATGTATGAGTTTAAAAAACTGTAAAATTTCATATTTATGTATGAAAAAAATATATTGAAGTACCTTTCTAATTCATAAGGGGCATAGGTCTCATAAGATATTCAAAAAGTTTCCAAAATTTGCTCTATCCTCCTTCACATGGAGCCAAAAGTAAAATTTTTGTTGTCCAATAGATTTCCGACAGTGTGTTATAAAGTAAATGCAGTGTTAGCAGTGTCCGTAACTAAAGTAATGCATTTAAAAAAATAGCTAACCAATGTACTCCACATTGAATTTAGGATATAAAAAAGCCACCTAATTTGAGATTATGAGCATTTGATGTTGGAAACAATGTTCTTGTTAGATTCCTCCTTCGTTGAAATTTATCTATCTGTGAACAATAGTGACACATAAATAATTATTTTCGATATAATTACTATCTAGATTGAGTTAACACTTAACTTCTATTTCACATGGGATAGAATACTCCACCTCTCACATTTTGGTTGCCAGAACAGAACAATGCTGTTATGGCGACAAATTCAAGTTCACATGTGGAAGCTAACCAAAAGTGTCCAATGAAAGCATTCTACCAGCCAAACTAGTTTAGTTTTATTAAACATTTTTGGTATAAGGCAAAAGATGAAGTAAAAAGTACAAATAAATTAATAATTTTTTTTATGTAGTGTCAATTCAAGTTCTGTTACTGTAAAATTTACATTTAAAAACCAAATTTTGTCAAATAGATTAAAATCTTAGTATATAATAGTGACTATTAAACTTTAGACATCCGCTTTAACTCTTGCTCATCAGGCAGGCATAATGATTTTGATAAAAGATTATAATAAGTAATGAGGGCTCGTCATAGTGATCATTCATTTAGTCTTACAGAGGATATTGAGTTCAGGGTGTTACAACTGTTTTTCTTTTATAGTATTAAATGAAAGTAATAAGTAAATAAAAAAAATTGTTAAAAATAAAATTAGCAAAGAGCCTACAGTCTAAAAACCTTATTCTTAAACTAACAACCATTTTTTAAATCACCTTTAAAAAGTTACTATTTACTTAAATTACAGCCTTAAAACTAATAAACATATAACCGTTATTGAATTGAGGGTTAATAATATATATGAGAGTTTACTTTTTCTTTGTGGCATCATCTTTTGCTTTCTTCTCAGCCTCGCGTCTCTTGGCAGCCTCCTCCCGCTGCTGACGGATAATCGCCAACCGCGCTAGGTCGGCGCGCGCCTGGTCTGTCTTGCCTTCCGCGTGAGCCTTTTGATAGGCAGCCGCTGCTCTCTGACGTTCGATTTCTTCGCGTTCCCGCCTTTTATTAAAAAAAAAGGGTACATATTTATGTGACAATCCAAAAGCCTACTTTTACCTACTATTTGAATATTGGTATCTTGCCTATGGTTAAATAACTAAACAAAACTTTTCTGGTTCAGTCTATAGAGATTTGGAGTCTGTTATCGATGCCATACATGAATGTCTCTCATGTTCACTTCCAACAATAAATTCATCTGATTGTAAAACTCCATAAAAGTGATGCTAACTAACATGATATACACAGCAACAAACTTTGCTCATGCCTTCAGAAGACAAGATGTTGTCCTTTACATAGTGATTTCCCTAGACACAGTATACCCAGTTACCTTTCAAACTGGAAAATAATGTTTTTACACTACTATTTAGGCTATACTATTAACATGTATGTATAAATTTATTATAGGTTTTTTGTAACCCCTGTCTAATATAAAGAAAATAAAGTCCAAGTAAGAATTTTCTTATAAACAGTATCATAAGAAATATAATGATCAATTCATATACATAGTTTTAAAACTAAATGCTGTGTCTGATAAAATGATTCTTAAACTTACACACAAACTTAAATCATAAGTTAAAAGTTAAATTACCTTGACAGTTGAGGTTTCTCACCATCACCTAAGTTATCCAAGTTAGTTAGTTTTTTATTTTTTTTCACTACTCTATTAGGATTCTCTACTTCAATGAGGCCCGAAACTCCTTTCGCCTTTGCTGGTTGCTGAAAATAGATCAATGAATTTTTAATTTTTGTAAAATATTAGTAACCTTAACAAAACATGAATGAAGTGATTATTAATAACATAGTATAAAAAAATCTAATGATCAAGATTAATTAAACCTAAAAAGTAGAATATCCACAAACTCGAGACCTGCAGTTATTCATTCCCAATAGCAAAAAACAAAATATTGTAAGCACCTACAAATGGCTTAAGATTAACACGGAAATTGCCCAAATTTATGGAATATTTCTTCGTCAGAAATTGTTGACTAGCTTCTAATCAAATCTTCAACTGATGTATAAGAATTGTAGTATTGATAGTTATAAAGTTAAGTCTAGATAACTTCAGTTATGCCAATGTTGATAGTGAAACTTTCAGTCATACAATTTATTTACAAATAATTAATATATATAAAATAAGAATAACCCTATAAGTAGCGCCAAACAATTTATTTTAAGAGAAATATGACCACCATAAAACTACTGTAAATTGATAGTGTTGCACAAGTATTATCATATATGGGATCACAATTAATAATGTATGAATAACTATCACTTGTTTGCTCTAAATCTCTTGGTTGTAACAAAGATACTAAACGCAATCACAATCAATAATGTATGGAATAATTGTAATTGAATATTTACATCATCATCTGAATCACTTTCTTCACTGCTCCCTGACCCAGATTTATTATCTTCAGACTCTTCTTCACTACTGCTTGGACCATGCTCCTTTCTCCATCTAAAATTATCAATTATTATTTATTGTTACTAGTGTCACAACAAAATTTAAACAATAGTACTTTACAAAAAAATCTAAGTCATTAAGCGAGAACATCCGTGCAGCACAAAAATGACATTCACGCAGTTTTTACCACGAGCTTATAATATTTTTTACTCTTATAAAGAAAATAGTTTAGAGTCAAGAGCAGTAGCGACAAAAAATTACCAAACCCGTTTGTCCTAATATAGAGGCGAATAATATAAGTTACAAAAAACAAAATAGAAGAAATGTAATAATGAATTATGTGGTTATATTTTTAACTAAAAATTTTAGTAAGCAAGCTATTGTTCCGTGAAAAAATACACTTGCTTTTGTTTCAGTTCTTCTTGCTTTCTCTGCTCCTCTAATTCTTCGGGACTAGTAAATTTACGGTTGCGTCCTTTGTGATTAGTATATTTACCTGAAATATTAGAAAACAATATTGGTTAAAATATAAAGCACATTTTTAATAACATTGGACGACATTGAGACATGAAACGAAAATAAGATTTTCACGTAGACCATTAACTTACCGCGCGGCATGTTATTAGTTTTATTTACGTCTGCTTTAAAACGACAATAGGAAGTTATTAATTTACTGAATAAAATCGGCGGATTGAAGAAAAGGTCTAATAAAATTTGGAGGATTTTAGCTTTGACGTCTTAATCGTACCGGAAGCAAAATGGTGTTACTATTTTAAAATTATGAAGTTTCCTCGAAGTCAAAATAACGTTGCCAATAAATAAAATTTTAAACTATGTTAAGTCTATAAATCAATTTAATTAAATATAACATTAAAAATCGTGTTGTAAATAATATATTTGTATAAACTTATTATATTTAATAATCTGCTATAATTTCTAAAATTAAATATGACAATGACGTGGGATTTAGTGATGTACTCTATGTGTACTCTGAAGAAATTCCCAACAACGTCCGTTACATATTGGATGCATTTACCAAAATTATAATTTATTATCATTTAACCTTGCAATCGATTTCACAAAAGTCATATTCATGTCGTAGAGTCACCAAAGTTTATCTCTCAAAATATAGATGGCGTTGTATTACCGAAACAACTTTTCATATTGTTTGTATTGAAATGTAAAGATAATTCACTTGTTCCATCATATTTATTACCGACTAGCTGACCCAGCAAACTTCGTTCCGCTTCAAAATCAATAAAAAAAAAACGCTTATTGATAATTCGAGACTGTTTCAACTTTAGTAAAGAATGTGATGAAAATTTAACCAGAAAAAAATAATTCGTAATCACAAAAAATGCCCGTTATTAATTTGGTTTTTCTATTATATTTAAATGCACATGTTGATTGACCTAAGTCAGGATATCTTATCTTTGGCATTATAAATTGTAGATAATCAAAGTAGGGAAAGTTCTCGCGCACTCAGCGGTAAATAGTGTCACTATCACAAAAGATCAACAAAGTAAAGTTAAGACTTAACTACTATTTTGAACCAATCTGAACTTAGGAAAGTCGTGTTCCTGCTTGAATTCTACAATCGCTGCACACGAACACACTAATTTACTGCATGATACACTCACATTGAATATTCAACTGCATTATGCACTAAAAAAAATTCAACCGAGACAACGCGACCTTTACGCCCAGATTCCCGCTAAAGTTCGTAAAATATTATAGTTGCATCAGAAATTGTTGGTTGTCAATATCAAATGTCAAAATCAAAAATATTCTTTTAAATTGTATTTGGTGTCTAAATGACGGGACGAACTTCAAATTTTTGACGTTTTATGTATCTAAAGTAAGGAGACCAGACATCTCGCTTTTAGCGGGACAGTCCTGATTTTTTTACTATTAACCCCGCGTCACGCGACGTTTTTCAAAAGTCCCGACTTTTAGAATTAAGTAAAATTTTAAATTTATGAAAATCATTGTTTTGCGTAACATATTGCTTTTGCTACCCAGTTACATTGTATTTGTCTCTCAAATGATACACTTTGTATCCGTACTGCGTGCTAGCAAGATAATTAAACAAATAAATATTACAAATCTGTTTCTTACCATAGAAAAATAAAGTAAGTAATTTATTTAAATATTTCATAAATGCATAAATTTTCTTAAACTTAGCTTAAAATACTCGTAGTCTTCATATTTTATATTGATGACAAAACGTGTATCACCCACCTTAACCTCGAAAGAAATTTTAGAAAGTAATATACGAATAAAATTTTGCAAATATTTCAAGTCAATCAAACTAATTTATCAAATTCTTGTGAATATTTTTACAATATTTTTACAAAATTACTACAATCTACTCAAACAAATTCACTTATATAAAAAACATTTATAAACTGTATTTATGTTAAAACTAAAAAAAAATTACGATATTATTATTCCTTCAGAGTTGTCCCGCTTTGCCTATCTAAAAATCTGGTCACCTCAATGAAAAAGAGAAATTGTTATTTTTACCATATTCCAGGCACTTTTTCCATATTTTCTCACCTTATTAACCTTCCCTGGACTTCCACGAATAATTCAAGACCACATTTAGCCAAATCGGTCCAGCCGTTCTCGAGTTTTAGCGAGACTAACGAACAGCAATTCATTTTTATTATATAGATAATTATAAAATCAACAGTCATTAACAATTTAGTGCATAATAATACGGACAGTATTTCATTATAAAATTAAAATGTTAATAGTAAACATAATAACGGAGATCAAAAATACGCATGTCACCGCTACTTGTAACAGTAAATATCAATTTTTTTTGAGAGTTCTGTGGAATAACTACCTGAACAAAGTGAAAGAGATGTTTAAAAAAATTGCCATAAACAAAAACACACAAAAATGGTTACTACTTGAAAAGATATTTTGAGATATGGCATATTATTTGAAATTCATTAAATAAAAGGACATAATCTTTTCAGAGTTAGAGAACGATATAGACGTATGATATGAAGCCGTAAACTTTAATACTTTTTATACATCGAAAGGCAGGCAAATGTCTAGAACATGACGTTATAAACAAGGGATTAAACAGCCTAAAGGGGAATACATATATCGATAAATTTAAAATCTGGAAGTTATAAAGTAATTTACTTCAATTTTAAGAAAATTTAAGTTGGCCAAGTTTAAATGTCTAAGTGAGCTAAAACATGACCTCACCTCAAAGAAAAAACAGTGAACAATGATATTACGTGATGTTAATATTTTATATGAATTGGTCGTTTTTGTTAAAAACATGTGATCGTGATAATTTAATGGCTGGCGGCCATTTCGTTCCTTTGTTTTAAGATTTTAATACATCTATAACTATAAAGCCACGCATTGGACACAACGTATCAACAATGACTGCGGTAGCGGAGTGGTCAACGACTCCGATCATTGCGTTAATCCTTAGACCCTTATCAAAGATTCATATTTAAAAAAAATCTAACAAAAGCAGTTGGGCTTGTTTGGCAATTATAGTGCTTAAATTAAAACTATATAGTATGCATTTCATCTTGATTTATTTGTTTTAATTACTAACTTAAACTTAAAACTTGTAAAGGTGCGCGTGGTGTGCGTGTTACAATTAATCGAGCTAGTTTATAACGTTCATTTACTTTTATTACAATTATCATATCTATGGTATTGTCCGTAATATTTTTTTGAACTCCGTCTTTTTTAAAACTGTTCATATTAGTTATTGAATCTTAAGATTGTTAAAGTAATGATGGCCTTAATAATTACACATTGTTCATTTTTATTACATTTGTTTTAAATATAAATGAAATAAAACATAATTATTAATAATATTTTTAAACGAGGAATTTTAAGAAAAATTCAATAAAAACTTAAACATAAAAAGAAATACCGTTAGAGAACAATCTCATATATTTGGGATACTGGATTACGTAATGTACCATGTCAGTTTGTTAAATTTATTTTTGCATTCCTTACCGGATTTACGCTGTGGAATCGTTTTTCCTTAATTATCTACTTCGATCTGATTGTTAACTTAATGAATTGTACAGAATGATTTCAGTATTTAGGTTAATAATTTAACTAAATAATAGTTTAGATAAGTTACGGATAGATGAAATAAATTTAACATAGATATTTATTCTACAATTGCAGGTTTTTAATTATAAGTCGCTAACCACATTTAGACTAAACGGCGTGTACCAAACTATGTCATAACTTTTTTAATAATGAAATTATGGTAACCCATAATGCCTCACAATATTCATTCATCTTAATATAACTAGATAATAATAATACAAAACATTATAACATACATTATAACGGAATGTTAACAAGATGTTAATTATCCGTAAAAAAAACATTATTCTGTCATGGAATTTTCTATAGCCTCGATATTGAAGAAGTATTATTATTGAGTCAAGGTTGTCCATTTGTTTACTACGTGCTTCGCAAAGCTGACACCAAAACCTGACGATTTGACGAATTGCCTTGCAAGTGTCACAGAATGCATTAACTTTTGCTGTAGGATTGGTTCACGAATAAGTGCCACTAACACAAAAAAATCATCTTGGCATCGTAATTTATAAGGGCTGCGCTTGCTTTTGTATTTGAAATCTACTTCTTAATGCATATTTCACTTTACACTTTAATGACTTGGCTGAAAGCTTTACAGAAATATTTTTAATAAAAAAATATATTAGGATTGGACCTGCATAATAAGAGGTGCTCCGTGTGCAACCATTTGCTTGCTTCACAGATATGATGGATAAGATACGTAATACGACCACTCAATCATAAAGTATGAACGTTGTCAATCTCTCTTCAATATTTTTATAATGTTATAAACATGAGCAGACACTCGGAAGAGGTTTAGGATATTTAAAAATAAAAAGTTTATTGGATTGACAAATTCCACATTGGTAATTTGTACGAAAATCATTAACTGCCCTGCTCTTCAACCTACGCCATCCAATACTTCCTTACCTATCTCCTCTCCTCTTTATAGTATTTCTATGTACATATTTATGTATTTATTTATAACGTCAGCTCGCAGATGCCGGATCCGCGAGCCCAGGGTCCGATGTAGCCTTGTTGACGGTCTTAAAGGTGACCCAAAGCAAGAACATCATCGACACAGAAATCAAAATACACTGACGTATTTGTGACAGTTGTTTTAGCATATCAATATAATTAATTCGATCTCTCGTCCTAATCCGGAGTAAAATGACGTTCGTTATAATTTTTTTAAGGGTTTTAAAACATTTGTTATTATAACTTTTGCATAATAAAAAGGTCGAAAAGCTTAGTACTAATCTTAGACCTTTATCTGCCAACATTATCTTATATTGTCAACTGCAACAATGATTCAGCATATCAATGTGAAATCAAATCATTTTCTTTTAATCCATGACATTAATTTAATGGAAAAAACTTATTATACATTCAACGTTTTGCACCTTTTGTACTACTTCTACACTACGGTCTTTAGATCTTTGATATTTGACCAGATGAGGAAAGTTTGACAGGTAAAATGACGGAAAACGTACATTTAAACAAATAGTTTAGGTATTTTTCTTTTTCCTAAATATTTTTGTACAATATTTTGTTAAGTTAAACATTAGCATGTTTAAAATCAATAAAAATCTCTTTTTGTAACTTCTACGTTTGTTTATGTGAATAAGTCTCCATATCGGTTAAAATATTCTATACCTTTGAACACTACTAGGTAATTTGGGTATTTCTTGAAACTCTTATTTAAATTGTACAAACTTTGTACTTTTAATGAAGGTTATTTTATATTAACTACGATAAATGGATGGTTCCAACATTTCGAAATAAACTATTTAGCATACAGAAAAATGACACGGACTTCAGATTCAGATCGGATTCAGATCTTTACATTGTGTCATTTGCTTTTATTATTATACCTTTTCTTGAATGTTTTTCTATTAATCCGTGGCATTAATGTATAGGTATAAAGCCATTGACGTATTTCAGTAGAATCCTTTATTATATTTAAATGACTTTATGATGAACACTTTTGCCGTTCTCATGACTTTTTTCGTAAAATATGTGTGACTTGTGTGATTGTTTATTAAAATACGTCTTTATTCGCGAATATATGTTTTTTTTGGTATTCTTTTGTATGACTCATACTCAGTACGGACTACAGGGTTCGAATCTGATCAAAAGGGAATAATAAATTATTGGTTATTTGGGATTGGATGCTTTGTTAAGTATCCGCTGTATAATCCAGTATCTCCAGTTTCTCAGATCTTGTAAGAAATTAGTTACGTTCGCGTTAAATTTGTTTCAAATTGTTACCCGATAGCAAAGAGTACATTCAAAATATCTCATACCTTTTTTATTCACGGCTATAACATATGATATATAGCGCCGTATACGAGGTTATGTAGGTACAGTTGACACGGTGACTAATTTTCAAAGGTCATAAATATATGCAAAGTGTGGAAAAATTTTCTGAAACAATCCAATTTAGTTTTCAATTGTATTTACGAATCGTTAAACTTGTGCATGAATTATAAATTTTAATTTATTCTTCGCCGTCTGCTGAGCTAGATGATTCATCTCAATATAAAAATGAATACGTCCGTTTACATAACGCCGATACAATACGACGAGCGTTTCCTAATGTTTTTTATAAATGCTTACAAAAAGTTGCGTAGCAGATTAAAATTCCTTTATATTGTTTTCGTTTCTTTACATCTCACATAACGTTTAACAAAACCTAAAAATGCTTTACATTTCACATTATCATCTACATTCGAATAAGACTATAAAGTAAGGAAATAATAAATAGACTACCAACTACAAATAAACATTTGTGGTATAATTGCTATAAAATGCAAAACGTTAGTCATAAAGAATAGAATATTAACTCGAGATAATAAATATTTTGTCACTCAAATTCACTTATAATAATTTTAGCTATATAACAAATTACATCCGACTTATGCAAATCAAGTACCTAATACTGAACAAATAAAAACGATTTATCACCTTGTTTTTAAACAAATGTAAAAAAAAAATGAAGTATTGAGTTACTACTTTGAATTTGAGCAAGAGAACAAGCATTGATAACATTATTCTTTGCAAATATTTTCTTTGTGGTTAGATATCTCTCGTGACCGTCACCCATAAAATAAAATAACGGTTTTTACCTTACATAAGAAGTTCTGTCGTTACTGATAAAAAAAAAAAATTAAATCACCAGTTATTCCGAGCCTAAAATACTGGTGTAATATATCTACGTTGTAAACCATTTCCATTAATCTTTTCACAATTCGCAATATTTTATGTACGAAACACAAAATATTTAAAACGATTAATGAACTAGTAGAATTATTAAAAGTAAGTTTTCAAAGACGTAGTATGTTTTCTTAAAGTAACCACAAGTACAAGAGCGCGCTTTAATCTATTAATAATTTATGATATATCTACGTTATGAAGGAAAAAATGTTTTTGTTTAATTTTTTGTTCAATGAGTTTATTTTTAAGTCAATATCGATAACCTTTTACTGATCTTTAAATGTTGTTGATACTGTTTTTAAAATGATCAGGCGATTAAAGTAATATGGTATTGCGTAAAGAATTCAGTAACACTAGACTACTATGAACAGAGCATAGAACTTTACGCCATACACATGACGATCAAGATTATTTGCACCTCCCAAAAACATCAATTAAAATAATAGTGTTCATTTAACTTACATCTAAATACTAATGTATACGAAGCACTTCGTTTATACGGTATTGTACGACGCATACACATTTTGGATCGTGTCATAATTATCCTCAACTTACAATAAGATTTTCTGATGTCACAAAGATTGTTAGACAAATTACTTTGTGTAAAAAACATTATTATTGGTAGCTTGTATTTATACTTAAAAAGCATAAATAAGTGAAAAAATTTCCTTAAGATTAGATTGTATCTGGACAACTATTAATTATTTTAAAATGTAAGTGTAAAAGTATATCACTTTAATACTTTTATGATCAAAAAATACTTTCTTCTGGTCACGGTATGTCGGCTCGTTAGCAAAATTTAAAACCGACTCCCACAGGGTTTGATAAATTATGCCCCGAAGTATGAATACCTTCACTAAATTATTACTTGTTAGAGAATGTGGATTAGATTTTTTTTATTATTTAAGGACTTTTGCAAATAAAAATCCAATACTTTAGGTGACAGTCGGATTTATTCGGATTATTGCATCCAGAACGTTTTGCCGTTGTAAGTTATTAGGAAATTAGTTCATTATCTTAAAATACATACACAAAACCTTCCGGTACACATAGAATGTATTGAAAGGGACAATAAATATATGTATGTTTGTTTTTATACTTTGATACATGTGGTAAACAAACAAAACCGGATAATCAAAATATTTTAAATTGATAAAGCATAGTCCGGTAACGATAAATTAGAAACATTTCTAAACTCGTTCACTTATGTAAATGATGTAATTACTACCAAATGCATTACAAATTGGACTTTATAAATTTAAAGGTAACTTTAAAACTTCATTTTTAAGGCTACTGTTTCACCTTTTTATGTATGCCACTATTGATTCATTTCGCTTTTAAGGTACTCAAGATATAATTTGCAGTATAGCCACTCGCGATCACAAATGATAATTGTTATTAACCATATTTTTAGCCTATATGACCTATCGGTCGATAAGAAACACTTCAAACATATAAGTATTAGAAAATTATATTTTAATTTTACCTTCGCACCATAAGACGCAGTAAAATTTTCAGTCTATATTTTGACACGTAAATGTAAAAGGCATATAAAAATACTTAATATGTATATGTGGTTTTTTTTTACACAAAAGTATATTTTTATTTTGGTATGTCAACCTCATTGACACAAACACTTAAAATAAAAGATAGGCAATTGTTATTAAGGTTTCCATCAAACATCTCGCGATTGGCCAGCGTGGTGGATTTGACTACTTTGCGAGAAAGGGCACCGAGTCCTAGTTGTTAAATTAAAGAAAAAAAGGGTCGTAGTTCGTATATAATAAAGTGAGTTATCAAACAGAACGTTAAACTAATGATAAGTACTAGCACCTGACAATGAGGCGCTAGTTAGGATGTTCACACAGCACATTGCCCCCATCGCCTCGTTACATATAACCTCCTACGGAAAACGCCTTAGTTCATAAGAAGAGCACTAAAACATGTAAAATTACTAGGTTGGCATAGAATTTCCTCTTATTAGTCAACGTATCAAGGACAATTGTTTACTATCACAAAATCCAACATAATAACATATACGTATGTTAAGTAATTTTCACTTACCATAAGGTCAACGACACGCACGTATCGTCGCTTTGTACAATAAAAAAAGAAATGTTGTCAAGGAAGCAAAGCGAAGATTTGTATTTTCGACGATGAAGCTAATCGCTTACTGTAACTTAAAAGGGTCCTCCATAAACACATTTGCGGACAATGAAAATGATGTAACCTACTTGAATATTAAGCCCGTTTTAAGTCACGCAATGCAATTTGGCTGTACTAACTATTGCCTTTTACGTTTCACTTATCGTTGTTCGTTACTTCTCATTGAATGATATCACGTTTTATTTTATGCAGTCTTGATATCTTAAATCCATTACTTTCGATTAACACTAAACAAATGACCCTGTTAACGTACCGTAAACTTATATTGATTTCAGACGTTGATGAAATTTATTTGTTACAGTTAGTCCTGCTAAAGTGGAAACGAAAAAACGTCATGAATATTTAATATATCTATTACTTGTAAATAAACTTTAATTTTTTTAATTAATGATTTATTTATTTGGTTAGTTAATAATAAGGTTAAAATAAGCGTGAGGTTTTTTGGCCGCGGCGTAGCTCTAATACCGCATCTCCTGTACGTCTGTTAAATACTCGTACGTTGAGTATAAGAGGCGGAGGATTCGAATCGCGCGTCCAATCCATACATAGAGCCGTCGAGACCTTGTCTTCCTCGCAAGGACACTTCGCAGCCCCTACACGAAAACCTCCCGCCATTTAAGAGCAAACGCGAGCACGGGAAAGTTACATCCAGAGTATATAAACTAAATTTTTAAATAATATTCAATTACGTTACAAAAGATTTGCAAGTTCACACTGAAAATAATTGCTGTAGGAAGGAAAACATTTAAAATAGTGAGCGTGGAAGTTTTAAAAGTATCTGGTAAGTTTTCGCATTTTTATCTATTTTAACTGAGATGTAACTATATCTTTTAGTGGAAATGTTGCGATTTTTAAACATTGGTTTTATAATAATTCCCTACGATAGAAATAATTTTATTATTAAAACTAAATAAATATAATTCAAATACAGCGCAATTTTTTTATGACACAAATTATCAGTTGCGTTCTAGATTAAAATAGAACGATTTAAGAATGAAACAGAGTAAAAAATTAAAGCATGTTAAGTATTACAGTGTCCTCACACATTTTAAAAATTAATATTATAATTCAATAATATCAAATTACAAGTTATTTGATACTTTTTTTAAGGATTTGGAAATATATAACACAGCTTTGTACCAAAGTCCTGTTAAGATTATAAAACGTAGCGACAAATTCGAACTTATGATTCCACATCGTGATTTGCCGAATATACTATCTCTTCATTTTCATAATTTTGTAATTTATTCGAAATAATTCCATTGAACTTCACTCATTTTTCAAAGACAGTATGTTCATTCGATAATATGTTTTATGTTTACGAGTCAGAGTTAGATATAAAGATAGGTTTTCGACCTTAGCCGTACAAAAAAATATTGACAATCGTAGATATATTAACGGTACAATAGAAATTCTTTGTATATGATAAAGTAAAATTGTTAAATAGAATTCATACAACATTAAAGATACTTTTAAGGACATGATGTTACAGATATACTTAATTACTTTAAAACTTAACCATGTTTAAATATTACGTATTTACTCCTAAATGTTAACTAAATTATACGTATATATGAATGGTAATTTTCGAAACCATCAGACTATAAATATTAACATATAAATGTATTTTTTTAATGTTATATTAAAAAATTCATACATACATAATGAGAAAATTAAGTTAGATTATTAAGGAACTTGCTTAGCAGAGAGCATTGTTGCATTTTTGCTTTTTTATCATATATTCGTAGTTATTTGATTTTGAGATAGGATAGCTTTTTGTAAAAATGTAATGTGTTTTCAGAGACACACATTTAATTATGTAAATTTAAGACTTTCAATAAAGATATAATTTTAATCGCATGCTGATGTCATTTGATGTTTCATCAGTGATTACTTGTTAACACGCATTTAATATTGTAAACAATTCAATTAATTGTAACTTTATTAAAACATACATCGCTTAGATTTTTTTACAATGACTCAGAATGGAAATATATAATATAATACGTAGGTTAAAGTGAACGATTCATTTTAAACAAGTTACACTTCGGTGAATAGCCATCAAAGTTTTACTGGAGTAAAATATTATACGTTGTTGTTTTTGATCGTTGTTTGTTGATGGGATATTTCATTTGTATCTTGCTCGATACCTATTCCACGTGCATTAGATCTGATTAGGTATGGCGACAAACGAAGTGCCTCGTGAATGCTTAGTGCACCTTATGACAGATAGTTATCTTTAACAGTTAAAGTAATCAGATCTAACGATTGGGAAATTGCAATGTATACATCCGTATCAACTATATATTAACAATTAATATCTCCTCTAATAATCTATACACTGAAACAGAAACAATTTTTTTTACTTTTCATACTATTATTAATATTATCGAAAAATTGTTTGCTAAGGGTACTACAAAAAAAGCTTTTCAGAGTCATTGCTATGATTCATGATACCATATATCTTGTTTTATAAAAATCTGCGGAAAATCTCCCATCTACTTAACTTAATTACAATTTATACGTACATGATCAAAAGTAGTTTAATACATGAATTTCCATGTATTATACATGAAACTAATAAGATACAATTATTACTAATAATATTGTAGTATTGAACATTGAATGGTTCACTTAATGCTCCCACAGAGAGGATATTCTTCTCAAAGAGTTCTTGTGACCATAATCCAGCTTGATATAATTTGATGGATGTAGCATCTCTTCGAAATCTGTTGTTATTGAGACTTATTGGTTTCCTCCAGCTTTTTCTTAACCTTAAGTTTACTGTTCTTGTCTTACAGTACTAGGTTTGATCACAAAATTATCGCTTTGTTTCTTTTACATAAATGTTTACATGAAATATAAACACTTATATACGCTGACGGTCGTTTAAAAACAGGTTATGTACTCTAGTTCTTGAGAATCATAATTATACAGGACGTGAAAAAAGTCTGTAATAATTGGATCGGTTTTTATTAATGATAAATCATTGTTACTCGGTAGAGTTTACATCAATAATGTGGTGTAATTACTGTGTAATTTTGTAATAATATCTATTATAGACGCTCATTACTTGTAAAGTAGTGTAGTTTTGACATCTAAATACAGTGTACATGAATCAATTATTCTGGTTCAATCCACGAGGTTCTTAACCAAGTCCATATGAATTGGTTAAGAACCTTTAACGTTTTATATTTCATGACCTATAACATAGAAAATTTTAGGGCAAAAGAAATAAAGATTATTATGAGAGAAATTAGTTAAATATCTTTTGTCAATTAATAGTTTGTCTAAATATATTATGACAGGTTTTGTTCAAAGATGTTGACTGATTTCTAATGTATAAAATACCGCAAATATTAGATTAAAAACTAGAGGTTAATAGTAATTAAAAAGAAACACAATTTTTTATAGAATATTTACACATGTCCTATAAGCTTGGTTCCAATTTCACATGGTATTAAGTGACAATGTGGCCGTTGATAGTAAATGTTTCTCGCCTCAATTACTAATAATCTTATAGATTCACAGCTATGTTGTTTGCGACAGATTCACTATATTCAATTAGATAAGCGGGCATCCAAATAATTGTGAAACTTCTTATCGTCGGTTAATAATATTTTTACGTTATAGGAGTATATTTTTGAGAGAATAAAGGTCAATGGTTTTCAAAAATTTATTTAATCAGCCTTATATCTGGTTACTGACCAAGCTCTATGTAACGGTTAAGTTGGACAATAACTTTGTGTATTAAAACCTTGAAAATAAAAACGAAAATAACTTTCATCTTATAAGCAAATGTACTCGTTACTGTTTATGCGGTTTATTTGAAATAAGTTTAAGTTACTTAATTATAAGGAATTTAAAGGAAAAATAACCATGACTATAATTATCTTAAGTGTAGTGAAGATGGCTTAACAAAAACTTATTACTCTCGAAGGCTACAACGACCGTCCTTGGGCTATGCTCGTGTTATTTTTATAAGCAGGTGTCTAGACATTGCAGTGTTATTATTGTGGTCATTAAAGGACGCGGTATGGGGTTGCGTTGTAAAATAAACCTGTCTTGGAAATGCGGGACCTCCGTAGCCTCTTTGTAACGGCATGGAGCAGTTGAGAGATTACCATAATTTAATCATTATAATCCCCTTATTATTTCTTAAAATGTATACATCGAAATTATCAACATAAAGATGCACAATTTATTTTTATAAAAGTTTTAACATGTTTCTTTATAACACGTTAAGCAGCAAGTAGAACAAAATAGGCCAAATCTATCACTATACATTTAAAAGAAATATTAGTAGTGTTTTGGTTTTATATGAAATCCTTTTTATATAAAATGGCTGCGAGAATTGTATGACTCTTAAGATAATTGCATTCTTGCAATTTTGTGCCCAGTTGCGTTCGATGTTGGCGATGTTATATTTTTTTTGTACGTAAATGTGATGTAGTGTTGCACGTAAATCTTTTTTAATAACAGTTTACAAATGTAGCATCGGATAAAATTACCAAGCTAGTGAATCATGTTGGAAGCCATAGGGATTCGGGTTTGGTGACTGCTGCAATATCTCGTTTTGCTCATCCTGTTTTATTCTTTTAAACGCATTCTTTTTCGTTATAGCATGTACAGAGTACAGAAATGGATAATTGAAATTGCTGTTTTTAGACATAAATTTGAGTAAGTAGTTATTTCTTTGTCATATGATCGAAAATTCGTAAAATAAAATTGTAAACGACAGGTAACAAAAATGTTAAATCGTTAAAATGATCAATGTTCGAACGGTAAACTATCTCTTTGACTCGTGAATAAATTTTCAAATTCTCTGCTAACTGTGCAGATAACCCTCGGACAAACACTTTTTATCATTTTATTGATGTCCAATAATTGATTGAGTCTCTTTTCCTTATTCTCAATATACGTGAAAGGAATGATGGAATACCATCTAACCTTATTTCAAACCATTTCTGTTAAATAGATAAATAAAGAATGTAGATGATTCATCGATGAAAAAGATTCTATAATATTTTGATACCATTTAGTTGATTATTAATAAACAATAACCTTTGTTATTGTTACAAATATATATCATATGGGCCTTTCATATCAAAATAGAGTTTCTTCTTAGTTTTTGTAACAACGGGAACATATTGAACTAAACTTAGATTTTTATGTTTAAAAAAGATAATTGTAATAAGATAACATAATTCACATTTTAATGTTTTTTTTTTTGACTCGAACAGTTACTGCAGTTAAGCAATTAATCTTTTGTCTATACGCTTATTTTACAAATGAATGAATTTTTCCGCTATTAGAAACACAAATATTATAATTGGTGACATCTTCTTACATCTATTAATGTCAATTTTATGCTAAGTTCTTCGTGAATGGACTAAAACCGTTAAACTACTCTGTTATCGCACTCACAGATTTTATTTATCGCTTTTACTATTATCTCACGTGTGATACATTCGTAAATAATTAGTTATTTATTAGGCTATGTCGGAATCGCTTAAGCTCTCTTTGATTTATCTCTTAATTTATGTAGTTGTTGATATGTCTTTTAACGCTAGTTTTTATAAAAATACTATTAAAAATTTGCATATGTTTCTTAAACTAAGCTCACTCTTTTTATCTGAATGGGATTCTTAACGATTGTGAGAGCAAACTAAAATTACCTTACAATGGAATACATGACATCAGCTAAGCTATTCATTTTGTTTCTAAGGAGCCATGCATCTTATGTTTCTATTTTCTATTAGTAAATATTATGTTATCAGAAAGAATTTTCTCGTCATCAAATACAACACACAATTGTAAGTAGATTATAGAAGTAGAAGTAGACATAAACATCTTTTAATAAATTTAGGCGTCCATTACTTTACAATGCTATATGCCGTTATATGATCATGCGAAACAGTAAAGACCTTGAGTGCTTTATTTAATCGGTATATTTGGCAACAAAGCCAAGTAGGTCTTTAAGTGCCAAGTTCAATGCCAAGATTCCGCTTTAGCAACTCGAAAAGAAATTATTCCGTACACATCTTGCATCAGTCCGTTGCGAAAACGTTTAAAATTCATCAGATCCCAAGATAATATTCAATTTACATTCCTTTATCACCTTTACAGGATTTGTGGTGAAATCGGCAACTTTTGATTTTAATCACATCATTAATTACACTGTGACTGTTACTGTACTGTGATGATAATAACAAGGTAACTCGTTTCTGAAAGCTCGTTAGTTATAGGTATAGATGTACATGGATGTAGATCGCTGTAGAGAATAAAAAACTATGTTATTATATTCAATCAACATTGGCGTGCACTAAGACGTGGAGGTATAAAAAAGGCTCCGAGATCAAAACATCAGGTGAACTTATGGCACAGTTATCATAATTTCCAGCAAGCTAGAGTTAAAAAAACCTAGAAAAAAGAAGCTGCGACCCTAAGTCTACGTACATATTTCTATTATAATAATATACCATAATTAAAAGAATTTTATCGAGAATACAAAATACCATTATATTTAGAAACATATTTTTAAATTTTTTATTCGGTTAAAAAAATTTAATGTAGTACAATGAGAAGTTGTTTTAAAAGGCGTTTTACTTTAGCAATGAAGTGTAACGAATTTAATAATCGCAAATATGGCGTCATGCGGCGCGAGTCTAGGAGGCGGTTTTTGACCTTTGAGCGTCCAGAAAAAATAATTAAAAGATGCTTATCAACTCGTATGTAATGTATAACAACGTATTGTTTATGGAGAGCACATCCAAATATAGTTTTTTGCGTCTCGTCTTAATTAGGCGCATAAAACAATTCAGAAGCAGTTTTTTAACTCTTTGTTGGAAGACAATCTTTGTCTTATTTAATCGCGTGCTTACAAGGATATTCACGATGTGTTTTAATACTCATGTGGATTTGGAAATGAGTATTTCTTTTATAATTATTTCGCCTGCAGGCCGAGATTGGGACGATGATAAAAGTAATATATACATCACACGAATCCTTTATTTTTAACAGTTTGATAAAGTCTCCACTTGGAGTGCAAAAGCTTTCATTGTAATTTATAATCACAGTATTCCATAATTGACTATGATCGTCTTATCAGTAGCAGCAGCAAACTAATGGAACTTAAGTTTAAAAAATACACCCATTTCTAAATAAAATAAAAATCACAGCAGTCATAATATAAAAAGAAATATTCAATAACTCATACAGTTGGCTTTTTCGCATATACGTTGTAAGATGCATAATAAATGCACGTTTTGTTTTATTATTAAATTTTTGCGAATAATAATATAAAATCTTTGATTTATTTACATTTATACATTCACAGCATCTCTTATCGGATAACATACTGCCATTGTACACATAAGCACACCGTTAAAGCCAAAGCATCCAGGGACGATCGCATGACAAATTTAGAAAAAAAAATGCTTTTCTTGTATTGGTTTTAGCAGGGATTTTTATTAAGATCACTATGCATTGTAGGTGAGTAGGTATGTCTCTTAAAAGTATACAACAATGACATTATAATTACTTTTACCCCAAATTCTATTCACCTCGGCAAGTTATTAGATAACAAAAAAAACATTAATGTGTGAAACATACCACAAATTTTATGAATATATATATTTATCGTAGACTGGTGTAAGTTTTTGCTATTTTCTATAATTACATCGAACAAAAACTGTATTATAATAACTATCTTGCAATTTATTACTACTCTCGCAGTTACATGTTTCCCATCTTTGTCAATTAAGAATCGTTAATTTTTTTTAAACCTTCTATATATAGCCATAAAAATTTTAAGCGGTACCATCATAAAGACAAGTTTGATTAACGGTTGCCAGAACTAATGTTTTCTCTAGGATAACGACTTCACCACGGTTCGTTATTATCATTAGACTTTTACGGCTCTATCAACAGATTACACGAAAGCGGTGTTTTTTAATGATTTTCATTTATTAATAACTACATCATACGAAGGCGAATGTCTTGCAAACTGTCAACTAAAAATGTTTAATGAATAAAGAAAAATCGCACAATATTTTTATTTATCCCCCAAAATTAATAAAAGTCTGTTTAATAATTGAATTTTAAAATTTACAACACCGAAATGAAACAGAAATTACGATAACATGTCAACGTTTAGTGTTCGTATTTTATTACATTTTTACTGATGCACAATGGTTTTATATACGGCATAAAAATAATGACGCCATTATGCACCAAGAAAATATCGAAGGGCTTTCTTTGAGTCGGCGCAATCAAATTCAGAAGTAACAATATATCAAATCCATTTATATTTACAAAGAAAAAGAAGTTATGGTAAAAAGTTATTCGTAGGTAAAGGAAACCATAAAACTTGAATTGTTAATGCTCTTTTTAGTCATTTTAGCGATGAAACGAAAAATTTGAGAAAATGAATCATGGAACAGTATTCGTCGCATTTAGATTTAAGGCATTACCATAGTAACTTTGCTAGCAAACCGACAACAGACTACACGGCTGGAATAGGTTCTGCAACGGCACAGTCTCTTGCAAAGAAAGATTTACCAAGGTTATTACCAACTGCCATTGAACTAAATTTCGCGCCTTTTATCACTTTATACAATTAAGACGAAACAATAAGAAAGCCGCAGTAGCACAGATATCGGTTGCACAACGATAAGCCTATAGAATCACCGGATGATACAGATAAAATCAACGCAGGCTCTAGTCCGTGAAGTGTGTTGCCAAACAAGCCATTAACGTCGGATTGAATTAATGTAAGCCTCATATCATTTGATAACGCAAATCAAAGATATGAACTTAATTAATTTCGGATATAACAGCGCTTTAGCGAAATTACACGGCTAGTTGAATTATATAATTCGTTACAATAATAAACTTATGTTATAGTATTTAGTTTATTTTCAACTTAAAAACTAAATATGGGTTTCTTAACTTACTGTTTCACTTTTTTTTAACAATATTTAAAAACGGATATAGACTAACGTATCAAGAAGGTGAAAACACGTTTTTTTAATAATATTAACTGGGTTGAGTAATTAATAATATACGTTACACAAGATGATACAGTTTTATTTTAAGGCACAGGACATAGAATCGTGATTGTATTTTATTAGCCAAATGATACAAATATGAAATGGGTAACTAATCTTTTTTTATCGTTCTTTGGTATAATAAAAACTATATCCAATGTAAGGATCGATATGCGCGAAGTTCGTCATCAGACGTATACGTGTTCAGATATGTAGAATACATTATAGATTATTTGTAATTATAGGTGTAATATACCAAGAAAATCATAACATTGATTCACGCTACAATTAAATCGAGTAATAATAACGAACGTCTTAATGGGTTAAACAATCGCTGAGAGGTTGCAACGTAATGGCGGGCTAACATCATTGTTGCGTGAAAACGTGAATAGGAAAAACGCAAGTCAATTACCCGATACCGGTATCATGATAGGCATTTGGATAACAGGCCAAGGTACTGCATATGGAACTGTGGAGTGGAGCCAATACCTACAGATTCTTATGTGAAATTCGTAACTGCGTAACGGGATGGCGACCACGACCAACAGTTTCACATCTAATTTACGGACGCGGTTTACGTGGTGGATAAATTATGTAGAAAATGAAGTCACAAGCAAACTTAACGGATTTTTTATTTGTTTTGATCGTTGACCATATAATTTATATTGTGGTGACCGGATCCACTATCGCCCTCATACCCATCTGAGTTAATGCAAAACAGTTGACTGTATCGACCACTGTTGCCTATTGCTTATACAGCTTAATATATTAGTTTCTTTGAAAAATTTGTCAAATTGTTTTTAATTAATCATTCAATGCATGAAGTGAGGAATGAAATGAATAAAATATTTATTTTATTACAATGTACTTGGTTAAATTATTACGGTGTTGGAATAATATGATAGATGAAGGAGGCATTTAAAAACATGACGAAATAGTGGTCCGAAGCTGTTATAATGAGTCAGAGTGGCAACGTCAAACTTTAAAGATTGCTGCACCTGAGTCCTGATAGATAAAAACGAATAATAACGGTAAAATTTAAATAGATAAAGCAATAATATACACATATAAACAACATTCTTATATTACATACTAACTTTATACTTGAACTGAATATTTTTCTTCCATCAATTTTTTTTGTTTTTTTTTATATTCCAGATTCATCATTACAACAATAAGCATTTCAATAACTGAGGAAAAAAATTAAAAGAATTAATTACAGTCATCTAGATAAAAAAACTTTCGACATTATGTTATTAACTAAATGCCATTCAACTTTTATACATAGCAGCAGTTATTTAGCTTCTATTACCACTAGGACTATAATTCATAGACCATTTTAGTAAACAAGATAGAATTGTGCACATTGGGATCACATTCTCCAAGTCAACGTACTTTGCTGAGTGATACGCCGATAAACAAGTGGATACAAATTGTTTAACCTAACTTAGTAATGATCTATACGGATCATATTTGTACAATCTGTTATGTATTTAATTTTATTTTTAGTTTCTCTTGCAAACTGACGATGTTCGTGTATCTTAAATACGTACAAAAAAATAATCTAACTATCAAACGGCAAATCAAGGAAGTTAAATATAACTAGTTTTTGTCATAGAGAAAAAAGATAAAACCGGGAAATATTTAATAAAATTAAGAAAATAATTAGGTTTTCGTCAGAGATAAAGTTAATTATGTTCTTTGTCTCGTAAAATGAAACAAAGAAATAACATTATAACAAACCACATATATTTCTTTTAAATATTTATTATTTATGACGTAAGTCTAATTCGATACAGAGCGGTAAATTCACTAACCACACACAAGCGCTAAGTCAGATATAATTAAACTTACATTGAATATTCTTTAAGTAAAGCATAGGCATACGATTTTTTATTTCAGTATGTTTACTAATTTTAGATTCTTTTTTCAAATTTACTGTCGTTTTTAAATTGAAAACCTGAAAATAGGATCTTAAGGATCAAACGTACATTGCGTATAGAAACTTACAATTTCCTTTCAATAGCAAATAAGTCATCAGTAATTTTATAAAGCTATTGTGATCACTCGTTTGATGCTAAAACAGTTTTTTTCTGTAATCCTGTAGATAGAAAAGTGAATAGGACTATGGTTCTACGGGAGCTTTTCTGCCTAAATATGGCACAAGAAGAAGATTAATTTAAACCCTTTTTTATGTATATGTTAGTAAATAAAAACGTTTTTGCTTATTACGCTACATCAAGACGCTGAGTAGGTAGTTACAATGATCATTTAATAATAAGAAGCAATAATTAAACGGGCATTGAATTTTTAATACTATAAAACGTTCTATTCAAAATCACTGACATCCGGTGTAATGCAACCGGTTTTAATTATTTGTTTTTATACCATTCCTTACAACAATAACACTGAAGGTCGTCACAAGGGTCAGTAAAACGTTCGATGTAAATTTAAATAATTAATATTCAGTGAATTGAACTTACGAGATTTTTCCCGTTTAGCTTCTATTGTCGCAATATATAGATCACAAGGATTATAGTAAACGGAATAACACATACTACCTAGCTAGCTGCATACTACATATACTATTTGGTTACTACACGAGAATAATATTTACGTTATTTTTCTGCGTTTATTCTTAATTATTTTTAGTTGTAATCACGAAAATTACGTAACCATACAATATTAAACAACGTTTTGGATTATTTATTCAGTGTAAAGCATATTATGTATTCATTTTGGAACTAACAAACTTTTTTTTAATAAGGTGTACTTAAAACAATAGAATTTAATGACAGTCTACTTTAGTGTTGAGCAGAGCTGAATAAGAGGGTATATAAAAACTTTGGAAGAGAGAATAACAAACATCTCTTCACTTCCTTCTGTCTATCCTTTCCCTTATTGAAACTTAACTCCACTAAGCGCAACTTATAACATCTACGTAACATCTGTAAGTATTAACTAGAAAACCCGCATGGTCTAATACTCTATTCTCTGTAAATATCTGTTTGTATTTATAAATAAATTCAACATTATAACCTTTAAAATTAATTGGAACAAATGATAAAATGATGATTAAGTGATAAATGTTATGTCACAAATAAAAGCATTACTCGTACAACGTATTCACTTGGTAAGTGGGTTTACTTACGTTGCACTTGTGGAACATTGACACTCATATTAATATTAAGCATATTTTATGTAACATTTCTAGGATAAGAAATTATTTAACAACAAGAAGTTTCATTTAATTTTATAATATACTAAGTTATGACTTTATAAAGAATTTTGATTTATTATTTGGCTAACTCTTAACCCAAAATTCTTATGGCGTTGAGTATTAAGACCGTGAATGGTGAAGGGTACTCGCATAGAATACAGACGCAATGTACAATATTGAAGTGGAATTTAGCCCAGTGGGATCAAAAACCTCTACCACAAACAAAAAATATTTAATAAGTAAGACAAGGAACGGAAAAGTAAAAGATAAAAAATAAATGTTTACAGGACAAGACTAAAGAAAATAAATTCAATACTTTTCCGTGGATTAACTACTAGAACAAAAATTACTCGATTGTTAATGGATATTGTAAATATATGAATAACCTGTCCATTATGTATACAAATATATTTATTTAACTCGTAACATACAATGTAATCGGTACATACAAAATAAATAACACACATATGTATGTGATACAATACGGTAACATACAGGTACAATATTATTATGTGTCCATCAGCCACATTTTCAGTTTACTATTAAAGATTGCCTTACCAGTACTCTTGTAATGTTTAGCTATCTTTAATAAGCTTTGACGTAATAATACGAAAAACCAATAATATTTTACATTAATATTAATAAGACGTTATGCAAAAACTTAAAGAGGTTAAGAGAAAAAACAAGACTCAATTTATTACCTGAACGCCGGCGAGAGTAATTGCAGAATTGAATGTGTTATGACATAAATGAGATCAATTTTATCTGCCCGATAATTCAATGACGAACTACAAGTTAATGGACCTTACCTGACAACGATGGTGACCCTGACAGTGAACTCATGCGTAAGTTCACATGAAAAACCAATCCATTCTTAAAAATGACGCTACGTTTATTTACTAGCGGCCGTGGTTTATAAACTGAACTGAAACGACATGGATGGATTTGTAAATGAAATATAAGATACCAGAGTGAGAAGTGTTTATTTATACGAAACCGTGTATTTACTAAATGCACCATTGATTCGAAAACAAAAGGACCGATTATATCATTACAGCCCGCGTTCTGGACGGCCTCTGCAATTTACTTCTAGGCATCATGCTATCTGTGGTCCATCTTGCTGCCGACGGAATGCAGTTCCGACCACAAACGTTGGAAAGGGAATCTTCCCGAGCAACCAGTTTTCTTTATAACGAAGTCGAGTAATAAATATATATTGCTTACGGCTCGCTCATACCGCCTTATGCAACTATACCAACGAAAGTAAAAGGAATCGTAACGAACACAACTATTAAATGTGGTCGATTTTTTATTGCGCGACGCAAATAGACTTCTACAAGAATTTTATATTCTACTGTTCTCTTTGCTTTAATCAATTATCGCTCAAAAACCAAAAGCGTTAAAACTACTTGAATCCGTAATAGTTATTAACGGTCCGTTTATGATTCTTTCAAAGACTGATTTGAAATGAGCAATACTTTTTTAATACTTTGTATAGTTGTCTTTCCTAAAGTATAAGAAAACATCCAATGGAGATTTTTATTTTCATATTGTGCTATAAACTCGTATGTTATTATATATTTTCTTATTTAATTTTAACATTTAATTACACAATTTGTATTGCAATCTGATACAATCAAATATGAAAAATTAATAAGCATAAAGAAGAGAGGATACTCAAACTGATACTTATAATTAATTTATAAATAAATAGATTTTACTTTGGTACAATAATAAATTTGTAACTAAAATAAAAAAAAAAATTATAACTAGAGATCTAAAATTTCTTTTTCGAAGAGTCTTTTGTTAAATGTTTATTTTTATATGATCGTAGCATATAGGAAAATTAGAAACAATATTTCAACACTATTATGCCTATAGGTATATAAATATTTACATTACTCTAAAGCTTTTAAGATTGCGTTTATGTAAATGCATCTCTGTAGTTACGCATGGCAATGAACTATCGGGATATCAGCCTCGATATACTCTTATGAAGGTTGGTTATTCACATGTGACCTTTAGAGAAATTCTTGGGGAAATAGCAACACCAGATTTTATGGTGCCTTATCGACAGTGAGAACATAAATTATGTGTTTAATTAAGGAACCGGTATTTGGATTGATTTTACCGAAAAAAAATAAGTAACAATACTCACAGGCTTTGCTATCAGGAAAAGAAGTCGGCCTTTAATGATTTTATTTACCTAAGAATAAAAAGGAGCATTTACGGGACTACCGAGAAACTGGATTTTCATTAAAAATTTTTATTTTGTTCGGAACACTACTTAGCGTACCGGAAAAATTAACTTTAACTCTTTAGATTTATAGCCTTTTGTGTGCTGAAGTTCTTACGGCATCGACTAATGCGGTGGATTGCTAGGCGATACGATTAGCATTGTACCCGCACTCCACATTTTGTATGCACCGATCACGAACAAGTTGTCCGATTTGTAGTTTATCAGGGTGTATACGCGATTTGAATGCGTTTATGTGCACAAAAATGCGGAAGTTAACTGAATTTCACATAAGGATCAATGAACTGTGACATTGGTTTAAATATAATGAAAAGGGAACTCCCGGGTGATACAAAAAAGATCTTTAGTATATTCTTATGTTATTATTTTTTAACGTTTAAGATTTAGCAGATATAATACTAATGTTAATAACATGAACTAAACTTGAATATACAAATTGAACAGGACAGGAGAGACAGGTTTCGACTCAAAGGTCTAGTAATAAAAGTTTACGAAACTTTCTGAATTTTTTTCTTATTAATATAAGTACTTTGCACTTGTTTCTCTGCATGTTGTAATTCCACCGTTATTTCTGTGTACATAAATAAATAAACAAGTGCTTTAAGACGCTCGCACCTGGTGTAAAGTGGTGATGTAGTTTGTGTTAGTAAAGTACACTAACCTAGTAATAGCCATTCTATTCGTAAAGACACCCACACCGTATTTGTACAATGATGTCTTTATAAAGCTTTTAAAACTTCAAGAGTTTCATACAATTTAGAAAATAAAACAGTAATTACAGTTTGAGTGACAATTCACCTTAAAAAAGAATAAAAAAACTTCACTTTACTTTCGTTATTAATGTATTGTATTGTAATGATTGAAAAACTATTTCCTGATTACTCAAAAAGTTATTTTAAGTTGCATCTTTCACAAGGAAAATTAACTTGTGTCTTACGTATGAACATTAGTTTTTTATATTGTTTTATTAAACAAACACATGTACGTTTTGTAAGTTATAAATAGAATGAGTTCGAACACTTTTCTTCGAGCAACAAGTCTTATTGCACCTGTAAATAAACGGAATGTGATAACAAGAACAAGCTCGTACTAAAAATAATTGGATAGTCGTCCTCTTGCGGTAGATGTGTAATTATTCAATGTATGTTTTTTTTTTTTTTGGAAGTTTAAAGCCTCGCTATTTGATACAGGGCTATAAATTCAATGTATGTTAAGCAATTACTTTGTTAAATTCATTTGAATCGCTTTATTTTCTTAATGCGCGGTGAGTTGAAAAGGATCTTTCAATACAGGGCGTAAGAGAAAATCTTTGTTTTCGAAAACATGTTATTTACACTGGTCTAATGAGTGTTATGTTGCTGATGCTGCTCTTGATAGATACGACTTATAACTCCCTCCAAACACTACTGCGTTGCAGTATCTAAAATGGTTCATAAATCATTATCACACTTTAGTAAATATGGATGTTGTAAAAACTAAAGAAATAAAAGATCAAAAAAAAAAAAGAAAAAAAAAGATCCAAGGTAATTCACGCCTGTGAAGTGAGCAAACATACATGTTTGCTAATACCAAACTACTGTAGGAGTTGTTTTGGTATTAGTATTAGCCGCCATCTGGACAGGGTATTAGAATAGAGGCTAAAGCCTCTTCATTAGTATGTTACGGGAGAAGCTAAAAAATGTGTCGTAATTTACGGGGACAATTTATGAGAGATTTTAAAAGTTTATTACATTGCATTTCAAAAAAATCTGTGAGCAAGTTATAATTTGAACATTTCCCCCTTTTAACAAAAACCCTCTTGTAATTACGGAAATAATGTATGTATAAAGTAACTACAAAGTCATAAGTTACTATATACATACATACATCAAATATAAAAAAAGTTAAATTGTTTACATGGTTTTGAAATATTTGATAAATATAAAAATATTAGATATAAACATAAAAAACTTTTGTGTAATTGCTTTGTTGCAGATTGATGAACTCCAGAATAATGATTTTCTTATAAAAGTTATAACGTGAATATTTATACCACGCAATATTTATTGATGTCATAATGGATACATACATTAAATGGTACATATTTTTAATGACACCAACTCTCATTTTGAAATGTGTTGAACCTAACAACGGTGAGTATTTATGTAAAAGAATTAGTTAACATCATGTCTGAATTGATGATTTTGTTACAAAACAACTTGTGTAACGTGTATATTCGATTAACTATACGGCTTCGTGTTTTTTCTTACTTCCAAAATATTCTTAATTTCAGATACTACATGGGAACAAAATCGACAGTCTCGAGTTAACGGTCGCATAGTCAAATTGTATTCTGGTGCTAAACATGAATCAATTATATGTAACGATGAAGGGTTTCGGGCAGATCCTATAGAATGTTCAACTTTTTACCGTTGCATAAAAGCATCGAGAGGGAAATATTCAGCGCTGAGGGTATTTTTTAAACTTACGATACAATGAATCTTTATAATCCATTTTATTTCAATTATATAATGCATATTGCCCAACATTCAAAAATCAATAATAATTTTTCTATTTCAGTTCCAATGTGGACCAGGGACTATCTACGATCCTGACAGTGAAACTTGTAATCATCCTTATAACACAAAAAGACCAGAGTGTAGGTCTAACAGACCTTTTCAATTCATCCCCGTACCCGTTGATCCAATCAACGATAATGACATAGTGCCACCAGTCCATGAACTGCCTTTTCCTATAACCACCTCAAAACGTTTTTCTAATCAGCAAACATTAAATCATGAAGCTGCTAGTACATCTAAGTATTATCCATTTATTGAGCCAGTTGCATCACAAAGTTCTGAGCTCGGGGCTTATGGTCCAATTGATCGAGTGAAGACAACGATTAATTCATTAGAGGGCATAACTTCGACAACGGTATCTCCGACATCAGAGTCCTCTGTTAAGTCTACAACACTCCATTGGATGTCATCCACCGATCAATTCAGATCGTCCACGATTATTACAAATCACAATAATGAATGTATACACGATGGTTTCATGGGCGATGCAGAAGATTGCCGAAAATTTTACAGATGCGTCAATAATCCAAGAGGAGGTTTCATCAAATACGAATTTATGTGTAGTGAGTCAACAATCTGGGATGATGACATGCAAAACTGCAATCATCCTTGGGCTGTACGTCGTCGGCGTTGTGCGCGTGGTAATACCTTACATGAGAACACTTCTAAACATGATGATATCAAACTTCAAAATAATAAAAATATCACTGAAGCAGTAACATTTGGTTATGGAAATCCTATGACACAAACTCCGATGCAAGTTAATTCAGAACACAGCCCTACAAAACAAATAGGTTATGGAGATCGAATAAATATTGATAAAGTTTGGAATGATAGAAATAATATAAAAATTGAAATGATAAATAAACAAGATAGACTAGAAAATACTTATTCTTTTGTAGAAAAGCCCACTAGTTATATACCACTTTCTTTGAATCAAACACGGACCCAGGCGTACGAATCAATTACTACTAGTTCATACCCATTGCAGGACGATAGCCATGACTACATCTTTGGTACAAATCAACCGATTAATAAACTAGTAGAAAACAAATGTACCGAGCCAGGTTTTATAGGTGATTTAAATGATTGTAGAAAATTTTACCGTTGTGTTGAAAATGGAAAAGGTGGATTTACCAGACATGAATTTCAATGTGGAGAAGGTACGGCATGGGATATAAAGTTTGAATCGTGTAATCACATCTGGTTGGTAAGAGAATGTAAAGGAAAAATTAGTTCCAATTCCTATGAGAAATATGGTACTGATAACTTATATACTTCAAATTCATTTAATATTACTACAGATGAAAATTATGGTTACAAACAACCAAAAAAACAAATAACTTTTGGACCTGTTAATGCTTTAGGAGTTACTCAAAAAACTTTAAAACCTAATGAAAAAAATGATAGCGGTGATATTTGCAATTCTGTTGGATTTAGGGGAAGCGATTTCGATTGTAAAAAATTTTATCGTTGCATTGAAAATAAAAATGGAAGCTATTCTAAGCTTGAATATATGTGCGACGAAGGAACCGCTTGGGATCCAAATATTGAAAGCTGCAATTATGCTGACAAAGTAAAACATTGTGGAGTTAATTCAGAAAATGAAAGAATAGCGAGCACTCCAAGTACAGCGCCAACTATTATTACCACAATATCAATTGTGCAAACAACTGAGCAAGCGAATATTGTGGACAGAGAAAACGATGTAGGTTACGATTCAAATAATTATAAAGAAACAACTCCAAAAGTAATA
The DNA here is from genome assembly GCA_029286795.1 of Byasa hedistus. Lineage (NCBI taxonomy): Eukaryota > Metazoa > Arthropoda > Insecta > Lepidoptera > Papilionidae > Byasa > Byasa hedistus. The sequence continues at coordinate 5,061,773 of JAGSMW010000001.1, forward strand.
ACTATTCCTAATGACAAATTAAAAACAGAAAATAGTTGCAAGGAAAATGGATTTATGGCAGATAACTATGATTGCCGGAAATTCTATAGATGCGTTGATAATGGAAATGGAGCATTTACACGTTACGAATATTTATGTGGTGAAGGCACCGGCTGGGATGTCAATATTATTGCTTGTAATCATATTGGAGCAGTTGAAAATTGTGGAAAAAGAGTTTCTAACGTTATAACCGAGTCCACCCCTTCACCTTCTCCACCGTTGGAAATTATAGAAAACGAAAACAGCTATACTAGTGAAATACCAAAACATATAATATCGACTACAATTAGTACCACACTCTTGAATTCTATAGACAAAACTACTGCGAGTAATAAAGAAAATGTTTGTAGCGATGATGGTTTTATTGGTGACAAATTTGATTGCAAGAAGTTTTATAGATGTGTCTCAAAAGGCCACGGTTTATATGAACAACATGAATTTTTATGTGGAGAAGGTACAGTTTGGGACCCTGACATAGAAGCTTGTAATCACGCTTGGGCAGTGAAAAAATGTGGAGGTAAAAGAGAACAAAATGGATTGTCTAATCCTCATTCGTCAACTACAAGTATTCCTTTTAATGAAATCGGTTACACAACACATAGTTACAATACAACCGATATTTTCAAACCAATTGGTTCTAGCTCCTCTACCGAAAACATTCAAGTTATTGACGATACTCAAAAGTGTCAGTCAGCAGGATTTTTAGCTGATAAAAATAATTGTAAAATATTCTATGAATGTGTGGAAAACGGGCAAGGAGGTTTTATTCGGTATGAGTTTTCCTGTGGAGAAGGAACAGCTTGGGATCAAAACATACTAGCTTGTAATTACGAGACATCTGTAGATGAATGCAAATTAATAAATAACAATATGACATCATCAAATGAAAATACATCACAGTCTCCGACTCATATTGTGTACCCTCAAGAAAGTAGCCACATACCCAGTTATATAGACGATGAATCAACAACTACTGCTAAAAATTTGTATGTGAGTAACAATTGTAAAGCCGAAGGATTTTATGGAGATGAAAATGATTGTAAAAAGTTTTATAGATGTGTTCCTAATCAAAAAGAAGGATTCTTCAAGTATGAGTTCATTTGTGGAGAAGGTACCATCTGGGATCAAAAAATAAATGCATGCAATCACGCATCTAGTGGTAACGTGAATTGCTTCAAATCAACAACAATTCTAGCAAGTGAACCTCCTGAATCAACAGTGAAGCCCAATGTAACTGAAATACTTCCTGCTAATGATCTAGATCTGAACACCACAACAGAACAAAATGCCATAACTCCTATCGTGGAAACCACTTGTTATTCCGAAGGGTTTTACCCTAATTTAGAGGATTGCAAGAAATTTTTCCGGTGTGTTAGTAATGGCAACGGAGGTTATATTAGATATGACTTTGCATGCGGTGAAGGAACAATATGGGTGCAAAAAATACAAGCGTGTGATCATGACAGTGATAATACCACATGTAATACTGAAATAGCTTCTGTATCCGAATCACATAAATTAACTACAAAACCTGCAATATCTGATACAAGTGCACCTCATTCTGAAACAACAAGCAATATCATCATTACTACTGAATCTACAATAAAAAATAATACCATAGAGAATAATGACTGTCATTCGGAAGGTTATTTCCCATATTATAATGATTGTAGAAGATTTTATCGATGCGTATCAAATGAAGGAGGCTTTTATACGAAATATGATTATTATTGCGGGGAAGGTACTGCTTGGGATACAGAAAAACAATCTTGTAATCACATGATGACAGTAAAAAGATGTCAAAATAGTAATGCACATGAAATTCAAACAACATTAGGGGTACAAACAGAACGAGAAACGTCTACAACAGAGGTGATTGGTACTTCAAAAACATCGACTACAATGCCTGAATCTGCATTTGTTACTAATGATGTTACGAATAGCGATTGTAAAACTGAAGGCTTTTTTGGTAACAAAAAGGACTGCCAGAAATTTTACAGATGTGTTGATAACGGAAAGGGTGATTTCGTAAAGTACGACTTCATTTGCGGTGATGGAACCATATGGGATCAAAATATTTTAGCTTGTAATCATCCCAGAGATGTCAAATATCCATCATGTTATGATGAAACATTGATTTCGTCCTCTACAACAATCACAGAGTCATCTTTTCAATCTACAAATGCACCTTCGACTAGCTATGTACCGCCATCTCCAATAACAACACAAAGTACAACAACATTAGTAAGCGAAACTACTGTACCTTCGACTAGCTATGTACCGCCATCTCCAATACCAACACAAAGTACAACAACATTAGTAAGCGAATCTACTGCACCTTCGACTAGCTATGTACCGCCATCTCAAACACCAACACAAAGTACAACAACATTAGTAAGCGAAACTACTAGTCAAGGATCCTCCAACGGCTCTCAAGAAGAAATTACAAAAAATCCTAAAAACGAAAATATTACTTGTACTAAAGCTGGATTTTACCCCAATCCTAATGATTGCAAAAAGTTTTATAGATGTGTTGATTGGGACGGTGAAGGGAAAAGGTTTTCAGTTTTTCATTTTGAATGTGGTGAAGGTACTATTTGGGATCCTGCACTTAATACATGTAATTATGAGGAATCTGTTTATCCACCACGGAGTTGTAACGGAATACAAAATACTACGACGGAGACTACTACAACTGCATACCAAACTAACTCCACTTCTAGTACGACTATAGATATAACATCACAAACATCTCAACCCACAGAACAATCAACCACTGAATCGACTACTATAAAACAAAGTACGACTGAAGAAACTACTACAATGCAACCGAATACTGAAGGACAAATCACTATAACCCAATCTACTACAAGCGAACAAATGAATTCTTCTACTCTTGCACCAACAGATGCGACTTATTCCACTACAAGCGAGGTATCGACGACCGATCACACAACAACTACTAGTGAAAAATCTACAACTACTACAGAGGAAACATCGAGTGATAAAACTACCATTACTACAACTGAGCAACCTACAACAACGACAGACAAAAGCACGACTACGTCGGAATTAACGACCACTGAACAGTCAATTACGCAGACAGCTCTAATTTCTACGGAATCTACAACCACAGAAGATACGACTACACAGAGATCTACTACACAACAGCAAACAAGTACTGAGTTAACAACTGAAAATTTAAATACGTCTTCCACAACAGAATCGTCGACATCTACAAACACAGCGATAACTACAGAAAGCACGCAAGAAACCACTACGCAGGGAAGTTCTTCGGTAAAGGACTGTCCTGACACAGAAAGTGATCAATATTTATATGTATGTCCGTCCTCCTTTAAAAGACATCCAAAGTATTGTAATCTTTTCTATCAATGTGTAGAAGATAATGACAGTCACGAATTAAAGATTGCAGTATTTAACTGTCCAAATGGTACTATTTACGATGAAACTAAAATTCAGTGTGTTGGTGAAAACAAAGCTGAAAAAAAATGCCAGGGGTCCATGGCGACAAAGCGAAGATTTAAAAGGTTAAACTCCAAAGATAAGGATACGGTAAGGGATAAGATATTGCAAGTTATTAAAAATAATGTGTGTGTGTGTGTTTTTATTAATTGTCTAAACTTTTTTCAGATAACAGTAAGTGAAAATAAATATGGATGTTTAGCCGTTGGTCATTACCCTTTTGAAAAAAACGAAGAATGCTCTCCAGCTTTATTGAAATGTGAAATATCTAAAACGGGAAAATTGCATGGTTTTGTATATCGTTGTCCCGAAAATTATGTCTATTGGTCAGTAAGTAGAAGATGTGAACCGATGGCTGTGATGACGAAATGTAAACTTTCTTTAAATCAATGGTCAGGAAGAACGGAAATTCCTATAGAGAGAAAAAATATTGCACAGATAAAATAATATCCTTATCGGAAAATCAAGCCAGTGTACAAAACGATAGGAATAGTTGTAGTTTTCTTAAAGACAATATTAAGGCGTGAAAACTTTTCATATGCATATGTATATGAAAATCTAGTCTAATAACAATTAAATAACCATTTAGTAAAAACGCATGAAGTCATAAAAAAGATTGTCAAGATTATTTTAAGAATGTATTTTTACTTGTGGTCAAGATGTTGCTGACTTTTTTAAAATAATGACAATATTTTGAACACGATTAATTAGTTTTATTATAATAGGTTATATGCAATAAATAATTTATGGTACAAAGATTTTTTTTATTAAAAAAAAACTGTTAATACGAATATTTAAAACTAGTAATAAGTAAAACATTAAGAATAATCTAAAAATAACACTATAATAAAATAACATCGATACCCTTACATGAAAAGAGCACGCCTTTGCAAAAAATTGTTAATTCTGAAATAATAAATTCTGTAAGTGTTTCCCCGTCAGTGTGGTGAACTGCATTGCTAAGTAAATTGCCTACAAATGCGTGACATTTAATATTAGAGGCTATAATATTACCTCGTAAATCAATTGATAACTGAGCACTAGTGTCATAATCATGTTTTTCTGTTTTATAGTAAGAAGACAGATCTCGCTTGGTATTTTTAATATTATAAGACAAAGAACCATGATGATCCTTTTCATGGGCTGTGTGATGAAACATTTTCAGTTCAGAGTTTTTTAAATTGTTAGAATCATTACTTTCCTTTACGTCTTCAATGCTGTTGACATTATCAAACTTTAATTTATCTCTTTTAGGAAAAAGGAATTCTAAAAATATAGGAAGAAGGCTTTTTTTTGTCGTATCGTTGTTTGAGTTAATCTTTGATGCCTCTTCTAAATGAGTAGACACATCGTTATTATTTTCTAAGCGATCACTGGATATTACTGGAATTGTTTGTTTTTTATTTAGTTCATGTCCATTTGCAATTTGATGTGTATATAGAGGATTACCGAAGTTTTCATTTTGAAAAATTTGTTTAACGTCGTTAGATTTTACAGAGACAGAATAAACCTTATCATCTGCAGCAGTTAAGTTGTACTGTGAAATATTATCGAACTTATCTTCAATTTCCAAAGCTTCTATTATGTCACGAATATTATTTGGTCTCTTTTTTGATGCATACACGCTTTGGGGCTTTCGTGTCTTTTTTACTTGTGGATTATTTTTAAATTCAGAATCTTTGTACTTATTAAATAAGTTTTGAATTTTTTCCATATAAAGCGCATTAGGTGACCTTGGTGTTAGAATAATTGGATTAAAAGCTATGCCACTTTTTTCCCATATTGTTACGGCTCTGATTAAAAACTCTATAAATTGTTTAGGCAAATTTTTTGCAAATTTCTTAAGCGCGGGATCATTCACGTACTTATTTAATGAAACATTTCTTATAAGTAGATTATTTGATATAATCTTGTAATTATTATTTCCATCAAAGGATTCCTGTGACCATAACAAATCTTGGGCTAAATTATTTCTGCTTTCGTCATTCAAACTGTCTTCTGCTAACTGTCTATCGGAAATTTCGAGCGTATCATTTTTAACCACAATAAGGTGAAATTTAAAGTGTTGGTATCTGCTTGACATGATTTCAACATATGGCAATAAATCATTTATATTCATATCATCATCTGTGTTAGCAAAAACATGCATGAATACGTTAACTGATTGTTCCATCCATAAATTTCCAAAAGCATTATACGTTTTCGGTTTTAATATTTTTGTATAAGTAAGTGGAAACATGGAGAAAGCAACTACGCTGTTATAAACAATCAAAACTACGATGGCCGTCATTCCGAGTCCCATCCACCAGTATTTTAGTGTTGACCACCAGTGTTCTGAAATGAGATAAGAAAATTATCACTTCAGATGTGTATTTTAAAAAATATATTTTTTATAGTTAATACGATGATGACTTTTATCCCCTTATTTCCAAAACAATCTGCTTTTGCATAACATATTTTGCTTCTTCGGAGCCTACAAAAGATGAAAGTAATTTTTAAGGTTGGCTACCATGGTTTGTGTTACGGCTACTGTATATGCAACGACGATCACTTACCACCTCTTAAACGGATTGCCACTTTTTATATTTTATAAACTAGTGCTTGATAACGATTCCACCTGATGGTAAGCAGAGATGTAATCTAGTATGTAGCACGATAAAGTCTAGAAGAGCCTATTCACTCTTTTCTTGAAGACGCCCACGTCATACCTCAACGGAAACACTGACGCCGAATTGTAGCTTAAACTTTTAAATTTGCTGTATCTAGATAGTAAAAATGAAATGATAATTAATGCATCGTTGGTTATAGTTATAGACGTGAAATATAATGAAGAATTTTCTTTAATTTTAAACACATTTCTCATTTTTATCTCTTCTGTAATATTATATTTTTAAGGAACTGTTCGATTACCGCTAAATCAATTAAGGTAATTCAAACTTATAAAGCTGGTGGTAAGATTTTCGAACCCTCCCAGCTCGCTATCAACGTGATATTATATAATAAATCTGCTGTCAAAGCTGCTGCGTGTAATAGGCCTCATTGTCACTTGACATAATAAGAAATTACGGTCAGTTGACGGCCAGTTGTGAATAAAAAAGTGATAACTTCTAACCAACTTAGACAATCGTTACATTTACCTGGCCAGCTCATCAAAATTGCAGTAGCGCCTTTCATTTGATTCTTTGTTCGTCCGCTGTAAATCACTTGACGCATTCGAATATTTGTTCTCGGGCTGTAGTTTTGAGTGTTAAGATCGTCTTCAGAAAAGTCATCGCACAATAACGGGTGTTGTTCACGATATAGTTCACTCATAATTGGCCATCAGTGTTACTGAAATTCAATTGTAAAAACAATTAACATCCCATTTAAACAATGTGAAAATCCATGTTTTGTACAATTTATTGACAAAATAAATGCTTACTGAAACAGAATTAAAGCGGATATTTGCACGACACTTTGAATGAATATAAAATAAAGAGAATTATTTATAGATTTGTCATTAATGACAATTAATAACTTTTTTCAAAATTATAATCAAAAAGTTTATTTCTACAAAAGTTTTTGTACTTAAATATAAGTAATAATCGATCATAAATATGAAACTATAAGAACATACAAGGCCCCGCTTAGAACGTTAATACCATTTTACGCAACACCTACCATAATTTTAAAATTAAATGATGTAGTATGGTGGCACTTTTCTTAACACTACTTTTTAAGTAGGTAGGTTCCTAGCATCTGTTTTTCTTTTGTTTATTTATCTAAGAACCTTTATTAGCATACACAAAAAAGCGGGCCTAATGCCAAAGGGCATTGTCCTCCAGTCTACCCTAGGATTGAGCAGAGAACAAAAATAAGAAAACATTATCTTGTAATTGAGATATTATTACATGTATATAAGACCATAAAAAGATGGTGGACATAAATATAATAATAAATAAATATGCTTAGGACATACACCATAAGAGAGGTTAATATACATTGACATAAATAAAAATATACATATTTATGATGGCTGATGTAAGTTTTTCTCTTTAATATTAAGTAAACATTGTGATCGGATTTGTACTATTTTCTGGTACAATTGAGCAGATTAAAGAGAATGTGTATCAACAACCTTTGAGCTGCCGAGGCTTTTGTGGCTTCGAATATTCTTTTACGTTCACAGAAGCAGATTCTAAGTAGAAATAAAAACACTGCCGTTACTATTCCATAGCATACATTTTGCGTTTAAATACGCCCGAATACCAGGTTATTGTATTGTTATATCGTTCTGATATATATCGCATGCCTGAAAATACCCTTATTACGAAAATTTTTGAACTCTTGCGAAGTAACGTAGAAAAAATTGCCAATATCTCGAGTGCAGGAAAATGTAAACTAAGGTAACCACAAATACAGATTTGAATACAGGAACGCACCACCATTTAAAAAAAGTCAAAAGTTATATATTACCTGTTAAATGGACAGCTTCTAAAGACGATGAAGGCGTAGAAGCAATCTTAAAAGTATACGCTAATGTGTATTAATGCACGGCTGCAATACGATAAAACTTGTTGAACTAAACGTTGAGATGCGTGAAGTTTCTTTTGAATTTGTAATGTTCGCACGTTTACTTTTGCTGTGATTTTGTTTATACAATAAATTCTTCGGTTCCTACTTAGGGATCACGTACCGATACCGTCCTCTACATTTCTCTTGAATCAGCGTAATTTGGCTCAAGGTTAAATTAGTAATTAATAAATAATGGAGTTACATGGGATTTCATATTAAATTTAGTAATGCTGTGTTATAAAATTTTGTAAGTTATATAGTTGGCCCTTAGTTTCAATGTATCGTAGCTATGAAAAGTATTCTTGTTTTAGTTATTCCTTAAAAAAAAATAAAACTTAGCTTGCTGTATTATCGATAGCAATGACTATTTAACATAGATAAAAAATTGTTAAGGATTATCACAATTCCGTTGTTCATATTGTAACGCGTATAAACTGTAAAACATACGGAAAGACTTTTGAGTTGTGAAGTTGATATTTAAACTGCATTTGCTTTTCTGCGATGAAAAAAATAACATCATGGTGTCTTTTTCAAACGGAAGTTTGAAAGACATATAGACTATAATACATGAAATAATTATTATACTTTTCTATGTTGATTAGTTCTCAGAATAAAATATTATAACAACCTTCATTGAATCTGTATTAAAAAAAATCTTTATTACCTAATTCGAATACATGTATACATAAATCTATAATCATCAACCAACGCACTTAGCCAGCGTGGTGGATAAAAGTCTTTGACTCTTCTTAAGAGAGAAAGCCCTGTGTACCAGAAGTGGGAACATTAAGAAGCCGTTTTTTTTTTACAATTCATTAATATTATATTGATATACAACCTTTTAGATGGTTAACCAAAAGAAAATTGTCTCTCAATTGAATTCCAAATTCAAAAAAATTTTTGGTGGTAAGCAAATTATACGATTTTTATCTAAGACGTCAGAGTAAAATTAGACAATTGTTTACAAATTGATATAACAAGGTAAGACGGTTTTATTATTGTCTAATTTAAACCTGTATAATTATTATTCCAAAAAAATTTTAACTCTACTTTATTTTACAGTTGTGCTTAATAACTTTTTATTAACCTTTGCTTTTATAGTTTACATGCCTTAATAATCTTTTATTTTGTTACAATGTGGCTTAGACATTCTGATATATTGATTTTGATTGCCAATTGTAATATTAAAACGGCCCATACAGTTTGTACTGTCTGTACTGTCATATAAGTCTATATATATATTTCTGTTTAGTATTCAATGGGTGAGCATAATATAGAAACGAAGGATGGCGAGCAGTATCCGCTGTTGAAGATGGACAGCGGTGGAGGCGACAATAACAACCATAATCCACAACCTCCGTCCAGCGTTATTACGTCCGCATACTACATTACTCGTACACCTAAACAATCATGGATAGATCGATGGCCAGGTTTTAGAATCTATATTCAGTAGTACAAGACTTATACACCTTTTGATTTAGAGACCAAAAATGTATGTACATTGAAAGTCGTATCATCATCAGCCCGCGGCAGTTGACTGCCGGATATTCCTTCCTCTAGTTACGTTTTTAGGTTATACGCGTCTTGTTTATAAAGTCCGTATTCCTTTTAAAAATTTGCATGAATTTTGTCAATTCTTAAACTTAATGAAAAAATAGCCATTGCAAGAAAGATGGGTTTTAATTCTATTTTGGATTTTAAACCGGTTATAGCTAAGTGTGAATAATTTACGGTAGCACTCGACAAGATGTTCGCTTATTGGTTTAGTGATAATTTTGTCCTAAATAAGGTAATCATGTAAGCATTTATTTTCTTTTGCAGAATTTGTTTCGGCGTGCTGCACAACTTTTATATTGATTGCAATATCTTTTCTTGCCTTTTACACCTTGAGCATGAATGCATACCGAAGAAAACCATTGATTATCACTAAGTACAATGCATCCAAACAAGGAAGCGCACTATACTACCATCATATAGTTGCAAGAGGAAGTAATGTACCGTTCATGCTTTACTCGGATTATATATCAAGCGTCGCAATGCAATATCCTTCTCTTCTCATCAATGTTATTTTTCTAATGGATGATTCTTCTCAAAATCACGTTCACGGTTACAGGCATACAAGAACATTTAGCAAATTGATATATCCTTCTAGCAATATATTTGACACCATTTACGACCAGAACAATAAAAAAGAAATCAGAAATATGCAGAAGAAGTATCCAAATGTTAACGTTACCATTATGCCTTTAAGTAAATACATGGCATTGACTCCTCATCGTTATAAATGGAGAACCATTCCCACATACTACTTGAACTTTTACGTAAAACTATTTGCGGTGTGGCAACATGGTGGTATTGCTATGGACCTTACGACTTTTAATACCATTTTCAACATTAACCAACATCCTGATAGAAGGTATTCTGCAATATTAAAACAACATAACGATGGTATTGTGAATGAAAAGTACATAAAGGCGCTGAAAAAAATCAACCAAGAAGAACAGAACGAAATGTTTACCATGTTCTATTTGCTTATACATCACGTTTTAAACGCGACATGCTCATTGTTTAACAGAACGCTGTGGTATAACAATGAATCAAGTTCTAACTTATCCCTTGACAAACCTGTTATACGATCCCAGAGAATTAAACGAGATAGTCATGATGAACTCCTGAGAGGAGAATCGGATTTGTATGCCATTGCTCTTGGATTAGAAACGACCACGAAAACTACATTAAATACTACTGATAATATAGATGATTCTAAACCGAATGCTAATAACAGTGATATTTTAATTACTGATGATTCCCAAATACAAAATATTGAAATTATTTCTAAAGTGAACGACACTTTTAATACAGAAAACTCGATAGTCTTGCAAAATGTCACTAAGCAACCGATTATTGTTGGACTGGATAAAGTTTTTAATTACTCTAGTATACATGGCGAAATATTACCGAATATATTTTTCTATGATGTATATGTAGCAGATAATATTCCGTCTATATCCGAAGCCATAAATTTCCCTCAAGCAATTGAACGCGACGATGTACCGGAAAGAACAGCAGAAAACTTTAATGTGTTTGAGCAAATACCCATAAATATGCCAATTCTCACTATTAGTAATGATGGAACATTCATAGCTGCACCTTCAAAACATCATCCGATGTTGGCATATTTACTTTCATTCGCATGTCAGAGAGTTAGTCCAATTTTTGCAATAAACAGAGCTTTAATGACTCAATGCTCTGGCGTAATGAAAAATGAAATGCATTGTGATAACATTTTTGTTCTGTGAATTTTTGGAACGTACTTTTTCTTTTGTAGTTTGTGTTTGTCTAAGTTTATTACCATTTGTTCCACAAAACTTCAGGTGATTCTAAATCATAATTCGGTTTCAAAAATTTTATTTGATGATAATAAAGAAATTAAATTAAAAAAAATCTAAAAATTTGCTTTCTAAATTTGTACAACCAACCACATACATAATTAAATTAATGTTGAATCAAAAATTCAAAATATCATTCATTGAAACTATTCATGTTATTAATGTAGATGAGTCAAACAATCTCATCAAATTATGCAATTTAAATTATTGTTGTTTTACTCTGGGCTTCGCTCGCGTTGTCTATTAACTTTGGTTATCGATCGATACGGAAATTATTCTCGTAAAAACTCAATTCATTTATATTCGAGATTAATGATATTTTTTGGTAGAGGATTAACGGTAACAAAAAGAAAAAATAAACGTCCTGCTACGCCACGGTTTGAAGATTCCACACCCAACTTAAATTTTACCTTTAACCTTCTTTCCTGATTTAACTGGATATTAAAGTTTCTATATTACTACCCCCATTTTACCCTCCTTGCAATAATATACAAATAGGAATATGTATTAAAAAGTTTGTCACCTCTCCTTACACCTCTATAAGTTATAGTGACAAAAAAATACCTTATACCTACTCCGTGTTCCCATCGATCTTAATAATATTGTTTTTCATAATTGATTCAACGGTATTATTTATCGTAATCGCGTGAAAGCGATAATTCAGATTTAATTTAAAAAAATGTTCATAACAGTACCGAGGAATTTAAATAATCTATATAACAATATATTATCTAAAAATTATTTATCGTTGCATTTGTCATTGAACTGTCAACGTATTGTTGCAACAAGACATAACCTATGAAACAAAATGATAACACCAAATTGCATTCGTACATATTATGAAGTTACCTTTCAATTTAATATTAGCACCCGTGCTGAAACCTCATTTAAGATGTTTTCATGAATTTTGCAAATATCCAACCTTTTACATAAGTCTACCTTACACTTATTTCTATGGAACAATTGGCGTTGTGTAATATCTATTATTGTTACTTCATTGAAACTATTCATGTTATTAATGTAGATGAGTCAAACAATCTCATCAAATTATGCAATTTAAATTATTGTTGTTTTACTCTGGGCTTCGCTCGCGTTGTCTATTAACTTTGGTTATCGATCGATACGGAAATTATTCTCGTAAAAACTCAATTCATTTATATTCGAGATTAATGATATTTTTTGGTAGAGGATTAACGGTAACAAAAAGAAAAAATAAACGTTCTGCTACGCCACGGTTTGAAGATTCCACACCCAACTTAAATTTTACCTTTAACCTTCTTTCCTGATTTAACTGGATATTAAAGTTTCTATATTACTACCCCCATTTTACCCTCCTTGCAATAATATACAAATAGGAATATGTATTAAAAAGTTTGTCACCTCTCCTTACACCTCTATAAGTTATAGTGACAAAAAAATACCTTATACCTACTCCGTGTTCCCATCGATCTTAATAATATTGTTTTTCATAATTGATTCAACGGTATTATTTATCGTAATCGCGTGAAAGCGATAATTCAGATTTAATTTAAAAAAATGTTCATAACAGTACCGAGGAATTTAAATAATCTATATAACAATATATTATCTAAAAATTATTTATCGTTGCATTTGTCATTGAACTGTCAACGTATTGTTGCAACAAGACATAACCTATGAAACAAAATGATAACACCAAATTGCATTCGTACATATTATGAAGTTACCTTTCAATTTAATATTAGCACCCGTGCTGAAACCTCATTTAAGATGTTTTCATGAATTTTGCAAATATCCAACCTTTTACATAAGTCTACCTTACACTTATTTCTATGGAACAATTGGCGTTGTGTAATATCTATTATTGTTACTTCATTGAAAATATTTCACGGACAAATCTTTTATTCGGTAAACTATTCTTTCAGTTCGTCAATGCTTGTCATTTGAAACGACATTTTGGAAAAGTTACTTGCCACTCGTCCGGCAGAGGCTCTGAAGGGAATAGGGAAGAAGTAATTCGACATGATCTTAAAATTATTGCGGCGTCCATGGGAATCATACAACATGTTTGTCTAATAATTGGATGTTTTACGGTAACAAAAAATATTTTCTAGCTATATGTACAAACAAGTACACTTGTTATTTGTTGTACACAAAACAGTAAAATTTTTCTATTACTCAAAGATTTTTTATTTTTGAAAATTCCTAGTAATTTATTATTTTGTCGTTTATTGTCTTTTTGTATGCTCATAGAAAACACAATCTAAATTAAACTTGTCTGTAATAAATAATCCATTCCAGTTTTTTTTTTATGTATGTGTATAGCTGTAAATAATGTGATTAAGCAAAATTCATAACTCTGCTGTCATGAATTGTACATATATCGGATCTCTAGATAAATTTAGTCTAATTTCAGGAAAACCCGGCGTTGTTTCTACCACATATGACAGCCCATCTGTTAATGGTTATAGCAAAGACATTAGTCGCAGTCCTTATGCTTACGAAAATTAATTTAAAAAGTGTTATTAAATTAAGAGACACGACAACTGCGATTGCATTGATGATGTTCAATTGGTGCCAAGAGTTCTGCGTTTTTACTCAATACCTATGTTTATGTGACCTCTGAATGTTTATCATTATAATTAAATAAATCATATTTTTAAAATGTTCTTTATGCTATTAAAATCAACTTAAGTTATAATAAAAAAATGTGGAATGTGTAAGAAATTTAGTGCCCAGAGAAACTATAGCAATTTGTGTTCTGTGCAAACTGTACACCTGATATTGCGTAAAAAAATACGCACCGCATATCATTTTTGTCTGTGTGGAATTAATTGTAAAAGACCTATGTCCAGCAGTGGACTGCCATCGGTTGAAATAATGATGATGACAAGTTGGCAATAATATGCCAAACAAGGAAAATAAATCCAAAATAGTATCAACAGTAAAGACATTTTTATGCTATAACTCGAAAAGTCAATGTTAAACTTTTTTTTTATTTTTCTTCTCAAGAATCCAAAAATGAATAAGAAAATAAAAATATGTTCAATTAAAAACTTTATACGATTTTATATATATGACATATTCTTATTATTAAAACGTATATCTTCGATTAGGTATAATTAAAATAGCTTTGAACTTCTCATTGTGTGGGAAATAGATACTAATGCAGTTCACAAGGCAAAGAAAAGAAAGAGCAATCGTTACGTAATAGGTTATAAGGAGTCTAGCATCGAGGAAGCACTTTATAGCGCTATGTATCCATAATTTATATAGAATACTAGCTGTTACCCGCGACTTCGTCCGCGGTATTTAACAGAAACGTTATTGTTTAGTTCGCATTTTCTGGTTACTTATTAATTCTGTATTCCGCGTAAAGAAGTACCTAGGCTAATTTTAATGAAATTCTTCTACTTTATGATTCGATGGTTTGTTTTTTTATATATTGTTCCATTTAGTTTATTATTTTTTGTTTAATTATTATTTATTTTTAGTTTTTCGTATTAGTTTTATTGAAGTTTCTTTTCGCTACTGGCATTCCGTTCCATTCGTACATGAACATGCCAAATATATCTACCCATGGGTAAAGCAATAAGCAACCCTTAATTAAATCTATGCCAGCTTTCCTGAACGTTTGCCATCAACTGATATTGAACAACCTTTTGAATTCAAATGGAAAATTCGACGGTATATGGAAAATCCGTGGTATAAATACTGTCTCACCTTTTCCGCATCCAGATATTATACGACTTTCTATAACGTTTCTTTGCAACAACACTTCTGGCAATATAGTACCATTACAAAGTTTCGGAGGGTTTTAATTGTTATAGTTGAAATAGTAGAAGAAATATAGTTCAATAAAAAAAAGAAATAAAATTTTATGTATGTATTCATTTTCCCTTTTTGAATCGAATATTGTTAAATTTTTCATTGGTTAAATTTTTTTCTTGAAACCTTTTTTTTCTATTAGGTATGTACCAGGGAAAGCCCCGTCAAATCGGTCCAGCCATTCCAGGCATTAGGTTAGATTAGAGAGAGAGAAAGAGACAGAGGAGATAGAGACAGACAGACAGACAGAGAGAAGGAGAATCACGACAGACGCGAGGGATACGACAGTCATGACGGACGGGACAGTTACGACAGACAGACAGGACAGGACAGACAGACACGACAGATAGACACTCCAATTTTATTCATTTGTATATTTTTTAATTAAATATTGTATGATATCGATTAAATATTCAATGTTACTAAATGCGAACGATTAATTAATGATTATTAAAAACTTTTTACCAAGTTGGCGGTTAACAAATGAGTTCGGATATGTTTACACAGCGCTCTGTAATGGACTTTAAAAAGGGAACACAAAAAACATTTTGACATCGGAGTACATTTTAAACGAACGCATTTATCTCACCGATAATGGTATGATCCGGCTGAACGTGGATTTATCACACAATAATGTTATATAAAATGGAAGTCAAAATTTGAAAGTCATGAGGCTGGTCCATCTTCGGTGACAGGATGGAAAAAGATAGCTGTATACTACTCAATAAAATGAGATATAAACATATACAAGATGATGACGAGGTACATGCTTTTAGAACTTTTTAATTTTACTGTACTTATATCTATTTACTTGTACCGCCGCAGCTACTATATCTACCGCCAACAGTAATGTGGCGGTGTTCTGATTGTGGTCGTTGTTACACGTGAATTTATTGGGTTAAAAAGGTATCTCGTTTTAAAAAAGATGTTTGTTTCGTCGCTTTATGAAATAAGTTTAAAGCGCCTATGATACACCTATTATTTGAATTGTTCTGAGTTTTAGAGTGTTACAATTATAATTATCGTTTACGTCAAACTACAAGAGTCTACCGGTGTATTTAAATTCAAGACTTTAGGTTATTCTCCTTCTGGTTTTCATCCACTTGTTTAATAAAAAAATAATCATTGTGTTTTAATTTTGATAAACAGAATAACGGAGACTCCGAAGAAACTTCAGACGGCTTTCATTCAAAATTACGCGCCCTTATGGTAGCTCTTTTTGGAATATCGATGTCAGTATGTGCGATTGCATCGCAACCGGTCGAGCTAAAACTAGAGGATGACGAAGTAGCCCAAAGATTAAATAACGTAACTTTTGCGAGACGGTGGGTATTTTGTATAGTTTTACAAAAACACTAAACGGAAATAGAAAGTGATAAAAAAATAATACGAAGTAACTAAATTCAATAAAAGTAACAGGGCTATTGAGATTTAAGTGTATGATATGCGCAGAACGTCCTAGGACACATAAAGGACTTCAGGTTTACAAGTGTTAATAAGCAAGGCCCTCATCGCTTTTTAAACCAACTCAAAAAGTAAACACGGTGTGTTCCCGTATCTGCTTTACTTCAGCGGGAGGTGCCAATATTTCGAACCTTCGGATTTAATGATTCTTATACCATTTGGTTTTATAATAAAATTAATTGCTACAAATGTATATTAATATAACATTATCTACATAGATACCAGACAGACCAACTCTAAATTTGTGTTATTAATATTTTTTCTGTATTTTTATTTCAGAATTGCCAAGCCTACTATTCGTCTTATAATTGGTTATGGAACCGCTAGTGCAATTATAACAGCTTTTACCTCTCTGTTATTACTGCTTGCAGTGATGTCGAAGGTTAAAATTTCACTGTTTACAAACAATTATCATTGAATTCATAAAAATGTAAATTTAATTCCTAACAAACGACGATTTTTCATTAACTTCATCTCGGTTCTGATGTGTTGCATCACACTTGGTATAAAAGAAAAGATTAAGCTTTAAATGAACGAACCATTGCCTGATAATGTAACTGTGCTTAAAGCATTTTTTAGCGAACTTTTAAATTTTTTCAATAATCACATAAATTCTGTTTAATCAACGATAAACATATTCTAGAATCTTTTAATATGCTCACGCCATAACTTTCAGTCCAGTCCATATACTCATACCAGTCACCTACCCAGTCCAATCATTGGTCAAAATTTAATTCGTGAGAGATAGAAGTAACCTCTTTTAACCGTGGCTTAATTTAAAAATAAAAAGCTAATTAATCCGCCCAAGAAATGTCCGATATGTTGCAACATAACCTGTTTGTTGTGTAGAAATCGTGGTGGAAACGAGGAGCTCGGTGGTTGGCAGTACCCGCTCTCCTAGTGGCTGCATTGGAAACTGCTTCGGATGCAAGCGACGCCTTGTTGGTTACTTTACTACGCAGCTCCGAGCCGCTAACCAAAATAATATCTCGAACTTTTGGAGCTTGTGCACTCATCACTGTTGAAATATTAGTTTGGTTAGTATTTTACCTAAAATTAATAAACCATTTATGTGCAAGAATAACAAAGCTGTAACTAATATTAATTTTGAGGAACTCTGGCAAAGGTTTGAAGACCTGTACACATAATCACAAGGAAGTGTTCCTTACACCAAGTTTTACCAAGTATAACATTTAAAAAAATATATTGTGTTTCGTGGGGAACACGATACATACAAGACACAGACATTACATACAGGTATACAGTGCACACGGTTCAGGAAATAAATGGTATAGAAAAAAAAACATGCAAATCTTTACCTCTTAGAATAAGACACCCATGAGTTCTTTACTTATAGATACATGATCAAATTTACGTAAACCAAAACATTTATTAAATTAAGATATTGAAGAGGTTCTAGTTTATTAACTCTGTGAGAAGAAAAAAATAGTGGTCTGTATTCTGTGGTCTATCTGAAAGACAAACAACTGGAGAAGTTTTAGAGCTAGAATAGTAAACTTTATTGCTTGTTATTAATGTTAGCAGACTAGGACGAGTGACTAACCAGAAAACAAATTTGGGCAGAATTTGTAGATGAAATTTCAATTTAATTACAATTTTCGTTTCACGTACGTACCTAACGAATGTACCTATGTCTAATAACGAATTTGTTTTTTCAGGTACTTCATTGCAAAATTTTTTGACCACAATCCCAACCAGCCGCTCGAAAGAAATCAAAAAGTAAAAGTCCGCTAATTTCATTAGTCATACACGCAATGCATTAACATTTAGTTATATAAATAAAATGATTGTATAAATATTTTTTTCAATAATCTTTCCAGTTTTCTTTTGTCAACAACTACTATTCGATCCTTAGCTATGAATTGTTATCTTTTATTACCTTAACTTCGAATGGTGTTAAGTAATGATGCATGCTCACCCAGAACATTGGCTATAATACCACTACAGCCGGTTACCCACTGCGGTAAGGAGGCAATGAATTATTTTATTTCGTCAGATGGCGTTTCAAAATGCACTTGTAACACGTACTATTTTTATAAACGCAATACACTAAAATACCTATTATAAAACCGTCGCTATACCCGAAAACCTCTATGTAGGTTATTTTTATCTTTGATAGGTCATAATAAGTTTTCAAGTGAGTCAATGAGTAATCAAATTTATAAAAAAAATAAAATAAAACACATTTGAAAGTATAACTCCCATTATAATTTATATATGAAATATCCCCTAAATCTACGTAATACATTTCAACATTGTTTTCCTAATAAGCATCTTAAAGGCACGAATATATCACAATACAATAATTTTTTAAATATTTATAAAAAAAACTGAGAAATAGCTCTCTATACCCAAATACCAAATAAAAACCATGAAATGAATATCACGTTTTTAAGTAACTGTTGTGTTTTAATAGTGTATCATTTACATTGTAATAAAAACTTTATATCCTTGCTTTGCTTCAGTTTTTTGATTTTGGTTACAACAGAGCATCTTTAAAACATAACTTGCTTGTGAAGGAGGGAAGTCTGGATTGTGGAATTTACACCAATTGAAATCGCCCGGTTAGCTTATTCGAACTAGCCCGTCACCACATAGCTGATGGACTGAAGCTTCTTTTACTACCGCTACGAGGTCTTCGATTTAGAGCAGAATCGACCTTCTCCTTATTTCGCTCGGAGATCTTCTGTATTACAGCGGTATGATGAGCGAGACTGACGCCCGTGCGCTATTCTCAGACAGTGCAGCCACTCCTGCTACTGGCAGAGAAACGTCCAGTCCAATTCTGTGGACCAGAATTCGTCGCACGGGATTCCCTCAAATTCAAAACCCGCAAACCCTCAGACTCTTTTAGATGTCTTCTAAGAAAGGCAGGAGTGGGTTACCTCAGTTTATTCTTAGTAGCTCAAGATTATAAAACAAAAACTAAATAGAAAAGAAAAATATCACATACTTATAAAAAAAATTGCTTACTACTGGGTGATCCATAAATATTGAAGAATAGTGCTTCAATATATAAAACCTTTATAATTATTTCTTACAATATATTAATAATTATTAAAAATATTAACAATTAGCCTTATTTTGATATGCCATGATTTACACATTAATAGTTAAAAACATAAATATTATATCTTTTGTTGGGTAATTTTTTTAGATCTGAGCCTATGATGAGTAATTACTGTGCTGTCCCTTATTGTAAGTATCTTACTTTAATACATATAAATACTTTACATAAAAATATCGCTTCGAAATTATTATTGTTTTTCCTTTTTTTGTCCGCATTGTGCTAATATTTGATCTTTTTCATATGGTTTTAAGTGGCAATTACGACTAGAATTACTCTAGGTCTCATATTTAAACACCGAAACACAGTTAAGTTATAGCGGCAGAATTAAAGTTAATAAATTATATATTTATACATAATTTATGATAATTGTACTAACACGAAAAGATTTTCTGTATTAGTATAGAACTGTTAATCCCCAAATTTCATTTAAAAAAGTATATAATTTTAGTACAAACTACTTTTCATTAGTGAAAGCATATAAAATTACACAGCGTTTAGTATAAGTGCATATGAGAACATCTTCATCATCAGCATATGATAGTTCACTGCTCGACATAAACTGCACACAAACATATTTTGATATCATTTTTAAACTAAGTAAAAACGATGCCATTACAAGCTTTACAAATAACTTGCTTTTTTCCTCTGATTTGATAAATTTCTGAATCAATCCAACGCACCAATAAGTCTCTTAATGACAAAATTGTATCCTTCCTAATGACTCCATCTTGGAAAAATTCTTTTAAAACAATCAAAATACCATTGTCGTTGTCCCTGCAAGGTTCTCCCAATGGTCTGCAGTGTTTCATATAATAGAAAATGAAATCAACTATTTGTACAATTAAGTCCTTATCTGGATTCAAGAGCTTTAGTTTGGCAATCTGTTCAGGTACGAGATTTGATAGAACATTAAGGCAAACAGTCATGAGATTAGCATAAACTTCCTGACTTAGATTTTGTAACATTTCTGCAATGTTTTCAGCACCTGATGCACTGACTCTAACCAAATGTATCCCAATTCTTAATACTTCTCCAGGGCGAACGCCAACAAGAAAACCATCTTCATCTCTGGAATCTGTATATGTTGCAACACAAGTGTTAGGGGTAACCTTAGTAGGAACATTCCTAGAGGTAACATTAGCTGGACCCAAATTAGTAAAGAGTTCAGACCTTCCATTATTTCCCAAGTTATACAATTCTGAAGGGTTAAATTTGTGCTGTGCATTTAAATTAACTTGGCCATCTGCCGTCATTGATATCCTTAGCTTATGCTGGTTAACATCTTTGTTAATACGCAGGACATCAGCAAAGAATTGGTCTTTATTAGCAATCGTCTTGATCCCATTGATGACTTCAGTGTTCCCTTGGATTGTGCCTTGTATTCTTCGTGATTCGGCGCTGATTTTATCAAATATTTTCCTAAAACAAATATATATTAAGTATATCACTTCCATTTCAGACAATATATGACTTGTTCTCAGCAATAGGATTCCTCACGATGTTTTCATTCATTGGAAGCTCAAGCTCGGTAGGGATCGAACTTGAGAATCTTCAGATGGTTTAGTATATATAAATTATACATTAAGCTATCACAAATGAAAATGAAATATGATATACAGTACTATTATTTTGATTATTAAGTGTTACAAATATGTATGTAATCGCAATATTACCTGTGCCTGTTACTCCTGAGTGAAGCTCTATATTCATTAATAGTATTGGCTTGTGCATCTTCAATAATGTTCTGCGCAGTATGGTTAGACACAACTGCGTGACAGAAGAATAGAGTTGCAGCAGAGAATTGGAACAGTTCCAATTTTGTAGGCCTTTCTCCATGCTTGCCATACTGCAATGAAATATTTTTTACTGAATTGGTTGACTGATTATGATGGAATTAACATATTGAACCACATTGACAGTAAATTAAGTTTTTGCCAGTTAGAACATAAGGCATGAAAGTATATTGTTTTTTGTCAAAGTTGCATCCATATTAAAAGATTTCTGTAAATACTTTAATTCATTTTGGAAATGTAATATTAAATAATCTTTTTTAAATATCAGAGAAACTGTACCTATATGGTTCCTGAAGGGTATTGATATGGTATTATTTAGCTTACGACACAGATATTTCTAATAATAAATGTAAATACAAGATGATTCTTTGGATGTTTATTGAAATACTACTTGATATCGGAAATAAGCATTGTGTTTTAATTAATACAAGGCTCAGCCCTCCATAAAGGATAAACATGGCAATGATATCAGGAAGGTTGACTTACTTTAACAACAATAACCATCAGACTGTTTATAAGGCCCACACCACCGGTTATTATGTTGGCACGACGGAGTACTTCCACAGAGACTGCCAACGCTTGTCCTGTCTGAAATAAACAAATATATACTACACAAAATCACAAGTTATGCACAAACATTACTGTGTTCTGATTTTGGAAATACTATAGCATGTGTGTACTGGGGTAAAAATACTTCACACTACACATTGCATCACAGATAATTATGTAAATGTATTTGTTTTTAAACTAATAACTGTGCATTATCTTTGTATATAAGCCATTAGAGTAAGTGTTGTATCAGAATCATAAACTGTCTATTATTTAATTCTTTATAAAAGATGAAAATAGTAACTGACCTTGGACAAATTACTGCCAGCGGCGGCGGAACGTGACAGCAGGCTGGTGGCAGCTCCAGCTGCTAGACCAACACTTGAAGCTGCAATGTTAATCCAACTCCCACGAGCTTCCGAATCCGTGGGGCTTATAGTCTGAAATATTAAATTAAAAATACTTTAATAAACATTAAAACATTTATTCCTATTAACCTTGTTTGTATTCTACAGTAAGATCTGTTACTTTTCTATGTTTAAAATGTATATGTTTACTACACCACAAGTCGTCATCAGTCCTTTTAATCTGGAGGCAGGTATCAATATTAGGCAGCATGTACTTGAATTTAAAAACTAATGTTAGTAATTAGAATTAACATTTATCATCTTAATTTTATGGCCAAGCATATGACTTGCAATTAGGTGAGTATTTGCTAGTCTCATTGCTACAAGGAATAACAATGGCTGTAGGACACAACTATTTGATTTATAGGGCAATATACAAATTC
Organism: Byasa hedistus; assembly: GCA_029286795.1. Taxonomy (NCBI): domain Eukaryota; kingdom Metazoa; phylum Arthropoda; class Insecta; order Lepidoptera; family Papilionidae; genus Byasa; species Byasa hedistus. Next base: position 5,084,732 of record JAGSMW010000001.1, read on the forward strand.
TAGTGGAGTAAATGGGTACAAAATTCTGTTTTTACACTGTACAAATATCCTTATAACATAGAAGATTTTTTGAATATTGATTAAAAACTAAATGCGTTTTTATTTAATAAACGCATTTGACAACAGTCATAGTAATTTTTTAATCTAAATCAGTAAGTCATGATAAGCTGGAATTTTAAAGATAGCGAATAAATTTAATTGTAATTTCTAAACTGATAATGAACAGTTTCCTTGATTATAATGTTGTATATTTTACTTAAGTGAATATGGACGTTATCAGCACAGGTGATAAGTAGCCCTGTCTATCTCCTTATGAGAGACGCAGACCCAGTAGAATTAACAATAAGAGAACTTGGGCATGTGTCTCTTTGAGACAGCCTTACATGCTGACCTATCACTGTTTTTTGTAAGTGTATTAGAATACAACTTGTGTGAATTAAAAGCACTGAAAACTTAGATTTCCTATCATACATGAAATATAATATAAAAAAGTTAAATACCTGTTCATGAACCCTCCTATCGTTAAGATGTATAGATGAACGCACAAGACCATATATTCCTGTAGCCACTGTAGCTACTGTAGCTCCAATAAGCACAGCTGGTCCAACTGGAGTGAATGCTGCAACACCAAGGACGCCCACAGCGCCCAAGGAAGCGACTGTGCTTGCTGTATCAACAGAACTAAGTACACGGGCCTTAAGACCTAAATTAGGTGATGGAGCTACAGTTAATTTAACAGCAAATTCTGTTTCACTCTGAAAACAAAAAAACATTTGATATTATATCTAAACCCCCTGTTTGATGAGATGGACCTAAAATTATATTTTTTTATAAGTAAAGTGGGCAAATGTATAATCAATTTAATATAGCAACATGGTGAAGCATTAACTTAAAACAATACATAATTACTTATTTTTACTTCTCTTTATTTACGAAAGATTTACATAAAGAACTTTTTAACTGATGGTATTTAGGATTGCTCCACTCCTTTATTAAACAGCAAAAGAATCTTAGTATAAGTATTGTGTAAACATTCCTATTGATTCAATAAAAGTTTTTATGTCAATATTGTACAAAACCTGCTAATTTTATTTATTTACTAAATTGATACTCGCGACTTCATCCGGGTGGTATTTAACAAAAAATTATTGTTCAGTTTGCAGAGTTAAAGAAAACTTATTAATTTTGTATATCGCGGGCTGTGTGCGCTCCGGGATAATACTTGCACATAAATATGGTTTATTGTTTAAATAAAAGAAATATGGATTAAATAGAAAAAAAGAAATATATAAAATGTATACAGCTTCCCTATTTGAATCAAATAAAGTAAAATTTTTCATAGGTTTTAATATTTTTTGTCATCCTATTACTTTTTTCAAAAAAAAATGCAGCCTAAGTTACCCTGTTACATCAGCGAACTGCCAGTGAAGTTTCATCAAAATCGGTCCAGCCATTTCAGAGATTAGGCGGAACAAACACGACAGACGGAAATAAAAAAAAATGTGATTTCATTGTATGTATTGTGTACACATCGAAATGCACTTCGAAAATCGCTGTTATTTTAATCTCACGAGCAAACACTGCAATTTTATTTAGTTTTTTATATTTAAATATTTCTATAGTAACACAGGATTATAGAACAGATATAATTTATACCTGTATTACACCTTTGTATTCTCCATTCTCTGGAACAACTATAACACATTTTGGGAGTGTATTATTTTTTAAATAAGAGTCCCAAGTTTGGTACACTCTTGCATTGTCGTCTATGTATATTCTACATGGTTTAACTGAAACAATAGAAAACATTTAAAGCTTTACTTTTATTCTTAAATAAAAAAAATTGATTCTTTGGCAATAATGTCAAAGATTTTAAAAAACACATCTACAAGCTTGGAGCAAAATATATAACTAGAAAAAGAAAACAGTTATAAAAAACTTCTTTAAATTAAATTAATTTATGCATATTATAATCTAAACATAATTATCTTGCCTCCTTTTTTAAACTTTATTTGCGGTAAGTACAACATGACTGTTCAACCATGTTGTAAAAAAGGTTCCTTCCTATTTTTTATTAGTAGCATCATCCTTGTGAAGGGTGTTGCTGATAGTACCATCAGCTTCACTAAATAAAATGTCTGCCTGTTTATTACCTTTATAAAAAACATTACAAATCATACACAGACATGAAACTACATACCATTTTCAGTAGTAGGTATACATTTCCTAACCCTGAACACAGGTGTACACCAAATATCTATGTCATTTCTTTGATGCAGGTCCAGCCAATAATTTGAGGGCTGGATTTGGTAAAATCTCACAGGTTTCGGTCTCGCACATACAATTAATAGAATTGACATAACAATGTCCTCATCATTATGTGAATATTTACCTATGAAATAAAGTTTTATTGGGAATTAATGCTGAGGAGTAGTTTATTTGTGTATAAGAATTGGTAATGAATTTTCTTTATTTTAGAATTTTGGTAGCCCTGGAGTTGTACCAAGAATCTTTACAAGGAAAGTGTTTAGCTCTTGTACTGCATAGGCAGTTAAACAACACTAGAACCAAAGAACTAGATAAATAACAATCATTGGTATTTGATTAGAGCGCACACTACACCCCATTTATAGATACATACTTTGTTCACATAATTTTTCATATATCTTATTGACTTGTTCTTTTTGCCTTGAATTATATCCTTCAAGACGAACTTCTTGACTACTTCCATTATTTAATAAATCTCCTTCAATGCTTGGTCCACCAAAAAGCGCAAACGCAATATTTTGTAATAAATGACTTCTATTGGTTTTTTCATATCTGTAGTGTTGAATAATAAAAATTTAGTACACACTTATGGATAAATTATGTCAAGTATATTTATAATGATGAACAACAATAAGGACTATTGGTAACATACTATTTAATATTGTAACTGCTAAACGTTTATGAATTTTTATATTATAATTCAACCTTTATCATAAGTACATTTTTTATTATATCGATAAAAGGCGATCATCAGGGTATTGCGTTTAAATCGCGTACTAGGCGACAATGTACATAATGAAGTAATGCAAGAAAAGTTAAAGCAATGACTATCAAATCATGGTACTAAAATATATCTAATAAGAAGTACTCACTTAATCCAATCACAATCCGGCAAGTTCTCAAAATATTCTTGCTGTATCTGAACAGGAGATAATCTCACTTCTGCATTTTCTGTCGAGAAATTTTCATTGTTACCGATGTTTTCAGCAAGATTTTCATTTTCAGATTGCATTTCCGGTTGCAAAGAAAGTCGTAAATTATGAAAATCGGCAATATTGTGTTGACTTCCCATTCTATTGTTCATATATGCTAATAAAACTATATTTAAAAAGTGATTAGTTGATTTTTATGAAGCATTAATAGTTTTGTTCAAAAATAAAGCACTACAAATAATGGAAAAATTTGGTACGACACTTTTGAATTCAAAGTCATAACATCATATTACTTTTGTCAATCCTAAATGATAGACAATTTTTTTTTTGCCAATGTTTTTACGTCTCTGAATGATAGACAAAAAGAATAATAAATTGCCATAGTAAAAGGTATCATTTGCATGAATTACATAGCAATATAATATTTTGCTACAAATATTATTAGTTATTTTATTGTTGTCAGCAAAATATCATAATTACGAAAGATTAATGATAACTGATTATAAAGAAAAAATTAAAAATTTGTTATGAAATAATATCAAGTTTGCCTAAATTACGGGAATGTTCTAGTATGATTAACACTTTACTCAATACTGGTTCGTAAAATGCTTTATGGTTAGTCTTTACATTACGAATGGGAGATTCCTGAAATAAATGTTACTTGATGCAATTGTTGTTTATCTTAATGATGTACTGCAGAAATGAAATGATTGTTCTCAAATTTAAAGGTTCTTTTTAAAAAATAAAGAAGTTATTATTTGTGATTTTTTTTTATAAATTAAAATTTCTTAAAGTATATCCAAGTAAAACAAAATGAGATATACCATAAAACAAAACTGAATTGGAAAAAATTAAATAAAAATATTTGTAAAAGAAATAAGACAATATTTCTTTTTTTTTTTTCTTTAATTTTTATTAGAAATAAAAATAACAAATTAAATCATATATGGCATCTGAAGTGTCCATTGTTTTAACAAAAGAAATGATAGGAAAAGCTGTTTGTAAAACAGACTTATAATGTTAATGTTATTGAATTGTGATTTTTTAGGAAAACAGTTGCAACAACACCTCTCTAAACTGAGTCATTAATTATAACAGTTTATAATAAACCCAACCGAAATCATTGCAGGTCACCCAATACTTTATTATTAGTAAACATTTATAAAATGTAAATTGTAATATTTTTAACAGTCTGATATGGTTGTAATTTTTAATTTAAAAAACTATAAAAAGGACGTCCAATTAATTAATTGTTTATTATATAATTGAAATGAATATTACTAAATGTTTATTATTATCTGTTTTAATATTTATTCATCGGTTAAATTCTTAGTTAAAAAGTATTCTGTTAAAAAATAGTGTGTACGATGACGTGAACACAGAATAAATTAATTTTGACGTGTCATACAAATATATTACTTTTTGTTTTCTCATTCTTTGGGTTTCAGATAAATTTTAATTTTAATGGGTCCTTTTTTTATATTTTCACATGAAAGACGATTAGTGTTGGACTGCAATATATTTTTCGAGCATAAAAAAACGTGTCTATTTAATAACTTCCTCTTTGTTGTCGATTCAAAATAGGTGAACAAATATTATATAGCAGATGTTATCTACAAGTTAATGATGGATCTAAAAATTTCTTTAAAGCTATTTCGTCATAAGTTTTAAATTTATTATCATTATAATTAAGTGCTTCACAGATTCTGCAGTAATGTCGGGATTGTGATCCAAAATAACCGTGTTCATTAACTACTTGGAAATGTCTTCTCCATTCATGAAACTTTAGTAGTGTTGGAATGTCTTTGCTAAGATTTGTTATTGCTATGGCAAGCTCTTCTATATTGGGATAATTGTCAACATGCAAAAATGAATTTGGCGGCAATATTTTCTCACAGTCTTCTTGTTTTGGGCCCATAATAATTGGAATGGCTCCTTTATAATAAGCATGATAAAAAACTTTTTCTGTCAAATACTCTTCACACATAGAATTTTCTAAAACCAAGTAGAATAAATATTCTGACACTACTGGACAATCAGATCGAAAATGTCCTGGGCAACTGTAACAAAAACAATATGAATATATTTTGATTACAAGTATTGAAGAAATTCATTCAGTGAGTTAACATTATCTGTACTTAAGAGAACTTTTATTACCAAATTATGTAAACTTTTGTATCGAGATCATCACACAAACATTTAACAGAAGTTACTGATTCAAAATAATTCAATTATTGTTTAATTTAAGAGAATAATCAAACACAGATAAATCGGTTAAATTTAATACGCGATCATACTTTAAACGAAAACAATAAAGATTGCTTTGAACCGAGAACTTCATGCTTGATGTCGATTATAAATTCTAATTTAAGTGGAAATCAAAATAAATACATTTAAAAATCTTTTACCTGTCCTTGAAATTTTCTGAACAACGCCCATGTACATCAACGTTAACATGTTTTTTTAATTCATTTAAAAAATCCATTCGTCGTGAAACAGCACAATTTGACATTAAAACTGCCATCAGAACGTCGCGTCGTTTTTGATTCCAGTGAGGAACTAAGTCGACGATAGGTCCACTGGTTGTATAAGAAAACGAATTTGCCAGAGGTAGCGTCCGTCCATATGGTACCGGCACGTCGGATTCGCTTCTGTAATTGAAGTTAACGTTAATAAATAAAGTTCTACGATTGTCTTGGACTACAGGGTTGGTGAATATTAGAGCTTTACGCTGTGCCTAATGTCTTAGACATGGTTTAGAGAAGCCTCAGAAATGGCGAGCCTCTTCCTAACACACTGAAATGAAAGAGACCACCGACCGGGTTTTAGGGTTTGAAAATCCTTCTTAACCCTGGCTTCGTCTCTTGCGCATAACATTTATGATTTGAAGTTTCCTTCACCCTAAAAACAGTATTCGAGCATTTTGTTTTACCAGATAGCGCTATTACATTTCAAATGTTGTACCGTTAAACCATTTGTATTATAATAAATATACATGAGCTGGTTCAGCAAATTGCCTATATTAGTACTACTGTACCATAATGATCTATACTCAAGCTTATAATTTTCTTTAAACGTTTTCTTTTACATTTCCTCTGACCGTTCAATTCACTGTAGCAATTTATTTTAATAGCCACTATTATAACGTGATTGTTCTTGTCCTCTTCATATTTTCTAAAAAAAAAAAAGAAATTAGAAAAAAACTGAAAAGTTACCTGTAAGACATTGACCAGTTGAATACGTTTGCTAATTCTTGTAATTTTATTTTTTTCTTTGATAGCGAGAAAGCGTTTTTTGGAGATTCGTCACTTAAAAATATCCACCTCTGGCGAGGATTTCTATTGCTGGTGTTAGGAAATTCTCCATGTTGTAAGTGAATCACAACAGCATCTGCTGTTTCCAAATATTGTTCGTTTTTAGTGAATACACAGTTTTTCGTACTGCATCCATCCAGTGAGACATCTTTTCTGAAAATTTTAATTTGACTTGAATTGATATTATTGAATAAATAATGAACAGCTTAGTTTAAAGATTGAAATAGGCATAAAGTAAATTATACAACTTTATACATAACAATGAAATAAATTTACAACACTAACATTAAACACAAAATTTCACCAACCGTGAAGATCCAAAGTTATACAAGTGCCGATTTTGTAACCAATCCCAATATCGCCAAATTAATACAGTAAATGTTTTATGATGTCTGGAGTTTTCTCTAAATACATCACTGTTAATATTCTTGAATAATATAGATCCCAAGTTCGAAGTATTCCAATCCTACGCAAATATTGTTAGAACTGTTAAGTGTTGTCTTAAATATTATCTACGTTTATTTAAAATTGTATAATACTAACACTCACCCATCGTTTGATATAAAATGAATCAATAATTTCTCTATTTAATTTACCTTCATCGAAATGAGTTATTTTTAGTTTTAAAAGTTCAATGGAATTTATTTTATTATACAAAATCCTTTCGCGGTAGAAACTGTATTCGTAAATAACGAAGAAAGCTATGAGAAACGCTATAAATGCAACAATTTTTTTAATTGAATAGCGCTTACACATTAAAACGTTCATTAAAACACTCATTTCAATTACCTAAATTCATATTTGTTTCACTTGTTTAATTTCGTTAATGAAAACTGGAATTGAAACATTTTAACACTGTTTAATTTAGTATCGCTGTTTTATCACTGATAAACACTGTGCGATACTGTGTCACGGCGATGTCATACTGTATGTCAATAGAAATTACAAATATCCATTTAGCACCGGCCTTTGATGATAACGATAATTAACAAGTGTAACCCCGTTACGACAGCGGGCAAAGTGGAATGCCGCACGATGGTGGCCCGGGCGGATCAGTGACTAACTAATATTTGCATAATATTTTCACCATAATATAGTCAACGTTTAAATAACAATCGAAGGGACAATTGCGTCAAAAGTTGACACAGCTGTAAGTTAATTGTTTTGTATTCACAATGCGACTATATGTAAACTCAGCGCATGTGATTATTATCGTTCGAGATTAGTGATGCTAAGAAAATATATATTTTTCCTTCCCTGTTTTAAAGTGGGAAAAACAAGTGTAATTATATCACAGTTCATGCAATACTTTATTATGATTTGCCGGTAATGATTTTGCACATAATATCCTTACATTATACGCAAAAGCAAAAGTTAAACTACAAGGAATATTATATATTTTCCGCGTCATTAATTCTCAGTAAAGGAACTTCCTTTGATTGAAGAGGCAGTGTGTAGGAAAAATTAAGAAAGAATTTGTGTATTTTTTTAATGCTTCTTCTAAAGAACTCTTGTGTAACACAACTACCTACATCCCGTATAATCCATAAAAAAAATCAAATAGTTTTTATTAGTTAAGCTTATTTAGACTTAACTTAATAAAATAATAAAAGGGCTGCAACAGTTTCATGGAAAAAGTTATGGTATAAACTTTTGATGAAGTCGTACAAGCCAAGTTTGTAAGGCGTACGGGATATACACTTCGAAGAACGTTCAAACTGTAATGAGTATACTGTGAAATAAAACATAGTGAAGAAACTGACAAGTTCTAAGAACAACAGCTTTCCTAGCCCGCGTGGTAGATAATTGGCTTTAACTCTCCTTTGGAGTGAAGGTTTTAAAAGTGAAATGTTAAACTTTTGGCAAAACAAAGTAATTCACAAATCACGATCGTTTGTTCATTTGAATTTGAAAACACATTTAATGATATCTAATAAATATATCTTTGTCCTTAAAATCGCATCTCGAACTCTCCTTAAACGATTGATACAGACGACTCTTTTAATGTCCATGATCTATTAACCTTTAACTTTTCAATTAACTCTTCATTCTTATAATATTAATCATGTTGTTAGTAGTGCTATCTAGCATCTTTTTTGAACATATAACACAAAGCACCACTAGGAATAATCTCTGCATGTCCAGCTTTGCGTTACGTCGTTAGTTAAGAAACTTTATTATCGAGTTTAGAATAGTAATGCAGTTTATCATTTGTTGTATCTTCAGATCTTGCAATAGTACAAATCGGAAATTTGATTCTTCTTCTTCTTCTTCTAAGTCGTATTTCCTCAGGACTGAGGGTCGTGGTCATCATGTTTTTATTGAAACACACGACGACTCTCTTGGCAGTTATAATGGAGTGGTTTGCCATTGCCTTCTCCATTTCACATACTAGTCTGACCACTGGTGGTCACGACATAGATATGCAGGTTTCCTCACGATGTTTTCCTTCACCGTCAAAGCACGGTGTTTTATGCTAACTGCACATAAATTGAAAAATTCATTGGTGCAGGCCGGATTCGAACCCGGTACCTTCGCATTGGAAGGCCGGCGTTCAAACCACTAGGCTATCACTGCTGGAAATTTGATAGAGAGGCTAAAATTTGGTCGTACGAGTAACTTACGTTAGTTATCAAAGAAATTAACTTGTGCCACAGGAATCATAATTTCAATGTTCACCGCCCTTAGCTACTTATTTGCAGTTAATGTTACAATTAGAAGGAGCACACGAAGAGTTTTTAACATCATTTTAGCTTAATGATGATCACTGGTTAACTTATTGGTTACCCAATCGATTTCCAGCGCCATCGATCCGATGCCACTAACATTCAACGATCTATCTTTATCAGATCATCGGTTTACGTGGCAGATGGTTATCGTGCCATCTAATTTCACCTGCCCTGTTGTTACCGTAATCATGAATATCAAGCCTTGTAGTAGTTCCTCATTTTGCCGGATAATTACTACTATTAGTAAAGCCCACAGGAGAAGCTGTCTGATGAAATTTCGCTTCTACTAATATTTGATCCATAACTCGATTTTTGATTACGAACCTTATGCACAATGGAGCGCTGATGCTAGCACAGCAGTCTTAACTCATGCATTTTAATGCAGATATACGAGGATTTAGGTTTCAAGTTAATTAAGATTCATATTATGGCGGTAGTAAATCTTGTACAGCTAATGTGGAGGGATTTAGATAAGATAACAATGCTTGCGTCTGCATTGCAAATGCACTATGCACGGCAAGTTTTGTGACATTATTCATGTTTATATGTTTGTGGTAAACTAGAAATACAACAGCGGTAGCCAGTGTCCGATGACAGTAAATAAAAAGAAAACTCCTTTATTACACAAAAAGATTATGTTATAAAAACAATAATGTTTAATATTAATTGATTTAGTTTTAGTACGTTGAAGGTACGTTGGGTCACCTAAGAAAAAACATCTCTCCTAATTAAAGATTGGCTGGTAAATGTCTAGTGGTCTTTATACACTTATTATGTCAAATGTTATGTAACGAAGTTTTTAAACTAAAATAATTAAAGAAATTGTTTAATTAAAAAAATCTTTGCTGTGGAAGACAAAGTTTATGAAATTAATTTGCTAGATTCACCTGAAATGTATAATTTCAAATTGTTTAATTCACTGTAATCTGGCATGACTTATTTATTGATAGTAAGTCTCTCCGCAGAGAATTACTAAATAGTAGTAAACAAACTTTACTGTGTATTTGGAAGGCGCTGTATCTATTGAATATACTAGCGTATTGAGATTTGTCTTATTCTTCTAGCAAGCATATAATTTATTTAGTAATAAATAAATACGCCTTATGTTTTTATCTTAGTTCACGTAATTAATAAATTGAAATCTTAAAGCGTTTTTCATAAATTTAAAGGCTTAAAAGATTTTTAAACTATAATAACAAGTTTATGCAAATGAACGACGTTATATTCTGTATTGTCCTTAGTACCCACGGTACTTCGGAATTTACCAGTTCATAGCATAAATGCTGACTACGACGCCGTTATTAGGGTATTCCCGAGTTGCTTAATTTAGTGTATATCTTGTTACAGTACACAAGAGCAACTGTTAATAAATGGATGTCATAAATCATATTATACACAAGGGTACGTGTTAGGTAGCTGAAAGGTTTCGGCGGCTTTTTGTTTTATGTCACATGAAGAAACAAATGTTTCCCTTATTAAAGTATTTTAAGTAAAAAGTAAAAAATATAATGTAAAGTGTTTTTAGAATTGGATTTACCGTAACATATTCTAAAAAGTTTCGTAATTTTTTAGTGTTAGTATGGTAACGTTTTTAATAAAATCTATTATTATTAATAAGTCACGAAGTTTTAATTCACATTTTAATAATTATCTCATCTCTTACTTTGCCAAACTAAGCAAACTGAATACAGTTATAATAATTTAAAGTAAAATGTTTTAGTAAATTATAATTTTAATGTGAAAATTTTGAATTCCTATTTGCACAATAAACTGCCTTACAACATTTCACCTTTTCACTAATAAAATTTAATATTTGCATACACATACTATAATACAGCGTTAGTTTAAAGACATCTAAGAAATGTTGAATGAAAATGTTTAAGTATACGTGTTGTTGTTGTTGTTGGACTTTACAAGTTTTCGTGATCGAATAGTGAAAGAGTTTTTACATTCAATTACTAACTAAATATTTTTTTTTATTTAAAACATGAAGTAAGTCTTATGTGTTACGTAATATGAAAAGAAAACGTTCTGTACCTTATAACTCGTAATAAAAACTTGTTCAAGCTGCGCTTCAAATTATGCTTGTAAGCCTTCAGTAGACTAAACCAGGTTAATTGAAAAACTGGGCTTCGTTAGATGCTATTTTATGTAATAGTAGCAGATTTTTTTTAATAAGTTGAATATCATGTTAATAAAGAATAATAACTTGAAGTTTTAACACAAACATTCTTATTTTTTGTATTGACATCATAACGTATGTTTTGGAAACGATAAATACATGAATAAGATAAAACGTTGTCAGTTTTACATTGGTTGGAAATGGATTTAATTTTCTGGCCATATACTTTTTTTAATAATTAACCAATTAATGTTATACTAGCAAATGTTGTACATTTTTTAAAATTGTTATTAAATTTTTGAATAAGTCTTTTATGAATCACAGTAAATCGTTTATAACTGAGAGGCATAAAACATTCAATGCCAATCGAATAATAATAATGGATATTACAAATAAAACATACTTTGTTGCAAGTAAAAAAAAGTTAGATTTTAGTAATTTTCTACAACACGCTCGTACTTTTCCTTTAAAGTCGTGTTTTAATTACCGCGAACTTCCCTCTTGCGCGAGATATTTCTCGGCAGGGTTAATATTCTAGAGCAAAGCACGCACTAATGAAGAATGGTACCTTATACCTGTATGAGTTGAGTCAAAATATATGTTATGTGTGTTAAATGTACGTATGTTATGTGTATATATGGTATGTTTGTTATAATGTATATTGTACTAAAGAAATACTCAAATAACATTATTAAAGTACGCATAAGATTTATGGTAACAATTTCTACAAGTTACGCTTAATCATAATCTCGCCGGTGTTAAACTAAATTAAAGATTATAAACCTGTCCATTAAAAAGTAAACACTGAAAAAAAAAACCTAAAAGAATCTATATGTTTGATATTGTTGCTTGAAAATGTAATTGAAATGAATCAAATTCACTTTTTTTTTCCTAAAGATATCGCGAACGGATTAAACAAAAAATACTTTTCGTTCGTCTGAAAATTAATAGCTATTACCGGGTACTTTTTTAGTCTATGTGAGGTTTGTTTTTACAATTTAATATAACTATCAGTTAAAATGTAGTTACACAAAACGAAATAAATAAATTTTTAAACGACAGAAGTTGAGGTAATGTACCGCATAAACAGGTTCGATTTATAATTAATAATATCTAGTACAAACATTTTCTTCGAAGTTTAATACATTGTTGATGTCAAACGTGCACCCAATAAAGTTGCATTTAAGAGGATGCTTCGTCTCCACTACTTAAAGACACAATCAACCTGACATATTTCCGGTTTTACAAATTTTATATATATTATCGTATTTTTTTAATGTATGTATTATATTTATTATATGTTTTTTGTACACCTGCCTTCGTACTTTTCTAGTCTCCCAGGGTTGACTGGCAGAGAATGCTACTTGGCATTAAGTCCGCCCTCTGTACTACATATGTACGGCAAGTTAAAATAAATAAATAAATAAATTGTTTTAGTGCACAATACAACATAAACTTTATCACACATATGTACATGTCTAGACGAAATGCATTAGCCAAACGATAATCTTTTATTATCGTGGTTTACGTAGTTAAAAGCAAAAGAAATTTAAAAAGGGTACAGAATTAGCTCGACTATAGTTTCTATGAGATTTTGTAAATTAAATCTTCATTAGTCGCTAATATCATATAATATATAAACATACAAAGTAATCTCATCAGGTCCCTTAATAAAGTGAGTAAGTTTCCATTGCTGATTTTTAGGGCCTTCTCTTCTAAGAAGAGACTTAAGATCATTTTTACCACGGATAGCATAAACAACAATTATAACAGAATATAGAAAAAAGTTTGAGGCAACTGAACAAATTAAACATATTATTTTCTTTACTTTGTAAAGTATACAAGCAAAATTAGATAATAAGGTTTGCCAGCACTCTCGGGGGTATATTAAAATGTCTGCTGTGGGTTTCTGCATCGGTTTAGCGAACTTTGTGTCCGGAGATTTTTATTTATTTCTCTGGTCTGTATATTTTAGTAAATTGCTAAATACAAATAATAATTACATTCAAATGTAGCAAATCTTTTCATAGTTTATTATTAAAATTATTTCTGTAATCTTGTCATGAGTATTTGCGATTTCAAGACGTAAACAACTTGTTAAAGAATTGTACTATTCTATATAATTTATAGAAATTATTCCCTAATATAAATTGTCATGACAGTATATTGCCATAGTTACTACAACTTCGAACAATTCATGTCTATCCCTTAATCCTTTAATAATCATCATCTTATAATGATGTCAAGTCAATTTGTAAGCCTTTAATTCGCTCTTGATGATATATATCAGGAAGATATTATTGTGATCGTAATGTTACGAGTAAGTAGACGTTCAACGTTACGAGCTCAGTTAGATATTTACATGTTAAGTGATACACTCACCATATTGTTCTTGTCGTTAGAAATAAGTCGTAATAAATAAACATGTAAAGTAATTTTTAAACTAGTGGTTGCTTTACTTTATGGAAATACGTTAAAGAAATATTTCTTCACTAAATTGTTTATTTTTTTTTGCATAACTTTTGTCTACAGCGATGAATGTCTACTTTAAATGGAAGACTTCGTGTAATTAAACAAAATACTTCTTACAACATGAAAGTTGATTCATATGTTATAAATTTACACATTTCTCATCATAGAGCATCTGAAATAGAGAAAAAGCGAAGACTTGTCTTAAATTGCGATCTCATTGAGGTGGAAACGGTTTGTTGACATCGTTTCTGCCAAATCAAACAAGGTGTATACCTGCCCAGTTAAACGCGGAACTTTCGTTTGCTGAATTCGTAAATGTACCTCCGCAGTGCAGTGAATTTGACTAGCAATTAATGATTTTTGAATTGTCTGACTCAAAATCTATGTTTTAATTCAAAACTAATTCATTGTAAGCAAACTTTTAATGAAAAAATTTATGTTCTGCACATAACGTTATGTTTTTTAAGTAATCTAAGAATCGAAATGCAGAAAAGCTGTCGTTTGATCACTTAGGATATTGCCTTATCTAAAAAATACTTTTCCAACACTTGTGGAAGTTGGGAATGATGCAGTTCATAGGCGTTTTCCCCTTAATTAATACAATTCACTAGCGGTTGATATCTGTTACCGGAAGCCGCGTAGACAGGTATCGTAATGTGCAAGATTGTTGTCTTCGTCTCGTATAGTTAGATTGCTATATCAAATTAAATTACTGAAAAGGCAGGACTTAACCTATTATTGCTCGAGGGGCACTTTGTTGTATTGTCCATGTCAACATATCTGGCGTCACATTGTTATAAAATGGTATTTAATATTAGGTGACCGCCTTGTTCCGTCTCAGCGCTGCGTGTAATTATAATAACTTAATTGTCAAATTGGCTGAAGACAATAAACCATGGTAAATAGCTTTAAACGTAAAGACTTTATAATCATAATGAAACGATTTAAGTGTTGATTTAATACTCTATTGTCCTTATTGTCTTTACTTAGTCACAGCCCCGTATTGCGCGATCGTGACTCAAATTGTTCTTGGGGTTTTAGCGTTGAATTTATTTAGCGAAAGCTTACCTTCCGTTAATTTGTTCGTTCCGTGTATTAAAAGATTTCCCGTAGAATCTCGTGAAATGTTTTGTATACAGAATTAATTCTATTTACTTATAATTGTCACTAGCAATATATTAATTACATATCTTTTGTGGAAGACTGCGTTGGGTAAAAGGGAATACACGTCGGTTGACCGTTTGACTTGTTGCAGAGAGCCTTTGGTACGTTTCTGAGGCCACGTCGTGGAGTTTGGTTGGTATTCAGGTATCTGAATAGCCAGTGTACCTCATATTGTAAATCTGCTGCTAGAACAGCATTGCTTTGTTCCGGCTGGTAAAATATGGGAGCCAGAGTACTTTGGGCGATTGCGTATGACTATCTTCGGACTCATTGTCACTTAACATAATGTCAAATTTAGGTCAAGTGATCCTATTCTCGTTACCAGCATTTTGTGCTCACCTATCATGCCCAGGATTGCAATTACGGTAAATGTCCTCCTTTGAGCAGGTCCGTGTTTGACAGTGGGTATCAAATAGTTCAAATAGAGATTAACTACATACATTTAAATCAAAAATTATACATTGAAATATCTAGTGTTGTTACGTAACAGGTATTTAATAGACATTAATTGGTTTGTAATATTTTTTTTATATTACTTTAAATATTACAGAGTGATCAACAAGTTGCTATTCAAAGAAGTTTAAATGAACACAAGCCTGAATAGAAACGGTTTGAAATACCATACCATTTGCATAAATGTAAATATAAGTGACGACTAAAAGTAACAGGAATATTGGCTACCAGAAATGTTAATGAAAGGATGATAGCATACTAATAGATGTAGTACCTTCTAAAACAGCATCTGTGTTTATTTTTATGTATCAACCTATCTGATTATCTGTTAAAAAAACATTTTTTTAATACAGGCTTTTTTAATGAAATCTAAACTTATACAATAGTGCTTGGTGATAGAAGTATTATGTTGTGGATCTACGTAGACGATACTCAACAATAGAGATATACAACCAATAAAATCCAAATGGAAGAGGTTTTCAAGAATAAAAGAACTTTAAATTTCAGTTATGCATTAAGAGTTTTGTTATGAAATTGTATTTGTAAAGAATAACATTATTCTCCCTTGTATTGTGGATGCTTTTTTAAACAACAACGCAGTATATTTTTAAAATACCAACCTGAATGGCTATGGAACTGGATAAAATAGCATTGTTCAAATAATAAGAATAAACTGAAAATGTGAATTGCGAGAGTTCAAATGTGGCAAAAATGTTACTTTTAAAGTTATACGATCCGTAAAATAAGTCAAAGAGGGTATGTAGAGAGATTTTTAAATCAAAAGTTATAAGTTGTTATTGTAATTTTTTAGATTTGATATAAATGTGTGGATCGGTATCACTAATGTAGAGAAGAAGAAGATTTGGTTTGTATTTGTAAACTTTTATCTACTATTATCTACGATTTTCAGATATGAGTAAGGAGAATCTACTATATGTCTACATACTCCTTCGTTTTTAAGGAACCACTTGGCAACAATTTATATTTATATTATTAAAGCGTTTTTCATTCAGATCTGAAGACAGCAATGTAGAGTTTTAATCTCTTTAAATTATTAGGAACGTAGAGTTAAACAATTAATTGAAAATGTTTTGTAAGCACCCCTATTCAAATTCAACTCAAGTACTGTACAAAGTCTGGACTCTCAAAAGCTCGAGCGCAGACCAATCAACGTAACAGTGCTTTCAGTAAATATTTAATGCTATTAAATATATTTCCCCTATATAACCTAGGTAGACTGTTTAAACTTTCGAATGACCAATATTTTCACTTATTTTTCAAATGTAAGAATAACATATACGCGAAAAAACCTTCTCCGCGGTAGCTTTCATCAAGTAAATGTAACATGAATTTAGTGCATTTTCTGTATACTCCAGGAATGGTTGTTTGAATACTAGCTAACATTAAATGTAAATATGGGTTCGGTTTGTGAGCATTAGGGTATTTAAAGCAAAGAAGGTTCGCTCATGCACGCTGTTATTTAACTAACGAGCCTTTGGCGCTTTTCCAGATATCTTCGCCTTTTCAAAAATACTGACAGTTTTGTTTAATTTTCTTCAAAATATCTGCACAAGTGTATGTGAAACGATCGGAGTTAAAATTTAGTTAATCGATCGATAAGCTATTTCTAGCTTTGTATGAATCAATGTCATTGTCAAGTTTACCTACAAATATGTCATTAGTTAAAAAAATTATTACGTACCGTCCTATTAGATGTGAGTAAAAACTTTGCCAATTATAATACAACTGGGACTTCTGTAATAACTTTAACAATATTGCAAATTTGAAGTACTGTAAATGAATAAATTCTTTTTGGTTTAAAACAATTATCAATTGAAGTTAAATGATTAATTAAAAAGATAAAACTGTGAGTTACTAGTTAATAAGATAATTTTAGGAAATAGCGTTTACATTTAAACTCCTTTTCATTATTATAAATCGGCTTTACTGTAAAGTCGCGTAAAGGAAAATGAATGAGTTCATAATCTATAGTAAAGGAGATTAATATGATTTTAAATTTGAAAACCACTGAATTTTCTAATGAAAACTTGACAAGATTAATATTGTAATTAAGGAATTGGTTTTATTACAGAACAAAATGTTTATAATTACTATGGATAGATTGCAACTTTTACCTTTCAATTAACAACAAACAAATATCGACTAGACATAATATCTGCTCTGATAGATCAGATTATAAAGCAGTGCACGCAGTACGCTTCACGGAGGTGCGGGTTCGATCCCTACTGAGCTTTAGCTTTAGGTAAAAGAAAACAGTTTGAGTAAACCATTGTGTCTCAAGATAACTTTTGTGCACATGTGTTTTCTATCGTCCTGCATTTTACTAGCGTTGTGGAAATAGTCTTTAGTTTTTGTTAGAGGTGATGACCTATAGTTCCATTGTCGGGAAAATTAAGAGGGCTGTTTAGCATTATTTAAAACAACTCAATAATGTATTCGTTTTTTTAATATAAATTACATGAATATATAACGAGAACAAATGGTCTCGGGGTGGCCACCAATCTGTATGCACGGTGCATTACTTAAATTTAATGATCGTTGAGACGCGCCGCCGCACCGCAAAATTACTGGCGCAATAATACAAGCAGCTCCACTTGTTTACGTAAACAATTAGAAATTTTAACACTTTTAGAACTAAATACTTTAATTTAACTTTTACGTTCTTGTTTAATTAAGCGAAAAGAGTAGTCATAATAATGAGTCCTACGCATTAAACGTGTAATAATTGTATTCACTGCTACAGTAATTACAATAGTCTAGTAATTGCCCACTAACGTTTTAAGGCAGAAATAGGCAATGCGATGGTACATGCCAGAAAAATATATGACCATTCAACTTACAGCTATCTATTCAGCGTGTTGAGCTGCCAAAAATGTGGTTCTATTGTTTATATTAACCAAGACTACTTTTTACTATCCGCAACTTTTATTTAACAAGGCTATTCACTTTACTATTACAGTCTAACTTTTTTCTTGAAAATAAAACTACATCCAGGTTGATTTAGAAACAATGGTTTTTAAACTAATTAAAAAGCACTTATTTGATCGAAGGCAAATAAAAGTTCACGAATGGCAAAGTGGAAAAGAACTGATATAAATATTATAGCGACATCGTAAGCAAAACAGCAAAAGTGCGGTTAGTGTTTTTTTCGAAACAATTAAAACCCAGTTTAAATGAATGAAAGTTTTTGTTTACATTCAGAGACTACGCTTAACGGTTAACGTGTCTAGATTCAATAAATTAAACGCCCAGTGTTTTCAACCATAACAGATTACTGCAGCAAAACACATTACACCTCCTGTTGCACCGCGAACCATTAAAATGTTGTTGGAGTAAATTATTCATAAAATTCTGAGCTGCACCGCGCGTTCACGAAAGCTGTTCAAAGTACATGTCTAAATGTGTAATAAATTTAAATATAAAAGTGCATTAGTTTACGCTTATGTAATAATATACTAATACCTATTTACTTCAACGTCTTTCTTGGAGTAGACAGTCTAACTAGGTATTTCCGCGCATTTATTTTTCCCGTCAAGCATTAAGGTGCAAACAGTAATGTTGAAGGGGACTGCAGCTAATTAAATTACTGGGTTAACGAAACATAACAACTTCCGTCTCAAGGCGACGAGCACAAAGTGGTTTTATACAAACACCTTTACTAGCACCTCATTGTTATGAACAGGTCAATTACTTACAATAAGGTAAACTTATTCTTTGTC
The DNA here is from genome assembly GCA_029286795.1 of Byasa hedistus. Taxonomy (NCBI): domain Eukaryota; kingdom Metazoa; phylum Arthropoda; class Insecta; order Lepidoptera; family Papilionidae; genus Byasa; species Byasa hedistus. The sequence goes on from JAGSMW010000001.1 coordinate 5,103,926, forward strand.
TTGTTGTTTTAAATTTAAAGTATAACAATTTAAAATATAAATACATTGTTTGAAATAATAGAAAGCTTATTATATTAGATTATTATTTTTACGTACTGGAAACGTGTAAAATGTATATTGCAGAATAAGTAATTTCTAGAAAGCGGTTACCGAAAAATTATTTTGTAATATACATACTTCAGAAATTTTAGACATATTTCTTAGCCATAAAGATTAATTGTTAAAATATCGTTTAACAATCACGATATCAGTTAGTTATTTATACTTAAATTTGAACGATATTTATATAGACCTTTCTTTTGAAACTAAAATAGGGGAATTATTTGTTTATGAACTTATAATAAAATATGAAAGTACGACATATATAGAAATTAAATACAAAGCTACTATTTATTTCAACATTAAATATCTTCCAGACCTTTTGTTGGGCAAATTTTGTATAGATAAAAGATAAATTCGGTGCACCGAGGTAATAGATTAAAACCTAACTTATATACTAAATATTAACTGGAGGTGTTTATAAGTATCAATTAGCTTGAGTTGGAATAAGGAAACGTACATTTTCGCACTGCTGTATTATTCCATTTAAATATTAAGCGAAAGGTTGCTCTAATACAAATTAATTCCCTTTACTGGACCCTTTTACAAAGAAAGTGTACCTGAACAAAACCCCTTTTTCATGGGTTGTAATCGGCTTACAAATGAAGGTGAGGTGAAGAGAAGAAACTTAATTATATTATACGATTTCTGTTAGAACTCGTACATATTGGCAAATGTAATGAACGCTTCCTTAAAGAAAGAATTTGAATGTATATTAAAATAATTCTATCTTGCGAGATATGATTATTATTTCTTAATCATCAGAGTTTTTCACAAAGTTGAAAACTTAAAAATAATAAAATATTGATCCTGAATAAAAAACAAGATAGATTGGTTTTATCGCTTTTGACGATTGATTTGTATGCCTGTTTAGTCCGTTTTATAGACAATGTATAATTTACGTTTGCTAAATGTAATAGTAATTAGTATACACTATTATTAATATTTTTTAGGCTTTTGGATATGAACTTTTACAATTCCAAATAGCATAATCACAATTAAAAGTCTTCCGAGCAATTAAAATCCAATGCAAAGCATTTAACTTGTTAGTTTAAAATGTTATATTATTATTTATATCTCTGTACCAATATGTACATAGATTATTTATGAAGCGTAAATAAATCTAACATGGCATGGACCTCGCTTCATGAATGCATAACTGTGTTGCCCAGAGAATTCCTAAGCAGTTGCCGTAGAATATATATATTTTTATAGAGTTTATAGCAGTCTTGTAATAGTTAGTGTAAGAAAATCTGTTATAGTTATTTTCATCCATTTAAAATCCTCTCATTTTATATTTTCTTCACCAAAGCGTAAAAACAAGAAGGGAATTCATCTGATGGTATCAAGCGGGGACTTTTAGGGTGTTCAGAGTGCACATATGAATACGCTTATATTAATACAGTACTAACATAATTTATATAACTATTAAGAATATAATAAAACTTTTAGACAATCTATGAACCATCAATAACGTCTCACACACATTTTACAGTTTTTTTTTTGTTACAGAAATGAATGGTAATAATAATGTCAAAATACATATTCATATAAAATTATGATGTTATTGAAGCTATGATGTTCAGTTTGTAATGGAGGTTAAAAGCGCTACGCGCAGGTTCTGTCCTCTACCATGCTTGAGTTTCCAGTGAATGAGAACATTGTGAGGAAATCACTCGTTTAATGATCCAACAGCTAATGGACATGTGACATATACCAACTAGCACTTCGAGAGTGTGGTGAATAAATGACCTTGACTCTTCTTGTGACGCAAGCTCGGATTCCTGATAGTGGGGACGTTAAGCAGACTTCAATATTATAATGATATATTAAATCAACTCCTGCCATCTTTTAAATTAAACACCGTATCTAATTAGTGTAAGGCATATAGTGTTGTTTGAGAAATACACTTATCCATTTGCTAAAAATTTAATCTGCTGCAGTTAATTTCTCTATGATGGTGAATTAATTCAACCAGTGTTCCTGTTCAAAGACACTAATCGGCTTAGCGACGGAGGTAAGATGCCATAAAGAAAATCAATTATATTCCATCGACACAGAAATTTTACGTCTCATTTCCTAATTGTTACGAAGTTCAAAAAGTTTAATATAATCTGAACATCAAAATGTAATTATTATAAATTAATATCCCTTCATGAAATATATTATACAAATTTCATTAGAATTCGAACTAGTTTAAATAATAATTACATAAACTCTTGTACGCTGTTTAGTATGTAAGGATACGATTGGTGGTGGCTGTTAATGAGTTCTAATCGATCCATCACGAATAAAAAGAAAAAAGCACATTTAATCCATAATCGCTCTATAAAATATTTTCTTTACTAAAAATGAAATATCATAATCATAAATAAGTATAGAAAGACTTTATCTAAAGTTATTTCCTTAAACATTCTTTTCAAAAAAGATTATCGTCGATAATGGAAATTAAATAAAATTAAAACTTTGTGAACAAATTATGATTTTTTCTATTATCTTTTTTATTTTTCTATCCTTGTGGTCATAATTTGTTAATTATACCGGAGCTACTACGTAATACAGAGTATTAAAAAACGTGCATGCAAATTACAGTTTCACCAGAAATTTGGCTATAAGTAATAATTACTGGTCTAAATGTAGTCTTTTCGTTTTCCTTTCTCACAAAGAAAAATATTATGTTTGACATATACTCTTTAAAAAAAGGACCTGTCGAAATGGGACTACTAAATAAAGAGTTTTGTGTTTATGACCATACGCGTTAAATCGCTCTTTCTTAAGAATAAACATAAAATTATATATTTTAAACAGTGTGTTTTACTAAATTTTTTTAAGTAAATATCAATTTAGAAGGAAAAGCAAAGCGAAGAATGTATCTCTTTGTGTTGCTCTGAAATCGATAACGCAACATATGGCGCGGCGTTGAAATAGACGAAACTTGTCTTCTTATACGACACGGACGATGCGAGTTTTATTTGGCGCCAGATGTAAAAGACGTTTACCGAGTACTTTTCCTGTTTCACTATTATAGGGTAGAAAATCAGTATAGAACAAAAACAATTATTAAAAAAATCCATTACTATGAAGTTAGTATTGCCGAAGACAGAAGTTCTGCCGGCTTACCTTTTTGGATGTTCACATATTCTTATATACCAGAGCATTCGGGACGAGAATGCATCACTATTATCACTAACGCCATGTTTATCCAATTGTGATAAAAAAATTAATGATAGTCTGGTCTTATCACACGGACAAACAGAAAACATTATTACAGTTACTTTCCTATAGCAATCGTGCTATATTACTAATAGATACTTAAATTTTATTTTTTGTATATGTAAGGATACAGATCGTCATTGTTAATATAAAATAAGTTTACTTGAAGAATATTTATATGAAAGGTATACTATGACGTTTAACTAGTTAAAGTATCGGTGTCGTTCATATTTTTTTTACAAGTTTTTATGCAAAAAAACTTACAAGAAAAAGTTTTAATAAACGTATGTTTACTATAACCAGCGACGAGACCTCATTTCTGTTCGAAAGGAAACCAATTTTTGTGTTCGTTGGCATTCTCATTTTACCAACTCGCATTGTTCGGAATCTCATCTAGGATTGGTAATTTTAAACTTGCCGTTCAATATTTTTAATACTGTACTAAAAGTAAGAAATTTGCTGAATTTTACAGAGGCACGTATAAATGTTACTTGTTTTACATCATTTTAAAGTAACAACTAGATTTTGCGGTGGTTAGTTTTAGATAACAAAACATTATCTTAGCCAGATTATAAAATTAAAATGTAAAAAAGGAATTGTCATTGGAAAAACTTCTTCTTGTCAAAATTATATATTAACCATGCACGTACGATTAAATTACACTTTAGGGTACAGCAAGACTTTTAATTTTTAATGAAATGAGGGGTTCAAGTCTCACGTAAAGTGACATACGACCAAATTAGATGTCCGGGGAATTCTTCAGGGGACTTGCGTCTGATATTTTATTTATTACTAGTATCCTTGCAACGTAGACGAGGGTTAACGTAAAGAATTAAATTTCAGTCTCGTGGAAAAAAACAAAGAAAATAACGTCGAAATATTTCTTACACAAAATACGGGAGCGAGCATGCCAAGATTATCATTTAATTTAAAATGCAAGTTATATTGTAACATTTTAAATGCAAGTAAAAGTAAACATTTTTAATTTAATAAGGCCCTGATGAAACGGAAATGAGAAATGTCTACCTCTTCCTTTTAAGGATACAAGTAAGATATTAAGTAAGACGATGGCACGACAGCGATGAATAATAACAAAAAAAAAACTAAACAGAATGATGCATTAAGATATTAAGAAATCTTATGTCTTAAGGTGATGACGTCACTGAAGCATTGTGTAAACATTTTCACATACCCTTCATAGTTGATGTAAGACCTTCTCGTCATTAAGAAGTATGACAGTGAATTTTATAGTACATTTTTCCTTTAGCAACAATACTTAATGATTAGGTACATAGTCTCTATGTAATATATATTTATGTTCATATAATTGAGATATAACATCATTTACAGTTTCAATCATTTTTATCCCCGGAAACGTTAAATTAATAATTAATTTTGGGGTTGTGCATCCGCTACACAATATGGTAGTCATAATCTTCTTAACTCGCGAATTCCATATCCCAAAGCATCGTTTACCTGTTTAATGTAAACACGAATGAAATATTTTCATAATGTTTAAAGGGAGTTCATTCATCCAATTTTCCGGCTATTAAATTTTAAGTACCATTATAAAACCTTTTGTTCTGTTTACTAAACTTTATGTACGGTCATTTTACGGACTAGTACCAAAGCTAAATTTATTAAATGACTATCAGCGAAAAAATCATATAATACATATTATAATTTCATTTATCCTCTGCCATGTTTTATGCGGATATATAAAGATTTTAAGGCCTTTGCATTTATTAAGTGAAGTGAAATCGTTGAGAGGGTAATTAGGATCAATTTATACCTTTTAAGACCGCTGAGACCATTACTTTTGCTCGTTATATAAATGACAAAATTAAAGAAATTGAATCATTTGATGGTTTGACCATAGATTCATAGTTAACAAAAAATATCTTTATTTCAAAGTAGTATACATACTTATGTTTTCATGACATACTCTGGCAAATTTAACGAAAAAAAGTCTTCGCAATGTTTTTTCCATATCTACTTAATATTCAAAACTTTTAAAGAAAATCAAAGATGCTACTCAAAATGATTTCGTTTAAATGAAAATTAATGTTAAAAATAATATAAAACTGTCAGAGTCCGATTGACACAGAAACTTTTTCGGGCCTAATAATTATTAATGACTTAGAAATATTCGTCGTTCTTTTCTAAAATTGCTTTCATTTATTCATCAAGACACAAGATACAACATAGTCGACAAAAGATTCTCAGTATTGTTTGTATTCTCTACTTTTCCTTTCAAACTCTCAGTATATTCAGAAGCATTTAGACAATCCTCTTTAAATGTGGCCCCGAGCTTTTTCCGCGTAACTTTAAAATTCTTTTGTGTTAGACATATACATAACTCTGCAATTCCCTTGACTGTATAATAAAAACAAATGTATAAAGAAACAAATTGATGATGCATACAATTGTTGATAAATAGATTGTGAAAGATAGACGATTTTTAAGTGTATTTTTTAAAAATATAACGATTAAAAAGTCAGTTCAATTATGTTTGCTGTACCATTCGCACCTAATGAATTGAACTCGCTTAGAGTGCCGTTCTCCTCAGACTGGTATTGGATTCAGAATGGCTAAAGGATCGTTTTAATGACGCCTGTAAAAGAAGTTGGGCTGAGGGGTTTATCGAGCCGTTTTAATTAAAACTGCCTCGTCTTTCTAACGACGTAGAAAACACTATGAGCTAAAACCCTTTTGTTGAATGCATGCTGTCTATTTTATGCAAGAAAAACATAATAACATGAAACATAATAACTCAATTTCAAGCACAACCTCCTTTTAATATCATCGCTTATTTTAAAAGTTACATAATCAACAATGTAGCAGTTTGAAAGGCTATTATAAAATATTTTCTATGAGAAATTGAAATAATCACTTAAAAACTTTACATAAGTTATTTATATTTAAAAAAAATATACTGAAATCCTTAATTTATGGAATCTTACCTACTAATCATCTTTAAAACGTAGTAAATATAATTACAGCTAAAAGAGTGAAAACCAAAAAAGAAAAGTTTTTAAATAATTGATAATTTTGCTACTTTTCTTAAAATCACGTTTATTTTTAGATTTGATTGGCCTCAATTTTTTTCAAAAGAACGTGGAATCTTGTCAAGGACAATTCGGAAGGCGTTTGCAATTTAAAAAAAATCTGATTGCAATGGAGATGAAGGGTGGGTAATACAAAGTTAAATCAAATACCAAGCATAGTACTAGACTTTAAGACCGGGAGCTTATTCTGCATTGGCCGGACTGTGAACAATAGAAAAAAGCAGAAGGTATTATGTCATAACTATGACGTCTTGATATCTTCGATTCCATTCAAATTCCATTAAAATTCAGATCAGTTCCATTCGAAACGAGGTAACAAATAATTAACTATTCGTGTAAATATGATAAAACATTACACTGCATATGTTTTTTTTATAAAGTAGCGCTGTTACTAACTGGTATGAACGAGAAATATTCGCATAATCACTAAAAAATATTATATAAACATGTGAGAAACTAGAGGAAAAATGCAATTGCTTTGCGGTTGAATCACGAATTAGGGAATAATTTACTGTAATTATATTTTAATGACATGCTTTGCAACTAGAACACGTTTCCCACCACGCCTGGAACATGCTTGCATGATAAAATGTTTTGCCTTTCGCCACTAATATTAAATGAGAATATTTTATAGTTCTATACTAAAAAACATATTTTTTTATTCGTCAAAATAACTAAACGAACAGAACATTTACCTGATGATAACACATATACCTAAAACAATGCTGCAGTTGATATTTACGATACATAATACGTTGAGTATCGTTAATTCAATCATTTGGTGAGCTACGCCTTTTAAATTAGAATACGTCAATGTTAGACAACAAAATTAACCACTGTTGTGGTATTTCCGATAATAGAGACCTACCACTAATAAAATAGCTTATGTAACTTTTCTAATTTTTCGATCACTAAATAAAGAAAGGGGCACAATACCGGAATCGTTATTCACATATTAAATTCTTGAGCAATACATCGTAATAAGTAATACATAAGAACCTTTTTAAAGATGCTGTGGTACAGTGGTTAAGGAAATTTAAGTTTTGGTTACTATGTTAACTTAAAAACATCTTAACACATGATTAACTGAAATTGGTATAGATCGTATGAACGGAGTGTTTAATAATATAAATGCATAGTAATGTAGATAATCTACATTGAAAATTGTTCTAGTGAACTGGTAAAAGTTCTTGAAAAGATTTTGTAATATTTTTGTCGGAAACGGAATGTGAGTTCATGGAAATAGAATATAAATAGTTTAACGTAAAGTAATGACTTTCTAAAGTTATTCAGTTGGGCAGTTCCAACGTTCTCCAAGTAAATACTAAAAGTCGAAAATAAATAGAATATTGTTATAAGTAATTATTTTACAGGATATTGTTGAGAAATTTGTAGAGGAATATCTTAATATATTATCAAACAATTAGATCAGATACTTTTTCAAGCTTTTCAAAAGTGTTTTAAAAAAAATGGTTTAAAAATGAATTACTGGTGGTACGACTCTGTCGCCGGAGACCGTCTAGGTAGGTATCACCCCTGCTACTATTTCAGCCGCCATATAGTAGTGTGCAAACATTACTGTGTTCCGGTTTAAACGGCGATGTGGCTAGTGAAATTACTGGGGTAACGAAACTTAACATATGTCTTAAGACGACGTGCGCAATGTGGTGCAGTGTATACCATCTTAATCAGCGCCATGTGGTTTTCGGCAAGCGTATTAGATATAATCAGGTGAACGTCTTGCTCGTGTCGTCGCCTCGCAGAATAAAAAAATATAAAATTTTAAAGTAAATATCGAAATATTTTTAAGGACTTTTATATAGAATAGAGAGACGCTAAATGGAGACCACGTTTATAACGGAAAAGAAAACGCAGGACGGCTTTTGCTGAATGGACCAATGGATTATTGAAGATCGCGGAAGCGTTAGCATCGTACCGATCGTTTTGGAAATCGATTGGGAAGTTCTATGTTCAGTAGTGGACATCGATTGACTGCTACGGCTTTTTTATTCGACTAGCCGAGGGGACGAGTGAGATGTTCACCTGATTTCGCATTATTAAGAACAATTGTAAGTTAGTTATAAAATTGTTCTTAATAACGCGGCGTTAGTTAAGATGGTATACACTGCACTATATTGTGTTCGTCGCCTTTTGACATATGTTAAATCTAGTTACCCAGTAATTTCACTAACTTACAGCTCCCTTCAACTGGAGCACAGTAATGTTTGCACACTACTGTTTGGCGGTTGAAATAGAAGCTCCGGTGGTACCTACCTAGACGGTCTCCGGCAACAGAGACTTATCAAAATTAGACTTTCTTCCTGAATAACCTTAATAACATGTAGCTTCTTAAGCAATTAAGAGAACTTGTGTAACGGAGGTAAATGATCAATTGTTCCTGATTCTTCTTTTTGAAGAGAAAAGTTGTATAAAATATCTACCCAATAAAACCTCTTTGGATGGTATCTTCAAAGTATTACCCACAGCGCGAGCTCTTTAACAGAACACATTGGTGCTCACACCTTAGAACATCCCGAGAAGATATCGCAGTCTTTATACTTCTCGTTTGAAATATTTAAGACCAGTGTTTTCGAAGTTGGATTTAAATGTTTAGAATTTTAAATATAATGGCTTACTTAGATAATACTATGTTTTAAATTTAAAATTCTTGCTCGGTATATATTTTACTAAAATACATGATTCAATTTAAGTGGTTTTAATGGACTAAGTAAACTTGATATCGTTTATCGGAGCTCTTAATGGAGTTTCAGTTTCCGCAGCAAACATTTTTACGATAGCAGAGGAACGTAATACAAGAAAGATTAATTACTTTAGCGCATTTCGAAATATTCAGTGTTCATAAATTAATCCATAAATTTCCTGTAGAAATAATGATATAAATAAGAGAAATTTTGCAATTTTCCCGAGGTTTGCAAGAACGAATAAATTAAAAGCAATGTTTGCACTATCTTGTTAGTCTTCTTATACAAAGATTTTGTTTGACCGACAAACAAAAAAGAATAGAAATTATCAAAGAAGAGGATTTAATTTTTGTAACCGTTACATGTATAGAGAAATATAAATGTATGTATGTATATTTACGTGTTTTAAAGCTCGCACGTTTCCCGTTTAGCTTAAGTAAGATTTCTACAAGTTAAAAATACAACTTCAATGTAATTTAACCAAATACCGCAACCGTAGTCCCTGTTGCCTCGCTTAACATGAAAATGTTCTTTTAAAAACTTTAAATTAAAGTAGTTTATTCATAACATTCCTAACAGTACAGTTTTTTAAACTCCATAAAGTTACCGTAGGTGAAGGAATAAAGAACTAAAAAGACTCTGGCTTGGTTGTATTATAATTATGATGTATTATTTTAATGCTAAATTTAAATGTATTTACAGTGTGCTAACGTTACTGCGTTTCGGTCTTAAGGGCGTTGTATTATCACATCTTCAATTGATGAGCGCAATGCAGACTTATGTAGACAAGCTCTTTGTTGTACGCATTTGTATAAGTAAGAGTATTAAGAAATAAGTAATTTATATGCTGCTCGTCAACGAAGTAACACTTAACTATAATTTCATATGGTTTTAAGTGAATGAGTGAAGCTAGTGCAGAATACTTTGGCTCTCATATGTTGATAGCCGGAAAACGCGATTGCTGTTATAATGACAGATATTATAATATAAGGATGGTAGCTAGCCAGGAGGTATTAAAATACTTACCACCAACATTAAGTTTATATATGGCTTTGGAATCGAATCAGAAACCTCCGTGTTATAGGACAAACGCAAAGACACTACTCTTCGAAGAAAGTGGAAAAATACATTCTAACCAACTCGCATTTGGACAGAGCAGTGGATATAACTCTCTACTTTTAAGAGAAGGCATAGATTAATTATTAATTAATATAAATAGTAATATATTAGTGTTCTTTAAATGAAATGTTTTTGTAATCGAATGTACCGTTCAGGGATCAGTAAAGTGGACACGTCCACGCTGCGGATAAATTTTACGCGTCATATATCAAAATTATTTAGCGTCAGGATGCGGTGGAACTTATATTGTGACGCTTCGCAATTTATAGCCTTTGAAATCCAACGTTAAAAATAAACAACAAACATGCTTTCTAAAAAAGTAATTTCATATGGTTTGTACTTTAGTTTTTAAAATTGTTGTAATAACGTGAGTTTATGTAAAAACACTCATTTATAATTTATAATAATATATGGCAAATACGACACTTCTTATGTACAAATGAATTTCAACTTATTTTTTACTGTATAGAATTAAATAGTTTTATCGTAAAGTTGAGTTGAAATTTTTACTTGTTCAATGTTCACAACTTCGTCAGTTGGAAGTGGAAACAAAGCCTTAGTTAATAAACTTTCTAACTTTAATCCCAGATCATTAACAGTTTTAATTCAACAATGAGTATTCCCGTTTTTTATGTTCTATTAAATTTATAATGCAAACTCTAGAGTCTTGAGTACGATATTGATAAAATTGAAGCTAATTTAGTAGAAAAAATTAAGAGTAACAATCGATCCGAAATAATCAGGATAAGAGGCTGTTGAAGCATAAGAGGGAAAGCGACCGGGCCAAATGACATCGATTTATTCTGTGCCAATTTATAAAAGTAACGCTTTCATAAATAAGTAACAGTGTTAACTGAATGTCCTTGATAAGTAAACAGCTAATATTTTTACTTATATTTGCACAACAATTTATAAGGTAATGTATAAAAAATATAAAATTTTACCGTAAAAATATTATAATCGTGTAATAAGTGAATTATGATTATTAATTCGCTGTGGTCATATCAAAATGTTATATATCTTTTCCATTAGTATTGTATCTGTCCACCAAACAGGTTGTATAACAAATTGGATGTAGATTTAAAAAGAATTCGAGTAGAAATTTTGTATTAAACACCAAAAATGTTCTATGTAGTAAAATAAAAATAACTATAACTAACTTACTTCTTGCTTAAACTTTTACTTTTAAATAACATTTAGCGGTAATTGTTGGAAACGTAACTACTGTCTGACAAGAGGATAAAAGGTTATAACGGTATACTTAAATGAAATCGAAACAGAAAATGAAATACAGCAAGTAAAACATTGTTTATAATATTATTAATTAAAATGTTCTTTGTTGTTTACATCAGACATTACTGTGGTTTATGGACAAACTGTTGTTGTAAATACATAACATGGTTACAACAATCTTTGCTGTATAAGGAAATATACTTAGCATTATATCAAAGTAACATTACACGCGTTTTTAAATTAAACTTCTTCACAAGGTTCACGATGTTCTTTTTAGTAAAGTAACACCAGTCCCTTTCCTTACTTTTAATGTAATGGAATTCTAAGTAAGTTTTCAGTAAAGGTCTCTCTACTTATGAAAGATTAATTTTCATAATGGATTGTCACAGTGCAACTGAAGATTTAATGCTGAAGATTTCCAATCTCCGAAAATAGAAGTTGTATAAAGATTGAAGCGTTTCCTAACTTCTTTTTTAAGATGTTATGTTACTGTTAAGGTTTACATAATATTAAAATTAAACTGTTTTTAATAGGTACCTTTGTTACAGTTACCGCCATCTTTTGGTTGGGAAGATGAACGATTTCCCGGTGTAATTTTTTTAATATAGTTATACTTAATCTTTTGTAATTCTCAGCATGAAGTTAAGGTACAGACAAATAATACAAGAGCTTGAAGTGGCTACTTAACAACGTTGGAAATACTTGACTTTATTAGATACTTGAGCACACTAAGTGGCTTTCGCAGCGAAAATCTTACTTAATAAGAGTGTTAGATACCTTCATTGTGTTATAACGGGATATTTGTTTTAATTACAATATGCTGCGTTGGCCTGACCATTACTTATTTTAGATCTCTATCGTCGGACCATGTAACTAGGAATAGCCAAGTCTATTTCTGTAGCCAGTTAGAAATTTGTAAGCTTTAATAAAGAACGATATTTTTAATACTGCTGTAACGGGACTTTATGTTTTAAGCACAGCATAATGCAGTGTAAAAATTGTAACAAGTGTCAGCTCCTTTTACCCTCAATAACTGAACGTCTTACTTTTCTCGTTTAGTTGGCCAAAATTTGATAGTGTTTGTTTTAAATGTAAATCGTCAAATATAAAAGACAATTACTGGATGGTATAAAATGGAAACGATGCGATATCCTAGTAATACAGCGTTTGTACCACTACAATTTAATTATGAAATTAGACGTTGCGTTCGTCGCTTTTATACATAAGATATATTGTTACCATTGTATTTTCATTAACTTAATCACATATTGGAATACACTAAATGGGTTGCTTTCATACTTGTACACAGCCGTTAAAGAGTACTGCGATGTTTAATTTGATTATTGATTAACAAGCACTTATGTATCAATCGAGTTGAAATAGTAGATAATAAAAATTACATTATTTCACTTTCAGACAGGTGTGATTAAATTATATAACGAAAACAGATTATAAAATACATGTATGTAATATATACAGTATGTGAATTTTGTTATTTTACATTAAAACTCAAATAGTCAAGGATAGAAGTCAGATAATGTTTTTAATTTAACTATATAAAGAATGTAAAAAGTAATTTCATAGTCACACTGTGTTCCGGTTTGAAGGGCGTTGTACCTAGTGAAATTACTCGAGTAACAAGACTTAATACGTTGTCTCAAAGAGACGAGCGCAATGTGGTGAAGTGTGTTAACCAGCTCCAGGTTGTTATGGTTATGTTATGTCACTTACCATCGGGTGAACGACTTGCTCGTCTCGTTGCCCCGTCAAATAAAATAGAAAAAAAACTTAGTTGATTGAATTCCTTAATTATGCATTTACCTGTTGAGCTATATAACTTTTTTCTTTTTCGATCAAAACTTTGTGAAATTGCTTGGTGTTATAAAAGAGAAGCGATGTATAAAATAAGAGTATATTTTTCCGAGCTAGTGATTTTTATACAACAGAATTTTAAAATAAATGGCATGAAAGCGTTGATGAGTTTTTTTAGATATCTCAATAACCTGTATATGATGTATGTATATATTGTTTATGTTTCTCTTTGTAAACGGCGCGTATATTTGAAAATTTTTAACTCGAGGAAACTTTCTTGAGAACAAAGAACTTTTGAGGTTTTTTCGCATTATAACTCTTTATGTAATAAATAATAATTATAGAGCTTGGTAAAGTGTTTAGTCACTATCAAATAATAACATATTAATTAACGAAACAACAAAGCCTGCCTGAATGCCGCTCATAAATCTCTGAGGCCAATTACAAGAATAAAACGGTCTGAAAGATAATTAAATACAATATTGTTTGTTGTGCCTCTAATTTGTTCTAGATATTTCGTGTTAGTGAATCTTATAATTAACGAAAACATTAAAAATTCTATGCTTGTAGCAATACGTATAGACAGTGAGAAAGCAAAGCTGTTACTCATCATACGTAGCAGTCCAAGGGTACATAATGATTGCTTATTTTGTTTTGGATATTTTATATCATTGTGTTGGATATTTACCGACCATATCTTAAAAAATAAACACTATACAGTTATTTAAATATACAGTGAAGGTGTATCTATAAAAAACATAAGTAATAACTGAATATGTTCTTTATCCCTTACCTTATATTAACGTACTTAATCGACGACGACAAACCTTGTTCATATCATTACTAAACAAAAATTAGAAAGGAAACAATTAAAATACTCCGAAGTCTCGTTTACAAAGTTGTATTTTAATTAGCTTAACTATTTGTACGTTTGTAATGAAACAAATTGTTAAATTTGCGTAGAGCTCGAAGTAAATGGTTCAATTACTGAAAAGATTCCGCTAAGACAGTTGACAAAATGTACAGGTCCTAGCCGCCCTTAATGTACAATCGCGTCAATGATGAAAACATAAAATTTTGAAAGTTTGTTTAATATTTTAACCGATAATAATTCGAGTACCTAAATTAAATTATGTATTGTACTTTTAAGGTTTCATGGTAATAATACTCGCTTAATTTTATTCGTCATTACTTCTTCGACTTGACATCATATCTTCAATCGTCGATCTTTTTAATAATTGATAATAGTTTAGATGAGAAGTTTGATTTTAATAAAAAAAAACTTGTTGATTATTGAATATCCGAACAGCAAATTATTTTTTCTTTTTAAAATACTACTAAAACTTCACTTTTGTACACATCAATTATTCTTTAACATTACTGTTTGTTTAAAGTAAATCACTAGTCAAGATAGTTAAAATAAAATAAGCAAAAATTGTTTTTATTGCAGTGCGATAAAATACAATTTTGAAAGTTTGGCTTTTAAAACTAGTGTACGTTAGAGAACGGACGAGCTATTTCGAATCTGACTGTATTGATTACTAGAAACGAAGCGGATTTTTCGACTTGTCTCTCGAAAATATCGTCTATTCATTATTCAGTCTCAGGTTAGCTGGTGCAGGATGAAAATTTTGGAGCTTTTTATAGTATTGGTAGTGTGGGTATAACATAGTATAACTTGGGTATGATTATAAAATAATGTTTACAAGTTTCTTCGCACATTGTTTTATATACATTTCTTATATTGACTTTAACATGTCCTGTACGAGAATTAAAATGGTTAGAAATATAATAAATGTTTTAGGTTCCATTTTCGTCGTTCAGAATCCGAGTTATCATTTTGCCTGATAGTCTTTATAAGATTGCCGCACCAGCTCTTACTAAGGTATGGTGGCCTGATCATTAGTGACCTGTAGTCTGGAACTTAATAGTATTCAAGGCGTTACCGCTGTTTTCATTAGCTTTTAGACAGCCTATCGTAGTCCTTGCTGAAAATCTCCGAATACTCCATATTAGGTACATCAATTTACAGAAAACGCAGTGTCCTGTAATCAATAGCAAAGAGTCTCTGTTTCTTGAAACAAATTTTTCAACTGCTTGATGGCATTAGTTAATAAAGACTGGATTATTAGCGGTGTTTCTTTGCAGTTAGAAGTTGTAATGGTTATTTATTAACTATTTATAACCATATTTAGCAAATATAACATATCTACCGCAAAACTATTGTTCACTTGTTGCAAATAAAATTTGAGTTTTTTTTTAATAGGATTTGAAACAGCGACGTTAACTATTACTCAATGAATATCAGCCAATAGTTTTTACCGTTACATCGTCATGTAGCTCCGCTAACGATCTTCAATTTATCCACGTTGATCCGGCCATTCATTTCAAATCCCAGCGCATTCAACTCGGTAGCATTCATTTGCTATGCAGATGCATCGGAATATTTTATCTTGATCGGAATAAATAATCGGAAGTACAAACCCTTGTAAATCAGAACTGGTATTATTAAAATAGTATTTCACCTGTGCCATACTAGATTCTACTAGTGGTATGTCTGTTGCCGGAGATTGTCTAGGTATTATTGTAGACCGAACTGGTTTCTATTCTTTCGTGACTGAGGAGTTAAATAGCAGTGGCCTGGTTATCCACGAGTGAAGATGAACGAACATACAGCATGCGGCCAGCCTTTTATTTGACAGTGTTCTTGTGTCTTACAAATTTAGCGATATCGAATACACAAGTCGCTACGAAATCTTATGCACAATATTTGAAAAATAATGAACTTTAGTATTTTGCTTAAAAAAGTATATGATAAACCATATAATTTGATGGTAACAGCTATTTTTTTTTAGTAAAATTTCAATTCATAATGTTTGAACACGTAGGAATATTAAACTTCACAATATCCTTAGACTCTACAAATGATTGCGTCGTGTAAATAGAAACGGGAACTTGTAGTATCTGCTCAACTTAAATGTATCAGACAATGGGATATAGTGTAGTTGTTTAATCTCATTTCCACTTTTAACTTAGTCTGGTACAGACATCTGTAACGATTGCATCTCATTGTTCTTTAAACAAGGGAAGTTCTACGAAAAAACTTTTACTCAAATGTTACTGAAAGTATATTTAACTAGTTATATTAGTTATTGTTTAAGTAAATAAAACATTTTGAAATATTTGTATAAATACAGAACAAACAGACAGCTCGTTGTTTAGCAAATGATAACAAAATGCACGATATTCCTACAAAGAAGAAAGAAATATATACAAAATAAAAAAAAAATTGTATCGTTTCAGCACTTTTGAAGATGCGACGTGACAGACAGACAATGACAAACAAAAATACACAAATATACAGCATCAGTATCGTTTGTATATTACCTTATTTCACAGGAAAATAATCATTTATTAAGTTATTCCAAAAGATTTTTGAGTAATTTAAAAATACCTTTTGGCCATTTTACTGGACAATAGATTTGAAACCACAAATTATTTCGATATCGTAAAATATTATATGATCTGTTGACAGCAAAGCTCTTTCAATATTTATAGTAAAAAAAAAACGATCATCTAAATTAGCACTAATATAATTAAAACGAGAAGATTAGAAATAACAGTCTAGTCTAAATCTAAGGCAATGGTGAAAAGTACGAGTAAACAAGAATTATTTATGTATAATAAATTCGGTTTCCAAGAGCTTTGATTAAGCCAATTTCTTATCAGATCAAGTTGTTTCACTTTCAAATAACCCTTTATTTCAAGTTAAATGGTGCGTTCGGTGCCTAACAGACTGCCTTCTAAGTTATTACTTAAGTTTGTAAAGTTATTCACGCGTTGGTCATATTTGATACTCATTAAAGTGAGACAATTTATAATATTAAACAAACGTAATGGATTGTAAATAAAATGAAGAATATACTGTTTATTTATTACTTTTAAGCTTGCCTTATTAGAATGCATTTTTTGCCATTTTTCGTTTTTTAATTAACAATATAAGTAATTATAAAAAACGATTGAAAACCACGAATTTTTCAGTATCTGTAAAATTCCTGTACAGTGCCTGGAATTGAACTAAAAAAGCTGAGTGTATTGTCCTTTGGTATTTCATGGCGCTTCCTGGGAGGAAGTATATCGGTTAGCAGAAACTGGACTTGCCAGAATTATAACATGGTTGGAAATAACCTTTTGTCCTTGAACTTCTCTAAGACCAAATATATATGCTTTAAAAAAACTGATGCGAACAGACCTCCTTCAAATTTTAAACTTATCGCACATTCCTTCCCTTGCAACTGTGATTCATCCAGTTGGAAACATTGTAACTGCATAGAGCTCGACAGTGTATCAACATACAAATATCTGGGTGTTATTGTTGACCACAAGTTGACTTGGGGTCCTCACATTGACACGGTGTCTAAAAGAATTAGAAAGTTAATATATGTTTTTAAAACCTTCGTCAAGTCGCAAATACACAACTAATAGTCCAAACTTATAAAGCTTTAGGTGAATGTATTATCGGTTACTGTATTAGCGCATGGGGAGGAGCAGCTAAAACCCATATGATAGATGCTGAGCGCGCACAACGAGCTCTGCTTAAAGTAATGATGTCCCTGCACTACAAACACCCTACATCAGAAGTCTACAGGAAATGTAACGTGCTGTCCGTAAGAAAGCTATACATCTCTCTTTGTATTAAAAGATACCATACAAAAACAGTTCCACACTTACCACCCGTTAATAAAAGGATTTACAAATGTCCAGTACCCCGATACTTGAGCGTTTTTGCGCACAGACACTACGGTTACCTAGCTCCGAAATTATACAACAAACTTAATGAGCGTACAAAAACAAATGATCTCAGCCAATACAAAATCAAAAACATAGTTTTTGAATGGCTGCAAGGTTTAGATTACGACTCTGTTGAGAAATTACTAGGAAGTGCAAAGTAATATTGAATAAAAAAAAAAAAAAAAAAACATAAATAAACCAATAGGAGGATATGTGAACAACGTTCTCACTTGCAACACATTCACACACACAAACACGTAC
Organism: Byasa hedistus; assembly: GCA_029286795.1. Classification (NCBI taxonomy): domain Eukaryota; kingdom Metazoa; phylum Arthropoda; class Insecta; order Lepidoptera; family Papilionidae; genus Byasa; species Byasa hedistus. The sequence goes on from JAGSMW010000001.1 coordinate 5,122,224, forward strand.
GCCCACGTCTATATATACTTCCAAACATAAAGCTGCTAATCACACAACTCCGGCATATTAATAACCAACAACACGAGCTGCACTATATATTTACTTTTTTTTCTTTTTTTTTCTTTGTTTAATCTGTTTTTATAAGTTTACGTAAAATGTTTTGTTTTGAATATGTTTTCTTTTTTGAGGTTATAATTAATTTTTGTCTGTGCATATGTATATTTTTAATTTGACCATTATAGGGAAGACACTGCCTTCTGCAACACAGCGAAAGCTAAAGCAGAAGGCAGGGACTCCACTGTTGTATGTAAAATGCAATTTTGTTTAATAAATATTTTTGAATTTTGAATTTTGAATTGTTAAGAAATATACGAACAATGACGTTCATTAATCGTAGCAATTCAACGAAATTCAGTAGTTCTCATCTGCTACTTCCGGTGGTAACGTTAAGTTGTAATGCTTGCTCATTCCAACCGTGAAAAAGTTTTGAGATATATCAGGGATTTAATAAAAGGTTATGTCAAGAGTTAGAAAACCGCAGTGAGAATGTGAAAACTTTTAAAGAATTTTACTTTCTAGAAAATATAAGCAACTAATGCTGTGTCTTTTTTTTAAACTTCGCACTCTATTTAGTTATGAAATAAAGATTTCTGGAATTATTTAAATTATTACCTTTCGTATAAACCATAGTTGGAATTAATAAAATATTTAACGTAAGCTATTCAACAAAAAATGCAGAATCAGGACTAAAACATTACTCAAAATTTAATATAATGTTTAATAACTGAAAAGGTTAGAGTATTTGATCCTCTAAGAATAGTTACATAAACTCTTAAGTAACATCTGACACACAAAACAAATTCTAAGTCTTTTGTTTGTCTTACATATTGAATTTATATTACAGGTATTTCCATTTACGTATTCTCGGGTAATATAAAAGCTCTACTAAAATTTGGATACTTACCAAGAGCTTGAAAGATCCCATCTTAATTGCTTTGGATCTATTTACGCTTACTCTGCGCTACGTTTTTATTTTTCTACTCGGTATTTATTTATGCGCTATAAAATCAGAGATGTACGAGAATTCACAACTAATATAGTCCTTAGAATTGGTAGCCTTGAGTGGCAATCGACTGCTCAATTGCTCGACTGACTGATGGTTATTGCGGCAGTAAGATTTTCTAGTGGCGACAGCGTGCTGACAGACTTTAAATATCACGAGAGGCTTATTTTTCAGTGTATGGTAATTTTGCATACACGTCAAATGAGTTCTTGTTAAACATTTTGGTAACTGTGTATAAATCAGAAATATACCACTGATGTGCATACTTCATCGTATAGTAATGTGGTACTTATAAATTCTTCAAAGCAACGAGATAAAAATATGGCGTTAGTTATGTGATATACTCAGCACCTATTGTGATCATTGCGTTAAGATATAAGATTGAAATAAGTATCGTTATCCCTATAATTGCACTAGCTATATCCCTTTTGAACCGGAATATAGGTAATGTTTACACCATTCCCTTTCCATGATGGTCTCCGGCTATTTATTCAATACATGAAAACAAGGTAGTAAGTAGCGGCGAACAACTGATTTGTTTCAACGCCAGTTCAAGTTTAACCGCATTGTGCTATAAGTATGAAAGGCCTGTGTGTGTTTGATAACATTTTGAGAGCTTTTTATTAGAATTTGCAATGTTTTGTTGGCAGCAAACACGTCTTTTAAAGATTGAACGCGCGCCAGACACGTTTCTTTAGATTTAGAACTCTCGAGATAAAATGTTATTAATGTTGAATTTACTTTTTAATACAAACTCTTGCCCGGGGTTTCCGATTTCTGTGATATGAAAACAAATGATTTTTGTACGCCTTACATAAATTGCAAGATATTATTTACACATGAATTTAATTATCTTCAACTATGTTGTCTTCCCCTTAATGAAAAAATCAATACTGGATTTTGTCTAAAGAATTATAATTTTCCGTTCTCAGTATTTTTTCAGAATTCTTTAATATTTTCATTTTAAATTACATAATTTTTTGGAATGGAAAAAATAATAAAGATGGTAAAAAGCTTTCAAGAAATTTCATAAAACTTATCCCGACACAAGATGTTAAATCTTCTTACTCTTTTAGTTTTTCTGTATTACTAATAATTTTGTTATATTATAATATACATTTAAATACTGAATGTTTATAAAATGTGTACATAATGGTTTTTCGTTAAGGAAGTTATTAAAAACCCTTTTTAAAGTTAAAGTAAAATATTTATACTGAAACGAAATAATTTGCTCCGCTTGAAATGGTACAATCCTTTATAAACCTAACCGGTGTGTTTAGAATAAACTTGGGGTAAAGTGAACCGACACCTTTTAAGCCTCTTACCTTTTACCCTCAAAAGCCGGTTCTGTTAGTACATTGGATAGAACTTGCTCCTTGTCATTTAAAATTCAAAATTACTTAAATTTTTCTCATTAACAATGCATTAGTAATACGATATTTACGTTAACGCATTCGTGTTCACGGGAGGACGAATTTAACATTTGTTTTTTGCAATTTTAACTTAAGTAATTGTTTTAGTTATGTTATATGCAGCTAGTACGATTTTTAACGGGATGAAAATATGATAAAGCGCAAAAAACATTCTTACCTTTATTAGCAAAAATATATAACGATTGAAATACTCAAGCTTACATATTTCTTCTTCTGCACACGAGGCATTTATAATTAGTTTAAAAATATTCGCTTTAATAATTTTACATAAAAATTTAAATAAGGGACGTACGTAGAAAGCATAATTTTTAACGTGATGAAAATATGTGCGCATGTAGAAAATTACTCGCACCTCGCTCGTTTTATTTAAAATACGTTCATAACATGACTCCAATGGGTTTTCAGCTATAACAAATTACTGCAGTGAAAAGCATGTTGCAGTCCTTGTTGCCGCGCGAACCATTAAAATGTAGTTAAAGTAAATTATTCATAACATACCGAAGCTAAGCCGCGTAACATTTTAAAAGCCCTTCAGAAAGTTTCCTTAGGTTAAAACTTCAATGAAATACACGAACAAACTACCAACTTTTAATACTGTGTAAGTCACTTGTCCGCAACTATAATTTAATTTAAACTTAATTAAAACTGAGGCCACGAAATTATTAAATTGTTATGTAGTTTAATTTTTTAAATAGTATGTCGTCACTCATTTATTTAGTGGGTAACCTTCAAAATGTACTCAGCTTCTGGGGGAGAAACAAGGATATATGAGATATTGGATTGAGGATCGATATTCGCACCTACGTTCGTAAGCCTATGTGTACAAAAATTTTGTTGAGTTATCCACGTTTTAAATATTAATACTATTTTAATTAATGTAATAACTTTTTTATTAATTTAATACAATTTTCGATTACTGGTAAGGTTCTTCGAAGCAGTCAGCTTCTACCATCACATTGTAATTATATATAACTATAACACCATTGATTTTCCGGCTGTGAGAGAGCACGGATGTTCTGAACTCCACGGTCTCAATGTAATTTAATATAACGTGAAATTGATGTGAAATGTTAGCTCATAGTGGGCAAAAGCAAATTATAAATATGAATAGGCCAATAAAATATTGTTTAGTTATTTTAGACTACATAATTGGCTGTTGTAATACATATGTTGTAAATTATATATCTTATAAATGTTACGACCTTTGTTAAAGTTTTACAATGAGCTAAATTAAGTTTACTGGTTATAAAAAATAGGATTTGTAACAAAATCGTTGTAAACAATTTTTTTATACTTCTTCGCTATTAAAAGTTTCAAGGTAATTTTAAAATATTAACGTTTGTTATTTACATAATTGGTTTTAAAGTATTTTAGTTTATATTACACTTTTAGACATTATAAACGCTTATCCTTTAATATTGATCAGTGAACATTTAACGGACATATATTTTACGCGTAATAAATCACAATTATCCCTTACTAGCACCCGTCGTAATTCATATGACATTTTGTTATTTATTGCCTCTGAGCTCCTGCCACTCGTGGGTTATAAATAAAATATACATATGAAAGATCCCGCTGATTGAGTTAAACATCTAAATACTATTTTACAATTATCTAAAGGATCATTATTCTTATCTAAAGATTCACTATAAAAAAAATTCTTTTGGATACGTATCTCTTATATTTATATGTGTAATCAAATATTGCAAATATTACAATAACAATGGATTATATAAATCTAAATGAAAGATTTTGAAATAAAAGTAAAACAAATAGGTATACAAAACACGCTAGATATTACGAACAACCGCTCTTGTTACAGCAAACCTACCCTCGTTATAGCAGAGCGAGTGTTTGAAACAAATCGGGCACCACGTGTCTTAAATATCCAGTTGGGGTGTAAAATTCGTTAATGATATTTTTTCCCAACAGTATGCCAAGAATTTTTGTTATTATCTTTCTTAACAGATGTATGAAAATCAAAGAATTGTTTAATTAAATAACACACAGTTGTTTTATACGTTATTAAACATAATATATACTGTATGATTATTATGTGTACATGATATAAGAAACGTTTTATAAATATTTTCTTTTGTTAATAAGAATTCACGAAACCTTTACGACAGTCCAAAAACCAAATGAAATCCAGGGTTTCCCTATCTTAAATACAATTTAACGGATCTTTAACAACTGTAATTAGAGTTAAGCACTCATTACTCCAGATAAACGTTTAAACGGATGAAAGGAAAAAGTTGACCTGAAAATGTAGCATAATTAACTGTAAATTTACAAGGATTTTGCTTTATTATATTAATATAAAAAGAAACAAATATACTCGGAAAGGTTAACGGCACCAGACGGAGTCAGTGGATTTTCGCGCCTCCTTTCGTTTTACTCATCTTTAAGGATTGTAACCATATCTAAATCACTATAAATTGCTTAAAAGGAAAGAATTTCTAGAAGTTCTAGGCCAAAAAATATAATACCAATCATTCCAGCGGCTTTATGAGTAACTATACAAAACGAGGTGCTTTAGTATTCGATTATTCGAAGGACTTTTTCTTCGAAATTTTAAGTTGTAAAGTGCAAACACGTTTTCATATAAAAATCCCAATAAAAGATTGTATCGTTATTAAGACTCAGTGACCTTATTGCTTCTTATCGAAACATTCATGTTTATTGAAAGCCGTTAGCTACTACATAAATGCCAATTGCGTAATGGCCATAGAATAGGACCTGAGAAACTTTGGGCCGAAAAATGGCTCTAATCCTTTCTTTGATCCTTGGTTTGGACCATTATGTTAAGTAAGCGTTAGAGTACTCGAAATGGTAATGTAGGTTATTTTGTGTATTTTATTATTAACAGACAAATATGTTTAAGTATAAAGGATATTCTAATTAGACAGGAATACTTATGAAAATACACTAGTGCATTAAAACTGCCGACTTTAGTCTTGATATATTTTTGTGGACACAAATCATGAATAAAATAAAAGAATTATTATTTGCTTGTGTTCTCTCCAGCAGCTGAACAAAATTATTTGTATTTTTAATTACTGAACACTACATATACAGTTTTCTCCTTTTCAAGTGTAGTGGATTTTTTTTTACTAACACAGTTTAACAATTAAATATTCATTTCTCATAACATTACGAATTTATTAAAAAAAACTTTAATATCTTTTTCTGGATCACGTTACGTACTCAGATATTAATAAACCCACAAATATTTGCAGTAGGTACCTTATTACAAATATTTAAGGCATTATTAATATATGAGCGCGTAGGAAATATATTAAAGAAAAATATTAACTTCTTATTCCTCTTCTGATGTTTTAATACAAAATATCATAACCTATATATATAGGTCACATAATGTACAATACAAAATTATTTTGTGTATGTTATATAGAACATATACAAAAGAATTATATATTTTTTATTAATAAGGGAACATGGGTATTTACGTCGGATAATAAACGTTTGTTTTTAAATGTAACTACGCTAAGGCAAGAAGTGTCTAAATTTAATATTAGGTTTTAAAGTGTATCCCTGTATTTTGTTATAAAGCAGCATAATACCTAAAGGTTTTTTATTAAAAAGTACATGCTTTCACGGTATTTACCGAGTTACTTAATACAAAATTATTTACTTAATTACTAATCATTACTTACGACAAAATTAGTGAAATGTCAGAACCCAGGGCACTGAAAAAGTTTTAAATAACATGATGAGATATCTTTTAAATTTTCGATGCTTCGGATACGAACCACCAATTAATTTTATAATTAACGTAATTCCGTAAAATTGGCAATGCGATGGTGTCGCTTCTGATATTACAAGCTACGATTTAATATGGTTATCATATACCATCAGTAATATATCAGCAAGCAAAAGTGGATAACAGAAAAAGAGAGCAAGAACATGTGTATTAGTTTTAATGAGTAACGAGAAAGTGTTTAATACTAGTTCCGGTTATAGAAAACAGAAAATCACTGTTTATTTATTTTGTAAAAAGATAAACAGTACGCCCATAAAGTATTAGGCTTTTATAGTTTGGAGAATACGGCAAAATCACACTTTTGGGAATGCTTTTGCCCACCAGTGGCATAAATAATTATTGTGAAATTACATATAATGTACTGGAGTAATAGTCGTTTTGGTAGTAATTTTAGTAAGTAAACCGTAACAATGTTAATTTTTAAAGATCATAAGAAGCCTTTTGATATTGATGACCTAATTACGAACAAATTTGCGATACTTTATGGCGATGTAGATTAAATTTTGTCGCAGTGATTAAGCCTATTTTAATTATAGCACCGTTAACAATGAAAACTTCCACCGGAAAATTTTAATATTAGCTGATAGCCCTTTGTTAGTGTTGAATAAGTTCACATAGATATAATATATCGCCTTACATATTAACGAACATGACAACGCAGTAATAATTTAAGTTATTAATAAAATATTTTTGCCTCATTCTTTATAGAATACATTTTTTATTTCATGATTGTTCATTTCAGCTTATTGATATCCACTTCTGAAGCAAGGTTTTCCAAAAGAGGGTAATTCTCGCACTCAACACGGTTGCATAGGTATTTTTATTTATTTATTTAAAAACTTTATTTGCACACAAAGAAAAATGTGCAAAAAGGCGGACTTAATGCCATAGGGCATTCTCTCCCAGTCTACCATAGGTTGAGCAGAGAAGATAAATAAGGGTGCATTATTTTTGTAGTTGAGTATAATTACATATAGTACAATATAAAACACAATATTAGTGGTGGACACAACTATGATTGGTACATATGTTATAGGAAAGGTTAATGTTATACATTGGCTGAAGCATACACATATATATAAATGATGGCTGATATAAGTACAGAAAAGGAGGAGAAGAGCATATATCATAATGACAAGTAGTGTTGCCACAACATTCGCTTAAAGGAAGCCTTACTACGAGCTGCCCGAATATTTGGCGGGAGCTCATTCCAAAGTCTAACAGATCGAGCAGTAAATGAATTGTAAAGGAAGTTGGTTTGGCAGAGAGGAATAAAAGGAAGGTATCGGAGGTTTTACGAAGTAGAAGTCACATTCCTTGGAATAAGTCATATCTTAGTCGCATTTTACTACTCATTAAGGTTACAGTGACAGCGGCGATTTTCCAATCCATCTCTCAAAAGAACAATAATAACATTATAATTAAATAATCCAGGGAAAAAGAAATGTATTATTTTTTTAATACTTCTCAAATTTTCTCAATTTTATTACATTACTTAATGGAAATACGCCAATATTGTATAACGCTGAAAATACAATTACCAAAGTTCATAATTATTTATATAAAACAATCGTTCGAATAGCCATTGTAGGTACAAAGCCTGAGGGGATACCGGTCATAAATCTTAGAAGCCAATTACGGGAATAAAACGGAGTGAGCAATTATTAAATACCGCATTGTTCGTTTTCTTTTAATTAATCACAGTTAAAATTTAAGTGTTAATGTTTGCTTTTACAGTAAAATGAATTTTGATATTCAAAGTTCTATTTATTAATTGATATACTAATGTTTTTCTTTAAAATCTAACATAAAAAAATTAAATACGTGTAACAAAACATAGAAAATTTCGTGTCTCTAAGCGTTTTTTAATAGCGAAAAAAATTTAATCGAAATAGTAAATTATGTTGCTAATTTTTAGCACAAAATTGAGACACAACGTTATCTGTAAATAAATTATATTTTACAGTACATGACATAAACTAAAAAGTAAAACTAGTACGCAGTTTTTAGTACACAAAGCAAAAAGTAGAACCATTCCGCAACAGCACTAATATCGGTAAAATGAGAGAACCGAGATAAACACAAAAAATGTTTTCATTTTGAGCAAGAAGAAAGGCGTAGAGAGCAGTAAACATTGAACATCTGCTCTTCTTGTGTGCTATTTCAAAGGCTGAATTTATAATGCGGTAACTGGAGGATTCTTTTTTATTCGGTGCGAAGATTAAATGTTAAAATTGTACTCATTCTTTACGATGACGATAGCAAGTATCTCATCTGAAATCGTAGAAAACTTTTCATTTTTAGCATTTGAAAACATTATTGCTTTGATTGCATTTTTGCAATTTTGTATTATTTTATTTTTATATTATTTGAATTCTGGTATAATAAATACATAATTTTAAAGGAATGAATAATAAAAAAAAGTTTGTTTTTGTTTACCAAAAATTGTAATTATTTCTAGAGTAGAGAGTTAGGATATAAGAATAGTACATTTCGATTTTGATCACCGTTGTAATAATAGAAGTTTAAGTAATAAATTTAAGTAAGTTATAACATTAAATTCTTCCTCATTCCCCGTTCACGTTTACTGCAAATTAATGATGAAAGTATTTCATATCTTTAACCAACTTCTATTCTTAATGAAGTTACAGTTCCCGTCACGAATGTTTTTAACGATTACACAATCAAAATTTGATTAATAGCTCTTTTGTAACTGCTTAGTCAGATTTTACAATTACTTACAGGTTATTGTTAAGAAAATAGGTTGTTAAAGTATCTTAAATATTTTTATACCATTTTAATAAATAAATTACAACGATTACCTCATCAAATGATAGTGAGACTAACTTTTTGTCATTCTTGGCTTACACTTGATATTTATTACATAGTATGTTAAAGGACAATTAGATCGAAGATGGTGAAGCGCGCTCACTTAGAATAGTCTTTCATGTGTTGACTGCCGAAACAAGACAATAATTTTATAGTGCTATCTAGTCGGACCGGTATGAAAACTAATAATCTATAGTTTTTAGAAATTCTTCCACTATATAACCATCTTCGCATGTGCCCCTTTAATCGAATTAAGGACAAGACAAGCATTCAGCTACTGCACTACAAATGCTAACCTGGAGTTGCGTGATTTTTAATAATAGTTTGACGCTTTTACATTATATTATTCGGAGAAATAGTTTTGAAAACCTATTCGTTACATTATTTTAAAGAACACAAAAACTGCAGCAGAAATTTCCTGGGGCAAAATCTAAATGGATTGCTTCAGAATTATTGAAGTGTTACGCGTATGCATAAAATAATTACATTACTCGCTTTGCCAGCGTTCGTAATAGTCTCATTTCATTCAGTCGGGAATTCAGAAAAGATTCTTTATTAAAACCCCTGATACATCGAAATCAGTTTGGCTGACCCCGCGCAATCACAGATCTTTTTATCAATTACGCAAATCAATGGATAGGATTTCCCTTTTGTAAGTAATTTTACGCTCGTTAAACTTGAATTCAATGGGTTTTTAAAACGGCTCTTTAGCGAATTATATTTCACCTTTTCTTACGCCGGCGGTACCGTGTGTATTAATTTTATATGATTGTAAATGTTAATTCTGCCCATAACAATGTCGCGCTATTCAGGATGATGACAACTTCATAACAATGTGCTTGCAGCTTTAAGACACAAGATGTTAACTGAATGTTTTATTAAATTTTACTAGCTACAACGTTCTTTAAACTGGAACATAGTAATACTAGCACACTACTGTTTGATAACAGACATTAGAGGTGCAGTACTACCTACCTAAGCGGTCTCCGGCAATAGAGGTCTATTATTAGTAAGTAAATACTAATTATTTTTTGCTCTTTTGTAGTATATGATAGAAAATAATACAAATGAATAGTCATTTTCTGTAGTATAATATTTATGACATAAATTTCCCGTATGTTACAAAAACCGTGAAGTTAATATATCTCACAGTTAAAAACCTTTTTCGTTCGTCGTCCTCTACATAGAAGTTACAAATAGAAACTAACAGTGGACGTGTTGATTTATTTTTTTAAAAAAATAACCGTAAAGGAAGCAGGCACATGAATATGCGAGTTTCTAATTAAAGTAAAAAATAGATGTTTTCATTTTAAACATCGACAGTTTTTTTTTAATTTAAGCGTCGTAAATTTGTAGATTAATTTTAAAAAGCTACGTCAAGAATATTCTTAAATCGACGTGTATTTCTTTTACAAATTTTTCCAAAGAGGATCGATTTTGAATTTTTTTTCTGAAAAAGTATGCTCCGAAATTGTTTCTTGAAAAATTTAAAAAGTCAATCATGGGTTTGTTCAAATATGAGTTATAAATATTCCGCCTATTAATTTCGGTTATTTTTCTATTTTCTGTTTGACGCTGGTTTAATTTTAGCTTAAAAATTATAATTTACATTCTCGTTGTCTAATGATATAAGCCTATTTGTAACAATCCAGGTTTTGTGATAAATTGTAAATCTGTTATTTTCGATAACATCGTTGTTTTACATTGTATTAGTAATGGCAACAATATCAAAGAATAATGGTAACTGATATCTGTTTACTTTGCTCTTGACATCAGACTTTCACATCTCTTGATATAGTAGCGATCGACATCAGTAAATACAACATTTAGGTTAACAGATTTCAAATACACATGGTTGATTTAATTTGTTATTTTTGCAAATTACAAAGTAATATAATGTAAAATGAACAAATACGTAAAACTAATGTTTAAATTCAATGTAAAAGTATGTAAAGAATATGCCGAGTGGTAGGGGACTGATATGAGTTGATGATGAATTCGACCAGTCTTGAGTTTACATACAATTAATGGCTTTTGTGTAAATGGATGATCGAAGGAATGGATTTTAAAATTTAAAAAAAAATATTTGTCAACATAAAAGGATGAATATTTATTGTTAAACGTACCCAGATATATCATAGGACGTAAAGCAAATGCTCTTTGGCTGAAGAACCGGTTCAATACCTTATTCATAATTCTTTTGTATAAGTGAAAATAGTACATTTTTAAATCTACTATTTTGCATCACATCATCATCATCATCATTATAAGGTGCCTTCTTCAAACTGAAGTTTGGCGGTCAGATTGAGAAAACTTTTCCGATCTTGGGCTATTCTTTTTGATTGATTTTTTTTTTATACTACTTTGCGACGAGACGAGCAAGACGTTCACCTGATGGTAAGTGATACGCTTGCTCATGACAACGTGCTGCTAGTTAAGATGGTACACACTGCACCACATTGCGCTCGTCGCCTTGAGACATAAGGTGTTAAGTCTCGTTACCCCAGTAATTACACTAGCTACAGCGCCCTTCAAACCGGAACACAGTAATGTTTGCACACTACTATTTGGCGAATGAAATAGGAGCTGCGGTGGTACCCATCCAGACGGTCTCCGGCAACAGAGACCTACCACCTGGTTGATATAAATTTTGCATCACATATTCATTTTAATGTTTTATTTAAACAAGGTAACTAAATATTAAGTTAGTCTTAAACAATTTAAATTAATAATAACAAAAAATCTTGTATTAGCAAAATGGTAATAAAAGTAAGAAATGAATACTTGAAATTAATAGGAATTAAAGGTACAAAGAAGTTAATGCTACCTAAGTCAAAGAAGTTACTTTTTTAATATAAATAATTCCCCGGGAATCACATGGAAGAATTAGTTCTCGGTATAAACCTTTGAAGGGTAAAAGGTGAAATTTAATAGTACAAAGAAAATCATTTCTGTGAATGTCGAGTAGACGGTAAAGTTTTTCCACCGAATTAAAAAGTGGTGTAATAATCTTAATCTATGTCTGTGTGTTTTTTGCATCTATAAGTGTATTGGAGTATAACTCCAGCATCATACTCCCAAATGTCTAAAACAAATTTTAATTTTTTTTAAATGTCGTTACTATAAAGTTTTTAAGGAGATGTTCATAAAAATATTTAGTAGTTACACAATTACCATATCTGTATGTTCTGTTTTTTTTTTAAATTTTAGTTAATAATATAATTTAATAATAACTTGACTTTTCATTTTTATATTGATACAAAAGTATTAACGTAGTTTTCGTAAACAAGGAACTTGATCAACGATTCTAGTTATTGGCTTTGAGGATCAGGGCAAGGTCGGGAAAAGAATCACCATTAACTTAATTGGAGTAAAGTCTGCCTTATCACTTTTCCGAGGCGGCGACTGATTAATGGTTGTACTTTATAGTTGGATTCTGTATTTCAAGGGGTTAGGAACTTTTGTACTATGTGATAGTATTGAGCGGTACAAGTTACAAAGATTTAGTTTTTATATCTACAAGACGGGCTTATTTATAAAAGAATTATTTTTAACGGTCACCTTCCTCCATTATTGCATAAATGTAAGTATATGCTTTATGAACGTTTCTATTACCTAAACTATATTAGCCTTTTGTATTTTATGAGAACATACCTAATGATATAACCCTAGCAGTAAAATTATTATTTTTGTTAATATTACACATTATTGTGTTTAGGTTTAAAGGATGATATATATAGTAAAAGTGAAACTTAACATTTTATGTCTCGAAACGATAAATATTATCATAGACATATTAGGCGAATAATACTGGTAAAAATTTAGTTTTCCTGTACAATGAAAATTTTGTTATGACTCATTAGAAAATTTGAGATATTTTACGCGAATTATTATACATATATCGGGTGCTAAATTGTAGTAGAAAGACAAAAGCCTGTTTTATTATTCCCGTTTTTAAGGCCAAAAGAAAGATGAGCAAGCTATTAAACGACTACCCTTACAAAATTTACGTTTAAAAAAGAAAAGAGACACAAAGACCGGGGGCTTACGTTGAATTTTGGGAAAGGTTTTAATAAATGGACATTTTTGTAGCCAACGACCAGTCTAATTAATCCTTTTTATCCTTATCCACTTAATATTTAAAATGCCCTCTAAAAATTAGTTTGTAAATAATATGTAACGTTCAATTGCTATTTTTTATCGGTGTTTCATACAATATATTTATTAAGAAAACATATTAGAGTTTCATGATGAGCATTTATTTGTTGCCAAATAAAACACCTTATTTATAATTGGCCCGTTAATTTTATTAGTTAACCTATTCTCTGATGATGTTTAATGTTGTTGGTAATTTAACCAACTGACAAAGTTCATGTGATAATAGTGGGACCTGGAAAATACGGGTTAAATCGCATTGTTTTAACATTGATTTACGTGTTGCTTAGTGGTAGAAATTTAAATTATAATTTATGTATTCTGATAAAAAAATACTTAACAGTTTTTCCTATAAAGACTAAAAATAAACTTTAAGCAGTTGAATAAAATATTTTGACTTATACAAGTGTCTTAAATTTCTAAGACGTTTCTTTTTAAGCCGGGATATAAACACAATAAACACAAAAATAAAAGCTTTATCCGTTATATCAATATACAATTTTTTTATTTGTTTACATACAAAAACCTGTAACCAATATTTAATTAAAAGCTAGTACAACAAAGTTACAGAAATAGGTGTTATGTGTAGGTTCAAAACTCAATTAGAACATAGAATAGTGACCCGGTAAAACATGGAAGACAACTTCACCACAATATGAATAATGAACATGAAAATACGTTTAAATTACATTGCTAGCTCTCAAACATAGCCAATGGCAGCGGCCCTGCAAAGGAGCCGTTGTACCTGAAGCAAAGTCAACATCACGATGTACTGAAAACAGTATGCGACTGAAAGACCGGGTACATTCATTGGACTAACCACCTCTCCGTCAGTACAGCATCGGAATTCCGTTATCCTCGCACGCGTGTTGACAATTCTGAAACTGAATTTTCGTAACACTGTAACATTTTGACGTTTGTGATTTTTAAATGAAAACTTAGTTGAAAACTTCCTATTATTTTACAAATGTTGTGTGCGTTCAATGTTAAATTTATAAGGTTAGTAATTTGTTTTTATAGTTTAATAATATCTCGCCTATGTAGTATACGAGTTATAATAACAAAAAAAGTATATTTTCATTTACGTTTTCAATTATAAAAATGTTAATTGTTACTTTTGATTACATAAAACTAATGTTGAAATAATGTAATATCGAAAACATTAATAGCATTTGCACGTACAAAAAATAATACTGATAGTGGGGAGTTTTAATTCTTTTTATTAAAGTGAGGTTGCTTTAAAGTTAAAAATTTGTTTTCCATAATATCAACATAAATCTCCAAACACTATGTAAGTTAAGTTTCGTTTTTAGTACAGAACTTTGTCCACAGTGATTATTTTTCTGAATTATATTAAACATTTGTCACAAAAGAGCAAAGAAAATATTAATAAATAATTCATTATAAAAACATATATAATAGTTAACTTTCTATTCAATTGCAGAATAGTAATTTCAATGAAGTCATATGGGCCATTAATTTTATTAAACACTACTTTATCATAGTGATTTATAACCCGCTTTCAATTTCAGTCAAAATACATATTCTTAGAAAAAAAAACGCGTGATATGTGAAATTATGAACAATCACATAGACAGGATTTCATCTATTATCATATGAACAAATACAGAAATTTACATCAAGTTATATTTATTATAATTCATACAAAAAAAAATTGTGTAAGATTCAGTAATGAATTCTTTTACCCGTTAGATGCTTATTGAATGATTGAAATCTGCTAACACATCATCGTAATGTTTCTCCGCATATTTGCATGTGCGAGGTTTAATACTGAAACCTGGGTATTTTTTGAGTATCTTTAGACATTTATATCTGCAGTATTTATATGTAGCCATAGATTTACTAACAATTTATACTAACATTGCAATCGTCACGCCTTACTTAGACATGTAGTTATTTAATTTTACCTACCATATTGTCGAGTTAAAGCGATCTTTATTTATAACATTTCTATGATTTTTTTACATGTAAGTAAATATCATCGAAACACCAAATGTAACAGGGGTTGGGGTGATTTTTTTTATTTAATTTTATTTACCTATGAGGCGAAGAAGTTCTGATTGTTAGTTAAGATGATATACACTACACGTTGTACTCGTTTCTTTACGAAAGCAGGTGTTAAGTCTCAAGTTATACCCTTCAAACAGTAAGTACAAAAATATTTGCGCAATGCTGATGGTACCTACCTAGATGGTCACCATCAGAAGAGACCGGTAACGTGTTCGTGATGGTCTCTATATAATGTTATTGCTTACCAATAGGATGATTATATACTTGTTAGCCAACTGAGTAAGTAGAGAATATTATATATCTTTGGCGTTCAATAAGTGAACTGTTCCCATGTTGAATAAAAATGTTGACTTTGACTTTGTCATAGTAATTTGCACTAGAAATTTTGCGTGTATTGTAATAGAACAACTAATCGATTTCTTAAAAAATTGTTATCCTTAATTTATATTAATAATAAATCAATCTTCAAACACCCTGTTGGGAAGTAACAAAAAAAAATTACCTTACAATGTGTATAAATTGTGATAATCAATCAATGAGTATACTAAGTCTACCCAGCATAAAAAGAACAAGGTTAGATGTTGTGTTTCGATAAGCAGCAAATTACATTTACATATACCTAATTTTTTTTATTAAATCTATAGCTTAAAACTATTTTTGTTTCAGGTCACTTATCGTTATTGATTGCTGGAAAAATGAATGTTAGAACGTTCTATATAGTTTTATGTATAGTGTTTGTAGGTAAGTTATAAGCTACTGTTTGTTTAATATGAAATACTACTTGATTTTAATTTAACTGAAAATCGGTATCTAATATTTTTAGGAAGAGGAGATAAACATTTGAATAAGCGGACTGTAAATAAAGAGCATCGAGATATTGGATCATTTAATGAACCTATAGGTAAGGAATTTTAAGCGGCGATGTTGATTTCAAATTAATTACATATTAAATCAGATTTGGATTTATATGTACAGGAAATAAACATTGTAATTTTGTGAAATTGTAATATGTAAAAGTTTAGACTATGTTACATTTAAGTAGTGTAAAATAGCAACTGTGTTTAACAAAATGAATTTTAATATTTTCTTTGACATTTTGTTAATAAAATGATATTTTCAGGTATGGAAAGCGAATCGTGGTCTTACGAAGACGCCTTTGACGTTGATAAAGAAAAAGATTTTTATAGTAAATCAAGTTTAAAGTTAATAAAATTTAGAAAACGAAACCGGGAAGCGCTTCAAGATCTAAAGCGAGAAATAATTGGTTATAAACAATCGTTAGAGAAGAACTTTGTTAATTCCATACATATAACAGATAATCATATAAAGAATAAATCCGAAGACGGTACAGTAGATTTTTTTAAATTTAAAAGTGCTGATAAACATAGTAATGAATTTAGAAATACAATGCTAAAATGGCCTAAATTTGAAGACTTATTGCTATCCATCGGTGTGGAATATGACTGGAAAAGTGATCGATGGATAAAAATTAAGAATAAAGTTACTAAATTTCCGTACGAAACTTTCAATGTCATTCATCAGAAACATGAATTTAAATATAAAACTGTTAGAATAAATGGAAGTAAGAGAAGAAAAAACGTAATTATAGCTGTAACAGCTGTAAGATAGGACAAAGCACTTTAATCGTGATGTAATTAATTTAAAATATTACTATAGTCAATGTTTTCACATAAATTCATGTAAATCGGCAATTGTTGTAATTAAACGATATTAAGTTTTGGGACCAAATTCAATTTAATTGAGTCCTAGTGAAATTATGTATAGCTAAAAACAATGTGTTAATGAATATCTTGATTTTGGCCTTTTAAACATTTACTATTATTTATTGTAATTCAAAATGGATAACGTAATAATGAATTTAATCTCTTGAAAAAGATCGTTGACTTGTTAGTATTTTTTCATTGTATAATCACGCTTCACAGATTGAACAAAGAGATATTATACATTTGAATCATTTCCGTATAAAATTAATGAACACTAAGCTGGTATTATATAAAATGTCGATGTATATGTTATGTAAATAAATTTCTTTGAAAGGAACTGCTGTAGTTTTTGTTGTAAAATTACTGATTTAACGAGACTCATCATCTTCGATGTAAAAGCAAATAGTACGATATGTAGTTTTTATTTTCCTAACTAGTGCCAGGTTGTTTCGGACAGCAGTGTCACATCATCATGTGAACGTATTGCTTGTCTAGCCGAATCATCGAATAAAAAAAATATCCCACACACAATTAATCTTAAACATATTCTGCAATATTTTGTTCATAATCATATTTATCTCATTTATAAAATGAACTTTTCTTTAATAACTATCAAATTATTGATTTATTTTTAACCGGTCAGAAATACACTCCTTACATCATAGCCGTATAGATTTCTATAAAACTTTTAATGTTTGCTATTGATTGAGATACTTTTATAACATTTCATTTATTTACATTCTATCATAATGAAGAAACTCGTTATACCGGAGAAAACTATTTGTAATGCAGCTGCAGTGTACAGAGAAAGAGGGTAAGTACATCAAATCACTCGGAGCCGCTGGAATCAAACTGCTCTAGACCGTGTATTGAAGAATACATTATAAGAGAACTATGTCCAGCAGTGGACATCCACCGGTTAAAATGAAGACAGCGATGACATAAAGTTTAACTGTGACAGAAAATAATGAATACCTTTTAATATTGTCAATGATATGAACGTTTTCCTTGACTCTTGACTATTTGGATACAAAAGTAATTAATGAAAACTGTTTTCATGAATGTATTTCATTGATTTGATAATGATACCTTACAGAAATTATCTGCAGCGGTTAGAACAATTCGAAAAAGCTATTTTAGCGTACGACGAGGCCCTGCGTTGGAACGTAAGTAAACGAGATATCAAGTTAAATTGAGAAATGTCATAATTATTATTATAATTAAAGGTTCGCTTCATAACGTAACGTTTCAGCCTGATATCAAAGTGTCTCATCTAATTGTGCGCTATCCAAATTCATAATGAATATGCCATGGAATATGCCTATATCTCTTGACGGAATCTTTTAACTACTTGCTAACACCATGCCTTTTTCTTTACCCAATAATTGCAATAGCGTGCTAAAATTACTGTTCTGTCTTGAAGGGCTCTGTCGCTAATAAAAGTACTGGGATAACCAGACGTTACGCTTCAAGGTAAATGTTTTAACTAGAACCTCATCGTTATGAGCAAGCACTTATCTTAGGGTAAACATATAATGTATATGTATCAAAAGATAGATATATACATGAGTATTAAAACGTAGGTGGACCTCCACCATTTTGTTTGTGATTATAAAGTTAAACTTTAATTGTTCTTTAAATTGCACGTTATGTATTTATGTTATTTATAAATTATTACGTTTATTTATGTTACATGAACTGATTTTTTTTCATACGCGTTAGTGAATATAGTATACACTGCACCACATATCGCTCGTCGTCTTGAGACATAAGGTGTTAAGTCTCGTTACCGCAGTAATTTCACTAGTTTACAGCGCCCTTCAAACAGGAACACGGTAATGTTTGTACATTACTATTAGGCGTATGAAATGAAAGCTGCGGTGGTAACTAAATGAACGGTCTCCAGCAACAGAGACGTGCCACTAATAAATACTAGTAATACATAGAACAAAAAAGTTTTTGACTTTCGTAAATGTAGTTCTGTCATAACAGGTTAGTTTTTTATTTCAGAATTCAGACGTCCATTCTCTGTTAGGACGAAGTTTAGCTCGAGCGAAGGCTACCCACTACAGCGGTGCCCTGGCTGACGCGGCTCGGGCCGCTGGTATTGTACTCAATTAAACTTTTGACAATTGAAAGTTCTTACTGTCAAAATATGTCGCCACTGGCAAAAACTGCATTACTAGTTGACACAAATAATTGGTTGGTCTTATATAATTAACAAACTGCTCTATTTATGCTTTTTACCCATAATGAGTTTAAAAACAGAACGATTAGTTTTTGTGTTTCCTTTAAAATAAGAGCTTTTTTATTTGTGTGTCAATTGTTATTAAATAATGCAGCGAATAGAAGTAACTTGTAACGATGGAGATAACACAATGGTTAGATAATGTCATGAGACCTTAAAATGCATGGAATTTCTTTGTACTTTAAAATATTTATCACTGTAAAACTGTCGTCGTCTACCTGTTCATAGCATATATTAATAGATAGATACATTTTTGATTTAAAATAATGTTCACCACTATGGAAAACGTAACAGTAGCGGCATAGCCGCAATCAAGCTATCACAAAGGTATTAATACCACAACAAACAAACATTCCATTTGATTTACTTCAGCGCAATATGTTATTTTACACTTTGATTTCTATTACCTATCGTCTGATGTTACTCAAAAGTATTGTGAAAATGTTTTATTTCACTATTCCCATTAAAAACTAAACGCGCTGTTTGATTTTTACATGTAGAACTTGAACCGAAAAACTTAACGGCTCTTCAAATTAAAGCACAGACGGAATATGAGAAATGTGCATTTGAACGGTCGCTGGTACTCGCTAGCCGTGGGCAGAGTCTAAGAGTTTTCCCACCTAACTTCGCTGAATGTGTAAGATGTGCTGAGGAAACGGTAAATTATAACTATTTATTATGTATATGATATATAACAAATTTTTTACATTACTAAACTATTTAAATTTCCGGCAATAACGTAGATGATAGAGTATTTTAGTTCTTTAATCGTTCAACAAATCGCAGAAATTAAACACTATATAAGTATAAGTTAATGAAAAAAATCAAAAGCGTAGAAATTTAAATAACAACGTGAACAGAAAAAATCTCAGTTGTTTTTAACATTTTTCTTATTATTTGTTGTTTCTTATCAGATTCGAGAATGCTCTGGAGTAAGCGCGAAAAAAGTGATGAAATCGGCGTTAACTTTCTTTAAAGGAATTAATATTATAGATCATAGTCAAACCGATATTTTCGAGCCAAAAATTTATGTCCATCGAAGCAGAATGCAAAAAGAACCAACACAGCATGTAAGGCCAACTTAATTCATATGTTCATAAATATTATTGCGAACATTCCTCTTAATACATGCTTTGAATAAAAACGAAAGAAAAAAGAATAAGAAATTATGCTATAGTGATATCAACACATAAAATTTGGTGTTATTTGCCTCTGTTATAGGTCCAAGAGATATCGCGCGTTGAAAAACAAAAATCTGAACATATTTCACGATTAATGGCCTCGAAGTATTTAGAACAAATGGCTCACGACAAACATTTTCTTATTTCTCTATGTAAAGATGAAAGACTGTCGTCAGCGAACAAGCAGGGTTCCCAAATGTTGCAAGAGTTATCAAACAGGGCTCGTGATGACGCAGAAAAATGTCAAGTACGTAAACATGTTTCTTGTAAGTCCGAAAGTATAAACGAGATATCGTTTTCTGAAAATGGTTAACTTGGCTTACTTATACGTAACTATAATAATATAAGTAAAACTTATACGTAACTATAATAAATAAGTGGGTAGGTGTGACAAAAGTAACACTTGTTAAAAAGAGCTCCAGTTTTGTTTATTGTTTTCATAAAGTTTTGTAGTAGTGAATAGTGTAATTTTTGGACAGGTTAGCTCTACATCATTGATTTAATAAGTTTATGTATTTTTAAAATGACTTTATTTATTTAAACAAGTTTTAAAATTCACTTGCATCATCCTGCAGTCTTCATTTTTTGCAAGGCAACAAAGGAATTACTTCAAGGTTTTATTAGTTTCTATTCCATTATGGAGGATCTTACAGGTGTCAATAGAATACAAAAACAATTGGAAACTTGCTGGTCTCAAAAAATGGCAGAGTTTGAGGGACGGTTGCAGGCAGCAATGGCTCCTTCTAATCCAACATTGTTGCAACTTAGTAAAGATTTTTATGCATTCAAGGAAGTTATAAGTGGTATGTTTACACTTCTTAAGCAACAGGTAACAGGTTGTATTAATGTTGTGGATG
Source organism: Byasa hedistus (assembly GCA_029286795.1). Taxonomy (NCBI): domain Eukaryota; kingdom Metazoa; phylum Arthropoda; class Insecta; order Lepidoptera; family Papilionidae; genus Byasa; species Byasa hedistus. Next base: position 5,143,523 of record JAGSMW010000001.1, read on the forward strand.
CAATGGATATGAGGCAGCGACAGAAAGTTTTACTCTTCAATGGTATCACTGAGGATCCTCAAATTAACCTTGCCAGTACAGTTGTGGACATAATAAAGAACAGAATGGGATGCACAGATATAAACAACTTTTCACTAAAGCGGTGTCACCGAATAGGAAAGCAAAATAGTGACCATCCAAGGCCTGTGCTTGTCCACTTCAAAAATCACAGTGATAAAACTATTGTCTGGAAGTCCAAGGCTAAACTAAAGGGGACCCCGATCACAGTAAACGAGTTTCTCTCAAAAACACGACAGCTTATTTACCTAAAAGCCCGTAAACATTTTGGTACCCGTAACGTCTGGACCATGGATGGTACAATATACATAAAGCTCCCTGATAATCATCGTGTAAAGGTCATCACTGAAGAGGAATTAGATAATATTTTAAAGAATTGGTCCCCCGTGTCCCAACCTTCACCTTCAAGCAGTATGGACATTACTACCAACTTAATAAAGGGCCCAACTGTTTCCTGCCACGAAGATGGAACCATGCAGTGCAAGCCAACGGAGACCACTTGTAATAATGTAAAAAAGTCACGGCGCCTCGTGTCCAAAAAGTAATTGTTGTTTTGACCTCGTACTAATACCTACAGGATATAACTTTGAAACTGGGGATTATTCACAGAGTGATACTTATAATGATTTCACTTCTTTTACTGCAAGTTTTAAATACATTCTGCAAGGATTAAATTTTTTGTTTGTTATCGGCCATTATAAACATTGTATACCTGCGTAATTTACTAATGATATTGATTTATATGACAAAATTGTGACAGCTGTCATTTGCTATGTATTGCGTTCAAGATTTTTTTTTCTCTATTGTTTTAGTTATTTTACTGTCTTTCCTCGTTAAGTGCACTATGTTATTAGATAACTTTGTTAAAATATCAAACTTGAAATCCTCCAGTTTATGTTAAGTTGTGGTTTAATTCCTGTGGGTTGTAAGCAGTCAATCGAAGGGATGTTGCAAGTTGAATGAGTATTTTAACTTCATTTTACTTTTTATATCATAAACTCATAGTTTTTATTTTTATTTATAATTTTGTCCTATATACTCGCAATTAATTACATACATATTAATTACATATATATATTTACATATTCATTACTAGTTGTATTATGGACGATAAATATTTTTTTTCGTCCTTTGACTTTTCGCTAACTTCTCCTGATTCGTCCAGTAATAATTGTTTGTCATTACATGACAACCTAAAAAATATTATTTTGCCTAGTAAAAAGCATTTGAATATATGCCATATAAACGCTCAAAGCTTGCCTAGCCATTTTTCGGAATTTGAAGAAGCATTCAATAATAATGACATCCATGCTGTTCTTATTTCTGAAACTTGGCTTAAACCAACACTACAATCTACTTTGTATCCACTTTCCAATTGTGTGCTCATTCGAAATGATAGGATTGATAAAAGAGGTGGTGGGGTTGCTATCTACCTAAAAACATCAATTTCTTATAAAATTGTTTTAGCTTCTCCCTCTACTTATTGTGGCACTGCTGAATTTCTGTTCCTTGAAATCGATATCAAGGGCATAAAGGCTATCCTGGGAGTAGTGTACTGTCCTCCCTCCGTAGATTACTTCTCTTCTCTTGAAATGGCACTTGACAAGGTGGGATTTGGGTACACACATTATATCATCATGGGTGATTTCAATACCGATTTGCTACGCAATACTGTCCGTACACAAAAACTTCGCTTAATCATTGAGTCCGCAAATTTACGTTTTTTCCCTTCAAAAGCTACACATCACAACGTTACTACTGATGATTCCTTGATTGATCTTATGATCACATCCTCCCCTGATCTCGTATTCACCCATGGTCAAATTTCTGCTCCAGGGTTTTCACGTCATGATCTGATTTATCTGTCATATAAAGTGAAACCGCCTAAGTATATTCCTACCATTTTAAAAGTGCGTAATTTCTCCAAATTAGATGTCGAAAAGCTTAAACGTGATGCAGCGTTGATTGATCTTACGTTGCTATTAGGAGCAACCTCTATCGATGACAAAATTATTATTTTGAATAACTCGGTTCTCAAGCTATTTAACGCTCATGCCCCAGTTCATCAAATTAAAGTCAAGCGCCCGCCTACTTCTTGGATAACCGATGATGTACGGGTAGCAATGGGCAAACGTAATCGAGCATTTCAAAAATTTAAAAAAAATCGCTCAGATGTAAATTGGTCCTATTTCAAATTTTTAAGAAATAGATGTAATCAGATGGTACGCAATGCAAAACGCCGTCATATCCATGAAAATTTAAATAATGCTTCAACCGCGAACATGTGGAAATTCCTGTCCTCTCTTGGTATCTCTAAGTCCTCATCACCTGACTTTGATTTCTCGCTTTCATTAGATGAGGTTAACAATCACTTTGTTAGCGCTTCGTCTTTGTACACTGAAACTCGATCCCGAACAATAGCTTCCTTTGCTTCCATGGAACCTTTAACAATTCCACATTTTGAATTTTCCCCTGTCACCAAAGATGATATCCTTAAAACTATATCAAAAATTAACTCCAAAGCCATGGGTTGCGATGAAATCAGCAAATTTATGGTAAAACCAATCTTAGAGTTCCTTCTAGTACCTTTAACTCACATAATTAATTATTCTTTGGACTCCGGTCAAATCCCATCACTATGGAAAAAAGCATATGTAAGGCCTCTTCTTAAAAATTCAAATCCAACCGAACCCGCTCATTTTCGTCCAATATCTGTCCTTCCCTTTCTCTCTAAAGTTTTAGAAGTATGTGTCCATAAGCAAATCTCTTCCTTTATAACCAAGCACAATTTGTTGAATGAATTTCAGTCCGGATTTCGCCCAGGTCACAGCACTACTACTGCCTTAATAAAAGTTATGGATGATATAAGAAGAGGAATGGATGAACAGAAAGTTTCAGTCGTAGTGCTGATTGACTTTTCAAATGCATTCAACACAGTCGATCATGATATCTTCCTCTCCATCTTAAATTATTTACAATTCTCTCCTACAGCCTTAAAATGGTTTTCTTCTTATCTTCGCGGCCGCCAGCAGTCAGTTCGTCTAGGACAGCAATGTTCTGACTGGGCGAATGTCGACTGTGGTGTGCCGCAAGGCGGCATACTTTCTCCCATCATGTTCTCCTTATTCATAAATTCTATCACTTCTATTCTCAAGTGTTCGTACCATCTGTATGCAGACGACCTTCAGTTATATGTACATTCAAGTATCATGAATATAAATCATGGTATAAAAAATATCAATCAAAATCTTGAGGCCATTCGAGTGTGGTCGAACAGTTTTGGGATCACAGTTAACCCTTCTAAATGCAAAGTGTTAATAGAAGGTAGTCCAAGAATACTAAAAAAAATTAATTACAACAACCTCGAACAGGTTGTATTCAATGGGACTACAATCCCTTTCTTCCAGTCCATTAAAAATCTTGGGTTACACATAGATGCTACAATGTCGTGGGATACCCATATCTCTGAAATCAGTCGTAAAGTAACTGCAACACTACGTTCCCTTTATCGTTTTAAAAAATTCCTTCCGATGAAAACCAAACTTATGTTAGTTAATGCACTGATACTCCCTATAATTGATTATGGTGATGTGTGCTGCTCAGATCTCACCCAAAATCTTCTCAACAAATTGGAGCGCCTTCTCAATAGTTGTATTAGATTTATTTTTTGTCTACGTAAATTTGACCACATTTCCTTATATCGTACAAAGATAAATTGGCTTCCCATCCGTCAACGGCGTTACTCCAGAATTTTGTTATCATTGTTTTCCATTATAAACGATCCTTGTTCCCCTTCGTACCTAAAGGATAACTTCAAATCCTACTCAACTACTGGTCAGGATTGCCGTACTTCTAATCGTTTAAAGATTCATGTCCCTCAACACAAATCTGATTTCTTTAATTCTTCCTTCACAGTGCAGTCTATTCTCCTTTGGAATGCCCTGCCCGATGATATCAAGAGAGCACCAAACAGGCATACTTTCAAAAGATTAATTCGATCTCATCTTTTAAAAGAATCTTTATAATCAGTGTTGTTCTGGATGCTATACTACATCTTGTCTATTTGTTTTTATATGAGTATATATAGATATTTATATATTATAATTATATGTATTTTTTGGATTTTGTGTAGTATATTTTTTAATGTATTTATTATTTGTTTTCAGTCGACAATTTGCTTCTTTTTTTTTTTTTCTTTTTTTTCGTTTTTTCACCTACTTTCCACCTTTACTCCTTCCCCTGGGTTGACTGGCTGAAAATGCCTTACGGCATTAAGTCCGCCCTTGTACCCTTAGCTTAAGGTGTTACGAAAAGCTTAAATAAATAAATAAAATAAACTCATCATTAGTTGATTGAATAAAAATTTATTTACATTTATCATCTATTCATTAATTTATTAGTATTTATTTTTAGGATATTGCATGAATAATAATATCAAAAATACTACATACCTTTAACACTTAAATATGTTCGTTCATGTTGTATGTACAACGTATCAACAATATATGGGTTTATGTGTTTAAAAATAAGTATGTTACATTCATAAAATTGAATCAAACTTGTAGTCTATAAGTAGATCAACAAGTTATTAAATCTTATAATATTTTTTTGTTGGAATATTCAATATATAACGACAACTTTTGCTGAATTGACCACGTGTAAATAGTATATTAACTTTATTTTTACTAAAGAAATACAGGATTAGCAGTAGGATTTTTTTTAATCTGCCTCGCGAGCTACTACTCTTATGTTGTAAATCAGCCGCCATAACAGGATTTATGTCGACTATAAACCTATGAGAGCCGGAGTATTTCAGACGAGCACGCTTCTCCATCAACGGCCAATTATCACTTAACACCGCGTAGGAGTTAAGTGAATAAAAAACAAAGTAATGGGTACATAGTTTTTTTTTTCTTAACCTATATTTATACATTAATTCATTGCTTCTACAAGTTTAATTTAATCAGGAAGCACTTCGAGAGCGTCGTCCTATGTACGCTGCTCGCGCTGCGGAGGCTGCAGCCCGAGGGAGATTATCCCGTGCACGTAAGGAGAGGATCGGGAATGCCCAAAAGCAGCATGCTGTCGACGCACGGCGTCTTGTCCGCTCAGCAATGGTAATATTCCAAGAACATGACACGACAAAATGCTTAGAAGCAGCCGAGTTCGCAATGGAACAAATATCAAGGAAACCTACCAGTTTGCTGCCGGACAAAGAAAAATTCTTACTTGAACTACACGACTTGGTCGCTAATGTTTTCTTAGATCAGGTACTGGTCAACTTTCATGTTATATAAACATTTTCTTTTTAAATTCAGCAACAATATCCATGTTGAAAGATGATCCATGTGAAAGATGATATCTGTCAGCTGGCGGGTGGAGGATGGATGCAGATGGCAAAAGATCGGCAGGCGTGGAAAAAGGGAGAGGACGCCTATGTCCGAAGGCGGACAAAATAGGGCTGTTATAGATCCATGTAGTAATAGTTCAATGTATTGTTTCTAAAGTTGCTAATATGTAGTGTAGTTACACTAAGTGTAACTTAACCAGCACCACGATGTTATGGGCGAACGTATAACTTACCATCAGGTGTACGTCTCGCTAGTTTTGTCGCCCCGTAGAATAAAAAAATAATAATAGCAAGCTATCAAAACGGATTAATAATTTTCGCAGAAACGTTTCAAGGAAATAATGAGCGAAGAAGATCGCGAAAAAAGAGCTTTCGTGTTACTTGGAATATCCGTTTCACGTGAACCCAGTCATGATTCTATTTTACGAACAAGACCTTTGGCACCACCGCGAGATGTTAGGTAATTGTGTTTTGATAATTGATAAAATAATAATTACTATGTTTAATTTGAATGAGTTTGTGGCTTGCGACGTTATTGGGGTAACAAAACATAAAGTCTAATGTTTCTAACATTAGAGCGCAAGTATCGCTTTACTTAACAAAGGGCGATACTCTGTCCCTTATAATTAAAAAAAAAAATGTTACCACACAATTGCTCCGTAAATATGAAAACGAAAAATAATAAAAATACCGACAAAGATATATAAGAATAAATAATTTACATAGTACCATTAGCACTACGTTTCTAATGGTACTGCATAAGTATTTATGAAATAAGGTTTTTTTATTTCTATAATTAGGATCTGGAACGCAGTCATATTTGTACACTATTTAGACAGTCTAAAAAAATTGAGTGCTAAAATTTGTCAAAACCTTTTAGATAATGCCTGTTTGTCTCTACACATTTTTTACTTTAATGTAGGTCTGTAATACATCTGTAACATTATATTCTCGCAGACGTCGTTTAAGAACTTTGGAGCGCATGCTATCTCTTAACGGCAGAGCAACTGAACGATGTTACGTACTACACGAATTGTCCCGACTACACGTTGATACGAAACAAGCACATAAAGCGAAGTTTTTTGCTCTCAAAGGACAGTCAGGTAAAAAGATAGAATAATTACAACCTTTTAATACAGTATATTCCCACAAAATATTTTCTTCGTCTTTTCTGAGAAACAGTAATCTTCAAACACTACTCTGTTACAGTTTGCAGCTAACATTAGTGAAATTACAAGATGTAGATATTTATTTTTCAAAATGTAAATCGAAAAGATACGCATTTTCTTAAATACAATATTTTGTATGAAAAGAACAAATCATCGATTTTTATTAGTTACCTCCCTCATTTTGAAATTTGGAAATTTAAATGACAAACAAACCAAGTAACTCTGTTTTTATTCGACGAGACGAGCGGGGCGTTTACCTGATGATAAGTGATATGTCCGCCGATAACAACGTGTCGCTAATTAAGGTGGTACACACTGCACTTTATTCAAGTCTTGTTACCCCAGTAATTGCACTAGCTTATAGCGCCCTTCAAACCGGAACAAAGTAATGTATTCACACTACTATTTAGCGGCTGAAACAGGAGCTGCGGCGGTACCTACTTAGACGGTCTCCGGCAACAAAGACCTGCCACCGGTTAATTCACATTGAGAAGTTTTTTTTTTCATAAATTTGGATTTCAGTTGTTTGTAGATCATCATCATATATTTCGAAATAATCATTTATAAACTAATGACATTATCATTTTATATAACATTTTCGTAAGCAACGATTTTAATAAATGTAATAGCAAAATGTTTCCTTTGATGTTAATTCATGCGATAATTTGTATACAGAGGCACGGTCCGCGGATCAACGAATCTGGTTACTGAACATTACGTTTCTCCTGGCGCGTTGCCACTTGCTGCAAAATAATCGTCCTGAAGCAAGAGCGGCATTAATTGAAGGAGCGGGGCTTGCTCGTTCTTTTGGTTTCACGGATGTTGGTGCATTCTTCGACACAGTTAAGATTTTTCTTCTACTCTTCTGCAATTTTCTTTATACAGCTTAGACTGCTTATAGCGTAATTAGGATTACAATTGTACCAACAGATTATTGATTAAAAAAAATCTAATACATTTTATAAACTCACAGTTATCTTTATCGCTTTTATACCTGATTATGAACAGAAATTAATTGGCCTGAAACAACTTGTTGAAGAATTATTTTTAATGTGCTTTAATAGTAATCTCATAATTTCTTAAACAATTCACATTTTCAGTGTGTGAATATATCAGGGGAGGGAGAAGTCGGGGCTACAGACGCGTTACTTGAGAAGCGTGAGAAAGAAATGGTTAATTTAATGCAAGACGACGACTTACGTTCTGCAGCTAAACATCTGTTTAAACGAATGTCTGTCATTCCTGCATCCAGGTAAAGCTACAAACATTCTGTGACGGTGATAATAATAAGAATGGGATACCAATAGGGTCACATAATCAGTGGAGTTATGAGGAGTTAATTAGATATTAAAATATCCGTATTATCAGTTTATTGTAACTAGTGTACTATAATAATAATATCAGAGCCAGATTATAAATAAACAAGAATGCCTCGCCATCTTAAGACTCATTGCAACGAACATGTTAAATAAAGACCCAAGTGTCACTAAAATTATTAATATTTGTCAAAAGCAACACTGCACTGTTTATCATCTGAATATAAAGAGTGTATAATTCAATTAATTGGTAGTTTGATGATTTAATAAACTTATTAAACAAAGGAGGTATTGTTGCAGACGTTTCTCGGTGCTTCCGGGAACGCATAATGTTGAGGAAATCGCGACGACAGTAGCTCGGCGGGCTTCCATTGTTCCAAAAAGTCAACAACCGACAAGGTTTACACGAAAACTTCGTCATCCCCTCGGTTTTCAAGAATTTGATCTTTAGAAATTGTTTAGTTCTTTTTTATGATGACATTTTTTTATATTATTACATTGCATCAATTATTTTATGATTCTCCAATAAACACAAGTTTACTGAGTAGAATTTCATTTTTGTTCTTGTGGTAGAGATTTTGTAATTTATTTACATGGTTTCTATTTATTAAAGCTAAATCTATTGTACACAGGAATGTTGTTTTACTCAGTCGCACATGTTAAAAAAAAGCAATTTAGAGAATGCCCAATCAGTTTCATAGGCTCGTAGTAACATTGAAATGTAGATACGTATCTGTTTGCAGGAACTTTTCGGATGTCGGCAAAAGCGATGTACTCAAAAATATTTATAAGAGTTTTTTAGGAATAAAATATGTTATCTAATTATTTCACCGAAATTATAAGTTACTTTTACTATTATAATCGATTTATTATAAAGACAGAAAACTACTTTGTGTATAAAATTGTGATAATTTTTCTCATGTATTTGAAAAACATGAATTATTTACGCCATTTTAAAAATATTCTTCAAAATTTTAGTTTTCAAAATTTGGAGTGTTACTCCTCAAATTTTGCGCCTTCCTTGTATGCAAAGAAAAAACGTTCGATCTTTTTAAGACAGAAAAACTTGTAATACATAAACAATCAACCGTCATTAGCTTTAATCATATACATCCTTATTAATTACTTTCCGGTGAAAAACTTTAACTTAACATTCTTACATTAAACTCATTCTCCATTAACATTTATTAAAAAATGTTCATAAAAGAAATTATTTCTAGACGTTTAGCATTCCAATAGCGACGCCATTCCTCAGAGCCTACTTGACATAATAGCGCATGAAAATAAATACGGTTGCCTAGAAACTTTTGCTTTAGTTCAGTGAAAAAACGTTTTTTTAAACCTTTTAGAGTCTGCAAGGAAGATCTTAATTTTTTTTTTCAAAATTTTTACTGTTAAAAATACAGACCTATTGCGTAACTTTGTTCATTACCATTTTTAATGAATTTGATGAGGGCTATTCGATTCAGGAATTTAATTATCCATGATAAACGCTTTTTTTAAATTAAAAAGTCTTTACATCAATAGTGATATTATTAACAGATTCAATGGAAATCGGTCAAAATTCGAGGCTATCATTTTACAGAAATAGATGTTTAATATTTATTGTGTATTATTTTAATAATTTGCTTATAGTTTTTTGTTTAATAAAGCTTGTCATTCACGAAGATAACATCGTTTTGCTTTAGACGGCCGAACTAAATCGTTCGTAAAACACCTCACGTAGTATGAATTCGTCAGGGATCAATAAACGTGTGAATAAGGGAAGAATACAAATAACGAGCAATCTCGCCCTGTTTTATCGCGACGACCGAAAGCAAAGTTTTGATGGTAATAAATTCGTTTCACGGCGCCGAAGCTATTAAAGGGAGGCATAAAGTTTAATTTCCACTGTTTGAAATTTAAACAGCTGTAATCTGCTATATGAGTTATGATAATTTTGTATTATTTTTCAAAGTACCATATTTATAGTTTCTTAAAAATGTTTTTGTAATTAACCTATATTCCTTTTAAATTTCTAACAATATTAATGATGCGAACACATTTTTAAGCTCGTATCCCGCGTCTATGACAAAAACTATTACTTGTCATTTTACTTTCCTAGCTATCAGCTGTTATGTCATAAGTTATATTAATTTGCACAAAGTTCGCATGCGATAGCGAGCGGTAATGTTTCCGTTTTTTTTTTATAATAGTTCTTTTAATTTATCAGACCAGATAACAATCTGATCAATTTATAAAAATTAATCACTAGAATCCCACAAAGTTTATACAGAAATTAACCGACTTCAAGGTTCAAGTCAAGAAAAAAAAGAATCATCAAAATCGGACCCATGAGTACAAAGGCCTCGAATCAAGAAACTTCTTGACATTAATTATAAATATAAAATCAATTATTAATTTAGAGTATTGTTTAACGACTGTTATATTTTTAATTCAAACTTTACCTAAATTACATGGAACTGTTTAACAGTGATATAAAGCTTTCTTTCCATAACCTAATGGCCGTCCTATTTCGTAGAGTGAGAGCAATAAACCTACATTGGTAATATAATAATCACAAACTGTGTTATAATCTTAAAAGTTTTTCAATATCTCCCCTGTTTTTATATAATTCGACGGAAATTGAAAACAATTCCCTGTAGGAGTGTTATTTTGCATTTGAGCCATAGCGCCATTTCCTTGTCACTTAAAGGAATTCAGAATTTTTTATTATTATGTAATGAAAAATAAATATAGACAATGGAAGCCAATTAAATGTCCCTGAAAACAATACATCAAAGAATAAATAACTACGTAGTCGTTTGGCATAAAATGCTTTAAAAAAAACTGTTAGAAACATTAATTTATTATTCGTTCAATAATATACTTAACTTAATCTCATCTACATAGTTATTTGAATCGTTTTAACAATTAAATATAGTATTCAAACAGAATAACTTATATCCTAACTTTTATTAATATTCTAACTTGAATATATAGAATAATTGATCTAGCGCAGATTATTCTTAATAAGTATACTTGTGCATGTACATGTGGAAAACAATTGTATTTCTCGGCTGTAGATAACACTATGCGCGTTTTCCTGTCGCTACTTACATTATGTATATTGCTTTATAAATATTACCTTAAAGCGAGGCGAACGCTTATGGCGATTTATGAACCTTTAAAAAAAGTGCCAACATAAATTGTTCTGCAATTACAAGAATACGAGGAAAGCTTTTACAGAATTTGTATTATTTTCGTTTAAGGTAAACAAGGAAACAGTAGTTGCTAGATTTATAGTTAGTTATATTTTGAAAATTAAAGGGAAAGTTTTAATTTTCGAGAACGGCGGGTTGTTGAAGTGAAGACTCTCATAATTTTATATGACTACTAGCTAACCCGACAGACTTCGTTCTGTCAAAAAAATTGGAATGTGGCAGTTTTTTGTTCTTACCTATTTTATAGCCAGCGCAAAAAAATCTGGACTGAACCGTCACTCTGGTGATAGGGCGGTGTGTGGGGTTCAGCTCTATATATGTTCATCTAATAACTAATATTTAAATATTAGTGGGTTCCAGAAGAGTGGCCAAAGTTATAATTATAGTACATAAATTATATTTACTATTATTATTTTATTAGGAACAAATAACTGTTACATTCCAAATCTTTTTGACAGAATGTAGTCTATCAAGTCCGCCAGATGGTAACGCGGATTGTGCTCGACTGATGTAATGTAGTGAAAACGAATGCATTTTATGTCGCGCGCCGAAACTAAAACAAAAGAAATAATACCGCGAAGCCGACCAAATTGAAAATCAGTAAGAATGATCTTTAGCTATTACATTTTGTGACTATTTATGTTATTATTTCATTCGTTTTAATTTCGGCTCGCGGCGATCTTCCGACGCGCATACGCACAACATTTTGATAGAATAATTGAATTTGAACTTTGTGCAGCTGTAATAAAGTGCAAATTGACTCTTTAGCGTTACGAACGCACCTACATTGCTTAGACAGCAGTGAAAGCTTGTTATTTAATATGAACTTTTGTTTGTTTGTTTCTGGTTACTGGTTACTGGTTTACTACTGGTTTACTGGTTTCTGGTTTCTGGTTTCTGGTTTCTGGTTTACTGGTTTACTGGTTTATGGTTTACTGGTTTACGGTTTACTGGTTTTACTGTTACTGGTTTACGGTTTACTGGTTACTGGTGTACTGGTGTACTGGTGTACTGGTGTACTGGTTACTGGTGTACTGGTGTACTGTGTACTGGTGTACTGGTGTACTGGGTACTGGTGTACTGGTGTACTGTGTACTGGTGTAACTGGTGTACTGGTGTAACTGGTGTACTGGTGTACTGGTGTACTGTGTACTGGTGTACTGGTGTACTGTGTACTGGTGTATGGTGTACTGGTGTAACTGGTGTACTGGTGTCTGGTGTACTGGTTTTACTGTTACTGGTTTACTGGTTACTGGTTTACTGGTTTACTGGTTTACTGGTTTACTGGTTTACTTGTTTACTGGTTTCTGGTTTACTGGTTTTACTGTTTAACTGGTTTACTGGTTACTGTTTTACTGTTTACTGGTTTACTTACTGGTTTACTTGTTTACTGGTTTACTGTTTTACTGTTTACTGGTTACTGGTTACTGTTTACTGGTTTAACTGTTTACTGGTTTAACTGGTTTACTGGTTTACTTGGTTTACTGGTTACTGGTTTACTGGTTTACTGTTTACTGGTTTAACTGGTTTACTGGTTTACTGGTTTACTGGTTTACTGGTTACTGGTTTACTGGTTTACTGGTTTACCTGGTTTACTGGTTGACTGGTTTACTGGTTTCCTGGTTTACTGGTTACTGGTGTACTGTTTACTGGTTTACTGGTTACTGGTTTACTGGTTTACTGGTTTACTGGTTTACTGGTTTAATGGTTACTGGTTTACTGGTTTAATGGTTTACTGGTTACTGGTGTATGGTGTACTGGTTTACTGGTGTACTGGTTTACTGGTTACTGGTTTACTGGTTTACTGGTTTACTGGTTTACTGGTTTACTGGTTACTGGTTTCCTGGTTTACTGGTTTACTGGTTTACTGGTTTAACTGGTTTACTGGTTACTGGTTTACTGGTTTACTGGTTTCCTGGTTTACTGGTTTACTGTTTTACTGTTTACTGGTTTACTGGTTTACTGGTTTACTGGTTTACTGTTTCTGGTTTCTGGTTTACTGGTGTACTGGTGTACTGGTGTACTGTGTACTGGTGTACTGGTTTAACTGGTTTACTGGTGTACTGGTGTACTGGTGTACTGGTTGTACTGGTGTACTGGTGTACTGGTGTACTGGTTTACTTACTGGTTTACTACTGGTTTACTGGTGTACTGGTGTACTGGTGTAACTGGTGTACTGGGTACTGGTGTAACTGGTGTACTGGTGTACTGGTGTACTGTGTACTGGTGTAACTGGTGTACTGGTGTACTGGTGTACTGGTTTACTGGTTTACTACTGGTTTACTGGTTTACTGGTTACTGTTTACTGGTTTACTGGTTTACTGGTTTACTGGTTTACTGGTTACTGGTTTACTCTGGTTTACTGGTTTCTGTTTACTGGTTACTGGTTTACTGTTTACTGGTTACTGGTTTACTGGTTTACTGTTTTACTGTTTACTGGTTTACTGGTTTACTGTTTCTGGTTTCTGGTTACTGGTTTACTGGTTTACTGGTTTAACTGGTTTACTGGTTTCTGGTTTACTGGTTTACTGGTTTACTGTTACTGTTTACTGGTTTACTGGTTTACCTGGTTTACTGTTTACTGGTTTACTGGTTTACTGTTTAACTGGTTTACTGGTTTACGGTTTACTGGTTTACGGTTTACTGGTTTACTGGTTTACTGGTTTACCTGGTTTACTGGTTTACTGGTTTCTGGTTTACTGGTGTACTGGTTTACTGTTTACTGGTTTCTGGTTTACTGTTTACTGGTTTACTGTTTAACTGGTTTACTGGTTTACTGGTTTACTGTTTACTGTTTACTGGTTTACTGGTTACTGGTGTACTGGTGTACTGGTGTAACTGGTGTACTGGTGTATGGTGTACTGGTGTACTGGTTGTACTGGTGTACTGGTGTACTGGTTTACGGTTTACTGGTTTACTGGTGTACTGGTTTACTGGTTACTGGTTTACTGTTTAACTGGTTTACTGGTTTCTGGTTTCTGGTTTCTGGTTACTGGTTTCTGGTTTACTGGTTTCCTGGTTTACTGGTTTACGGTTTACTGGTTTAATGGTTTACTGGTTTTACTGGTTTACTTGTTTACTGGTTTAATGGTTACTGGTTTACTGGTGTACTGTTTACTGGTTTACTTGTTTACTGGTTTTACTGGTTTACTGTTTACTGGTTTCTGTTTACTGGTTTTACTGGTTTACTGTTTACTGGTTTAACTGGTTTAACTGTTTACTGGTTTAATGGTTACTGGTTTAACTGTTTACTGGTTTACGGTTTACTGGTTAACTGGTTTACTGTTTACTGGTTTCCTGGTTTACTGGTTAACTGGTTTACTGGTGTACTGGTGTACTGGTTGTACTGGTGTACTGTGTACTGGTGTAATGGTGTACTGGTTACTGGTTTAACTGTTTACTGGTTTAACTGGTTTACTGTTTACTGGTTTAACTGGTTTACTGGTTTAATGGTTACTGGTTTCTGGTTACTGGTTTAATGGTTACTGGTTTAACTGGTTACTGGTGTACTGTTTACTGGTTACTGGTTTAACTGTTTACTGGTTTTACTGGTTTACGGTTTACTGGTTACTGGTGTACTGGTTTACTGGTTACTGGTGTACTGGTGTACTGGTGTACTGGTTGTACTGGTGTACTGGTTACTGGTTACTGGTTTACTGGTTTACTGGTTTCTGGTTTCTGGTTTCCGGTTTCTGGTTACTGGTTTCTGGTTTCTAGATTTCAGATGTCAGATTTCAATTTTTCATTTTCCATTTTCCCTTTTCCCTTTTCCCTTTTCCCTTTTCCATTTTCCATTTTCCATTTTCCATTTTCATTTTCCATTTTCCATTTTCCATTTTCCATTTTCCATTTTCCATTTTCCATTTTCCATTTTCCATTTTCCATTTTCCATTTTCCATTTTCCATTTTCCATTTTCCATTTTCCATTTTCCATTTTCCAATAACTGCCTCATTCCAAATCTTTTTGACGGAATGAAGTCTGTTAGGTCCGCCAGACGGTAACGCGGTTTGTGCTGGACTGATGTGATGTTGTGAAAAAGAAACTAAAACAAAATAAATAATACCGCGAAGCCGACCTAATTGAAAATCAGCAGTAATGATCTTTAGCTCTTACATTTTGTGACTATTTATGTTATTATTTCATTCGTTTTAATTTCGGCACGCGGCGTTAGATCCTCCGACGCGCATACGCACACTTTGAAAGAATGATCTAATTTGAACTTTGAGCAGCTGTAATAAAGTTAAAATTGACTCTTTAGCGTTACGAACGCACCTACATTGCTTAGACAGCAGTGAAAGCTTGTAATTTAATATGAACTTTATGAAATAGCAATAAAGTTCAAATTGACCCTACATTTTAGTTAGAGAACGTTTGTATAGGAAAAAGAAAAGCGCTGTTTTTAGGGGCTTCCCGGCGATTATTCGAATTTTTCTCAAATTGGCCAAATTGGTCCTGGCGTTGTAGAGTGATGCGCTTACCGACACATATTTGTATTATAGATTAATAATAAATTATATTCAATGACATTAGTTATTAATAAATAAATAATAAAGTTGCTTGAGAATATATTTATATGTAGAGGGAGTGACAAAAGGCATAATGTTTGAGAGATAAAGAATTCGTTGTCATCCCCACTCCGTGCTGTGTACTGGTGAGAGGTGACACCGGTACACACGTGGAGGGGATCACTTACCAAGTGATAATATTTTTATTTTGGAGTTTACAGCCACGCGGTTTGATACGTGGCCATGTACAATTGATGATATCGAGCGAGACAAAAATATTAAAATGTCTAATGAAAATTTAGGGTTGTATGTAGTTTTTGATGCCACACAATAATAAAATAAAATAGAAAAAAAAATCCCAAAAAATAAAAAAAAATTTTTTGGTGTGGGCAACCCTGATCACTTAGAGGTTTGAAAAATAGATAGTAACCGATTCTCAGACCTACTGAATATGCACAAAAAATTTCATAAGAATCGGTAAAGCCGTTTCGGAGGAGTATGGGAACGAACATTGTGACAAGAGAATTTTATATATTAGATGACAACAAAGCCTGGTATACTTTTAGCTTTCAGATTTTGGTTGCTGCAACACAGTAATACTGTCATAGCAACAATGACACGGTGGTAGTATAAGAAAAATACCTTATTACCAACACAACTTCATCTTTACGTGGGCCCTGATTAAAATTAGGAACACCCATGTTACAAAGCTAGCAGTTAGTTAATGTATCAAGGAAGCAGTTTTGTTTGAGCAAAGACTAAAAGTTTTATTCAAACATTTTACAACTTACATTGTATAAAAGTCAAGCAACTTTTAATAATAGTATATAATATTAATATAGTTATAATTTTATTTATGTGTTTATTGAAAAACTATCTATTTGATCGTCCAAGAATTTTAAGAAATTTATTAAATATAAAAATTAACAGTACAGATGAGTTTAACTGTGCGGAGTCGCAAATGTGTGCATTAACTTTTTTCTGGCGCTGTCTTAAAGCATTGAATAAGAAGAAATATCGTGAAGGTTCTAATCGGTACAAGTCCTACGCAAAACATAAAAAGGCAAGTAACTAAATTCTCCGCCAGTTAACATGGTAAGTTTGTAATGAATATTTATTCAGACATAAAAGACGCTTTACGAATTACGAGTAGTAAAAATAAAATAAAATAGCTCTTTACTAGTCCGTGATATACGGTCAGTGTCTCAAATTCATTAGAGGCATACATCAAAAACCTTTAACCCTTACTTGTAGTCTGTAATTTACTGTAATAAATAACGGTATCCGAAGGCTTTGATGTGTACGTTGTCGAGGTGTTGGAGTAATAAAGTTGAAACAAAATTCGGTATTGCTAAAGGATCTAAAGACCTCATTGAATGAGTATATTATTAATAACTAATGCTTTGTTTTTATCAAAGACATTGAGTTTTAAATATGAGGCTAAAGTAATATATGTCCAAATTTGTATATCATATCAAACTTTCCAATGACAGTCTTGACATTATAGATTTAAGCGATTCCATGGAAAGTTTAACGAATAATGATTGACATTTAATTTTAGACAATAACCATTTCGAGCATTAAATATATGATGATGTTCATACAAAATTCATAATCCTAACAGTATAAAGGCCTATAAATTTAATTTACTGTTAAATTATCTAAAATAAATCTACTGTTGCTAACAATTAATACTTTACGTATTATATACGCAGTAGTATCTAAAATACTTGTTTTAGGTGTACACTCTAAAATCAAGTTAAAAAAAATCTAGAGACAATCTGTAACTTTAAATTCTACCAGGTTTTTAATTAAAATTGACTTTTTTAAGTATTTTAAAATACTTAGTTTCATGTTACTAAATTTTATATTGTATCAAATGTAAATCAAACCGTTGTATTTTCAGATACTTTACAAGCGTTTCCTGTTTCATTTGTCGAGTAATAGTTTTAATTAATACGGCTTTTTCTGCTGAGTTTTAATAAGTTTAACAATGGTTATATTAATAGAGATTTTTTTTAAACATTTATGTATTTCTTTTAATATATTTCAGAGATCTTAATAACATAGAACTTATAACCTTTGCGTAACGGCAAACTATTAGCCAATTTATTGATGTAGCATATGTATATCACCGAACAAAGGATTTTTCATCGAAAAATGTCGGAACAAAATAAACAAATCAGGACACAAGACGAGGTTAAGTGAGAAAATTTCCTTAGGGAACTAAAGCAATTTGTTATTTATTCATACTCCAGTCATCTTCGGTGGAAGTTGACTTTCGAAATAAAAATGAGTTCAGAGCTTGCCAGAAAATAAAGACAGTTTAGTCTACATACTTTGTATAAATTCCTTCAATATAGATTTATGAATCAATTTAGTGGTTTTACTAAAGCGACGGTAACGAAATAAAAGTCCTTTCGTAACAGAGTGTTATAGAAGCAAGACTAGATCCCGTAATAGTTTTTAAAATTAGGGTCCTATTAGCATTGAGAAAATGTTAAGGTATGACCTTACACTCGATTCAGCGCCGCCTTCGTGGAGCGAGGCTTTAACGACCCTCGTTTAATCGCCGCATTTGTTCTGCAGTCATTAAAACTTAATGGTATAAAAACAGTAATTTCAACCGTAAAAAAGGTTACAATATGTCAACATTATAGAATCAGGAATTCAGCCACTGCAAATGTCTATTAGTGCTCGTAGGTGCGGGTACCACCCCACCTCTTATTTTTTCCGCAACAGATTAGCGTGTAAAATTTACTGTGTTCTGATTTGAAGGATGTTGTAGCCAGAGTAATTACTGGGGTAACAAGACTGAACAACTTATAGCTTAAGCAGACGAGCACAATTTGGTGCAGTGTATACCATCTTAATAACGCCGTGTTATTATGGGCACGCGTATCACTTACAATCAAATGATTTTCTCGCTCGTCGCATCGCTTCCAATGAAAAATAATATTATTTAGATAAAGTGAATATGTTGTACAAGAAATCAACAATAATGAAGGTTGAATTATTCAAATTGAAGATTCAAAATTAAATCTAATTTAATAAAACTTAATAAAATCAATACCTATATACATAGACGCGTTAATATTCGTCGTTAAAGCCTTAGAGTGTAGACAAACATTTTCCACAACAGTGTTATCTGACGAATGCATACCGCGAGCATCAGAATAACTTTTGTTATCAACTGGGACGCCAATCTCGCGAACTTTCTTTGAAAACTTCGTAACCGGGCGTTGTTGGAATTTCAGAATATATCGCAAGTTTTTTTTTTTGGTCACAATTCTCCTACCTCTTAAGTATTTATAAGTATAGATGTAATAGATTCATTGAAAAAAGTATTTTCTTATTTCATTATAATATTTTCTAGGATTTCTAGCAAAAAAAAACTGAAGATATTCAGAAAATAAAATACTGATAATATAGTTTATATTTGTGTATAGTTGATCACAACTTATTTATTGCTGTTAAGCTGCAATTACTAACGTAATATTAATTTATTTAGCGAATGTTCACGCTTAGTACGAATTCTATCAAATTTGGTAACAAAGTTATTTGGTATCATTTGTATTCCATATCACTTTTTCATACATAAACAATAATAAAATACCACACATATTTTAAAGAAACTTTCAAGTTACAAAAATCGTTATTAAGTAACAAATTCAGAAAGCTGCGATGACAAAATGAATGCGACTTGAAAAGGCGAGTTTCCATTTTTAGCACTTTTCAATATTCTATCGCGAAGCTGAACCGTCGTTAAACTTCCCCCAGCGCACCATCTGGTATGGGCTTTCGAAACAACAACTTTAAAATTATATCTCTACTAACTTTGGATTAGCTTACATACAACAATTTCTCTTTTAAATTACAAAATACAATATTATTTTTACCAAAATGTGAATAAGTTAATATTTCGGTCTGATTATATCAAAACCTAAAATTATAATAAAGGTAATCAGGGACTTGGAGATTTATCATTTCATCTTCACTGTCGAAAACAAAAATATTTTGGGACGTTGATCTTTTGTTCTGCTAATAACTTATTTAACCCTTGTGAAGTTATTACTTTCTCAGTACGGCACTACATATTTATTTATTCTAGCAGTAATCGGTGAAGATACAAAGTAGGGTAAGGTCAGACTTAATGCTAAAATAGCTTTATCTGCCAGTCAACCCTTGCAGACGGGAGCTTATTGAAGGCAGGTGATATTGGATATATGAGCTAATAAAATTTTATATTGGCTTATTTATAAACAAAAACAACATATTTATATAAAGATATATAAATAAAAAAATAAAACCCGGCATTATTATTATCACGACTATATGTTAATGTGTCATTGAATTTACACATCACAAAGCCATTTGGAGGCGTGAGTTAGATTTCTGAGACTCCGAGATTTTGTACACATACATTTATATGTTTTCTATGCAAAAATGAGACGAACTCAGCGCAGCGTTATCATACTAATGTGATATCAGTTAGGATCTTTACACGATATTATATAGTACTCGACAGCTTAACACGTATGTATAAACAGAAAAATCTTGTACAACGTTATTAGATAAACATTTTTGTCTCTTTTTTTTGAGGTGTTAAAGTAAACTTACTCTTTTTATCTATATGGGGACAAAATTAACATTTATCAACAATTTTCTCTGTTAATAGTTACTAAGTCAAACAAAACACATTTTAATTTATAATTATGTTTTTGCTGTAAAACAACTTTCATTTTATTTACTGAATTTTATAAACATTAAACATTGTAACAATGTAAATGATTAGAAAAGAAGAAACTTTAGATTTCACTCGCAATAAATGTTATCTTATTCGATATGAACGCAAAGATTTCCATTGTTATAGCCAGTGAATAAAAGTTCTAGCTTGTTTGTTAAGGAACTGCGCAACCCAAGCTATTGTCTCTTGCTCTTGTTTTTATTACATTTACTTGTATGTTCGTCGATAAATAGTAGTCGTACTATAAAATTACGGGTGTAGCATAAAAGGAATACGAAAAACAGTAGCAGATAAGTCGTAGTTTCATATTCAAGCTGGCAAATAGCCAGTTCATGAAGTAGCCCGTTGTAAACTAGAGCAAAGTTAATTAACGATCGCCTGGTCGCGTGTTACTCGCCTATTGCTTTAAATGAAACATTGCTGTAACGACTTATACTACGATATAAACTTTTAACAAGCGAAACCGACTCGCGGTTAAGATTTGATAATTTGTAGATTTAACAGGTTTGATAGCGATATTTTTAACAGTCAAGGCCTGGGTTATGGCACAGTAAAACAACGGAAAGCATAAAATTCTTCTCATATCCGGTTTACGATTCGTAATATTCTATACATAAACCATCAAGGATGAAGATGCCTTCGGAATATTGTTCGTATGATTGAAATATATTAAAGTGATAAATATATAAACATAAGAGTTGCAAGATAAACTTACTGTTTTTTAAATATGAAATTATTAAAAATGTTGTATCAGTTAAAAGTAGTCTCCAAATATTACCTGTAATGAGAGATCTTACGGGCACAAGTTATTTTCAATGTAAACTTTTGAGATAGAATAACTAAAACTAACGAAAAATAAAAAGAGAGCAACAAATACTATTATTCAACTTCCTCTAAGTGAACGTTTAGGTTTAACGTAAATAATGTCAAGACGCAAATAAAAGGATCAAGGAGCGGAATTGTTTCCGACGCATTTCGATTCCGAGAAGGCAAATCTAAGTTTAAATGCGACACCCATATACTTAAAATTGATCTCTTAATAAAACCATGAACAATAATAAAGCACTAAAACTTCTATATTCTTCAACATGAAAATAAAATTCAAACATTTGATTGAAGGTCGTTTTCAAGCAAACAAATATTTGTCCCAAAAGACACCGCTCTTCCTTAACTATACAAGTTAACAATAGTGAGTTACTTATTGACATATATGTATAACTACATCTCAATGTCGTTTTATTACTTCTTAATATTTACGATCCCCAGTGCTTGTATAAATAGACACAGATCGATATAAATATTCCTTGAACGTATCAAATATTGCATTTTGAAATTAGGACAGTTCACTCCATGTTTCATACTCATCAAAATTTATTTTTACAGTTTAGTAATACAGTAAAAAAATTATGTAAAGTATAGTATTTAAAATTTATTATCATCTTATTTTGTAAGCTTTATAACTTTTGTTAGCTAAAAAATTTTTAGATGGGCTTTCGTTTTAATTGACCGTCAACAGGAAAGAGGTTTTAAAATAGCACAGAAATTTTTTGCGCCCTCTTTTTGTTGACGCCATACAATGTTTTACATAGTGGTTCGATTTGGACGATTGCTTTTTCGTTACAAAGAGTATATTGAAACTCGTCTTAAAGTTAAAAAAAATCAATACAACCTTAGAAAAGGAAAGATTGATTATGCAGTACTTAAATTTTTTTATTGAAACACTGTTGTTTTTCAGTCTACTTAAAATTGATTTAGTGTTATTTTAACTTTATTAATACACGATATCTTAAGCCATATTGAAAGGTAGTTCTTCAAGTTTTAACCTATACACGTATACTTAATGTGGTTAATGTTGCGGAATAAGGAAACAGCCATTTGTCACCGCGATAACTAACGCGCGAACATTCACAGGTGTGGTGTATCTGAAAAGTTACTGAGTAAAAATTTATACGGATATAAAATGCCTCAAACGTTGTGATTTATTACAGTTCTTATTCAGTAGAGTATTAACTAGTTACAAATACATTTGGGCCTCTAACGGTTGTATTGGTTTAAAATTTAATATACATGGTTATAATTACCTTATAATTCATCATGAAAGATTATTGGTGATTTCGTAAAACTAGTGCACTAATATTCATAAGTATATTATCAATGAAAATATCTTAATTTCTAAGATAAGTAAGGCAAATTGAAATAAATTATGTTCCTCTATTGAACATTAGGAAGAAAGATCACCAGTTGAAATAAATATATGTTACATAACGTTTGCAATGTTGAAATTTGAAAATTTTAAAGAAGTATGTACTAGTAAGTTTGGTTGATTTATTCGAGTTGCAATCAGGCATCCTCCAACACCAAAACCGCAAAAGTTTTACACAAAACAAAGTAAACAGTTACTTAGGTCCTCGTGCGAAACTCTCCAACTATTTGGTATCGGCAATGGGAGCTAATATTATATTCTTATTTTATATAAATTATATGACTTAAGTTATTAACCGATTAAGGTTATGAATTAAAAAATATATACATTAATAACTTTAATTTGATTTTTTTTATATTTATACAATAGCTTATGATAAGTACAAAAACTGTTTGTTTTCCACTCGTTAACTAACGGCTCTTTAAAATTAGTTTGTAATATAAATTAGTTGTTTATTTATTGAGGATGACCAGGAACATTTTTCTATCTTAAGTGTATACCTTTTTGTTTATTATAGTAATAATATACTGGTTACGTTTTTGGTTTGCATATGTATTTGTAATTTTTTTGGCATTATTATACAAGAATTCAATTTAAAGTTTTATAAATTAATGTAATACATCAGTTTTTTTAACTAATTCTTGGACATACAGAATTAGCTTATTTTAAATAACAATATAATCACTATAAGTATAACTATCAGACACTGTGTTATAATAGTTTTTATATAATAATACTTTAACTTGAATGAGTTGTTTTCATGTGTCTAAAAAAATCATTTATTCCAGAAAAAATCTATTATTCCTTCCACAAAATTGTAATACACAAATGTTTGCGAGAGAATGTGTTTGTTCTTCTTCAATTCAACGTATATTAAAGAACGACGTGCGGAATGTGTGTTCTCTAAGTTTAATGATATACAAATTCGACTACTTTAACAAATTGCATTACCGAAACGAACTGCTTCGAGCAGATAGAAGCAACGGTGACGAAGACATTGCGGGCTCCTAATTATGTAAACAGAGTCGTGAACAAACATAAGACGTGTTTCCTAGTGAATCTTATTAAAATTGTGTTACAGTTTCAGGTATCTACAACATTTTCCCCTACAGAGTTGCTATTTGCATACCAAATGCAATGGATACATTTGTGTATGTAAAATAGTTATGGACTATTATAATAATGTTCTCGTTTATAACGGCCATTGTACATTAATACAAAAACGAAATATTTTACTATTATAAACTTAGTCTAATATTTTGTCGAAATAATTATATTAAAGGATATTACATGTTTTATGTGGGGTAGATGAATGTGTTTGTTCTTCTTCAATTCAACGTATATTAAAGAACGACGTGCGGAATGTGTGTTCTCTAAGTTTAATGATATACAAATTCGACTACTTTAACAAATTGCATTACCGAAACGAACTGCTTCGAGCAGATAGAAGCAACGGTGACGAAGACATTGCGGGCTCCTAATTATGTAAACAGAGTCGTGAACAAACATAAGACGTGTTTCCTAGTGAATCTTATTAAAATTGTGTTACAGTTTCAGGTATCTACAACATTTTCCCCTACAGAGTTGCTATTTGCATACCAAATGCAATGGATACATTTGTGTATGTAAAATAGTTATGGACTATTATAATAATGTTCTCGTTTATAACGGCCATTGTACATTAATACAAAAACGAAATATTTTACTATTATAAACTTAGTCTAATATTTTGTCGAAATAATTATATTAAAGGATATTACAT
The DNA here is from genome assembly GCA_029286795.1 of Byasa hedistus. Classification (NCBI taxonomy): domain Eukaryota; kingdom Metazoa; phylum Arthropoda; class Insecta; order Lepidoptera; family Papilionidae; genus Byasa; species Byasa hedistus. The sequence continues at coordinate 5,167,836 of JAGSMW010000001.1, forward strand.
GTTTTATGTGGGGTAGATTAGAATGTGTTTAAGCGTACCATATGTTTATTTATTTATTATTTATTCAATAAGGTTCTTCAACAGTACACACATAATAATGTTAGTAGACAAAATTAACATACAGCTTAATTTCTAATGTGTGTACCAACTAATGAAGTAAACAACACTCACAAATGCACGTATTATTATTTAATTACATAAAATAAATTAAAAATATCTAAGAGAGAAAAAAATACAGAAAAATAGGTATGTTAAATAGAAAGTAAAAATCTTAAATCCAAATAACAAATATGTTGTGTTAACACGTTCACTGCCACCCCGCTTTTGACGATGTCTTCCCAGGGGCCGCCATACATTGGGTGTCGGTCACACCGTTTGTGTCGCCGGCACTGGAGAAAAATTTTGGTAGACACAACAGTTGTGTCACCGGCACTGCGTTTGGGTAAAATTTATATTTGTTGTTTTTTTGGGCGTCGCAGCCTCTATTAAGTTTATATAAATAGTATAAAGTGTTTGAAGATTAGTTAGTGTGTTTTACATATAAATTTGGCTAAAAACTCAAAGGATAAAATTAAACGTAATTTTGTTACGTAATTCAACCAGCGGTTCTCAACATTCAGTTGTCGTTGTTGTTAAGATTTTATTTTGTATTAATATTTAAGGATATATATTTAAGGTTGTATTATGGTTTTATGAATAACTTAAACAAGAATTTTAAACATAATTGAACATTTATTATTCGTATTTTCATATCAACTATATAACATAAACAGTCTTAATATGTGTGGTACGGTCTAAAACATTCAACGCATAATCCTGGCTGACCGGGACAATCTTCACATGCGAAAGGGGAGAGGCACCTTTTTTTTAATGTGCGCCGGCATTGATTACAACGCTTTCGTTTTATTTTGCTCTTATTGTTTTTGGATAGTTTAATCAAGCAGTGGATTTTATTTACTAAAGGTGTTTGTAATTGGCAAGGCAGATGAGGTTTTAAATCGCCGCCATATTTACTTGAAATCGCTCATACTTCCCTTTGGTCGACCCAATTTATTACACATATATTATTTTTATGGACTATGCATAATTCTCCTTTTTTAAGTTTTGTCGATTTTATTTCTTTCGGATTATTTTGCCTCCTCTGTCGGAGCGTTCCCGTACAATAAGTTTTATTCAAATATAACCTTTCAACAAGGTTAACACTAGCGTAGAAGTGAATGCACAATTACAATTTTCGATATTTTTTTAACTGTTAGATAAAAACATATCTAATTTTAAAAGTTTGCGAGGAATTAAGTTATAATAATTTAATAAACAACCCATAAAAACCGGATGACTGCCTGGATAGGAAAACACGTGCAAAATAACTAATTACAACAAACAAAGGTATGATTTTTATGGTTTTTTGGTATAATGATGCCTGTTTGTTGTTTATTGCTCAGACTGCACACACTTAATTACACAAATATAATACCTGCTTCTTTGATATATTCTTAATTCCAAACACTTTCATACATGCCAGATCAGAGGAATAATAGCAGAAAAAAATCACTCACAAATTTGTAGAAAGGTGCGCTTCTCTTCTCACTAGTCACAATCTTGCAGCACTACTTTTCTGGTGTTGACAACGATCTTACAGGTCTTTCTTCTAACGCGCTTGCCTTGTTAATGCCGTTGACTACCTTGAACTGCACTCTGCACTCTAAGGTATTAACTTGCCAAAACGAACTATTTCTCCGGATCCTTTTATTAGGCCTTTGCCGCTATAGCCCGTCTCTTTACCTTTTATTAGACCTTGTGGCGACTTATGAATTTCTCTTTAAATCTACTTCCTAATTGCATTAGCGTTGTTGACGCCATTTTTTCGGTTTTTTTTTTTTATGCTAGTTTAGCTTACGCTTATTTACGCAGACTAAATCTAGCAAAGGTTTAAAGCCCCGCTAATGGATACAGGGCTATTCGACCTGTCTGTTTTAGACAGGCTTTGAGGTCTACTAAGTCCGGGAATTATAATCTAAGTAGGTATTAGAATTAGGAGATTTGTATAATAACCTGGGTGAAAAAGGGAAAAATTGTTTGATTAAGGTAAGTTTGTGAAGATGTAACATATAGTGGTTTGGATAAGGTTAGTTGTATAAAGGCACGGACATATGAGTAGATATTAGGAACTTAGTTATTTTTGGCATGGAGATGTGTGTTTAGTATTTATAGTGTTTTGTATAATTAAAATATGGGTTGTAGATAAATTTGTAAACTGTAAAGACCGATTGCATTTTTTTTTCGGTTACGCATCTGGCGTTACCCGCGCAGGTGCACCGCCTACAATATCGGCTCATGGGGTTTACACTCTTAGGTTTATTGCGGCTATTAAAACAACTATTTAACGCCCCTCGATAATCGTTCGAGTTACTACGCGGCTCGCCGAAACAATGACAGCCCATCACAGGTGCTGTTTATTGTCATTATTTCGACATAACTCCCGCTCTAGTTTTTACATCCATATCAGAGGCATTATTTGTAAAAAAAAAGATTATAGTTGATAGTACTTACCGGTTTTCAAGGTCGTTGCAGCCATGAATATTTATCAAAAAATTTCAGACCACTATTTTAATATTTTCCCATTCAAGGTCCTATAATATTTGACAAAGTAGTCGAGAAAGCACTCGAGTCTATAAATCGTATGCTAAATTACTAAATAATAAGGTTTTTATTACCTTTCCCACATTATCTAATTTGTTCATATTAGTAAATCACTATACTTGTCGATTTGAACGCTATATCAACCGATGCAAAAACCATGTTTGTGTTACATTCATTATGTTCTGGGTATACGTAGTATACAATTTTTTGTTTTGACGACGTCGTCCAATATTTATGCATCAAAAGTTTGACAAACAGTGGCATAACGACTTTTTTTTAAAAAAATAAAAATATCGCGTCACACTCAAACCACGAAGGGAGTATGTAAATAACACCATATTAGGTCTACACTGTAATTTTGAACCGAATATACGCATGCATTTTAGAATTATTAACCAAAAACAGTGGTCACACCGTTTGTGTCGCCGGCACTGGAGAAAAATTTTGGTGAACACAACAGTTGTGTCACCGGCACTGAACGTGTTAAAACGATATCCTCTTTTAATTCTAAATCAATCTACTTTCGATGAAACTAAAGTTTATTCTAAATTATGAACTTTTCATATCTGAATTTAATTCTTACTAAAACATACGGGTTATTCATTAGAGAAAGGATGCGCTGAATAGCGCTAAGCGTACATGTCTCTTCAGTTCAGCGATGCTTAATCTTTCTACACCGTCTACACTTGTTTAGGAAAGTTCTAGTGAAACTTGGTTACTTTGATCTTATTTCTTACACCGCAACGTCTTAAAGGGAGTCTCGGTTCTTTTTTCGCGTAATGTTTTTAATGAGATTTTAACTTTTTGTCAGTAAAGTTTAAATGACACGATTTATTTTAATGAGTGTCTAGTCGTTCGCGGTTCTTAAAGGATTTTATCGTTCACTTCCATCAAACAACTTTTGTGTGTGCGAGTTGCATGTCTCATGTAAAAGATACTTATACATATTTCTTTTCGAATAAGAATTATGTAACAACCAATATTTCAATGTTGTTAGAAGACAAAAAGATAAAAGGCTGGTGGTAGGTCTTTGTTGCCGGAGACCGTCTTGGTACGTACCACCTCCTATTTTAACCACCAAATAGTAATGTGCAAACATTACTGTGTTCCGATTTGAAGGGCACTGTAAGCCAGTGAAATTACAGAATATCGAGACTTAACATCTTAGGTCGCAAGGCAACGAGCGCAATGTGGTGCAGTGTGTACCATCTTAACTAGCACCACGTTGTCATGGGCAAGCGTATGACTTACTATTAGGTGAACGTGAGTCGAATAAATAGAAGCTAAGTTATACATTAATATTTAATTATATATTAATGAAAGTTTTACTGTATGTATTATTTAAAAAATCATGAGTTATAATGGGCGTATTTAATCCTCTTCTACAAGTTAATCCTTTGCGGTAGTGAGAGTTGGCAAGCTAAAAAGTTAAATAATTATGTTTAAATACTTGTTTAATAATTACTTAATATTATCGATGCATCATTGCTATCTAATATTTTCTTTCAAAAGATAAATGTATTGGATTAATTTCAAACATAAATTACACTAATAAAACATTTCATTGTGTTTAATGAGATTGCTTTAACCGAAAACTCTTAATATATCTGATTCATATAACTTTTTGTTTAAGAAAATAATAATATAAAAGGAAAGTCGGACTATTTGTCAGATCCGCTTATGGAAACGTATCAAATAGTTATATTCTCTGGTGGAAGGGAACAGACGTCGGTCACGTTCTAAGTAAATTCTTGCCGCGTCGACAAGAAGGGTCACGTTTTTTGTTTACTTTGTACAAGATTGTTGAGTAGGTTTCAATTTGTACAATTTATGTATTTTGAGAAATAAAGCTATTATAACCACAAACATCCTCCGTGTGGGAGACAAGTTAGAATACCTTCACAGCCACTCATTCTTAAGTATGTCGTAAAAGGAGATGAAGAGTAAAAACTCCAGAAATATGGTTTTTTTTCATGTGATCTATACCAATTCGTATGCCCCCAAAATTGGCCAGGCCAGAGGTCTACAGTGTACATCAATACAATCATGATGACAATGATTAACAACAAATAATTTAAATAATTTCCTAAACTGTACTTAAATAATCAAAAAATACTTTAACAAATTCTCATAAAATAAAATAGTTTGCAAGATAATTTTAAGTTTAACTTTAAATTGAGGTTTTTGAATGCTATTTGTAATCAGTACTGCTGATATCTTACTTTGTAATAGTTATGATACTGTAGATATTTGGAAAAAATTATCCGTTACTTTCGTACTCGTACATACTAAGGCGAAATTAGTGGAAGCAAAAGTATTAATTTTAAAAAATACTTTGGTTTAAAAATTAATCGAATTTATCCTTAAAAGTTACATTGAGTTCATTAGTTTTAATAATCGTAAAAGAGGTAAGGAAATTTCCAATCTTAATTAAGCTTTAACGTTGGAGTTGGTTTCTGTCTGTGCATCATTTGCAAGTCTCTCGAATTGAGAAGCGCTGCTTTAAATCAAACGTTTACATATCTATTTTTTTTCCTCTATTTCCTATGTTAAAGGGTTTCGTTCTTGTTTAAAAAGTAACCGTCACTTTTCTTTTTCATTTCCAATTTCCTATATATGGTCACAACTGTCTTTTTCTTTGTATAGAGTTTTTGTGAAGGTGTTATGACGAACATTCTATAACATCTAGAAAACCTTTCTTTACTTTTGTTACATCCGCTATATCCTTATTCTTATCTTATCGATCCAAGTTACGCTTTTATTTTTTCGAAACAATTGTATAACCATCATCATTATTTCATGTTTTGCCCCAAAGCTTTCAGTTCTTTTATTTTGTTTTGAAAGTCACACAGATAAATAACTTACTAGATTGAATCTTTAATATGTTGTTATCCAAGTTAATATGTTGCCCGTATCCACCACCTTTTTAAAACAACAACACACAAACCCGTTGACTTCCATTGCTAAACATAAAAATTGGAATAGTTGAATGTCTTTCGCATCGAAATTTTTCTTGATCCATTATAATGAAATAATTACATGAAATTTTGTAAATATAATATTTAACTAAAATTCCGCATGAACATTAAATTTCACATTCGACTTCGAGCAAACATTTTACAAATATTAGATGCAGCACAGTTATATAAATGAACACGAAACAGAGATCCTATTTAGAAACAATTCCTAGAAAGCAGATCCATTTTATGGTTTTGCGTTTAAACATCCATCATAGTAATTGTAATCTGTTTATTTCATTTTGTCTGTAGAGTTCATTACAATTGAAATGTTTAGCATCGAATTAGAGTTTAATCAAATCCTTTAAAATAACATCAACCATTTATACATATATGCTTTATACATAATATGTACAATGGCTAATATTTAACAAATAGTTTTACTTATATGTATAACTTTTATATATTTAATTTATTAGTCAATGTACATATTTTGAATATGCATATTGGCAATATGATTTTACTTGAATTAATATATTAACATATCCACATTCACTTTATTTCGGTATATTGATTAGCAGAGAATGCGATAAATTATGTTTGGTGTGAAAATATTATTCTAGTATACATGCAATAATACTTATCAAGAAAAATAGACTATAGTGGTATTTACTTGAACGGTCTCCATCAACGAGATTTTAGATTTTTTAAAGAGAATCTAGTCATGAATTTTACGGAAATAATTCTTGTTGACTGCTTTATAAAATACTTTATAAAGAAGAAACGACGCAATGAATTATTTAACAGCAAAGTATTGCGTAATCCATTGAATAGAATTTACAATATCCTTAAAAAACGTAAGCCATTGGTAAGACGAAGCAATAATAACGCAAATCCTCGAACCTAATTTCATTCTTACGACTTAAATCGACGTATGTATGTTGCTATGTCATGTCGTTAAAAATATTGTCCCTTAAAAAGAAAAACGAGACATCAAATATGAGAATGGGAAGAAAAAACTTACTGCGTTTCTATATTAACTTTAATTAATGGCTTTGATAGAACAGTCAATATAGCAGAGGTATTGACATTTCATTGACAATCAAAAGCTATAATATGAAAACATTTTCTTCGACGATTCTTTACCATCATATGCCATGTGATAAATATCATTTTTCTCTCTTTTATCTTTATATCACAAAGCCAACGGGTTTGCCCCTATACCTCAGAGGTAATCATTATTTCAGACATTTTCTCGTAATGTCTTGTTAATCTCAATGTGCTCTAATTTCGTTGACACTTTATATGTTTAATCCTCCTAACAAAGCCGCCTTTAATCTCCAACCTTCGAAAACCGCTTATACAAATAGTGGCATTAAACTCAGTAAGTTGAGACGGCCGATTTATCGCATTCACTGTCGGCATTAAGGCCAATGTAATTAAGTATCAAAGTTTCCTGATAGTTTGCGTAATGGGCCACGACTTAAATATTACAAAGTTTCTGAGTTACGTCCAGCGTTGCGTTTCAAGTTTAACGTTTTGTCATTTAAAGAAAGGAATGATTCCTAATTACATAAAAATTGTACATACATATGATGCATTCTCTGTCTAAACAGTGTCTAAACAGATATTAATATCAATCAATATTTAGATTTTTTCAGACACAAAAGTATTTCTTTTGCTATTTTTAGAAAAAAATATTGTTAGAATATGTATATTTCATGTTAATTGTATATGTAACTATATTAAGCGATAAAGAGCTATTGCTCTAATTTAAGCACTTAATATGCGTTTGTTAATTAATAGCAAAGAGAGATCTCTGTTGTGTGCAATTATTACTGTTCCGGTTTGTACGGCGTTGTAACTAGTGAAATTACTGGTGTAACGAGAATTAACAACTTATGTAACAAGGCGACAAGCGCGATATGGTGAAGTGTATATCATCTTAACTAGCGCCGCGATGTTATAGGTAAGATTATCACTTACCATAGGGTGAACATCTCGCCCGTCTCTCCCGGAATAAAAAAAAATATATTTGTAATTTCAACTTTTCCATTTTGTTAATAGAAGGATGTTATGAAATAAATCAATGACGCGACAACAAATGAATCAATAAATTTTTAAATACATTTGAATTTAAAATTCTAACCAAAAATCTGATTATTTGAGATTAAAAAGACCAGTTCGGCAAAACGCCTATTTATAATAAGTGATATTGGACGCTTTAATATTTGTTCTATCCAAGAGTGGCTTCTGACAATCTTCGGTTAAATTTAAACCCGGTGCAAGTAATAGTTTTTAGTGAGTTTTATTTTACTTTCGTCGATTCAGACATCTTTTTACTTTACAGTCAGAAAATTGTGTAGAAACAAAATGAACTTTGCAGACACTGAAAATTGGACATAACTTCTGACACGCCATACTGGTTTTTAACTTTATAAATTAATATTAATAATAACAATATCAATATTTATTACATTTTCAACTATTTAGACCTTTGTGATATTAACAGACCATTTAATAATTTAAGTTGGTATTATTTTCATTAGTTATCATATTCACGTTGAAAAAATTACTACCGAGCTGATTGTCAATGAAAGTAAAAATGAGGACAATACTCATCTACGATAAACTTTTCCGTTTGCTCATTAAGGTTTTCACAAGCTGCTTATAATGCAAGGGATTGAAGCTTCACCGCGCTGAAGTATGGCGAGAGTACCTACGAGAGAAGAGTGAATGAGGTTTTGTGCTGCTGTGTGTTTACTTTAACCACGACCGGGAGGAGTTCTTCTCAAGCAGTTATCTATTATATAGAAAAAAATATTCTATATTTATAGATTAAACAAGACCCAATTATTTCAGGTCATGAAAAAGTGTTTGGTCATCATTTATGTGTATACAAGAGTTAACTTATCATAATTTCACTATTGCAAGTGTATAATTACATGCCCAACTTGTTTCTACAGCTCAGACTAGCAGTGTTTTTTCTCAAGAAAATACTTTAAGTTGATTATCTATTACGCTATTGAAATGCGTGTTGGCGGATGTCTTATATCCATGAAAGTTTGTTCTTGGAATAAGTCAATTTACTCGTTATGCTTTGCCTTTACCAGGAGCTCAAGCTCAGTGGGGATTGGACTCTAGAAAACTATGAAACGTATAGCGCATACTATTTCACATTCATACATATATAAAAAATGGGTTATCACCGCTTGTTTTTGTTTAGCCTGCCCTGGTTAAAATTACAATCAGCAAGTCTCTCTTGAAGGCATTCAGATAAGTAACATTACGTATTAACCTGAACTGATAACGACAAAACGTGCAAATGTCTTTTATAAAAATAATTAGTAATGTCCTAGACTTATTCTAAACGTTTCTATTATACTAGATATTTGGCTTTTGTTACCCAGATTATATTTCGAATAATCCTGGTATAATCCATTACTTTTTAACTTGTATACCTCTTTTTATTTTGGCGTAAAATGTTGCCATTTCGTTTTGATTTTAGTCCATTTTAATCTGTCGTCTCTTGTTTTGTCATTCTACTCATTTAAAAAAAATAGAAGAATAAAAAATAAATATAAAAGTTTAGTATTGGACTAACGTACAGGTTTTAATAGGAATAATAAGGTTAAGAGGTGCACACGGGATCTCTTGGCAACCGAGGAGCGTTATACTCTAATTAAAGTTTGTTCTAATGATATAGAATTAAAGGAAGTACGATTCCGTGTATCAGGTGAAGTGTAGTATTGTGCACGAAGTTTTTCATTGCGTACTAGGTCTGTACAAAGAATAATTGTTTGCTATAAATTATTACGAAGAAAATTAATTAGTAAAAGGTGTAAATACAAAAACTTATTTAGTAAATCGTAATTTTTTTTATCTGCAACGAGCTAAGACTTGATCCCAATTTGCATACATCAGTTTTAATAAGGTGACAAGTGTAACACTATGCTGTTAAGACGGTAAATTGAAATATGAGTATACCTATATTAGTTAGTGAAGATAGCCCTGGAGTCAAACCTGGCACGCCCATATTACAAAGCAAGTGGTAACCCACTACCCCCAGGAAGTAGTTACATCAATAGCCGAATTATAAATTAGTTATATTTTTAGTTACGGTTTTTTTTTAAACTTTCGTAGGTATTAAATATGGGAACATGTAAGAGCAATAGCGCCTGAAATAATTTTAGAACATGTCAGCGTTGAGGGAACCACGAACATGACTTCGAGGATTGCCATTATTACATAAAAAGAAAACTTTCAAAATTTTACATTTATCCGACAGCCGGATCTCGACTGTTCTTATAACGCCGGTGCATTTCTTTTTATACCCGCGCAAGATTAAAAAAAACATGAGTCATATCTAAATTGAACTCAAAATCATAATTAATGAATTTTTTAAGTACAAATAATACGATCGCACCGACATACACAAGTAATTTATTTATATGTCCCGTACGCGAATATGTCTACTGTGGTAATTTACAGCATAGCAGCTCAAGATACAAGCGCAGCTTAGTTTTGGAGGCACTACTTAATAATATAAAAAATGTATCCTTAACTTAAAAACCACGTTTCACCTGAATTATTAGACGGTGATTGTCACAAATTTTTGATAAAGAGAGTGTACGTAGATCTATAAACTATTAAACTAATACTATTTCATAACTTTTTATCGGTAAATGGCTTTGTTCTATATTTATATATTATTTTAATGGAAACTTGTAATGTATTTTTTGAAGAAACAAAATAAGATTACATCAGTTATCCCCGAAGCTTGCTTAGAGCTTGCATGTGTAATAGAATTGACCGCATTTCCGAGTTGAATATAGTGTTCGCAAAACAAAAAGGAACACGATTCCGGTAAGAAACGTGACTAGAATTTCGTATGTCAAAATTGTTGAATAAACAATTTATTATACGTTGAGGTTTATTTATAGTTTGTTTTAACATAATCTCTTTATTATATTAAAAGAAATTCTTGTTCATCATTATGCATTATTTTTTCAACGCGCTAAACTATTTAGAAACTAAAATTTAAAATGGATCGTGAGTTCTGAGCCGCTGTTTCACTAATAAAATATCGTGAAGTGACAATTTTACGATTTTATAATCCTGGTACACTGTTGACAGAGGGTACCCCTGGTGGTTGCAAAAGTTAATTGAACAGCAAGTTTATAAAATTTTATATTAAAGTCTTAGAAAAAACTAGAATAATTACTAATGGTCTTAAATGTTGACACAGTGGTCTTTCTCCGCAGCTCATGCAGAGAGACATAAACACAATTTCTGTCTAAATAATTAAATGATTCATATAAAACTTTTAATTGAAAGAATTAAATATTTCTTAGCATTGCACATGAATTTATTTTGAAAATGTTTTAAAATGCAGTATAAAGAACAACAGTTAAAAATTTCTTGCGTTTTTCAGTTTTTTATTTTCATCGTTAGGGTTTTAAAAACGACCTGATGAATTTCAATGCAATCTGGTTGAATAGACGTCTGTTGAAACAGCAACCTTGTGAATATTAATGTCCGCTCTGTACTTCCCAACTGCGCACTGCATCAATTTGGAAAACATACCCAAAAGTTTTAAATAAGCTAATGAATGAATGCTAATAAAACTGTGTAACGCGGAAAGACTAATTTTAAAAATAAAATCATGATATATACACGGACGTATAAAAACAAGAATGCAATTAAAGACTAATGTGTATTTTGGTAATGAATTCACTTACTTTCTCGCTAGACCTATTTCTTTATCTATATAGATTTTTCATTGATTACTTAGTGTGAGTCCACCAACAATGTATTCGGTAAGTCGGCAAAATTGACAAAGATGAATTATTGCAAGTGAAATGAAATTTAAACCTTATTAAACTTTATAAATTTCGGATAATTGGACGTTGTGCAACATTGCTGCAAATAATTAATTCGCTGAAGTAAATCGTAGATATTATGTATGTGTTTACATTAACTGATAATTTATTCCCGTGGTTATATTATCATTATTAATATTTTCATTTATGTGCCCGTAATGTATTGCACAATTACCGCATATATTCTGATTGTAACGGCTGAATTGCCCGTATTATATTTGACAATTAATACAGATACAAACTAGATAGTTTCAATAGTCTTTATCAATTCGGGTGAAATTATTTGTCATCGACAATTTTCTCATCTAAATTTGTATAAAACTATTTATATTTTTGGTTTAAGAAAATTAATAATACATCGTTGATTTTTGCTAGATTTCTGTCTGTATGCAATATTATAGCATTCAAGTTTTTTCTGTAGTTTTGCCACTGTACACTAGTTTAAATTATTAGACATGTCTCTTCAAATATACATTTAATATGCTATAGTTTTTACATTAACACTTAACCATTCACAGAGTTAGAACAGATACATGCCTAATTAATTTTGTTAACTTATAGACGATTTTCTACAAACTTCACGTATTTTGTGTAAACTTACTAAAAAAACATTTAAACACCTGGACGTAAATCATTAAAACGCTAAAAAATATAAAAGTTAATTAAGTTTTTTGCCGAGTACAGTGGAAAACACGAGAATAGCTTATTCGACCTATTATGCAGTTCTAAGCTCTCTAACAGCTCACGTTTCATTTCAGAACTGTTCGTTCATACGTATTCATTAAAAATTAGTTAAGATTTAATTAGATCATTATTTTATGAAAACTAACAATTAATGAATTTTAGGTAATTGTATGTAAAAATATCGTTTCCGATGCACAAAGGCGCATTTGCATTTGCATTTAGCCCTGTGGAACGGGGCCCTGGTTCAATTCGACCACTCCTCTACTAGCATAACAGAATCACATGTTTCAGTAATCATACATATGTATATGAGCTAGAGCCTTCTAAGTGAGTACGCTTCTCGATCCTTGGCTTCATTATCACCTTACGTTATCGGAAATTAAGCTCAAGTTTAGTCCACTGTATTTGAAATATAAAGAACGACTAAAGGCTTTATAAAGGTGTCGGAAACGAAACTTAATAAAAAGAAATAGGTATACGCTTATGCGTTGCCAACACATTTTATACATAAAAGGAAAATCTTTTAACTATAATGCCCAAAATCTTTTCTTTTCCTCGAATTTTCGTATATATTTACCAGTGTGTCTATCCGTGGCGTGGCAGTTTCGAAAGGGGTGATTTGGTTTTGATATTTTTGTTTTGTCGAAAGGGTCTAGTATTCTTAGCTGTAATTAAACAATGTTCAGCTGAAATAAGATTTCGTTTTCCAACTTTTTATACAAGACATATTTGTTTATGTTTGTAATTGAATTTTCATTTTTTTTTTGCCAAATTAATTATTGCCAACATTTCCTTTTTCAATAGTATAGCCTATATAATAACTTGTTTAATTGAATAACTCTACCTCACTCTATTAACATTTCTTATCTATATAAAAACAACTAAACTATAAAATAAATATATTTGTAAACTACTAAACTATATAAATAATCTATTTAAAAAACCTGCTGCTAGGTATCTATCTATGTCAAATATATGAGAGTTTATAAATCTTAGTTGATATTTACTACTATTAACATAGCTGTCTACCAAGTACTCTTAAATGTTTAAGCTTTACGAGTTTTTCCTAAACCGCAGAATTTTTACGTTCATTTTTAAAAGAGATTTCTCATATACTTTTTAATCAAAATACGTATTAACAATGTTATATAAATAATAAAATTTTTATTGTCCTTTTCTCATCATAACAAAAAAGAAAAAATGTTCTTATCACTAAACTATACGAAATATTTTAAATATGCATGTTTATATCAGATCTTTGCATGCACCGTTGCTCTGACATACATTACAATTAGAATGCGACATTATTTATAAAACTCTGCTTTTCCACATAAAAGAGAGTAAAATCAGGAGTCTGCGTTAAAATTTACATTACATTACACTATTTCATTTGACGTTAGTAGCACAATTTTCGTTTTGTGAGAAAACATATCATAGTTATGTAGCTAATCTGTCCGGATGATTGTACAGAATTATATGGAGCTCGTTGCCTCTAAACAGAATGTCATATACAACTCAAAAACCAAATTATTTCAGTAACTACAGAGCTGTTTAGTTAATAGGCTACATAAACAAAATTGCTACTTAATAATTTCAGGTGTTTATCAAATAATAAGTGTATACTGTTATAACTTGTCGCCATCTCTCCCTCAATGTCATAAAAGAAAATACAGTGCATACATTTGTTACTGTGTGTTAAAGAATTCAAAATGATTAAAATAAAGTTTGCAATTAACTTAATTTTGCATCAGTAATCATTAAAAGTATAATTTATATTTTTTTAAGATATATTTTCACAGAAAATTTTTCATACTTAAAACTAAGTTATATTCTGAAACTGGTTTATTTTTATAAATTATAGACATACTTTTCGATAAGTAAATATATAATTATTATACATTTCTGATAAGATTCGCTTAATTACGCATAATTTTTAATATTACTAGATGAACGGAACGATATTTATTTTTACTACGTAACGTACGAAATATTATTCGAGAAACGCGTTTTACCATATTATTTCCCAATTTTTTATTTAAGCAAATTACTTTTATTTAACAGTCATATTAATACGTAGTCTGTAAAAACAGTTATCATTACCATTATCAATTCAGCGTTTATCTTCGACTGTTGAACATAGGCTTTCCCAATTTGTACCACGACCTGTAAAAAGTTAGAAATTATGCCACATACGAAAGCTTGGAAGTTATAACTAAAAAACTAATATCGTAAGAGATTTGTATAAAATTGTGCGTCAATGTTTCATATATATCAAATGGGGATGAAATCACCACTGCTTTATTAGTCGCTAAACAGTAGTATGAAAAACATGCTATGTTCTATTTTAAAGGTGCTTTACTTTATAAAAGTAATTAAGTTTATGTTTAGGATTTTATTACTTTTTCAAAGCTTAAAATTATCTAAGGCTGTATGACATCATATTACATAAATTTATATATCTTTAGTTTAAAAAAATAAATTTTTATCTATGTCTGAAGAGTCTGATGGGCTCAGGAGCTACTAGAACCAGGATTGTGTCTGCTGATAGCCTAAAGTCATCGTTAAAATTTCTCTTTGTCGCTAATGTTATTAATACGTAACATTTAAAAAAAAATTTAAACATCGTTTATTTTCAATGCGTTAAATTTGCACTGCATATGTATCAATAAACTGGTGAGCTCATCGATTGATTGAAATGTTTAAATTCAGCCTCGCACTAAATGTTGGTATGAAGTGCAGTGCGTCCTGGTTATTCAGAATTTCAAGTCTATTTTGGTTTACGTTAACAGAAAACGAGGCGCGTTGTAATAGTTACCATATTTGCGATGATATTAACTATTTTACAGTTTTTTCGCCCATGGTATTTGTACAAAGTAAAGTCAATAAAATTACTATTTAATCTTAGAAAATATTTAATGAAGATTTACCCCTTATTTTATATTATTTACTATGATTGTACATCATTTATTTAGTAAAAACTTTTTTCTATCTGTTATAGTTTTACGTTGCTCTGAAGTCACGTATTGATATTTCAGTATAATTGTAAAAAGTATTTAAAATTAATTGTTTTACAAGTTTATTAAAACAACAATAAAATATTCGTAAAAAAAAACCTTATCATTTGCACAGAAACTACTTTTTTTAACATATTTTCCGCTAAAAAAGTATACGTGTGGAAATTGTTCCGCAAAGAAAATGCACCCTAGAGGAAAGTGTATAAAGGTAAAAGGCTTCTTACTAGAATGGAATTCTATTGAATTCTATTACTTTTGTGTACAAACGTCTGGATATTATGCCACTAACTGTTTATTATTTTTATGTGCAAAGAATGGCCTGATAGTCTTTGAGTACCTTTTTAAATTCAATAAGGAAGTGTTATATCTACTTGAATATATACATATTTTTTACTAACAATACTATCCGTTCATATGTAATCTTTATATCATATGTGTGCCTTAAACATATTTGTACCGTATCGATTTATAACACAAGCATAGTAAGAAAGTTTCCTTTTTCTCTTTATTTTTTTGCGAGGTTTCAACCTTTAGGGATATGACAGCTCCATTGACACAAAACTAAACTATAAACACAGAAGAAAAGATAATACTACGGTCCTCCTAATTCAATTATAAATATTAAAAGTAAAAAGTAGAATTTGTAATAATGATGAGGGAGTCCTCTTCAATCCGTAAACATGTCAAAAATAAATCGTGCTGCGTTGGGCTTTTGTTTACACAAAATAATTTGTAGAGTACCTAGGTTTTGCATAGTAATAAAATCAAATCTTTTAGATGACGCCCACGTAGGCAGAATACATGCCTATGAAAATACCTTTCATGTATGCATTTCAGGTGGATCACAAAGGTAAATACACGTTCACAGGGAGCTTTGCCTTTGGTATATCAAGCGTTTGTGTATCAAAATCCTATTCTCCATCTCATCTCACATAAGTATCATAAGAATCGGGTGTAGAAAATCCTTCAGTAGAACTCAGTAAGCAGATTTGAAAATGCTGCTGTAGTTAACATTAACTAATTAGTAGCATAAATGGGACTTTGCTTATTCATAATTAATAAAATAAATTTAAATTTTTTTTAACACAAGTTGGTTGTTTTTGTCTCATTACGTCGTTAAATTCTACAGTTAATTGATATTCTACGACAAACTAAAAACCAAGTTGTATAAAATTAAAAAAATATGTACTGCTGTCTGCTGTTCATCTGATTAAATTTAGTTGTTGTTGGAGGAAATTAAAAAGTTATATTAAAAGTTAAACATTCACGGCTTACAATGTTTCGATAAACAAAGAATTCACTCACAGAACAAGGACTCACTGGGAATTCCTTTCGTGTGATGGATATTCTCAATCGATAGTAATTTCTTACCTTGACGTCTTCAACGTGACGTTCCACTGAATATTTTACGATGTTATTAAATATAATGCCAATACGTAAACATAACAGTTAATGTTCTTTCAAAATTATATCTCAACATAAAATAAGTATTCTAAATCTTTTCATACATTTTAGAATTGCTTTCACCTGAAAAGAGGGTGCTTCAATGGGGGTTTTTAGAGTGGTTTCTTTTCACATGAAAGTAATCTACAGCTTATAAAAATGTCTGTTAAAAATAGTGAAATAAATGAATAAAGATGAAAATGAAGCATTACTTGAAACGAGGACGGCTCGTCTTTTAAAATGTACAAATTATTCATACGAAAAAATAGTTTCAGCTGTTAAGAGAGAAAAATTTTTGGTGTTGATGATAGTTTTAAAAATATCACAAGTGAAATTTTTTTAACCAACAATAAATAAGAAGTTCTCAATCCGACTTTGTTCATCTTTTTGCTTTTTTTTTTCTTCTAACATTATAACGTATTCTGATTTTAAAGTTTTTTTCGGTTGGAAAAGTTTAGGTCCAATCAGATATACATAAAAATTTGCCACACAAAAAAAACGTCCGTTGGACGAGAAATACAAAATTGTAAGAACTGTTAATCTGTATTAAAAGTTAATTTTGTTGTCTTTGTGATCCCGAGGAGCTTTCCGGGAAAAAACTCATTGTTCTCCGTTAAATATTTAACTTGTGTCGAATTTGAAATAGCGGGATCCGCTCTGGCTGCTAAAGTTTTAGCTGTTAGTTTTAAAAATTGGTGATTAAATATTTTTCACTTTGCTTTATTGCTTATTTAAACCGTCTATTCAAGACAAATTAAAAAAAAAAACGCAAATAAGATTGTTGTTTCAAGTATACTTTTCTTCTCTGTTTCCTATTAATTTGTTTCCGTGTAAATTTTGTCTAATAAAAACTGTAACGAGGTATTACACTGGCGATAGAAATAGGTAGTATGCGCTGCGGTAACTTTTAAATAGTATTACCAAGAGTTTCACCTCGCCAGCAGTGACCAATGTACAAGGTTGAATGAAATATGTAATCTCTTAGAAATTGTGACGCAACATGAAACTCACACTGCGAAAATTTACAAGGACGTAGTTAATAAAAATAATTAAATGAATGAGAAAACGTCTACATTACCCATTTTCCGAGCCAGCAACTTTACACAAAATTAAAACGAATCTTCAAACGCTGATAAAATCAACAAGCAACCTTCCACGCAATTTTAACCTTAACAGGCAAAGATACATAAGTGTTATTTAATTAATTACTGTGATATAAAGTCACTTTATTTATTATTTCACAATATTCATCCAAAAAACTACGATAAAAGAAACGAACATGCACATACACGTTCTTCTAATTATACATAATATTTTAGTTCGACATTAAATAAATGTTTATAGAACCTTATCTGCATATGCAAACTACCTTCAAACCCACCATTAGCGTATAAAGTACACATGCAAGTTAAAATTTATAGCCAATATTTTTTCCGTGACATTTTTATGGACTTGCGAATATTCGAGTTAACTTTGATTATTTCGGAAACGAGTTTCAATTTAAGTTTATTGCAGAAACGAGCTATAGCCGAAAAAGATTTTACTTCACCACTGTACGCGGGTTGTTCTCGTGCAGCTTTAGAATCTACTTCCATCGCAGAGTATATTAGTACTGTCAAACAATATTGTGCAAAACACGCAGTAGCTGTTGAAGCTATCTACTCTGTAGATAGTGAAATTATAGGATAAAAATATCTCACAAGACTAGGTATCGTCTGCAATAAGCTTTGTGTAAGCGTTCAAATTACCACTTGAAAAAAGTTTTAGTTGAATCTTCATAACCATTCAAGCTATGCTTTATAATCTAATGTTAGATCCGGTTTAAAATAATCAGTTTTTCAGTGTGTGTACTCATAAAGGCATGTTAGACACATTGATAATATAAACAAATAGTTTTTATTCCAAGTCGGCAAGGCATTCCTTGAATGTAGAACATTCCAGGTATGAAATTATAATAGAATTGTATGTAGGTTAATACTAATAGTGATTGTTACAATAAAAAAAATCTTTTCCAATAATCTACACTACGATTACAACTTTCTCTTTTATAAATGTCCGTAACATTTTGATATTGTAAATTAATTGATTAATAGGTGTTTGCAATTATAAATATTTCATGAACACAATTATCAAAACACCTCGACTAATACAAATTGTGAAATGGTAATATTCTTTTAATCAAACGCAGGGTTGAAAACTTATTTTCTAATTGAAAAACAACGGGTGAAGTAGTAAAATGTAAGCTTATAGCTAACCGATACCAAAGTTTAAGTGGTTATAAACTTTATATAGGCTTCGAAGTTACAATTTGTAGAATACGAGCTGAATCGTGCCAAGTGTTGTTTAGCTTAGCCCGTTTATTGGTAGCTGTGGGTAATAACTTTAGCCTGGCAGTCTTATGAGTTCCCTTTATTGTTTCTTTTGAATTAAAATTTTGTCAATTAATTAACAATTGAAAACGATGGCACTTAAAATTAACTTTGATTTTTAAATAAAACTTTTAAATAATTCTATTTGTAACACTTAAGAAATAAAAAATAAAAGGCAAAATACCGAAATTTGATTTAACTATAAATATGTGGGAGAACTTTTAGAAATATTAAACATATATACTAGTTTAATATTCAGAAGGTTTCTTGTTTATGCAAATGAATAAACCAGTTAATTATTTAATGTAAAATAGAATTAAATTAAAGATGAATTTTAAACTACATACTTTGACAAATATATAAAAAAATTAAAGGTAACGTAGTGAAAACATATGAAGTAAGAGTAAGTTTAACTTTATTGGTAATGTATGAATAATATATATAAAAATATGAATTTCAACATCACGAAGAGTATTTTTTAGTGATCAAATATATAATCTTTCATACACTCATATCGTCTTCCAAGTTTAATAAATCGAGTAATATCCGCTTAGTCATTCAAATTCCATTATCTTCATGATTCAAAGCGGAGGCATCTTGTATGTAAATTATATTTGCTCGGGAATTTTCATACCACGTGAAAAGAAAGTGAAAAATTATTCAGTCGAATGTAAATCTTAATAAAATTTAGTCTTTCAATTCTTGTTAAATTGTGTTATTGAGAATATTACGAATGGTGATGATGATAAAAAGTTTTTCTACTTGTGTTAGGTCCCTTTTGGAGCTCGCATGAAAAGGTAGTGACTAATATACGAGTACGTACGGTTTTCCGGCTTTATTGCTTTGCATGCAATAACTAAGCTGCTAAAATTTAGATTAGCAGAACATACTGCTTAGCTAAATCCTTTGCATCTCCATTAAGTGAACAACCTTTCTGTTAGTTTAAATTTATGTATAAAAATATCTGTTTCATGTATTAGATAATGTTTTATGTGTAACAATTAAAAATATTTGCGTAAGTGTTCTTTTAAATTTGTGGTCTGAATATGAAAATTTATTTAAAGCAAAGGTTTCGTACGTTGTCTTAATGGGTGGTTTATGTTCCATCCGTCGGGGTTAAAGCTGATTTTGCTGAATCAGTGCGATCCATTGAGGCTGTCGCTGCGTCAGCTTCATACCTATTAAAGTACTCTATTTGGACTGCACTATAGCATACCTGACTGTATACTATTGAGCATAGAGTACTAACTGCAGCGTGTCGGAGTAAGTTGAAACGAAATGATATATTCGAACTATATTTTTGGTATGTTTTAGTTCTTGAAACGACAACCAAACAAATCTTATAAATTGATATGTGTACTATATATATACGAGTAAATACGCATAAACATAAATCAGTGCATGATTATATTCTTAAAGAACGAAAACTTCAATAGCAAAATTTTCGTGTAACAACATTTTAAGCCTGTATTAGTCATATTGTAAAATGCTTATAATTTAATAGGAGACATAATTTTTATAAGATCTTTTAATAAACTTTGATAAGTTTCAATATTAATAATTTAATTACATGATGTCGAAACTCCTTTACCTTTAAAATACAATAAGAGGACCTCTTTACTACTCTTTACTCTAAATCGTTTTGTTCGCGATATGATTATGATGTTTTATACCGACAACTCAACTTATTATGAAATCTATAAGAATAATTTTTAAGGAATTCATTTTCTTGTTCAATGATTCATATAGAATAAAAAGTTATTACTAAATATTTACACATAGGCCATTGAAGGAAATTATTTAGCAAATCAAAATGAATAGTGATTATTATGTTACAATTTTAGTTTTTGTAACACTACTATAATTTTTTAAAAAAATGCCACTTTCAATGATCCCACAGCTGATTCTCGTTGTGTTCTTTCATAATGACAGAATTAAAGCCATATATCCATCACTCTGGTCAATGAATTGGCAGATATCGCATTCACAAGAAATATGTTTTTATTGAAACATCGGTTTCTTCACAATATTTTCATTCACCAGACTCATGATAGTCGTATTTACAACATCACAACACCAACATTGTTACAATTACAAATTTTTAAGATTATTATTTTACAAACACACGTTCAATTGTTCTAATTATTGAGCTTGGAGAAATGATTGAAACACTATTACAGGCGTATTTTCCAGTGCCAATATGGAACCGGAAATTGCGCGTGTACCGACACGTTAACGACGTTACAGCCGTGGAGGTCCGCAGGAACACGTTTCAATTTGACGACGATAATGAATGTTTCCAGCCGGGTAATTTTAAGTGTAACACCAAAATACCAGATTTTATCAAGCAGACCGAAAAAGCTGTAGAAATTGTGTTTAAGAATTACATTAATCAATTTAGACGGCTAGTTTTAAGAAAATCGAAGATCAGGCTATTTAGTAATCTTTAAATGGCTCCCGTACAATAACAGTTGGTATATTATATTTTTACAGATACATAATTATTGAAAACAAACTTTTGAAAAACTCTTCGCCTTCAGGTTCATATCACATATACACAAAAGAAATATAATCCGTCAACTGTATGTACGGTAAATAAGTCAAGTTTTACTCGATACGAAGGACGTAAAACTTTAAGTAGGTAGAACCTATTATAATTTGAGGACTCGTTTTAATACCATCAATAAAGCATTAATTTGTTTAATTCTATTATATTACAATATCATAAAAGTTTCTACCTAATAAAAGTTTTATGTGTTTAGTCTGGGTTCACACTTGACTAATTTACTAAACACGTTCAATGCTACTACAATTTTGACGATGTCTCCCCACGTGCCGCCATACATTTCGCGTTGGACTCACCAGTTGAGTCGCCAGCACTGTAGTAAGAATTAAATAAACTCACACCGTGAGTCGCCGGCACTACGTTTGTATCAAATTTTTATTTTGTAGTTTTTTTTTAATTACTTTAGCTCATGACACTAATACTTCAAGATAAATCCCCAGCGAACATCCATACTTTCTAGCCCAGATCCAAACTACACTCCCGGACACTTCTATCGGCCCACCTAGTGTTTAAAAGTTTTAACGGTGCCGAGTTAAAAATAAATGTTAGGTGGAGCAATACGTTTTAATGCAGTTTTAAAGCTGATTTTTTTGGTCAACCTTTATGTATATTTTTTTTTTAATTTTGAATTCATTTCAATTCATTTCATTTCATGATTATGAACAAAAAACGAAAATTCGAGTCTGTTCATTGTTTTCAAAGACCCAGTAATGGAGAAAACTTTTTTATTTCGCACAAGTCGGATTTCTTTTTTTTGATGTTTCTGATTATTGGTTCCATAAAAAGGCAAATCTAAACTTAGAGCTAGTTTTGACCAAAAAATATGGATACTCTGACTGAAATTGTCGCCCAAGCTGTAAAATTTCTGCCGGCCAAATCAATTCGAAATTACAAAAAAAATAAAAAAAAAACATACATAATGGTTGACCAATAAATCTGCTTCAAAACTGCATTAAAACTTATTGCTCCACCTAACATTTATTTTTAACTAGACACCGTCGAAACTTTAAACACTGGGTGGTGGGCCGATAGATGTGTCCGGGAGTATAGTTCAACCAATTGAGAGTTTCAGGAATCGATGTCATGATCCATATTTACGTAATTATTTACTTATCCTTTCCCCTTTCGTTACGCGTTTTAGAAGAAAGTATAAGATATAAGAAATTATTTAAAAACCAAATTTCAGTATGCTCTACGAGTTTTCGATTAGAAAGGTCGTATAATAGTCCTTTCCAAAACTCCCACTGCAGTCGTCCTTAGCGTTAGGATGGACCTCGGGAAGTCCGTTCGAAATTCAGTTCAGGAGCTTATATGAAGCACTTGTGCGTACCGCCGAGGATACTACCCTGATAGCTTAACTACTTCCATAAATTGTTTATCTAGCTATTCGTGCGCGTGAAGAGATAATGTACAATGCAGTGTATACCCGATTAATATATTTTTTTTTTAATACTACTATGCGACGAGACGAGCAAGACGTTCACATGATGGTAAGTGATACGCTTGCCCATAACAACGTGGTGCTAGTTAAGATGGTACACACTGCACCACATTGCGCTCGTCGCCTTGAGACATAAGGTGTTAAGTCTCGTTACCCCAGTAATTACACTAGCTACAGCGCCCTTCAAACCGGAACACAGTAATGTTTGCACACTACTATTTGGCGGTTGAAATAGGAGCTGCGGTGGTACCCATTCAGACGCTCTCCGGCAACAGAGACCTACCACCTGGTAAATTTACGATTCCATTAACTTTCTAAGCTTGTACAGCTTCGTAGAAATCAGCAGGTTGCAGATCAGAATCCAGGAGCTGATGAAGTTTTAAAAAAGCAATCTTCACGGCTCTTGTACGTCGTAATTATGATGCATAAGGACATGAAGTGATACATTGTCAGCGCAGCACACATTCCGCTGCTACACTAAAGAGGGCTAGACTTTATGCACAGTGCACTATGAATAAGGTCGTTTAGTTCCCACGAAGCGAAAACTCCGACGTTAAATTCTCAACTTAGTTAATGTTTAAATTCTCGGGCCTTTCAAACTTTATATTTATAGTATAGTGGGTTACGCTTGTTTCTTAACTTATTTCTTTTTTTGAAATAACGCTTTCTAACAAAATTATTAACTTATTATTAAGAGTAGCAAATGTCTTTTAAAGTTTTTAATTAATGTAATATGAATAACATAATTTTATAGTAAGTAATATTTTGAAGAATATATTATTTGAATTATAAGGCATAATAGTATTTTGTAGAATAATGAAGATCGCGAGGAATCGTTTCATCGGACCGGTCGTATCTATTGTAAATATTTATGTTCAGTAGTCGAAGACAGCAGGTTGTAATGATGATGCGGATTATATATACTTTGCAATGTTTAGTTTAATACAATAATCATAACTTATTCTAGAGCACAAACGAAATTATATCAGTGATTCATACAGAAACATGTGTTAAAGTAATGTAATAAAACTTATTACAGAAGAAACATTAATCACACAGAGCAATGTTATTACTGCCTCACAAATCACCGCGCAACACAGAATAGACTTCGGAAATTAATAAGCAGTCATCGCAATAATGATAAGATATTAATATTGTAGTTGTAGTTTATAAAAATTACGCAATTGGAAAACTGGTTGACGTAAAAGTTAACGCCTTCGAGAATTTTTTGGTCATTAATAGTGTAACTTTTCTTTAAATACTTGCGACAGACTGAGTGGTCTACTTGATATGTTTGATACCCTTTGCCAATGAAAATTGTCTTTAAAGCAATACTTTGAATGATCTTGTTGTTTAGCGATTGAGTGTGAGTTGTAAAGCGAGTTGTTGTCAACGCGTTACTTCTCAAAGAGGTACGAGTGCGTTTCCCACTGAGCTTTAGCTTCCGGTGAAGGACAGCATCGCCAGGAAAGTCAAATATTCCTACCTTCTATGGATATATGACAACAGCCTTAACTTGTTTCTTGTGATAGAAGTCATCGAGTACCAATTCCCACTAGAGGTGTAGTGAGAGCATTAAGAGGTCTCTTGATTTATTTAGTATACTATTCATAAATGTCAGGTTCTAATAACATAGACAGTTTTCTTAATGGTAACCCAGCAGGGGCTCAGTGCCTTTTAACAAGTGAGTATCAACACCACCCTCAGAAGCTACTCTTGGATTTTGCGAATTCTCCTCGATATTTTCCTTTTCTGGAAGCTCAATTTCCACTGGAATTACACCTACATTTCTTCGAGTCATACAACTCGTACTTTAATGGCACATAAGTGTCATTAAAGTACGAGTACAAAAACCTCATTTATCACCGCTTTTCAGTTAAATAAAAAAGAAAGACATTGAGACCTCTAAACTACTATTCAAAGTAATTCAGGTTTTTACCGTTTTTCATTTTTGTTATTTTAACAATTTACTGTTTTTTTTATTTCCCTTAATTAACATTATTGTCTAAACTTTTTAATGTTTTTAATAATTAATGGTATATGTTGAATGTAAGGATTTTCTGTAGATTCATAATTTATATTTACCATTAGGCGAGTTTTAACGCTACGGTACATATTTTCTTAAAGGTAGATATTGAAAGGTCTTCCGCTTATAAGAAATCTCATTTAATTTTAATGAATCCTTTTCATTTGAAAGCTATTCTGATATGAATGGGATCTTGTAAATATTAACAAGCACGTTTTTATTAGCTCATCGTTAAATTTTTTTTTGATAAGTATAAATGATTTATATTTCTAATTTAAACCACTTAATAACATTCTCTTTCAAGACCAGCTTTTTTTTTTTTTTTTTTTATACGAGGGGAAATCTTATAAAGATACTCGACACCGTGGGGAGCGGCGCCGGGTTATGTGGGATTTTCACCCACTAAAACCCCTCGGCGTTTCTTTCTCCGCGCGTTTTTACTGGCGGCAAAGCGAGATCGACAGGGTCATGCTATCGCTATGCCGCCCGCGCCTGGTCCTTGGGACTCCACCTTTGTTGATAGGCTGTGGGCCAGCCATTTCCCCTGCTCCAGAGCAGCGTGCTGAAAACGCCCAGCATGCTGCTCGCACTCCGAGCCGTGATGTTACCGGGTGTCAGACTCCCCATCCAACACCCGCGGCTCCGCTCATAGGGGCGGCATCAGGCGAGCGTAAGCTCGCCGCCTTCGCCCCGTGCATCGTCGGCGAATGCGCGCCGAGGAGGGATCTTTCTCCCTTTCTCGCTCGGCGGCCTCTTTTTGCGATATGACGGCTTCGCAAAACGAGGCGACCGCCTCCCACGACCTCTCTCTGTCCACCATGGCGCGGATCACACCAGGTAATGAGAGGTCGTTGCCGATCTCCGCACAGAGATTGGCTCGCTCCGTCGCCCACGCGGGGCACTCCGCCAGCGTATGCTGAGCTGTGTCATCATCACAGTCGCAATGATGACACTCCGCTGTCGGCTCGCTTCCTGCGGTGTGACAGAGATACCTCCCGAAGCTACCGTGCCCCGAGAGGATCTGCACCAGTCGGAATGTAAGCGATTTGTGGCGCCGGTCCACCCACTCTTTGAGGAGCGGACGAATAGCCTCCACAGTTCGCTGCCCAGCTCTCGGCTCAGCGAGCCGGCGTTTCCACCGCCGCATGATATCTTCATGCGCGGAGCGTCGCCATCTCTCTACCTCTTCCGGAGGTGGAGCTACACCTCTAGCTCTGGCTCTGGCGCGCTGACTGTAGACCTCCGCTAGGACACGGGCGTCAAGGTCCCAGGGAGGGGTTCCAGCCAGCACGCATGCCGCCTCGTGTGAGACCGTGCGGTATGCCCGAATTGCCCTTATCGCCATGACCCGCTGCACTCTGTACAACAGGGCCAGACTCTCCGCGGACAGGGCATCGGCCCACACAGGTGCTCCATACAGCGCCATCGAGCGCAGCACGCCAGTGTAAAGACTTCGGCATGCTGTCTTCGGTCCTCCGAGGTTGGGCAAGAGCCTTCCGAGAGCAGATGACGTCCCAATTAACTTAGGAGCCAAACTGCGGAAATGCTCTCGGAAGTTCCACCGGCTGTCGAGCGTCAGCCCCAGATACTTCATCCGGGGCTTCAACTCGACCCGGGTGCCGCAGATGTTAAGGCTGGCACCCGTTGGTGGTCTTGCCCTCGGGCCGTGAAATAAGAGGGCCTCGGTCTTGTGAAGGGCCACTCTCAACCCGAGCATCTCGATGCGCCGTACTACGAGGGCTACTCCAACTTCAGCTCGTGTCGCCGCTTCATCGAAGTTTGCCCCACGGGCTGTGACTAAGGTGTCATCTGCATAGCAAATGACCCGCAACCCAGTGAGGAGGGCGCCGCGGAGTACGAAGTCGTACCCCATGTTCCATAATAGGGGTCCTAAAACCGACCCCTGAGGAACTCCGCACCGCATCTCTCTACGATGGATCGTACCGTCCCGGCCCACGTACGAGATCTCTCGTCCGTGGAGGTATGACCAGATGATCCGTCGGATGTACATCGGCAGACCATGGAACCTGAAGGCCGTCTCAATCACCTCGAAGGGCAATGAATTAAAGGCGTTGGCGATATCAAGAGACGCCGCCAACAGCACCCCACCCCCCGAAACTGCCTCTACGGAGAGATCCTTCAGGTTCGAGATGGCGTCGATGGTAGACCGCTCATCCCGAAAACCATACTGGCAATCTGCCAGATCGGGTCCCACGCTGCGAAGATGATTGACAATACGAGCTGCCAGAATACGCTCAAAGAGCTTACCCGCATCGTCAAGCAGCACAATGGGACGGTACGCAGACGGCGAGTCTGCAGGTCGTCCCCCCTTCTGGACTTTCAAGACCAGCTTTATTAAGGTGGCACAAATACATTACTGTTAAATTAATAGAACTAATTGAATTAATTTTCTTTTGTAACTGCAGTACATTTATTGATTAATATTTTTAACTCTTAGATTATAGAATAGTATAGAAAATACTTTATTGCGCACCAAATAATATTGAAATTAACAAAAGACATTACTATATATATAATAAATGCACAATGGGGAGTCTTATAAGCGATTTCTTCCAGACAACCTTTGGATTTTTTTTTTGAACGAGTATATGTTTGTTTACATTATGTTTGTAGTAATAATATTATGATAAGAATTCCATGCAATTGGTGGCAATCAATTCTTCTGATTACAAATATTATTATATGTTCTTCATATTGTTTAATTTTACGTCTCGTTTATGATCCTCTCTGCCATCCCCTTCGACTACTAAGGAGAATGAGTCATTTTAGTATGTATATTGAGAAACCAAAACATTATAACAAACATTATAAAAAAGTAGTTAATCATTTATTAATATTCTATATTAAATTTTGCTTTTGCAAACAAATTGTGTTCAGACGTATTTTAGATATTTCTATATATTATTGTATACATAGTCTACTTTATTAAATTTGATTCTGAACATTTTCTATTAGAGACT
Source organism: Byasa hedistus (assembly GCA_029286795.1). Taxonomy (NCBI): domain Eukaryota; kingdom Metazoa; phylum Arthropoda; class Insecta; order Lepidoptera; family Papilionidae; genus Byasa; species Byasa hedistus. Next base: position 5,195,839 of record JAGSMW010000001.1, read on the forward strand.
AAGTTAGAATTTATTTGAAATTGCGATAATAAATAAATTGCCTGGCAGGTGAACGTAACCGATGTGCTGTTTCTAAAAAGTTGCTAAGTGGAAATTTATGTCCGTGTAATATAGTCAAGAAACGTCTAAGTACATTAAGTTAACACAGGCTTGTAAATATGAACCTTTTATTCATTCTATTATGTATAATTTTATTCTTCTACATTGGAATGGCATGAAACGTCACTCAGACATACTGCAACTTTAGAAAGAAGTAACTTAATACGAGAATCGCTGGAAAATGTGCAAGAAAATTCAAAAAATATAGATAGTTCTTCAATACCAACATGCGCTAGTGGCATTTCTGTGGTCTACATATTTACTATGGTGTAGATAAAATAAAGTAAAGATTTTAATATGCAACACCGACAGTGGAGTTTCAATATTACGAGGTATAAGATTGTTAGAATTCTATGCAATATAGATAACCGTAAAGTTTGCGAAACAATTTCCACTTGTTACACAATGATAATGTTCACAATTTAATGTAGTTTGATGTATCGAAACAATGTAGAGTTCGGAATGTTAGCGGATATATGTGCGAGGAACGGTACAACTTATGTCCAACAGTATTCACCCCTTATCACTCACGCTTCAGATAACAATTGCTTGGAGGAGAGTATGTATTTACTTTTTACAACAACTATATATACTATGTAATTATAAATTTACGAACGATGTGGTACTCGATATATACGAAAAAGGTGGCACAAAAAGCCCCACGTTTTTTTCACAATAATACTAATATAACTTGTTCATTATTTTAATTCTACCTATATTAAGAATATTTTTTTACTTTTCAGTTCGATGTGCTATAAAAGCGATTTTTTTTTAGTATTTTTAAACCATATTTATTATACGTAAAAAAGGAAAATGAAATTTTATAAAGAAACATAACTTTTAATTCCTTTTTTTATTTGGAGTAAATATGTTCCCCATCATGTGAAATCAGAATAAATCATGTTTATCATGAACCCGCAGAAGCAGCTATTTATATTGCTTTGTTCTTACATAAAATCCTGATAAAGCAATACTGCTGATACAACAAGGAAAAAATTAATTTCACAGTTGTCATAGCCCCTTTTCGAAAATCCTACAAACTACCGGTTTCCTGACAAAGAAACTGATATTGATCACGTTACGGAACACATCCCCCGTCGCAGAGTAGTCTTTCTATTTGTTTTATTCTCGGTCATATTTGTAACCTTTGTTTATACGTGTTACGTATTAATCATTCTGAAAAAAATAAGTAAAAACGTTACCTATCTATTTCTATGTTTTTACTTAAGAGTTTTATTCGTTTTCTTGCAATCTAAGCAATGCTATTAGGACGACGAACCTGGATCTGTTTGACCTCATTACTTTAAGTAAGACACGAAATACGTTCCCCATAAATTACATTTATGAAAAGCCGAAGTGACTCCCGCCTTTTTGCTTTAAATAAAAAAACGACTACGGCGTTAGAAACATCACCATACCTTTTCAAATATTTCAAACAATTTTACCTTAAAATAATATTAAACGTACTTGCCGGGAAAATAAATTTCTTTTAAAAACTCCATTGATGCGTACCTCTTTGTACTTGAGCTATGCGAAAATGAATAGGACCTCATCATAAACAAAAAGGCGCATAAAACGCATCATTTTTCCGACGTAGTCTTTTAATGTTTCACAGAAATTGTGTGTTCAAAAAATTCTTAATACTAAAAATACCGCGTAGTAATACAGTCAGTAATCGGTAACAAAGCCGGATGAGTATAAAGAAGTTTTTATGCAGCCGTGCATCAAATCATGCATCAGCAAAGATGGCGAACTTCCAATTCCACTTCATAATCGATATGAAGCTCAAAAGGAAAAAATAGGAAGAATTCTCCGAGCTATGGTATTACATAGTATGACACCAAACGTTTTGTTGATTTTGAAAACAGTCGAATTTATACAGTGTTTCCTCATGTTTAAATATATATTTAATAACATGATTTGATTAAGACGTCATTGTTTAACATCATTGATAAAATCGATCAATTATTTAAGGAGTATAAAAACAGATTCTAACAATTTACCGATAATGTTTTTTTAGTTTCTTTCTTTCTAGATGTCGCTATAATATACCATGTTTTATATGGTTCAATCAATTTTCGTATCGGTGATCGATACTAACTTCCATTTACAGAGAAAAAATGCAATTTTTTTATTCTACTAATAGCAGATATCTGGCAAATGATACTGTCTAAATATATATCACCGAAGAGTCTATTTTATAAGCTGAACAGTAATATGCAAACTTTACTGTTTCAGTTGGAATGGCGTTGTATCTAATAACATTACTGGAGTAACGAGACTCAATATCTTTCACACGGGGACGAGCACAATGTAGTACAGTGTATATCGTCCAAACTACCTCCACATAGTTATGTGCGGCGTATCACTTACCATTAGGTGAACATCCCGCAGAACTATAGCATAGTAACAACTAATATACAAATATATAAGTCGGCTCTTAAGGATTCTGTGAACGAAATAATTTGATATCCAATACAACAAGTCGCTAAGATTTATTTTTAAAAAAATTATGTAAAATGTATTCATCATTTTAATTTCAATTTTCAATTTACAACAAAGTTTTGTCTCACTTAGCCATATTTTACGGTTTTGTTTCACAAGCTCCTTTTACTGCTTATGCTTATCGTTAACATGAAAATGTGAGAAGCGTACAATAAAATTTTTGTGTAAATACATTTATCGGTATCGTAAAATAAAGACCTTTTTCTTAATCTCCACCAATTTATGGCTTAAATTTCACATACTGTTTTTACTACATCGTATGATTGTTATCTCATGTTTAACTTCTTCAGTACATAAGCAAAAATCCTGAAGAGTTTTATTACACGTGTCTATTCTAAGTAGTAACATGTTGTTATGAAAACATTTCATATTAGGATGACAAAAGGATATCTTTTTTCAAAAAAAAAAATAGTTTTTAAATCTACTTAGAATTTGTCTTTTTTATAACAATAATAAATTAATGTCAATGTCATTATTATAAAAAAATCGTATTTATGTGCGCATACTCTTAAGTAATATGGGTGATTTATCAAAAAGTATTTCACAAACCTTTTACGCGAGCTTTTACCTTTAAATTTCATCTCATTTCGATGCGTGTAAAAAGTGACTAAACCTACATCAAAATGTATCAAAGACATGCTTTTTACATTTTCTTTTCAAAAAAATACTATATATACCAGCTAAGATTTCCTTTCAACTTACTTATACCTAAATCATGAACAAAATGACAGGTAAAGTAATAATATTTTTAGACAATTCAAAATCAACAAATACATAAATAAAGATTGGATAGTAACAAGAACAACAAAATAAAATATTTGTGAAACTACTAAATAAAGTTTTCAATTGATGTAAATAAATGGTCGGATATATTTGTACGTACAGTGAAAATAGCAGCTCAATAAATATTTAGGTACTACTGCTTTCGTTTATCTAAGAATACGTTATGGAAAGTTTAATAAAACATTATGAATGAATTTTAACATTAGACATAGCTTAAATATACATTAAACTTGTTACAATACAAATACTTGGGGAGAAGATGGATAAGTTATTAATACAATGTCACCTCAGTCAGAGAAACAATGAAACAAATTACACATTACTTTAAGAACATTGTCAAGGATATTTATAACAACATGTTTTTATCAATACATCTTTTCCATAACGATAAACCGTACGGCATATTACATAAAACAATAATTTAGTAAAATGATATTGATTTAAGGGTATTATCTTAAGGTTAAATTGATTATTTATTTTATTTTTTATCTGTGATATATATATAATTACCATCGCACACATTGTTAATAAACAAAATAAAATCGAAGACTGATAGAATATATGGCATAGTTGTATTCAATATACGTAGAACTTTTTTAATATTGGAGTATTACTCACTGAAAACTATACGTTTCCAGATATGTGCATTTTGTTCTCTGTAATTTTTTTTATCTGCACTTTTGGTACACTAACAAAACGCAAGTTATTGTAAAATTTGGTTGATGGATTTACGAAACTAAATACATATCTTTTTTTCAAGTATTTTACTTTACACAATGCTGAACTCTAATAAGTGACAAGAGTCACCTTTTTCCGCAACATTACTTCCAGCCTCTGTTTTGTCAGAGAATAATGACTGACATTACAGAGCCTTACTTCCTGTAAATGGGGAAGTGGCTCAATAAGCACAAAACATTTTTATTAACACATAAAATATGGTCTATTTTATTACCACCGTGATAAATCAAGGAGAATTTGTTAGCATATGTGCACCATTTTGTCTGGTAAATTAGTAGATGTATGAGGGAAAGTGCAAGTTATTTTAGGTGATGTTGGAAGTAGTACTATATTTACAACTAAATTGAAAAAGTTCAACAATAGTCACGTAAGTATTGAAATTTAAGTAAAGATATATTCGAAAACTTCAATAAAGCAGATACGGTTTAGGATAAGTTTTATTGAAGCTGCCATATTCTCTGATAGATTTAACAATAGTTTACACAAAAATGTTCTTTTCGTGAAAATTATTCTAAATAAATAAAAAGCATTATAGCTAACTATATACTATTATATAAGCAATAGTATAATATAACAAAAACATATGTAACCACCAACATCTTTGAATATCTAAAAAGGTAACTGTTGATATAAGTTAATGAAATTATATTTGAGATAAATACGTATGCAACAGAGAAACAATCGAGCATAGTAATAATGCTTAGATATATTTTAGGCCTAGAGTTTCAGAATAACCTATTTTTATATCTGCAATTGTTTGATTGTGTAAAAAAAATTGCTGTTACGCAACAAGGACCTCCCGTTGTTACAGTAATACAGGGTCAACAGTGACAAGTTGGTTTAACCTTGTTTGAGTCAGACGCTGCCAGGTTGACGCGAATAAATGAAAGCTTCACGGAGAAGACAAATGTATATAAAAATTTTCGTATATAAAATATTCGTGTTATTTCCCAATAGCAGTGCATCTTAACATTTCGATGTACACACGAACTGGAAAAATAACATTTCCTTTAGAAAACCAACTACACTTAATGCTCGACTAATTGACACAAAGCATAGGTTTTGTTATAAAATAAAATAGTAACAGTATGAACCCTTTGTATTTGTTAATCTTCTTACTATTTCTATTACTCTGCTGATTTCAATGATAACTTTAACATTTTAAAATACAGCTGTAATCATTAAATTTCAGTATGTTAATGTAGACCGATGAAGATACTCTAAGACAAGAAAAGGGATCGTCATATTCATTGACAATAGCACATAACTAAAATGGTTAGCCTTAATTGCAATAATGAATGTTATTCAAACAATACAATCGTCACCATATTTTATATATTTATGTTGCTGTAGCGATGATAGGTTAGTTTTAACGTCAACATTTCTCTCTAAGGGAAAGAAATTAATTTTTTCTTGTACATCTCAATTAAAATTATAATAAATAATCAACATTTTATACTGTTGTGGTATAACGAATAAATAATGTTTTATTCAAACTTAATCACAAATAACTTAAAGTGGAAAGCATTGTTCACATGTGGAACATGAACGAATAGCAAACACTTCCGCGCAAGTTTTGGTATGCGAAGACTTTAAAATTTGAAGCTTTCGCAGGTGTAATGTTCTGCGTCCCAGACTTTAGGAGTTCGTAACAAGAGGTATACTTAACATTAACATACTTGACTAACAAATCTCTATGCCCAGGATGTTACGATTTATGTTCATATTTAGGACAAATATTTTAATTCAATTAGTCAATACATCTGTTTTTATTATATCTCCAAAGCAAAAACCTTTCTAACGAATTTTACTATTGGGTTTCTTCTATCTTTGCAGAGCGAATGGGATTATCGTATAGCTATATTCCTATATATTTTGTACCCGGATAAACATCACGAAGGGCTATTCTATTAAGAAGAGCATATTCTATGTTTTGTGAAGTCTGTTCATCTGGTTGGAGATCAGGTAATCATATAACTTGGGATCAAAATTGTTATAGCACTGAGTTTCGAACCACAATATAGAAAAGTAAAGTAAGTTCCGACAAAAAGTACTTACGTTACCTGACAATGTTCATGGACAAGTTAAATCCGATTATAAACTACTACTCATACTATACCAGACAAGTACCTATTAAAACTTTTTATTCAAACCCCCGAGCAAAGATTATATATGTACAACAGACAAATTTGTTTTTTAGGTATAACGATTTAATAATCTTAATTTTTATTATTGTTTGATTAGATGAAAAAAATTTGAACATAAAATATCTTAATATCAAAAATTTTGGAGACACAATCAATGTCTTTTTATAGTAAGGTAGAGCTAGCTTATCACAAAACGACCGTAATGTAAAGAAACGAATAGCAAATATGTTTACCGATACTAGTTCAGTAAATATACTTAGGCAGCCTTTGTTTACGTCGCTTTATCGGGCGATACCTTTATCACGAACGTCGATGTATTGGAAAACTTTATATTTTACGTACTACTTTTTTATATTCAGATTACCATAGTAACTAGATCTAATACGTATCAGAAATATAAATCCAAATACCCACAGTTTTATTCATTACGCGTTATTAAACGAAGACGCTGCTTCTGCTTACTCAACGTGATATTGATTGATTGCTAAATGTTTTAATACAAATGTATTAGATATAAAGGGAAAATAATTGTGGCTACAAACATTTTGTCAGAAAAATGGTAATCCTTTTGACTTTTAATAAATTGGTATGAAAGTTAACAGGAATATTTAAAATCAGTCTCAACGGAAGTAACTTCTTAAGATATCTCTGTAATTAGCGGAGGTTGGCGGCCATTATACTTCATCCTGTCTCTTGCGACGTGGGTGGTGACACTAGCAAATCCAACCTACTCTCTGATATTGCGTTGCCATAATTTTTTCCCACACTGCTTTTACAACAACAATTTAAAACAACTACTTTATCGCAAATGGACACCTTTTATTATATTAATACATTTATTTTACATGAGTTATTTATTTTCGTAAAGTATTATTAGGTATATTTCTATGAGAGTAATTGCACACACGTTCATGTACAACACACACATTGAATTATTAGCGTTGTTGTTATCGTAAAATTACAGTTGTGCGTGTACGTACAATTACGGGTCACTTTAATAGCCCATTAGTTGTATAAGATATATTTATGTAGCTTATCCAAGTACAGAGTATTATGCGCAAATTTATTTATGCAATACATATTTAATGGCATTTACAGTTATGACGAAGTTAAACTATTCATAAAAAACTGTATGACTACTTGCATTGTTGTTTCATACAAACAACAAAAAGTACGATAAATATTCGGATGTTATCACATCATCATGTTCATATGATTTCAAAAAAATAAGCAAGTCATGTTGATATAAACACTAGTACATTTCCTTTCAAATTTAATCTTAATAGTATTAAAATTGTAATGAATTATAATCAAATTTTATGTTTTTAATCACCATACACAAGCTTTAAACCTATTAAGAAATATTTAACTAATAGATAACGTTTTGTGTTACTTTTATGACTATATATAATTTTATAAAAAGATAAAATTTTTAAGATATTTATTCTGTTAAATAATATACTTAAACGTATATCTTAAAAATTCCCTTCAAGAATAGATAAATACAACAGCTTCCCTAGCTTAGTTCTTGTTTTAAGTATCTAAGCTATACGTTGAAATTTTCGCTTTTCTAACAAATTCCTTTGTTGTTTGTTTACTTCTCTATTCAATCTATTCTCCTCTGGAACGCGCTCACTCTCGAAATCAAGACGGTAACTAATCGGTATACATTTAGCATAAAAGTGCCAGTATTTCTCAATGATTGTAATATATTTACGTGAATGTATATTCTGGTTATATGTATATGAGTCTATATATTTTATGAGTATGTCTATTATACATAAAATTACATTTATTTTACACGTGGTATATGCGAAGTGTATAGACCACATAAAACACCCCAACGTTATAATTACTGACAAATAATGCCAAAAGCACTTTCAGAATGTACGTATAAAGCTAAACGAATAAATGATTATAATAGATTTATATTCAACCTTTTAATAATTTCTGCTAAAACTAAGTTTTCTTTAGTTTATTTTTGTATTTCAAATTATTGATTTTATGTGATAAAGTAATAAAAATCCTTAATGTGATGTATCAAAGTAATCACGAGACTACTAGAGTAGCAAAAATTATACATTGTTGTATTAATTAATATTTTAATACGGTGTACATTTTTATTTCCACCCAGGACTTCAAGCAGACATAATATGTTAGCATCAGAATATTAAGATTCGTTGGAAAATTGAAAATCTATAATTCATTTCGTACATGAAATCAATTATAGGTTTCTGATTGGTTTCAGGATTAAAAAAGACTTGTTGGATTAATTGATGCTGCGGAAGTTTGAAGGGTTTCGAAATGGATTACGAGTTATAAACTTTTTTAAACACAACAAAAACTGTGCGCTCAGTTTTTATGAATATTTTTTTGGTTTTGTTATAATAATTGGATTTTTAACAGATGTGCTCTAAGCTTGTACAAACACGAAGTAATTCTCTAACGGAAGCGGATCACGTCTTAACTTAATGTTACTGTCAAATATCAGCTTAGGGATTTTGTGTATTATGCATTACAAGTACAATAAACTACTGGTGTTCTAACGGAGCACTGTAAAAATAAATTTTTATATTACACTAGCTAATATCCTGCAAATAATTTCTAAAATGGATGATTAGTACTCACTATTTTCGTGAAAATACAGCAAATTATTTACAACAGACATTTTGTTCACATTTAGAGAAGTTCAATAATAATTTTAGGGGTTGTAGAAATATTAAACATCACTATAATTTTGTATTTCTAATTTAGTACAAATTCTATTGTTTTTTTCACCAGCTTTCGATAATAATTTATTCATATAGTATTATTAAAATTGCTACTTAAGGAAGTCTGATTACTCGTTCCCGCTGTCAAACAACGTAACTAAGTATCAAACTTTAATTCAAGTTGGTATTACATGAAACCGATTAATTAAAGTTTCCTAAGTAAATTTTAATTGAATTTTAAGCATGTTCTATTATAAGACAAGTGAAAGATAAGTGTTTTGATCATATTTTTTTAATATAGTGACATTTTACTTAAATCCGACGTTGAGTTTCTACCATAATATGATTATTTCTTTAATTTTTGTGGTTATTACTGTATGACCACAAGATACACCACCAAGATATAGTACGATGACGAAAATAAGCTCAGGTCTAAAGTGGTTTAAGAATTCCTTCCTCTAATCCTTTTACGCAATTTTACAGTGTTTGATACAATCTGTACTATAATACAAAAACTATAGAGGGATGTCTAATTTTTCAAGAATATTATTTTTAAATAATTATTTAGCAGTAAGTCACAGTTAAGCTTTTCATAAATAAAACCTATAAACTTTGATTTGCCTTTAGGAATCAAATCTGTCGTTTTCAAAATACATTTGAAAAATTACAGACACTAGAGATCTTATGTTTACTAGTACCAAGTTCAACTTTTAAAGCTTAAATTTGTAAAAGCAATATAAATGAGTGATTAATACAAATCTGATCGCCTATATAAAAAAAAAACCCATTGTTAGTCAGTTGGGCTGAAAAGTCCGTTGTTTGTGTACTGCAGCTTTTATTGACAGGTTTGATATATGTAACAACCCGTTGTTCGAATAATTAATAGTAGAAATGCCATTAGTCAAATGTTTCTGAGGACGGTCTGCAAAACATTATGCGTTAGTTTAATATCACTGCAATTTCTATATTTAAGGTATTATAATGACCGAATTAATTTTAAATACTCTTACCTATTTTTATTGTTTCTTATGAACATAACGAATTGAATTGTAATAGTTCTTTGTCTGTAAATGTATATAATATACGAAATTATATGGTACGAGTAAATATACATTTACTGTTCTAAATAAACATACGGCATGAATACCTTTTTTGTTAGTATGTCCATCTATATACGATGTGGGAGTCTTTAAATAAGTGAATAAGCTTTAAGACTAGTTCACTTTGCTGTAAAAGATTACAACGCTGTTTAAGATTAGGTGGGATCGTAGACCAGTCCATATAAATAAAAATATATTTACATGTATTTGTTTTATAGATCGTTTTAGTACAAATTAACCGCAATGAAGTTAGCATAAAATAATAATATTTATATAAATATTCGAAATCTCAACTTGTAAATTTTGTACATCAATCATATGGTTTATAACAAAATCCAAACGATGAATACTCTTGTCGGCGACAGAAAGCTAACAGGCGAGTTATTTTGTTGTCTCACATAACATTTGTAACAATACGACTTGAATCACTTCAAACAACACAAGGAAAGGATTAAAGCTTCATTATTAAATTAACATATATGTACATTTATCACATCCACGCATTTGTTTTTGATAAATAGAGAGTCGATTTCTTAGTTGTTATATTATACGACTATATATGTATAGTAATAAATAAACTTATTCCATATCTTTTAACTTAGACCAAGTTTACTATCACATCATACTATTTTACCGACATTTCTAATTTAATTATACAAGCAAACTTTTTGAAACATAACAAATATTATCTTCTTCTTCTTCTAAGTCGTATTTCCTCATGACTGAGGGTCGTGTCCATCATGTTTTTAATGAAACACACGATGAATCTCTTGGCAGTTATAATGGAGTGGTTTGCCATTGCCTTCTCCATTTCACATACCAGTCCGACCACGGATGGTCAATGACGTAGATATGCAGGTTTCCTCACGATGTTTTCCTTCACCGTCAAAGCACGTGATATTTGTTGGTGTTATACTAACTGCACATAAATTGAAAAATTCATTGGTCCAGGCCGGATTCGAACCCGGTACCTCCGGAGTGGAAGGCGGGCGTTCGAACCACTAGGCTATCACGGCTCTAACAAATATTATACAAGTACGTAAAATAGACATTTAAAAATCCTTATTCAAAAATACGAGAAAACAAAACGCCAATGTAACGAATAAATAGCATTATAATTATTTTCAAAGCTTTCACTCCATAAATTAGCACAGTTTATATGCGGAAGTTGTTCGATGGTTTTAACCTTTCGATACAATTTGTAACTAGTCGATCGAACTCCGAACAGATTCAAAGCCCGTGTGGTTAAATAGGCGCAGAGATAAGCCCTGGACGGTTTGGATAATATCATAGCATTTTTTTAATTTTCACACTTGACCTTAAAGATCGAAATTTTATATGATGTTCAGTGACAATGAGACTGACTCATATAATCACAGTCGGAACACAGCAATATATAACATTATACACTGCGCCACATTGTAGTTGTCACCGGGAGTCGTAAGGTATTAAGTCTTATTACCCCAGTAATTTCAATAGCTTAGAATGCCTTTCAAACTCTAATATAGTAATGTTTACACCCTATTATTTAGCAGCTGAAATAAGAGCTGCAGTAATACCTGCCTATACGGTCTCCGGCAACATAGACTTACGATCAGTGACCAGTTGTACATAAACTATTACTATTGTCTTTTAACGCAAGATTATTAAAAACAATAAATGTACATAACAATTAAACATTTCGTTGACTAATTCTTCGTTAGCTTTTCCACAGTTGGAGGTAAGCGTCATTAACTTTGTGGTCGATCCAAGTTCCGCTTACCTAAACAACGATCTTTGTTCAGACCACCTCCTGTTCCCACAATTATCACATCCGTTAATCCTTGCTATTCTAATTACCAAACAGCAGGGTTACTAAGTATAAATAATAGCACCGCTTTAAGAGTCAAAAATGTATTTATGTAATTGTATAATAGACGATTTCACTCTCTAAAAAAAACTACAAGCTTTTTAGAGCAAAAACTTAACATAACAATACCCCGTTGTTAAATTACTAAGTAAAGATCGTTAATTCTTAGTTATTATTGATTATAAGAAATAACGATTATTTATAGATTTATACAATTTTTTTACACGTTTAAATGACAATTATAATACAGAGGGCAATTATTTCTAAAAATACATTAAAATAGATATTATTCATTGACTATATATTGCCGTCGATATAAAGCAGTCTTTAATTCAATTATGTCTGTAGTCAAACTTTTTTATGGATTTCTTTTACTTATGGGACAAACCGGCCGAACAAACATAAATTTAGATTTATCATGATTCCACGTCATTTAACAGCGTCAGCTGCTGTAGCAGTTTCGGATGATTTATATTTAACATGTTTAGTTTTTCAACATACTCGTCGTAAGACGAAAAAAGCCATAATTTTTTTTAAAGTGATGAAATTAATAATCAATACATTCAATATTAAAAATAATAAATGTACATAACAATTAAACATTTCGTTGACTAATTCTTCGTTAGCTTTTCCACAGTTGGAGGTAAGCGTCATTAACTTTGTGGTCGGTCCAAGTTCCGCTTACCTAAACAACGATCTTTGTTCAGACCACCTCCTGTTCCCACAATTATCACATCCGTTAATCCTTGCTATTCTAATTACCAAACAGCAGGGTTACTAAGTATAAATAATAGCACCGCTTTGAGAGTCAAAAATGTATTTATGTAATTGTATAATAGACGATTTCACTCTCTAAAAAAAACTACAAGCTTTTTAGAGCAAAAACTTAACATAACAATACCCCGTTGTTAAATTACTAAGTAAAGATCGTTAATTCTTAGTTATTATTGATTATAAGAAATAACGATTATTTATAGAGTTATACAATTTTTTTACACGTTTAAATGACAATTATAATACAGAGGGCAATTATTTCTAAAAATACATTAAAATAGATATTATTCATTGACTATATATTGCCGTCGATATAAAGCAGTCTTTAATTCAATTATGACTGTAGTCAAACTTTTTTATGGATTTCTTTTACTTATGGGACAAACCGGCCGAACAAACATAAATTTAGATTTATCATGATTCCACGTCATTTAACAGCGTCAGCTGCTGTAGCAGTTTCGGATGATTTATATTTAACATGTTTAGTTTTTCAACATACTCGTCGTAAGATGAAAAAAAGCCATAATTTTTTTAAAGTGATGAAATTAATAATCAATACATTCAATATCTAAAAATAAAGATAAAGAAAGATAATAAAAAAAAAAATAAAGATATTCTTTTATATATTTGTTCACAAGAAAATGGCGAACTTTATGTCAAATGCTATTCTGGCGACATATGCGTTGGATATTAGATCGTTCAAAAATTTGTAAACGATTTAAAAGCGAAAGATGATATACAATGAAATTTAAAAGTACTATTCGTCTCTGATATTAAACCAATGATTTAGGTATTATTTTATAAAAAATATTCTAGCTGAGTCAAATTCGTATTTGATTTACAACGACAATACAAATTTGTAATTAGACTACAATATTGTAACAGAAAACGGATGATACTAATTTATTTCTAGTCGAGTAACAAGATACAGTTTGTCAAAACGCAGACAGCTGTAACAAAGCATAACTGGCAGTGGGTTACAGGGTGCACAGATGCGCAAAATTAAACTTTTTACCGAAGACAGTATCACATAAAATGTTACTTTTTAGTTTAACGCGACGAAATCTATATAAGATATTTATAGTTATTTCTATTTAATAATTTTTTTTAAACTTCAACCAAAAAGCAGTGATAACTCGGTTTCGAAATGCGAAGTACGATTAAGTCCGTGTACTGTACTAATAGAAGAGATTCTGGTTCGATTTCCACGAGTTGAATTTCCAGTAAAGGAGAACATCCTATTCAAACTAACATTTTCCAAAATCAATCGCTTTCATGGACACGTGAGATCCATCAATTCGCGCTAAGCCAGTGTTCTCTATAAATTGCGTTAGCTATCCTCCACCAGAGGCCTCGACCTCCAGCAGTGGGAAGATTTGTTAGACTGTTTATGATATGTTAACCACGACCAAAAAAAAACTCTGTGTATTATAACCCCGCATTTGCGTCTCTCTATAGCGTAGCAAATAAATATGTGTCTCATGGCCGAAGGGATTTGGGTCTAGTTTTTCAATTGAAAGAGGATTAACGAGGGCGTTGTTAACTAAAACTAAAAAAGCTTTTTGCAAAATATTATAACCTGTTAATTCACCGATAGTTGTCTGTGTCGGTTCAGGGAGTTTTCAAATTATCGTTTAAATATTATAAAGGCTTATTACATTTGATTTGATTAATTTCAACACAAAATACGTTATTTCCAAAATCTATTTATTTTATACTTACCATATACCATACTACATAAAACTTTGTTTCATTGAAAATATATTGGGTAATACGAGTAATATATTTTGTATCTCCTATTCCTTAATCAAACAGTTGTGAAAATTACGATTATATTCCAACAAATACATACTGAAATAGCATTAAGTACTTTACACTATAAAAAGATGCAAGGTAATATATGATACTGATGGAATTTTATTCCAGTAAAATGGCATCTGTGCTTGTAATACACTTCTATCGCAGGTGTATTTACTTCCAGAAGCATTTTCCTCAAGCACTTCAGAAAATTTTTAGTAAGAAATATGTTAAAGCTATTTCTCTTTTCCATTATGATATTGTTATAAAAGAAGTAATTCTGTTCTCATTCTAGCTATAGTTTATAATCATATACGAAGTACGGCGGCGTTAGAGTATAATAAAAAATATGTTAACACAAAATTTGTTCCATTGTTATGCAAATATTAATCATTGTCACTGTGTACTGTAAATTATTACAAATACGCGTACACGTCATTAATCATTTGCGGAAATGTTATTGCTGCCTCTCTAATCATCATACTGATCCTGGTAGCTGCCAGAAATTAATGAACAACTACGAACAATAATCAGATGCCACTCATATTGCGAATTCAAGATATATTAAATTCATGTGAATTAATTATAATGAGTTCTCTGTTTATATAAAAAGAGACATAACATGAACATAGAAAATCTTTTAACTGGCGGATATTATAAACGAAACACGTAAAAGTTCTATGAAAAATTTAAATGTTAAATATTCAGTAGTTAGCATTCTCTTTTTCTGTGTAGTAGTGTACAAACGTTACAGCGGGAGATTTGAAAAGCGCATTTACTATTTAAATTGTTTGAATAACGTAGAAGTACCTATAGATTAAGCCCTGAGATAACTTATTTTCGTAAGGTAAAGGTAGACCTTGGTTATCTTAAGGAAATGCCAGCGCTTAAAAAAAATATCTTAAATTAACGCACAACGTACTGTCACTAAAACTACCCACAATATTACATCTGCGTTTACTTACCAGCTTATGGCTACCTGTATGATTAACAAACTGTAAAAATATCACGCTGCTTTATCTAGAGTAAACAGTACAATAATATGTTCAAGAAAAGCACTTTTCTAATATAATCTTAAAAAACCATTAGGATGTGAAAGCAATT
Organism: Byasa hedistus; assembly: GCA_029286795.1. NCBI lineage: Eukaryota > Metazoa > Arthropoda > Insecta > Lepidoptera > Papilionidae > Byasa > Byasa hedistus. The sequence goes on from JAGSMW010000001.1 coordinate 5,211,446, forward strand.
GAACGTTCAAACAAGCCAACAATAATGTAAAACTTCAGACCGAATTCCATTCCGACCTAAACTCGATTATCCGCCGCTTGGCGTAATGTCTTTTTAAATCTTCATTTGTTTCCATTGATTCTTTTTTCTACTCACAAGTTAATATTGAAAATAAATGTGTTTACTAATCTATTTATTTTGAAGTTTGTTTTCACATGAAAATAATGTACAAAAATGCGGGCTTAATGCCAAAAGCAGTTATCTCAGGTTTGAGTCGAGAAAAAGTAAGGGCGCTGCATACAAAAATTCTTAATATTTTTTATTCGAGCGAGCCGTTCACCTGAAGATAAGTGATATGCGTGCTCATAACAACATGGCGTTATAAAGATGATATACACAACACCACATCATGTTCTTCTCCTTGAGACAAGAAGTTAAGTCTAGTTATACCCAGTAATTTCTGTTTAAAAAAAAACTATGGTTGCGCTGCTAAGATTGGTGTAAGCTTTGTAGAATTTTTTTTTTATACTACCATGCGACGAGACGAGCAAGACGTTCATCTGTTGGTAAGTGATACGCTTGCCCATGACAACGCGGTGCTAGTTAAGATGGTACACACTGCACCACATTGCGCTCGTCGCCTGAGACATAAGGTGTTAAGTCTCGTTACCCCAGTAATTACACTAGCTACAGCGCCCTTCAAACCGGAACACAGTAATGTTTCCACACCACAACAGAGACCAATTATTAAATATATTATTTAATATTTCACCAATTGCATAACGCAACTGGTGGTAGGTCTCTGTTGCCGGAGACCGTCTGGATGGGTACCACCGCAGCTCCTATTTCAACCGCCAAATAGTAGTGTGCAAGCATTACTGTGTTTCGGTTTGAAGAGCGCTGTAGCTAGTGTAATTACTGGGGTAACGAGTCTTAACACCTTATGTCTCAAAGCGACGAGCGCAATGCGGTGCAGTGTGTACCATCTTAACTAGCACCACGTTGTCATGGACAAGCGTATCACTTACCATCAGGTGAACGTCTTCCTCGTCTCGTCGCATAGTAGTATAAAAAAAAAAGCGGAACGGTCTTAAAACTTCGGCAGATGGAGAGAGACTATGCCTGTGCCGTCAGTACGTTCTTATATCCCTTCCCGACTCTCTCTATGTTTTTCTTTTTTCATCTTATACCCTCACAAGACTAATAAAAACATGTTTAAATTTAAAAGCTTGAGAACTGAACTTAAAAATATAATTATTAACATATTACTTAACAATGAATTATAAAACGGATTTGCTTTTGCATTTGTATTTTTATAACGCGGTCGCGCTGATAGGTATAATATATAAGCAATTACAGTAATATTTTTTTCATGTTTGGGAGTAGTTAGAGTAAAGAATATGAACAGATTATTAAAATCTAAAATTATTACAATAACATGCATGATTTTTTTGCCAAAATAATGCTCTATAATCTACAAAAATTAACGTACATATTCTACTATATTATTTATCTATGTCCTTTACAATGCATTTTTTTTTAAATGACAAAGTTTTAATTTAACCGGAAATAACATAGAACAAAACAATGTACTAAATACAGACTATATTTAAGTTATATTCTTCTCTTATAGTTTTACGGATTACAATGTAACTGCAGTTTATACGACATTAATTCAATGAAGTTACAATAATAAATTGTCCTGATGTAATAAGTTATAAATGGAGAAATGTAACCATGGCGTAAGCTGGTAGAGAAATTTTGACTAAATTCTATAGAACATACAATGTGACCCGACATCGTCCGTAGACAGCAATCAATGGGAACTGAATGAACGGAGAACAATAACGTGTGTGTGAAGGGACGTTAATGAGCTATAGAAATTGGCCGCAGGGCTATCAACGCCGACAAAGAAAAGTTGTTTTCTTTATTAATAATCGTACTGTAAAGGTACATATACATGAAACACAAAAGATCAACTTATTATTAAAACCTATTCCAAATATACGTTAACTCTTACAGTTGAATATACTCTTAAAATTAAAATAGTTACTCCCTATTCCTTCACAGACTGCACATGCTTTTAACCAAAAAAACCAGTTAAGGTGATATGACTTCATATCATGATCATTTTAACTCGATTTATGGCTATGTATAAAATATTATAATACTAAGATTATACTTCATTTTAAAGAATTATTTTACAGAAAATGAAGAAAACATGTTATAATTTTTAAATAAATTCAAATATGCGTAGAGAATAATGGAAAACATAATGCCTGTGTACTTTTGTAATAAAATGTACTAAAAGTAGGCAGCATTATTAAGTTCCTTTATTCTTTTATTTCCCCAGCGAGCAGTTACGCTACCTACGGTATTTTGTATTGTTTGCCGCATCCGAGATCAGATGCTCCAAATTTTTACTGAAGTATTTATTAAAAAAAGTTTACAGTTTTCATGCACCCTAACATCATTTTCTCTTTCTTAATGCTTTATAGGCTTTGTTTATTTTATACTTACCTTCAAGTTAACATATCGCTCGTGTTATATTAAGATAACTAACGGTAAAATTTATGTAACAAACAATATTTTTTTTACATGGGAGATTTTAAAAAACTCACGAATAGATTTCAGAGAACAACAAAGTTCGCAAATTGCCGAAACAATTATGTGCTAATGGAGTCCCTGAAAAGTTTGAGTATTTAGATTGTTGTTTTAACTATGCTCCCCGGACAGTTAACTGCAGGCGTTTTCATTTTGTCGCGATGTCAATAATAAACATGTATTTTTAACACCAAATACACATCTCCATTAATGTTGTTATGCTTGTTAGTGCATTGACAATATTAGAGATAATGTTATACATTATAGCCGACATGTTTTGTTTTCAAGGTGACAATAGCTTTCGTAGACATGTCGTCTTGACCAGCGTGGTGTATAGATGGTATTGACTCTCTTCTTGTCTCAAGTTGTATACTATCATACTATGAGGTAATTTAACATGTTTACAATTAAAACAAAGATGTGTGCCCACAAGCTGGTAGATGATGAACGCTGATATCAGGCATGGAGAAATGGTGAAGACTTTTGACTAAAGGCGGACACAATTCGACTTTTTTATACAAATAAAAAGTACAAACGACGAATCCGCGTGCAAAAATATGCGATGTTGTAATATGTTATTAAAGGAAACATTAGCCGCAACATAATATATTTCCCCGTGTTATTACGCGTTTGTACTGTTGTGCTTACGGAGGTGGCAAAAAATTCCTGCTATTTTTCAACATAAATTACTACGCATTTTTGTTACATAAATTTTCTGATATGAAACACATGCGTTGCGTTCGCCATGTGGTTGCCGCGATGATTAACGACCACACACTTATTTTGTTAACATCATATTTTAGATACACTTGAAATGATATGACTCTGTTAACATTCTACTTTTGATACACGTGAAATAAAATTATTGCAATCTTCATATTTTAGGCATAATTTAATATTTGTTAAGTGAAGATTTAATGTTTCAAAACTTTAGATGTTGAAAAGTAATAATAAAAGATATAAATATCGATGAAACGAATTTACCGTCTCATATCACAATCTATCTTTATTAATATACAGCCAAAACTTTAAACAATAACTATCTCTTTAATATTTATAGAATATCCTTTTATTCACATCAAATTTCATAACAAAGATGTATTTTTGGCGAAACAAAAGCTTGCGTAGTATCTCATTGTTCATGACAGAAGTATCACATATCACAAGCTGATCGTCGGCCGTCACTAGTCGTTGGTAGTCTCGTCACTTTGATATTTCAATAAAGTTTATATCATTTTTTTTTTCACTTTATTGTTAACCTTCTAAAATAAGGTATACAAAGGCGGGCTTAATGCCTGAGGGCATTCTCCACCAGCCAACCTTTGGTGAGGTGAGATGTTATGGTAGGTGGTAAGATGAGGAGAAAGACAAAAAGAAAAAAACATTGAATTTAAAAAAGAAAAAATTGAATTGAAACAATCATTGTTGGCTATCTAACTTTTACTATTATTTTCACAAATCAAACTCCAAATGTGGCGACTGATACCGATCTCTGATGTTCTTATGGGGAATAGATAATTGCGATCTACAGATAAAAACTTGTTTAATAATAATAGACAAAATTTGGGATATATTACTGATTTGTAACAGTGATTTAATAAATTGGTAGAAGACCCGACTAGAATTCTGTAAGATTGCGATAGTGTAGTAACTACTCACTGCTTTTGTCGAAGCAGTAATAAATGACGGTTCCTATCCCTGCCAATTACAGTTATTTATGAAATCCCATTTTTTTTCAAACAGTTCATTACATCTTCCAAGTGTTCTTCATTATTCTTACAGCGATTCCCATTATACGTAATAATTGTTTTTCTAATCACATTTTCAATTGGACTGTAACTATAGAATATTGTTAAAATAAAAAATATTGCTTAAAAAAAACAGAGGATGATAAGATGTATTTTCAGAATAAACAAAGGACTTAATTTAGTTAAAGAGAAACCGTTATACTAATGAATGCTGCAGCAAAATGTCACAACTTAATAACATAACAAAACTTTCGTAATATAACAAACACAAAGTTCACAAGTTATTATCAAAGTTGAGTGAATTGTTAAATTTAATAATCGCTGAACACGCCCGTATTAGTTGAAGCAGTATATGTAAGTTTTGTTGTCTATCACTCGAGCCCGCAGTTTTAAAACAAATTAAGTAAATTTTAAACATACAATTTAACCTTTTTATTTTACGAAGCGACGACACGAGTAGAACCTTTACCTGATGGTGAGCACAAATTATCCTTAGCTAGTTAATGTTACACACTGTACATATTGTGCTCATCACCTTTCCCACAAGATGTTAAGTCTCAATACCTCACTAATTTCACTAGCTACATGTATAATGCCCTTCATCCCGGAACACATTAATATTTAAATACTACTGTTCGACGGTGAAAATAGGTGCTGTTGTAACACATACCTAGACGGACCCTCAATATCACTTCCACATCTAAAATCTACTGTAACCTAATCAAATAAAAGTAAAATTTATTTATAGTTCAACGGTATTTCTGTTATCTATGGTAATAAATCATTGCAACAGATAAATTAAACTCAGTATTGTAAACTAAAAACAATACAAAATATTATTTTCTATACAAAGTTCCACAGCGCCGAAGAATCAACACGTAACATGATTTTGAAAATGGCAACCGATCTCAAATGCAATTCAACCCTTATCCTGTAGCTCTTCTGTTCCCTTTTATTATGTAAATCCTACCTCGTCTATGTAAATTGAAAAAGAAAACATGGAAATTAACATCGATTACAGGGATTTGCGTTTACAACGAATATACAAGTGTTTTTGACAGAAATAAAAATATATCTGTTTTTACTAGTTATTCCGTAACTATCCAACTCTGTTTTGGTGACCAGTAAAATTAGACATCATAATCATTCGGGAGACATTTATAAATGGAAAGGTGATGATAATGACTAAATTACTTCGGAGAAAGAGAACATTGCGAGGAAATTGACATGTTCCGAGAACAGTTTTCGTGGCAAGACATGTGACATCCACCAACCCACACTTGTCAATTAGGCGAATAAATAGCCTTTGCTTTCTTCTAGTGTTTGAAAACCCTGGGTCCGAGCTATGGGAACTTTAATAAGACTATTTATTTATTTATGAATTTCTCTAATTTTTTGAACTAGGTTATGTATCAAGAACGTTATGTTCATTTTGTGCAGAAGTGTATATCTATGTAGTATAGTCTAAATTTGTTAGTTGGCTTACTCATGCATCGCTAATAATCTAGAATAATTACGCGCTCCATAACACTAACGCATTTAACGAGATTCTGCTTTAGTAATTTTTTTTTTAAATTTCACATTAGATCTGACGGATTTTATACTCTATATGCGAATTATTACCGAGTCTTTGAAATGTATGACAGTCTCTGCTAATGATTTATTTATGCAAACCACAAGAGATACTTCAAAGATATGTTTAATACTCGACATTGTTACGACATAAATTCCACGGTACGAATGTTTTTACAATACAGAATTTGTAGATCGTTTTTTTATGTTTGTATTAATATTCATTTTCATATACGAAACTCGATGTACACACAATTACTTTAAAGAATCATTATTTGTATTATTTTGATGCATATCAATTTATAATGATTTAAATTAATTGCTTTTATACCTTCCTATAAAATACCTTATATATAAAAATTAGATTTTCTTAAGAATTGTGTGAAATAAAAGCAAATTTAAGTAGAAAAGGTTTTGAAGAAATAGTTTAAATAATTGAAATTTAAAAATATTATTCCTGGAATTTAGGTGCCTTTTGTTGTTTTGAAAATCCATAAAATTCCTAAAAACTGGACGTATAAAGTAAATTCCCTGGTTGGTTCAATGCGCAAAATCAATTATAGCTTTTTGATTGCATCCCGAGGCTTAAGCAAATTTGTTGGATTTATTTATACTATGTATAAAATACAAACCGGATTATGTCGCGGATGGATTTTGACACTTTAAAAAGAACACTTTAAAATAAAGCTGAACATTTGCTTTTAATAAAAGACCTATACTAACTGATATATTAGCTAGGCTATTTAATTTTATGACGAAGGAGAGAATTATAAAGAGCTTTAGGACTGATGGCATATCAGCCCCCGGCCTTTCTGGCGACTCCTCGTGATCATAGGGCCTACACAACTCAGCGGTCCCTATTTGCACTTTGAGCCTTGAGTAGTGTAAGACAATCACAAAAATTATATTACAGAGTTACTGCATTCGAGAGAAATAGGTCAGTTTCATAGTTGTTGCTGTTATACACTCCCGGACACATCTATCGGCCCACCAAGTGTTTAAAGTTTTAACGGTCCCTAGCTAAAAATAAATGTTAGGTGGAGTAATAAGTTTTAATGAAGTTTTAAAGGTGGTTTTTTGGTTAACGCCTAGGTATGGATTTTTTTAATTTCGAATTCAGGATTATGAAAAAAAAACGAATATTCGAGTTTGGTCAGTGTTTTCAACGACCCAGGAACGGAAAGAACTTTTTTTATTTCACAAAAATTGGATTTTTTTATTTATGTTTCCGATTATTGGTTCCATAAAAAGGCAAATCAAGACTTTGAGCTTGTTTTGACCAAAAAATACTGGATACTCGGCCTGAAATTGTCGCCCAAGCTGCAGCACTTCTGCAGGCATCAATTCGAAATTACAAAAAAATTAAAAAAAAAACATACATAAAGGTTGACCAATAAATCTGCTACAAAACTGCATTAAAACTTATTGCTCCACCTTACATTTATTTTTAGCTGGACACCGTCGAAACTTTAAACACTGGGTGGTGGGCCGATAGATGTGTCCGGGAATATAGTTCTACAAAAATTGTAAACATATTATTTTATTCTGAGTTTCAAAAGTTAAGAGTTAAAGGGTATGAGTTCGCAAAGTAGTTTTTTTTTCATTTAATTTTCACCCTTCGTTGTGGGGCAACACTCTTAGCAATAGGAGTTCGGTCCAAATTGAAATGTCAATCATCGTTCCCTCCAAATGTCTGTCGAAAAAACGTGTAGCTTTTCCATTTACAATTAGATCTTTAACCATACTGTAAAAGATGTATTCGTCCCTTAAAGTAAAACAAAATTTAACGATTACGTTGTATAATACAAACTAGACATTCCGACGTTTAGTTGTTGAAGAAGAGTATGTTTTTTGCTCTAACAATTTATTAAAAAAAAATCGCAACTAACCTATTTTTATTAAACAGTATCGATGATATCAGCTCCTCAATTTGAAAGATCTAACGATCACCAGAAAAGATGAACAAACCCTTAATCTTCCGAGCTAAATGTGCAAGTAAACACTTTGCAAAAAAAATTAAACTTCCTATCACAATGATATAAAGTATATTACATTCACTAAATTAATTGCTAACAAAAGCTTATGCAAGTTTAAAAACATTTTAAGTCGAGACTTTATAACAAACCAAAAAAAAAATCAAATTAAGCTCTGGTTAGGTTTTTATTAAACCAAAAACTTTATCGAAAATATGCGCAAAAAGTAAAGCAATCAACTCGGATGTGACCCTAGAGTTCGTAACACGGCGTTTGAATAAATCGACTGTTGACAGAAACATTGTCATTCGGAGAAGAGAAATTGTAGCTACATATGCCGTGGCTAAAACGGTGGTATAAATATCGAAAACACAATTATTAACGTGTTGTGTATTCATCTAGTGGTTTCTGAATGAGACTGTAAATATGATACGTCTACTAAAATAACAACTAACAACATATATTGTGAATCGCAAACAAAAGGATTAATAATCGTAAATATAAAATAGAAATAAACTTTTAACAATTCTTTCACAACAATACATTTATTGAGTAGACAATTTGATGATATCTTCTTATGTATTCAAATTACATGCACACAAAGCGAAGTTGCTTGTAAATTGTATTGCAGTAGGTACTCAAAACACATGAAAAGAATCTGGCTTCCATTATTTACTGGACCTTCAGTGGAATTATTAAGTTATATAGAGCTACTATGTAGCATTTACTATTTAAAATTAACCGAACACAATGAAAAAGGTAGTTCGAAACAAATTAAGTATCTTCGTAATTATAACCTTTAAAAAAGTTAAAATCAAACATAATGTGTCAAAACACAAAATATCTTTCGACTGACATGTATACTAAAATATTATAAGTCGTTAACATTAGACATTTACGAATAAATAAGACAGTTTTTTTTTTAATTATCTAGACGTTTCTATTTAAAATGGAAATTACTTCTTAATAATTCTATATCAATATCAATGGACCTCAGAATGACATTTATAGTGAAATTACTTAAACCATTAAGACATTTCATAATGGGCCACTCAAGGAGGCATTTGATTCATAATTGATGGCTTTGATCATACGTCGTACTTAATTGCTTAGATTACTTGCATTTAGTAACGGTTAAATTATATGGATTTATGTAGACATGGATTATATTTACTCTTTGTACTAAACATACAAATACATAACGATAAAAATATTAAAAGTTAAAAGAAAATAATATTTTTCTATTAACGAAACTTAACATAATATTTGTGTACATGTATTATACTTATTTTATACGAAAAATACAAACGATTTTTTGTCGTTTATAAAACGAAACGAAAGTACGTTTATAAAAAAGAATTTTGAATCACCAAACAGCTGTTTAAGACGGTACACAGATCAGCATCGTTAGTAGCTTTAACACTTATCTACAACTTAATTATCCGTTGAACTGTTGAACTATAAGCATCGCGTCTATACTATTGTGAAATATCTCTTACTAAAGCATAAAGCAGCTTGCCAAGTTTAAGTTGCAGAAGGCTGCGAGATGCACAGATGCGCAAAATTAAATTCCTTCTTGTAGCTTTGTATCACAGAATTTATGTTCGGAAGTTTGTTGTCTTTTTTACTCTGTACGAAGATTCAGCTCTGATTAAATCATAATGCATGTACATGAAATCGCTGGAACTTGATTTACACGGTAAGCCGACTAGAAAATCATATTGTGTTACATTTGCTGAGCAATCACTATTAAAGGTTTCAATATTAACCTCTAATGGGTAGGCTATTCATCAGGCTTAGTAGTAAACGTGCAATCGAATCTATTGTAGATAAAATCAAATCAATATCCTATAAACGATTGTTAACAATAAATACTACATTTACTTACTGGTTGTAGGTCTGACGTCAATCTGCCTTCCTACTTTTTTTTTCCATTCATAAAACAATAAATTATAAGCACTATATAACAGTTATATAGGTTTATAAAACCGCTTTACTTATTCGATGTAAGTCCTCGATTACATAGCAAGTGACACTAAACAATTAAATGCACGCATCTTAATAGAAAGATAAATACTTAGTATCATCAGGTAGTATGTAACATACAACAAGTATACAGTGTAGGATTTTAAATAACCTCAAAATTTGTTGTTTATATACATTCATATATCAAAAGCTCTTTAAGTTACTTTTATGATTTATGAAACGATTTTTAATTGTGTTTAGTAAATAACTGTTTTTTTGTAAATTTATAGTTTTTTTAGTAATTATTTTAATATCCGGTAGTATTTTATTATTAAGTATTAGCAACAGCGTTATATTAAAAAAAAGTATATATTTTTAATATTCCTCAAATGAACGTAGCGTTGCAAATTTTCTCTAAATACAGAGACTGGTGTCCATTAGTTATATGTAATCTGTTATACTATATTTCATTCGCGTATTCAGTAAATCCCAACTCCTGAAACTGTAGTGTCATTAATTTAAATGCGGCTAGGTCTTTAAATGTTAACGGCTTTCATCTCAACCGCAATTATTCGACTTTGTTAAACTTTCCGGAATATTGTGGTTTTTCAAACGGCAATACATTTGTTGTTATAAGAGTGAATTATTGCCAAACTTTTCTAGTTAAAGCCGCACTAGTCGCATTAACATTGCCTTTGCTGCTTTTAAAATATATAATTATTTTGCTTGCAATATTTAACATTCATGAAGCCATTTTCTTTTTGTTTTTAAATTTAAAATATGTCATTTAAACTACTTAACTTTGAAACAAAATTTACTGTTACGTATTTTTATTAACAATTATGTTAATTTTTTATATTTATGTATTCAATTGTATTTAACCATCATTTTAGTCTACAGAAGTATAAAATTATTTATTATCTGTAACGAGAAAAGAACAATTTTTAATTCTTGTTATCGGTGCAATAATGAGCCTTTAATTATTTTGTATGCAATTAATATTTAAAAATATTAACTTTACCACATTTTATAAATAATGTATCCATTATTACCGCTACCGGATGTAAAATATTACGGTTGAATCAGTAAATGCGACATGCAAAATAAATATCATCATGCAGCGTGTAGGACGATAATATCGTAGGGGAAACGACTGAAATCATTAAGTTTTCAATTTATTTTAAATGTCATTTGAATGAAAAAGTATGAATTTTAAATTTTGTACTCTTAATACCGTCTGCGAGAATATTAAAAGGATAATCTCTGATCTTTTTACATTATGTCTAAAATATTAGTTTTATATTCACCATCAGTTTAATATAATATAAATATTATTATTCATATTGTATTATTGAAGATTATTTATAATTTTTCTTGTAGCCCGGTATAACTGGTGTATCTTATGAAATCAAAGATAAGTATTGTAACTAGATACTACATTTAGTTTAGTCCCCAGTTGCATCAATAAGTGCCTTTTTACGAGTCAACTGCTTTTAATTTAACTACAATTAATGGACTTTTTTAATATCGTCGATTTCCATCAACAATATTTATTTTAAATTATTGCTTATACTTTCTTGTCAAACTGTTTCAGTTAATACTGTATTTTTTTATAGTTTATTTCATATGCATTTATACGTGCACTGTTTAGGTTAAAAATTAAAACGCGGAGAATAAAGTATAACACGGAGTAAAGCCATTTTTAAAAAGTAACATTAAGATTACGGGAAACGTAATTTAAAACCAAAACAAAACCAGGATAATTATGCAACAGAAACCATTCTTTATATTATATCATTAAAAACTTACAAGGCAACATATACTTAAAACCAACGTCAAAATCAATTGCAGTTTATGTTTTTTTAAACAAAGTTTCAAAGGTAAAGCAAAGTAAGTTGTATTCCTCAAAGTTTAAAAAGTATAAACAAATGTAAATTAATTATTAATGTTATTGGAATAGTTTATATAAATGTCAGATGCAAGTTATTTTTAAATAATATAATTAACATGTTCTGATTTAAACGGCGCTGTAGCAAGTGAACTACATGAAGGTAACGTAAACATACAATGAGATCATTGCATGGCTTCCTTTGAAACTGAAACCCAGTAATGTTTGCACACCCTACCACTACTCTTCATTGTAAAAAAATAAGTAAATCAAATGGCTAATATAACCAAATTTAAGTATAACATTAAATACTCTTGAAACTTTGTAATAAGCAACATAATCATTTCTGGACCCCTTCGAAGCGTACAACAAATAAGTAAATTACCTATTTACATAATCTTACCTTCATCGAAAGTCGTTTAGGGGATTCAGTAAGAATAATTTTAACACAAAGTCCCGTAATTTAAATACTTAAAGAGAACCGAATGAAATTCGATTTGGGTTAATACAAAAGAATTTACTAGAAATGAAATTGTTCTATTTAATAAAAACACTTGAACATGAAACATGCCGAAATTAGAACAGAAGCAAACTGATTAAATAAATAGTATTAATATTTCAGAGATTAACACCATTTTAGGTATTGTTTTAAAATTAACTTTTAATAAATTAGACGATGACGATGGCGACGACGTCGACGACGATGACAACGAAGACCTGGAGTCCTGAAGACCTAAAGACTCGAAGTTCTGAAGACATGAAGTCGTGATGTATTTCATACGAGTGTTAGTCGTGGGTTTTAATATTTTTTCGTGAGATCCTATTATTTTTTTTAAAGCCGCCTAAGTTACTTCCTGTTACATCAGCTATCTGCCAGTGGAAGTCCCGTCAAAATAGGTCCAGGCGTTTCAGAAATTAGCCGGAACACACAGACAGACAGACAAAAATGTTAACAATTGAGGTTTTGATATATGTATTGTGTATACATCGAAATGCGCTTAGAAAAAGCGGTTATTTTAATGTTACAAACAGACACTGCAATTTTATTTAGTTGTTTGTATAGGATAAAGAATTAAAGTGTAATAATTGTACAAACGTGTCCTACATGATTGTTGGTGATTGAAGGAATGCTTTAAAAGTAAACTACGTTATTGATGTCCTGGGCTCTATTACACGAAAACCCAGAGGCACTCTATAACATGATATCTTTAATTAACATACTTTCAATATCACATAATATTGTCGACAGTCAGCGAAGGATATGCTCGCGATTGAAGAGTGCTGCCATCTATCTAAATTGTTGGCAGTTTTCAAGATACAAATACCAATATTAAATGCGATGGATTTTTTGTAATGTTACTTAATAAATGATTTATTAACTGGTTATAAATTCTATATCGACATAAATAATCCTCCGCTATTCGTTTAATTACCTATTTTTTACTTCATAGTCATTTCTTTAACTATTGTACAATAAATTTAGATACTTGTATTAATGTCGCTAACATGATGTAAAAGTTTGAGTTCTCATTCTGTTGATCTTTTAATTTAAATTATTTTTTTCCTACAATGGGCTAATACTTAACCATAGTTGAATGACAATGAGGCCATAGATGATGAGAGAATATGGGCTATAAAGACGGTACATTTACAGTATAGGAGGTAGTAGTTAATTAGGCTGGTTATAAAAAATTCAAACACCAACGATACTCAAGATACTCACAGAGGAAGTAAATTATTAAGTTATTTCTAATTTTATAACTTTTTCAGGCACTACATTATCATTGGCAACATGTATTGAAAATCCGAACTAAGCCGACCGCTACGCCACGTAATTAAAGGTGAGATAGGTTTTCGCACGAGTCGACTTAAGCCTGCTATTTGTTTGAATCTGTGAAATTACCTTCGTCAAGCTGGCATTTATATAAAGCCATAACTAAAGGAAATTTATAATAATTATGACAGTAATAAGGTTTATTTTTTTAATACTTGTGGTAATTATGTATAAAATATGTATCGTTTAATACAAAAAAGAGTAAACTTAGTGTTACATTGTTAAATACATTGATTCACAATAACAAAAATTTATCCGTTGTAAATTGTAAATAAAAAATCACAAGAATTTCAATAGAAATTTTACATTTACAAAATTAATATTGCTATCTTCTTATCTTTAGAGTAAGAATTTCTTTTACCTATTTTAAAGAAATCGCAATATCATCGTTTAGTTGTCGATGTCTGAGTGTAAAATGCAATTTTTGACTACATATAATAATATTAAATTGAACTGCTTTTATCGCGTCTAACTATTTATTACTCCGACGTTTCGAGAGCTTTGCAGCACTCATGTTCACAGGACTCTGGTGACAGATGTCCTCACGTTATAATTATCCTTACCTGCAGATTTTTATTTATTGTTTACAGTCCTATCTGCCCTACATACAGTGAGCTCATACATAATACGAATTAGTAAAAAATCCGCCAATTTTCTTATTCTACGAAACGAGCAGTATAAATTTGTGCTCGTCGCCTTGAGACAAGATGTTAGGTCTCGTTACCCTGACATAATGAGGCCGAACTTTTCGTGATTACTAAATTGTGATAACTTCACTAAGCAGGGGTTGCTTTTCAAACCACAACACAACCATGTTTGCAGAATACAGTTTAGCATACACACTACGGTGGTACCTGTCTCCGACAACAGACACCTACCGCCACCAATTACTGTGTTTAACTACCTCTTAATTTTATTATTATCTCGCCAATATGTCTCCGTAACGTTACGAGGATTTTTAATTAAAAAACTCATTAATTTTCAACTTGTCCTCGCTCTTTAACGTTTATGGTAATTATCGTGTGTCGTTTTCAGTTACGTTATTTGTAAATTTAATAATTTTGTAGTCGTTTGTTAAACAATTATGTATAATTTAAATATTGTACGCCATGCTATTATATTTTTCAATTTCCATTTTCACCTTTTTGTTCAGAAAAATAAGTTATTACTTTTAAATCAAAAATCTCAACAGACCACGAAAGCACCTGGTGTTGAGCGCTGAAGTGGTCTGAAGTGGTAAAGCGCTTACCTATTCTGCTTATTCACTCTTCGCTTGAAGACACCTACGTTTTATTTGAAGGATAACTCTGTCGCCAGCAAGTTGTTCCACTCCTTTGCTATTTTTAATAAAAAAGATGAGCTTGGTATACTTTATAGGAACTTCGTATTTTAAATGAACGTAAGTTTTAATCGCTGTTTCATCAAAAACTTAGTTTATTTTAGTTAGTTTAGTTATTGCTATTTACTACAGAATTGCTTAACGTAAATATGATGTACCGAAAAATATTATTTCGGTAGGTCTTAACCAGCAAGCGAGCTTTGTATTCTGAAACAGGACTAGGAATCAAAGATGAGTAACAACAAAATAGATTTTTTTTATTTAGTTTAAAAATAAAAAGGAATATTTAATTTGACGTCCACTTGATATCCACTCTCAGAAATATTCTCAGTATTGAAAGCGGAGATTGGAGAAAATTGATGGCACGAACAAGAGAGGATGGATTTAGATTTACGATACGAAACGAAATTTCGTTTATCTATGTTTACGTAAAACAAAAAGGTTTTAGAGGTATAAATATACATGATTTCAATTATTGGAAACGCACTCTTATTACTTCTATTTATGTAGAACTTGATAAAATATTTGATATTTGATCTATACTTATTCTTAAAAAACTCATTTTTAATACAAGCTCCTCATTCTCGTTCGATTCCATACTAAAGGTCATGAAATACCAATAGCTCTTTATTAATTGTTAAAATTTAAAAATAACCAGATTACATTCTTTTAAATATTAACATAAAATTTTGAACACATCTTTCAAGTTTTTTTATAACGACTTTCTCCAAAATACAATGTACTTATAGACTTGATGTGTTATAATATAATAATCCAAATCATGATGAAGTTATAGAAAACAGCGTGTGCACACTCCGATAGTTCATATTACGTTTACTTAGGTCTGATTGCTGTAATAATATGAATACACAAAGGTTTACAGACCAAATATATCAACAAGCGAGATATTTTTACTGTTCGTACTTTCGCCATTTGAACAATAAGAAGAAACTGCATTTATAAATGTACTGTCAATGCAATGGTGAGTACAAGCGTGAATTCCCTAACACCTCATCACTACCTTTGGAACCAGCTTTCGCTCACGATATTTCTGAAACAAAAAGATTTGAGAACCTTGAAAAAATCTCTACCCTTTTTTCAAAAATCGCCAACACAGCTGCGACTCAGATGTTGTGATTATCAACACGTTGTGGTTATCTTGGATGGTGATCCTATTTTAACTGGTCACTGTCTGCTTCTTCTCGTCACAACATCATTACTGTTCCAATGATAATAATGCACTATCACTGCAATTTTCGCGAAACGATAAAATTAAAATATATTGTTTTCGTTTAGAAGATGCCATCGGAAGTGAAATTACTCAAAATAAATGAGACGTAACATCTTATTTGTCAATGTAACGATAATAAATGCGTACTGAGCAGGATAAATATAGTATTTACTTATTTTGTGTTCAAGAAAACTTGCAGCTTAATATTATATTACACTTATATAAACAGGTTAAATTACGTAGTTAAACGCCGAAATAAATTTTCACATTTAGTTATAGACAATATTAAAAGGTCAAGGATGCCTTTACACCAAATTAACTATAATGATAACTTAGTGTAAAGTCTAACTAAGTATAAGTAAAGGGTAATTAATATATATAATTTAACAGAATAAAGAAGTAAACAATTTACAAATAGGGACACCGCCGATAGTAAAAACGTCGATCACATCGTAGTCACTTTATATATTATTAAACGAATTACTGACTGTAACGATAAAT
Organism: Byasa hedistus; assembly: GCA_029286795.1. NCBI lineage: Eukaryota > Metazoa > Arthropoda > Insecta > Lepidoptera > Papilionidae > Byasa > Byasa hedistus. The sequence goes on from JAGSMW010000001.1 coordinate 5,228,080, forward strand.
AATTTTTGTTTGTGATTAGATGTAGCAGAAGGTGTAGACAAAAGGTAGGTGGTTTTGTCGCTTCATTCTGTTAAGTTCTTCATGAATTTGTCATTTATTTTCTAGGATTCATTTAATTAAAGCGTTACCATAAAATTAAGATTGGCTTAATAAGATTTCACTGAAGTACAGCACTCTACTAGATCCCCATACTTGTGCATGTCTTGAAACTAGTTGTTTACATAATTAGGAAGCGTCAGTGTCGACGCCCCGACCCTCGTGTACTCGACACGGATTTGGGTAAGATAATTTGTAACTTACGCCTCTAAAATCTTAACGAGATATAGTCTCTGTAATTACAATTTACTCTTTAACACTATTTTAAAAACATATTTTTTTTACGCTATCATTTGGTGGGAGTGTTAAGCTAACAATTATCCGATCGCCCTTTCATCATTTTAATCGATACATCAAATTACTCTGTTGATATTTAAACCATTCATTACCTCTAGATTATATTAGTTTTAGGCGGCGGATAGATTGCAGTTAAAATAATAGATGTTAGCCTAGACGTATTGAAGAGTAATGTGTAATTTTATTTTGAAATTCTAACGCTATTTATGCCAATTGTCGTTTACAATTTTCTGATTACTTTCACAAATTTGACAATAATTTATACTGAATTGAGTGGCTGCATTCAAGGAGTTTGTAACTATTACAGCTTATTGCTATTTTTTTTAACATATTCTAAACATGATTTTTAGAAACGTTTTTTGTACTTTTATGACGGTTCATTGTAACATATTCTATATAGGGAACAATGCATCCAAAATCCCCTCCACCATAAACCTTATTGGTGCGGGTTGACGGTTGACACAGACAAACGAGGTTAACTGACACGTCGCTCTTACCCGATAGCAGTGCTCGCTGGGCTATTAATTTCGCTTCAGCTACCTAATCCCCTTAAGGTCGCGCAGGTAGTAATTGCTACCTGCGGCGCACAACGGAAAGGCGTGTTTTATGTTAAGAACTACACGTGTTACTCTACCGTAATTGGAAGATCGTGTATAGATATATTATTTACACAAACGACGATTATGCAAATTATGTTTAATTTCATGTGTTACTGTAATTAATGTAGCGTTTTAAGAGTTATCAACGAGTTAGTATAAAGTATATATTGAAAACCAATAACGAATTTTATGCTGATGTTTTGTAACTAAGATTTAAAATTATTTTTATAGGATTATATTCTTCCTTAACTTCTTGGTGCTAACTTACTTTACTTGTATTTAATCAGGTGGTAGCAAATTGCTGCAGAAGACTGTGTAGGTATTACGCACATTTCAAAAATTATTTATTATATCTAGGTTTAAAGGGCCTTTCAACCTCTTATCCCCAAATGACGAGCCCATTGTGACGTAGTGTAAACATCTCGTATAGATCTATGTTGTTATAAAACATATCAAATTCTAGCAAGTGAAGTTTCTACACCGTTTGCGCCGCTAAGTTAAACTAAAAAAAGGACCCATGTACGACACAACTGCTTTATAAATATTAAATGAATACATGGCGTCATAAAAATACGACGAATGGAATAAATAAAAGTTACAAAAGCAATTTTGTAAATCACTTTAACAGTTACGTGCTAATGGAAGCTCCGCGTAAAGTTTGCGTTTCAATCACTGTTTTAATGGCGCTTTGCCGAATAATTGATAGCAAATGTTACATTGAAACTGACGAGTAAAGTTTAAAATAAACACAAATAAATATTTGAATGTAATGGAATTGGGACGACAACCGCATTCTATTATGGATTTATTAAACGTTTCGTATAGAAAAGATTAGCAAATTCGTATAAACTAATCTAGAACTATATCCCCGAGTTTAACAAAAAGACAAAATGTCGATGTGAGATTTATAACTGTACCAAATAGGCTTCAAAGAAAGTCTTAATTTAGAGACCACAGAGAGAGAATTAGCTACTAAATATCTCACACAACTCCGATTTCTTCCCAGAAGGAACATTTGTTTCCGACATAAAAAAAGGTCAAGTATGGACTCATCTCAATGAACAATAAAAATCAAATAGTTTACAATATTTTAATGTCTATCTCATCCGGAATATTTTAACGTTTTTATAGACAAAAAGAACGAAGACTATGATTTTGTTTGCACAGTTGTAGGTAACTATTCTTTGGTGGCTTAAAGATTAGAATTACGAAGGGAACTTTCTTCGTGCAACATTTTCGAAGCTGGAACTTGCGTGCGACGTGCGCTTTCAGTCTGTAGCCGGTGTCACGGCACGTGAGGAGTTTTATAATGCTCCATGTTGTATAGTTTCGTCCAACTAACATTTCAACAAACGGGACATTTATTCTGAAACTGACCACGTCCATTTATACTTATGCCGATATACCGAAGAATCTATATCTATGTACAAAAACAGGTATATCAACTTATACTGTGCAACAACACATATTTAATTTTGTTTTGTTGTCTTTTTCTTAACCTCTAGCTTTTATTTCATCATCATTTACATATAAAGATTATATTTTTCTTTTAATTGTAATTTATATTAATGCTACAAATTATTGTTTAATAAATCCATGTTGCCGAGTAGTGTAAACCAAAAATGTTTTCAGTGAGACTACTTAAAGAAGCAATTGTATTTGCATGATTTTTCGCTTGTGTTTTTGTACTCTTTCTTTCTGTTTGTCTCCAACAAAGAAAATAAATAAAGTATACAAAAAGAGTGATAATTCTATTTCAATGCAACTAATGTACTTATTAAAGACGATGTTTCAATAAATAAACTGTCGTCTTAATGTTTTCACTACTAAGGCTCAGGACTTTTTTTCTATAAGTAGGAAGCCAAGGCCATTATCCACAACGTTGGCTTCTGACCCACGATGTTTTCTTTGAGAGGTATAGCGGATACGATTGCTTTACAAAATGCCCTATCACTGCTTCTGAAAATAATATTTTGAAAAAAATAGCAATTTAGAGAGAAAGATGTTTTTTTTTACTATTAATAAATGTATGACTAATAAAAGGAATTATATATAATGATTACTAATAACATTTGAAAAAAAAATTGCACACGAATATTTAATGTTTAAAAAATTATCTGATGTGAATAAGTAATTATCTGTTCGTCTTGTCTTACAGATTTGTACGAACTAATAGTAATCAGTAAACTTTTTTCCCTTGAAAATTAAGACGTTTTAAAGTATAAACCAAGTCGATGAACGTAACAACGTGACGTATCTTTTTGCATTACGTTTTCGACCATAAAAGAGAACGTTTATCGACATTTATTTTCGCGGCTTGACAAGAAAAATTGTCTGTGAATTCGTAAATCAAAAGGAAACAAGAAACTATTATACCTGAATAGGTGTACCTTTATCGGTAAGCGAAACTTGTTTCCGTAACATTACAACTTTTCTGTTCTTGTACAAAATTCGTAGGTAGTTTAATCCGGTTATAAATTTGGATTTTGGGATTTAAATTGCAAAAGCGACACTTGAATAGGAATCCGTTCGGAAACAATATTTGCATTGCAATCGAATCGAGATACCGCAACTTTGAGTCAACATTTACTTCCCAAATGAATGCGCCGAATCCCTTATCATCAGTTCTGTTAATGTATTATTCAACATTTTAACGTTTATATTCAAATTATTTAACTTTTTAAAGCAGTTGCAATAACTAGATTAACGTGTTCTAGTTAAAAGAGTGTTGTAGCTAGTGTAATTACTGGGGTATCGAAACTTAACTTCTTGCATCTCAAAACAACGAGCACTATGTGGTATAGTAAACATACCATTACTATAATTTAATCGCAAGTAAAAAAAAATTAATACAGAATAACTTATAGTAAAGTATGATAACACTGTTGCAGCTTTCATAAATTTGATTGATTAACAAAACAAAAAGAGTTATTATGTTATAAAAAGAGAACATAATAGTATAAAAAAAAATTACAGTAAATATTCAAAGTTAACGTTTTATACTAAATTAAAAAAAGGTAAATAGAAAAAAAATTGCTAAAATTAAAAAAGAAACACCAAAAAGGTTATATGTGATAATAAAAAAAATATATACGCATCAAAGCGAGTTATTCATGCTACTTATTGCGGCCGATCAAAATAACGATGGAGTGTTTATAGGAGAAAGTTACAATGTACGTTAAATTTATTACACTAATAAAGAGCATTTTAATGTTCCGCATCACCGCCATGTACTGAACTTTGAAATATCGGTTCAGGATCAACGCGCTCATTAATCATTCACGAAATGATAAGATCATCTTATTGATTACCATACAACATTGACGCCATCACATTATTTGTAACTAAATTATGAATACAGTATAAATTAACCATATAAAATTATAATGCAAATTTTTGTACAATTTTTAAGTAACTTAATAGATTTCTTACTGAATGCATTAAGTTAAGGGAATATTGTTTTATTCTGTATCGTTACCTAGAAGCTAATCATTTGTCTTGTAACGAGTCCCTGATTAAATTACACAAGTAAAGCAGTTTTAATGGAGAGAGTTTTTTATTCACTATCTATATTTGATTTGTTCCGACAATCATACATAAATGAAGTCGAGTTTTCTGGATACTAACACGTCACCAAGTAAAAGGAAGTAATCGATAGACCACAGTAAATAAAAAAAAACATTTATCCGTTTGTAATGAAACTTTGGAGGGTTTTTCTCCTTTCACTAGCGAACGTACCTGACCTAGTTGTAAACCTATTCAAGTGAATAAAAGTTTGTTTTTCGTTAGTAAACTTTGACTAATTATTCTAAGGAAACCTGGTTATGATTACTTTTCAAAAAAAATTTTTTGTCAAACTAGATGATATCTTGGTTGACTGACAGGAATGAGAAAAACGTTTGTTCCATTGCAAAAATTGATCTGCACAAGCATAAGCTTTTATTATCAATGAAATTGACAAAAAGAATTTCCTTAAACACAAACACCTTATGTTTTTCAATTTATAGTAAATTCAGTTTCAGGCACAAAGCATGTAATAAATAGCCAAAGGTCGACGATATCGACAATCTAAACCACAAAAGTAGGGTCCGTCGAACGGGTAACGAAATTACTTCCGTCCTTTACAAACTTGCCGTTATTACAACACGCAAGAAGATACGGGAAACTTTAAACGCAAGTTTTTATCAGATTTTGCTTAAACTTGCGTTTCTTGTTTATTATGCATACTTACTACATCAATAGAAATGTCTTTCCTGTTTTTTTATGATTATTAATCACACTCGCTTTGCACGCATTCTCAGAAAACTATGATAATGCAAGATGTTAGCAAATCTAATACGTAGTTCACATTTTACAAAGCAATAACAAATATCATTAAATTATATCAGTAATTAATTTCGTAAGAGATAAAATATGCCTGAATTTCGTAATGTCGTACTTGTCATTTACAATAAGGCCTTTAGACTAAAATATAATAATGTTTACACAATATTTTTAGCGACAGAAATAAGGTGTTGCAGCGCCACCTTAGCTTTTATTTCTGTGGTAGAAAAGCACATGAATATTCATCGTCGCGAGTGCAAGGACATGTTTGATTAACATCGACTAAAATCTCCTCGATCTTTATCTTCTCGTCATAAAGCAGGACTACGAAAATGCTTTCGCGTACAACTGAGGGCCTAACATAGCTGGCTGCATCGAGCGACCCCCTCACCGCGGAGATAAACCTCCTTTTTCCTCTCCTGGTAAGGCACACTCAAACTGAATTCTTTACTTCATTCTGCCCAAATCCACCACTTAGAATCTGTCCTGCATCACAGGCCGGCTGGATAGGTTCCTAGATTCTGCAATGTGACCTATTCATGACTAGATCTATATTGAATGACTAGACTAGTATAGCTTTTCATGAGACGTTTAATTACACTTCAAAACAAAAAGTTTATTTATAACGGAAATTCCTGTTATTGCGATAGCCAGAGTCCTCTTTCTCCATCAATTCTTCGTCTATTAAAACTTCAAAATCTCCTAAAGCCTCTGTGGTTGGTATTTTATTCCACCTGGCGTCAGGAAACCCATCTGGAGGCACCACGACAGATATTATATTATCGATCAATTTATATTTCAATATTCTATCGTTATGAGTCGTTGACTGCAGCGATGGTGATGCGTTTACTTCGACGAGCCAGGGCTTTAGCGTATTATCGATGATAATATCATATCCATAACATTCAAAACAATGGCGATCGTTTGCCATTACTGGTGCAACGGCTTTTAAGGAATGAACTATTAACCAGTGCATGTCGGAAAATAGCTTCTCGGTTACTGACCGACCACGCGTCCCCTCTAAATATAAACGGAAGTTTTGCACACTCATTTTTCCACCGTGCAAACTGTTATATTCCAATCCATGTCTCTGAACACTCACGTTCGTCAAATGAACGTACATATTGTCTAACTCGGTAACGCTGGTATCGTATTTAACCGTACAGAACCTGCAGAATCCGTGTTTAAACAAATACGATTTCAAGGGCCTGAACGAAGTCACTAAAATATACAATCTCAAATCGAACTTCTTGCCGCCGATCAAAAGGGGATTGTCAATATACCGCGATATTACGTAACTTTCTTTGCTACTGAGTTGAGGATGAAAGGGAATTTTCGCTTCCCGAGACCATTTCTTCAACTTTGAAAGTTTGTTTATAAGAAATATACCAGTACCTTGAGATTTGCCGCAGGGCTTCATGATCCACGTGCTTTGAGGAGACTTTCTATACTCTTCAACGAACATGTTGTAGTCGGCGGGCAAGACATACGTCACTGGAATAAAGTCTAAATGTACGTACCTAGTAGTAACTTGTCCATTAGGTAGGACTATTTCCGTTTTTTCTGCCAAAATATTACCCTCCTTTTCTAGCTCTTTGCGATACCTCTTGATGTTTTTGACTAATAGATCTTTACGTGATATCTCGTAGTGATTGGGAAAATGATTAATTATTTGACTATCACTCATTCTGTATCCATTGTCAGTACTAAAAATATTACGACAATTTTGAGTAAAAGACCAATAAAAATTCCATTCATCTTCCGGTCCCACTTGCATCCAACCACGCCGTTCAAAGTTACTCATTATAACTGATTTTTCCAAATCGGTACAATATGTGACTCTTTTCTCCATTATTTTCACGACAAAATTTTTTCTTTAAATAAAATATATAACGAAAATATAAGAAAGGCTGTCACTTCGACAAGTTTTTTTAAATCTTTTAGGTATCTGTGCTCTATAGAAATAATATAGTGTCTGGTTTCTTTTATTTACGCGAATATCAAATATATTTTAAAACAAAATTTTAATCATAATTTATAAAAAATTTAAAACATTTTCAATACGAGAAAAAAACTAGCTTTGTCTAATAAAAGATACAAGAGAGGATAAATACAATTTTTCTTAAAACATTATTAACATATAACCTTTATAATAAATATTATATATAACTTAATGGGTTGTAATTTTTATTGATTTTTTAATTAATAGCAATTTTTTTACGTAAACAGATTTATTTTATTATAAACAAGTTGAGTTAACCTATAAGAATGTTGTGTACTTAAAACAGTTTTGTCATGTTAGCTTCCTTTTAAATAAGTAAATAGGTGAAAAAGAAACCACTTATGAAAAATTTTATTATTCGTATACTGTATATATAGTTTAAATTTTTATATAGTGTGAAAGTCTGGACTACAAATGTGAAAATATATTGTCTAATGTTAAACAGAATTATGTAATTCATGCTTGAAATTTTATACAGAAAACAAGTAATTCACAAAAGAAATGCTCAACAGTTTGAGATATTGTAAAACCATAAAATTATTTATAAACATTTTTGAAGTGAAACTTCTTTAGAATCGTTGTGATTTCAAACCGGATGCAACGGACAAACGACAGGTAAGAGACACAAATACAAAAATGTGTAGGATGAAGCCAGGAAAGAATGAGACAGAAATATACATACTATTTTATTGAACAATCAAAATAGATGTTCAAATATAAGTGTTAATGTGACTGATGTAATAAATGGCAAGTGTAAATATTTTTTAATCCTGTTTTAAGTATAAACTAATATTTCAATGTTTTTCAGTCAATAAATTTGATTTTTATTTTATACTGATCATGGATTATATATATATTACCTCAATACACTACGTGTATAACCTTATTAATTTTTTTGTTTTAGACGACTTTCAGCAACAAAATAGTGTCCCAAAACGGGATATAATTTAGTAAATAATGATTGTAAGTACCAATAATTAATACTAACTTTCATCATTTAATTTTAAATAATTAAAAAAAAAATTAATTTAAACTTGTATTTAATAGTTCTTAAATTAACAAAATGTTTTAATATTTAGATTTATAGGAAAAAAAAAACAATTTTAAGACGGATGAATATTTTTGAATTGTAAAATAAATTGTAAAAAAATTCTAAATTAAAATTATATTAAAAAAAATAACAATTTAATTTTAAACTAAAGGGTGGATAATTTTTAAATTGTACATATAATTTAATAACCATATTTGAAAATAATCATCATCTTAAAATGAGTTTTTAAAATTAATTTTATATAAATTTTTCGAAATTACGATGTAAAAAATTTTATTTTTTTAAGGAATTGATTCTCACAATTCAATACACAATCGATAGATCGTTACATACTTTGAATTGTTTTTTTTTTTCAGATAACCCCCAGTAGATGTACAGCCAGAAATTCCATACTCACGGTTTGGTCGAGATTAGTTTGCTCATAAAGAATTTAACCACAAGTTTTTAAACAATATGTTTGGTCATAAGTGCTCCGTTTGTGATCGATTGTGGTTTAAGTTAGATTTAAAATCACCACGTGCTGAAGATACTAAGAACTTGAGCAATAGATTTATGTAACATATGTTAAATAAAATATCTTTTAAAATTAATCAAAATACTTTCATTTTTAAACAATTAAACTTTGTAATTATCCTGCCCTTGTTATATATATTCATCTCATTCTTTTGTCGATTTACTGAAGTTTCACTTCTATCGTGTGTGAATCGCACAAAAACTTTTTTTTTTCTATGTAAATATATTGCTTCACCCATAGTATAATATTCAACCAGAAATGTCAAGTTTTAGAAAAAAGATTTAATTATGTCACTGCCCGTTGATTTTAATTAAATTTTTGTTGACACCGTACTAAGGCTTTCCGTCGGCTGACGACTTTATATTGTTTTTGAAGTGCCCTGCCGACGGCACTAAGAATTATCTCTTGGCCCATAAAATTGCTATTTCATAACATTCTAAATAACTTTTCACACTTTATAAACACTTCAGCTGCTTTTAAGTTTTATCTTAATTAAAATAAAAAATAGTATTCAATGTTTAAAAAATTTAATAGACTGAATTGAAATAACTTTTAAAGTACTTCATATTACCATAGCTGGTTGGGCTTTCTCTCGGAGAACCGATAGCAATAATCCACCATGCTGGACTAGTCCCAATTGGTCGATGTCGTATGTCCTTGAAAACTGTTCTTGAACATGTCGGCTTCTTCACAACTTTTTGTACGCCTAATAGTTTCAAATAAAAATATAAATCAAAAACCAATGGTAACTCTTTATGAATGTTTTCTAAAAGTGAGTAAAAACTCTACTTTTGTATATAACACATTTAATATGCAACAAAATTTTATGCAAAACGTTTTATTATAACAGACATAATGTAGAAATTACGTTATGAAAAGAACCATCTGCTACATTGAAATTTTCATCAAATATGGGGCGTAACAGCGAGCCTTCGATTGAGTATAATTTCCGCATCCCCTTTAACTGGCCGTTTGTGCTGTGGAATGCTCGCGTTTTCTTTAAAAAAAATGTGTAAATTTTTAAGGGAATTGTTTAATACAGCATTGTAATTTACGAAGTTACTGAAAATTATAACTTGCTTATACATTCATTAACTTAAGACATTTAAAATTTCGCGTTCAAAATGCACGGTTTTTATTATTTTTCATTGATCGACCATTCATTGTCGACGATTCGTCCTTCTCCAACAACTCTTCGTCTATGAGCAGATCGAAATTCCCCAAAGTTTCTAGATTTGGTTGTTTGTTCCAGCGGACATCAGGCACACCTTCTGGAGGCAGCACCACCGATAAAATGTTGTCAATTAATTTATATTTTAATATTCTGTCGTTTACTGTAGTCGAAGTAAGTGACGGAGAAGCATTCACTTCTACCAACCACGGCTTTAGTTTATTATCAATGATGATATCATAACCATAACATTCGAAACAATGTCTGTCATTAGCCATCACTGAAGAAACTGCTTTTAAAGAATGAACAATACACCATTGCATTTCTGCGAATAACTTATCAGTCACAGCTTTTCCTCTCGTACCTTCCAAATATAATTTTAAATTCTGCACACTCATTTTTCCGCCGTGTATACTATTATAATCACCTCCATGCTTTTGTACACTTACATTAGTGAGGTGTACATACATGTTATCCAATTCCGTAACACTTGTATCATATTTAACTGTACAGAATCTACAAAATCCAAGCTGAAATAAATAGGCTTTAAGTGGCCTGAAAGAAGTAACTAGAACGTACAATCTCAAATCAAACTTTTTCCCTCCAATCAGTAAAGGATTGTCTATGTATCGAGATATAACGTAACTCTCTTTACTCAATTGCGGATGAAAAGGAGCCTTTGCTTCTCTTGACCACTTTTTTAACTTAGATAGTTTGTTTATTAAAAAAATTCCGGTACCTTGAGACTTTCCACATGGTTTCATTATCCAGGTGCTTAGCGGCGATTTACGATATTCCTCAACAAACATGTTATAATCAGCGGGTAAAACAAATGTCACCGGCACAAAGTCCAGATGCACATACCTTGTAACCACCTGCCCATTAGGTAGAACGACTTCCATTTTCTCAGCTAATGGATTACCTTCTCTTTCCAATTCCTTACGATACCTTTTAATATTTTTCACTAGCAAATCTTTTCTGGAGAGTTCGTAGTGGTTAGGGAAATGGTTGATAATTTGGTTATCGTTCATACGGTATCCGCTTTCAACGCTGAATAGATTTCTACAGGTTTGCGTGGATGCCCAAAAGAAATTCCATTCGTCGTCAGGTCCCACGTGATGCCAGCCACGTCTTTCGAAGTTGCTCATTAAAACGGACTTCTCTAGATCGGTGCAAAAGTTTAATCGACACCTTTCTACTACAGGCGCGTTTACACGTCCATAAAAACTGGCCGCTAGTTTCTTAGTTTCATAATTCATATTAATAGTCTCAATAATTAACACAATAAAGAACTAACGAATTTAATTTAAAATAATTCTTACTAAGGTACCGCAATTGTGCAGGGTAGTGTATCTTCAACACGAATACGATATCTAATATCGATTTAACAAAAGCTTCAAACCTAGACAACGGATTTATCTTTTGCATTGTGTATTCTCTTGGTTTAAAATACTCAAAACAATAATGTGAAATATGTGTAATATATATATGTAATAAGATATCAAGAACCTATTTGGATATTTTAAACTATGTAATTTAATAACTCTTGTTAGAGAAGATTTTCTACTAATATTAAACATGATACGTAAACTTTACGATAATCTCTCATTTGTCTTATAATAATCAAATCTTCGCTCTCGTTTTTCGACTACAAAATTTAATTAAAACCTTGGATTGCGTAGAACTTAATTATAATCAATTCTCGTTTTACCATCCATATTATTTTATTATTTGCGATCAAACAAAATTTGTTTATTGCTACGGTATTAAGGTATTGTATTATTGTCGCCCATATTTAACGTTTTTAAAAAAATTTAATTACATTTTCGGGTGGTGGGTCTCTATTGTTAGAGATTATCTACGTAGGTACTGCCGCAGCACATCTTTCTACCACCAAGCAGTGCAAATATTAATGTTCCGGTTTCAAGGGCGTTGTAGCTAGTGTTACTACTCAGACTAATTAACATCTGATGTCTCATGGCGATGTACGAGGCGGTGCTGTATCGATGACGACTAACTAAAAGCTTAATTGAAAAACAACAGCTTTACGTTAATAAGTGAGCTATGTATTTCTTACGTCTTAGCCTTTATTTGAAAATGAACAACCATACAACCCAAAATAAGAAAAACTTTATTATAAACGTACTCTTACTTATGTATAACATATTTGCGATTCACGTTACTTACTCTAAAGCTGATGATATTAGGTAACAATGTATTGCAATAATACATTGTAAAATTTAACAATGTCTTACATTTGTAAAATAAATGAAGTTGTTTGAAGACAGTAAAGGTGTATGTATACATAGTATTTTTTTAAGTTGTCCAGTTAACCGCTTTAAGTTAAATATCTTTAACATTTGAAGTGTTCAGTAAGAAGGAAAAATCATAGGAATAGTAATAACTTAAGATACTTGTCTTGCGCTCGACAAATCAGGATTTATTGAAAGGTTGACAATATGAGAACTAATATGTTATTTAATGCAACATATATAAACATAAGGGATTAACTAAAACCATAGCCCATCTTCAGCTTCTTCTTCACTGTCCGTTACTTGAAGGTCGTCTTGTATAGCGGGATCCGGCTAAAAAAAAGGTTGTTATAGTCAGTGATACCCAAATTACAAGTTAATTTAAGAAAAATAATTTAATTTTCTACAATTTTTTTGAATCCATTAGTAATTATTGGATACATGTTTCAGTAATTCTTAATAAAACGCAACTTCTGTTTTATGATAAATTATACACTAGACCGCACATTTATTATAATGATATACGGTTTGAGATATTTATTATTAAAAGAGAAATTAATGGTAACTATTAAAAAGAGCGTAAGTATACCTTATTGCGTACATGCAGATAGTATAAAAAAATACAATATCTCACCTGCCAATTTTCCGGTGGTTCTTCTTTGAATTGCGGCTGCTCAACCGGTTGCGCTTCCATCATCTGCTGATCCATATTCATCTCTGGCTCAATTGGCTCCTCCTGATTTTTAAAATTTAAAACTTCTACAATACCGCTGTTAACATTTTCATTCCTATTTAGATTAAGATTTCGGTATTTAGTGCAGAATATATAGTGAATAGTTCCTAAGCTTTAATTTTGACCAAATAAAGCATGCTTAACTAGGTCAAAAATTTGAAAGGGAAAAGTGTTCTTGTTTCTTTCATAAGCTATAATTCATTCAAACCGGAATATAGTAATGTTTGCACACTACCGTTTGCCGGTAGAAATAGGAGCTGCGACTGCTGCAAACCAATCTAAATGGTCTCTGGCATCAGAGACGATATAATTCGTCACAATAATTTTCATTTTAGAACAAAAAATTAGATGATTATATATTTTTATATAACAAACCTTAACAACAGGCGGATAACTGAAGTCAGTACACCGGTCTAAGTCAACAAAGTCTTCGCCTTGTAGCGGTGGCTCGTCAGGCACTTCGCGTTTGATCTTGAGGAATTCGGATGTATCGAAACTTGTCTCGCCGTGCGTATTGTCGTCTGTAAACATATGTTATGCTTCTTAACGGTTATTTTAATTGGCTTAACAAACGGAGTAGTAAATACATTACGAGCCAATTTATTTTAAGTTCGATAACTCTAACTTGTGCATTTTGCTCACACACTTGACACCAGTTTGACATTATATTGTGACAATGAGGCTGTAGAAGGTGAAAGTTTCTAGCCTCTTGTATTCTAGCTCCCGCCATATGTCGACAGCCAGAAAACAACAGTGCTGTTATATTGTCAGACTTACAATATCAGAACGGTAGCTAACCAGGCGGATATGAAAAAATACTATCACCAACCAAGCTTACATTCAATATATGGCAACTAGAATCGTCCGCGTTAATGGAAAGCGATTAGCAGCTGCGCCACGAAGGTACATAAAAACAATTTGTAACAAATCAAACTTATTGACAGAAAAGCAACAATCACTAAAGAAATTAACATTCGTTCTAACGTATTTCAGTACATCATAATTAACTTTTACGTTAAATTTCTTACCAGTGTGTAAAGATAATTCAACCATAGCCTCCGCAGCATCCTTTTGCTCCACCTCCTCCAACTCTGAACTGCCACTGTCAGAATACTGAAGATCTAAAGAAAAAAATTACATCTTTTTTTTAAATCTAAAAAAAATTACATTTAGATTTTAAACTTAGTTTTTGTTAATTTCTGTAAAAGGCCGTTAATGAGTGCAATAAAGAATTTCTCTATCTAGCTTTTTTTACAAATACAAAAATGCACAAATCACGAAATATAAATAAACAAAAAGAATAACCATATAAATAATTTTTCATGTTTTTTTATTAATTTTATATAGATTAGAACAAATTATATTTTCTTTTCAAAACTTTAAATGTATTTTTTTTTATACAAACCTTCTTCCAAGCTGTTCTGATCCTTCTTAGGTCTACCTCGCTTCCTTGGCGTTGCACCTTAAATGGTAACAACTAATTAAATCGAAAACTTGTAAGAATCAGGCAAAATGATTAAGGCCAATAAGTATAGTTTGAAATTTGGGACTTCAGACGTCATCGCCTGGTTTCGACAGTCTGAATAAAAAAATATAGAGCAATGTTGATGTGCTCTACGTTTTTTTGTTGAAAATGTTAGTACGGTAAGGAAAAGGATGAGAAAACGTCATAATTCTAGTGTTAAAGAATTCAGGGATTGTGGTTTTAATCTAGAGAAAATAAATATTTATCAGTGACATTATCTGGGTGAATTGTATATAAAAATCCCAATTGTCTAACTATTGCTACAAGTTTTAATAATTAAATAATCAATTAATGGCGCAATTACTAGTTAAAAACTTTTATTTAAAAACATTTGAAAACTCATTAAGATTACAAATGAACCAACCTTCCGTTGTTATCGACCTGCATTTGAAACTAACTTTTAACTATTCATTTCGTTAAACAAGTACTGTGTTTCATACGTTATAAAATACACAAAAAGTGCAGTTGTTTAAAAACACAAAAATACCGAATACATAGAAAATTTGTTAAGGTAACATACTTCAGGTATGTTACGACAGATTAGGTGTTGAATTTGATATGGTGATGCAGCTGTATAAGTATTTACCATCTCCCGTTGAGGTGGAAGGTTTAAACTTCCTTGGGCGGCCGCGGCCACGTTTCTCGTCCGAGTTCATATTAGTATCCTCCATCTCGAGGTCCGACTGCTCGGCGTCTTCCAGCATCTTTTGCTGCACTTTGGATATGTTTGCTTCCAATTGACTGACATGTTCACCGAACTGTAATATAAATTGTCGTAAATGAACAAAACAATAAAAAATAATAATTTTGTTAAAAATTTGAAAGCTCTTCGAATAAAAAAAAATCCGTTACCATTGCGAGTAACGCACACAATCATTCGGCAGTTTTTATAATTACCTGTTCGAGTGATTCTCTTGTGACCTTCAAAATAGTCTCAGCCTGTCGAGTGAATTGTGAATTCACACCGTTGTAAGCACGACAATTGTCCACGAGTAATTGGACATCTTTAAGGAAATCTTCGCGGCTATGATATTTGTGGGCTGCAAAATACATTTTTTTTATTCCACCAAGTGACGAGATATGCAAAATGTCCGCCTGATCGTAAGCGATACGCCTGCCCATAGCAATGAGATTGATTAGGATAATAAACACTACATCGAGCTGTCGTCTTAAAACTTAAAATGTAAAGTCTCATTACACGAGTATTCACTAATTACAAAGTTCTTCAAAGCGGAAAACAATAATGTTTCCACACACCTGTTTGGCGGCCAAAACAGGAGTTGCAATAGAAACTACATTAACAGAGTACTAAATGAGAGGAAGGCTCATTTGGAGATATTACTGCAGTCTTTCATATTAAAATAACAAATCCAGATACCGCCACCGCAATTGCGCTAATACCTTGAGACATAAAACTTTTTTATCTGACGTCGACTAACGCTTAATTTCAAGTTCATATGGTATTAAATGACAACGAGTCCCTCAAATGTTGACGCACAGAAAACTGATGGCAAAATTTATATATTAGTGTAGTAGCAAGATACCCAAGCGGACAAAACTACTTTAAAAACATAGCAGTGTTTACACATTGGTTTTAACCTACCTTGTATTTTCTTTCCCATTGTTTCCATATCAATTGGCTTCTTGATGACGCTGTAGTAATCTTTAACTTGTTTTTTATTGACAGGCTTAACGAAAGGCCACGCTTCGGGCATCACTTTTAATTTAGTTGTTAGTAAATTCTCTAATATAAATGACAGCGCCACCTGGAAATTCAGAAGGCAAGAAAGGTTTATGTTTTTAACCACATGCCAGCAAAAGTTCTGTTTAGTTCGATCTAGTTGTTCTGGAGATTGTGCGAAACAGCTATCGGCGTTAAGAATTTAAAAAAATTGCCCATGCACTGAAGACAAATCCCTTATTACCTGGTCATTATCATCAAGAAGCGGATTGATTTGTTTCTCCAACTTCATAAGCTGTTCCTCTTTCTCGGCTAATTTCTCAACGCAGCGTTGTAACATGCGTTGTGCGGCCACCGTCAGACTACTTGTTGGACCTATGAACATCGTCGAATGATAAAAAGAAAATTAACATTACACATAATATAAATATACAATTAATTTACTAACCATTATAAAGTGTAGAATTTTCAACGATTTGATTTACATCTGCCAAAAACTCTTCCCTACTTTGATAATGTTTTTGACGCAGATTATCTCGAATAGTTTGCAAGTCCATCGGTCTAGACACAATACGGTAATAATCAGCGACTAACTGAAAAATTAAAACGGGTACAAAACTTGGTTAAATACTAATAATACTATTATGTAACTGTTAAGAAAAACATCTTATCAGAAATATTTGAGTAAATATTAAATGATGTGGTAAACAATAAAATGAAGCAAAAACCTGTTTAATTAAAAAGTTTTAAAGATGATAAAGAATTTACTGGTGCTAGGTCTCTGTTACCGGAGATCGTCTCGGTACAACGGCAAAGCCTTTTTCTACCACTAAACAGTAGTTTGGAAACATTACTAGGTTCTTGTTTGAAGAGCATTATGGCTAGTAAAATAACTGAGGTATAATATGGTGCAGTCTATATCATCCTAACTAGCTATACATTATTATTGATATAGGTGTTTGCTATCAGATGAACTTACCCCACGTTTCATTGTTTCGAAAACTAAAAAAACACTTCAAAGCATAGTTAAAATTAGCCTACCTTGGGATTAACAGGGAAAAGAAAGGGCTGCACGTCAGGCAGGTGGCGCATATGGTTAAGTACGTCTTCCAACAGGGAGGAGAGAGTGACCAGAGGGTCGGTTCGGCGCCGTTCGGCAGGACGTCGCACTAAGTAGTCACACGGCTCGCTCGCCGTGCCGCGGCGCTTGTTCCGACCAGCCGCGCGAATTTCACGTCGACCCATTCCGCCGCGACGTTTCAGGTCTTCCGCAGATTGCTAAAAATAATTTATGATATCCAATGTTTTACGGGATGAAATGAGTACTCTATAATAAATAATTAAACTGTTGATTTCAAGTTCAAACCACTATGCACAAAATTATGCAATCTAATCAAGCGCACAAACATAACACATAATATAAATGTCGCTTAAACAAATCCCATCTTTTTAATTTTAAATAGTTATTTAACCCACGAAATCTTAGTTAACAATAGTTCTACATCTAATTCTCACCTTAATGAGTTTAGACGGTAAAGTC
Source organism: Byasa hedistus (assembly GCA_029286795.1). NCBI lineage: Eukaryota > Metazoa > Arthropoda > Insecta > Lepidoptera > Papilionidae > Byasa > Byasa hedistus. The sequence continues at coordinate 5,245,864 of JAGSMW010000001.1, forward strand.
AATTTAGTTCCTTCTACGTATCCAAGGTCGTCATCCTCCGGTTCCGGCGGCGGTTCGCTCTCGTGCTCGGGCGAAAGCGGCGCGCTTGCCGTGCCTGAGTACAATGGGCACGCCTTATTCGTGCGCATGTGACCCACCTGACCGCACGCTCCACACTGCTCCGAAACAAATATGCAAAACTGTTTATGTCAAATAAAAATTCACGATTATTTTGACGATGTAAACGAGATATTTTTGCAAACTAAACGGAAAATCCTATGTTTATCATGGTAATAAGAATTATTTTTAGATAAATTCGTTTATTTTACCATACAGTGACAATAAATAAAAAAATAAATATTAATTTGGTAAACAGTACTGCGATGGTCAAAAATGGTCGTACTTAAATGCACTGCTTGTCAGCTTCCACTTATGCGATTTTATTAATGAGATGTTTATATGTATTTAACGATGTTATATACACACAAAAACATCTTAACACATTTAAAATTTAGTTTTAAATTGTATATGTTTGAATGAAAATACAAAACCTGCGTTAAAATTAATGATATAATGTGGCATCGACTTGTGTGCAGGTATTAAGGAATGAATCTGTTTTTCAGCACTTTAAAACACAAAAAAAAAATTGTAAGACTAGCAAAGTTTTTGTAAATAAGTTTATGTTCATCACAAATACGAAATAAAATCAAAAGAGCTGAAAGCCATCCTTCTGTAATCGAAAAGGCACATTCGTAAGCAGATTAATAACATTAATATCAATTATATTAATTAGACAATCCTCCTAAAGTTTTCACAAGACACTGTCTACTGCTACCAAGGATCAAAGTTGATTTTTATAGCAAAAATAATTAAAACCTTTAGCTTCAAATCTGGCTTCAGCTTATTTCGACGCCGTGACGGTGTATGTAAGTCAGGCTCTTGTTTTATCTGGCCTAAAGGAATTAGGCCAGGTGAGGCTGAACCTAAATCCATAGATGAAGATATGTTGACACCTGTTAATAGAATTTTTTTTTAATAACAGGACCGAAACATGTTCTATTTTAAATAAATATTAAAGATAAAAAGTATCCGCAAAGTTTAATGAACTACTTTCAATAAGAAAATAAAAGGATGAACTTACTATCCATGCTTCCAGGGAATTGGCTAGGTACAGTCACATTTCCTGCCAGCCTCTCTCTTTCTTGATTCCTCTTGATACGCCTTAATTGTTCCTAATAATAAAAAAAACACCTAATTTTTTTATGCCTATAGTTATGCATAACAATGTTCAATCTTGTTATTTATACTATCAAGATCGAACATTGTTAAAGTAGTCCCAGTTTCACACACCACATCTTATTTGTCATTTTATATTTTTACCCATAATCATTTTAAATTTGAAACCAATTTGGTGCTAGTTTCATCCCATGTTCAAAATATTGAAATTTAATCCGTTCGCCTTCTGCGCTATGGAATTCCCTGGTATGATTCTAGGGAAAGTTTGCGGAGTTTGATTGGTGCTAGGATCTTTGATTGAATATTGTCGAATACGCCTCGCTAGCTAGCACCCTCATACGAGGTCAAGTATTCGTCCACTGTAGATAAAAACATTAAAAACAGCAACAACTCACTTGTATTCTTCGTTTCTCTCTTTTCATCTCCTCTTTCTGCGTCTCGTCCATAGTTGCAAATTGACGTATAAACGCGTCGTCTTTAGTGGAACGTATCTTCGTGTACGCCTCAATGACAGCCGCCTTTCTAACCAACTCCACGCGAGTATACCTCTGCCCTGATGCGTTGCGGAACGTACGCACTATACGCAATACACGCCCTGAAAGAAACGATTTGTGCGATAATATATATATATATGGTACTAAAATGTTTAGTTTATTTAATGTGAAATAAATACGCGAAAACATTAGAAATCAATTATACTTTTAGATTTTTCAATCTGTGCGTTAAAATTTCTGTCAATGATTTCCGTAATAGTTTTTTGCACAATTTAATTCATGGACTTTTTTTGTCTTTATATGAAACAATTTAAGCAAAACGTTTACTGGAATTTCAAAACATAATTTTTTTTTCGTCATTACAACAGAAAAAAAAATTCAAACAAAAAACCTTGATTCGATGTTTGCTGCTGATCATTTTGATTAATTTGCGGTTTCTTCTCAGATTGCCCCAGGATCATTTTTCTAAGTTCCGCTCTTTCTGCTTCTTCTCTTTCTAGAGACAACTGTCATAAACACAAATGTTATGTAAATTAATAAAATAACATATAAACTGTAGATATCATTAGTATACTATCTACATTAAAAGTGAATTATTATAAGCCCATAAACTTCTACCACTGGACAAAGGCTAGTCGGCATCCAGCGATTTTCCGTGACCAGATTCGCAATCTAATTATATAATAAATCTATAATAATACAAGCGGCCTTCGATGCCGGAGACCATCTAAGTAGATGTAATAGCAGTTTTTTTTTTCAGCCGCCAAGAACAAGTCTTAAAACAATACCCTGTTCCGGTTTCAAGGGCGTTGTCGCGAATAATATGATACCTGTTCTGTTGTTTTCTTGTTAGCCAGCATGTTTTCCAAGTTCTTCCCCATTTCCTCCAAATCAGATTCCTCACTGACCGAACTCTCCGCTTCATCGGTACTGAGCACTTCTGTGCTTGTCAACACCCGATTTTGGAGTTCGAATATACGCTGACACTCTTCTTTATACCTATTTTAAAGCATTGATATATAGATATAATGTAAATATACCTTTATTTGATTTGCGATCAAGAGCGTATCGAAAGAACGAGGGTTCAATTCCTAATAGTTGGAGCTTTCGGTGACGGAAAACTTACCTAGGAGACCACCATGTTCCAAGAACAATTTTTTTCTACAGGTGTCATCCACTATATTTAATTATCTCATCAGCTACATAATTCCAATCAGCGTTAAATTATTTTTATAACAGACACCAAAAAATACGCGTAGCAAAAACTTTACGTGTATTAGTTACCTTTCTTGATGTTCTGCAATAGAGAATCGATTTCCTCTCGAGAATTTCGTCATACCTTCTTCACCGGCTTTTGCTTTTTCGGTAGATAAAGTTCTCACAACATCAATAACTTCCCATCTTGACAGTTTTTTAATCTGCAAAACGTAAGAACCTAAGTAAAAAGCTATCAAATTATAATCGGTGTTAATATGAAATATTCATATTATATCGAATGTGTTTAAGTTTTATATGGCAACAAAAATTAAAGAACCATTAGATTTAAAAATATATATATATGGTAAATATAACTAAAAAAACATAAATTTTCTTACTTCCTCTTCAGGCACGCCAAATTTCCTCAACAACGCCTTGGCGTTATTCAAACTAAGCCTCCTTAGATCCGCGTCTGTGCCGGTTACAGTTCTCTTTGGCTGTTGCTCTTCGTTGGGCTGCTGCGTTGGCTTATTTGGCATACGCACGTAAGAGAAACCCTCGCCACATCCCGTGGGGTCCGCGGGACCGGTAAGTTGGAGCAAACACTTGCCGCGCATAGCTTGTATGTACGCCCGAGTTGTGTTCCACGGTGCAACTTTCACCTAGTAATATATAGAAATGAATATATAATTGTTATAACCTAAAAATAAACAGCCCATTTGATGTTCCTTAACTGGAGGTGGGAGGTGAACTGGAGGCGTTTTTTCAACAGAATATAATCAAGGCAATTTATTCACCAAACTATCCGAGTGCACGGAACATCAAATGGGATACACGGAAGTCAGATAACTCTAAAACTATTCTTCTAATAATTCTTAGAACATATCTCACTTCACAATGTTTTCCTTAACCAGAAATTCAAGCTCAGCTGGGAATAATATCATGCCTCCATAAGATGGACAGCAAGTAGTATCGCAATTATAAACTAAATCATTGCTAATTAAACCTTTTGTTTTGTAATTGTTATTAAAACATTTTTGGCTACAAAAAAAAAATTACGAACGACAAAATACCTCATCATCCATTTTTAATTGCATCTCTTCATCGTCGTCTTCCATTGGCGTGAAAATGAACTTTTCTCCGTAACCGGCATCTTTCAATCTCTGCTCAGCGGCAGCCATACTGAAGTACGCGCAACATTGCTCCGGTGATACCATTGCGCGAATTTCTTCCTCAGATGGGAGACGAAAATCAGGTTTGATCACCCACCTAAATCATTCAAATATCAATGGAATCATAATAAAATTTTCCCACGAGACAAAGTCTTAAGTCTCCTTACCCTAGTAATTTCATTAGCTACGGTGACCAACGTAGACGGTCTCCAGCAACTTAGATCTATCACTAATAAAGGGTCCTTGGAAGAATTCCAGATTTGTGTTGTTTTTATATTTAAACGTGACAATGATTTTGTATTATGAAATAGTTATTATTTTTAACTAATTCAGTTCTCCATGTAAGACGTACCAATTCGAGTCCAATCCAGTTCGTTTGAAATCTGCACATAACTTCAGACGCTTTCGAATGGAGCTCTCGGAGTGCGAAGGAAATGCTCTTTTAATGTCGTCCATTCTTATACGGCGTGGATTATCTCGAGACTTCCAGAACAATCTGTAGATGTAAACCTAAAAAACAAAGCGTTTAATAATTTATTGTTTTTCAAAGATATGGCAACAGTACTAAACCTCATTCTGCGCCGCATTCGAATACGAAATTGTTTTCTTCGAAATGGAATGGTACATTATTTTGGCAAGATTAAAGGCAAATATAGTACGATCTAACACCGCCGTAAAATAGCTCCTGCTAATTTTTTTACCGCGTTTAAACTGATGGTTTCTATTCCTGGTGATCGTTTAGGTAGAAACAACCGCAGCTCCTATTTCCGCAGTCAAACCGTAGGTTGCAAGCATTACAGCGTTACAATTTCAAACGTATTCTAGTTTGTGTAATGACTGGATTTACGGCTCCTAACAATTTTGTATATCAAGGCAACAAGCATAATGCGCAAGGCAATAAGCAGTGTACATGAGCTTAACTGACGTCACATTATTAGGATCGAGCGTATCATTTATCTCCAAGTAAATGTCCAACTAGTCTCATTGCTTTGTTCTATAAAAAAGCTAGTTAATTATGTTTTGGTCACAAGGATAAGTTACTATCAATAGAATCAATTAATTGCATTTTCTTTTATTCTTTTAAAAACAGAGAAAAATGAAATTAGTACCTGCAGGAAATCACGAACAAAATTGTTTGCTCGCTTGGAATTGGGACCCGGGACTTCATACAAAGGACATTCTTGACCCGCAACAAATAATGCGTCAATCTCGCGAATAAAGTATCCTTGTCTAGAATTATTGAAAAGGATATTTATGACACGAAAATACCACAATTAAATTTATTTATTACAATAACCACAAAAAAAAGAAAAAAAAATAATTAACTTACCTGCTCCTTATTATAAGAAAATCTGATTGCGATAGTGTATGTTCATAAATGGGCGTACGGTACATATTATTTTCTACGACGGGTTGCGTTGCGCCTGGCGCAAGTATACCTAAAAAGGGAGATGTATGCGCGTACGCGACTTCGCCATATTTAAACGATTTAGGCCCATTGTCCTGAAAATATACGAAATTACTAACGAACGACACCATAAATAACCAATATGCATAAAAAAGTTTATAAGTTCTTATGCATAGAGATTAAAATTAATGTTATTTATTAATTACTGTCGAAAGGTTTCTGTTTTCGGAGATGTCCACTTGACACCACTAATTAGAAAAATTAAGAGCGTTCTCATATAATTTTCTGTTAATTATTTACAGGATTTTTTTTTGAGTATGATCTTAAATCACAAAAAAAAACAGAAATGTTACTTGTAATAGAAAGAGAGTTTTTTTTTGTAATTGAAAAAAAAATATGTAACATCCGACTCCTTACTTTTGTGGCAGTTCGTTTGTAGTAATTCTTTATTTTAGAGCACATTCCGACTTGACTGATGAGCGGTGGATGTTCTTCACAAAATTCAACCAATATCAGTTCACCGTCTTTACCGCTGAGGTCTTCAGGTGTGCGCATGAAAAATACGTCACCTCCGCCGGAAGCCAAACGTTCCGCTTCACGTTGCTATGGAGAAATACATTTTTTAAATTAAATACTTATGTAGGTATATGTAGCATGTGTATGTATATGTAGAATTGACTAAAAATATCATGAAGAAAAATTATTTAATTTTTATACCATTGATCACGAAAATAATTTTCAATTTATACGGTTTTTAATTTACATGATTTTTAATTTATATGTTTATATAATTTATTTTATAATCCCGAAGTTTCGACCGCTTTGCGACACCAACAAACACGGGGAGACTAAGGAACTAACTAACAGATGACCCGACGCCGTAGCCATCACGGGCTGTAACCTACATATTTTCAATTATTATGTGGCCTTATCTACGCAGAAAGAGCTCATTTTGTCTTGTAATGGTGTGCATGAAATTACATTTAATTTCATTAAAAATGGAAGCCCGAGCCGGTGGTAATTGACAACGTTGAGGTTATAAATAAATTAAATAAACGCGATAAAATCCTCGAAATTTAGTTTAAATAAACATATAATATTTATAAAAACGTAAGAAGTCATTATGTTTTTAAATATTAAAACAGTTTTAAAATATTTAAAACTGTCTATTGCTGATGACCGTCAAGTAGGTAGTGTGCAGATGTTGCTGTATTCCAGATTGAAGAACGATGCTGCTAGTAAAATTACATTATGTTGTGAAACTTAGTTGATGGTAGTTTTTTTCAGTCCGCCTGACTAGCCCTCATATTGAAAATTTGGCGCCATAACAACATCGCTGTGTTCCGGTTGTCAAATACGGTACTAAAGTATTTTAGGTGAGTGTGCATCACAATCAACGATCTTATTATCGCATAACATCACGTGAAACTGAAGTCATACATTAGCCAATGCAGATAAACAAGGTGTGTTTTGCATTATAATGGATAGTTCGTCTATGTTATAACGTTTTTTAATAATGAATTATTAGATAATATTACTTTGGCCTTCTTTTTAATGTGCTTTAATAGAGGCTGCACAGGATGATGTCCATTCGATGCCAGTGGTCCAAATGAAAGCTTCCTCATTGCGGGACGGTGGAACGCGCGCAGTCTCGCCGGTCCCATATGGGTTTGTATAAAAGGAGCTCTAAGCTCGACCACTGGGGTACTGTGCTGTATGAGTTGTCCTCCGCCGACTTTGAGACGTGGGTTCTGAGATTTTGGTTGATAATAGCTAAAATATAAAATTACATTGCATTTACTTACTAAGAAATTAAACTTAACTATATAATAGGACCCATGAAATGTATTACGTCTTAAGACTAACAATTCGGATATGTAAACCTTTAAAAATGATGTAATAACATTTGTTACTTTTCGTTTGGAATGAAAATGGCCAAAACCTAGCAGTGGCTCCCATTTTGTTTTTTTTTTTGTAGGAAAATCGTGCATGGAACACTACTCTATACCGAATTAGTGATGCTGTTTTTTTACTGGCTAAAGCCCCACGACATTGCTGCCGGTGTCTTTCAAGAATTCACACACTACCAAAGTTCCAACAATATTGGCGATTTTCAGGCCCCATCTTAGGATGAAGCTGGAGCTTCTCACACCTCATACAAATCAAGGCCTTAGACCGCAGGTGACAATACATGACCGTATACCACCTAATCTTTTGCTATAGGGGTTGAATATAGTTAATCTTTTTTCTGTGCCCAACACGCTGTCCGCTGCAGATCGGAACACTGGTATTGTTTTCTTTCCGTAGTCAACCTACTATACTTACAAATCGTTAGATATATTGAAAGGATCTCGATCAGGTGATTTTGGCGGCGGGGGCGGAGCGTCTTCTTGCAGCACGTTAATAACACCTGCTTTGCCTAACAATATCTTTGATTTCTTTACGTGTGGATGGGGTATCTTAACTTTAGGTGCAGGGCCTCTTTCTGAAAAAAAAATTATATTTTTTATTACTAAACAATGACAAAAGCATGTCGATTACCCAGTGGTAAAGAAATACTATAGAATCTAGATTATTTTGCCTTTTTCGTAGCGGACAAAATTTTATTAGGTTATATTCTTTCCATTAAAATGTAGTCTTAACTGACCTCTTGTAATTTTGGATGGATCCACGTCATCGGGTATTCCTAAGATAATATTTTCATCATTTGGATCCAATGTCAATATCTTCGGTTTAGGTACGGCAGGCATGTTATCTGCATCCCATATAACCTCGTCTTCCCAAGTCCCGTACACTAATTCTTCGTTCTCCACGGGAAAGATGCTGTACCATGTATTGTCTTCTCCGTCTCCGGATGCAGTCCCCGGTTGACCGTTACTCGTTGTCGTCGTTGATCTATTTTTTTAATTTATTTATTTTAGGGTTATGGTCATGATAACAACTACGTAGCTGGCTATTTTTTGGTTCGTATTTAAAATATTTGTCTTTTAAGCTGTTTCAATAATATTTTACATACAAATCATTTTTATTTTATTCGATGAAACTACGAACCGAGCGGGACTTTTATCTGACGGTAAACGATGCGCCCACTTATAACAATGTGTCAAGAAGGAAGTTCTCTTAGCACCTCGTGCTCATTGCCTTGAGATTTAATATATTAAGTATCATTACCATAGTAATTTTACAAACTAGTATGGCCGTAGAAATACACGCTGCGTTGATAGGAGTAAAAAAAATGTTTCTAAATTGAAAAAATTTCATTATTTATAAAATGCATTTTTGTGTAAGGAACATTACAATTAACGTAAGAAAGTAATATTTACATACGTCAGAGGTTTTGGCTGCAAAGGTGTTGGCGGTTGGGGACGCGGATGTGAGAATTGTTGAGCAGTTCTGCTCACCGAAGTGGGCACCCATCCAGCAGCATTGCTTTTACTGTTAAGTCGAGCTAACACCTATGACGAATACCGATTTGTTTAAACAACTTGGATAAGCTTAAAAGAAACAAAGATCTAGACTATATTGTAGATATTTGTTTATTTAAAGCTTTATTGGCACACATAAAAAAATGTACCAAACGGCGGACCTAATGCCATAAGGCATTCTCTCCCAGTCTACCATAGGGTTGAGCATAGTGTAAGGGTGCAATATCATATTAGTATATAAGATAATATTACATATCATTATCATCATCAACAGCCTATAGACGCCCACTGCTGGACAATATTACTTACTACATATAGTAAGACATAACTCATAATAAATACCAAGAAATTCGATTAGTATATATAATGCAAGAGAGGTCAATACACAGATATTTTTAAAAATACAAATATGGAGCCGTAATAGCTTTGCTTTGTTCTGGCTGTTAACTTATGAGATCTAGTTTTCTGGATAAAAACACTTCACCATCTTAGCCCCAGTCATAATGATATAACTTAACATCACGCGATATTGAAGTCAATTGCTGACTTTCTCTTATTAACAATAATCTAACACTTGTCCCTGTGGGACTGCGGTCACTCCCGCTACAGAGACCTACAATATATCAATCAACTTGATTTTAAAAATACATTACTCAATAAAATATGACACTGCACTGAAAGAGATGAACTGTTTATCGAACCTTATGTTTAATCTCACTGCCATCCCATATAACATCATCCTCCCATTGCAATTGTGAAACCATGAGAAATGCATCGTCAGGGAAACCGCTATCATTATTGTTAGATTCATCTTCATCATCACCATTCACTTTGTCAGTTTCCTTTAATTTCTCATCCATCTCAGTTGATGGGCCCTGTAATTATAAAATTATGTTTGTTGAAATTTTATTTAGACAACTAATAGACTGTATTTAAACAAAGTGAATATCTTCTTTTAAGTCCTATTTTCTCATTACTGAGGGTCTTGGCCAATAAAGTGAAGATAATCCACAGTTAATAAAGTCCATATTGATAGTCCAGTGTAATGTGAAAAAATACTTTTTGCCATTGCGCGCATTTCTACTGCCAAACAGTAGTATACAAACATTACTGTTCTCATTGTTAGAAGAACATTGTAACCAATAAAATTGTTAGGGTATCGAGACTTAACACCTTATGTCTCTAGGCGACGAGTGCAATGTATCGCAGTATATATCATTCTATCTTGCACCACATTGTAATAGGCAGGTGTATCACTTACCGTCAGGTCAGAGATTGGCTCATCTAGTCGCTTGGTCAAATAAAAAGAATGTGTTTTTAAAGTGTGTCTTTTTAAAGTATGGTTTTAACTTTGTATAGTGTAGTCAACTCAATGTTGTTTTCAAGATTACCTTCAATTTAAATCCGTAATCAAAACCCTCTCCAGTTTCGGGTACATTTAGCATATCATACCACATTTGTGCTGGCCCGAACCGCCAATGCGCAGGTGTTGGCCGTTGAGATTTATCTCCTGAGTTTAGAGAATTACTGTCAGAATTTATATGTTGATTCTCATCCATGGGTCTAAAATTAAAATATTATTTAGTATACAGTAACCATAAATAATAAATATAAGGCATCCTTTATTTGAAACTGCAAACGAAAGAAAATGGTCTTGTGTTGTTATTTCTCTAATATGGCATCTAGTTTATCATTATCATCAGCCGATTGACGCGTGCTGTTGGATATAGGCCTACGTTTTTAGTTAATACAAATAAAATTTAGTGCTTCACCACGACCCCACCAGATGCTAAGTGGCGATATGGTCTGTGGGGATAAAGCGCATTAAACTAGTAACACCCGATTCACTCTTTTTTTTTAAAGATATACACGTTGTATTTGGACGGGAACACTGACGCCGGAAAGCTGTTCCAATCATTTATCGCTTATCAGCAAGGAAGATCTAAACCTCTTCGTTCACAAGCTGAGGATCTCTACAGCATAAGGATGGTGACTTCGCTCGTCCAGTAGTAAAAAGGGGATGAAGGAATTATGTCGAGTAATTCCATCGCGCACTCTCCAAAATGTACCTAGACAAGTTCCTGGACACAGAGTCTAAAGTCGCAAGATCGGTTTTCGCAGCACTTGCCCAGATTTTGCCACAATACTATACAAACGAACGGACCTGCACTTTGTATAAAGTCAAAATCTGGCTAGATGTGAAATGCTCTCGCACTTTGGCAAGGGACCCTAGACCTCAAAAATTGCAACAACCGTTGCTATCATTTATTTTATTTATTCTTGTAAAAAAGCGGACCAAGAAAGTTGTAAGATATTTTCCTCCAGTCAACGTAGATTTACGAATTATTATCAGAATTAATTTGTTATTCATAATGAGTCCAAAAATAAAATAAAACGTGACTCGTTTTATTTTATTTAACCAAATGTGAATCAAGGAAACTGACAACTTTTTGTATTTACTGAACAAAAATGTTAAACTATTAATTAATGTAACCAGCAAATTTATGGTTATGAAACATACTTAAGGAATTTTTCTTCATCATCACTTGCATATTGAGGTTCTTGATTTTCCGGTATTTGTGGTGGTGTGTCGCTGCTTGTGCTACCACTACGTTTTCTTCTTCTTCGTTTCTTCACACCACGCCAAATTTGAGGAAGACTCGACAATTTACCAGGGCCAAATAATCGAGAAAAGAGAAGTACCTGTATGCAAACAAAGAAAATAAATCATTTAATATAAATTTTGTTTTGTAATTGTGAAATGCTATTTCTTTACCTACATAGAATTAATATTTTACCTCGCCTACAAGTAATGTTCAGTGACAATGATAGTGTAGATTTTTATTATGACAGGTTAATTGAAAAATTTCTTTAAAATTTTATTTTAACATGTAATACTAACTTTATCAGGTCGAAAATCCGGAAAGAGTTCTGTAACATCCACATTAGCATACTTAGATGGTAGCATAGCTGCAAGAGGAGTTTCCAATTTCCTATTTTTCTCTGATTTATGTTTTCTAAAAGGTTTAACAACAACATTAATTCTACAATGAACATATAAAAACAAAAAAAAAACTGAGTCTCAGTAATAATTAAAAATACAGACGGTACAGTTGAAGGTGGCGGCATAAGTCCTCCATCTCCTTCCATATCTCCTTCATAGCCTTCTTCATTGTTTTTACGCTCAGCTTCATTTTCCTTTGTGTAACGTAACCTCTTCCAATCTTCACTTGTATCATTAGTAACTTGATTCTGTGGACAATTATTTATACCGCCTCTGCTTGGTGATTCTTGAGTTTCACCAATTTTACTTCCGTCAATCTGTGTTTCCCCACATTGTGCATCCAGATTAGTGTTACCATCTAAATCCTATTAGTGTTAATACAATTTGTTAGTACACAAATTCCACAATAGTTAATTAACAATACAACTAAGAAACATATAGATGTTAAGGAAATTACGATTTGAAAATAATTTTATACAAATACATATAACACAGAACAAATATAAACATAAATATTTAAGTTCAAGGATTTAAAAATTGATGCTCATCAAAAATAAACATTAGTACACATGAGTTAATATAAAACTAAAATATATGTGTTTATAATCTGTTCATAATAGTACTGCTGGATTTTCTTTTACAATTTCATACAGTATATTAAAATTAAACACCCATAGTCCCTTATGAACCAAATAACTATTACTATAACAATACTACTTTCTTAATGATCAAATAGATTATATGTTAGATTTGTGCTTGCACAGAGAAACTGAGTGTTATTGCAACAAGACTACCATTGACTATATTTTTCTCTAAACATTTCCAATCAATGTTTATAGTTTTAGTTTACAATCAACTATAAATTAAATTTCACAGTTTTCTTAGACACTAATATTGTTCACACTTTTAATAATAACAGAAACTTAAAAAAAAAGGAATTACCTATACTTTATTAATTTAAAATGCACCACAAAAGGGAATTTTTAAAAAAATATAGATGTGGTCCAATAAAAAATTGAGACACTGAACAGTAGTTTTGATAAAGTTTTTTGAATTTATATACAAACAAGTGCTATATTATTAATGTGCATTTTTAACAAATGTCAGAATGTTATATACTATATATGATTGACACCAGACACCATTACATATTATATAAAGTAATTGCGATCTATTCTTGTAGATGAAACCACACTAATTAAGTTTATACTACATATGGGCCAATATGAATTAATTTCCCACTAACCTCATTTTTGCTTTCTTCAGCAACATCTTCAATATCAAAATAGTCTACTGCAGAAGGACTTTTTTCAGTATAATCTGGCAATCAAACAATATTTAAAAAACACCTCTATAAACATTTTTCATATAATTATCGCTCTATAACTTTATCTTTAAACAGAGCTCAAATATCTTAATTTACCAAGTTTATTATATATATTATCCATAATACTTTAAATAACTCAAACTTTTGTTCTATGTTGAAATGATATTTAAATTATATGCAATAATTTTGATCCTTAATGTTTTCAGTGTTTATGTTAACTAATTATAGTGTGAGCTAAAATCAAAAACGTTTGATTATTTATAGATATTATCTACAACTTAATTCGTGTGATTTTACAATTACCAAATCCTAGAAACTTTTTCTTTTATACCTACTTGTTTAAAAATATACTAATGTTATCAATGGTGTTCTTAATATGGTGTGTTAGCTTCCTCAGGGAAGCTTAAACACTTAACTAATGCTTTAAAACCAAAATTGAGGTCTTTGATTTTTATGGCGACAACGCAATTGATAAAAATGAATACATACCTTTTTCTTCGTCCTCTTGATTTGGTTCATCTTGGTCAAGCACTTCAGATAACATAGAACCAAGACCTAGACGATTAAGTGAGGAAAGCATTCGCTTTGATTCTCCGTCAAGAAGCCCATCATCTTCAAGTTGTCCCCTTTCATCAATATTTCCAAATAAAAATCCAGTTAAATCCATTCCCGGCCTTCCATGATCTCCTTGGTCATCGCTGTCGCACATTATAACAAAACTATTTCACCTTTACTTAATTAACGAATTCGAAAAACATGGTTTGTCATTAATACATAAAATGAAAACGTAAATATATATTGCCACATTAAGTTGTAACATTTATTAAGCGCAAACAAACATGAAACATTTTGACAAAATATGTCAATGTTGTTGACAACCGACGTCATAGACTAGAGACGCATAGTGAAAAGCATCTGTGAACGATTTAGTGCAGAAGGATATTCTATTGTTTGTTATTAATATAGTATTTTCGAATATTATGCAATATAAGTAAGTGGCACGTTGACAAACTCGTCTAAAATTTTTAATAATTTTGGTATGTCTAATAATTTACGTTTTTGGTAAAGAATTTCAACGTTATTATTATCATCAGCTTATGGATCTCTTTTGCGTGTACACATTCCTTTTGATTATTATTTAGAAGTAAATAAATAAACTTCATTGATGGTTTTCAATCGACAAAAATTTAATAACCATAATATTTTTGGGACTGAAATATTTTTTACATATTGTTTGTCCTGAAGTAGTATTAATTATTCCATTTATTTCAATCAATCTCTGTGCATTAGCACATATTTTACATTTCAAATATTGAAATTAATTGATTGAATGAATTTATTGTATTGAAGAGTATAAACTCTGTTTTAGAAGCCAAAAATATAAAAAATGGAAACTACTTAATGCACATTACACATGTAGCAACATAATATGTATATATTAGATTAGCTACAAACTCCTTTCACACAAACATTCCATTAATTTTAAATCGTTGTCAAACTTGTAAAAATAATCGTAATTCTATCAAATTCATTTTGTATAAATTCCAATATGTTTTCGAAAAAAAAATACTTTTACACTCTTGATTCAGTCCAGGCTAACGAAGTTCTTTTACTCTTTACTCCCGAAATCTATAAGCAAACTCGCTGCCCCATACGCATATATAATGCAGTTTATGATAAATAAATTGTATTTTTTTTTATACCACTTAGGTGACAAACAGGCCTGCGGCCCGCCTGGTGTTGAGCGGTGACCGCAGCCTATAACCGCTTGTTGGCGACCTTGTAGGAACCTTTTCACGCCCTTTTTGAAGAACTTCATATTGTATTCCGTATGTGCTTATCTTTTATAACTTTTAATGTTATTACTGTAGTTAAAACTTGTGAAATGAGTACCTGACTAAACGGTTGACGATTATGTTTATTTAAACTGATAGGCCAAATAATATTGGCTATGGATTTAATCCGATAGATATAGTAACATCAATAAGAAATAAAAATTTCGTAAAATACCAAAATAAGCTGATTAAGTTTCCATTTTCATGTAAAAGACATTTTTAAATTTTTTCTAGAAAATTTTAAACTATAACTACAATGGTATTACCTAATACAAAGAAATAAATAAAAAGGGAATGATTAACAAGGGAATTGCTAATAAAAAATATTTAAAGGCCTTTTAACTACTGTAAATTTAGTTTAACCGATGCTAAGGTCGACTAATGCAGTATTTAAGAGATAAGCTTTGAAATACTCCCATAATGAGCTTACACGACCTCGAAGGTGGTTATAAATTCAGAAGAACCTTCCGCTTACGGTTTTAGGTTGCTATTTAAAATTAGAATGTACATTTAAAAACGAATTACCTGCAATACTGTTTTTCCAAAGAAATTATAAATTAACGTATTACTTTATATTTGAAACGTGGTAAATATTGTATTAAGGTGACCAGTGCCCACTTCTTGAAATAAATGGCAAAGACTATATAAACATATAGCTTTTGCCATTGATTTCAATAAGTAGTTCAAGTATATAAGAAGTAAAATATAAAGTGAACGTACTATTTGACTATCATTGGACGTGTTAACAGTGTAAGCGCGAGGCATAATGACGGACATTATTACGATATATTTTATAATGCTGTAGTAATTTTTAATTAAACTTTATTAAAAATTTAAAGCAATTAAATATTGTAATGAGTTATTTTTCTTAAAATAAACTAAAATGTTTTTTTTTTAATATACAGTACGTGTAAACTTCAACACGTACCTATACACATGTCTTTAAATAAAAGGAGTAAAAAATCGAAATGAAAAAACTAATCCTAAAGACGGCTTTCAATGTTCTTACATATACGGCGGTGTTAAAGCTACACCTATACTTGTTTTTAATTTCTCTTAACTATTTATACGTTTAACATTCTTGTCCCTGTTCAATGATCTTCTTCAGTGCCAAGCGCTATTGCCTTGTTTTTTATCATACTTACATATTCGAAAAAAAATTATAACTTAGCTAATAATACTAATTACTATGAATTTATTTAAAGTGCTTATCTCATAATTAAGAAAAATTATAATATTTTCTGAATTCTCGTCATTCAAAACGAAACCCCCGAGTTCCTTTTTAAATTATCTCTATTTGTCCTTCTCTTATAATCCAAGACAGTATGATGAAAATAAATTTATCCCCGCATTAAAGCTGTTTTCGGGTAAATACTCAGTGAATGAATATTTACGTATAAACCCGTCAAACACGGCAAAGACTAACTTTTGCACTCATGCTTAATAGGTTAAGGTTCAGTAACGCAGACATTTCTGTTAGGATTGACATTTTTCGTGATGGAGGTTACACTGCTTTGTTTTATTTATTATATTCATGTGTATAAACAAAGTTATAAAACAATATTGCCAAATTTTCCATGCTGAATGTGTATAAAGAAGATAATAATGTTTATAAAAAGTCCTCTTTGTTATTTATATAATCTCACTATTATTAAAAAAAAAGTTTTTTTATTATTTCGGACATTTTTCTTATAAAGTGTCTTTAAATTGCCGCAGCATCTTTTTTCATGCTGTGTAATTATACACCCCTTTTGTTGGCTTAGTAGTAAATTTGTGCTGGTCGTATGATTATTGGTACTCAGAAATTATATAGTCGTAGATTTCTAATATGAATGTCCAAACCCTTCCAAATGTATGGCTTCGGAATCGAACCAGACATCCTGTGTTAAATGGCTCGCAGATTGGCTACTACGCCGCGATTTAGTTTTAAACATATTTTTGTATTTATATTATTGTCTATGCAAATTACATAAAAGTCATAATGCTTTTAAAATATGATCAGAGAAATCAAAGCACTTTATAGTTTCTTTTAAAAAGTACGTATTTATGTTTTAGTCTATAGCTTTAAAGTGACGGTTATCTAAGCTCCCTACGAGAAATAGTCAATGAACACATAAAAGCACTTTGGCACTCTCTTTCAATATTCTTTCTATGTTAACTATTTCCTTTTTTTGTGTAATATTACTGATTATTATTAGCTTTTTGATGCTTTAAAAAAAATCTTACTCCATTAATTTAATTGAATTGCGGCAATAACAAAGATTACAATAAAACCGTTATAAACTTTCCGATACTATAGATAACGCTACTAATTTTTATAATCTTTTAATATTCAAGAAAGTTAATAAACAACTTATATGTTTCTTTAATGAGTTTAATAGAAGAGACATTACACAAAATTTAAAGTTAGCAAATATGTTGAGAACAAAAAGCGTTTCTAAAGTAGCGACAGAAATGCAAAATGATTATGTTAGCATATCAATTTTAGCTGAAAATACCGTGGTAGCGTACACGTTGCTATTAGCCTATGATAACAGCTTTATCGGCTCGCGCATGTAACGAGATAACAGGCTGTATAGTAAATTAATAAATACATTACAGTTATTGTTATTAAACTTGATAAGATAAACTGTGCTTTATATAAACATTTTCATCATCATAAATCGGTTGAATAAACCTTATAAAATCGTTTATATATAATATTTCGCTAGAGTTTGCAAACACTTAAATTACTCGAGAGTCTAAGTCTTAGATATATTTGATTATCACATTTGTTTTTTATAAGAGAATTAAAAGTAAAAATTCGCAAGTTATATTAAAAATGGACATGGAAATAATTTATTTTACATTTTCCCATAAATGTATTCTTTATCATATTTTTTTAATACGTTCTATAGAACTGAATAATATCCTCATCAGAAAAGCTACAGTAAATCGCGTTTCATAGGCTCAGGTGTAAAGCTACTTAAGTATATTGCGCGACGGTAAAGAGAATCCCATAGCGCCAGGAGTGCTTCGTAAGTTTTGAGTTGGCAAAGAAACTGTAATCTTTTTTCATTGTGAATAACATAGAGTATGATAATTATTGTTATTTCTGTTTCATACAAAGATTTTAAAGAAACATTTTCGTTGAATATATCTTTAATGTGTATATATAAATGAAGATGTTTAAATTTAACTTTGAACAGAAAATTATGAGAAATAAGTACAAGTACAAAAAAGTCTACAACGCTGTAATCTTGATAAATAAACAAGTTTGTACCTATAATTTAAAAAGGTTGGCGGAGTAAAACGAGCGATAACTTAAAAAAATATATTATTATTTATAGACTAACGAGGTTTTAAACAATTGTAATAATTGTACAAATATATTTTCGACTTTATATACAGTAACGTAACAATCTTGTAAGACGTTAATTGCTGTTGTGGGTGTAAGAATTACTGTATTGTAGTTACTGCGTTGTCTATGATGATATAAGGTGTATATTACAAGCGTATATTTAATGTAACTAAGCATAATATTGAAATCATAGTGCGAAATCTTGTTACAACGCTTCGAAATATGTACATCGTTTAACAAATACAATAAGTAGTACACCTAACTCTGGATATTGATGTCTAATCATATACTTAAAAAAAATTATAAGAATGAGAAGATTTTCATATTCCATTAAACTGTTTATTTATATGTACAAAAGACGTAAGATAAAATTGTATTTTGTCATCTCCGTTATTTAAACTACTAAAGACGAATTGGTTATATAAATGCATGTTCCTTGTGCCTTGAAAGGACCGTGTACGAAATAGCGCCGTACCGCAAATAACTTGAAAGTTTACACAAATAATTATTTCTATAAAGAAAAGGATGATGGAATACATGTGATGCGTTATGCCAGATATATGTATTCCTTCATTCTGTGGAAACTACAGGTGGAAGTTAGTCTGGCTTCCTCCTGCAGTTTACACGGCAAAGGTATTAAGAATCAAAAACTTGCGTTAAAAGATTAAGTAAAGTAATGGTAAAAGTGAAAAAAGAAACAAAAGTGATGAACTATTTCTCAAGTAGAAATAGTCATGATGATTGGCAATCTTATTAAGGATGCAGCACTTTTGGGGTTATATAGTCTAAAACAGCAATTCTAATAATGTGGCAAAAACATTTTTTTACATCTACGTTTTCCTAACACTTGCCAAGAACTACCAGTTTTAAGTTTTTCTTTAGTTACTGTTTATTTACAAACAACTCAAAAGAAATTAGAATAATGGTGCATTTCAGTTTATGTAAAATTCAATGGATTTACTTTTCAGCCAACAAGTTTGCCGAGATATTCATTGTGAAAAGATTACCGTTTTCGAATAGGTGCCTCTCGGTGCTTTTCCACTTAATCCGACGGCAAATGTAAATGAGTGTTATTTCAACTTCCTCCCGAGCTACTCGACTGTATTTAACTGATAATGCGTTTAAAATATACGAAGTGAAACAAATCCTCACTGCATTTTATTTACAAAAGCATTTGCAATGCATTAAATATCCCATAAGCATTTTTGTTATATTCTCCGTAATAAAATACTCTTTAAAGACGAAATTGATTTTACTAATAAAATAAAATAATGGCACATAAACATTATAGAAAATGGCTGACGGAAAATATGCGATTAAAAACTCTTAAAGAAAGTAAGAAAGATTTAGTAGAATTCTGGGAGCAGTTACTGATCTATAGCATAAAGTATGTACTGCAGAAGATTGGTGCTACTGAAGATGTGCAGACATTGCAAAGTTAGCATTAAAATAATAAACGATAAAAGATTCTATTTTGTGTCAATACAAAGCCCTAGTGTGGAAAAGATAAGAAGTTCTGGGAATGTCACCCAAAACTAAGTATAAACATTAGCATGTTATTATTTAGAAACAATTAAATTGCTACGGTAATCTCTTCTTTGACCATATGTATGGATCAGACAGTGTCAGTTATAGTGTTACAGTGTTTACTAATGCGCTTTTATGCATTCATTCATTCGCAAAGTCAGATACAGCATCGTGTTCATACACTGCACGTGCATTGATGTGTAAATTGGATGATAACAAAAACGTTTTAGAGTAGAGAAAACGTTACTTTATGATGTAATAAAAGTTACAGAAATAGCACTAGAACAATATGCCCGCGTTACAGATTCTAATTGCGTATCAAGCAGAGGTTTTTAAAGAAAGCTGTTTAATACTTTCAGACTATCTCTTAACATGATCTGCAACTATCACAAATTAAAAATATGTTTTCACTGTGACATACTTTTGGGGGTTCAAAAATGAATCTCATTTAACTATACAATAAATAAATAAAACATCGAAGAAATCGGTTGTTTTTACCATCAATTAGATTTATAAATGTCTGCTTGTTGAATGATTCATACGTTTCATATTAAATTAGAAATATTCTTCTTCTTCACGTGCCTCTCCAACTAGTCTTTTAGACACCAGTTCTGCGAACATTGTCCTATTGCGCGCTAGGTGGATCAGGTGCGTAGCGCTCCTGATGTTGGTTCACTCCTTGATGTTGTCTAGCCATAATTTCTTTCTGCGAACTATGTTACATATGCGAATTAAAATTATTGCCCCACCATAATTTCACAGTAGTAATAAGAAACACGTTAATTTAAATTCAAACAGCAATCAAAATTATCGCGAAGGTTTTGATTTGAAAATTGTGCTGAAACTCTGCCTCCGACTCGATTACAATAAATTTCCACGCGACACGATAGAGTACCCGAGAACAGTTTATCGGATTTTATCTTTCACGTGTATGTTAATATGTATAGTCCCATATATGTGTTCGTTTGTATTACCTGTAATATTAACATTTAATTTTCGTTCACATAAATATAAACAAAAAAAGGTACATCGGCACGACCACGTTTTAAAATAATTTGATTGTTAAAATTAATTAAATATTAGCGCAAATAGGTTTTAAAATCATTTGATCGTTAAAATTTAATTAATCATAATTTTACGTGTAATTTAGAAACGATTCTTTAAATTCAAGCATGTTTTTGTAATTCTAGTGCAGGTACAAACAGAAACGCGCCGGCGGCACGGATGCAGTCACGCTCCGACTGCCGAAGCATTCAGACGTTTTAAAAAATCGTTACTCTGTTGGACATATTATATAAGTAGATTCTGAAGAGCTAAGTTTGATTAGAAAATACGCAACCTTCAAATTGATGTTAGTGGTGCCATCATCGATGACATCATGTTTTTTAAAAACAGTTCATGAGTTCATGTTCATAATGCTATATAATTAGTATCCTACAACAAAATGTTGATGTTTATTGCAACGAAAACCTTCCCATTTCAAATATTTTATAATTTTTATTAATAAGAAAGAAAATAACTGTGTGGCACTGGTAAAGTATAATAGTGCCACTCCCTCTCGTCCCGTGGGTGTCGTAAAAGGCGACAAACGGATAAAGGTCACAAGGATGGGTAGCAGTGTATCACTTAAAGAGTGATGCTGCTAATCTGTGCTTAAACAAAGGTGGCGGTCCCACACACAGCAATCATAGAGAAAGACATGTGAAGATGAACAAAGAAGATGGCAGGAAACTTAAGAAATTTAATTATGTTTATTAGCGAGAAATTACAGTTTCATTAAGTTGACGACATAGATTTATTTACCCTTGAAATAATAGAACAACTTCAAATATAATTTCATTTGATTTATGTAAGGTTAAAAAACAATAAGATGGTTGCGTGAATGGGTCCGTTACTGTATGTTCATACGCAAATACGAGCAGAATAACTTTCCCAGGAGTCATTTTAAAGTCAAATATACCACACCGGCTTGAATAGCGAGTCGCAATTGCACATGCATGCATCTCGACTCCTGTTCTCCTCTTAAAAATAATCTTCTATTCTCTCCATTCAATTAATATACTATACTAGCTGACCCGACAGACTTCGTTCTGTCAAAAAAATTGGAATGTGGCAATTTTTGTTCTTACTTATTTTATAGCCAGCGCAATAAAATCTGGACTGAACCGTTACCCTGGTGATAGGGCGGTGTGTGGGGTTCAGCAATATATGTTCATCTAATAACTAATATTTAAATATTAGTGGTTTCCAGAAGAGCGGCCAAAGTTATAATTAAAGTACATAAGTTATATTTACTATAATATTTTTTTAGGAACAAATAACTGTCACATTCCAAATCTTTTTGACAGAATGTAGTCTGTCAGGTCTGCCAGATGGTACCGCAGTTTGTGCTCGACTGATGTGTTGACGTGAAAACGAATGCATTTTGTGTCGCGCGCCGAAACTAAAACAAAAGAAATAATATCGCGAAGCCGACCAAATTAAAAATCAGTATGGTGGATCTTTAGCTCTTACATTTTGTGAATATTTATGTTATTATTTCATTCGTTTTAATTTCGGCACGCGGCGTTAGATACTCCGACGCGCATACGCACACTGTTTTGATAGAATAATTGAATTTGAACTTTGTGCAGCTGTAATAAAGTGCAAATTGACTCTTTAGCGTTACGAACGCACCTACATTGCTTAGACAGCAGTGAAAGCTTGTAATTTAGTATGAACTTTTGTTGGTTTGTTTCTGGTTTCTGGTTTCTGGTTTCTGGTTTCTGGTTTCTGGTTTCTGGTTTCTGGTTTCTGGTTTCTGGTTTCTGGTTTCTGGTTTCTGGTTTCTGGTTTCTGCTTTCTGGTTTCTAGATTTCAGATGTCAGATTTCAATTTTCCATTTTCCATTTTTCATTTTCCATTTTCCATTTTCCATTTTCCATTTTCCATTTTCCATTTTCCATTTTCCATTTTCCATTTTCCATTTTCCATTTTCATTTTCCATTTTCCATTTTCATTTTCCATTTTCCATTTTCCATTTTCCATTTTCCATTTTCCATTTTCCATTTTCCATTTTCCATTTTCCATTTTCCATTTTCCATTTTCCATTTTCCATTTTCCATTTTCCATTTTCCATTTTCCATTTTCCATTTTCCATTTTCCATTTTCCATTTTCCATTTTCCATTTTCCATTTTCCCATTTTCCATTTTCCATTTTCCATTTTCCATTTTCCATTTTCCATTTTCCATTTTCCATTTTCCATTTTCCATTTTCCATTTTCCATTTTCCATTTTCCATTTTCCATTTTCCATTTTCCATTTTCCGTTTTCCATTTTCCATTTTCCAGTAATTCTTAAATTTTCTTTTAGTATTCTTCTTGCTATTAATTTATTTATCTTTTCATCGTACTATCAATTTCTCCTTCATTAAATTTCATCAGAATCGGTCAAGCCGTTTCGGAGGAGTATGCGAACGAACATTGTGACAAGAGAATTTTATATATTAGATAAATTCAATGGTAATTCAAAAGTAGTTTATTTATACTTATACAGACATGGGTTAGAAATATCCTCCTCGTCACTCTACCCTCGGTGTTTTAAAAGACGACTAAAGAGTGAATATAATGTAAAATAAATAAATTTAAATAAAAACAGCGTTTTTCTCTGTGACCAGAAGCAGAACCATTAAATAGGCTGTTTTAAACTACAAGCAATATTATTGTTAATTTCTTAAAATTTAATTGGAAAAAATAGGATAAACCTGTAAAGTGAGACAGATAAATTATGTTAATGCAAATGATATTAACTTGTTAACAAAAAATATTTATTTTATTACTGTGAATAGATGGTTCCTATAATTTTTGGCAATGTGTACTGCTCAAGGAAGGCCACTACTTCACGTCCTTTAATGATTTTCACCCAGAACATCCCTGCGCTTAATTCTTCTAATAAACTTAAATATATGTATAGATCAGTCCCTTTGAAATCGTCATGAGCTTTAATCATTTACTCAATTCCCCCAATTTGATACATCAAGCATCTTCACAGCCGGAAATAAATTTACTTCATATTCTTGGGGAAACATTTTTGGAACTTTTGAAAACATTGAAAATATAAAAACGTTGTCACAATCATCAATACAAGTTTGGAAAGACTCAGATGTTAGTACAGGCGTTAGTTGTTAAAAACCCATTACGGGTCCAAATTACTGCTGATGTGGCTTTCCATCTCCCTTATAAAGAAATTATCGAAAATATATAGCACAATATTTGAAATATTCAACTTTTTAAATAACATATCATCTTTGCAAATTATACGGTTGTTCAGCATTAAAAAAAATGCTTATATAAAATATTTCAAATTAACGAGTCTATTCGTATAAACAATCCCCATAACTATTTTTAAATTTGAAATGAAATATGCTTCATAAGTACTTAAGTCTGCAAAAGTTTACATATCCTTTTAATATTCAGTAACAATAGTAGCTAGCGAACCGATATTAATCTGAGTTCAGTCATGTGCTCGGCTGATTCAAAAAGGTTTGCTTCTAAAATAACTTTTCTATTTAAATGTGTAAAAGATATAATTCAAAGAAAACAATACTGTCGATTCAAGAATTTGTTAATAAAAAAAATAGGTTTTAAAATAAAATAGACTTAATAATATGCAATGACAATACTTAATCGGATTTCCTTAATCAAAGTTCCCATAAAAAAATATTTTTTAGTTATAAATTTTATATATCAGTCCTATTTTATAATAGCGGTCCATTATGTAACTATCACTCTACTGTAGTCCGCTATTTTGTTTTTTTTCTTATGTTATAAATATAATCGATCTGGACTTCAAAATAAAGGATATGATTTATATACGCTTTTATAATTGTTCAGGAAATATATCATAATCCGATCAGAGTTTATTTTTATGTTCGTGTTTATGTTGTTCTCAGAATGCAACATCATTACGTCGAGACTTTTTTAATAAAAAACTTTTATTTTCAGTGTGAGTTTTTCAAATGTAGGTGACTTGTACACGCCGTAGGCTGTTTGCTTTCCACACTCAAGTGGGACAAATAAGATTGTTTTGAAGCACCGTTATTTAAGCGCTATAAAAGCACATCAGAATAAACAATAAATTTAAGCAAAAGTTTGGTAAATTTTTAATAAAATGTTAGCTTGAAAACAGTAACATTTTTGCTACTTTTGCCCTTTATATAAGAACAAATGTATAATGTTAAACTACAACAACCGATAATGTCATTGTAATGAAGTTGCGATTTTTTATATTTATAGAACATTTCCTAGTCGAATAATTACATATATTTGTTAGATATCGAGGAAAAATTATTGTGGTTACAAAACTTTTGTTAGAAAAATAGTAATTCAATTGACTTGTAAGAAAATGGAATGAATAGAGAATAAATTTCTGCATACTATTTAACACTAAAATTTATTTAAAAATTGTGTTTATTTTTCATCAAATGTAATTATAATTTTTAAATAATAATTCATATTTTTTTTATTAATAACAAAATTGATTAATGTTTCATGTTTTTATATTTCTTTTTTACAAAAGGTTTCCCAATTTCGTGGCGTCTATTTTCTATGCGAGTCACCGCAAACTTTTTAAAGTCTGTCAATATTGATGATTCTTTTGTTAAACATAACATGTACCTCAAAGTATGCCGGCAAAAATTATACAACCTTTAGGATGAAAAATTTTAATATTGCAGCAGTTAATAATTTCTGTCAGTATTTTTTTTCAGTTTCAATTTATCGATGGTTCGAATGAGTATTAAAATATTTTATATTTGAACACTTTAATTTGGAAAAATTTTAATAATAAAATAACAAATTAATGTTACTCATAATATATTCCGACATTCCCGTAAGATTGTAGAGAGTACTTAAAATATTAAACTAAACAGAACGTTTTGTACGTTAAGCCTTTGTATTTTCTGGATGCTTCGTAGCAGGGATAATTGCTGTTCATTAACAAGGCAAGGGAAAATATAATTCTTTACCATTTTGTTTCTGCCCGTGTTTCAATTAGCTTTTTTGGCATTTTTTTCAAGAAGAGAAAATAAACTAAATAAACAGCTAGTACATATATTTAATTTTTTCTCATTGACCTTTGATCTTCGATTGTTTACCTTTCTTTACCCCGATTACATATAATGTCCAGGAACTATATTCTTATATTACCAATTTCAAAAAGATCTTAATAACAGCGTTTGGTGAAGAACTACATTATTATTAACTTTTGCACTATTATTTATGTACACAGATGCAAGTATAGGATAAACTATATGCTTCTTATTAGCAATTTTTATTAACAAATTACGATTGGTAAAAGATAAAAATAACGGTTACAATGACACTTCACCGTGTGAACTATCTACGGGACATAGTCCCCTCACGGTACATGCTTCCCGTTTAGTTTGTACGTCGTACATAAATTGAGTCGATTTGGTTGAAATTGACGTGAACGGGCAACATTTGAAGTTTGGCATACAACATGAGATATGAATAAAACATTCAGTAGGCACACTATTTCGCATGCAAATGAATGCGCAGACCATTACAGTATTTTCACAATAGCACACAAATATTATGGCAGTTACCGTAGAATGTATACATGTGTAGTCAGAACCACGCTGACACCATTCATTGGGGCTGCTTGAAAGATGAGCTATCCTAATTTTGGCTTAAGATTAAAAATAAAATATTAAAAATAACCTGCCATATGAAGAATAGTCGAGGCTATAAATACTTTTAACTTATGTGTAAATACTAAAACCCCTCGTCGTAAATGCATATTGTTTAAGCCCCCAAAACGATGAACTAAACGATATGAAAATCTTTTTTTCTGTTGTTTCAGTGTTCTTGTCATTGGATACTCTTTTACTGCAGAGGCTATAAAAGGTTACGCTGTACTGATCCAAAAACCCAAGACTCTAAATTCACTTAAACCCCATGGGGTCTCTCTTGTCGCCATAAGTCGGAACTACGCGCAGAATTTCACACACTACAATATAGTGACTATAACATTTAAGTATATTGCAAATAACTTTATTAAGAAACCATATGTATACCATCGAACCGGCTAAGAAAAAATGGGTTGCATTAAATACAATATTCTGTGATTTTTATGTCTATATAATTTATAAAATGCTTTTACTTTCTAAAATGCGGCAAATGAGTAGTAATCCGTATTGTTATTAAGCATTAAAAGGAAAGTATAGACAAAGAGAGATTATTTATTAAAAGCACATTAAAGAGGAAAGCTTGATATAATAAGTCAAAGAGTTTTCTTGATGCGATTAACGAAAACAGGAGTAATCGGCTTTGGCACAGCGAAATTCAACTCTTTCAATTATTCAATGTTTAAAAACATTTTAAAGCGTTTGTATTAGTTAGCAACAGATACATTAGTAATAATATAAAAAGTTCAAACTAATGATTTAATATTTTCACCTCATTACTAATCTCTATATGTAACTCATTCTGGATCAACGCAAACAACTAGTAAAGATTATCACCTATTTTTTTTTCTTTTTGTGCGCTTATATAAAAATACAATTCTGTATCTGATTTCTTATTCTCTTTCTAATATTTTATCAGCTTTGGTGATGGACTTTGTTTAGTATAACAGTTTTCATCTACGGTTTATTTTCTAACAACCATTTCTGTTTAAAAATAGTCAAAACTAAAAAAGAAATGAACTCAACGAACTTGAAAAGTTTCAAAATATATTACGTATTTAATGTTAACGTTTATTGTTCTGCTGTACGGACCCGTAATATAAAGTAGTAAAGTCGCCGGACTCTCTGGACTCTAAAGAGAATATATGAACATAGTCTGAAATGTGGTCCCATTGTGAATTGAACTTTAGCACATTGCATTTTGACTATTTTTAATCTAAGCAAGATTTCTCTTCACGAGACAATTAATGCTTCGGAAGTTAATTTTATTCTAACTAATTATTAACAATGTCGTCAAACTATCAGTTAGTATATAATTTGTATTTACCGTGTACATTATTAGTGAACATACTCTAAACAAAGGTGGAATATTATAATTCATAAATGATACTGTTGCGCAGATACACTTGTATCAAATTCTTATGTACTTGGTTTTATTTTAAAAGTAAAAGTGACTCAATCGTATTACTGAACAAAGTTCAGTAGTTTATAAATTACGCTGAAACCTACTTTTGATTTACAGATTCTGTCGATTGTGGTTGAAATTTTATAAGTTTCATTATTATACGGAGTACGTAAACATTTTATTCTCGTACTATTCGTCGTAAAGTAAGAATCAATTTCCTGTGCGAATTCTGTTACTTTTTATCCAGTCAAAATGTCAGAATTCATTATGCATGACTAATATCTTCGTATATTCCCTGCAGACTTCCGTCGTATGCTTTATTATGTAAATATCTAAAGAAAACGACGGTAATACCTAACTGATTTTTCATAATTTTTATCACAAGTGATGGCGTTTTGCAAACAACTGTATTGTCTTTTACATGCTTTTTTTATTAGTCTAAATGACGAAGCGGAAAAGAAATTCACTCAATGCGTTTAATCACGATTTTGAGTTTATTTAAATGTTTGTCAACACCATTTTGCACACATGGCAGGTGTCCGCCTCGTCAGTCACTGGCAAGCGCAAGCTATCGCCAGAAATGTGTGAAGTAAATGTTTATTTTGTTAACAAGTAATTCTTTATAACCATCATGTTTGCTATATTCCTGCGACAACTGGAAAAAAATGCTTAAGGGAAGCGAGTAGACAGTAAATCAGAACGATTTTTCTGACCCTAACCAAGCAACGCCACTCAGTATTAGATACAATATCTAAGTACAGTAATCAGTTACACACTTTTGGATAGTCTGAGTAATTGACCCGGGGCAGGCTATGATGGGGAATAGCTCTTTTCTTTCGGTGTTATGCAGAATGCATTTCTGACAGTATGAACAGGAACTGCATGTTCGTTTCACCACCAGATGTGCACGACTGGAATTCGTGTCTTCATATCCGTTAATCTGCTCATCAAAACAAAGCATTTAGCTGCGACCTTCATATTGCGATCAGCGAAGAATTGGAAAATTCTGCCCGCGTCTGTGCTTTATCATCTAGACTTAATTATATTTTAGAAGCTTATGTATTTTTTTCACAATCAGAATATTATATAAAAAATTATAATAAATATATTTAAAAATCTACTGAACAACGACACCTACAGTTCTATTCAGCAGTTGTATTACACAAACTCATATTGGCTGTCTGGGTTTAGTGATATTGTTCCCGGTAACAATGTTGCCGTGCAATTGGCCGCTTGTATCTGGGACAACTTTTATTGCAGAAAGACGTTGTACTATATTTATTTATTTTTATTTATTTAAATCTTTGTTTGCACACAAATAAATATTGTACAAATAGGCGGACTTAATGCCATAGGGCATTCTCTCCCAGTCAACCTCGGCAGTGGGGAAATGCAGTGGTAGGTGAGGGTAAAAGAAAAGTTTTGTTTTTAAAAAAAAGAAAATTATTAAAAAAAAAAAGAAGATATATACTAATATATACATACATACACATACATATAAATACATACATAAAATATGAATACTATATATACACATACATACATACACATACATACATACACATACATACATACACATACATACATAATTAATATATACATAACATACATAAGAATTAATGTTCTTTATCTAAGTAAAACCTCCTCACCATTCTCTTAAAGATAATTTTGTTTGGAGCCCTTCTAATATCGTCGGGCAAGG
Organism: Byasa hedistus; assembly: GCA_029286795.1. Classification (NCBI taxonomy): domain Eukaryota; kingdom Metazoa; phylum Arthropoda; class Insecta; order Lepidoptera; family Papilionidae; genus Byasa; species Byasa hedistus. The sequence continues at coordinate 5,275,600 of JAGSMW010000001.1, forward strand.
AGTTCCAGAGTCGTGCTGCCTGAACTGTAAAAGAGTTACCGACGAAGCCAGTGAAGTGTTGTGGAATACTAATTGTTAAATTAGTAGTTGAGCGGAGGTCCCTGTCATGGGTTGAAGAAAGAAATTGAAAGCTACCTTTAAGGTACAAAGGAGTTTTTGGATCATTTAAAATTGAGAAGAGAACAAGTAATATTCTAGAATTGCGCTCTGATGAATAGTGAGCCATTTAAGGCGAGAGCGGTATTCAGAGATGTGGTCATATTTTCGAAGTCCGAAAATATATCTTATACAATTGTTGGAAAGGCGTTCTAGCTTGTTAAGAAGATCTTTGTTCAAGTCGAGGTAGCACACATCTGCGTAATCAATTATTGGCATTATCAAGGACTGCACAAGCATAATCTTAGTTTTGGGACAGAGGAAATGTTTTAGGCGATATAAGGAACGTAAAGAGGAAAGACTCTACGGCTGACTTCAGTGACCTGTGCGTTCAGCTCATAGAGGAGTCCATTAGTAGGCCAAGGTTTCTGATGGACTCAGAGAAAGGAATGAGATCCATGTTGTAATAAACTGGAGGTATCATAGTGTAATCAATTTTTTGCAACATTCTTGAGCTACCTACAATCATTGCTTGGCACTTAGCAGAGTTGACAGAAATACCGAAGCGCTTAGACCAGTTGCAGATGGACTGAAGATCATTATTTATTTTGGCAATTGCCCCGTGAATATTTCCTATATCAGATTCCACGTAAATTTGTAAATCGTCAGCGTAAAGATGGTACGCACAATTGAGACTAGACGTGATAGAGTTTATAAAAACTGAGAAAATTATAGGAGAAAGAATACCGCCTTGCGGAACACCAGAGTCGTTGTCAATCCATCCCGAAGTTTTATGTGCAAGACGGACAGACTGCTGGCGTCCGTGAAGATAAGAAGAGAACCATTCCACGGCAGCGGGCCCAAATCGAAGATGGGAGAGGATGGCAAGGAGTATATTATGGTCGACTGCGTTAAAAGCGTTAGAAAAGTCAACAAGCACCATCACTGTGATTTTCTTGTCTTCCATTGCACATCTGATATCTTCAGTGACTTTTAGAAGTGCAGTAGTGGTGCTGTGACTAGGACGAAACCCGGACTGGTAAACACTCAGCAGGTTATGTTTAGAAATGAACATAGAGATTTGCTTATATACACAGGCTTCCAGAACTTTCGATAAATAGGGTAAAATAGATATAGGGCGATAATGATTAGGAAGCACAGGATTAGATATTTTTGGTAAAGGGCGCACAAAGGCTTTTTTCCATAGACAAGGATACTGGCCAGATTCAAGTGAGAAGTTGACTATATGTGTTACTATTGGCAGTAAACAGTCTAGGATGTTAACAGTCATAGTCCTACTGACGTCATCGTAGCCCACGGCCTTGGATTTAATGGTCAGCATGTGCTTTTTAACATCTTCTGTGGTGACAGGGGAGAACTGAAAATCTGAAATGTGCGAAGAAGGAATAATAGAGGCTAAGCTGTTAATGGTTTCAGCACGTATGGCGGGGTCAATTATATTAGACGAAACAAAATGACGGTTTAAATCATCAGGAGAAACGGAAAGATCACAATCAGGGATAGATGAATTACCCACACCAATGGAGTTGAGAAATTTCCACACATTCGCAGGAGAAGTATTAATGACATTGTTATGAATATGTCGGCGTTTAGCAGTACGTACCATCTGATTACACTTGTTACGAGCTTTTTTAAACACCAGCCAATTTTCATCCGACCGTTGGTTCTTAAACCTTGTGAAAGCGCGGTTACGTTTATTCATTGCCCTACGTATATCATCCGTTAGCCAAGGTGCTGGGGAGCGTTTAATTTTAACTTGGTGAATAGGTGCATGCATGTTATATAGATTGATGATTGACATATTCAGTAGGGAAACCTTTTCGTCAACCGTATTAGCTGACACCAGTGATGTGAAGTTTATGCTAGCAGCATCACTCGCTAGTCGATCATAATCAATTTTATTAAAATTACGTAAGCACAGAATGGGGGGACTAGATTTGGGAATTTTAATCTTGTAGGAAGCATAGATAAGGTCATGTCGGGAAAAACCTGGAGCGGATAATTGGCCGTGCAAAGCGACACGGTCAGGGGAGTCACAGATAATAAGGTCGATGAGAGAATCTTCAGTGTCCAAATTTTGATGAGTAGCTCTTAGAGGCAGAGTTGAGAAATTGACAGATTCTAACATATTTAAAAGTTTGAAGGAACGTGACGAGTTTTTCAGAAGATCGGTATTTAAGTCGCCCATAATCATACAGTGCGTGTACTCGGAACTTATATTTTCGAGAGCCGTTTCTAAATTGGCGAAGTAATCGATAGAAGGAGGACAATACACTACTCCGAGAAGCATCCTTGTACCCTTGATATTGAGCTCCAAAAACAAAAATTCAGCTGTGGCAGAATAAGGAGGTGATGTGAGAGCAATTTTGTATGATATTGACTTGTGTATATATATATATATATATACACTATTGTGTATATATGTGTATATTTATTTACCAGAGGAATATTTTTATATGAAAGAAGATACGAATAGAAAAATTGATACTATGTTTTTATTTGCAGTAATGAAAACTCACTATATTTTAAAATAATTGGAATATTTTCTAATCACTTATATATCTAATATTTAGGTTTTATCTTTGTTTAAAAACAATATTTTCTTTCCTGTTATTTGTTATAGCCAATCAATTCAAATACAGTATTTTACTTCTGCATTCAAGAGTGCGCTATTAAAATGGTTATTTCGAACGTAAAAGATCCCGAATGAAAAATATACGTTTCAAAAATATTGAGAACGACGTGCCAGTTTTCCACATATTCCGGAAACTCATATAACATTTGTTCAATATCTCTATTGATTTAGGTTTTACTTTAACATAACTTTAATTGAGGCGAATATCAATACAATTTCGGAAATTCGTTATAGTTGCTATATTGACGGTTGTTCGACTATCAAAAAAATTATATTTACAGTAAAACACCGATAAAACAATAAGTGATAAATCAGATGGAATGGATGCAATGTTTGTTTCAACTGAAAAAAAAATCGATTTAAAACCTCACGGATGAAAGTTGAGTTCTGACGTTTGACAAACAATGCTTTTATGCAATATCGCAATTTCAATTTAACAAAGCAAATCTATACGATGCGTATTTTTTTCCCCTATTTTATTAAAGCACCTTTATGGAAACAATTGATGACAGGGTTAGAAACACTGTGAACCTACCCGAAGTAACTTATGTGCTGTTTCCTTGTGTTGAGATACTATGTTATAGTAAAGTTGATGTGTGTTAAATATAAAAGATACCTTTCTTCAAATGTACAATTTTAACTCTCGCCAGGATTGCACAAGTAATGTGACTGCCTATACATGTACAATCTATTATCTACATTTCCTGGTATAATTTTCTCAAATTCAGGGTCGGCATATTTTAAATCGAAGACGTATAAAGTTATCAAAAAAAAAAAAGTTAATTAAATAGGTATTTAAAACAATACAATTGTGTAGTTTAGAAAAGTGGTTAAACAGATACTCTCGCAAAAGAATAACATTGTTAATGATTAATTTTATATCATGCAGTGTTTTTATGACGTATTTAGTGATATCGCAGTGGAATGTGATTGTTCTTCTGTCCATCATTAAAAGCCCATACAACTTCACGTACTTCTCTCTCTATTAAGTTGAAAAAGCAAGGGGTTTAGGTTATTAACTATTAAGTAGACGTTTTAATTTTATTTGTTTATGAACCGCAGCCATGACTTTCCTAAACAAACTACAAAGTTAAGAAAAGGAAAATTATTGGACAAAAAATTTAAGTGATGAATTGAGAACCTATTTTTTCTTCGCTTAATAAAATTTCAAGTATCTTTGACTTTACGCTGCTTGACTCTTAGCAAAGTGTAAAATATGTACTTGAATGTTACAATATTTATGAGATCAAGGCAAATTGGAAGTAAATGAATTTACTTCAAACAAGTGCTCAATTGTTCTTTAACGAAGAAATTTCCTTTCATTATCAAGCCTTCTATCTTAACTGTAATGTTGTATCTGTATGTATGTACGACGCCAAAAAAGAAGATAAATTTTATTCGAATAATAAAAATAAATACAAAATGGTTTGTGTTATGGTCAAAAACATTCGGAAAATTCTCTTACTGTTTTATATTTTTGTAAGAAACTTGACAATATTATATTAATCCTGCCGGGGACTCTGTATCCGGTGCATGAATTCATAAGAAAGCGAAATTGTAAAACAACAACATGACCTGTTCATTACTGTTGAAAACAAAATAGACAGAATTGTTTGAAATGATTGCTTTTAATCCATATGACTTTCTGAAAGGACGAACCTATGCCACAGTGATGTTAAAAGAGGAAAACTTTTACTACGAGCAGCTACAACAATCTTGGGTCCTGGCAATCACATTAAAAAGGTTTCTAGTATACTATTATTTCGTGTAACGATGTTATAGAAAATATAAAGGGAACACTTCTGATTATTGTCTATTTCCAATATTTTTATAAGTACTTATGATATTAAATAAAAACTAAAGGTTCAGATATGTCTATCTGTTCTAACATCGACTAAATCAACCATCATCATAATGTTAAAAATCCAAAAGTGATATTACAGTCGCTGAAGCAATTCCAGAACTTTCTGGTTTTTAAATCGCTCTGTATGATTATGCCCATATTCTTTCATATTTTGTAGTCATTTAATAATAATTACAGCAATTAAATGATCATTTTCTTTACCTACACTTTTCACTGTTTTTGCCAATAATAAACAGTTGTAATTTTTTTTACTTTTAAGTTAAGTCTTATAAAAATAAAAAGGCAAGCTTGCGTATTTATAACTACGCAATTTACTTTTAATTATGTAACTTACTCATATATTTACATAAATAATAATTAAACATTATACAAATGTTATTTGTATATAATTCCTTTGTAATTATATTTTTACTTCAATAAATGTTTAGCTACAACTTCAACGGTATTAGATATCACATATCATAGAAACTCGTATGTGTTCATGTCACCGGTGAACCGCAATTAAATGCGGATTCCTGTGTGAGACAGGAGGCCGTGTTGATTGCTTTACGACTGTATTAATATCATGTGAAATTAAACTTTCAGGAAAATTGTTATTAGTAGTTAACCATCGCACATTCTGTTTTTAATAAGTATGATGATATATAAAATAAGAAAGCTGTTTTATCTAGTGAAGGAAAACATTGAGGGGAAACCGACATGTTCCAAGAACGACAGCTTTCGTGGACAGCGTGGTGGCCTTTAACTCTCCTTGTGAGAAACAGCCTCAAGCGCAATAGTAAGATAGTTAAATGCCCTATGTTAGTGGTTCGTTAGATTACGACTGTTCCAAGTCTATCCACTACTCTATTCTTGCCAATATTAATCAATTCTTTCTCTGCAAGTTGAGCTTGATAACAAGCACATTGTTTTTTACCTGCCCACATACCGTTTCTCTTATGGTCGTTTTCATTTTATGGTTTGTAAACTTTACCGTTATCTGTACTCCTTGAAATATGACCAGCACAACGAGGCGTTTTTTATTATTTATCTTATATTTAGAGTATTTTGTAATTTTCTTATAAATATTGCAGAATTAAAAAATAAAGATTTTAATAATAAATTTTTTTAAATATTCCAAAAGCTTTTTTTTAAAGGATATTTAAAGAAGTTCTGAAATCAGGAAATCATATATAACCGTGTCATTAATGCTTGTTGCTAATAAACACATCTAATATATAGATTTTTCGGTAATTATAATTAATTAGAAGCGTATCAATCCCGTGGTAAATTTTAAGTACCTATTACTAACAAAAAATTTTATTATCCGCTTAGGTAAAAATAATCAGTATGTGTACATATATATTTCTTAATAATAAAAGTAAATTATTTCCATGTTCATAATGCAATCATGTCCATCCATTTCAGAAATAAAAAAGTTTCTTGTAAAGTTTTAAAAATACATGATAGAAACCGCCCCCAAAAAAACTAGACGCAAATTTTCAACAAATGAACGAAGTTAGGGCGGAATGAGTTAGCTTTTCGGCGCTAAAGTTATATTATTAGTTTACTATGTTTATTGTTTTAAGGTTGTTAAGTTTGATCTGATCGAAGTAAGATGAAAACATAAGCGAAAGTTTTCGTAACCGATAATTTGATTATTAACACACGTATACCCACTTTTGCATAAATGAAATGCATTTTGCATAAAATCTATGTATAATTTACTAAAACTAAAAGAAGTTAATAATAATATAATTAAAAAGTAACAAATTTAAAAATTGTAAAATTTTCGTCTATATTTATACCATAATAATATCAAAGTTTGTGATAAAGACATAGTTTGGTTTATCTAGTTAGTTTTATAAAACACAACAAAAAATATAAAATGACAAACTTTTCTGTTTGTTTTGTAGTAATTATAAAATAAGGTTTTGAATAGTTTTTGAGTTAGTACTTAATGAATGTTTATTATTACGAAATAGTAAATTGTGACAGTAATCACATAATGATGATCATAACATCGGCCATTTCGAGCTGGTTTTATCGTTATTAACGGCCCATCCCTCTAAAGTACCCGTTTCGTCGAATCGTAACATTATTATTTTGACGTAAAGTTGAATCTGAAAATGTGAAACAGTAAAAAGTACAATTGTTCAGTAAAAAAAAAACAAATGTTTGACATGCAACGAACAAAAGGGTATATAATAAAGTAATCCGCTACGTGATACTTTTCACGATTTGCTACACATTATTTTGAACAGATTTTATGAAGGCAGTATGCCTGGAAGTATACGTGTGTTACATTTGTAAAAATATTATAGGTAATATAAAAAAATCAACTCTTTTTCACTCTTTAAAACGAGAATTTTAGAATTACTACGTACAGTAATAACTAATTTAGTATTAATAAGTATAATATTTGATAATTCTAATACATGAAAATATAAACGTTACTGGTTATCAGTACGCCGTCTAGATACCACCAATACTAAAAGTTAAAACTTCCCCATATCCTCACACAAAAAATATAGAAACAAGCTATTGATTGTGCTAAAAAACCGGTCATCGGTGATGTATGGGTATATTTTATATGTCCCCACACTAAGACGATCAGAGCTTATCATTTAATGATGGTAAGTTTCTGTTGCAAAAGACTACCTAGATAGGTTCCACCGCAGCATATAAATGTTGCGGTGGTACCTATCTATATTCTGGGGCCAAATAAAACTTTCCTGTTTTAGACGCCATGAGGTGATGTATGAACATCTTAGCTAGCCCAACCTTGTTCAAGCAGTCGTATTATTCTTACCATGAAGTGTACATCACTTTCTGATATAAAAAGTAAATAGACTCTTCTTTTAGTCGCATTCATTTTAATTATACACAACGTTCATATTCCAGAAACAGTTTTTTTCACATGATTCTTTTAAATACACAAAAACCGGCATTTATTTTTAGAGACTCTTTCAATGGCAATAAATTCTACAGTAAAACGGAAACGATAGAGATTCTAAGAATTATTATTTTTATGAACAGTGTTAAGTTTTATTGTTTTCACTATAAATTATTTACTGTTATTGCTGGTAATATATTTCTCCTTTAGTTATCATATTAATTAAAATTCTTATTTAGATTACATTATTTAAACAAAAACAAAAGGATTACTCCTTATTGATCTCACTGTTACACAGAGAAAGAAAATGGGAGAGAAAGACGATAAGTTTATTCTGAAGGGATCTCAAGCACGTGAAAAGTAATTTGGTGTAGCTTAGATAGAAATACAACTTACAATTCAATTGTCCACTCAGATATTCGTGTAATTCAATTACATAATATCGGCACATCTGAACCGTTTAGAAAATTGAAAAAGAAATTGCTACTCCTTGGTTTCTTTGAAAAACTAAATTTAATTTAACCAATGTCAATTGAACTCTAAAATCTTATACCATCGGAGTGATTTTTACAAATTTGAATATTCAACATTAAACAGATGAAATTTTGAAAAGAGATACAATTCCTCCTTCAAATTTCGTTTTAAACATAACGTTAATTTGTCTTTAGCTAATATAGATAGATACCTCATTTCCTTTCTCAACAAACACTGTTTATTGAAGTTTCATTTTATGCGATATATAAATGAAACGGGAGATCAGAGACTGAATAACTAGTAAACGGGTATTATATTATGGCACCGATAAGTTAAAAAAAAGTATTAATAAATATCTTGAGGAATACGTATTTGTCTCGCAAAAATCACTCAACGTCTTATACGTTACAGCGAAACTAGAAACCATCAAATTTGGGAACAATGTAAGTAATTCTTTTCGAACTATAATAAGATGATGATTTTTATCATATTTATTATAGTGATTGATCACAAACGTACCTGAAGTTTAACAGCGACGTAATGGTACACTTTTTTACACTTTAAAACACCGACGTCGTATTTTCACAAGAACATTATTGTGGACAAGTGGTCGGACCCCTTCGAAATTCATCTAAATAATGATAATTTTAATTGTACAGGTAAATTGTAGAAGAAAATTGCTTTTATAATTTTCTTAATGTAAATTACTTTTGTATGATCTGAGGAGGACAAAAGCCTCTACCAACTTGTTTCATTTTCATAGGTGTACCCAGCCGCTTTTTAATCGTAATTTCTGTTCATAAGCTTTGTGTCCCGCGTTTTCTATTATTATCTTATAGATACCAATATATAATGGTTCTGTTCCACCAATTATTTATCAATATACTAATTAGAAATTTGATGGTAATTGATAGTTTCTACTATTCAGTGTTAATGAATTGTGTCAACCCAAACTATAATCTGCGAAAGCAATTTGGATCCGCTCAAACTAGTAACCAATTTAACTAATCGGCTTAGAACAATTATTAATGTCGTGCGTGTAAAAGTTTACTGTGTAACTGGATTAATGTTTAATTTTCAGCAATTTCTACGTAGGCGCTCATTTACGTTAATTGGATTACATTAGTTCGCTGATTAGATATTAATTGATCTCTGTCTTACAATTTATCCTATCACAAACGTCAAGAAACATGTCGCTATAATTTAAAGCAAATCATTCTAGATTATTAGTGATGTCTTTAGTAAAACAAGTTATAAACATTACTTAAAAGATATAATACTTCAATATTGAATCTAAACAAATTAAAAAGGATAAGGAAGGAAAAAAGAAGTATTGATTTTAAACTAATTAATTTCTGATGGTATTACGTAGTTTTAAGTTCAACTCGAGTTAAACAATTAATACTATGCGTAGGCAAATAGGAGAAAACTGTTTTAAATTCGTTATCAATTTTTTTTTCCGTGTCTATTTATATTTAAGTTTTCTGTTAATAAATTTTCCTCATATTTCAATAGTTTAAAAAGATTTTTTGTTATGTGCTGAGATGGTGTTGTCTAAGACATTTTAAAATACAAGAATTTAAGGTTTGTATAAATAGAAATATTCATTTCAGCACCCTTCGTCCTCTGAAAGTTATTAAATAATTCCAGAGAACACTTTTAATTATTACAACGTTACATAAACATCTCATCTAATGTTCTCGCAGCAGGGACCCAAGGTTCTCCCCCAAGGTTCACGGCTATTATCCGCCATGCCGGCCAGCAAAGTGAAGATTGCCTGATTACAACACAAATTGTTTTAGGAATTAAAATATAATTCGCATAATAATTTAATTGCAAAGAAAGCTACTATATCTATACCAGCTCTACTGTCCGTCTTCGGATATGATTCCTATCCATTTTTCCACGTCTGACGATATCTTTCCATCTGCATTCATCCTCCATCAGTTTGTAGGTAGATGTCTATTCACCTTTTTGATGTTTTTCTTTTATAGAGGGTGTTTGCGCAGAGTCTCAATCTATAACGTTTTTTTTTATACTACTATGCGACGAGACGAGCAAGTCGTTCACCTGATTGTAAGTGATTCGCTTGCCCATGACAACGCGGCGCTAGTTAAGATGGTATACACTGCACCACATTGCGCTCGTCGCCTTGAGACATAAGGTGTTAAGTCTCGTAACCCCAGTAATTACACAGCGCCCTTCAAACCGGAACACAGTAAGGTTTGCACACTACTATTTGGCGGTTGAAATAGGAGCTGCGGTGGTACCCATCCAGACGGTCTCCGGCAACAGACACCTACCACCAGTAAAATATCATATCATCTATATCTATAATATTCTATACCCTAATCTAAATTTTTGTAGTATAATATTGTAAAAACTATTGCGCTTTCTTATCAAATACTATACCTCCGTTTAGTATCAAACCATAAAAAATAAAAAGTCTTGATAAGAAACTAACTAGTCTTTATAATATTTTTACGATTAGTGTGCAATGTAGAGCCCGACCTACTTTTCCATACAGACTTACGCTACAAGGAGACTATACCCCGCCGCTCAGCCAGTTGGAAGCAGGCGAGCGTTGGTTACACTCGTCTGCTTCCAACACAGCAATAGAACGAATAAAATTTATAATACTTTATAATCAGTTATCAGTGCATTACACAAAAAAAATCATTTAAAAAATATGACATCGTATTTTAAAAAGTTTTTTGTTACGTTTCCTATAAAAAGGTAGTAATACTGTGTTTAACAAAACAAATTCGATTTTAATATAGAAGGAGACTCATGGTCAGCAGCCAACGATAATTTAATAAAATGATCATGATGATTGATTGGTGGCTATTTATTTATTTAAAATTTAATTTTCAACATACAGTCCACTGCTTAAAAACCCTAGTAATTATAGAAATAAACGTCTGGCAGTTAACTTAAACTAAACTGTTTTAATCATTGAACACAAACTTGTTAATAATAATAATAGTTCATAATATATGTAATAAACATGTGAATAATAACGAAATATATAAAAAAGGCTTGTAAACAAAGTATTTAAATTATTAAAAATGAACGGCTGTTAATTTGGAACAATTGGAAGGCGTCCATGACGTATAATCGTATTTTGTCTTTTATTCGAACACTTGCTACGTAACAATACGTCATTGTTCTTTTCATCATTTACCCAAACGTAATAATAAATATGAAATTTATAATTACATTATAATGTTTAAAATAAACTTTTCTAACCAAAACGCCTTACAAATGTAAACCACATGAAAAATTATTTTAGCTGTGATTTATTATAACATCCATCGAAGGATTTTGTCTAAATATTAATTTTACAGAGTTATTTTTATAATAAATCTTAAAAAAACAGCAGACTATATAAACAAAATGACATTAAAACTCTTTAATACATTATGGAGAAAATCATTTTTTTTTATATATACATATTTTGTAATAAATTAATTGTGTGAATAACTGTCTACATATACAACGTATTTTTTACAGTAATATCTCAGTCATTAAACTTTAGATTTTTGTGCCTTATTCGAACATGTAGAACAAAGTAAAACTATGAACGTCCTTTTAATAATAAAAATTATAACCGCTTTAACGGTTATGTAAGGTCATTAGTGGAAACGTTTGAGGAAGCTTATCGCTTAAATAAAAAAAAAAGAATGACTTCAAGAGATACTAGCCATTTAGAACATTTCCACATTAAAGTTGATATAATTTAAAAAAACTTGAAATACTGTTACATGTGAATTACATGAGTAGCTTGTATATTTAAGGTACAGGGTTTAAGCGGTTTAACCACTTAAAGGTACATAAAAGCAAATTACGTAATTATTAAAAATTAATATTAATATCTTTACCAATTAATCATTCCTATGTACCATCTTCTACTTCTAGCATAAAAACTCTTGCATAAAAAAGTTAAGAGGATAATATTTAAAACTCCTCTGTAAATCGTCCTAACTTTAATGTTAAACGAAGAATAACTGTTTTTTTATTATCTACGATTATACCAACGCAGTTTGCCTACAAATAAATTAACAGCAAAGTTTCAAAACGGGTATCGGACCTTATTTCATTTAAGGTGCTCGAGATATAAAATTTAATTATGAGTACATTATTACACAAATTGTGTTATATGTACATTAAAATTAGATATATGTAAAAAATATATTTGCATACATGAAATAAAAACGTTCTGATATCAAACGTCGGAACTTGATTTTGTTCCACAGCGCTTTGAAACGGTAGAATTTCCGTGTTGAAATGCAACAAACGCTGCAGTTCCGCGATATAAATCAAGTTTACAATTTATCACTCGCCTTATTTGAAATTTCATTTCCTGTTAACAAAAATTGAAAAACAACCCCCGGATTCTATTTATATGGTACCTCCAATAAATTTTAATAAATTTATTTATTTCTTGCATGAATTATTCGTCTGTCTGGGCTGTCAATCGTAAAAGCTAACACAAACATTTCTTTCATTGCACACATTTATGGGATGATCTTTATCCAAAAGCTTGTTTCCTTTTGTATACTTAAACTGAAATTAACAATTATTATAACAGAGTCAATCAGAAACTAATTATGCGTTGAGAGAGCCTAATTTTGTAGTTTTGATCGTATTTTTAACTTAATAATTTTTCCAATTAAATTATTAACAGTTTAGGTCTAAATATAAGCAGAAGACATTTTAAGATTTTTGTAAATACAGGGAACTATAAAGAATTAGTACTATTATGAGTTTAATGTTAAAATGTATCAATTTGGCAATGTTAATATTTATTGTACTAATAATATTCTTATTGTCACTGAATTTTGCATTTTTTTTGTAATTTGTTTTTATTTAATTGTATCTAAGACATTTAATACATAATTTTGGTCAACAAAAAAATTACGTCTATAACCGTGTATTGTCTTAATAATGGAGTATAGTATTATTTTGTATGTGTCTTGGATAGTGTGTTGTATGATCATTTAAATTTTGTTATAACTTTTAACTTTTCTTAATACTTATTTACAGAAAGAGAGTAAAAATATTTTATATCGAACCACAAAGATTTTACAGAACTAAAATAAAATAACAGTATGTCCATTTGGTCTCATCTTAACGTTCTGTTTGTATTGCGTTATTTGTTCTAAACCCAACAATATTGCTTGTTGTTCGTTGAACACAAACGTTTATCTGTTTCTAAATCTTTCCTATCAATTTCTTCTTGAGAGCTTTTCTTTAAAACTTTCTACGTTACGTTTGTTTTCATATTTTGTTATAGATTCTAGATGCTGCTAGTCTTAAGAGCACTTATGGCTATTTATACATAAAACTTCATGATATCATAGCAGATCACTGTAAGATGTAGATACTTATGACTTGAAGAAATACCAATTGTTTTGCTCTACAGTGCTATTTATGTTTATGAAAAATAAAATTGTTTTTAAAAGAATCATGATTACATATTTAAGAGACATCGTTTTTTATATTTTTAGAGGTTATTTAAAAATGTAATTTAGTCGAATATTTAAATTTAGCTTTGTTCCTTCTTTTTAATTGACTTGCCCGTTTGCTATGCGCGATACTATTAAAACTTCGAATGGCTTCTTCTACTCGTAGAATATTGCCGTCTAATTTACCAACTGTATTTTTACAGCTTCTGATTTCATTTATTTGCGTGTAGAATAATTTTAAATAACTCATTATGGAATGAGTCCAAAAATTCACCGAGATGAGTTTGATGTATAAGTTTATGAATGATCTTGCTCTTTGCAATTGCTTTATCTATTTATGTATACATATGTAATACTTATTACACGAACAAGCTATCAATGTGTCCGTATTAAAAATAACTTATTAAAACTTTCATGATATATCGCTTAAATTATTTCTCTTTTAAATTTAATTAAAAAAATTAACTACAGATGATTATACTTATACCTGACTAAAGAATTTCTGTTGAGAAAACTAACAAGAAGCAAAAGTTTTACAACTTCCTGATCTTACAATACCACACTAGAGGGCCATCTATCCAAAAAGTTCATAACTAACGTTAAAGTAGAACATTTATAAATAATTTTTACCACATAATACTTTATTTCATTTACATTAAAAATACTAAAGTGATACAGTGACTGCAAAATCATTTGTGAAGTCAAAAATATCATGTAATATTTAACTTCCCTCGCTACATATATCGTTTTATAAATAACATTTTACCTTTGACTGGTCGGTACGGTGTTAGAATATATGAAGATTTTTTCACATATGCGTACATAAACACTTTAGATATGTAACGATTCCAAGCCGAGCAGTCATAGTAAAGCGAGTCTCTAATGACTGAGTGTTGTAAAGAATTCATAGGTATGTATGAACATACTTATGAATTTTTTATTCATTCGCGTGAACAAAAGCGTGCGTGGTTACGGTACACGATTCTTTTTAGATATTTTCTTAATGTGCAGTATTTATTTTACATTTTTACTACCTATTTATATTTACATGTCACTATCATTTGATCAATAAGCCCAGAGACAAGTCTTCGACTCCTTCGTATTATTTTTGCTTACTAAGTTCCGATATGTGGACTCTGGCTATTCGAGTACTATATATGTATATATATCCTATGCGACGACGAGACGAGAGAGGGAGATACACTTGATGGCAAGTGATGCACCAGTAAGTTCACTAGCTTACAGCACTCTCAAATCGGAATACAGTAATATTTGCACATTACTTTTTGACCGTTGAAATAGGAGCTGTGGTGGTACCTAAACGATCCCCGTCAACAGAGACCTACCATCAGGTAGAAGAAAATCAAAGTATGAATCCTCTTTTTAATTCCCCTCATGGTGGTTTAGCATTTTTTAATATTCATTAAACGAAAGATCTGCCAACCGTTTCATAATCTGAATTCAATGCCGATTCGTGATCGGATTCTGAAGCTTTGCATCACAAATAGTCGGATGCATTTTCCAAATACATTTTTAAAAACCACCGGAATTCCTTTTAGTTCGAAGGGCTGTAACATTGTGGTCGTCGCTTTGAGGTCTCAATACCTCATAAACTTGTCTAGCTACAGCACTTTGCAAACCCGAATACAATATAGTGTTATTAAAATAAATCATTCATATTACTTCGATTAAAATATCGGAATAATTTAGAGAATTTTTTAATTTTACACTTGATCCAGTAAAACGAAAAGTCCTTTTTGAACCGTAAATTAAAACGTAGTATAAAAAGTTAATTGTTATAATACATGCATATTTTGTTAAAAAGAGGGTGTTATAATTTTTGCCCTGAGAGCTATTTGAACTTTATTTGGGTTGGTTTATTCTTTATGAGGGCACCTAAATTCTTGCGGTTTGGAGGTACAAGCAATCCCCTGCTTAATATTTTAGGGGCTGTAAACAAATTTATATTTCATTTAAAATATTCAGACAATTTGACTTCTTGTTATTGCAATTTGTTTATAATAATAATAAAAGAAACTGTATTTGCTCGCATATTTAATAACACCATATTCCTACAAATACGGCCTTCAAAATTTTTTAAAAACCACCGGAATTCCTTTTAGTTCGAAGGGCTGTAACATTGTGGTCGTCGCTTTGAGGTCTCAATACCTCATAAACTTGTCTAGCTACAGCACTTTGCAAACCCGAATACAATATAGTGTTATTAAAATATATCATTCATATTACTTCGATTAAAATATCGGAATAATTTAGAGAATTTTTTAATTTTACACTTGATCCAGTAAAACGAAAAGTCCTTTTTGAACCGTAAATTAAATATATCCATAAATTAAAACGTAGTATAAAAAGTTAATTGTTATAATACATGCATATTTTGTTAAAAAGAGGGTGTTATAATTTTTGCCCTGAGAGCTATTTGAACTTTATTTGGGTTGGTTTATTCTTTATGAGGGCACCTAAATTCTTGCGGTTTGGAGGTACAAGCAATCCCCTGCTTAATATTTTAGGGGCTGTAAACAAATTCATATTTCATTTAAAATATTCAGACAATTTGACTTCTTGTTATTGCAATTTGTTTATAATAATAATAAAAGAAACTGTATTTGCTCGCATATTTAATAACACCATATTCCTACAAATACGGCCTTCAAAATTTTTAAAATTTTTATATTATTATGCAATGAAGGTAGATCATAAGTAAGTTTATTACAACGGTAGTGATTGAAACTGTGGGTTCGTTTCTCACTGAGCCTGAACTTCTGATGAAGGATAATATCGTGGAGAAACCGGCTTATTCCAAAAACTACAACATTCAAGGAAACGGGACTTTCACTAACTCCCACTTAGCCAGCGTGATGGATAAATGGCTGTACCTCCTTTCTGTGAGAATATCTCTCGAGTGCAAGAATTGAGAATATGTTTACTGTCTTTAGTCGATTATCCGTAAAATTGTAACTAGTTGTAAACTGGTAGAGTTTTAAAAGTTTTTCAACGATCGACTGTTGTTTCCACAGACCATTATAGATTATTCCAGATTCAATGAAACTTTCCGAATAAGTGCTTATAAAATATTTACTACCAACTAGAATACATTTTGCAACTGCTGGAACAGTTTTCTCAACAACCCTCTTGTCGTTTCTCATGAATTTTTATTATTTTACAGAGTGTGGTACTAATGTCATAAAATTAAATCACCTTGTGTTTTAAATTGTTATTTTTTGGAATTATTTTAAAAGAAATGAGTTTCTTTAAAATATGTTTTTTATATTTATTTTTGCATTATTGAGGATAGAGTTAATGTACGTATAAAAAAACAATAAAGATAAAAACGACACAGTAATTTCCAAAATAAAACCAAGTTATACTTTACACGGTAAGTGTACTTCTGTTTGAAAATTTAAATAATCAGCGAGTGTGTATTGAAGTCGAGTAAATTTGTAAATTATGCTCGTTACTTATTCGGGCATAAAAGAGGGTTAGAAATTTTCGACATGAAATCAATGTTTGTAATATATAATATACTTACAAAGAAAAAAAGAAACCAGAGCATCGTTTTTTCTGAGTTTAAAAAGTTTAATAAGTTTTGTTTTCTTTTTTTAATATTAAAATTTTTAATCAAGGAGTACCCGACTGTGCTCGCAATGAGTTTGATTAAATGAAATTTGCTCACCGTCAACAACAAACAGTACAATAGTCAAGTACAGTATCTGTAGACAGACAGTTTGTACAGGAAAAGTACGCAGGATAGTTTTTAAACTTAAAAAGTCTAAATCTTGCATAACACCTCAAACTTGTTATGTATTTCTACGTGTTATTTTTTATCCGTCGAAGCGACGAGACGAGCAAGGCGTTCACCTGATGGTAAGTGATACGCTTGCCCATAACAACGTGGTGCTAGTTGATATGGTATACACAGCATCACATTGTGCTAGTCGCCTTGAAACATAAGGTGTTAAGTCTCGTTACCCTAGTAATTTTACTAAAATACAGCACATTTTTATATCCACAAATGTTTTTATTTACTTATTTACCAATGCATACATCGTTAAAGTTCTGGTGAGGTTAACTTATACACAGAGACTTTTCATTCACATAAAACAGAACTCTTAAAAACATCCTTCTTAGTTGAAAAAAATATATGAAAATAAGTGTTTCTGTGTTACGAAAATATTTCTGTACCAAAATTGCTTTAAGTTCGATTATGGTTCCTTCGTAGCTGCTCATAAATTCCCTAAGAAAATATTTGGGACTACTTTGAAGGGACATTCGGTTAAATTAATTATCAATATATTTTTCAATGAATTACATGTCCGTCTTATGTAATATATGTGAGACGTACGCAGGCCGGAAGTTTCGTTAAGATTACGTTTTATTTTCTTTGACTTTCACCACCAAAACATGCAAATTGACATGGCTTTGAATTCTAAATGCAAAGAAGCCTCTTCTTGTTTACTTGTGTGGTCGGGGGAATTGAATGTGATTGTAAATTTATCAGCCCTTGTTTTGTGAAATGTATGAAAATTCACATTTGTGTAATGTTTTCTTCCACGCTATTGGGTTTTTTCAATTAGTTGTTAACAAATAGAATTACATAAAATAAATTAAAACGCTTAACCTTAACAACTGCGTTAAGTATTTGTATAATAGCATTAAAGCTAAAAATAAACTTTAAAATATAACTGACTGTTCATAGTCCTCTGTGCTGAGACAACAACAAGTCATATAATAATAAAATACGTCAAAGTTCGAACAATCTTCAGTCTGTACAACAAAGTGTATTTCATTTTATGTTACAATCAGAAACTATTTATATATAGTTTGATTTAACTTGTATCAATACCTGAAACGGAATTCTGAATTTATCATTAATAAAAAAAATTTGATTGTTAATTTTAACTTTCCTGCTAAGAAAACGTCCTTGTTTTCAAATGATTATCTTTCATAAAGTTTTAGTTGTACATAATGTATTAAATCGATTTTATAAACTCTTATGCTGTTACTATTACCATACCTTTATCATATTATTTCATTTTTAAATCATTAAACTAAGCGATTTGTTAGACGCCAGATTGAAAACAGAAACATGATACGTCTGAAAACTAATTATTCTCAAATTTCTTACCTGTTAAATAATTTTGAACGGTACCGATGAAACTTGCTTCAACTTTTGTAGATTTTATCTATTTACCCGAACAGCCGGGGCTGGGTGCTACGTGACGGTAGCATATCGTTGATGGATGTAATTGGATTTATTTGCTCTGTTCACAACACGTTTAACGAACAATTCGATTTATGTTTCAAAAACGAACGTATTTATAGTCTGCATTACAAAAGATTTTTTGATTGCACGCGTAATATTATTGATTGAAAATGAAAGTGTTAATGGAACTAAATAAAAAATAGATGTTTTAGTTCCATTCATACTTTGCCTGCAGAAGAACTGGAGCTACTGAAATAATCGTAAGTCACGAGATTGAACGTGCAAAGGGCAGAGCATATAGTTCATAGAACCCAATGACTTCAAGAACTTAAAAGTGTTGCAATGGCGACTAAACTGAGCTGATCACAATGAACACCTTTTCCAAAAATAAATTCATTCGTTCGTTTTTATATGTTAAACATACGATTAAAATTGCACCAAATCTCTCGAGAAAAAATTCGTAAAATAAGTAAGCCTTTTGTTTATTGTTTTCTTTTGTATTGATTTTTACTCGTTAGTTAATAGTGTAAAAAAGTTTAAATAAATAATGGATGAAATTAAGATCGTATACACTGATCTAAAGTATATAAATTAAAATATTTTTTAAGATTCTATTTTACAAATTTTGATTTAAGGTACGTATATGTAAACTAAATGGGCCACTTTATCATCATGTTCTTAATGAGGCTCAACATTGAAGTCCAATTAGACGTTACACGATACATTCATGTCCACAGGAAACCCCAAACTAAATTATACGTTCGTGTTTATACGTCAGTAACAAGTACACGCTTGAGAACGTTAGGTAGTTCACGAACATTGTTGTGTTGTTGTAAAGATCATTGATCTAATATTGTATAATGCAATAACAACTCAATTAATACAAAGGTATAGGATATAAAACTCTAAATTTATCCGAACTTCTAAATCTAGATTGTAAAGTCATTGCTACTCAACAATAGTCTTTTTAATGTTCCTGCAACAATACATAGATTGCTTTATGATGAGGAAGACGTTTATTTGATGGTTAGTCTGATATGCCTGTCTATAATAACGTGGCGCTAGTTAGGATATTATACACAGCACCGCATTGTGCTCGTGGTCTTGAGACATTAGGTTATAAGTCACGTTACTACAATAATTATACCGATATTACTTTCAAACCGGAACACAGTAATTTGCACTTTACTGCTTGGAGGCAAATATAAGTTTTCTTTAGAGACATCATCAGCGATAGTTTACTGATTCATGCAAATTTTATACCAAAAATGTAGAGTAAAAGCTTTTTCAAAAAACCTTATACAATATCCTCTAAAACTGGTAAATCAATTTCGACGTACACCACACACCCATTGTATGAGGTCTCTGAAATGAATAGTTCAATGATTAAAAAAATGTCACAGCGTGTACCCACTAGTAGCGGAAAATGAACACGGCTGCTTGTTTTATTTCATGTACGGTTGTGACGGATTTATATGAACTGTGATAACGATTTCCACTCAGCTCTTTTGTTATCGTCGGATTTCTAAATTAAAGTATTGATTAAAATCTCTTTCGTGTAAATTAGACACGTTTACAAATTACTAACACTTTTTTATTACATAGTATACATAATATATGAATTATATAGTAAAAAATCTTGCACGCGAGTCAATAACAAACAAATTCATAATGTTACTAAGTTTTACTTTTATAAAACACAATTTAGTTTTTGTTTTTCTATGTCCAATTATGGACGTCTATCGACCGACGATGATAATGAATATACTCATAGGCAAATACAAATTTTCATACTTCAAAACTTTAACCGCAAATTATAATTACAGCTTAATTTGCCAGTACATACTGTACATATACTTGCAAATACGTCTACTTTATACGGGTAATATTCAGTGTAAATCATTATAAAACAATTTTCATAAAGGTCGAATTCGATTGCTTGATTTTGCTATCATCAATGAAGAAATGCGCACTCAGAGCAAAATCAAAGGTGTACTTACAGAACTTGAACTTTACTGAAACTGTGTGTATTTACAGAAACCAAAGCTTTAAAAAGTTATCCGTATATAAAGGACAGTTGGATGTATATCTCAAATGACTTTGTATCCGTACAACTCGTTACTCGTGCCGCTGTACAATATATTGAAGACGCTACAGTAATACGAGTACTACTGACAGTCTTTTTACAAAGAAACTATCCGCTTGAAGGTTTAAAAATAAATCCTTGTACAGCTACGTATTGTCGGCCCTTAAATGAAACTTCTAATCTAACTGTGCATATGAAAAAAATACATAAATTGTGATTAATCTACTGTATTTTACTTTATTGTCCGGGTCAACAATCTGTGGAATATAGACTGTAAAACATTTCCGCGTTCTTACCTTGCAGGCGAAATTTATGCGACAAAAAGCAGGAAAAATTATATTTCTTACAATAGCTATTGATACCTTAAATATTTTTATATCTAACTTGTGTAGTGATTAATTAACTTTTTTTTTATTCGCTGAGGCAATGAGACGTTCATCTGATAACACGTGATGCGCTTGCCTTTAACAAAGTGACACTAGTTAGGATGATAAACACAACACAACATTGGGGTCGTCTTTCTGAAACAAGATATTAAGCCTCCTTACCCCAGTAATTTTAGTAGCTACAACGCATTTCAAATTGGAATTTAATAATGTTTGCACAGTACTATTTTGTAGCAGAAATAGCAGCGACGTAAGTATCAGTAAATTGCCATTTATTTTTCCTAAGTATCTTGGTCTTACATTAATAGATATAAAGATTGGTTCAACGGTTCAAGCTAGGTTTTAATGAAACATTTTCTGTCTCAACTACATCCGTAATACAGTATGTGCCATATTGCCATTTGGCATTAAGTCCGTCTTTTTGTATTTTTTTGTGTGTGCAAGTAAAGTTTTAAATAATATTATTCCATATCTTTTCTGTTTCTTCGTTGCTCCCTTAATGCTGAGAATAATGAGAACAAGCATTCTTCATTGAGTGAGGTCGTACGCAGCGGATCGCACTGTATAACTGCTCACCGCTTTCTTGATGGTTTCCAACCATATTGTAGGTACTACATATTTTGTAATATATACAAGATAGATTTAAAAATGTACTTGTAACATGACAAACAACTTAAAGGTATAACTTGAAGCAAACGAGTATTTCATATGTACTACTTTTTACCAATAGCAAGCAATTTGTTAGATCGCTACGTTATACCAATTGCACGAGTTTCTTATTGACTGTAGCGTTTACTTTCTTTATTTCAGCGTTTCATACATTGTTGAGAATATTGAAATCGCGATTTTATTGAATTTTTCTGATAGTATATTTTTGTGACTTCTTTCTGAAAGTGAATTTATAAATACAAAATTGTTTTCATATTTCATATGATGTTAAACTGCTAAGTGACCATAAGATGGACTACAGAACACATTGGTGAAACAGGTACAAAAAACCATTCCAACTATACTTACTCGTCCCCAAAACAAATCTCCATATTACTAGGCAAACAGGTTAATTGCTGTGATACAGATGCAGTCATGATTTACATCATAATAGTCATAATTAATTATTACTGGGACGCTAAGAAAACGAATGGGTACATGTCATTATGATAAATTAAATTACAGTAAGAAAAAAATAATGAATTAAAGGTAACCAAATAATATTGTGGCCATCATATTATATTAGCATATATGCCATAACTTGCTACGACTTTTAAGTCCAGTACCACAAAAAATAATTTGAATTAAAATTAAGGTATATTGTTCATTTCAGTACAAAAAATCATTATGCAAATTTAATTTTTATCCAATGCATTAAAACATTTTAAAACGCTTTAAAACTGTGCTGCTATACAAGTGTTGAGGAAGGAGTTGCTCGCCTCAGGGAGTATTTTATAAATGGACGTAATGAAATTTTCTACAGAAAACTTCTAAACTTAAAACTTTAAACGGGCAAGCGGGAAGTAGTGAATTAAAATAGTTACATTAACTTAAATAATGGTTTGGCTTTCTTTATTATGGTCTAACTTTAGCGAGTCGTTAATTTCTGAATTCCTGTTTTAAATAAAATTATTCCCGGATTCTATACAAACTTTATTTAAAATTTCAGAAACTGTACTACGCTAGGAATATACTACACTATATCATCGATGTTAAAAAGGAGGTTGTATTTTGTTGACTCTATGTATAACATAAACATTTTATATTCTTCATTAAAACCTTACATATATTGAAGTCCACGCCATATATTTTGTAAATGGAGATCATGAAATATAATAAGGTTACTTTTTATGATATCTCCTTTCGGAAGAGATTGTCAATTTGATAGATATAACAAGTTTTACGACTTATTTCTCATGTCGGTGCTGTTCGTATATGAAAAGCGAAATTACAAGTACATCTGCGTAATATTGTTTCGTATCGCAATACTGATAGCCAACCTCCAGTAATGGAGAGGCACTTTAAGAAGAAGATTATTGTATAATTTTTTTGGCTATTAATATTGACTTCGGTTCTAACTTTAATCTAAATGCAAATTCATTCGTTTAAATCATGCTTTCTTAAAGTTACCATAAACTTGATACTTTCAGCAGAGGCTGCACAAGTTACAATAACTTTTTTCATTCTTTTACTGCAGAATACATTACAGTTTCATTATAGGCAAGGTAAAAGAGAAGTTAAGAGCAAAAAATACTAGTTATAAATTTTTTAATACATTTAACATCAATGATGTTTTGGGCACATTCTTTTCCTTGTTTAATATCAATATATATTGCTAAGTGTTGTAATTATAAGCAGTGTTTTACGAGACTTCAGTAATTAAAAATGTTTGCCTGAAGGTTTTTGTCAATTAAATTCGCCGCCCGCATAGGTGAAGTTTTTTCACGATTTATTACTATTTATTCTTTTTGCCAATCATTCAAGTTTAAAAAATATGAATGAAAATGCTGCAAAATGTGTGCCTGTATATCACAAAGATCTTATATTTTTTATTATAAGAACTTTATACAGAAAAATTAAAATATCATAATAATTATCTACTTTAAAACGTTTCTGCGTGCCTCCTATATATCAAAGTAAATGCGAGTTAGAAACATTTTCACAACAACTACAAGCAATAAAAACAAAATATAGCTGCCACGAGTTGAGATATCTTATAGAACCAACAAATGATAACACTCTGCATTGCAAAATGTTTACAATATTTTAAAACAAAAGTATTAATACAAGAAGTTTAGTTTTAAACTATGTATTTGCTATGTAAATATAAGATTTTTTCTAATACATATTAATTAAATAATTAGTAACTAAACTGTAGACAAAATAATATACTTTTAAATTTATGTGTTACTGTTTTGTAACAAAGCTTTGAGCTACGGCATACTCTAATAGTTTTTTTTTATTTTCTATGTAATATTTGTTACTGTACCTTCGGATTGTGTTTTCAATTCGAAATATTAGATTTAAAAGGTACAAATAAACGAAGTACGACCAAACGTTCGGCAGTTGAACTTGTTTTATTTTACGTAGAAATTCTGTGAACCTTCCCGTTGAGCTTTGTATCGTCGAAATCGTGAGCCAGTACGTTTAAAACCTCACATTTATGTATTTTATACGTTCAGAGAATCTTTAGAAAATCTCTTTTTGAATATAACCATGGTTAAAAATAAAATTGTTCATTATTCTACATAGATATTCATCAACGAAACTAATGAACTTGTATCTGTAATTTATGCGTCCCAATCTAATTGAATTATATGCATGAATGTTCCAGACAATGCAACATTAATCTAACACAATGTTGCACCTGGTGGGATATGTTGTACGTATATACTCAGTTCTCCAATATCACGTTCACTAACGAAGCTGCAAATGTCCAAATAATAAACAGCGCATTTAAATTCATGATTTTGGACGTCAATATCGTCCGTTTGCTCCTTTTTCATTGGCGACCGAACAAAATACGATGTATGTAAGCAATTTAACATGAATCGTATCTTTTAACACGATTTTTCCGCCTCACTTATTTGCAGGCATAAGGGAATTCCTCGATGTAACAAATGTGACAATCACAAAAAACATATTGATAATGTCTCAAAACAAATGTTATGTAATAACGAAAGGTCAGAAATTAAATGGGAAGAGAAAAAAGGATATATATACCTGCATATATTTCCGTACTTAACTTTAAACCATTCATATATTAAATATTTGTTACAAAAATTATGTGATATTACAAAATGTGTTGTAAATCGTAAAACACAAGTAAATAAAATAAGAGCGTCTATTTATATTTTAAGTTAACAAGTAACGTTATAAGTAGTAATGTTTTTCATCTTTTATTAAGCAATGTACTTGTACAATTTTGCTGCCATTTTTCACATTACCGACGTCCATTGATGGATTTAAGCAATCTATCAACCGGCTTTAAACCTAAAGTGATCGATTTCTGGTCTTATCAGGGTTCATTGAGCAGAATAACTCATAATCACTTCATTAATTTAAGTAGCGAGGGTTTTGGTAGAATGAAAAATTTTGTTACACAGTCAAAAGTGCGATACATAATAAAACAAACACAAGAGTCACCGAAATACCACGATTACTGTGACGCAGAAAATACAAATACCATAAATAGTAAACGTTGCTAACTTAGAAACGAACAAAGTAAATCAATTGTTACAGAAATCTAGGTTGCGAACTTCATTGGGAGTCACAACATATTGTTTGCATTTGTTAGTGACGTGACGCCGTATGTAAACTGTTACAGTGTCGGCGGAAACGATGTGAGTATACAGGATGCAGTTTTTTATTCAACGAAGCGATGGCAGTAGAGGCAAACAATATTCCTGCATGTAAATATGTGCAGCTAAACAGGATATATACAGCATCCATCCTACTACTTAACTACAGCTTTTTTCAAAACGGACCTAAATGTTAACATAGCTTTTTCATAACATAAAGCTACTAAAATATTACGTTCACTTAATATTGAGTAACGCCTGCCCGTAATAATTTGGCTATAGTGAGGATACAATGTGTTCGTCGCCTTGAGATATAAAATGTTAAGTCTCGTTCCCTGAGTAATTTCAAAGGCTGCAGCGCTTTTTAAATCGGAACTCAGTAATGTTTGTTGTCTTGTTGGCAGAAGTAGGAACTACGGTGGTACCTATTTAGATTGATCTACTTCCTGTTACTACTTCTAGGCGCCAAAAATCGGCGTTGTAGAAATATCTACCCAGCCGGGATCCGGCAAGATACGTCGCAATCATAACTTATCAAAAAAGTCACCAAATGTCTTGTGAATATCTTTTTGTAAAAAAAAGTGTTTTCTTCTGAGTAACCACACATTGCCTAATCGTTCATGAAATCCAAATTGAAATTGCCACTGCATTTCGTTGCAGCTGACTTTTCAATAAATATTGTATATAAATCGAGTAAACCTTTTATACATAAACTATTATACATGTTAAAGTATAACATTTTTTGTGTTAAAAGTTTATTATTTTCTGTATTAGTATTTTTCTCTTAAACTTTATAAAGGATTATTAGACCTTATCTTAACTTAATTAGAAACAGCCGAGGGGAATATTTCATTAAGATTAGAAGCCATAAATTTACCACCTGTTGTATTGTAGCGGTTAGGGGCTAACCAATTTAATTAAATTTAAATACTTTGATACATGCATTCAAGAAATTATTGCCGTAGGATGACAGTATTAAAAAGCCTGGATTATAAATTATCAAAGCATAATTTTACCTTTTTCTCATCGATGTCCATTCGATGAATATATTTCGTTCGTGCTACTTTTGATTTCACTTCAGACAAATTTATTACAGAATATTATTTTCTCTGACGTACTTGACTGATGAGATGGAAACTAAGAAGTAAAATAAAGCGAGCGGAAAAATTCAATAAGATATTTGAATTGATTGATCGATTGCCGCGGTTTTGCTGTCGCCGTGTCATTAAAGTACTTACTTTATTTGTTTTGGAAGCGGAAAATATTTTTCGAGTTAAAATTCTATCTATTCTACCTACCTGCGCTTGATATTCAATTTTTTAATTTGCATAATGATTTTCAGTGTTTCTAGACCCAGAAGAGGAGGTCGTATTACTTTCTCAAATGACGACAACTCTACAATGAAAGTGATCATCTTTCTTGTGTATTGCTTGCTCTTTGGCCGCTCTACACGATAAAATAGTCATCAGTTCTCTAGTTTATTAGTGTTAGATACTGAGAAAAAGTTATTGTGATTACAAACATTTTGTTAGTAAAATAGTAGTTGTAACGACTTTTTAAAAGACTAAAATGAAAAAAGGGAGGGTGTGACATAAGATCGTTTCGCTATAAAAGACAAATGACTAAATTTCGTTACAGTCGTGTTTATATTTAAATAGATGTTTCTAATATTAGTACAAGTATCTCTTTCAGGCAATACCATATCTATTAATAGTTTTTCACTATTCTCTGGTCCTGGTTATATTTCGATGCTGATATAATAATTTTTCGTTTCTACCATAATTATTATGTTTATGACTATATTCACAAACAACGTAATCATGAATATTTTTGTATTATATTTTACTTTCATAATATTTCCACAAGCGTTATAGTTAACCTCTTTAACAAAAACAAGATAATAGAAAAGCTGCTATAGCATTCCACATTAATATACCTCACCGGTGTTAAATTACTATATATTTTAGTATGAGAAGTTTATAATCTACAAAAACAATTTTAAGGTAATATTGTATTTTTACAGTCTCAATAGACACAATTCTTTTGCTGTGTTGGAAGCAGACGAGTGTAACTAACGCTCGCCTGCTTCCAACTGCGGCGTAAAGGTAATACGTAATATGCATAACCGCGGCAACGCAGCGCATGCGCGATTCCACCATACAAGTAGTATTACATTTTAGAATTTACCTCTGTTTCATAGTCTTAAAATAATTTTTTTGTAGTTAAATTATATTATAATTGTTGAGGTATAAAAATCATTTTATGTATTATTATATTATTACAAGAAAATTGTAGTTTATGCATATTCTTAAGGAATGTATTTACTAAAAAAATTTTGATCGACTAAAATTTAAATTTTCATACAAAAACTAAAGAAAGGTTATTATTGAATGTAAAGTATAATAAAGTAATATAATCGGCATTAAATTAATTGATTTCTTAAAAATGAAATTAAGAAAATATGTAATAATTCATGTTGTTGCACTAGTCTTTGTCTCATGCTGAGCGATTGTCACCTAAACTGTATAAGAAAATTGTTTTTGTATCTAAATTATAGGTCCATGTTTTATCGGTCTAGGATTTAAACAGCCTCTGTTAACAAAGAAATTAAAATGATGCATTTTCTAACGCAATTAAAAGTAGACAACGTAATTAATAGCGAAAACCCGGAACGGGCCATTACCGAAGCTGCAGTAACAAGGAAACTTGTATCTTCATTAAAGCTCCAATACTTAGTGCAACCGTAGTAACCACTACACTAAAAACACTTAAAATTACCAAGTTGTTTCTATCTAATTACCAATGAAGTATTTTTCAGTCTTTTCGTTTTCATTTATATCTCAAGAATCAAACAATATGTTTAAGACTCTTTTGTTGTCCAATTAATGACTAAACATTTATGTTATACTAATACAGATTTGTTTAATGATAAAATCTATGCTTTGGAATATTTGATTATTTAAAAAAATTATAAAAGCTTGCTCTGTAAAAACTATAGAAACATTATGGATGCAGTAAACTATATGTATCTTAAAATGAGACAATTGGAATAACTTACAAGCACTTAAACGACCTTTACAAGTCATGGTATAGCCTTCATTGAACAGAAACAGTGTCACAAAATACATTAACGATGTGATCTCCGCCAACTTGAAATAAGGATGCTTCATAAGGCAATTAGCACACCAAATATTATTCATATTACAAACTTCAACCTTTGAATTCAGCCTATCTTGAATTTCGTTGTTTGCCGAACGAACTTGCTAGAACATTATTTATTCAATTATAGTACAAGAACCATTTAACAAGATTTAGCAGATCACGTGACTTGAAATACAGCAAAAATTATTTAGTAGTCAAGTTTAAAAGACAATCTAAGTATTGACAATTTCTTATGTCAAATTAATGTCTAAATATTTCTGTGTTTTGGTTTGAAGAGAGCTGTAGCTACTGAAATAACCGAAGTAGCTAGTTTTCTTATTACACACCACAGCCTATAAACAATATGATGCTATCTAAATATCCTAATATTATTAAATTTTTATTTAATAATATTATTATTCCTGACATTAAATTATTTTTACAATAAACGGAGTGGCACGACTTGAGTGACATTACTTGAGTAATATCTTCCTAGTCTTGCCACTCCGTTTATTGTAAAAATAATTCTTACATATTCAATATATTCCAGTTTTACTTTTGTGCAAAAAGTCCTTATTGCATTAGAGAAAAACGAAAAAGTTGGCAAAGTTAAATACTTTTTAAAAGAATTTATTAAAATAATGATATTTATCATAAGGGATGACTTTTTAACTAATGAACGTCTTTAAAG
Source organism: Byasa hedistus (assembly GCA_029286795.1). Taxonomy (NCBI): domain Eukaryota; kingdom Metazoa; phylum Arthropoda; class Insecta; order Lepidoptera; family Papilionidae; genus Byasa; species Byasa hedistus. The sequence goes on from JAGSMW010000001.1 coordinate 5,304,847, forward strand.
CGTGATTTTTATTAACATACAATAAACATTTAAAAAGAACCCAGCCAATTCATATTTTATTATAATTTTAATGAAACATTTTGCACAAGCACAAAATAAAAAAACGCCTTCATCGTCGAGTAAAATATGTTTCATACGCCGACAAAGGCTTTTAAAAATCTACAGTCGCCATGCAGCACTGACAAAGTGGTAAACGTTAACGCGGAGGTACTTCATTGTGCTAAAATATTACTTTGCTTTTAAAAAAATTAACATTTAATTTTTACCGAACGAGCGCTTGTACCGTACTGTTTACACTTCGAAAGTCATAACGAGGCTTACAGATGTGGAAAACCATTGTAATGTTTTGAAAATATTACTTTCAGTCTAGGTTTTACCGCGACAGGTCCGATGCCATCTGCATTTAACGACTGCTAGTGGTCTACACTAGATCGTTGGTCCACTGCCTCTGCCATTATGAGGTCTTCGCTCCTGAATCTTTCTGCCCCATCAGCCCTCGTATCTTCGTGCTAGATGCTAGGAATGGCCACTTGGCACTTTAGCTATCCGCTAAGCTATGTCAGCTATTTTTTTCTTTTACGGATCTTCAAATTCCTGATTCGATCTCGTAGACAAACACTGAGCAAAGCCCTCTCTATAGCTCGCTGAGTAAGTTTGAAAATATCATTAAAATTATCTAATGATCGATATTACTATAGCTTTCTTTAATTTTGAATAGAAAGTACTTATCTTATGTTTAATGTGATTTTTTATATGAAATATTCAAAATAATTTTGTTATTTTGTGCAAAATGAGTTTTTATGTATGTTTTTCCTTCTTTCGAGTAGTTATAACATTAAGAATGTTTGTATTTATTTCTATTACCACAGCGAATGAAATTACCTGAAAAATTTCAATTTAAATTTCTTGAAGAGAAATTTAATTTCAACTGCAAAAGTCTAAAGTTTAGCTTCAAAATAATTAATCATCGTTAGATGCTTCAAGTAACGAATACTAACTGCGGTGAAATATCAAGTTGCGATTATTTAAACTCTTATTAATTACTTAGTCTGTCATAAACAATATACAAATAATTGATGCTAGTCAGTTTTCTTTAACAAAAGTAAATAAACGTTTACTTGATCCACTTAAAAAAAACACTTTGCTATGTACTTATTAATAACACTTCATTCTGGTCACATCTGTGTCATTAAATATGCGAAACGTAAATTACAGATTTTGTTGTTGTCAATTAATTTACATTCATCATTTATTCATGAAAGTCGCGTACGGGATGCAATGCACCGAATGAGATTAATTGTGCCATATGTGAACAGTTAATTACTCTAATTAGATGTCCGTGTATGTACGAACAAACTGTATCTCATACGTGTGCTGAAGACAAGATGTACTGAACGTTACCTTGACGATAAGTCATATGTCTGCTTATAACAGGCGTAAGCTAGTATGATACACAACTTACAATACAAAATACAAACCAAAAATTAAATTCCTTATACCATGCCAGAACCCAGTAATTTCACTAAAGACAGCACCTTTCAAATTGGTATACAATAGTCATTGCATACTACCGTTTGCTGATAAAACCTTTTTCGTTTCACTAGAAACAATACTGAAAAATATTTAATTCGTATTAATAATGTTCTCTCCAGCATAATGATATAGTTACAGTCTATTTAGTATTTAAATGATGCATTTAGTGGGTGATGACGTAATCTGGATATCTATGAATTTATCATAATCTTTGTGCACAGGCTGCACATAGAATTAGTGATATAATAAGCAAGCAACTATGTACAAAAGCCACAATATTAACATGTCTACGCAATTTCTGGTTATGAAACACTGAATTCTTTATTTATGTATAAAGGAATGTGTATTAAACACAACAACATTTATTTCAATATGTAGACAATACTTGATTACGACATTCCTATGTTACATATGAATCGTTCGATTTATTTATTACCTTTGCATATAATGTAAATGGTGTATCCTATGTACAAATTTCATACAATTTATATATTTTTTTTATTTCCAAATTGTTTAATAAGTCAAAAATTTAAAAAAAAAATTAAATTAACTAAAGATAAATTTATGTTGTTGTTAGTGTGAATTCATCGGCGTACTTTCACTGAGATTTATTATGATTTTCATTTCGGAAAATCCTTCTCGTGTCTGCCAACAAAAGGTCCAACAAGCTCCGGTGACAAGGTGCAATTTATTTACACGTAGGTACAACCTTAAATCTATTGTACTGTGTTTTGTCACCGTTGAAAAATAATTATATTCCTTAGATAACCTATAACTACGAGTATATTTGAAAGTTTTTACAAAAAAAAATATTTCTGTAAAGTTTTTTTAAAGATTGTACTCGAAAATACATTAAAGTTATAAAAAACTACAAAACTATTTACAATAATTCATATGTATTTGAAGTCACAAAAGTAAGAATAATTTGTTTCAGGGTCTGAGTTGTTATTCATCAAAAAACTGTTAAACTAAGAATATGCTTCTATTCGGAGATTAGAAATAGTAAATCAATCTTTATAACCAGTCGATGAATATTCACTGGGTACGGGTTTCCACCAGGTATCTCCATACCGATCGGTCTTGCGCTTTCACTAGATCATAGTTTCAGTAGTTCGTCGATCTATCTTATACACGGTTAACTTTAGTATAACAATATTAAGGCTGGTGTATTGTTATATTTTACATTGTCGAAAACGCAATGCATAATTTCCTAAAGTCCTGTACGGTTGTACATACAGGTCCAAGCGGTTGCAGTCACGTGTAAGATTAATTTAGTATTGTCTATAATGTTCAAGTGATATAATTCAATCAGATGGCTCGCCGTTAATTAGCTTTAGCAGATCATTAGTTCATATGAACATTACATAACAAACTGAAAATGAAGAAAGTACCTAACTAAAGATGTTGCAATGTTTTAGGAGGAAGTTACTTTTCCTTACGTTAAGGTTATGAGTGATTTCTATCTAGCAAAAGTCAATGTCATAGCCGTGCCTACAATCCTGACTATGCTGCAATCATGAGACATATTAATTTTCGCCTTATTTCCAGAATTACTTAATGGTTTATAAGGGTCTCGTACAATTGTCGTGAACAGTATTTAAAGTACATGACTAATACACAGGTAGAAATCAAAATAGCGTTTACATTTCCAAAAAATGGAAATATGTTACTTCTTTACTACACACATTTTATTATTTACTTTGGCGGCTAAGTAAGAAAATTTCCAATTATATTAACTCCTTTATATTTTATCATATTTACATAATTGTTCTATAACTGGATGTTTTTATATATAATTTGTTGTTTTATAACAATATGAAAATGTAATGTACGCATAAATTACTGTATCATCATCATCAGCCTATAGACGCCCACTACTGGACAAAGGCCTCCCCCAAAGATCTCCACAATGACTATAAATCTGTTATTAAATGTTTAATATTATTAGCGAAAAGTATTTTGTGTATGGATTTGCGTAATATACATATTACGGTTTCTTGCACAGTGAGTCCGATTTCGCCGATAGAAAGCCTATTCACTCAAAACCTTCCTAGAAATTGTACTGTGAATAAAATAAGTACAACCTCTTCACAGTCGGCCGCACCAAGCCGTATATTGTTGTGTATTCATCCGTGTGAGTCTACTAGACGTCTACAAAGGCAATAATAATAAACAATGAACATTTTTATTTTTCCTTGTAAAAATTTTGGAAAGTAATAGATGACTTTCATGATTATAAATAACTGTAGCGAGCCACACGCAAGCAGGAATAATTTCTAACATAATGATGATTACAAATCCTTTTCCGCTATGTCTTGAGGTATATGTTTAGTCATCAACATCAACTTACACCAATAGTCTTCAGTAGTAAATATTATGATAAATCAATGAAAGCTAATTTGTTGGTGTAATAGTAGATTTTAAATTTAATCACAAATAGAAAAAAGTTAAGCTCTTTAACTATCTCCCTTCTTCTTACTTTTTCTTTCTACTCTCTCCAAGACTGCTTTGTAAATACTTAAGTACAATATCAACACAGACAATAATTCAATGAACACATCGTTCAATTAGTTTAAATAGTTTTCTTACACAAGAGGGCGTACTGTATCTATGTATTCATGTTGGAAAAGTTTTATATAATTTGGACTCGGGTAGTAAGTACGTTTACCGCTTATGTGCTATAGTAATCTTTAAAATATGTTTGTGATAACTGAATGCTCGTCATCACTACAGCAATAAAAACGTTCTCATAAAGTATAAAAAATTATTCTCGGAAAAAAAACTCTGACTCATATAATTGGAAGAGCTTTTGGTTTGTAAACTTTGAGATTAATTAAAGCCCTTCCGTGTCTGTTTCAAACTTTTAATTTGTAAACTCATAAATGATGAATAATTGAAAACAAGTCAACTCGGAAGGATTGGAAATCTTACAATTAAGAGCGCCATTTGTGATAGATTTAGATCGTATCAAAATAATATACTAGATAATAACAATATCCATAGTAACAATAAAGTTGTTTTAACAAAATTATCAAAATAAACAGTATACATTTAGCAGGTGGTAGGTCTCTGTTGCCGGAGACCGTCTGGATGGGTACCACCGCAGCTCCTATTTCAACCGCCAAACAGTAGTGTGCAAACATTACTGTGTTCCGGTTTGAAGGGCGCTGTAGCTAGTGTAATTACTGGGGTAACGAGACTTAACACCTTATGTCTCAAGGCGACAAGCGCAATGTGGTGCAGTGTGTACCATCTTAACTAGCGCCACGTTGTCATGGGCAAGCGTATCACTTACCATCAGGTGAACGTCTTGCTCGTCTCGTCGCATAGTACTATAAAAAAAAATACAATATTGTAATTTAAAATGAAAAAAGTTAAATAAAAAATTTTAATCGAATTGTGCTATTTTAATTTTATACCCAAGGGGTGGTGGTATATGTCAGACGCCGTCTATATAAATATACCGCTGCATCTATTTCCAGCGACAACAGTGGTCCACTTTCCTTCGATTAAGCGAAATATCAATATCAGTTCGGCCACGCCAGTTTTCGTAATATTGTCTACTCTAGTATAGACAAATTTTTATTTTAAATAAAAAATGCCATTTTCTTTCCTAAATCATTTGAAGGTATTAATTGAATTCGTGTTATAGGGAATCATGCGACCCAAGAGGAAATATTCACGACGTAATTTACTATGCCTAAAAATATGTCTTTGATGTTTTTTACTTAAGGAATATAGTTTAATATTTTGCGTGTTATATGTATAAGTTAACATTTATGAACAATTTTATATTTGATATAGACCGCGTGTGATTGTTCATGTTTCTTAAAAAAAAATACGTATTAAGAGATTGAGAATTGATTGAGATTGAGAATGATATATAAATTTGATCAGTGGTATCGTTTCTGTGCGAAGATACATCCATACCATTCCCTTGATGAAACGTTTGGAAAGCCTGTCAATACTTGTCGGGCTGTTCGTGCTGAATTTTTCATTGTCTGAACTTTTCTTGTCTTTTAAATGATCGCAAAGATACTTTTTGTATCTTTTAAGTATATATATACGGTTTAAATGAACAAATACAGGTGTTCTATTACTAATAACATTCTACCATATATCAACAAGATACGCACGATGACGAGTCACCTCTTAGTGAGAAAGATTTATCTATGATAACATGGTACTAGATAGGATAATTATTTAATGTGCCATTTACCTCGAAACTTAAGCTGTTGAGTTCATTACTTAATAATTCTTCAATCTGCAACGCACTTTAAACCGAAATGCAGTAATGTTTGGCGATTAGACGCTATGGCGAAATTTCTACTAAAAATCAGATGTCAGGGCCCGTAAATTCTGGATCTCTAAACCAGACCCAGAAGAAGCTTTAAAAGTTGTCATTACAAATACAGAGATAAATTTATTCGTCTATTTCACTTTCCAGCACTTGTTCATGTAATACAGTTAAGTTTTAACCACAAAATTAAATTTTTTTAGTTACTAAAGCGAGTATTTTATTAAGGTTTTATTTGGTTCTCCTGTTACGCTGTTACACTTGTATAAGAGCACGGCCGTGATAATAAACTAGATTACACATTTTGACGAAAGGCTTACTACGTGATCCCTGGACGTGACCGTTCTGAACGATTGTGACTTGTTTGGTTGATTTATTTATTCTCTACAACAAAAAAATCTTTCGTTTGAATGTAAAACTCTATTTAGGTTATATGATAATCATTAATATACCGCTATCAAGCTTTTTTCTTTAGGATTATTTTATAAAACAAGGTTAATAAGTTTAAGTACAGTTTAGTTAGGGCCATATTAATTTTCTTTACTATCTCACATATAGCTCAGCGGATTAGTAACGAAAAGCAACAATAGCAGCAATATCGAATCGCTGAGTTACGTATCAATTGTCTTTTATTTTTGGTATCTATTGACATCTGACAGTAAATGATACGCTAGTAACAATGTAGTGCTGGTTAGGAAAATAAACACTACACCACATTGTGCTCGTCTCAAACCGATATGATGTTCTCTCATTAGCACACTATTTTCACCAATTACCCTGCCCTCTGAATCAAAACACAGTAATATTTGTACACCACAGTTTGAAGATTATTTCTACAGATATAGAAGCTGCAGTTGGACGTTGGAAGTTGATACTTTGACGGCCTCCGCCCAACAAAGTACTAAACGGAAACACTATTATTATATTACCTTGTTTGAAAACTTTGCAATGAGCTAACCTTTTTGAAACCATTAATAATTTGTGCAAGTTAATGGGAATTTATTAACTTTTTGAGGTGGATTAAAAGATATCTTAAATGTATTACAAAAACTTGCTTAAACAGAATGAAAAATGGGTTTCTTTTTTTACAAAGACGAAAAATACCTATTGTGCCGTGTTCGTTCCATGAAACGGCAGTTCCAAGTCTTTGTTCGCCTCGTTTCGTTTATTTCCAGCAGTTTTTGAGCTTCTTGCCAAATACAAGAAAGTTTCTTCATTATTTCACTGTTAACTATCCTGTCTTCATTATTTTTGGTATTTGCTCTGTAAGCTATATTTAGGATTCATTTTCGTTTATTTCCATGTATATTATTGCAGGTTTCATTGAAAGTTATTATTTTGAAAGAGTCTTTAGTACCTTTTTTAATTCATTCTAGAAATAAATCTTTAATTTTTACGAGCTTGCTGATTATATTAAATACTACATTTTTGTAAAGATATTTAAATATATAATTTTTCTTAAAAATAACTTTACTAACATATTAGTCGTTTGAACTACCATAAATTATCGTATTAACGTGGTAAAAGTTTCTTTAAAACTGTAATTTTTCTATTTCTTTGCCGGTGTCAATCATGACATAGTGGTCGTGGACATCACTTCATGTGTTGGAGGCAAGCTTTACAATACGCCGCTACTAAGCTGTTATTACTGATGTATAATTTTACAGTTACAACTATCTTACAATTATCTTTTTTAACCAATAGCAGTTTAGCAACCTTGGCTGTTTAATTCATTTTTAGTAGTAAATGTTAACTCCTGCACAGAACTAACAGCAAACACCTGCATCTTCCCGCGGTTAAAATTAATGAGAAGTTTGTAACTAGAACATGGTAAATTTAAACTGTCGGTACTTGTTGTTAAACTAAACTGTTTTAATCATATACGTCGCACGGGATCTATTAAGGAGAATATTACGGGCCAGATGCGAGACATGTATTAAAGCTAAAAAAGAGGTACAACCGTTGAAGATAATGCCCTTGAAATATAATATATTACACATTTCTTTGTAATATATAACTGAAGTCTATATCCTTTTAGATAATGCAAAACTTTAGAAAATCTTAAAGAAACGTGCCACTGTCAATCTCAGAAAAAATATATTATTCAAACTCTGTATCTTTATTGTACACACAAAAAAAAAATAAAACTTAAGTCCATAAGCAAGAAACAAATATATTTATTCTTATAAATATACTATAAATAAATATAAAAAGGCTTCCTTTATTCAATCTTTCTTTCTTTGAACAAATTATTATGTATTAAGAAAAATAAGGACATAATCACAGCGTGAAACTTTTTTAAGGGAATAATGTGATTTCAAATTATGTTAAACCATTATGTTGTATTCTCTGATGCTTTACAAATATATTTATATTCAAATTTCTAAGTCAGCAAAATGGATATTCATTTTGTAGGTTGTTTTTTGCGTAAACAAAAAAAAATGAGAAATTTGAAGCTGAAACCGCTCGTTCATGCTATTTTAATTGACATGTAACGAAGATTGATCGCGTATCTGCAATTTTTCATGACAAAGCAAGCAATTATTATCGCTGTAATTATTACGCCACGCTTCTTGGCTTAGAAAATCTTAAATATTGTGTTAGAAACTCTATATACATAACGGAAAATTTTAATTTATGATATGCCTGTCCATAATTACCGAGACTTTTCAGTAATTATGGACAGGTATATCATAATTTTACTTATATTAACATATATACAATTATCAACGTATCGTATCACCAACGTAGAGCAACTGTTCCGTGTGGCTTAAGATAGGCAGAAATACGCAGGACTGACGGCCAACTTCCAGTAATGGAGAGGCACTTTAAGAAGAAGAATTATCAAACGACAAACATTCAATAGCGGCAAATGTCTATTATGTATTCTTTATTTATATATCGATACATTTTTACATATATATTTTCCGTTTTTCATTTGTAAGAAATTGCGAAAGAGCATTATAAAAACCTTTTAAATAATTAACCATTGTGGAACTACTCTTTCATTATTTATTTTAATACATTGTACGTCACGAAAAATCTTACAATGGTATCATATGTCCTATTGACTTTCTAAACCAGGCAAGTTTTGGCGATAGAGATATAACGATGGCTGGCGCAAAAAAAAGCTTTGCCTATCTCTGCTGAAAGAAAACATGTTTCAGCTGAGGTAGTCAAAGCTGCAGATGTTATTTATTTTGACCTACCTTTAATTACTTTATGTCCAGTCCTCCAAAACGTCAGTAGAAGGTACGCGAAATACTGCCAACATTAAATAGAAAATATTTTTAGTAGTAAATATGTTTTTAAACAAATAAAATTAGTAGCTTTTAAGAAAAATTTAAATCTAAATCTTTCTTTTGTTTATTTTAAAAACAATATGTTTCTTTGCAAGATAGTTTCTTGTTTTAAATTAGTTATAATACACGCGGTAGTTATGTTTCCACTATGTGTTTTTCTTTTTAATTTCAAACACTTTAGCAAGATTCTAATGTTTTTAAAACGAGATATTGATAATTAAAGCATTTATATTGGAAGTTTTAGTACTAACATTTTTAATAGATTGGATAATTGTTAGTACTAAAACTTGAAATAGTCTTGTTAGCAATAACTACAAGCCCTCCTATGTTTATATAAAACAATTATAACAAGGCAAAATTACATAAAGTTTTGGTAAAATAATTAGTTAATAAGCGGTTACATACATACTTAATTATATAATTAATTAATATGTCGAAAGCAGCTAAGCGGTAGGGCTCCATATTTCATAACATTTGGTCTAACTTCATTAAGCTTCATTTAGCCTATTATGTTTATTTATACATTTTACTAATTAAATTCCATATATTCATCTAATGCTAATTAGATTTAAAAAAGGAGTGCACATATTTAGCAAAACTTTTCACCTATTGTGTACTGTGGCAATTCTCTTAACATATGTTTCTTTAACAATCCTCAAAATTAGGTAAACAAATATAGAGGTAGCAGTTTAATTAAATAATTAATAAGTACACAGATAAAAAAAAAATATATTAACTTTTTATAAAACACTGCTTTTTACTCTTGTAGTAAGATTACTAAAAAAAGTTGTTTCACTAATATATTGCTCTTTAACTCGTGTTGTAGCTCTGAAATTAAAACTTTTTTGACTTTGCAATGAAATTGTTTGCAAACGTGTTTAAGGTAACGTCGTCTTAAAAGTAATCTGAATACCTATTCATAGAATAAACACATACCTACACTCTGGACACAACCCGTTTTAGTTACAAGTTATTAATTAAACCAATAACCCACAAATAATTAAGATTTTAAAGTATATTATACTATACGTAAACATCTTTTTTGGTAAGTTCTTTGAGCTTTTAGCGATTTGCTAAGTTAATAAAATACTAAAGTAACTTATCAAAAAATATTATATCATTTTAACAATTTCATTTATCTTTATATGTACGAAACAGAAAACAATTTGTGTTTGTATAAGAACTCAATTTCGTGTGCTAGGACATGTTAAATATTAAAGAACCACTTTAGGCTTTAGACGTTTCACTTGAAATAATATGAAAACATCGAATTTACTCAAGGGAACGAAAACCACTCGAATGTTAAGTAAACTATTTAAGTTAATAAAACCTACTAATACGATTTAAGCCGAAGACAGAATAAACGACATTTTGAAAGCTTTTACAGACCAATTTACGACTCGCTTGCTACTATATAAAAAAAACATTATTCTGAAATTCAATATTGGTTATTCATTTAAAAAAAAATTACTAGACCGGGAGATGGTAATTATTTTAAAATTTTGATGGAATAAAGTTAGAGGTTTGAGTAATAAACAGTCATTAATTTTACTGGATATTCGATTTAGTAAAAGACATTACTGTACCTATACATAAAAAAGGAATTTCAGCTTTTTGTTTTATCATTGTTTAAAAGCAAATGAATGAAAAAGAAGTGTCTAGATTCCTATAACATTAATGAACATTGAAAAATATTATTTATATCTTTATAATGAACATAATTATAGAAGCAAAAGCAAAATTTGGGTCTTGCGCTTTAATTAGGATCGTCAACTCAACAACTAACGAAGACGTTTTCATTAAACAAACAAACATTTGTTTGGCCATAGCATGCAAGTGAATTAAGTTGACTGTAAGGTAGACTTATTAAAAAAACATATGTACAGATTACAGTTCAACTTGTAATTTGATGTTGAATTTTTAATTAATATTCTAGTAATAGAACATTATCTTTTTTTAAACGTATTTAGAAGAGAACACTACTTAAATTACCCGTAACAATCTGTAAGATCTTTCACTATATTATGCTTTTTTTAATCGTAGTATAAAGGTAACTCTGCTGCTGTTACTCCATTATCAATTATGTTTTCGTTTATATATTGTGTCATTACTTATCTATTTGCCTTTGATTATTTTATTAAATAGTTTATAATAATAGTTTTAAGTCATTAATTGCAACTTTGGAAAAACTTTTTTAACTACTATGTCTTCATGTCGTTTAATACATATTTTTTACTAAGTTAATTGTAAATCATAGCTATATTTGATCTATGTGTACATCAGGTTAATATAACAGTTACCTAATATATTCTTATTGTTACATGTAAATGTATACGGCGACACACATAATTCGCATCCTGTCTTTAACTCATCCTTTCTACTCTGTTATCTTCTATCATGTATTCTTTACTCCATTGCTCCATATAAACTAAATAAAATGGTCAGCAAACTATACTATATAAATACAGAATAAGTACTATGAATGTAAATAGTAGTGACATCTAAAAATAACATGAATCCTTTTTATCTTATAAAATCGAAATTAAATGTAACGTTTTCGGTTAATTTTGAACCTTTTTGCTTCTTGGTTATAATGATAAACTATATTCTTATCTTATGAGCAAGGTGGTAAGGGCATCGGCCAGGTGGATTAACGACGTGGTGAGCATCACAGAAAATAACACGAAACATCCATGAGGTAAAGTCATTATAATGTTTTTCATTCCAAATATTTCTAAAAAGTGGGCAACGCTGGACTCCTGATATCTAGAGTCCATCCATGGACAACAGTAATCAGTCCTATTTATAGGTATTCTACCAAACATTTAAAAAAACTGTAAAGTCTAATTATATTCTACATTATACTTGTATTCCAAAAATATAATGCCATGGATTTGAATGTATAGTAACGAGATTCGAATAGACGAACATTTTAATGTAATCCAAATACGAAGCTATTGCTACCTTTACCATTAGACTTGTTAAATAAATGTAAAAGGAGTATGTTATACATAAAATGATGATGTTTTCCTTTCGCAAGAGATATCTACAATATTAAAATCACTTTCTAAAGAAAGAGTACGACTTTGGGATTATTCATGACACGCGGGTACATGATAGCGTGCAAAAGGAATTTTATTTTTCTCAGAAATTGTATACAACGCAGACATGACAAATATGTTATGATTTATGTAAGGCACCTGTTTACATTTCTTCGTATTCAACACTTACTACGAGTATCTGTACTACTCTGCAATCATACGAAATATTTAACTAAAAATTTCATTTACACATCACATTACAATCTTTGATTATCACAGAACAAACATTCCGAAATTTATAATTTTTTAGTATTTTTCTTCACTTATTACATAACAATAAACTATAATTTAGTGTGACTGGCAAGTAGCTCACCTGATAACTTGGTTACGCAGAATGATATTGTATATATCAATTTAAGGCAAAGAATGTTAATTATCGTTACCTGAGTAATCTCACTAGGTACAGCGCCCTTTCAACCAAACAGCACTGTTTACACACTATTAGAATATAGCAAAAATGCCGGCTAGTTGATAATGCTCTTAGTCTTGAACAAAAATGAACCATTGACAAAATAAACCTTAAAAGTTGTTATTGATATCAATATCAAATAAACTTGAAAAGACCGGGTAAATTGCGACCTATAAATCACTCCAGCCGTCGCCACTAGTTTTAATATTAAATATGCTTATCCACAAAAATTCTCGTATGGAATTTCCGTTTCAATAACACAACAGAATATATTACGTTTGTTTTTGACTCCACGGAAATTTTATTCTAACTATCATCAGCCTTTTCTATATTTAAGTAACAATAATAATTTCTTTAATAAAAATAACAAACCCCAAAGTAGTAGATAATATTAACAAAGAAATTAGATAATAGTAACAAACTATATAACTAGATTTAATATTGAACACACAAATAATCAATTAAAAAATACCGTAATATTGAAATAGGTGTTATTTCCACATAATACTAAAATCACTATAGTACTGATTAAAAACATTTAATACATTAAATTTGTTATACTAAATAGTTAAATGTTCACAGAGATTACTTTTAACTATTTAGTATAACAAATTGAACGTATCATGTATCTATAAAAGATGCCAAAATTTTAATTAAGTAAAGATAAGTATAGATATATGAAGTAATTACATGTTCAAAGGCCGCATCCACAAAGTCATCGCTTTCCATTAATATGTTAATGAAAACCGTTTTCACATAATTTTAAAAACCGGACGTCAAAAGAGACTTTCGTCTTTTGCTCTCTAAATTGTTTTAATTATTTTTTGCTCGTTATACTGGATAGTTGGCTCTTTTATGTTTTACGCGGAAGCAAGGTCCTGTTTTGACCGAAGTAGTCATCAGCGAATAAGCAATGTCGCAGAAAGAAACTGCAGAGAGGGAACGAGTGAAAAGCACTTATCTTTCAATACGCAGGCGAAGACCTGACCGTCGAAGGAGGATGCACTACGCCCTCACACATCCTGAACAGAGGCTACGGTGGCGAATTTCAGGGTAAGCCATCGTCTAATAAGAAAGGCTCCGCGGCGGTGTTCAGTGGTCTTCATTTTTAAAAAGGATCTAGAGCTCCAGCTTTAGCCCGAGATGCTACCTTATTTATACCTCTCGTTGTCGAAACCACGGTTGCCCGCGAATTACCGTGGTTTCGGCCTAAAGCATTTTATGGGACACCATATGGTTTCACCCGGCATGAGTCCGACATAAATCTTCTATTTCTCCAGCAACGGAAGCGTAACACCTACGAAGGATTTCCCCACGAAAAAGTGGTCAAGCTACTTGGACCGACTCACACGGTACTCTCTATATTCCATATCTACTGTTTTCTGTTCTTTCCTATCGCGCATAACATTTTAATGAGTGATCCATTTTGATTATTTTCTTTTTAAAGAAGAAAATTAAATCCATCGCCTAAAATAGGAAAATAAAAAATATTAAAATTTTACATGTTGATAATTTCTTTACAAACTTTGCCGGTTTTTGGTACTCAACGATTTAATTTTTTGGAAAAAAAATCCGTCAAGTCTTTTTTATTTTTTAATAGGTGATCATTTTAAAGGTGTATATTAAACAATGCTATATAATATCTTCGCCAAAAGTTATTAAAACTTAACTAAGTAACTTTGCTTATTACGATTTTAATAGTGCAACAGAACAAATTTGTAAAACATTGTCCCACTTAAAGTCTGTATACAAACTTAACGATAAATTAAATGAAAAGCATAAAGGAAACCATAATTCCTAAATAAATTTATAAATTCGGACTTCGATTTGACATTATAAAAGAGAAATATTTTGTTTATTGGCAAAAACAGGAATTTCAAATTTCTAACGGCAACGTGGATCATAATGAGGAAGCCGTGGGAAGATGAATACTTATTTTCAGGAAATTATACTCTGTGAAAATTTCCGCATAAGAAATAGGTTCCCATCGTAACTTGCAATCTGTTAACAATTAGATTTACGTGTTAAAATTTTTAAAATTCTGTAACATACATTTTTATATTTATAATACAACATCGTGATATTTTAATGAGGGAAATGTTAAGTATTCATAAATTTCTTTTAACGTGTTTTACAAAATGAAATGCTTTTATGTGTTTTATAAGCCCTTTGATACTTTGTTAGTATATTCATTTCGTAAAATCTTTGATGAAACAATTTTGGGTTGCGTCGATATTACGGGTAAACAGTTTCTATTCTTTTTCATCACTGTAAAGGTTAAAATTAATTGAAAGCGCGGATCGAAATTAAAACATTTTCACAAAAAGTTCCTTACACAATATACAATAAAACATAAAGAACATAACTTGGACTGTATTATTTAACTAGAAAGGTTTCGCTCGTTTTCCTCATTGGCGCAAATTAACGCTGTAACCAACACTTCCAACAATTTGCTCCGTCGTTCATTAAGACGTTCAAATGTAAAAAACTATATTAGTGGTTAAAGGAAAATGCTTTTAAATGCTTGTTATAAAGATATTTTACGTAAGGTCAAATTGCTCAATATTCAAATTACAAAGATTTGAAACACGTATAAAGCAAAAATATCAATAAAAAAAAATCAAAAGTATTTGATTAATTTTCTACTAAACAACCTCATTTTTTTAGTTTTAATAAAATACATGTTTTTCTCCAGAGTCTGCTTTGCAATGAAAGGTAGTCGGAAAGTACCAGAACTACAACGAGGGTGTTTTTATATTAATGTGATTCCATTTCAATAGCTCGTTACTTAGTTGTAAGTGGTGTTATTACTGGGATAATGAAACTTATCATCGTATATCTCAAAGCATCGTTGCACTTCATTACTTTGGATAAGTTGCATAACATAAAAAAAAAGTTCGTGTCGTCGCTTCGAGGAATGTAAATAAGGTTTAAGATATTAAATAAACCGTAAATTTTTAAACAAATTAAAGATAATTACATGTAAGCCTTTGTTACGAGTACACAGACGCTATGTATGCATTTACCCGTAAACAGAAAGCAAGTTAAAGGATTATTTACGAAATAGCTTTTTAAACCTTCGCACAGTACTTCGTAGTCGAAACGCACAGACGTAATTAAAGTCGTAATCCTCTCTCTACGGGAAATTACAATCTTACCTTAATATTAAATTAATTTAATCACATTACTTTGGATTTTGCTTAAACTAATAAATTACGTCATTGTTTTTATAAAACTTATAAGCAATCCAAATAAAAATATGTACAAGGAGTAATAACACTACATAAAAGGCGCAATGGGCGATCTCATCACTAAAAGCAATCTATTTCCGATAACCTTATTTAATAACCTTTTATTAAGATTACAGTTTTAATTATAAACTACCGTATATCAGTAATATTAATAGTTACAACAACTATTAATTATATTACAAAAATTGTTGGAACGGTACAAAAATTTAGATGTTGCGAAGACACTTGATGAGAAATTATTTAATTTCGTAGAAATTCTGCAGCTCATTATCGTGGAAATCATAAAAAGATTGAAAATAAAATCTGAAGCTATGTTTTTCTAAAACTAATACAGCGGTTTTTTTATTATCTTAAGCCCAAAATATGTACTTAATATTGTATTTACTGACAATAGCATAATACAGCCACAACTTCACACAGCATTAAACTCTTAAAATGACAAAAATAGTGTAACGTGATTCGCCGAGAATAAAAGCCTAGCTCTCGTATGCTAACAGCCAGAATATTAATAAAGAAACCATTAACATTTAATAATAAATGAAGATATTACAATGATAAAAAAAGTTTCTGGTTTTAAAACTTTTAAGGGAAACATAAAATTACGTATAAACGAGAAAATTATTAATTTAAAACATGTCTCTAATTTTTACTAACATATTTTCGTCTACCGACCTTTTCTTACATTTTGCCATCTAATTAATTACTTTATAACAATATTGTAATTTCATTTGTAACGAAATTATAATTATTTAAGGAGAAAACAACTTTTTTACTAATACATGCATTTAGACAACTCATAGTGTACAATTTGGGATTCGAGCTAAAATACATATACTCGTACATTTGTTGTTATTAGTGAGCTCTGATTTCAAAATCGTGTGAAAATAAAAGTATATTTAATCTATAGTAAAATACTGTAAGTGTTACTACTGAAAATGTAGACAGAGGTATAGATAAGTATAGCAGAGCATAATGTGATTTCTGCTCTCCGACGACGTTCGTGGCTGGCGTCAGTTGGAAGCAGGCGAGCGTTGGCTACACTCGTCTGCTTCCAACACAGCAATATAACTAATACACCATACCAAACAAATTATGTTTTAATTGTTTATTTAAATGATTTATTTATTTATTTACTTAAGGACCTCCAACGAGGCATACACGACATGTAATAAGTTTAATCGTAACAAATAATAGTTTCACTTTGCGACGTGCTCCTCAAATATAGGAGACCACAACATACAAATTTAAACAATGATGTTTTCTTCCCTTTTTTATTAATCATGTGGTATTTATGTCATTTTTTTTATTACTGAATTAATTATATATTGATGTATAGCGTAAATCAATTTCTATCTGTCACGGTTAGAGTATTTCCAACTTGTTATTAATAGATTCTCTTCTGAGATACTATGCCTAAAGTATATTTATTTACTTTGCTATAAATTAGTGATTTATTTTCTAATCAGTAAAAACTAACAAACTCAATCTAATTGTCACAATAATAAATTCTCAATTATTATCGCTTGTATTATAAAGTAGTATATAAAAATTTTATTGTTATTGGTACCAAGAAAGAAATATTATTTATTTATTTTCCTCGATGTACACATGCACGTAAAATACATAGAAATTAAAAAAAAAAAAATGTATGGAACAATGGCGAGCTTAATCCTAAAAAGAGTTTTCTTGCAGCAAATCCTGACAAAGGAAAAACAGTTATTATAATAAAGTGTGCAGGTGTACTGTAGAATAGTAACAACAAATACACATAAATCGAACAATAAAACAAAAATGTATATAAAAATATGCAATACTAGTAAATAAGTATAGATAGTTATAAACATAATATTATAAATAAATTAAGCAACTAGAGATGAAGATACTCTCTCTTTTACTTACTTTTCGTAAAGATAACTAAGGAGGGACAGGCACGGATGTCATGAGGAAGAGCGTTCCAAAGCTTCACTGCTTTTACAGTAAAAGAATCACTGTATATTGCGTTTGGATATTGTATTAATATTGTTATCTTATTTAAAAAACGTTTTAATGATTTTTTTGCATATTCATATAATCTTGTTTTTAAAATTATACACCCAAATTTTATTCTTTTCGTATAGATAAATTTAAAAGAAGGTCATCAATCAAGTTTGTACTTAAATTTGTGTATTTAATGGGATGAAGAGTCATCCTTCAACATTATTCACAATGGATTCGCAATAAATCGAAACGTAGGGTATATTAAGTAGTCAATGTTATCGTATCCGAAACATACTGTACTTAGTTTTTAATACAGTTGTATCTGGTTCTCCTGCACATGCGCGATTCTCCAACAATATCAAGTGCCACGTCCCGTCGGGCCTTCAGTTGGAAGCAGGCGAGCGTTAGTTACACTCGTCTGCTTCCAACACAGTAATAAAACATAATAATATGGTTAAAGTGTTTTCAGTGTAATAATATACTTTTTAAATTATTTTTTGGTTCATATTGATAATGTAAATATACATTATTCCGAAACGTTTTGGTGATTTAATTTTTTTTTTATATTTTGAAGGTAAATGAAATAATCATACAAAAGTAATTACACATTTTTATTATAAAATTCTTCTTCTTAAAGTGCCATCTTCGTTCGAAAGTAAGGAAGGTTTTAAAATTCAGCAATGAACAATTAAGACCCGGTCATAAACAGAGATAAAAGTGTATAACAGCTCCAAGCGTAATGTAGTACTGTACAAAAAACCTTACTATCACCATGTTCTTATCAGCAATCCTTTCGCCTACCCGCAGATAGGGTTCTGGTCGACCTCTTTATTAAAATAAGTATTCTTCTTCTGGTACAGTGGAACGAGCAGTTCGTTCACTTGATTTCATACGATTGGTTCTATTCATGACTATGCGGTGCTCACCGATTTTGAAATTTAAATCCATCTCATTCGCACTTATCATTTAGAGACAGGATTTCACATTTTATTTGTCCGTATGATTTCAATATTATATAAATAAAATTTTAAAAACAAATTTATAGCTTAGATATTAGTACTACGTTGCTTAAATTTACAAAAGTAACATTTTAGAGAAACTGCAACAGCTGTAATCGTATTGGAAAATACCGTGCTGCTTGCTACTTGATTTTTTTAAACGTTTGAGATGGCTCTAACATTTATGTATTCAAAACTGTTATTAAGTCTTTTAGTGACTGAAATTGCTGTCGTAAAGATACTTACCATCATAAATACCACAGAGACTTGCTCAAAGCCCCGTCTTTTAATTTTATTTTATAAAAATGTGATCCCATAGTATAAAGACATGCTTTTGATCGTATTTGATGATTGTAAATATCATGATAATCATTGTATAAAACCAGTTGAGCTGAGTGCATTAAGTCCGCTAACTTTTGCAAACACCTCGTAATCGATAGGCCAACATACAATTACCCAGATATTATCATCTCTGTATAAATGTTTGCTTTTACTAGATAAAAAGATCCATACTACGTGTTCTTGTATTCGAACCGGAAGCTTCCATGTTACAACGCTTAGCCATGAAACAGCTTGTGGTTATAAAATCTTTATCTTGTACAAAACACGCTATTTATTATAGTTGCTGGTTTGAGTAACGACAAGAAAATATAATAGAAGGTATCTGCAAATATTATTAATTATCGATATATTCTTCTCAGTGCGTACATCACTATAGAAGCGACCTACATTGTGAGCGATCTATTGCGTGAACCGTCAGTTGGACGCAGGCGAGCGTTAGTTACACTCGTTTGCTCCCAACACAGTAAAAGAAATTTAATATACAGCTTTAGTATTTTCTGTAACAAAAAATTTAATTATAAAAAGTTAAATTATTTTAATACACAGATAAATAACGCCACTTTTAATTAAAACTTATTAATTAGATTATTTTGTAATAAATAAATAAAAATGTGTGCTTAAAAAGTTATTGATAGATGTGTATCTAGATGTTAATTTTGAAGATAATCTTCAATTTTTTTTAATAATGGTAGCAGTACTTGTTATAGTTTAAAAAAAACAATATTGTAATAAGCATGCAATAGGACGGTCTTAAATATTTTCATTTATTGTTAACTTACCTCTATAAAAGTATAAAGTATAAGTAAATTGCCATTAAACAAATTTTTAACGACTTATAGATTGATTTATACTCATAAGGTATAATAATTAATAAGTAATACGCATGTTAAGTCGCTTACAGTTCTAAGCACAAAACCACTATTGATTGAATCCACATTGCTACAAATACCTCTACGTCACAGGGATATTAATAGAAGCACGCAAGCTACGCCGTACATATAGCCGTAGCATGTTAATAGTGCCATGAGAATTACTGTCATGTATTCATTACTAAATACAGTTATTAATTATAACCGAAAAGTTAATTTTAGTAATAAACATTTTATATACATAAAGAAAAATAGATAAGTTAAAATAAATTGTATGTAGATGTTTACAGCATGTGGGAATAGCAAATACTATACAGCTAAAGCTAAAAAAAAGTTATGTCAACAGACCATAATTTGCAATGTCATTTGGTACGTTAATAACTTACTTGCAACTTTGTTAAGAGCCCGGTTTATTTAGTTATACGCTTTTCAAACAACTGTCTTTGAAGAACATATGAGTCTCCGGTTTACAAGAAATTAACTGAAGTGTTCTATTAAATATAGATGACAGTAGTAGTTGTAAGAAGTTGCGTGGATCGAACAGGTGTAATGTATTATAAAGTACCTTATTTACAATAGGTATGGGCATACATAGTGCAAGCCACGAAGTTACCATAATTAAAGTAAACTATCCATGTGAATCTACATCACTGGACGTTTGGTAGAGTTACTAATGCACTCGGCTACTAAACTAAATTGTGATGCATTAGTCATCGGGGACTTGCCGACTGTTGTGTTTACGATCTCTTACTGTCACTACAAGATTACAGTAGCAATTAAAGAGTACTTCAGGAAACTGTCTAGAAAGAAATAAAAGTATTTTAATTTCTGGTTTCATTCGATGAAACTATAATGATAACAATTATGTATGTTTATTTTAAATTGGTTTAATTAAAAAATATTCAAAATTAGCGAACATTAAAAATATTTTAAAAGTACAGATCTGTTTTTGGGATCTTACGGACATCAATTTATATCTCACTTTCATTATCACTGTTATCGTAAACCGACTAGGTGAGTACTTATTTCTGTCGCCAATCGTACTCAAATATTACTGTGTTCTGGATTAAAGAAGCGCTATAGCTAGGACTATTCCTATCAATAATAATTGCTACTAATTATATATAAACAAAACGAAACGCTTAAAGGAAAAATCGAGAAGAAACCGATATGTTCCGAGATCATCAATTATGATGGATATTTGACCTTCGCTAAACGGCACTAGGACAGCATAGTGGATAAATGACTAGCTTTTAGGGCAACCATAGGAGAGAAAACCCTAAGAACTTTTTAATAACAAGTCCTATTTTTAACATATCCATAAGAGCCTCGGATTTATTCTCATATAATCATTGCTGTTATACGTATACATATCAATTTACTGGTGGTAGACCACTATAGTCAAATGCCGTTTGTCTAGGTAACATCACCGGTCTATCTAGGTGAGACAGTATTATACTTATTTTCTTTATAAACTAAGAAAAATTCTTATTATTCGTCGGTCAGGGGTCAGGACGAGTGTGATCTACCTCTGATGGTAAGTGATACACCTGCCTATAACAACGTAGCGTTAGTTAGAACGATAAATACAGCACACATTGCGCTTATCGCTTTGAGATAGCAAGTCTCGTTACCTCAATAGTTTTACTATATGTATTATACTATAAATAATAAAATAAATGTAATACATCATGTACTAAGAAATCGCGAAAAAAATTATATATTTATCAATTCCAATAAAAAATCGTCTGTAATTCAAAACTAAAGAATTTTCTGGTGCATTATGCGCTAACTTAGTTTTTACTTTAAATTATACTGAAGCTCTTACTCAGAAAGCTGACTACGAACTGTTCCAATCTTTTTTTTTTTTTTCAAAGTATTGCATTAATTCGATTACATTTCATTTCCTCTACTTAAAAGAGTGAAAGTAAATGTCTTTTAGAACTTCAGAGAGTATTGATTTTGACTACATTTATAGTGCACTATTTCATAATATAAAAAGTTTTGTTGGTTAATGTATATTAGATATATGTAATCTGACATAAAAACTATACTTGAGACAACCACACATTAAGTGTTAGTTAAGTAAATTAAACTCGTTACATTCATAATGACGTTAAATGTTTATTAATTTATTAAAACATAACGTTATATGTATATTAAATCAGTAGTACACATAATTATAAAATCATTGATGTAAGTAGAATTTATTTAATGTTACTACTGTAATTAATCGATACGGCCAATTTTCGGAGTGTTATTAATGAATCAATGTTTTTCTTACCCATTCATAAATGATGTTTAATCCAACAATCATTATACGAAATAATGAACCACATGCCACACAAAGAACTTTTTAATCGACCTTAATTAATTAGCAAGAGTATAATATTAAAGGGAAGTTCTGGAGTGTAATGTTTCTGGTATTCATTAAAACTTTGTAAACTATTTATTGCTTATTGAAATATTTAATTGTATTTTTATGAAAAATGTGTGCATTTAATTAAAATTTAGAACACTACTAAATTAATAATTAATATCTATTATGAGCAAACTTATCCGACTCCGTTTAGTAGCGGCTTGCTTGATTCTTGATTAGGAAGTCTTTGGGGCGATTCCTGTACCACACTTTGTGAAGTAGAGATGATGGTTGATTGGTAGAGTTTTGTAGAACCCACTTCGTTAACCATCATCATCATTTCAGCCCATGGACGTCCACTGCTGAACATAGGTTTCCTGTAATTTATCCCACAAAATACGGTCTAGAGCTGTTTGATTCTAGTGACTCCCAGCGATTCTTTTTGTCATCAATCTATCTAGAGGGGAAAGCAAATTTGATAAAAAATGAAAGAATTGATTGATGATAAATAAAGAAAAAACGTTAACTTAATAAAAAACTAAACTATTTGTATTAATGAACTAAAAAAAGATCCGATCTATCCGTACAAACCATGTTCAAACAAACTGTAGAACTTGAAGAGTTTACGAGACGATAGCATCAGCACATCTGCAAAAGTTTCAAGCTTTGCACGCACTTCCCTCCTAGCTCATCTTATTTTACGGTTCTTGTTTGCGGTGTATAGCAATTTGGAACTAGTTGTACAACTTTGTTGGATGCTTAATTGAAGTGCCGAATGGCCCATGAGAGAAGTTTGAATGACCGTAATAACGAAGTGATATTTTAAGTTTGGTAAGCCCTCGCTGTAAAGGTTTTAAACTTAAATGTCAACGTTATTTGTTAAAAAATTTACATTATGTCGTTAATTATACTTTCGTTTGGTACTAAATAAGTTAGTAGTTCTTAAGTTTAACTTTTATTTTTGTAAATTATAGTATTATTGAACTTCAATGTGAAGAAGGCGCGCCATGATGAAGATAGTATTATTATAAAAACACATAAATATACTTTAGGAGTACATTCACCAAAATAGTAAAAACAAATGTTTGATACAAATTACTAAAACACGTTAATAGTGATTTAATAATATACTTATAAGTAATATCCATTTGCAATATTTCTTTCTCCGGCATGACTAGAGATAGAAAAATTATTCAAAAATATTAACTAAATTATATGTTACATTTTTAAATGTTGATTTTGCTTTAACCAGACGCAATTCGCAAAACGTTTGTTTATAAGTTTATACATTAAATATGAACGTAGAATTATTCGGTAATGAAAAAAAAAAACATCAATAACATTGATCGCTCATTAAGGTTCAGGGGATTCAATGTAAAACGCGAAGCAACGCAAATTGGAATCTTATGAAACCTTATTCACAAGAGTTTTATTTTGCAAAATTCAATACAATTCTCAGATATTGAATACTTTGTGATATCGCAAATAAATTACTTAATACTAAAAAGCGTACAGTGTATAATGGTGTATGATATTATAAGTACGTGTTCATTATACAGAATTTTAAAAAGTTGAGTCTGAAATTATTTGACCTTGTTACCAGTAATTCGTTCGAGCCAACTTATATGACTGCATAAAAACTTCATTAATTTATTTTTACTCTTACGTTATATTATTATGTAGGTTACAGTAATTGTACTAAGAAAAAAATTTGCATAACCTCGTCAGATAACTTGTTCGCCAACGCGCCATGGAACCATTAGCTATATCTTTTCTCATTAAGTTGCAAATTCCTGCATTGAATAGCATTTAAGCGACTCTTTCTTAAACTTTCTTATTAACATAATCCCTTATTTCGTTACTCAAGATTTTTTTAAATGAGTTTAACATAAGAAACCGCCTATGGTTTAATCCATGATCTAAAGTTATTTTACATAAGCGCAATAACGTTTATACGCATATTCATGTATAAAAATATGTGATGAAAGTAACATGACGGAAATGTAGAGACGTATGAAAATTTATAAATTAAATACTTGGTAAGTCTAAAAGGAGCCAGGTTGCCAAATGATTGGCAAATTCTTTAAAGAACTGACGGATATCCACAACTATATGGTGAAAGCCTGGTGTAATCACTCCAGATCTTTGGAGGAGACCTATCTCTAGCAATTTCTGTTCATTAATAAATAATATCGATGATGATTAATAAAGAAAGGCCTCTACTCTGCAGAACTAGTTGATCTAAAAAAGCATTACATTATGTAACGAACTTTGTGCAATTAGCGCTTTAAGTCGAAACTTTAAAGTGCAAACTAAATACACGCCGTTAATTAGAACCAGCGTTACGTAGTGCTAAATTTGCAAAGATAGAGATATCAAATTGAAAAGGCCGATGTTGAACTGTGTGTTTATTCCGGCGCGAGTTTGCTCTTAGCTTAGTTAACATTGTAAGCAATTTAGTTTTTATATAGGTTAAACGAGTTTTGTTTGATTTTATTTTGTTTATATATCGCATTTAATTCAGTCATAAGTGTTTACTTGTGGTAGATCTCTGTTGCAAAGTATTTTATAAACATTACTGTGTTCCGGTTTGAAGGGCGCTGTAGCTAGTGAAATTACTGGAGTAACGTAAGTTAAACCTCATGCCCTAAACTTCGAGCACAATGTTGTGTAGTGTTCATCATCGTTACTAACGCCACATTGTTATGGGCAGGCATACCATTTATCATTACGTCTAATTAAAATAACACTAGTATATGGTCTATATGCCGTCGACACTATTACAAAAGTGCATTGTGTATGTCATTAAAGTGTGAATGTCCATACATATGTAATTGTAAATATTTTAAAATTAATAATAAATTTTGTTGTAAATATCAATGGTCCTCGCGATGCATGCATTATGGCAATGTCTTTACAGGCATAGAAAGTAATTGTTTATTATATTACTTAGTTCTTTGATCTTCTATACAATTTGTTATAAATGTAATTTTTTAGTATAAAATGTAAGTTTAATGGAAAAAATACATAAACAAAAACAACAGAGGAAAATGAATAATATTTCTTATACCTTTTTCCATAGCATAAACCCATAGTACAATATCGAATACTTAACTTATAATGGTTCTAATGTAGTTAGCGAAAATTTAATAGTGTTTCGTTTTATACCTTTTATTTATTTATGTAAAATACAGATAAGAATAATACCCGGAGGGTAGTGGTGGAACAAGACGCGTTTTCGATTTGCTCCAATAGTTTTAATGTTTTTTATTAATATTGTACTTTTTTATGCATAGTCTTTAAATGTGAAGTGAACCAAACAACCAGTTATCATTTCCAAATACTGTTTTCCAATTTTTATTCACTATATTACCTTACTTTCACAAAATATGGATACACTACATGAATCACTTAAGGATTTGTCTGCAAACTTCACCACGCAAATGGAAGAGTTCCAGCGAGAGCTGCAGAGGTGTGCTCCTGCTACTCCTACCACATCTACTTTAGCGGCCGAGTTTAAGACGTTTAAAAAGTTCATGCTTTCTGCACTTACAACAGTCCACACCCAAATCGATCTTCTTACTAGGGAGCTTGATCGCACCGAGATGAGGCGCCGAAGAAAAATGATTCTTCTGCATGGAATTCCGGAAGTAGCTCGCGAAGATCCGGGAGCTACTGTCAGCGCATTGGTAACATCGAAGCTGCAGCTCGCCGATTTCAGTGTTTCAGCCATCAGCCGGTGCCATCGTCTCGGGCGTATATCGGACAAGACCCCAAGGCCAATAGTGGTTAAATTTCGTGACACCTCGGTCCGTGACAAGGTATGGTACTCCAAAACTAAACTTAAAGGCACAGGAATCACACAGTCGGAGTTTCTTACGCGTAGTCGCCATAACGTGTTTATGGAGGCGAGGCGAAGACACGGCATCACCAAGTGCTGGACCCGAGATGGAGTTATCCAAGTGCTGGCTCCTGATGGATCCCGGCACCAGATTGAGACCTTATCTGAACTGGACGCCATTAAAGTTACTACTACAGTGAATTCCGCTGCATCTAAGACCTGTGACGAAAAAAACGCGCCGCGTGCTAAGCGAGCGGCCAAGAAGTGAGGTTTCCGTAGTTATTTCTTTTTTTCTATTAAATATATGTATGTAACAGTGTATAATAATGTAAACTATGTGCATTTCTTTCTTCCGTATGTGTGTATTAATGTACATACTTCCCCCTTTATGTGTCATTTTATAATAATAAAATATAGTTATTCGTAACAATTGTACTATTGACGGTATTCTGTTGATGTTTACGTTATTGCAATTGTGACATTGATCAAACGCCGCTCCTTCACTGACAGTAAACTTTAGTGTTGCAATTGCGTTGACTCACGTTTTGTTACCACGAATATGTAACATAGTTACAAAAAGATTGTTTTATTTATTATTTTTTGAGTCATTTTATTTTCTGAAGTTTTACTGGTAG
Organism: Byasa hedistus; assembly: GCA_029286795.1. Classification (NCBI taxonomy): domain Eukaryota; kingdom Metazoa; phylum Arthropoda; class Insecta; order Lepidoptera; family Papilionidae; genus Byasa; species Byasa hedistus. The sequence goes on from JAGSMW010000001.1 coordinate 5,331,761, forward strand.
TTGGTTTACTTATAGCACGTTTGAGAGTTTTTTTTTTTTTTTTTTCTAATTCTTTTTTATTTATTTTTTGCTAATTTTAGTTTAGTTATTTAATTTAGTTTTTATATAAACTTTTTTTTTTTTTTTCCTGTTTTATCGAAATTTTGATTTTGTGATCATGTTGCTATTTGATGATGGAAAGTACAACGATAGTCAATCTCTTATTTCTTCTCCTGGTTTAGACAGCGATGATAGTGCTGATAGCTCTCCCCCTTTAAATGTGACACTAAACTCTGTTCTTATGAATGAAACTGCAAATTTTAATGTTATTCATATAAACTCACAAAGTATTCCTGCTCACTATCCTGATTTATTGTCAAGTTTTGATAGCAAACACATACACGCCATACTTGTTTCGGAATCGTGGCTAAAACCGTGCATTCCCTCTCTATCCTATTCACTTCCAGGATTCCAATTAATAAGAAACGATCGTACTTTTAGTGTTGGTGGTGGAGTTGCTATCTACCTTCGTTCCCATATACCTTATACAGTCATTCAAGTTTCCTCACTCCATACTGGAAGTGAAGCTGAATTTTTATTTATTGAAGTCCTCCTCTCTCACACCAAACTACTTCTTGGTGTATTTTATAGCCCTTCTCTAACAATAAATTATTTCTCCGATTTGGAAAATCTTTTAGATAATTTAACCCCCCGTTATAGTCATACAATAATTATGGGTGATTTCAACACTTGCCTTTTAAAAAATAATACTAGGTCTTGTCAACTTAAATCGACTGTTGAAGCAGCAAATTTGAATATTCTTTCTACCTCTGCTACTCATCGTTTCCCAAATTGTGCTCCTTCTCTTCTTGATTTAATGTTTGTTTCCTCCCTTGACCATGTTTCTACACATGGCCAACTACTTGCTGATGCTTTTTCTTATCACGACCTTCTTTATTTGTCTTATAAATTAAAAATACCGAAGGCTAAGTCGAGGATATTACTTCAGCGTAACTTTAGTGGTTTAGATTCTGAGCGTCTTTTAAAAGACGCAGAACAAATCGATTGGTCCGCTGTCATAGATGCGCATACTGTAGATGAACAGGTAAATCTCTTTAACTCTTACCTGATTCAACTTTATGACACTCATGCTCCTGTTCGCCCAGTGCGCGTCCGTCATCTCCCTTCACCGTGGTTGACTGACAGTATTAAGGAAATCATTAGAAAGAAAAATCATTATAAATCTAAATTCAAAACTGAGCCTAGTGATATCAATAAGGAGAAGTACAGATTAATACGAAATCGTTGCAACAATGTGTGTAGAAATGCACAACGACGCCACATCCATGAGTCCGTACAAGATCCAGACCCTGGAAGGGTCTGGAAATTTCTTAAGTCATTGGGAGTTGGAAAATCTAACACTAATTTACCACCTAATATTGACTTCAATCTGCTAAATCAGCATTTTTCCTCTTCATCTTGCATTCATGATCATGTTAAGCAAACAACGTTAAAATTTCTTTCAGAAAAACCAACTCCTGACTTCCCCACTTTCAATTTTAGCCAATTGAACAGCTGTGATGTTAAGAGAGCAATTTTATCTATCCATTCGAATGCCGTCGGAGGTGATTGCATTAGTCGTAAAATGATTATTCCTATTTTAGACATAATTTCTCCCGTAATTACTTCTATACTTAACAATTCAATCAATACATCATCCTTTCCATCTCTCTGGAAGGAAGCTAACGTAATTCCTTTACCTAAAAAGAAAAGTCCTTCTAGCCTATCTGATTATCGACCCATTTCCTTACTTCCTTTTCTATCAAAGGTTCTTGAAAAATTAATATCTCAACAACTTAGCTCCTATCTCTTAAAACATAATCTTTTCAATCCTCTTCAATCCGGCTTTCGTCCTGGTCATAGTACTACCACTGCTCTCTTAAAAATCACGGATGACATACGACTTGGAATGGAAAATCAAAAATTAACAGTACTTACTTTGCTCGACTTTAGCAATGCTTTTAATACTGTCGAGTTCGATATCTTGTTAGGAATCTTGCGCTCTCTTAACATATCTCCGGCTGCCATTGACTGGTTTCGTAGTTACTTGTTTGGTCGCCAACAACGCATTCAGGTGCAGAATAATTTCTCCTCTTGGCTGAAAATCGTTGCTGGCGTGCCACAAGGCGGCGTGTTGTCTCCAATCCTGTTCTCAATTTTCATAAATTCTATAACTCATGACTTGTCTTCTTCTTACCACTTGTATGCAGACGATCTTCAAATTTACACTCAAGCTTCTCTTGATGATCTTTATCAGGCCGTCCGTAGCATTAACTCTGACCTTGCTTGCATTTCGGATTGGTGTAAATTGTTTGGTTTGAACATTAATCCAACCAAGACACAAGCGATCATAATCGGGAGCTCTAGACTACTCGGTAAAATCAACTGGCCTGATGTACCGCCTATCATTCTTAACGGAGACCTAATTCCCTATAGTTGTAAGGTAAAGAACTTAGGTATTTACATTGACTCCTGCCTATCGTGGATACCTCAAGTTAGCGAGGTGAGCAGGAAGACGTATGCTGCAATAAGCTCCCTGCGCAGACTTCGAAATTTTCTGCCCACAGCCACTAATGTTGCGCTTGCAAATTCCCTTCTTCTACCTATTCTCGACTATGCCGATGTTTGCTATCTAGACGTGACAGAAGCGCAGCTGGACAAGCTTGAGCGTATTCAAAATTTATGTATACGATTCATATTTGGGCTTCGCAAATATGATCACATTTCTGATTTTCGTAGAAAACTCAAGTGGCTGCCAATCCGGCTTCGCAGGAATACACATGTTCTATCGACTCTATACAACATATTGTTCAATCCTCTCACACCTCACTACCTAAAAAATCTTTTCGAATTTATTTCCGACTCCCATAACCGCACTCTCCGTTCCTCTATAAATCTTTCTCTTAGTATCCCCGCGCACTCCTCTTCCTTTTTCCGAAACTCCTTTTCTATCACGGCAGTCCGCTTATGGAACTCATTACCCATCCATATTAGATTGTCCAAAACACAATCTTCATTTAAAAGACAATTAACTGATTACTATCATAATGGCTAAACTCTTTCTTCTGTTATACTGTACTGTTGCTTGTGTATTTTATCATCAAAATAGTCCATAATTATTTTTAGTGCACCGCTACTTACCTTTGCTTACTTTTTATTTATATCTTCTTTTCCAGTGGGTTGTCTGGAAGAGATTGCTGCCTGAGCAATAAGACCGCCCATTGTACATTTTTGTGTTGACTTATGTATTTCTTTCTTTTGTTAAATTTTGTTACTGGTGTACAATAAAGAATATTTATCTTATCTTATCTTATCTTCATTTCAGATCCCTCATTAATTTAAAGCCGCAGAATGCAGGTGCGCTCAAGTTTGTGTAGTAGAGTTCCAAAACTTGTTTGCAAAATTAGTAGAGGGTTTCTAGTTTAAACTAGCTAGGTATTGTATCATATTCCTCTATATTACAATTACTATTTTTCTTTTATTTATCAAGATAGAGTTTATGTACACAGAAAAAAGCATATATACATCATTAGCGGCTTGTGTTGAGCATGAATGTCGCCCAAGGATCTCCATACCGATCGATTCTGCTCGTTTCATTTCTAAAATATTGGTATAGTTTTTTTTATATATTAGGACATTTATTATAACATCTCTACTTTCAGATCTCATGACACCCGCCGTTTAATAGATAGTAATTAATACCTTTTAGACGTTACAACCATTGTAACTTAAATTTTAGCTTCACATTAAACTTTTACGGATATGCATAAAATAAAAGCAACTATGGAAGTAAAAATAAGAACGCAGGTGTAGATAAATAAAGTATTGATGTTTAGTATTTTTACTATAATGTATAATTAAAAGAAATTTTCATTCGTCTTTTCTACCTTTTCCTAACAGGAACAGCCATTTTTAATCCATCAAAAATAGCACATGTTACAAGACATTTCGTAGTCGTTAGTTCTAGTACATACTCTAACCACTCGATAACTCACAATTGACAGTGAACTAGATCGATGTATATGATCTCTAATACATCATCACAACTGGACCCGGAAACGCCGTCTAAACTCCTTTTTATTAAGTTTATTTATAAACTTATGTTTTTTAAACTATTGTAGACAAGATATATACATTTAAATAAATTGAGTCTCCTCACATAATACTGATATAAGTATCAAGAAAGAGACGTTGCGATAATATACGCCATTCGTTAAAGCACAATAATGTCTTTTGTCTGGATATAACAAAAGAAAATTATGAACTTCATACAGTAAGAAATAGCAATAGCATTTCTATTCGAATGCTTACTTTGAAAATATAAAGCGTATTAACGAGTGGCGGTACTGAAGAAGTCGCCATAAATTAAAATATGAATTGAAAAGAAAAAAGAACAATGACGACATATCTTTAAGATGTCGTAGAAACCGCTGTATGGATCGGTAATCGCCTAATTTAATTTCTAAGCTTAGATGCTCTTGTATACTGAGATACACGAGACCAGTATTTTTTTTACTTTAACCGTGTTGGAAGATGTTGAAAGGATTCGCGGCAGTATGCAGTGACGAATCTGAGATTTAATTAAGTCTTCGTGTATTATTAGACTGTAAGCTTGTTTACAATGTCGAGAATTTATTTATAAAGTTTATAGACTTTAATTCTTAATTTTAATCAAATTCAACAGTTTTTATTATTTTTACAGCCTGATCACAACGACTCTTCTCTCGTTATCAATATACGTACAACAGTGCGCAAAAGTTATTGTTCGATTTTCATGGTCCTGCCTTCTATATCCATTCTGTCTCCAAGGGTTTACTGGCAAAGGATAACAGTTAAACATTAATTCCGCTCTTTGTACATTTATATATAACAAATTAAATAAATGAATAAAAATAATATACGATGCTTTAATGGTTGAAGTTTCAGCACGAGTTGTTACATCGGCCAGGGTCGCAAAGTGTAGTTCAGCTGTATTAATATGTAATATAAGTCTACTTTTCTAGTCTAGTATTAAAATATCATACCTAAAAATATCAACACGCTAAAAATCGTAAAAATGACGAAGAGGATAGGTTATGCAATGGTAGAAAAAAGGTTTTACTTGACTTTAAGAAAATGTATACCAATTTCGTATTAAAAGTGACATGTGCTCATGAAATAATGTAAATAAAGTTTCTAAATTATGTAATTCTAAGTATTTCTCGTTTCAACATTATTCACTTTGTATTTGTAATCTATGGTTGTATTTTAATTACATGAGCATTATGAAACCCGACGTGAACCGACCCAGTTTTACATAGTTTGTATTAAAGTAGAACGTTTCGCTGGATATTTCTATTATTTCATGCTAACTTCTTCTGAACGCTGCAATAAAGTAGCGGCAGATTTTTAATCAGGAAACAATTCATTTCATTCGGGGCGCCTTTGAAAAGTAGTTGTCCGGCCATCGCCGCGGGCACCTTGTTCTTTACAGCAGAGTGAACAAGAAGTTTGTGAAGTATTGCTGTTTGCACCGTTTAAAATACGCTTACACGTTTTTAACCATAATTGCTAGATGGTTGTACCACCAGCATCCATCTGTCTCCTAGCAAAAGTATGCATTACTAATCTAATTTCAACTGTCCTGTAGCTAATGATTTTACTAAAGTAACGAATCTTACCACATTGTTTCTAAAAAAAATACCTCTTTATAATAGCAAGTTGTTATAGTATGTTGTGGACATTATTAATAGTACGTCTTTTTATTTATTCGTAGTGTTCATATCACCTACAAAGTAATCTTAACAATATTATACGACTATTTAAAATATCTATAAGCTATATATTAGTTTTAACAATATTAAATATTATTCTTGATTGATCTGATAGAAGAAAGCAAGTACATTTAAACCGATATTTAACAAATTTACTTTAAATTGGATTATAAATTGTTGTCTTTCGGCATCCTTCCGGATACATAGCATAATGTGATGAACATCCACAATCCTATCACATTTAGTGCAATTTGAAGAATGAACTTTACCTAACATATGTGAAACTACTAAGCCGAAATGCCACAATAAGGTCTGTTCTGTTCAGATTGGTTCTTACAGACTACTGAAAACGGAAAGGACTAGGATGGTTTAATAGAATATCACCATGGATAAAATGTTGATAAACAAAATACTGTTAACCTAATAATCTTTACAGGCTTCCTGACTCCTAAGTGTTCAGACGATCGCAGTACTTATTTCCGCTGTACATATTAGCCATGTGAAGTAGTTTATTATTTAAATGTAAAGTTTAATAGACAAATCATCTACAACTACAACGTTGTATATTATACACAGCATGGGTAGCTTAGTATAATACAGAAGACGAATAATATGCGAATATTTATTTTCCTGTTGATAAGAACAATATTGACCAAAGATTACTAGTAGTAACATGCTTTTTCACTATAACCATAAGTAACTAACAACAGTATTTTAATAAGTTAATCATTATATGATTAAGTCATAATTCTTGAAAGGTTGAACTGATAAAAATAGAAAAGACTCAAGCTCCCGGAGAACCTAATTGAAGTATTTGCTTAAATTTTTTTGAATATTACTTACTTTTATTATTTGTTTATAATCATTCAATTCGAATTCGTAATGGTTGACTAAAATTTTAGTTTCCTTTCATTACTATTAAATGAAAGAGACGATTATATTTAATTATCTCATATTGCGTTTTACACAGATAGCTGCGACTGCTGCTTAGCGAAATGATAATTAGATAATGCAAATTAGTTTCGTCTTGAATAGTACATTGCGCAACGGTACATATTTTATAGAACGGGCACTGTATGAAATATAAATAAAATATTATAATGTCTAAATGAAAAATTTTAAAGATGTTGCTTATTTAGTATCAGTCCTTCAAAATAATTCTGCTTTCGAACAGAAATGTTTAAATATATACATACATAAATGTGTGTGTAAGAATGTCGGCGGGTTTGACACTACTAACATCATTTTGAGGATTGCCCATTAAAAAGCGATGTCCAAATAAACGTAGTTTTGCAGCGATTTCTTAAGAGATCTGTACACTTAGGTGGACGGAATCGTACCGACATATATACATATAACGCGATGTAAAGACTCGAAGCTTAGCTGTGCTATATTGCTTCCAAAAGAGAGAATTACAATTTGCTGAGCTAATGTTTAAAGCTGAAACACTTCCCTATCTTCGACAACATAATATATCAACATGACATGAAAATTAACGTTAAGTTGCTTATTGGCGATAAAAAAATAAATCAATACTAATATTAAAACAACTGATAAATAATTTGATGTCATTACAACTTGCAGTTGAGAATCTCAAAATATTTAAGATGCAAGTACCTTGCTGTTAAAGTACGGAGATAGGACAGGCTAACTTTAAAAATGTTTGCCTATTTACATAATGCAACTAAGCTTCACTTGGCCGAGACATCTTGAGTCAAGCAATGCAAAGAAAAGTTTCATAAAGTTGAACAGTTCCGCGCTTCGACTTACGTAAAACTGTAACAAGATACTTTAAAAAATTGAGTGCAGATAAATACTATACTATGTTTGCTCTCTACATATCATATTTTAATGATATGAAGCAGTGTAAATTTTAATGAAAATATATATACATCATCATAATCATAATGTGCTTTATTTATAGTTAAGTTTTGGTAACTATTTACGTCATTAGATTAATTACAATTTTATTACACAAATGGAATGTACCGTACCATATTTCGACAGAAATGGCACAACGAATTTAAAAAGCTAATAGTTCTCAGTAGAATGGTTAATAGAGATAATTTGAAGAAATTATTTGTAGAAACTAACGATATAAAATTATACCACCTCCAAATTTAATATAAAAATGATGAAAGATATAGAGACAAATGCTAGATATTTCTAAAGATCGTTAATTGCACATAAGAGTATATGTAAATAGGTTAGAACATAACAATCACATAAATTTTGTCAGCTTTTCAGACCCGTAACAAAAACAAACTATTTCCCGTTCAAAACTTTTTGGTAATTTGCCGCCATTGTTATGACTCTGCGGCTATTTCTGATGCTAAACAGAAGTGTGTAACTTAGTAATATCACTATTACCGAGCAGATACGACTTAACACGTCACAAATCATCAAGTGTAATAGGGGGCTGTAGAAACATCCTTCCACATACAATAAGCAGGTGGATTCATTATGCGATGTGAACTTCCATCCTGTTTGTTTAGTCGCTTCGGTAAAAACCTATTTATTTAACTAAATTTATAAAAGTAAAGCACGTAGTTAAAATTTCTCAATCAATAATACTCAGTTAACTATTTAGTCGTATTTTAAATAGGGTGTTAATGTTTTAAGATTTTACACATGCGTATTGTTTAGCATAATAAATACACTGTACACGCCTCCCATACCGTTATCATTTAGTTAAGCGGACGATGTGGATTAGTATTATCACATCAATATTGTCAGTGTAGCCATGAACAAAAGTAAAATAATAAGAAACATTATCAGGGTAATTGAGCTGCGATCCCGCTTCTGGTATGTTAACTTGGATCGAAGAATAGAGATTTAAACTTATACTTCTTAACTTAAAACAGAATTCAATAAAATAACATTGTAGTAGTAGTCGGCGCGGCGGTCCGAACGTAAGAGATCAGCGTAACGACGAGCGGCCATTTTATATAGTAATTTTGGAGAGGGGCGCTGGGTGGCGCGGTCACGTGTCCGCGCACCTGCGTCACCGAAGTGTTGCCAGTAATATAAAATACAATATATTTCACTATTCTTTGTGAAAACGCTAACACGGGAATTGGTAATTTCTGGAAACCAGCGGTATATTGATAAAACATTTTAACAAGCATCTTATCGTTTTAAAAGATGCGTACCATCAAGTGAAGATTTTGCTCATCTTTGTTGCTTTTTTAAAAAAACGCGGTTTGGGTAAATAAAACACATTAAATATAATAAAATTATTTTAATAATTATGTGCTATTTTAACTATTAATATCTTAAGTTTATTGCTGTGTTGGAAGCAGACGAGTGTAACCAACGCTCGCCTGCTTCCAACTGACGGCTTGGAGCAAAAGATCGCGTTCGAATGTAGGTCAGACGCGGCTGCGCTATATCGTGCCATTCATATAGAAACATAACTACAGGTATATGCAATATGTACGTTATTATATAGCTAGTACTTAAATTTCCAAAAAAAAAGTTAATATCCACAGGTTTAATAAAAAAATTAAATAAAACTTTTAAAAGAATCCTGACATTAATCAAAATTTCTTGTAACTTTAAAAATTTCTTGTAAATTTAAAGGAAATAAATAATAGTTTGTAAACGAATACATATGAATATACCCTAACAATATTTTAATGAGTTATAAAATTTTAAAGCGTCGTTAATTTTAATCAAAATGTTAAATAAATACCTTTTGGTCATATTCTTCAGTAAGGTAATAATTTATTAAACATCTTAACTTCTATATAGAAACCGTAATAATATTATTAGCGCGTAAATTTTGTCATCGTTGCGCTTTAATATCTATACATAGCAACACCAAAAAAACATACGTCCTAATGTAACATAAAAGAATGATAATATCATATGTAAGTACAAGCATAAAAATAAAGAAATTATAGATTTTTATGCTCATCTTCATAATTACGTAAAACAGAGATTAGAAAAAAAAATTAACAAAGTTCTCGGTAATCAAAACCTGGGTAGAGTTAGTACTAAGTAGCGGGTATAGATAAGTGCCCCGTATAATTTGATAGGCTCGTTTAAGCCGAAAACAGATTAAAGCAATTACGCTTGAACTAGCGGTGCACCAAAACCTATTCAAACCTTAAATATGGGATCCTATTGGAGCAATAGCTTAATCCCATCACTATGGAAATTGTATGATACAGAAACATGATAATTATGTGGATTTATGCACACAAATGACATCGTTTTATTTGTCTATTATCCCTGTTCTAACTACAAATTCTAACTACAAATAACGCTGTTGAATAAACATGTATTAATTATATCTCGTTACAGTTAGCGTACAATTGAAATAGTACAGTTTGCATATTATATTATTGTTTATAGGATAATATACACTGCACCATATTGCGCTCGAGGCCTTGTGATGAAATTCTCTAGCTACAACGTCCTTCAAACTGATAATGTTAATAAGTAATGTTTGCACTGAAATACACTTATGTTTAGAAGCTGAAATAAAAGCTGTTACCTACCTAGACAGTCTCCGAAAACAGAGACCTACCAGCAAAGACTCCACAACATGATTTGCTACAAATTACTACCTAAACATCTTATTTTATAAAGTTTGGAGTTATGTCATAAATGTAATAGTTTGAGCTCCCTTGTAAGTTTTCAAAATAAGTATGGAATATTAACTTGAACAGAATACAAAAACTTTATGATCTTCGAGTCAAAAAAAGTTTAACAAAACATCTTATAAGCGCATTTGCTTTTAATTTTAACTAGGCACTTAAAGAATTAAAATTTCTTCTCGCAAGTTGTTAAAAATTAATAATAAAAATAAAATTGCTTTTAGTAATATCTAAATTTCTTTGATGGGTGTATCACGGACGATGTAAAATTATAATACATTAAACAAAGTCTCTTGGCAGCGTCCATACCCATACATATAGCTATTACAAACGTGTTTCTGGATTCCGGTTTTAATACTCAAATGTTTTATAAAAACTATTTGGATCTCCAAACCGGAACTAATGGACTAGTGAAAGTATCGTAAGTTTCAAAGCGAAAAATGCTTCGTCATTCAGTGGTAAATAAATAACACCGTATTGTTATTAGAAGGACGTATCAAATATCACTACAGACGTACTGCTATTAAAGTAACTTTTTTAAATGAAAATAAATCGCTGAACTCCTTTTGAAGTTCATACCTAGGTTACTTACGTAATCAAAAACTAACAAAGTTTGTCTGACCTGTAAAGTTAAAATATCACTTCGTCAATAATATTATTCCAAGTTGCTTTATTAGTCATTCAGCGCTTCAATCGAGCAACTCACAAACTTAACACTCGGATAACTAGTTCCAAATTGCTATTTACCGCGAACAAGAGCTGTAAAATAAGATGAGCTAAGTGCGTGAGATGCTTAAAGTTTCACCAATGTGCTGACGCTGACGTCTCGTAAACTCTTCAAATAAGCCCCACGGCTTATGCAAACTTGGCAGTAGGTAAGTGAATGAATTAAAACGACCTTCCCAACTTTATTCTGCGAAATGCTTTTTTAACTCCGCAATCTTTTTGATATTTTTTTAAGCTTTGCCTTTTCTCTGGAACACACAAGAGGTTTAAAATGAATTTAGCCACTAATATAAAAGTAAAACTGTTTCTTAAATTCAATGTATTTAAGTATCTCTACCCCGGTTTTAGGTATAATTGATAGGACAAATAGTTTCGTCTATTACGATTACGACCGGCGCTTGAAATTTAGAAATTCACAATACTTGTAACGTTTAATACTAAACGCTATTTTCTAATCTCATTGATATATTATGTTGGAAATAATATAGATTTCGAGATACTTAATTAAAGTCATTTAATCCTTTTGAAAAATACTGCTGGACATAGGCATCCTCAATCCTTTTACTTATAACATTTTAATAAAATGTTTATAAACTATATTAAACTATAAACTGATAAATAAATTAATAAACTATCTTAAATCATGGAATACTGCACTTGTGATTACTAATTGAATTTAATTAAGAAACTGAGCAACTTGAGTCTACATGCCAGTGTTGCTGATTAACGTACAAATAGTATTAAAACCCAAATCAATACTAGCAATGAAATAAAACAGACGGTTTCTATAAAATATTAATGTCTAGATGTTTACCCTGTAAGACTTAGACTTTGACAGTTCCTGATTGGATTTAACCGCATGATAAAATTGTGGTTATGGTAAGGTTCTTCCCCTCTGCCTAACACCCGTATTGGAAATATGGGTGTAACCGATATAACAACAAAGTTGGTTTCCGATTGTCATCATATAAGGACTAAAGTATTTCCTACGATTAATGCCTTGCCAATTTTTGCTCCATTGTCACTTAACACCATTAGAAATTCAAAGTCATGAAAATTAACGGAATGTGTCACTACAATACTGTTTCTTAGATATTTAAGAAAATATTCATCAAAAACGGGAAAAAAAATTAAAACATAGACTTGTTTGTATTATTAATAATTATTTAATAGCAAATAATAACATTCTTACAACGTATTTTCATAAACAATATTGGTACACTACAAACGATACATGGACGAAGTTTGCTAATAAGCCCTTAAAAATAAACACAATTATAGTTCAACTACAGACCTTTCGCGAACTTAAACACAATAATAAAACCAATAATAATAACATTCGAGTGATATTTATTACTAATAGTACAAGTAATGAAATGACTCGATAAAAGTATATGTTCTAAACTTTTATATGCTCACGTTGTATTTATACTTTTCAAATAACTCTCATACTCAATAATTTAACATGCGATTGTTCTTGTTTTATGTTTAAAAGAAAATTTAAACATATGTACTGAAATAATGTTTACGTAGAATTATTATAGCTACACTATTCAACAAAGCTACAACACTAAAGTAAAATTAAACAAAGTGCGTCTCTTTATAACTTGGCAATTATTTTCTTCGGTGACAATTAATTCCAAATGTTTTCTTATTTCTAAAACAATTACAAACTTATTAGAAACTGCTAATAGGTTTTAAATAACTTGTTATTAGTTATATTCTCCTTGACCTTTAGATTTTAACGATTATATCTCTGAGCTTTGTTACAATTTGAAAAGGATGAAATATTTTTAAGTTTATGCTTTCTTAAAATATCAAAGCAAACTTGTTGCCTGTTTTAGACTGTTGTTTCGATTCAGTTGGTTATTTTGGTAAAAATATTGTTATGGCAAAGTTTAATCGACTTCTGTTCAAATCGTACTTTAGGAACTCGTTATTAGACTCGAATCATTTCCTCGGTGGTTTTCTTCAGGTAACTGCTAAAACGGTACAATGTCATTAACAGTTGCATCGAAACTTCATCACCATCTCCGAAATATCTCCCGTGGTACTAAATTATAAGTAATTCGCTCTATGTTATCTGCTTGATATGAAGATTAAGACACCTAATCTAATCTTAACCGAAAAATTCAATTTACACAGAGTGTAATTTTTTTTCTAAATTTAGCTTTCTATAAAACACAATTGTGATATTACTAAGGCACAACTATCCTAACAATTTTGTAATTTTGATAAAAATAATAACAATGCATACACTATAAACAAGTTTACTTGATATCCAAGTTTAATTACATGTGAAATTAAAAACAATTTATGCGTTATAAGTAACTATAACGAAAAAAATATTATTTACAAAGAATTGTATGAAACACACAAATAAATCTCCGCAAACGAAATTATCACAGTACTTTATGAGCTTAACTTAAAATATAAAGAATTGAAATATGTGCTGCGATATTTATAATTAACTTAGATAAGTAATAACTATTGATTAAGCTCAATAGGACACATAACTTTATAGTTATATGCCAAACCTCGTAGTCTATGTGTATGGAGATGATAATGATGATTAATGTTCCGAGATCATAACAATTATGATTTTAACATATGAACATATACTAACAACTAATTACCACAAGGTTTATTATGTTCTAAATGTATTATACATTTAGTAATTGTTTGCTAACGGAAAGCTATATACGGCAAAAATTTCAATATCATCTTTTAACTTTATGAACATGGATGAAAAAGTGTGTTCCTATGCGTACAGGTCCCATGTTTTAGAGCTTAAATGTTAATAAAAATAAATTATTTTCGTTTAGTAATTATTACAGGTAATTAAAGAGAAAAGGCAACGCTAATATCTCATACCATTTAAATATCTATAAAGTCCCAAACAGGGAGTATAATTATACTCAATACTAAATACGAGTATAGATTCATCTCATCCAAGGAACTAGTGCACTGACTTTGTTCAAGTCACAGTTCACTAAATGCTGCATGCTATACTCGGGAGGCAAACTTCTGCCACGCCAATTACCGGTAACCGCGCTCCCGTCTACGAGTTCTAATTCTAAGATAAGTCTCTTATTATTTATGTACTCTGTTGTAATTTTACGACGGTAACCAGTTGCCATTTATGTACGCCACGTTCGTTAAAATTGCAACACCGATCAATGATGCGGCATGATGAGTACGAGTCGCTTTTCCTGGCAACCCGCATTCCTGTCCGCGATATTCAAGGCAGAAGTTCTGCAAAAAAAAGGTAATGAACACATAATTTGAGGCTTGAATGGGCAACGCTAAAACCGGTCGATTGCTTGAAATATTACGTAAAGATACCTACTTTAGTAAACCTGTATGAATATTCATGATTCAATGTGCCATTATTTAAAAACAATAAGTAAATTAGATTTGAAGTAAAATAGTAGTGTGCAAACATTACTGTGTTCCGGTTTGAAGGGCACTGTAGCTAGTGTAATTACTGGGGTAACGAGACTTAACACCTTATGTCTCAAGGCGACGAGCGCAATGTGGTGCAGTGTGTACCATCTTAACTAGCACCACGTTGTCATGGGCAAGCGTATCACTTACCATCAGGTGAACGTCTTGCTCGTCTCGTCGCATAGTAGTAAAAAAAAAATTTAGGATTTCCCCAAATTAAAAAGGGGGCTTACTTTGATAATATTCGAAGCCATTCTCTTAAGGAAAGCACTGGTGAACATTGCCGCCTCGTCGCCGCACGACCTCTGAACCGTCTGCTCCGAGCACAACAAGTACTCTTGAAATGAACTGCAAACAATATATAAACTGTGAGAAATAATATTTTCATTCCCCCGTACAACGATATGTTGAAACATCGCTATTGTACTAACAAATATTATTTACATACTATAAATTTACATTATTATAGACAAGCTCGTTCGTTCTTATCCAAATAGAAGAACGTAACTTGGAGCAAATTTATTTGATATTGCGAAGTACGTGAGAAAACAAAACCGTAAAAAACTTGCTTAATTTAACTGTGTTTGAATAATAAGAAAGCTATAATGCAAATTATTAACATAGTTATAATTTTTATTTATGTTACATTTGAACCAATGCTTTAACTCACCAGCAAGTGAAGTGGTTCATTTGTTAAGCTAATCTATATAATAAAAATGAATTGCTGTTCGTTAGTCTCGCTAAAACTCGAGAACGGCTGGACCGATTTGGCTAAATGTGGTCTTGAATTATTCGTGGAAGTCCAGGGAAGGTTAGTAAGGTGAGAAAATATGGAAAAAGTGCCTGGAATATGGTAAAAAAAAAAATTTCTCTTTTTCATTGAGGTGACCAGATTTTTAGATAGCCAAAGCGGGACAACTCTGAAGGAATAATAATATCGTAATTTTTTTTTAGTTTTAACATAAGTACAATTTATAAATACAAAAATGTGTAATATTTTATTCTTTGACATATTTCTATCTAAATTTCTTTTAGGGGTAAGCTCGGTGACATACTTTTTGTCAATAATATAAAATTTTAAGATTACAAGTATTTTAAGCTTAGCTTAAGAAAATTTATGTATATATGAAGTATACCTTAATTTTCTATAGCAAGAAGCAGAACACGAAGTGTATCATCTGAGAGACAAATACAATGTACTGGGTAGCAAAAGCAACGTCTTACGCAAAACAATGATTTTCGTAAATATAAAATTTAACTTAATTCTAAAAGTCAGGACTTTTGAAAAACGTTGCGTGACGCGGAATTAATTGAGAAAAAGCGAAACGTCTGGTCACCTTACTTTAGATATATAAAACGTCAAAAATTTGAAGTTTGTCCCGTCATTTAGAAACCAAATACAATTTAAAAGAATATTTTTGATTTTGACATTTGATATTGACAACTAACAATTACTGATTGCAACTATAACATTTTACGAGAAAAGGGAGGAACATGGCGATCGAATTGACCTCGCAGACAATTTTTTAAGGATTTTTATTCTTTTATTTTATTCGTCTACACGTGTCACTGGCTCACGCACAAACCGTGCTCATGCCATCAATTGGGAAGAAGAAGAATATTTTACGAACTTTAGCGGGAATCTGGGCGTGAAGGTCACATTGTCTCGGTTCATTTTTATTTTTTTGTGCATAATGCGGTTAAATGTACGATGTGAGTGTATCACGCAGTAAATTAGTGTGTTCGTGTGCAGCGATTGTAGAATTCTAGCAGGAACACCACTGTCCTAAGTTCAGATTGGTTCAAAATAGTAGTTACGTCTTAACTTTACTTTTTTGATCTTTTGTGATAGTGACACTAACAGAAATCTAAAAACTGGAAACTGTAAACTGGAAATCGAAAATTGAAAACTGAAATCTGAAAACTGTAAACTGTAAACTGGAAATCGAAAATTGAAAACTGAAATCTGAAAACTGTAAACTGGAAATTGAAAATTGAAAACTGAAATCTGAAAACTGTAAACTGGAAATTAAAAATTGAAAACTGAAATCTGAAAACTGTAAACTGTAAACTGGAAATCGAAAATTGAAAACTGTAAACTGGAAATCGAAAATTGAAAACTGTAAACTGGAAATTGAAA
Organism: Byasa hedistus; assembly: GCA_029286795.1. Taxonomy (NCBI): domain Eukaryota; kingdom Metazoa; phylum Arthropoda; class Insecta; order Lepidoptera; family Papilionidae; genus Byasa; species Byasa hedistus. The sequence goes on from JAGSMW010000001.1 coordinate 5,348,470, forward strand.
ATTGAAAATTGGGAATTGAGAATTGAGAATTGAGAATTGAGAATGAGAATTGAGAATTGAGAATTGAGAATTGAGAATTGAGAATTGAGAATTGAGAATTGAGAATTGAGAATTGAGAATTGAGAATTGAGAATTGAGAATTGAGAATTGAGAATTGAGAATTGAGAATTGAGAATTGAGAATTGAAAAAAAAAAAACTAGAAACCAGAAACCAGAAACTTGAAACCAGAAACCAAAACCAGAACCCAGAAACTAGAAACCAGTAACCAGAAACCAGAAAACAGAAACCAGTAACCAGAAAACAGAAACCAGTAACCAGACAATAGAAACCAGAAAACAGAAACCAGTAACCAGAAAACAGAAACCAGAAACCAGAACTAGAAACCAGTAACCAGAAAACAGAAACCAGAAAACTAGGAACCAGAAACCAGAAACCAGAAAACAGAAACCAGAAACTAGAAACCAGAAACCAGAACTAGAAACTAGAACTAGAAACTAGAAACTAGAAACTAGAACTAGAAACTAGAAACCAGAAACTAGAACCAGAAACTAGAAACCGGAAACTAGAAACCAGAAACCAGACACTAGAAACTAGAAACTAGAAACTAGAAACTAGAAACAGAAACCAGAAACTAGAAACCAGAACCAGAAACTAGAAACCGGAAACTAGAAACCAGAAAACTAGGAACCAGAAACTAGAAACCAGAAAACAGAAAACAGAAAACAGAAACCAGAAACTAGAAATCAGAAACCAGAACCAGAAACTAGAAACAGAAACCAGAAAACAGAAAACAGAAAACAGAAACCAGAAAACAGAACCAGAAACTAGAAACCAGAAACCAGAAAACAGAAACCAGAACTAGAAACTAGAACCAGAAACCAGAAAACAGAAACCAGAAACCAGTAACCAGAAAACAGAAACCAGAAACTAGAAACCAGAAACTAGAAACTAGAAACCAGAAACCAGAACCAGAAACTAGAAACAGAAAACAGAAAACAGAAACCAGAACCAGAAAACAGAAAACAGAAACCAGAAAACAGAAACCAGTAACCAGACAATAGAAACCAGAAACTAGAAACAGAAACCAGAAACTAGAAACTAGAACCAGAAAACTAGGAACCAGAAACTAGAAACCGGAAACTAGAAACCAGAACCAGAAACTAGAACTAGAAACTATAAACCAGAAACCAGAAAACAGAACCAGAAACCAGTAACCAGAAAACAGAAACCAGAAACCAGAAACCAGAAACTAGAAACTAGAAACCAAAACCAGAACCCAGAAACTAGAAACCATAAACTAGAAACCAGAAAACAGAAACCAGAAACCAGAAAACAGAAACCAGAAACCAAAACCAGAAACCAGACACTAGAAACCAGAAACTAGAAACCAAAACCAGAAACTAGAAACTAGAACCAGAAAACTAGGAACCAGAAACTAGAAACCGGAAACTAGAAACCAAAACTAGAAACCAGTAACCAGAAAACAGAACCAGAAACCAGAAACTATAAACCAGAAACCAGAACCAGAAACTATAAACCAGAAACCAGAAAACAGAACCAGAAACCAGAACCAGAAACTAGAAACCAGAAAACAGAAACCAGAAACCAGAAACCAGAAACTAGAAACTATAAACTAGAAACCAGTAACCAGAAAACAGAAACCAGTAACCAGTAACCAGAAAACAGAAACCATAAACTAGAAACCAGAAACCATAAACTAGAAACTAGAAACCAAAACTAGAAACCAGTAACCAGACAATAGAAACCAGAAACCATAAACTAGAAACCAGAACAGAAACCAGAAACCAGAACCAGAAACCAGAACCCAGAAACTAGAACCAGAAACCAGTAACCAGACAATAGAAACCAGAAACTAGAAACCAGAAACCAGAAACTAGAAACTAGAAACCAGAAACCAGTAACCAGTAACCAGAAAACAGAAACCAGTAACCAGTAATCAGAAAACAGAAACCAGAAACTAGAAACCAGAAACTAGAAACTAGAAACCAGAAACCAGAAACTAGAAACCAGAATCCAGAAATCAGAAACCATAAACAAAAAATTCTGGGTTATATGTGCAGGGCACTTATGTATTTGAACGTGACAACGTCTATTAATTATATCACAAAAAATTTTGATAATAAATTTTATTATTCTTGTTTGACATGTTTATCGGGTTACAAATCAAGTTATACTAACTCTCAATTATATTTGTTAGGGATTTTATTTCTAATTATTATTGAGCAATAGAATACATCTTTTACTTTCAACCAATTCGGGCAAACGCATACCGACTTAGCGGTCGGCGTAAGCCACGCCCACTTATGTGCGGGACATTTCTCAGCACGCGCGTCCTATCTTATACCAATTTAATAGACGTTGTCACGTCAAAAACAAAAGTTCATATTAAATTACAAGCTTTCGCTGCTGTCTAAGCAATGTAGGCGCGTTCGTAACGCTAAAGAGTCAATTTGCACTTTATTGCAGCCGCACAAAGTTCAAATTCAATTATTCTATCAAAACAGTGTGCGTATGCGCGTTGTAGGATCTAACGCCGCGTGCCGAAATTAAAACGTATGAAATAATAACATAAATAGTCACAAAATGTAAGAGCTAAAGATCCACCATACTGATTTTCAATTAGGTCGGCTTCGCGATATTATTTCTTTTGTTTTAGTTTCGGCGCGCGATGTAACATGCATTCGTTTTCACGTCAATACATCAGTCGAGACCAAACCGCGTTACCATCTGGCGGACCTGACAGACTACATTCTCTCAAAAAGATTTGGAATGTGATAGTTATTTGTTCTTAAAAAAATATTATAGTAAATATAACTTATGTACTTTAATTATGGCTTTGGCCACTCTTCTGGACCCCCTATAATATTTAAATATTAGTTATTAGATGAATATATATAGTGCTGAACCCCACACACCACTCATAACCAGGGTTTTTGCCCCGGCTATAAAATAGGCAGGAACAAAGAACATTCCAATTTTTGGGACAGAACGGAGTCTGTCGGGTCAGCTAATTTTAAAAATAATTACGTCAGTAAATGTTCACTGTAATCGCTAAGTGCTTATTCAAGTCCGATTGAATACGAACAGAATGTTAAATGATATTAAGCGAAATTGAATTGATATTATATAACTTTATCCCGGGTTACTTATTTTCTAACTTAAGAACAAACCTCTTGCTTAAAATTTAAACAGGTACTTCGCTAACTTTTATAGGTGATTTAAATAAAACAATTATATGTTCATTAATGAATCCATGAACGGGTGAACATGGTGAACTTACTTATAGGTGAATATAAAAAAAAGAAGAAAACCTGAAAGTATTGAGGACGTTTTGTCCTTTATAACTTTTAGTAAATAAGTAAATGTAGTTCCTAATTTGCTTTTAGATTCTAATCAAATTGAGCATTTCTATTGATTCCATCAAATTTTTAATCAAAATAATCATACTAATCTACAGAAATTCTAATCATTCTAACTCACAGAAAAACACAAAGTATGGATGTAACAAGTCTATATCTGATGATACAGTATTGTTTTCATAATTTTGTTTTAATTATAAATGTAGGTTTTGACCCTAAAACGTTTTATAAAAAAATAATTCCACTCTTTTAAACTTTTAAGAAAGCATAATGTAAATATTACTTTATTCAATCAATCACTCACCAACAAACAGTTCTTAAGTGATGTTCATGATTGTCGACCCTGTCGTTCTGATCTGTATGGTACTGGTCGTTCTGATGGCTGCTGAGCGTTGTTAGTGTCACCTCGTACTTCTTGCTGCACACCTCGTATTCCGATCGCACGTTTTTGACACAGTCAGCGTGCCTCAAATATTCATCTTGATATTTACCACGCGCACACAGTTCCTGCACCACATCGGTTATCCCTGCGTATATTCTCCTGAACACCACCTGTTCATTTCTCTCCATGCAAACCTCCGTATAATTGTCTATACATTTGATACCGGCGCGCAGTTCACTATGAAAACACAAATAAAATTTTATCTTTTATTTTATAATTACATGTAAATAAAATGAAAAATGATTCAGTTCAGCATTTCACTTAATGTTAAACTTAAACTAACTAATACGCAAATTTGATTTGAATTTGTCAATCATATTGCATAAAACTCATTGACAAATTATAAAAATAAATCTTAACCTTTGTAATTGAAATCGCACATATTTAAACAAAATTTCTAAAGACTTTAACTTTCTACCTCAGTCATTCAAGTTCTAAGTTTTCTCATGTATCTACCATACGGTTTTTCAATCAATCAGCGGACTTAGACTCCTGTTATTTCTGTTTGTTTGCCAAGAGGAGCATTATATTAGGATGAGCTAAATGCGTGCTGCATTTACTCTGTTCCGGCAAGCTCTAAAGATAGCTTTCCGAACTCTTTGTACAAACTTCCTATTTTAAGTCTCGATTCAGTAAGAAAGCTGAATAGCATCGTATAGCGCCATTTACGTCAAATTCTATAAACTTTCGCCTATAAACTCCCGCGCTTTCTTAAAGTAACTTTTAGTGTTAAGTTTGAATTAAATATTCCGGTACGAAATAAGTCACCAACTTCTTTTATCCCAATCGAGATGAGATAACAAACTTGAAATAAATAAACCCAAAAGCCGGAGCTGAAGTTGGGCAATGAATTTCAATACCAAATATAGTCAAAAATCATATTTTCCAGCAAAATGTTTTTGTTAAAACACAAAATAAATCCCTCGTTAATTCCTCTTCGTGTTACTTATTAAACTTAATGAGGTGATCCACATAATGATCTATCATTTTTATGAAAATAATAACTGGTTTACTTATTTATAATTATTACAACAAGAGCAAATAATAAGATTTGAATATACCATAGATGGAATCAAATCTTTATTAGAATTTGACATAGATGGTTAACAAAGAACGTTTGATGTCTCGAACTTCAATGTCTTACGCATTCGCCAAAATTCTTTTACAATGGTTAAGTTTATGTTAAGTCATCAATATCTTATTTCGTTTTATAAATATCAATAAATAAGAGAAACTAACATATAAACGCTCATTAATACAAATGCTTCAATTGACATTTCACAAACTTGACATCTTTAGTTTTGATTTGTGACTATGAATGATATTGATGCGAAGATTTATCCGCAGACGAAGCTTTAATCGTCATTCCAACGTGAATTATTTATAGAATTAGTAAGGCGAGATTTGGCACCGAATAGAAAACAAAATGACGAAACATGTACCAAACAAATAAATAAACAAACAGAGAGACTGTACCATAACAAAATGTTACGCTAGAGTTATTATTTTTCTTATATCGTCAACTTGTTTCATAACCTAAATTACAATCTCTATCATCATGGACAAAAGATGGTTAACAAAGAACTTCCAAGGCAGATTTCATTCAAGGGAATTATCAACGATAATATATTTTGATAAATCAGATTTACCCTTTGAGTTTGTCTAAAGAAATTAATGCCATAAAAGAGAAGTCGGTATACTATAGACACTAAAGAAACGTTCATTTAACCACACGATAAAATCTGTATTTATCAAATGTAGTAAAAGCTTAAAAATAAATGGGCCTGAGGAGGAATAAGGTAATATAATTCTTCATGATTTTGTTGAAAGATTTCGTAATTTCATAAAGTTGTTTTTAAGATTTCCCTCACAAATAATCCTAAAGCAAATGCGTGAATTGTGGCTGAAGATAGGCAGAAATTTGCAGAATTGACGGCCAACCTCCAGTAATAGAGAGGCACTTTAAGAAGAAGAAATGCGTGAAGAATGACAATAAATAAAAAAAGTAATAATGTACTTACATGCAACTCTTATCTAATTCTTCTCTTGTAAGAGCGAATGAAATCTCCGGCGAACTTAAAACTGGTAACGCCATTGAGCATCTTTGTAGCAAATCCTCTTCCTTGTTGCAATTTTCCTTTAAAGCGCCTGTTGGCAAGGACACAAAAGTAATTTCAATGTCTACATTAATATCGCTAACTACAAACCTTATTTGTTTATTCTAGTCAAATTTAATATTGATTAAGGCATTCACCAAACCGTTAATTAATTGGATATAACAGATATCGCATAACTCAACGTTCCCTTAGCCAACCACACAGGAGAGGTTAATTGAGTTTAATTATGAACATGAACTTAGTTATATTGTCTCAATCAATAGACTATATTCAAGGTATTTGTTGCCTAAGTATAAAGGATTCTTCTGTGATTATTTTATTAACTCTTTCTTTTCTGTTTTGGTATAACAAAGCTCAATTTATAAAAGTTAAAACGACTTTTAACAATGATACATATATTGATGATCAATGAATTTAGAAAATTTCCCAAACAGAACTTACTTCCCATTAAAATATTTACTCTTGTTATGTTTATGTATAATTTAACAGCGTTCGATTGTTTATAAAATATTGATATAAAGGCATTTGATATCACCTAACATTAGGTAGGAACGTGGTTTAGCACTAAACCTAACAGATTAGAAAAACCATGCTTATTTTTTGTAGCGGTGAAAGAATGAAATCTTAAAATAAACTTGAAATGTTTCGGCCTTTTTGTTCATTGTTTGCGACTTGTTACATCTCGACTTAAGCACTTCTCAAACATGTTTCCTTTCCTTTGAATTTTATACGACGAATAAGAATCCTTAAAAGGTGCCTAAGTTTAGAATATGTCTTATATTTTTATAATCTCCATATTATAAATGTACGGCCGTCAAGCTTACACGTCACATTGTATTCAAAGAAAAAATGTTTGCTCCATAATTCATGATAACTTTCAGAATTTTGTTGTTGCTTGAGTTAGGTTGCGGGTGACGGTGGCAGGCTTTTTAAAAAGGAACAAGAGGTGTTCTCAGCTTGAGAAGCTACTTTAGACTAACTTTATTTAATCAATTCTTAATATATATATTATTCTATTACACTGATTTCTTATTCTAATGACGACAATAAGGTTCTTATGTTATGGTCTGATAGCGCGGACAATGGGTACTTAAGCGATAATACTGTAATGATAGGTCATGTAACGGATCTTTATTATCCATGTGACCCCGTATGTATATCGGTGTCCTAGTTATGCCGATATAACTCCTCCCCCCCTAAGAGAGAGGCGCACCGAAGACTGCTGCAACTGGTGATGGGCTTCATCAGCAGGCTGTTGCAAGGCTGAGTGTTGTGCTGACCTTTTCTTCCACCAGAATTTATATAGGGCGGCTCCGGATGTTGCTACTATAAGAATAAAGTATAATAATATCGATGACCAGCTTGGTGTTGTTGATATTATCCTAGGAGTTTCCTGGGGTTGCTGCTCTATAGCGGTGGTTTTTTCTATTAAGTCCTTGATGTTGTCGAGTTTGATGTCTTTTAGGTTTATTTTCATGGGTAATGTTCTAGGGGTTTCATGCACTCGGGGTAGCGGGATGGTTTCTCTTAAATAAATGAATTTTTTATGAGTTTTAACGTTTTTTCTGCTAATTGTACAATACAATTATTATCTAAAGTTATAAGGGTGACCCCCTTGTTACGCTGATATTGTACTTCGTCGCCGCAGCTGGTTTTGAATACTTCCTCTTGTTTTGTGATGACTATCCAATTATTTTCTTTAATTTGCTCTATAATTTTTTCTATTATTTAATAAAGAATTACGTGAGGATTTTTGTATTTCTTTAATTTGCTCTATAATTTTTTCTTCATAAGTGCTGTTACATTATGTGCATTATGTGGGTCTTGATGCTGGATGAGTTGCGCGATACAGTCGTTGGAATTATGCAGTTGTTCCCAATTTAGGTGGTTACAGATGACTTTATCTTCGGTAATCCTCAGACAAGGCTCATGAGGGTATGCAAATTCGTTATTACCGAGTATTAGGAATGGGTTTTTGGCTACTAACATAGTATAATTTTCATTAGGAATAGGATAAAGGTGTAACAATTTATAAGGGTGTAAGGAGACCAATGGTATTTCCAGTATAAAGTTTAACGATTCATTGGTTCCGTATGCTTTTACTGTAATGGCTTTTTCCCAAAGATGGATGTTTTTTAAATTAGGTTCGAATGGTAGGTTTGCTATAATTTCTTTTTGTAAAAATTTAAGTTCGTCAATTAAGTACATTGGGTCTATTATACTAGGGTGCATTATTCCTAGATGTGAAAATGTAATTGCGTTTTCTAATGATGCTAATTTATCGTATAGCTGTTGAAGCGATCTCGCGATTTCGTTCAATATATTTAGTGAATTCTGCGTCGAGAGTTGTGCTATGTTTTGATTCACGGCTATCTCTATTTGTTTTTGATTTTTATCAATTTGTTCTAGGTTTTTCTGGTATTGATTCATAAAATTTCTCATGATTGATAATGTTTTTCTATTATTTAATAAAGAATTACGTGAGGATGTTTGTATTTCTTTAATTTCATTATTTATTTTAATCGCGTCATCTGCGTCTAAGTTTCCAGTTATTGATTTTATAACTGTCCCTAATCCGTTGATCAGACCTCTTTTGTGTCTGTTGACGAATCTAAAACCTATTGTTTCTAATCCTAAATATGATATCTTACTTTCTACTGTATCTATTAGATATTTTATTTGATTAGACAAAGTTGAATTATTTAAAGAGTTTCTTAATTTGAATGTAAAGTAGGTGCTACAGATATCTAAATATATCTCGCGAATACGTGTTGTGTTATATATTATAGCTAAATGATAGCTATCTGTTTGGTATTGTGCTTTTGCTTCAGTTAGTACTAGAATTCCGTTATGGTTATCTATGGGCTGAATGATTGCTGTGGCTGTGGCGAGCCGGAGTACTGCGAGGCAGGCGATGGCGTTCCTGAAACATTTTCAGGGCGCCTTAGTAAGCGGAAGTGGACTCTGATTGTTTTAGCATTAACATGCTTTCCTACAATTTCTGCTATTTGTTCGGGGTGTAAATGAATGATGGTATAAGGTCCTAAATATTTCGGTTCTAATTTATTGCTTCTAGTTGTTTTGGCGACCTGTTTATAAACTATGTCTCCTACTTTGAAAGGTGCGGACTCGGTATTTTTGTTAGCTTTTTCTATTACCTGTTGTTTTTCTGTTGATAATTTAGAATTTATCAGTTTTTGAACGTTTTCCATTATCTGCTTATGTTTTATTACATATTCCTGATAGAATTCTTTCGGGAAATGTAATTCTAATGGGTTTCTACTGTTTGTATGTCCATATAATACTTCGAAAGGAGTAAATCCGGTGGCTGAATGTATAGCATTATTATATGCTATAATAGCGTATTTCATTAAGTTAGTTGGGTCGTCCCTGTCTGTGATTCGTTGAATTCTAATTAACTCGGCTAATGTGGAATGAAGTCTTTCTATGGGAGAATTTGAATTAGGATTGTAAGGAGTTGTAAAATGTATATTAATGTTGTGCATTGCACATATTTCCGTTATGACGTCGTTATCGAATTTTGAATCTGAATCTGTGGTTATTTTATTAGGAATTCCAATAATTGAAAATATTCCTAGTAATGCTTCTGCTATATGTACGCTTGTTGATGCCGTTAGTGGTGTTGCTTGTGCGTATTTTGTAAAGTTATCTATTATAGTCAGGAAAGTTGTACCTCCGCTACTATACAAATCCATGAACATATGTTCCATGGGTTTATGTGGCGTATCCGTTAATGATAGGGGTAGCTTCAAAGGGTTCCTTACGTATTTACTTTTTAGACATGTGTCACATTTATTAATAAATTTTTGGATTGTCGCTAACATGTTTGGCCAATGGTAATTTCTATGTATGTGTTTATATGTTTCTTGAATACCTCTGTGTATTGTTTTTCCCTCGTGATATTTTCTGATTAAATCTATTTGTTCTGTTATGTTTTCGATTAAGGTTACTCTATTTTTGCATCTAATTAGTTTTGGACCGCGATTACTGAATATATTTTTATAGACTTCTGAAAATAAAATATAGAAGTCCTCATGATGGAAATAGCAATAAAATGTTCTGTCAGGAATAGTGTGTTCTTTCAAAAATTGAATTATTTGTTCTTTCGTGTTATTTATAGGTATCCAAACGTCTTTAATTGTAATTTTCCCTTTGGTTCTATCGTCTACTCTGTATGTTTCGCCTGGGGTCTTTCGGATATGAAATTGTTTTAGTTGACGATCGATTGCATCGTCTATTTCCGGTATTCTGTCGGTTTCAGTGGGTGTTGCAGGTTGTTCTGCATTCAATTGCTGGCTTATAGTTTCGGGTGTTACCGGCATGTCTAATAGTGTTCGAATGTCAATATTACTAATATCAAAGTTATCGTGTGAAGTACTGGGTTGTGGGTCAGGTTGTTTTTGTGGGTTTTTCTCTAAATTATTGTGATGTAGAATTTGTATTCTAGATAATGCGTCTGCGTTTGTGTTTGCTTTGCCTTTTTTGTATTGGACATCGAAGTCATACTCGGCCAGTTTTAATCGCCAACGTGTGAGTTTTGATGTGGGATCTTTCATGGACATAATGTATGTTAAGGGTCTGTGGTCTGTGTATATAGTGAACTTTTTTCCATATAAGTATGGTCTAAAATATTTTGTTGCCCACATGATACTTAGTAGCTCTTTTTTCTACTGTTGAGTATCTTTGTTCGGTGTCTGATAGTGTTCGTGAGGCGTACGCTACTGGTTTATCTGATCCTATTTTGCCTTGTGAAAGTACTGCGCCAATTGCAAAGTCTGAGGCGTCTGTAGTGAGAATAATGGTTTATCGAAATCGGGATACTGTAATATGGGGGCATTCGTCAATATTTCTTTACATTTTTCGAATGATTCTATGAAATCGGGTGATTCGCAGTTAATTTTACTACCTTTTTTTAAGCATTTTGTTAAGGGTTTAGTGAGCTTAGCAAAATCCTGTATGAATTTTCTATAGTATCCTACTAATCCTAAAAATGATTTTATTTCTTTTTGTGTCTTAGGAATTGGAAATTTTTTCACTGCTAATATTTTATCTCATTGGCTTAAGGCCTTTATCTGTTAATGTGTGTCCTAAAAATTTTACTGTTTCTTTAAAAATTCAGATTTATTTATTTGTATCTTAGGTTATGTGTTTTAAATCTATCAAAAACTTGTTTACATTTGTCAATATGTTCCTGAAGGGAAGTTGAGTAAATGATGACATCATCTAAGTACGTCAGTACATTACTGATGCCGCGTAATACAATGTCCATTAATCTCTGAAAAGTGCTAGGTGCGTTTTTTTAGACCGAAAGGCATTCTTAAAACTCGAAATGTCCTCTGTCTACGCTGAAGGCTGTCTTTTCTATATCCTTTGGATCCATTTCTACTTGATGGTATCCTGATGCTAAATCTAATGTGGTAAAATACTGAGCTCGGCCTAGTTTATCTAGGATGTCGTCAATATTAGGTAGTGGGTACTTATCTTCTATGGTTTTTTCGTTTAATTTCCTATAATCAATTACTAAACGCCATTTCTTTTCACCGGGATGCGTCTAATTTTTTTGGTACTAAGTGACTGGACAGGACCAAGGAGAATTACTCTCTTGAATAATATTTTGTTCAAGTAATTGTCCTATTTGTTTTTTAATTTCTTCTGTTTGTTTTGGTGCTTGCCTATAATTCCTTACGAAAATTGGTTTATCGTCCGTCAATCTAAGTTGGTGTTTAACTTTATGAGTAAAGGTAAGTGGGATCTCATCGCTATGAAATATATCACGGTAAGTATAACATAATTTATTTATTTCGCGTTTTTCCTCACTATTCATATGTTCCGTTTTTAACTTTAATAAGTTGTCCTTAAGTATTTTATCTATATTTCCATTATTTTTTATTAAGTTTAAAGATACTGTTGGTGTTTTTTCTTTTTTTGAAATATCTTCGATTTTTTTTAATTTTAATATACTACTATTTTTTATTTGAATTACTTTGTCCGTTGTATTTATTACGGTTGTTAATGCATTTCCGTTTTTTACAGAAACTAGTGATGCTGGGAAGGTGAGGCCATCTATTGATTGTTTCTCAAGAAAGTACTCACCTTCACTATAGTTACATAATAAATTTATGAGTTGTTCATGTTTTGGTTTTACTCTAGTGTAAGACTTGATGTCGTCTTTGATAGGAATTTTAGCTTCGTCCGTATGAAGTATCATATTTTTTATATCTATCTTACAATTGAGAGGGACTAGTAGGTCTAATCCTATTAATCCTATAAAGTCTGAGTCAAAATTAAATATTAAAAATTTGTGAATGATTTTTTTATTAAAAACCCTTTCTGGTAATTCGATAAATGCTACCTTATCATGTTTAGTAGTTGCATGTGCTGTTTTTATGTAATGTAGTTCTTTTTTAACTTGATAATTGATATTTTTATTTTTCAAAATTTGTGAATTTATTAGAGACTGAGAAGCCCCTGTATCAATTAGTAATCGACCTCCTAATTCATTGATATAAATATAGGGGAGGCGACTATAGTTTTGTGTGCTATTAATGAATACTATATTTTCATTATATTTTCTAGGTCTGTTAGAAAATTTTCTTCGATATCTTCCTCCAACGGGTTTTCATTGTTTGAATCCGTTTGAGGTATATCGTCATCATCATGAGTGATTTCACTCTGATAGTGAATTGGTTTCTTTTTAAAATTTTCTGAACTATTCACTGGTTTTCTATATTGGAATTTGTTATTCTGATTTGTAAAATTGGGGTTGGGTCTTTGACCTAAGGTGTTTGGTTTATTGAATGCATTTGTATTTTTATCACGCATTCTTTTGATTTTTAATTTATTTTCTTCTTGTTTTGCAAGAGTTATTGCTTGTTCTAAATTTGAGACATTTTTCATTCTAATTAAAATAGATGTAATCGGGTTTAATTTTTCTAAAAACGTATTTAGAGCCATTTGCTCATAATATTCTCTTTTTATTGGATCTACTTGTATTAAAGCGCTACAGAGATGCCGTATTTTTTCTCCGAAAAAGTTTAAAGAAGCGTTGTCTCTCTCGCAGAGCATCAACTCCTGAACTAATTGTATCTCGTTTCTAAATTCACCAAATCTATTTTGGAGAATGGTCTTTATTTCAGACCAGGTTTTAGCTCCACTACTTTCAGAAAGCGCTTCAACCGCTTTACCTGTGAGTTTATTTCGAATTAGACTAGCGATGCTTATTTCATTGCTACACGTAATTGTTTCCAGGATATTTTCTACACCCTCAATATAAAATGTAAGCGTCCTTTTGTTACCATCGTAACTAGGTAACAAAAGTGACAACGTACTATATCAATTTCTATCGGTTTAGGCGATTCTAGGGAAACTTTTTATCAGAAGCCATTTTTATCTAACTAATAAAAAAAATTCACCAATGAATATGCTAAACAATACACACACAAATACAATTGTGGAAAAAATAAAATAAGGAAAGAGAGGAAACTCGGGAATGAACAAAGTATCTGCTTACCCCACGAGCATTGCCGAAGTTTAGGCTTGAAAGAAGGTTGAGTCTTCTTGTTCTTGCTGCTGCTGGTTATGTCAGGCCCGCAGAGGTTCTTTTGCTCGCGTTGTTTGATCGAGACTCGGAGTTGACTACCGATTATATTCGATCAAGCTTGTCACGAGATACCGACTGCGCCAGTTAGGTTGCGGGTGACGGTGGCAGGCTTTTTAAAAAGGAACAAGAGGTGTTCTCAGCTTGAGAAGCTACTTTAGACTAACTTTATTTAATCAATTCTTAATATATATATTATTCTATTACACTGATTTCTTATTCTAATGACGACAATAAGGTTCTTATGTTATGGTCTGATAGCGCGGACAATGGGTACTTAAGCGATAATACTGTAATGATAGGTCATGTAACGGATCTTTATTATCCATGTGACCCCGTATGTATATCGGTGTCCTAGTTATGCCGATATAACTCTTGTCGAGTAATTTTTTTTTTACGTTTATTCTTCGTCTCGAACGAATTAAAATTTTAGTGAGTACATATTTGTTATTGTAAATGATAAAGAAATTACCTATTAAAATCTGAAAGTAGTGTTCGCGTAAATTGTTTTAATGAATTAGTGAGAAATATTTTTTTCTTTTTTTGGAAGGTCGCCGCGTTTTCTTTGATGTGTTTACTCTATATGAATTACTTAATAATGAGATAGATTCACTAATTTTGTCACTATTTTCACCACCAATATTTCACAAAAACTTTACGTTTGATTACTTGGTTACTCGACGTGTTAATAAATACAACAAACATTTTTATGAAATTGATCTGTTTAAATGCTTTTAAACCAAAATCTCAATTTTAATATAAAAAGTTGCTGTTATAGATATTAATCGTTTCTAATTTTCTATTATATTATTTATTTTTTCCTGCTTAAGTGTTGTGTTTTTGTTTCTCGGATCTGTATTATATTACAACAATTACAATTTACTTATTACTCTACATATTTCCAATCCAGAAGTTGTCTGGAAGAAATCGCTGATAGTGATAAGACCGCCCATTGTGCATTTATCATATAACAAGCAATGTGATTTGTTAATTTCTATATTGTTTGGTGTGCAATAAAGTATTCTCTATTCTATATTAAGTAATGCTGGGCACTACTTTTCCTGTAATTATTTAATACTATACTTAATACATGTTTATATATATAACTGACTGTTTGTTCCAAAACAAATAGAAAAAAAATTAAGAAACATTGTAATGAATAGAACATCACCACGTAACCTAGGCATAGAATTACATTGTTTATACTTATATTTAAACAATTAGATAAGTTGTTATCTAAAAATAAATGATGTGCATGCGAACGTCACGAGGAACGCGAGCGCGTTTCACGCTCCGTACATGAATATCTGTATGTATTCAAAGTGATCGGAAATTTTTATGCCTCCAATCTTTTTCGCCTGGACTGTAGTTAACATTTTTATTATATGATTCTAATGAGATTTTCTCATTACGATATGTAAAAACGTTATATTTATAACATGTTACTGATGGATAGATCTCTATTACTAAAGATCGTCTGGGTAGGTACTACCGCAGCTCCTATTGCAGTCGCCAATTAGTAGTATGCCAACATTACTGTGTTCCGGATTTAATGGCAATGTCTTACCATTCCAGCCTTCCTTGTAACAGCCTACTCATACTTCTCTTGAAGACAACCACGTCGTTTTGAAAAGAATAAATAAAAATGAACTATCACGAAATAAGTGAAAGTTTTATATGTAGCTGTCAAACATGTGCATGTAGCTGTATGCTCTGTAAAAGCTAATACGTTTAAATTAATAGTTGGGTTTGCATGTTACCGGTTTTTACAATTATATACAGAAAATCAACTGCTAAAGTTGTTTTAAATTGAACGTGATAAGGTTATACTCAGTTAAACTATATGTAGATAAAGAATAATAGTGTAAATGTCAGAGTTGTTTTAAACACTAAGCGACTATAGTGTTCGTCATTACTTTGTGATATTGTCAGCGTATATAAACCGAGTTCTTTCTTGACAGTGACCTTGGAGACAATTATTATACTGCTACTAATATTTTTTTTTTTTTTTTTTTTTTTTTTTTTTTTTTTTTTTTTTTTTTTTTTTTTTTTTTTTTTTTTTTTTTTTTTTTTTTTTTTTTTTTTTTTTTTTTTTTTTTTTTTTTTTTTTTTTTTTTTTTTTTTTTTTTTTTTTTTTTTTTTTTTTTTTTTTTTTTTTTTTTTTTTTTTTTTTTTTTTTTTTTTTTTTTTTTTTTTTTTTTTTTTTTTTTTTTTTTTTTTTTTTTTTTTTTTTTTTTTTTTTTTTTTTTTTTTTTTTTTTTTTTTTTTTTTTTTTTTTTTTTTTTTTTTTTTTTTTTTTTTTTTTTTTTTTTTTTTTTTTTTTTTTTTTTTTTTTTTTTTTTTTTTTTTTTTTTTTTTTTTTTTTTTTTTTTTTTTTTTTTTTTTTTTTTTTTTTTTTTTTTTTTTTTTTTTTTTTTTTTTTTTTTTTTTTTTTTTTTTTTTTTTTTTTTTTTTTTTTTTTTTTTTTTTTTTTTTTTTTTTTTTTTTTTTTTTTTTTTTTTTTTTTTTTTTTTTTTTTTTTTTTTTTTTTTTTTTTTTTTTTTTTTTTTTTTTTTTTTTTTTTTTTTTTTTTTTTTTTTTTTTTTTTTTTTTTTTTTTTTTTTTTTTTTTTTTTTTTTTTTTTTTTTTTTTTTTTTTTTTTTTTTTTTTTTTTTTTTTTTTTTTTTTTTTTTTTTTTTTTTTTTTTTTTTTTTTTTTTTTTTTTTTTTTTTTTTTTTTTTTTTTTTTTTTTTTTTTTTTTTTTTTTTTTTTTTTTTTTTTTTTTTTTTTTTTTTTTTTTTTTTTTTTTTTTTTTTTTTTTTTTTTTTTTTTTTTTTTTTTTTTTTTTTTTTTTTTTTTTTTTTTTTTTTTTTTTTTTTTTTTTTTTTTTTTTTTTTTTTTTTTTTTTTTTTTTTTTTTTTTTTTTTTTTTTTTTTTTTTTTTTTTTTTTTTTTTTTTTTTTTTTTTTTTTTTTTTTTTTTTTTTTTTTTTTTTTTTTTTTTTTTTTTTTTTTTTTTTTTTTTTTTTTTTTTTTTTTTTTTTTTTTTTTTTTTTTTTTTTTTTTTTTTTTTTTTTTTTTTTTTTTTTTTTTTTTTTTTTTTTTTTTTTTTTTTTTTTTTTTTTTTTTTTTTTTTTTTTTTTTTTTTTTTTTTTTTTTTTTTTTTTTTTTTTTTTTTTTTTTTTTTTTTTTTTTTTTTTTTTTTTTTTTTTTTTTTTTTTTTTTTTTTTTTTTTTTTTTTTTTTTTTTTTTTTTTTTTTTTTTTTTTTTTATAATGATGATACTAAATACCGAAACCAAGAATTGCAACCTATAATTAATTTAACACGTAACTTCTTAGTGTTATTAATATAATAACACAGGAAAATTTTAACATTAAATCGCAATACTGGTTAATATTTGTTTACCATGTTATTAAGCATACGCAAGTAAAAAAATGCGGTTAGTATTAAAGAACAACACGTATAAAAGAGTAAAATAAAACGTTTGAGGTGTGTACATGAGTAACAGGTGAACGTAGTTTTATTAAGGTCACCGACTGCTGTATTTATATACAGTAGGGTTGCATAACCACATGGGAGCACGGCACATTCGCTAGAAGTAGAATGACAACCGGGAAGAGTTTAATTGTTAGTACAAAAGTTATAGTCAATAGATTTCGCGAAAGATTGTAAATGTATCATCTTTATTTTATACAATAAGATCTCTAAGCGATTAATAATATATGCAGATTCCTACCCAAAAGCTATAAATGTGTATAACTTATAGGCCTCGGAATGAGCTCCCTAGTGAGGTTTTCCCTACGAACTAAAACAAGGAGTTCTTAAAAAAAGGCCTGTTTTCATTTTAGTTCTAAAGAACACTAGAGCTCCAAGGGTAACGATAATAACCATCGCGGTTACTCGTTTCTTACCTTCCTTATAAAAACACTATGCGATAATTATAAATTATACCTTCAATAATACATGATCAAAATATTTTAAATTATACTTCCTTCAATTTGCTTTAAATATTTTTATTAAAACACGGTTCATGAAGTACGTACTGAACAGGAAGATTTATCGTTTCTCTTCATTACAAAAAACCAATATTGTTCAGTATTGGTTAGATCATGCATAGGTGGTAATTGGCTCTTTTTTCATTCTATATTGACATCACTATTTAGTTGTATTTATAACACATAAGCATACGACCTTAAAACGAATGTTGATCTACCATGTATTAAAGCTTGTGATAATTTTATAACACAACCTATCATATTCCGCACGTAATTATTCAGCAATTGGAGTCAGCTGTGACAGGAAGGGAATACCGCCTCATCTTATATTAAGTTGGGTTAATCCTTTGAAATCTTACCCGGTTTTGTGTCACTAATAACGGACTATTATTCCTGTAAGACTATAAATTCAATTCCCCGGACAATACCGCCCATGTATCATTAAAATATTAAAACAATGTTATACATTTTGAAATCAAAAGACGAATAAGTTGAATTTGCATTAGAGATCTCTTCACAGAATATTTTCGTTGCTTTTAATCGCAATACTTTTTTAGTCTTTGTATTTTTACTATCAATTAAATAAGTATATTCTTCCAGCTCAATAAAAACCATTAGAATCTAAGAAATATCAAATGTAATATAAAAGAATCGAAGCTAGAAGAGTATATAAATTTACATTACAAAATTTATTATAATTTAATTATTTTCGTTAATGCGTAAAACAAAATAGGAAAATTTCCGCTATAAATAATGAAGCGCTAATCACTAAGATTGCAAATCTACTTGTCACTGTTGTTATCATCAAATCCAATCTTATCGAATGATGCGGCTCGCGTTTTGAAGGCTAATAAACGAAATTGCATTTCAGGAAAGAAACACTTTTGCAGTACATTTTTAAATTAATTCTGACAAACTTTTCGAAACCAATGTTAGATAAAAATAACGAATGTTTATATCTTGTTCATTTTTATAATATGATAATGAAAATCCCTGACATGGTTTTCACCTTGACAATATTTTGATCGTTGTCAAATGGAGACAATTCTCTTGCCACGCAGTAGCAAACATTGTTATGTCAAGAGCGCAGTATATGAGGTATTAAAAAGTTAACATGTTATATCGATACATATTATTTCTATTAGACAACGAGCGCTGTGGTAATGTAAAAGCTAATTGGTTTTGTCTCGTAGATGAATTGTGTAAAAATTAGACTGGACAGTGTATGTATTTTGACGTATGTCAATATTCAAACATCTAGTTTCCACAATAGCGAAATGTTAAGAAAAATGTTGTGCAGAATTATTAAACCAGAAAACAAAGAAAACTTTATCACACCGATTTTTTTTTATACTACTATGCGACGAGACGAGCAAGACGTTCACCTGATGGTAAGTGATACGCTTGCCCATGACAACATGGCGCTAGTTAAGATGGTACACACTGCACCACATTGCGCTCGTCGCCTTGAGACATAAGGTGTTAAGTCTTGTTACCCCAGTAATTACACTAGCTACAGCGCCCTTCGAACCGGAACACAGTAATGTTTGCACACTACTATTTGGCGGTTGAAATAGGAGCTGCGGTGGTACCCATCCAGACGGTCTTCGGCAATAGAGACCTACCACCAGTATCAATTCAAAAATACAACCATTTCAACAATGATTAAACTTAAAGCTATTGCTTAACAAGCTACTATCGTCGGGACGAAAACAGAATATTTTATCGTGGCAAACAGTAGCTGACTGAAATCTGCTCCCGAGGGTTCCCCTTCGCTGACACATAAACCGGAGAATAATCACAAAGCAAATCGGCCATCACACTGATGTCTCCGCGCCCGCCTTACATCATTTGTCATCGCGCTCAGATGGAATAACTTTTTGCGCGAACCGCTGACTTTATCCCGACTTTTGTAAAAAAATCAACTTACTGCCGAACGCTAATGCGTCCTAAACTGTACTCATATATAACTTCGACATACATCATTGGTCAAGCAAGCTCCTTTATTCTTAACCAAAATATCTCAGTTAATACATTAAAGTAAATTGTGTTAAACATGGATTACGTTGCCCTAGATCCTTCACAGGTCTGGTTTTTGTAAGCTTTAACGTTAAACTCGTTTTCGTTGCTCAAAATACTTTTGTTGTTAAATTATAAAGTAAAAAAACTTTAACCTTTTATATAACGTAAAAATATACACCGTGTACATTGTTTGTACATATCACTTGGATGAAATAGTCCTGCCCGCAAGTACTTATTGATTGAAAAAAGATACATAATTTTGAAAGCTATATTACATTTAATACAACGGTAATTTAAAGACACGAAATGTTTTATGTGTATAACAAACAAGCTTTATTTTAACTAATTTCGAGTTTACCGTTAACAAGCTGTTACCACACAAATTTCTATAATCCGACCTATCTACAGGCAATATGTTTAGATAAAACAATTTCATCCGACTAAAGCAAACTATGCGGTCATAGTCATAAATCGCGTCCAGATTTAGGATGATACAATACAGTTGATAACATTGTATATATATTTCGATTTGCTATAAACATAACTTTATAATGTCATATTATGATTCATAATATGACAGAAAAATGATGACGTTATAATATTGTTCTGCAACTTATATCTCTAGACTAATTGAATTGTACCTAATGTAGAATATAAAAAAAAATTGTCACATGTATTATAATAAATTATATTTGTGAAAGTGTACGATTACTAGACATGTTTGTAACCATTACGACAATACTACTTATTGAATATTAAATCGGTCTATCATAACTGAAACAGACCGAATAAAAATTGTGGGCATCTATAGAAATATAAACACAGTTTGTTAATCGGTTCGAGAAAATAATAAGATCTTTATATTACTATTGCGTTATTGTTAGTTTGCAAATGTTACTATTCACTTTAATATATATTTCGATATATACACACAATATAAAAATATAATCGAGTTTAAATCGTTGATCATTGGTGTTAATCATTTTATTTGTGCAGCGGATTGAATTCGAAATAAGTACGTATTATTGAACGCTGTGGAATCAATTAAGGGTATAATTATTATACGCTGCGGATTGGAATTATTTGTTTTAAAGTACTGTGTTTTATACGAACTCAAGTGTTACATACAACCGACTAAATAAATTTACAATTAAAAGTTTTTATGAAACTTCAACACCACACGTATAAACCATGAAACATGGACATCGGTAACAATTAGGTCAAACGAGTATTTTATAAACAGGACCCTGTGTTTCTTGTGTCCGAACTACACGTAAAAAAATATTACATTCCTTAACTAACCTTAGGACAAATTCTCCAACAATGTTATTGTTTTTTTTATTAGTAACAAGAATTGGTGTGGAAGGCGTGATCATAAGTTTGTAACTAAAAGTACATTTAAATTATTATAGACAAAGTAGAATTGATATTTACTTTTATGAAAATAGGAAAACAAAGTATTTAAAATTCAGAATCGTGTGGTTATCGTCTGAATATAGAAATAATAGCTCCTAGTCTAGTAAGTATCGAACTTTTTTATCGCAATATTTTATTGGTTGAACTTCTACGAAAGTTGATTTTACACGAAATAGATCTTTGCTACGATTTTTCTATATTTGTCTTCTAAAACAGAAAATACCGGTACAATGTATAACATTGGAACTGTGCCCATCAACGTGACGACATGCCTATCTTAATAACAACAGAAAAATATATTCTTCCATTCTATGCTGAAATATTTCACTCAAATGTTATAACACAAAAGAATATCAATTTTAATACAAATCTAGTAAAGCTATGTTAAAATAGTAAAAAAAAAAAATTGTATTAATTAAAAACTTTAAATATTCTTGAGTCCACAGAAAGGGAAACGTTTATTACATAAAAGTCAGACAGAACTACAAAAAAAAAAATCGTCTAAACTAATCCATTAAAAAGGTTATGCATTTTTAAAAAATCATTATGAAAAATATTTAATATTCCTTTAAAAAATTGTGTATCACATTCACTCGGATCGTAAATAGTAACAAAATAATTTTAGTCATTTTTATTAAATAAAACCAATTCTATCAATAATTAAATTAAATACTTAATTTCGTGTAATAAATCATCTAATTATTTTTGTATTAGTTTTACTTACTTGTAATGTTAAACGCCAAAAACGCGCAAATACTGTAAACTAAAACTTTCGACATGTTAATCATAATTGAACACTACTAGAAAATTTATTTTAGTTTTACTTCTTTAGAAAATTTCTTGAAAAAACACAGACAATTTATTTTAAAAATTGGTTAACATGACACGATTATTATTTTAAAAGTTTCAAGGTAATCTTTAAATATTTAAAAGTTTTTCCGTTTGCCGAGATCGAGTACGTAAAAGAAATGTTGCAACCAACACAACCTCAGCATTCACTCTCAAAAGTTCAACTAAATAATAAAACGTAATGTTACCTCCTCAAACAAGTCGAATAACAAAGTTTGGAACGAACGAAAGAGACAATAGCGTTGGAAAGAGATGAGTTCATGTAATTTCTTTCTTCATCTACAAATCAAATTTTTAACAAATATTTAAAAATTAATTGCAATTACTAAAAAAATGTTCTTCAGATTAAAGTTTAGAGTATATTTCGACATAATTAATGAATAGGTGGTTCGTAATATTAATAATCTAGATTATAACGAAAAAATTTATAGCGCTAATACAAATCAAAATAATTTACCATATAATAAACGCAATTTAAAAGTTTAGTAGACAAGTAAATGAATAGTAAATAAAAAAAGAAATTAGATTTTGTAAAATATGCTAATAATTAACTTTATTTTTTATTTGTGCTTTACTTTTATTGCGTTTATAAATGAAAACAATATTTTATAAAAACTCAATTTTACGGATTTTATCACGTTTATGACGCGATAAATTCCATAAAACTAAGCTTTAATAAATGTGTGACATTCGCGGAAATATAAGAAATTATTATGAAAATAATCTATGCAGATTTTAAAACGATAAAAAACGCAGATTTATTTGGCAGCATTTTTTTACTGTCTTTTGACAATCTATCGTATGTATAATTAAGTATATACCATATGTCAAACTTTATAAAAACAACTTAACCTCAATGAATAATATTACGAAAAGTTGTTTATTTATGATAAGAACTAAAAATTTAAACACCTTTTTAGAATGGCTTTAAAAATGATTAGTTACATGTTAAGGACTACACGCAATATGACTAGAAGTTTTGTGTCAGTACGGTGGAAGAATACAAATTCAGAGAAAAAATTAGCAATATATGATCCCTACGTAACGAAAATAAAGAAAAATAAAGAGACATATTTACAAGTAATAAAAATGTTTGAGGGGCACGACATTCGTCGTAGAGGACACGTAGAATTCATTTATGCGTCTTTAGCTAGAATGAAAGAGTTTGGTGTGCAAAAAGACTTAGAAGTGTATAAAGCTTTAGTTGATGTATTACCGAAAGGAAAATTTATACCAACGAATATTTTTCAAGCGGAATTCATGCATTATCCTAAACAACAACAGTGTGCTGTCGACCTGCTTGAACAAATGGAAGATAATGGTATTTAACAAATTATAAAGCTTATTATAACATACCAAATAAACGAATTTATCTATCTTTACACAATATAAATAATTTGTGTTATTAAATATTAACATATACAAAAAGTTAATAGATATTGTTATTGATTGATCAACTTTAAGCAAAATGGAGCAAACCTCCAAATAATTAGCTATGTAACGAAAGGCTTTATTAAGCAATTGTTGTTCTGTATGAAATATTTTTAACAGAATATTACTATTCTTTATAGTTTTCTGTTGCTGGATTAAATAGAGTAGTAAAGCTATCTAGAGATTCATTGTTTGTATAACATTAAACTTTAAACTTAAGGATTGAAAAATAATTAATTGCAAGGGTAAACATTAATTAATTTTTTTTATACTATTTCTACTTTATATTTGCCTAACTTGTAAGAAATGTGCAGAATAAATTTATGCTTATTCATTATTGATCCTATTGGAAATATAAAAATGGTATGGGATTTTTTCACTACAGGTGTCATGCCAGACACAGAAATGGAACAAATGCTTTTAAACATTTTTGGTAAAAGAGGTATTCCATTACGTAAATATTGGCGAATGATGTATTGGATGCCTAAATTTAAAAACCTTAGCCCTTGGTACATACCGGATGAGCTACCCAATGATACTTTGGAATTGGCAAAACTTGCAGTACAAAGAATAACATCTGTGGACCCTGATACAAGTATTAGTGTATGGCAGGTATGGTACTTAGTAAATGTTAATTTCTTCTTGATTATATTGTTCATTGTGGTTCATCATAGTAGTCATAATTACAGAAAAAATATGCTGTGATATATTTTGTCTGGTAATTTCCTTCTCATTGCCTTTGATCTTGATAGAATCATCACCATAGCTTGACGTTGATATATTATTATTGATATTATACTTCGATATTACATGGATTTCTATAATAAGAAACTTTAAATTCATAACATTTTTTAACAAAAAATTTTCTTTTATTGATATTTTATTTAACGTTTTAAATATTTTGTTTATGTGTCAGACGGAGGATATAGAAGAATCGTTAGATAAAACATGGGTTGTTAGTGCACAGAGTCGAATGCAGCAGACTTTATTAGCACAACAACCTCCTGATAAACCATTAACAGTTAAGGGTCCATACTCTGTTTACTTAAAAGATCAGGTTGTGACTTATTTCCTGCTTCTTGGTGAAATTCGACCTGAACAAAAGGACGACATAGATTTAGATGGTAATTATATTTTATCTTAAACATCTACATCAATAGCATATATTTTTAACAAATATTAAAATAAACTGTATTGTTACGCCAAAATTATAATGCAATTTTATGTAAATATTATACCAGCTAAGAAATCCTTATGAATCACTGACCTCTCTAACAACTTCCTGTAGAAACCTTAGATCTAAGGAGTGACTTAAGAAAACTGTGGTAGGATAGGAATCCTGAGGAGTATATTTATAATATAAACCTTAATTGAAAAATTAACATCTTTTTTTCTGTAATATATAATGATGACAATAACTAGTGATGTCACAGAGAAGATTATTGTTTAAGTTATTCATACAAGGGTTTAGTTAATGTCTTTCTGATTTACAATATTAGATTTTAACAAACTTATTTTTCAGATGTGTCTAATATAGAAAAACCATCTGGAATACCAGGATTCCTTGGAAAAACAACTTTACCTGCCATTAAATGTACAGTACATGAACAAGATGATGGCACTATTGTTTCTGTTTGCGCCACAGGTAATGCAAAATATAAAAAATATAATCAAGGTACACCATGTATAAAGTATCCTTTAAGATTTATTGAATTCATTGTTGTGATAAAGTAATATTGCTAAAAGTTCTACATAACAAAGTAAACTAAAATTTACTGCTTTTCAAATATTGGTTGCAATTTTAATATTTTCAATAATTACAGGAACTTCTTCCAGAGATTCTCTCCTATCATGGATTAGACTACTAGAAAGACATGGAAACTCAGTCCTGTCAAATGTACCCGTTATATTCACACTAACAGCTCCTCCTACAGATATAGCAATACAAGAAACACAGCCAACTGTGACAGATGAAGGAAAAGAAAAAAAAACTAATTCTTAATAGTTCTATTTATGTTATTTATTATTTAAATAAACTAATTTGTGTTAACTGTTTATTCCTTTGCATATAACATCAAAATTACTATCCATTTAATGCTACTTAAATATAACAATTTTACATATTTACAAAACAATTCTCACTGACAGCCTCTTGTTTAATATGGACCTAGGTTAGACTACTTTTCTATTAATTTGAAAAAAAAAATAACATCCAGCTATTTTATTCTATGTGAAAAGCAGACATCTTTAATTGTAAGTAATACGCCTGTCTGTAACAATGTGGTGTTAGTTATTATTATTCATACTACACCACATCATACTCATCAATTTGAGACAGTTAGAATACTTTTGAGAATGGTGTACAGTAATATTTGCACACTGCTGTTTTTCAGTAGAAATCGGAGCTACATTCTTTTACAAGATACCTAAAATTTTAGTTCCCAGTTTTATTTACATAAGTTCTTAATTTCTATAAAGTACAATTTGAAAACCTGGTACAAAGTTCATTTAATCACAATATATCTTTCACATCACTGATTGAGGATCCACTAAGTCCATTCATAATCGTCATCTTCTTCAAATGTTATGAATCCCCACTGTCAGGTGATGTTATGCCAATCGGCCTGTGGTAGTAGGTAAGTTTCATTGTCACTTCTGACAACAGTGACTCCAGCTCCATAGTATGGTATTACAAATGCTGATCCATCAGAAGGACCGACAACCTGGGACATGAAGAGATTTTATTAAATAGTAATAGTTTTATTTTATTTAACTCTTGTTAAATAGAAAAACTAGAGCAGTCTGGTGATAGGATCACACTTAATTCCACATTTATGTAATAGTAACTTTTACAACTCTTCTTAGTTAATATTGTATCTTTTATAAAATCTGGAATCATGCTTTATAAGAGTTATGAAGGAGAATCTTATTCAAATAATTTTAAATATAATTATTTACATACCTGTGCTGCAATTAAAATTATGTCTAAAAGCTGTCCGAGGAACATAAATCCAAGTGTACATAACTTTGCTAAGCCAATTCCAGGGTATCCCAAATAGAATCTATCTAAACCAAACATCCCCAAGAAAACTGATAGCAATAATGCAATTTCCAGGGAGTACCCATTTCTAAAAATAAGATTGTGATTATACACTGTATTCATTTTCAATATCTATAAAAAAATTTAACAGGCAACAAAGTAAGGTTAAAAGAGATGGCAATCAGTTAAGGTGATAATTATAACAATGAACAAAATAATCCATTTTCATGTCTATAAACTACCTCAGTTGAAGGAAATGTAAAAAGTAGCATATTATATAGTACTATTTTAATTTATTCCTTATTATAAATTAAACATATTGCCTTGATATAAATTAATCATATTACTTACGTCCATTTACAGGGTAATTTCTTGGTGAAGGTTGAATTATTTGTTTCCAAGCAAATTATTCCATCCGCTGCTATACATTGCACTAGAAAATGTAATATTTTAATTTTTGTTGTTTTTAGTTTCATATATTGTTAAAATTAAAAATTAATTACCGTTGGCTTCACCTTCGGATGGAATTGATTTTCCTTTTGTACAACCCCGATACTGCTGTGTATCTAGATCTATTTGATTTATACTGGGATCCGGACATATGTACTGTCCTAAACGTAAAGTGCTACAGTCTACCGACAGTACTTTTTCCACTTTAGCTTCACCAGAAGCACTAATGCACGAATAAAAGAAAAATAAACAAATTATGCCAACTATACCCAACATGACCGATACGCTAATAGGCGCAACGTAATTTAAAATATTATCCTAAAATACAATGAACTATCACATCATCTCCAGTATAAAGATTTGATTTACTTCATCAAAAGACTCAAAACATATATCTCAAAGTAAATTATTAAAGAAATGCTCTGTTGTGACATATGATTAATTAAAAGTCAGTTGTCAAAATTTACAGTGACGGAAACTTTTTATTGCCAGATTTATTTCTTAAACCGGGAAAAGATCATAAAAATAAAATGGCAAAAATTATACGCGAAGATTCTATTTCCATAGACCATTTAGATTACACCCGCATCGTCTATTTCTTCTATCAAATAGCATTGGCACAAACGTGACTACGTTCCTATTTGAAAGTGCAGTAGATAGAGGAATTAACCCTTGCATCTCAAAGGCGATGAGCACACGTTTATCAACCTAACTAACGCGGCATTATTACTGCCGCGACAATTACCTTTAGGTGAACATCGCGCTCGTGTTAATGCTTCGTGAAATAAATTAAATATTTAATATTAATAAAAGTTATTTAGAAGACAAAATGTATTGGCAAATTTGTCGTGGTTTTATGTGTTCGTATATTCACATTGATTTCACAATGTGAAAATTTTTAAATCCTTTTAGTTTTTAAGATAACAAATAGTATTTAAAAACCAAACATATTTATGAAAATAAATATTGTGAAACTGGTAAAAAAAAATCTCTCGCTACCTTCATAATTGGAACATTTCATTTTACTGTACTGATTTCAAAATACAGGATCAAAATAATTAAAATAACATAATGATAAAGAAAATTTGTTATGCTTTATTCTATCTAATACTTTCTTTGATAAAAAGTTGACAAAACTGCAAATAAAAATTGATGATTTTGTAGTTAATAATGAAATTAGGAGGAACGTAAGCACAGTTTTGGTTTACAAATTTTTAATCGACAGTCGCAGGTTTTTACCTGTTGTTTCACTACATAAAATATCTATAAGTTTTTACATAATTTACTGTATAATTATGTTTAAAAGTTAACAGGAAAATTAATACAGTTAGCGCCATTATTAAAATTTTTCAAAAACTATAATAACAACTTACTCGATTGCACTCCGTTAAGAAAAAAAAATTACGGAGATATTTGTAAAGTTATTCGAGACTAATAAATAAAATTATCAAGTAACCATAATCTTGGTAAACTTGTTTAGAATAAATGATGCTTTATACTCAAATCAAAACGGAAGAATGAGTAGGATATTTTTAATACAAGTTACATGATAATTATTGCCTTTAGCGCTAAGAATATCCTTTTTGATATTTAAATTCACTAGCTAAAAAAAATTTAAAGTTAGGTAGTATTTGACCAACAATCGCGATGGTAAAATGAAGCGATTAGAAGAAGCGCAATGTACATATTAATTGATTTTTATTGCACCGAAAATTTACAGTAAAAAGTTGTAACCGCTATCGAACTTAAATTATAGTATTTCGCAATGCACAAACTTATCTATGTATAGTAACCATTTTGATCTATTTAGATATTTATTTCCTAACCATAAGATGTAATTTCGTAACAGATGGAGAATTAGGTACGGGTGTACCCACTGGACGTCGCATCGCTATTTCGATTTAATTTCCGGATAGTTGCCACGAACTGTCTACCCCGCAAGTATTAATCGTATACGAAATTGTTCATAATGTATAACCCTGTTAACATTTTAAAACTTTAAATAATTTTAAATAGAGTTAGAAAATTACAATATTTATAACAACCTATAAAACCAAAACTGTTTTGCCTCATTTCGTAATGCTATAAGTTTCTTTCTAAACTTATTGTTAAGTAATTACGTTAAATGTTTAAATGCCTAAAATATTAAAAAAAATGCAATTATCGGTTATTGTGTTTTTTGTACAATATATTTCAAAAAATCTTTCCTTTTATTTGAATAGTCGGCACTTGAAATGATAGAGAGCGCTTGCAGTGCTCTTCAGACTTTTGAACCCGTCACTAGTATCGTCCAATTAATTTAAGGACCATTGATATTAAAATTAAATAAATTGACAACTGCATGGGATCATTATTATTTTTTTAAAAGTTTTACATATTCTATTAGATTTCCTAGGGCTCAATTACATCTTTCTGCGCATCGGTCAGCTAATAACTTATAAAAGTAAAAGCTCTATTTGTTGCTCTCCGTTGTTACAAAAAGCCGAAAGAGTAAACCCGACGTCTGATTGATGAATGTTCGTACTTTTTGTATGAGTACACAGAGGGAAGAAATGTCCGAGTCTCTGTAATTGCCTAATTTAGTTCTTGAACATATAGGTACTGTATCTTTGCCGAGGTACGATTTATAGAAAGGTGCGCCCATTTCCGTGGGGCTTCGTTTGAAGTAAATGTGTTCAATCTCGTACAAGGCGGGTTGCCTGTACCGCACTAATTGCAACTGAGACAAATGTTCACGATTCCAACAACACTGTAAGAGCCGTTTAATTACGTCTGAAACATATATTTTCTAGGAACCTTTTAAGCACAGAATTACTTTATGACTTTCGCTCTGAACAAGTAGTGGGGTTATTTGTGCGTGTTGATAAAATGTGCTTATAGATTTATTTAGAAGACTACGTTATTGGTACTTTTTATTAACTTAGTATGCAGTTCATTTTACGAAATCAAAATTTCACTACATTTTTTTAAATTTTGTGTATTTCAATAGTAATGATTTTGTTATTTTAAATATAATTAATGGGGCTTATGAGGTTAAAATAATAGAAAACAAAAATAAAGAGTAAATTTGTTTTCCGAGTAATACAAAAATATTTATTAAATACCGTAAACAAACCAAGAACTTGTATGTGATAAGGGCATTACTGGCTTTGATGGAGAGGCTATTGTTCAATCGGATTATGATCATTATAAGATAATACAACAAATTCCATTTAAAATGATAACGTTCAATTGTGTATACAATATCCGTAATACAATATTCCTGAGTAGATAAAATAGATGCGAAGCGTAAATGAGGACTATAAAGGCGAATGAACTGTCTTAAGATCTAATGGGCTATTCAAAGGGTAATAAAACAAAGCCTTGCCATATCAGAAGTAATTTTACTTCTTTATATTAAAGATTTAGTTTCTGAATGTTACATAGCATAGATAGTAATAAGTAATAAGTAGGAGTACGCTTTATTCCTAAAAATAATAACTACTAAAAGTGTGCGCAACGTGCACGTACCGCCGTAGTAATTTCATATATTTTTTTTAAATTACTATTAATACTAATGGAAACCCAGCGTTTCTCTATCTAACAGAGACATAAATAGATAAAATATTTAAATTTGTTTTTTTTTGTACACATTTATAAGAACGTCACGAAATTTAAAACAAAACGTTTGTATTATATACAAATTATGTACCAATAATGATTTTAATAATAGAGGTTCTCATTATGCTCTAGTAGAGTAAGACAGGCTTTTTGGCCAGTAGTGGATATTTGCCTGTTTATTCCAACTAGTTAAATGATACGCCTCTTTGGCGAAAAACAATGTTTTATTTTTATTTTACTAAGTTTTACCAGAAAATACTAAAAAGTATAACTACTAAAACGGCTGTCATTATTTGTTATTCCGATAAAACAACCTTTATTAATTATTGGAAATAATATAAGTTTTATTTAATTTACTCATAATAGACCAATTCTTATCCGATAATTTCCGCGGATGCTCATTAGTGAAGTGGGAAGTGTTAAACTTTTGCAATGGGCTAAGTTTTCCTGAAGTTTAGTCGGACTCATTACACTTTCAGATAACTCGCCAACAAACCGTGAAACCTCGCACAATCCGCTTCCGTCCGGAGTGCGAATAACGAGTCAACTTTAAAAAAACTTGATCAGGGCGGGCATCTAATGAAATGAAATAGATTTCAGCTACTTCATAACTTACCTTTTCACAACTTTAACAAAAGGAATCTTCAAGTACGAAAACTGATTAATAGAAAAAGGATTGCTTAAATTTGCATATTTATATATTTTTTTTAAGATACTTAATTTAACTTTTCTTTGGATGTCGAGTTATTTTTGCTGCCAAACTGTAGTATGTATACCGATAAGGCGATGGCTAATATGAGTCATTCCTACTAGCGCCACATTGATATGGATAGGCGTAGGACTTACTATTATGGGAGGCTGTTGCCTGGATTTGCGAGGCTGTCATAGTCCAAAAAGAGGCCGCCGAGCGAGAAAGGGAAAATGATCCCTTCTCGGCGCGCATTCGCCGATGAGCTTATGCTCTCCTGATGCCGCCCCTATGAGCGGAGCCGCCGGTGTTGGATGGGGAGTCTGACACCCGGTAACATCACGGCTCGGAGTGCGAGCAGCATGCTAGGCGTTTTCAGCACGCTGCTCTGGAGCAGGGGAAATGGCTGGCCCACAGCCTATCCACGAAGACGGAGTGCCAGGGACCAGGCGCGGGCGGCATAGCGATCGCATGACTCAGTCGAGGCTTTGCCGCCATTAAAACGCGCGGAGAATGAAACGCCGAGTGGGTTTTAGTGGGTGGAAATCCCACATAACCCGGTGCCGCTCCCCACGGTGTCGAGTATCTTCAAAAGATTTCCCCGCGTAAAAAAAAAACCACCTACTATTAAGTTAAGGCCCTGCTTATCTCTGCGAGAAATAAACAGGATGTGTTAATGAAGAGTGGATGTTTTTTCTCTTTCTCTAGTCTAAAGACCACATAATGCTGATCTATTTAGATTGACAATGTTTGCAATCATTTTTTCCGATGTAAAGAGTTATTTTATATTGCTGAAACTTGCTCGTATGTAAATGTGAAATATTTCATAGAAATGACTATTTTACGGTTGTATCAATACATTTTTACTATTGTGTGAGAGGTGGAACGAAATGGTTTGTTCAGCGGGGTTCCGTAGAAGATCTTAGGGATTCTAACTCACTTAAGTAGACCTCCGGGAGGGTTCACTTAGTGGAAACTCCGCACAAACCTGCCTTTCGCCCAGAAAGTAGGTATATTTTAAAGATCTCTCGCCCGACACAAAAAAAAAGAAGTTTATTAATCATTTCATATAAAATACGTAAGTTTCCTCGTTGATTGCGAAAAAATTACTTTATTATCTGTATCTTTTGAATGAATTGATTTGAAGCAGTAACGTAGAGAAAGGAGGCGACATGGACTGGACTTGAAACATGGCGGACGAATTGACCACGCAGACAATTTTTATTGGATTTGTATTCTTTTATTTTGTACGTGTACACATGACATTGGCTCACGCACAAACCGTGCTCATGCCATCAATTGGGAAGAAGAAGAACGTAGAGAAACACTATGCCGATATTTATAATATGTAAGTAAAAAACCTGATTAACTTCGTATCACACCAGAGATATTTTTAAAAAGTTTTTGTATTATTATTTATTCAAAGAATTTTTCTCACTGTATTTATGCAGTGCTTTAATTTTAGAGTGTTACTTAAAAATGACATGCAATTACGTTGACAGTTATTTTTACATATTAGGAATCGATCCAGTATAATTAATCACCCGTATTCTTTTTCATAAGAAAATAGTGCGTGCAAATGCTTTGCTACTTTATATTTTTTTAGAACAATAAACGTATTCTGCTAAACCATAACAAGTTGTGTTCATTTTATAAAAACAGGTGACGACAATAAATTATTTACTAATAATTCATATTACATTTTTTAAAGTCTGATGATGTATAGTGCTGTTCGTCATTTCACTGATTTCTACACTTTATCAAATACAGGCTGCGCGGTCGCTGTGCTCGCTTGCCTAAATAAATGAAACAGTATTTATATTGATGTCAACATTTTATTAATATTTATAATTCACATAATAAAATTATTAATGTATATATCATGCATGTCAAATTATAAACAATTTATATGAATACGTTATATTATTAATTGACCATTATAGGAAATCTTAACACTAAAATTAGTCTTTGAACAGCACGCTGTGTGGTGCAGTCATTAGCCACGCCAACCAGTAAAAGATGGGGACCTGCAAAAATAATATACAATTCATATATAAAAAATTCACAAAAATGTATTAGAAAAATACTATACATATTGTAACAATAAAAACGCACTCATTCCCACATTCATGTGTATACTACTCAGTATTACTAATCAATGACAACAACCAGCTATATTTTTAAGAAAGTTTTATTCAAAGATTTGTAGTTAAATATTTTATGTGAAATTGTTTTAAGTTAACTGTGAACCACTGATTAACTCATTGTAGGAAATAAACTGGCTCTTTTTTGTTTATTGAGTAGGGTGGGAGAATATTTTAAAACACAATACTTTTTTAAGGTAAGTCAGTGTTGTGGGGCGATTTTTACACAATGAACCCCAGTTGTCTTTGTCGACGTTTGGAGTAGTCGCGGGATTTTCGTTTAGAACACAACGTTTGTAACACTATGTTATAATGACTGCTTTATGCAGTCTCAAGCATCCTCGCAAGTTCTACAACAATGGCTGAAGACCACATTCAGCGCAACATAACGAGAGCTAAGCAGGCAAGTATTAAATTACCAGACATATTATTATTTTAACTTACAATGAGTTAACATTTTTCCTCAATTTCACATTGATTTAAGTGATAATGCGCAAGTCGTTAGCCACTGCGTTCCTGACGCGATTATTATTGTTTTATTTTTTATATATAATATACCAAAAAAATACACAAACTGTACTTACGTGTTGAAGCTTGGTGGCTGCGGCTGCGCTTGTTGGGCCGACTGTTGCGCCAGGTTACCGAAGGTGAGGGTGTTTTGAGTCGCTAGGCTCTCGAACGTAGAGTTTGACTGTGTCGGCGCTCCGAAACCTGGACGTAACATACACTTTAATACGTACAACAACAAATATTTAATAATGTAAAGACCAGGATCTTACCCGGTGATAAGTGACTGGTGGCTTTGCCTGCATATGGGCAGGTAAAGCCATCATTCACTTATGCACAGCAGTAAGGTTAAGATACTTACACAGCACCACATTGTGCTTATGGCCTTGAGACACAAACACATCAAAGTATACACACCACTGCTTGATGGTAGAAATTGTCAAGATGGTTTCTGGCAGCAAAATTTACTAACAGTACTAACCTTATACTTGCAAACAACACCACCAGCTTTAAATAAAAACCCCACAGCCGAATTATCGATCTGGTTGTATACAAAATAAGAAAAATATACCAGGTGTCGGTGAGGATCCTCCGAAAACTTTTCCCGGAGAAGTGCCGCCAAATGTGGGGCTGCCGAAGGCCGGCGCACCGCCGAATGTCGCTGGAGCACCGAACCCGCCGCCGGGACTCTTGTTAAATCCGCCCCCGAAACCGGTGGGTGAACCAAAACTGCAATGTAGGTAATAAATTTATGGATGGAACAAGAATGATGGATAAATATATGGAACAGGAGTAAATGTAAAACTGTTGATTATTTGACGCATGCACCGCAAGCAACTGCTTCTTTTTCTTAATGTGCCCCTCCAACTATTGGAGATTGGAACAACTGAAGCAACTGCTGCGATATGTCAAAGCGTAGATCGAAATCGGATCAGGTATTTACAAAAAGCTGTTTAAGTATAGATGGATTTCGAAGCTATTATTCATAATGGGATTTAAGAAAGAAAAAACATTTAACTCCTTACTTACTTACCCCGCAGTTTGTCCAAAAACTGGTTTTGTACCGAACACGGGTGAACCACCAAAAGCTGGAGCTATAGTAAACATAAAATTATGCAAGTTTAACGAAAATAGTTTGGCCATAAAAGTTTTCTACTTACAAAACAACCTTTTCCAGCTGTTTCGTTATAAAAAAAATACAATGTTTTCCATAGAAAGTTCACCTTTTAAAAATTTATAGCTGTCTAATAATTCTAAAAGAAGCTGCAATAGTTGTTTATACAGCAGTCGTATGCGCTACGCCTTTAGATGTGCGGGTTCAATCTCCACAGACTTTAAGCTTACAGTGATAGAAACCTTCGAGAGGAAACCGATATGGTCCAAGGAAAACAGATACGAGAACATATGACAACTCACAACCCGTACTTGACCAGCACTGTAGATAAATGGCCTTGGCTTTCTTCTTGTGAGTGTAACTTCTAATCCCAGCAGTGTAAATAATAAAAAGTATATGTTTATGTGATATGACTAAAAATAACGATAACACTATATTCATAATGAAACTATAGTTACAAGTAAGCAGTTCATCACACTCACATGTTTGTTGTTGAGGTGAACCGAAAATGGATGTTTTAGCTTCAGCGTTACCAAAGGCGCCCGGCTGTGGGCTTCCTAGTGGCTGGCCTGTGGAAGGGGCACTAAAACTACCGCCAGTACCACCTCCGAATATTGATGCTTGCGGTGCAGGTTGTTGGCCTGAAAAACAAACATTATCACTTTTTGTCGTAGCTCTGCAGGGCACATATTATGACTAAGTCATTTTTACTCATAACTCCATCCTTATTTTAAAACGATTACTTTAAAAGACAACAACTATCTAAGTAAAATAAGTGAAAAAAAAAAAATAAACAGCTCTATTTATTATTAATCGAAAATTTCTCACAATAAGAGAATCAAGGTTATTCATCCATCACATCGACCAAGTGCATGTTGGTGGGTATTTTATCATTTGCACAAAAGCTACTGTTCCTTCACCGGGATAAATGCCTAGTTTTAAATGACATGTATTACTTTAAAACAGAATATGAATGTTACTGACATCATTACCATTTATTTTAATCTTAAGAATTTTGTTTTATTTTATAATGTCTTTTTTGCGCTATATCCTTTATCGTCTATGACATATTTTTTTAACAATTTTGGGATTAATAAAATCGTTACTATTTACCGAAAGTAGATGATCCGAATTGATTCCCAGTTGTAGTATTGGCGCCACCACTCCAAAAGTTATTTGAATTGTTCTGTTTAAATGTTGAATTCGCTCCTCCGAATATGGAGGCTGCGGTCTGATTACCGCCGAAGACATTAGTACCGCCACTACTAAACAATGAACCTGAGCTGCAAATATTTGAAAAATTTACTGTTTAATCAGTCATTGTCATCTTCATTAACACCCTCCGTTTACATTAAGTTTATGTATTTATATGATTACATGAATATTTACTGGTAGTTAGGGGCCTGCACTGAACAGCAGCAACAATGATGATTTGAAATTGATAAGTTTTAGCTATAGATAAGCACACGTACGAGTGCAGGCCTGGTGGTAGGACCCACCGGAGCTTTTATTTCTACCGCGAGACAGCGATGTGTACATTACTGCGGTTTGAAGGACGTGGTAACTAGTCAAATTACTGGGTTAACGAAACTTAACATTCCATTTTTCAAGGAGCAAGCACAATGTTTTGCTGTGTATTTAATGCCATATTGTTATGGACACTTAGCATCAGGTGAACGTCTTACGTGCCCCGTCGATTTTAGTAATATAAGATGAAAATAATATTTCAAATCATCAAATGAATGCAGTAATTAGTGTCGAATTTTTTTTAAATTACCTTCCACCAAAGATACTTCCTCCGCTGGTTGGCGAAGCTTTTGTGGTCGATATAGTTGCTGCGGCAAACAGATTAGCCTCGCCTCCACCGAACAATGAAGATCCAGTCGTGGGTGGGGTACCGAAAACGGACGTTTGCGATGTTGGTGTCGTGGAGCCGAAAACACTCTGAGTTGTCTGCGTTGGTGTTCCGAACACCGTCGCTTGTGTTGGCGGTGTCGATGTCCCGAAAAGAGGTGACTGCGTAGTCACACCACCGAACACGGGCTGATTCGCATTCGCGAAACCCCAATTCTGAGATGAAGAATTCCAAAAGGAACTCGTTGTAGTAGTAGTACTACCAAATACTGCTGACGACTTTGTGGTATTGAATATACTTTGGGTGCTAGAAGTCGGCGCGAAAGCTAGCTCTGAAGCCGTCGGATCCGTAGAAGTACTAAATATAGATGCCTGAGTTTTAGGAGTAACTAACGGAGGAGTAGAAATTGCTGGACTTGAATCTAGCGGTGGTTCCAAATCCGGTGTTTTTGGCGTTACAGATGTGGGCGCCGAAGTAGACGGAGGAAATAGTGTAGACGAAGCTGCGCTTCTGAATAAAGACTGGGCAGATGAGGTGCTCGCGGTTGTTGTAGTTGTTGTTGATGTTCCAAAAATACTAGATGATGCAGGCCAATTTCCCGGTGTTGCGAATATAGATCCAGAGGAAGTTGGTTTAATTTCGGATATAGATGTCTTTTGAGAAGCGACCGCAGTTCCAAATATAGAAGACATTGATGGGGTAGTTATTGATTCTGATTTTTTGTCAGTTGACAGTTCACTTGTTGCTGTTGCTGATGTAACAGCTGTTTGTAATGCAAAAGCTTGTGTCGTTGGTACTCCAAATTCAAGTTGCGGTTTAGAAACTGTGGAGAATTTTTAACACATTAGACAACGTCGAAATATGGGCTGCGATATATTTAAATTCGGATTACAAGACTTTTTTTTTTATTTTTGAATAACCTTTATTGTCAAAAATAATTATGAACGAATATAATGTATAATTTATTTAAAAAATTAATTAGTTTTTTTTAAAGCCTTGATAGCGTAGTAGTTTGAACGTCGGCCTTCCAATCCGTAGGTTCGATACGAATGCGATCGGGTTCGAATCCGGTGTGCACCAATGAATTTTACAATTTATGTGCAGTTAGTATAACGCCAGCTAATATCACGTGGTTTGACGGTGAAGGAAAACATCGCGAGGAGACCTACATATCCATGTCATGACCATCCGTAGTCGGACTAGTATGTGAAATGGAGAAGACAATAGCAGACCACTCCTTTATAACTGCCATGAAAGTCGTGGAGTGTTTCATTAAAAACATGATGACCTCGATCCTCAGTCATGAGAAAATACGTCTCAGATGAAGTTCTTATTAGATAAAATATTATTAATGTGATAATTATTACATTACCTGTAGTGGTATTGGATATATTAAATATAGATGGTGCAGTATTTTCCGTTTCTTCCGTTTTACTAATGGGTACTTCGCGTTTTAGCTCATTTTCTTTAGTTTCCGCTAAAATTCAAAGAGTCTATCAGTGAAAGAAAAACTTTTTTAACTTCCGTCGTGGCCCAGTGCATGTATCCGCTTGCCATGTAAAACAGATATCCCGATACGATTCCGTGGCCATACATTGTGAAGTTTGGTTGGTGGTGCGGTTTTTGGAGGCTAGCCACCACCGTCATATTGTAACTCGGGTGTCATAAAACCATTGCAGTCATTCTATGAGAGCCAGAGGATTCTGGACCAGAACACTTCAAAATCCGCTATTTTATTGTCACTTCATGAGAAATAGAGATTAAATTGTAAATAAAATAAAGAAGTTTTTATAAATTACAAAAAACAAACACTTACGAAGAAGGGCAGAAGAAACAAAAGGAGTAGAGGGTTTGTTACTCAAACTTAATGGTTTAGGTTCATCCTTCTTTTCATCAGATAGTTTTTGTGATTCTTTTGTCAGCTTTTCACTTTCTTTTTCCGGGATGTTTTCTTTTAGTTTAGATATTCCCTTATCCCTTACTTTTAATGTAATTTCTGTTTTATTATTCGTATCAACTTTGTTTGTTGTAAAAGATTGGGAGGTAGTTTTTAACACATCTGGTACATTTTGGGATTGGGTTGTTGCTAATGGTGTGGATGATTTTAATGTAAATACATTTGTGAGAGGCTTGTCTGCAATACTTTTAGTTGGTACTTCCGTATCCTCAGGTTCGCCGGTCTCGCTGGAGTTTACGTTTGCATTCGTTAATTGGGATTTCAGATCGGCCGGTAAAGACAAGGGTTTAGTTATGCTGAACAGATTATTAATACTGGTAATTGGTTTCGATGGGAACGCAGCAGCGGGTGCTGCTATCGTTGTTGGTGTTTTAGTGACTGTAAATAATAGTTTATTATTATAGTTAACTTGTTAATAATTATAAATAAAATAATTGCTTATAATTACAATTAATTACACATCTCTGGACCCAATGTGATGGTGTTATAGGAAGGGGATTCATTTACCGTCGAGAAAACATACTGCTCGTTTCGTCACTATCTTACCATATTTTTATTTTAAGCGAGAGATGAGGATGTTCACTTGATTATAAATTGTATACCTTCCCAAAAGTATGAGGCGCTAGTTAGAATAAAATACATTGTATTCGTCACTTTTAGATATAAGATGTTAAGTTTCATTAACTCTACTAAATATGTTAACAATAGCGCCATTCAAACCGAAACACAGTTTATTAGTGGTGTCCCTCTGCTCTATGCCTAAACACACCCCATGGAGCCCTCTCCAGAGCTTTGCTTTTCTCAGAATCATGCCCTTATCATTCACGGTGGTTTCAGCAAATACCGAGACCACATCGTCTGCCTCCACGGGTACACTTATTATACGATGAGCGCTCCGTCTCTCAAAGCTTGCAATTCGAAGATCCATAGTTGTCTTCTACAATAGGCGAAGGTTTACCTTTGTACTTAGTTCCTATTCTCGACCAGATACTGCATAATAGGTGATAGAGTTCTGTATTTAGTCTTAAAATAATAAAATAAAAAGTACCTACAATTTAATGCTGCAGGCGAACATATCTTCTGATCCATGAAAGTGTTCGAATCGTTATTAGCCTCCGAGTTAGCTTGTGACTTATTATGTAACATGTCTTTTAGTAGATTGCGAGTGGTACTGGTGACAGTGACGGGACCAGATGTAGGCTTTTGCTGTTCAGGTTTAACTATTACATGTTTTGACACTTGTTCTGGTTGTTTGCTGCTTGCCGTCTTCACCGGCTCTTGATGTTCGGAATCTTTACATATATTAAATTATTTAGTTAGACGAGCTGAACAAGTACCTTTAACTTGCACTTATTAATGATATAACAAATTCAACACAATTGAGTTAGTTTTATTAAAAAGTAGTTCACAATTGTTTTAGCTATTTTCAAAGTTAAGATGCGTCACCACGTATGTATATGTAATATCAGATATTTATTTATAAATGTAATTGTTAATTCTTATCATTATTACGCAAAAAAAATACTTGCCATCTGTAAACAGTGTTCTTGCTACATTACTCAAGGGTGGCTTAACCAGTTCTATATTACTAACGGGTGTGTATGTGGGTATATTTATTGCTTGTACATTTGTTTTCAAATTTGACTCATGAGGTTTCTTGGCTACAAAAAAAGATAACAAATATGTACATGTAAACAACCCTCATAATGTTGCCATTATTGGGTCTTCTGTCCACATGGAGAGAGTCAACGCTCTACGCCACTTATCCTCCACGTTGGTCAAATGCGGGTAGGTTGATGAATATCGTATGTCCACAAATGCTGTCTTAATGGACAGATTGGTATTTTAACAGTTGACAGCAATACACTAATATAACAAAAAGTTTATAATGCGTGCAGGTTGTGCTAAATTTTCTTACTATTCTACTACCACAACCGTTTAATATTAACTTATATAATAACAGTAAATTTTGCATAGAATTATTTGTAGTAAGATTGTTGAATTTATTATTTTAATTGACAGTTTTCAACTATATTTATTATAGAATGTACCTGCTATCAATGGTGGCTTCATTGTTGCTGGTTCTGATTCTACTTTTTTAGCAGAATTTATATTGTTCTCGTTTTCTTTATCTTTCTTCTCTTTCACACTCTTTTCGTAATTAAGTCGCATTGCTTCTAACTGTTGTCTGAGTTCAACATTGACAGGCTTAATCTTGACAGTTTTATGATTTGATAGCATATCTCTTAACGCTTCTAACTTCTGGTTTGAGAGCGGGGGCTCATTTACTTTATTTTTTTCAGGCTCTATACTCATATTGAGAATGTTTTTCGTTAATTTCGAGAGAGGATCTCTAAAAATATTATTAATATTTTAGGTAATATCTTGAAGCATCACAAAGCCATTTAAAATTAGCTATTGCAACATTAGGGTGCCCCACAATTTTTTGGATGACAGGCCTTGACTTCTAGTATAAAATATACGTACGCGTTGCTTCTCAATGGGGTACTCCTTAAAATTGAAGTAGATTTGAACACGGGCGATATATCACCGCATTCCTTCAATGTGTTACGCAAGGTTCTAAGGACCGCCTGTTGTCGGCTGAGTATCTCTTGCTGCTTCACAAGTGGTTGATAAATATCATCCAGTATAGGACGAAGCATGTGCTGCCCAGGTCTGAAAGATAGTAAGTATGGTTAACAGACAACACTAACTGGACTGCCTCTGTGGCACAATCGGTAAACAATTACCTTTGTAACAGGATCAGCTACATATAAAATTGCAGGGGTAACAAGACTAAATCTTGTCATATGGAGATGAGCGCAATATTTTAAAATTTTATCTCGTAACCCTAACTAGCGTCAAATTATTTTGAATAGGAGTATCATTTACCATTGTCTTGCTTATTTCATTATATGGTTGTATCTCTTGTTAAACAGATTTTTTTTGGGTAAATTCAGTTTCGGAAATAGCAAGTATTGGTTTAGTAACAAGTATGGTACTATTTACTAATTAATTGTAGGGTTAATTAATTAGTTGTGCGATGAAGTTCTTTCAATTTAATTTTCCTTATCTTTTAAGCTATGTTTTATACAACATTTCCTTACTTATCATTTCTTGCAGACATTTCATTCCATTTGTGGTCAATGACTTTATATGCTTGGTCTATTTGATTTTTAACATAATAGGCAAGTTTCTTTATAGATGCAACTCGATTAGCTGTTAGAGGGTCTGCTTGGCTCCAATCATGTAGATGTTTAGTTCTGAAAAATTATAATGGAACATTAGCTTAGGTAGCAAAGGTTATGTTTAAATTTGATCACTATGGCCATTGACCAATAGGATTACATTCAGATTGAAAAGAATATAAGTTTTTATTTTAAAATTGTTCATTTGCTTTAAAGCGGTTCTATTGACTATGAAAACTAGTATTAACTTTTTATATTGCTGCCAAACATAGTGTGTTGTCACATTACTGCAAAATACATATTTGTGTCAAACATTACTGTGTTCCTGTTTGCATAGCATTGCAGATATTAAAATTACTGCAGTAATGAGACTTAACATCTTATGTCTCAAAGCACAATGTAGTGAAGTGTTTATCTTCCTATCTGATGCCACAATATTGTAAGTGAGTGTCACTTACTATCAGGGAAACGTCTTGCTTGTCTTGTTTCTTTGAGAAATTAAAAAACACTTACTCAGCGTGTGTTTGAGCTTCTGCAACTACAGCGCATGTACGAACCAGATCCAATTTTAGCATTATTACAGACTCGCGCAACTTTTCAACGGAGCAGTCCGCTTTTAATTGCTTAATATCACGAGGTTGAATTTTAAAATCGTGCGCCATTAGTTCTATGTCCTGTTGTAACTGAAATAATAACAGAAATATGACCTTCTTGGCCTGTAATGGGCTAACGCTTGGCCTTAATTTCATATGGTATTGTCTATAATATTCTGATTCCTGTACGATGGCAGACATATCACAGATACGCTGTTGCTGCGGTAGATTTATTATATGAAGGTAGTAGTTGGCGAAGCGGGTTCGGAAAAGCTTTGCATCATCCAAACTTCATATTACATGCCAATAGGACCAGGAATCTCCTTACAAGGCAAGCAATAGGACAATGAGTTACGAAGGCATTAAAAATTATTAATTATAAAATTACATTAGCATACCTTGATATGTGTATCTCTTGTTTTAACCATAAATGTGTATAATTCCATTTGAAAGTCATTCACTTCTTTGATGAGCATGTTTTTCAGTTCTTCATTTGCCTTCACCTTATTAATTCTTTCTTGTTCACTTTTTAGTGCTGCGTTAATCTCCTGTGTTTGTATAGGGGACTGCGCCTTGTGTTGTACCTCTGTAGCTACTGGCTTAGGTTGAGCCTGTTCAAGTTTCCATAATATGGCACTTATGTATTGTCAGTAAAGTTTGTTACTAATTATCATATTATGACAGGTTAGGTGGCTGGATACACTTATGACTAGTTTCTCTCTTGTGGAAATGAGTCTTACAACCAGAGGTCGGGTAACCAGCGGTTAAAATAAAATTATGTTACTCTAAGATACGGTCAACTATTATATAACTATACCAGGTAATTTGGCCGACCCACAATGAATGTAAACCAGTGAGCTACATGATAAAATATTGTTCACATCTATTTCCTTCACCTAGCACTGGAGGTTGCGCGGGAGGG
Organism: Byasa hedistus; assembly: GCA_029286795.1. Lineage (NCBI taxonomy): Eukaryota > Metazoa > Arthropoda > Insecta > Lepidoptera > Papilionidae > Byasa > Byasa hedistus. The sequence goes on from JAGSMW010000001.1 coordinate 5,391,778, forward strand.
GAGAAAGAGTGAAGCTATTAGTGCCTATTACCTTATCCATTCCAAACGAATTTTGCGCGGCTAGACATAAAGATATGTCGAAGGAGACCCACTGCCTTAGAAGCAGAGCTGAATTTTAGTTCTTATATTTTTTTGCCTATAGCCTCTGGGCAAAATTATCAGAGGATTCATTGTTTAAGTGAGGATTAGATAAAGCGCGATAGGTTTCCACAAATTCAGGAGGTGAACAGAACAGCTTTATTTCCATGTAAATGGGCTTCACAATGTCGTTAGCGCAGGAAGAATTTTTTTTTCCTATAGCACTGTTTAGTTTTGGTTGGTGTAGGTCCGACAGAACCTATAGCTGCTTCCGCGAAGGTAGGTATAGTCAGGCACAACGTAAAAAATAGGGAACAATATTTACCACTGGAGCTATGTTTTGAACAGGATTTTGAGACGTCACTTCAGTTTTAGTTTCTGTAATTTGCGGAGTAGAAGCTGTGAACAATAATTGTAGTTTAAGACTCACTACCTAACCTTTTTGTAACACTAAAATCTTTAGGTTGATCAACAAAGCATCCAGAATTACTTACCAGGAAATAAACCTTGAGCAGCTTGGGATTTCTGTATGCCAAAAAGTTGCAAGTTAGAATTACCAAATGATTGACTAAATTGACTTAAGGCAGATAGCGCTGGCTGGGGCTCTGGCAGTGGTTGAGTTGGAACTTGCTGTGGAGGTGTGGGCTGCACAGTTTGTAACTAAAAGGGGAATGAAGAAAAGGTTAATTTATATCTCTGCCAAGTTCTCTTGTACAATCTTATTACATAGCACCAAGACAAAGTAAGCATATATGTATTTTGAATAATTACTATTCTTTAAAATTAGCACAATGAAAAACCCACTTTATGTGCTCATAACATACAATAAACTTATTCCTTAAAAAGATAATTACATACAAGAGTGTAGCTTAAAAAAAGGAAGCCTTTTTAATACACAAAAATATATTCACATATATTGTTAGAATAGTTAATTTTCCCAAAATTTCTGTAAAAGTCTGGCATTTATTCATCTTCATGACCATACAGAAGACGCCCACTACAGATATAAAAAAAAAATCTAAAATTTATACACAATAATAACGTGCATATTTGAATAGAAAAAAATACAACATTAACTAAAAAAAATAATTATATTATGAAACAAAACATCTAAGATAATTTGAGGGAAACATTTTTTTTTTAAATCATAATTAAAAAATCATACCACGGGTTGGTTGGCGGAAGCAGAAGTAATAACAGCAGCTACTTGAGGAACATCATCAGGAATAGTGCTAGAAAAAAAAAAAACATTAAATTACACAAAATAAGTACAATTATTTTAATTTTCTATCTAGTGAACCAAATTTTTTTATTTTTATTAAATTCAGATCCAATGTTAGCCACATATAGATTTGAAACTTTTTTATTTTATTAGAGGAATAATAATAAAAATGTTTTACCTTAACATAATATTAGCTGGTAACATTAATGGCCGAGGTGGGGTGCAAAGAAGTGCAGCATCCTTTTTCAAGTTAATTATATTGAATATAGACAATAGACCAGTTTGGGAGAGCACATGTAGCAGTGGCATCGGAGGCAAGGTTTCATTTTCACCTATATACATATAAAGTTTATTTATTAAGTTTTTCAAACATTAATGTTGGGAAATGTATGAGTAAAAAAACCACACACAAATACAACAACATTTACACCAGAATACAGTAATGTTTGCACACTACTGCTTAGTGGGAAAAATTGAGTGCAGTGATATCATCTAAGAATCCTGCTATGTACTGACCCCAAGGCAACTGATGAATAGCACAGGTATCAATAGATAGTCCAATAGGATAGTTCTCTTGCTTTTTGTCTGTCAATGGTAATTCAGGCCTTGCTTCGTCAGTCTGCGAATAAAATAAAATAATTTTATTAATTAAGTAATTACTTGTTGCTTATTTAGATAAGCTACTGTTAAAAGGGGAAACCATTTTAAACAAATTTTTGAAATCTGCTAAAAGACTATATTAACAAACATCTTTAACTAAGTAATGAAAAATCAAACAAGAATTACTGAAATAATTTATAAAAAAATGATAAATAACCTTAGTAAAAAAAACTTAAAGCTAGTTGATCTTAATTTCTCATAGTGTTAAGTGATCAACATGTGGCCATGGTGTTGAACCATGGACCTCAGTGTTACTTATTGAAAATAAAATCAGTAAAATTGAGTTTTAATAAATATTTTAAAAAGAGTTCAAAAATCGTTTAACTTTCCAATTAACAATTATAATATTGTACTACCTGACAGCAATGCAGCCAGTTAACACCATCTGTAGAGCCAAGAGTTGCAATTTCCATACTGTTAGATGATGATCCGAGTATCAGGTTCCTGAATACAAAAAAATATTGTTTACTTATACAAAATATAGTTGACTAAAGATGATTGTAAATTATATTAAATTATTCACCATTGTGCCAATCCATGCAGATAATAGTACCATGGTCTGTTAGTACCTATACTGTAGCATATATCATCATAGTTGCAGCAAGACGGTTGACCACCTTTTGGTGTATTCACAATTGTAACAGCTAAAAAAAATTTAAATCGATGTATGACAAACTCAATACTACTCAATACACCTATAGGAAAGATTATCCACACCATCACAGTATAATATCCACACCAAATTATAAAATGCAACAAAGACAATAATAATTCAAAGGAAAGATTCTATTAGCCTAAGTATAGTGCTTACTTTTTTTTTAGCAGTAAAAATAAATAAGCTGAATTGGCTGAATATGTATATTTTGGTATTGACAAGAATTTACCAGGGCGACTGTTCTCTGTAACATTTTTGTAAACCACTGCAAATTGGTATGTAGATATCCAATATATAGCAAGGGCTTCTAAGGGAGCACCATCAAATAGGTTTGGGGCTGGTACTGTCTTCATTGGTGATAGATCTGGTTTATATTGGCAAAGAGTTCCATCACTGTTGCCTGTGACAATTTGTTTTCCCTTTGGACTCCAGCAAATACATCTGTAATGCCATAGACAAAATTATTACAAAGAAGTTTTATAGATTTTTAACATGATTATTTTATGTTCATGCCTCATAGAAAATAAGATGACCCTAATTAATATACAAGGATATCAAACCATTTAACAAGATTATCAGTAAAATACGACAACTAATAATTTTAAAACAATTTTACCTATAGATACATATTTTTTTGTTGTAAGACTTCTCACCTTGCAGAAGACTGCAGCTTTTTTGTTTGCATAGTAGTGATTTGACTCACAAGTAAGGTTCCATCAAAGAATGCTATAGCTATAGTGTCAGGTATACATGGGTTCCATTGTACAGCAGAAACAAAAGTTGATTGATTGATATCTAACTTTATGGAGAATGATGATGATATATTCTGAAAATAGATAATTTTAACAAAATATGGCTTAAGCTGGATGCAGACCGTGCAAGACCAAGAGCGATGAGATCCTTGGGAGAGTTCCATGTACAATAGTGAATGTCTATTGGCTGATGATGATGATAGCATAAAAATATAGTTTATATGTTACTTTAAAGTATGTATGTGTATGTGAGAGTAGACTGTCTAGTAATAGTTTCAAATTTATATGTAAACATTACTGTGTTCTGGTTTCAATGGTGTTGTCTGTAACATACAGAATTATTGGGCTAATGAAACTAAACATTTTATAACAATTGCTATTAACAGGCATATTGTTTACTAGTAGGTGAATCTTCTCATTATATAATATAATTTTTTTTTATGAAAAACAGGTAACACTGTACATAATATTAGCAGTACATTATATTTTAGTATATAATTTTTTATCTGTAATGGGCTAAGGAATATGAATTTCAGTGATTACATATTCTTTTTTATATAGCTTTTAGTGGAATACACAATTTTATGAAAATAGTTCATTAAACAATGGGATTATATAATGTTTACATTCAGAGTTGTAATATATAACTGTAAGAGATTTAATAAAAAAAATAATTGACAAATGGAGATTTTACTTGGAATAATAAATATGCATCTAAATAATGAATCCCTATTTGCAATATTTCTCACATCTGTTAAATAACAAATAAGATAACTTAAATGTTCTTGCTGAATCATAATTTTAATTAAAACAAAAATTTCAGAACCATTGCAAAAAAATAATAAATGTATTATGTGCTAACCTGATTTTGAAAATCCATTATTTTATAAACAAATAGTATCGTTTTACTTATTACAGCCAACAATTCTTGATCACAATTTATAGAAATATGTGTTGGTTCTATTTGAAGATTTAATGTTATATGCTGAGGCTCACATTCTTTATCTATAAGATCCTTTAAATAATAGGCTGTGAATAGAAAATGAATATATTGGAAAACAGAAATAAAATTAGAGAGTTAGAAGAGAGCATTTTACTTAATCATTTATTCAAAAGGTACCAAACAGTGATCATTAGTAACTATAAAGTTTGCAGGAAACTGGAAGTCAGGTGAGTTGAAATATAAACAAGCATCATGTAATCTTTCAAAAGACTTGTAGATAAAAACTTAAGCCTAGTTGATAAATGGTGTTTAATTTTTTGATATTACTTATTAATGCACAAAATTTTATATTTACCTGACAGTGTGCAATTGGGAGACACAATGAACACAATGCCATATTTGCTGCAACTACAAACAAGGTTATATCCACGGTTCGGTAAAGCATTGTTTGTATTGAAAACCTTAATTTTTCGTTGCAATTTATACAAGAGACTCTGGAAAATACAATATATATATATGTGCACAAAATCTATAAGATATAATTAACAAAATAAGAATAGGACATTGGCAATGATATTTAATTGTTAGCGTAATATAGCGATAACTGGCGCTGGTATTAAAAAATAATATAATTAACAGTAATTTGTAATACTAAAGTTAAATAGTTTTAAGTAATGATATAAGGCAAAGTTTGTTATGATTACCGGCTCATCAACAGAATTTGGTCCAAATTGAACATCCATTGTGAAAGTGCGCCAAAAAAATGCTTCTTATCCAATTATACACACTAACTATTAAACTACAACAAAAATGTACAGAGCAATTTTATATATATTGCGTCAAGCATTTAACGTTAATAATAATACGTTGGAAACATTGTGAAATACGTTATAATCATGAGGACCAAGTTTTTTCGACTTCAATTGACGGATGAAGTAAAGCATCTATCTGTCGCAAGCATCTGTCAAATTGCAGTAGCGTTCGACTATCAAATATCGATACTTTATCGATTTATTTACATAAACATTTATTTTCAGATTTGAAAATTGATGGACAATAAATAATTAGTTACAAACCACATTTTCTCCTCCGTTTCGTTATCATCATCGAAATAAATAATTATTAAAGGATAGAAGTAATATTACCTTTTTGGTAAATTTAAAAGTATTATTAAATAATGAAGGATAGGGTAATTCATTACTTTAAAATTTTGTAATTTTGTATTAGTTTTCTATTATTGTTAGTTTAAGTGTTAGTTGTAGTACTCAATTCAATTATTACTGAACTACCTTACTAAAGTTTTAGACGGTTGGAATTAGTTTGTACAAATAATTTTGGTTAGATTTTTTATTAAAAATACTAATTTCTAACATGTTGAGTTTTTTATGGTAAGCTAAAAATTTGAATGTATTGAGATTATATATTAATAAGAAAATTTTTAGAACTGTAAAGATTGCTGCAATTAAATTATTATTTTACAGATCTCTCATTAATTTTTATAATGACGATTTTTATATTACATTCTTATCAATTAAGTGACCTATTGTGGGAGACACCTGTGTTAAATAACAAATTATATAAAGATGGTCATGACACAATTCCGTGAGACGAGTGGCAAGTTATAACAAAGTTAACAGCAGTATAATAATCTTCATGGAGATCAGAAGTTCGGGAAAGAAGTTGAAATGCTGCAGAACCTTAAATTGATAAGTTACAAGAAAGATCGATTACATTTATACCTCTTCTATTATGAAACATATTTATTTTAACTTTAAGAATGACTGTACAAATGTATTTAAAAATAGTGATTTTGTACACATTGTACAAACTCTGTACGTATTTATAAATATAAATTAGTTGAATAGTTAGAACATTGACATAATTTATATTCAGATAACTCGAAGTAACAATATTGTTACTATATAACATTTTATTACCAATTAAAAATAAAATAATTTCGAAGTAAAATTAATATGTTATACGTTTTTGTATATGAAAAATTGAGTTTGGGTTTATTTGTAGTTACCTTGTTCATTTGTGCATTACATGATATGTAAATATTACTAAAGTGACCGACAGATGATTAATAATTACTGTTGATTATGGATGCTTGACAAAGAGGTAGGTTTCTTTAGTGGTCTGGGTCCTACCAAAGAATTGCAATTTCTGCAGAAAATTAAATTAATCTTTTTAGTGTTTAATATTTTTGAAACAACGTTTAGGCTAACATTTACATTCTATTTTCTACGACGGTTATTGAACTACCTACATTTTACAAGAAAAGTGCCCTCGAGGGAAATTCTGCCGTCCCTTGACTCGGTCGTGGTAATAATGTTTGTTCATTTGAGTGTCCTTCTGCTGGATTGTGCTTCAGAACGGTATTTATCGTAAAATGCATGTATCATACGAAAGGCAGGAATTTGTTTTGGTTTAACAAGTAAATATATGTTAATTTTTAATAATAATTATTAAAACTTTATCATTAGATTAAACAGACACTCATATTATAATCTTAAGAACTCTCATTGGTTCAGTAATAGAACACTTAATAAATTTAAACACTCACAAGTTTTTTTTTAATGTCTTTTCTTGAGAAATATTTTTATATTGTGTTTATAATTGTAAAGGACATTCACTCTATCATAATACAATCTTAAACGATGATCTGTCTTGGTAATATATCACTTGATCCATTAATTACGGTGACATGAGCGTCATGAAGGATTATTAATGCTATTGTTTAAAATAATGTGGTCACTGACTAATTATGGTTTTACTTATTAAACTGGGTTTACTGGATGGTGTATACGGTTAACTTTCCATCAATCTTCGGTATTTAAGGTAAGGTGAAATATCTATAAATTGTAAAAGAAGATATACATATCTACATACAATCTAGATATATTTGACTAGAGAATGACATAGAATCTAAACTAGATTAGACGTAGTCTAGTCTTAGTTTTCTGGTGACCTTAGGCACATTGTGCTTCCCATGCCGTTTTTTGTCATGTGAGCTAATCGTGCTTGTGTGCTGTTTTGTTTGTTAACAAATTTGCGTACGATTACTCCGAGCGTATTCCAAGGTTTTAAAAAAATATCTGGCCTTGTTAATATGAAATTTGTTTACAAATTTCTCAGAGGTGTTTAAGTTTAATACCACATTTGTTTTTGGTTTAAAATTTACGTCTATATAGACACCATTGCACAGCGATAAACTTTTTTTTTAAAACAAATGAAAGTAATTGGTATAAAAAAATTATAACTTATAATTTTTATTATGACTTCATCGATATTGTTAATATGCATAAGATTCCAAAGACAGACAAATGATTGTTTTGTGTTAAAAAAAAAACTTTTATCCACGCGAGACTGTTGCAAGCCTAATAAATTTATGTAAAATCAATGCAACAAATTAAGTGAGGGGCGACGGCACATCCGCGCCGTGTCACAATTAGCGCATGTCCCGCTGCGAGGGATGGTTTGTTGTTTCCTATCGGACAGTTCTGTCGGCCCATTAAAAAGATTTACGACGGACAAATTAACATCTAAACGCTTTTTATGTCTTGTTGTTCGACCAAACTATATTCAGTCATTCTACCAACTAACCACTAAAACAAATTGAGAGTGAAAACATAAAAGAGTACGAGATTGATATCACTTTGTCATAAATTTATTTAACTGTATCATTGATAAATTCAGAGAGATAATTTAATATTATTAATACATAATTGTGTCCTTCAGAAAGTACATTGCATCTTTTCTATTATTTGTACAAATAAGATAAATAATTGACTATAACTTATTACTTCACCGATCGTGTAAGTGATTTTTTATTACTATAAATTGCCATGAACGATTGAAATATCTTTGTGGTGTATAATACGTAACACTTTGAGTTCGATGGATTTGATTCTGGGTTAAGTCAACCAAAAATACAAGATTGTTTCCGTTCAATAAGTCTAATCCCTCAGTTGGGTATTCGTGCTGAAATGATCCTCTTTTATTGGCGTTTCTTTGTTGAATTATTCGACATTTTCATATGATACTAGGGTACTACTGGTGCTTAATTTCAGCGATTGTCGCGATTTTTATGCATAATTTCGAATGTTTTACTCTTATAATTATTTAGTTAATAGTTTTAATACGCCTGCAAAACAATTTCAGAACATCGTTTTAAGTATTCTAAAGAAATTATAACTTTTTTCAATAATTTTGGATAAGTCAAAAAAAGTTTTATAGATAGAAAACAACTTATTCCATGTAAGTTATTTAATTGTTAAATATGTAATATCGTTTTATAAACTAAAAGTACTGATTATCCATATTTTATTAATTTGTGATTCTTTAAATAAAAATAACGGACTTCTAAAACTCCGGTTCAAAGTCGAAAACAATTTCCATTTTTTATTTTTTTATATATCTACGTGTACTAATAATTCAAACATGAAATTCCAAATCCATATGCAACGATATCTGATACCCGTTTTACGTATCCCAAGCCGTGGGTCTCGTGCATACAGGTTAGTATCAATGTGGCACTCTTCTCATACATACAAGTAATTCTTGATCTTTAAGAAATCAATTTTACGGCAAATACGCAATATTTTTTATCGAATACTGTAAGTACAAATAGGATATTCGAAAATTACATTCGCCGATATAATTTTTTTGTTTTCAAATGTGCAGGTTGAAACGATGTCTTGGACTAAAGTGGTGGCGATAACCGGCTGTGACAGTGGCCTTGGATGGGCAGTTGCTGCACGCTCTGCTCGTGAGGGTCTAGTTACTGTTGCGGGTATGTTCAAAGGGACAGACACAGATGCGTCACGTGCCTTGAAAAATTTAAACGCATACCCGTACCCACTTGATGTCACCAGCCCAGACTGTGTCACCGGATTCCGTGATTACGTACGGAGTGTTATGAATGATCATCCAAATTCCAGTACGTTTCGATTTATCAGACGATTTTGTTAAAGTTTTTCAAATATGCATAACATGTTGATTGATTTTTATATTGCCTAAGGTTGATATTTTTTGTGTACTTAGAATTACACGCGGTGGTCAATAATGCGGGAGTTATGACAATAGGCGATTATGAATGGCAAACTCCGGAAATAATAGAGAATACTATTAACGTTAACTTGCTTGGAGCCATGAGGATCGTGTCGACGTTTTTACCAGAACTCAGAAAAAGTGCAGTAAAAGTAAGTAGGAATGCAGTCTATTAAATAATGTGTCACGTCACATACGTAAACACCTTTATATTGTCTCATTCGTACAGTGTTATATGACACTTATAATAAAAAGGCAAAAAAAATAATAAAGAAGAAAAATAGTTTTTTCTTTTTTTTTAACATTGCAATGAGCGGAAATCGTTCCTTATTCATGCAGTTTTGCTACAAGCTCTACAAAATGGATCCGTCGATCTGGTGTAGCTTGCAGGAAGTTGCTGAATGCAGACACCAGAGCAACTATTTAATAATTACAAGTATTGTTAAACTTAAGTCGTAAAGTTAACTTGTTTTCGTTTCAGGGTTCAATTGAGCCGCGTATAATTAACGTTGCTAGCCACTGCGGTCTGCAGCCTATGCCCGGCTTCGGTCCTTACAGTGCGAGCAAAGCAGGCTTGTTGGCATGGACGAGGAGCTTGCGGCTTGAACAACGCGAATACGGCTTGAACGTTTTAGCATTCATACCAGGTACTAAACTACTTTAGAGTATGCATATTTCTGTTGTTAAGAGCTTAAAGACTCGCGGGCTTAAGTTGTCTTAATCCCATACTTTATGTTTAATAGTAGTATTTGAATAACAAACTTTTCATAAGGATAAAGTGTTATGGGTTCATGTGCATTCTGTTTAAATTGTTTCATTAATATTCTTCTACTATAATATTGATATTTTTTGCCACTAAACACTGGTGTCCCAACATTATGGTTTCAAGAACGCTGTGGCCAGTGAAATTCTTGGGGTGTTGACTCTTAACATATGTCTCATTAACGACGAGCGCAACGTGATCAGAATCAGATAAATCAGAATGATTATACAGGAAAATCGTTCTATAATTACTACTATCTCTTTGTTATGAGCAGAATTTTCCAGCGGGTAATATACTTGTTTGTTTGTTTTTGAAAATAAAATAGATACTAGAATTTCATTACACGAGGTTTTAAAAACAGTCAATTTTAATGTGAATAGGCTCCTTTTCTTTGAAAGGGATTTAAAAATTTAATAATGTGGATAACGTCTTTAGTTATACTGCTGCTTTGTGTTGTAAACATTTCTTGTTATATTGTTATAATAAAATAAAACTTAATAATTCTTGGTAATAATTCTAGGTGGATTTGTTAACTCCAGTAGTCTATTGTCTTATCAAATAACTCACGGTGAGGATATGATGGAACATCTGTCGGAAGAACAAAGAGCACTGTACTCAAAGAAAATTATGACCCTCTGTAGTTATCTTGGAGCAGCAGCAAATGATGCTAGATTTGATTCCTTGACAGATGAAAATATAATCGAAACATTTTTTAGAGCTCTTACCGATGAACATCCGAAAGAGCTGTATAAGATTGAATCGTGGAGATATATGTTTTATTACAATCTACTGAAATTGCCAATACCTGAAGGTGTACATAAATGGTTGATACAGAAATTTCTGAATTTCCCTCAGACAGGATAAATACAACAATATTCATAAGAAATTTTTGCTAATTCTTCTTACAAGAAATAAAAGAAAAGGAGGTCTTATTAATGTGAATGAGTACTGTGAAGTAGTATTAAAAGTCTTTATAAATTGTTTCTCTTTCTTTTCAACGTACAATAAATAACTTATTAGTGAGAATAATGTTTTTTTTTTCTTGTTAAAAGATTATTAATAACATATAAAGACTGGAAGCAATGAAGGGTTTTTGACTTTTTATTATGTTCCGCGCATATACATGCTTTCTATATACTTAATATAGATTCGTTGATATTCATCGAAATCATGTCGAGACAATTTTAGACGACTCGGTAATGTAACTGGTATATAATGGATTAAGAAAAATGAAACCAAATATAGTTGAACATTAACTTTTTTATTTACTATATTATATTATGATTATTTCTAAGTAAATACGTCTAAAGGAAATCTTTACTGATATATCATTCTATGTTACTACCTATCCATTGTAAATAATGAAATACATTTGTATATAGTGTCGGTACCGCTGTTCCACATGGAACGTCCGATCTTTTCCCACTAACGATTCCGGCGATGTAATATTTCCCACCGTAAAGCATCATTAACGGTCCCCCGGAATCTCCCTTGCATGTGTCCTCACCTGTTTTGCCAACCGCGCACAAGTGTGAGGATTGTAAGTACGGATAGTACTGTAGACAAAGATTACGACCTACGAGGTTAAGTACCGTTGATTGTTTGACATTTGATACGTAAGGTCCGTTGCGGCCCCATCCAGCAACAGGTAGAGGTAGACCATAGAACGCTTCGTTATTTATGTCAAATGGAGGTAAGCATATGGGACGAATAAATTCTGAAAATAAATAAATTTCGTACAATGAAATGAGTACTAAACATTAAAAACAACCGTATTAAGTTAAATGATCTACATACAGAGAATATAAAAAGATTTAGCTTCTCCGTGCATAGATTGCATATCTAAATAAGTAAATCTTTATTTTTGGTGTGCTCCCACAATATTACAAAAGAATGTCTTTTTTTATATATTACAGTAAAATTTATATTTTTGATGATAGATATAGGAGATCGTACTAGGATATTTTTCTATGCAACCCCTGGAGATTTTATATCGTGTGTTATTAAATTATGGTGACGAATAACGGAACACGTTCGCCGTCCAAGTTATACATGTCCGAACTATTTCCTAGAAAGTAATTTCATATGTATTTTTCTCCGCGTCTTAAATTCACATATATATCGATGACTAATAACTCTGTTGTACGAAACTATACGTCCCGCCCGTTCCAGGGCGCAACATATATTTCAAAGACGTATTCGTATGTCCTACACACTATTGTTTCCGTTTGACGTATTTATACGTCCCGCTCGGTTAACAGGCTAATATTCTATATTCTTGACACATGAGATATCAACGGTATCAAAATGTATTTATTACCTGTATAGAGAGCAAATCCGCGAAGACGAATAAGTGCAATATCATTTTGCAAGCTTTTGCTGTTGAATGCGATGTGGGGAATTACTTTTTCAGCTTTCACTGCTACGTTATTGACACATGACGTCATACCATTAACACTGACTTTGCAATCCCTTGGAAAGGTGCGCTTATCATATTCTGCCATATAAATAACAATGCTGAAATAAAAAAAGAAACAAAAAACGTTGTCTATTTTTCACGAAATTCGTGAAAATTCCGCTTCCTCATAAATTAAGAAAATATTAAAGAAGATAGAATATGTGTGAGAGAGAGTATGTCGGTTTCGTCGATTGCATTTAAGAGTGTGCTCAGGAACTGTATGATTTGATAGCGTCATCGCCTTTTTATCAATGGAAGTACATATGGTTGTCATTCATCCCTTTCGAATTGCACGCATTAGGATAAAGCGGTTCGCTTTTCCTTCATAATGCAAAAAGAGACATTGGAATAGTCTGGTTCCGTCCAGGTATGACGTGGGTGTTTTTAAGAGAAGAGTAAATAGGAATCTTCTATACTTTAGATTTTATTTTTTAGGCTAGTACTTTTTGGCATTTACATTATATCTCCACTTATGATTAGGATAGACCATCATCAAGAATTGGACTATAAAATAAATATATGAAATCATCATCTAAAACATACTTACTCTCTGAGTGTGGCATCATCTTCTGTTACGCAATGTGCAGCGGTAAGCACATACCGTGAACTAATAATACTTCCGCCACAATCAAAATTTGTAACATTGTTACCGCCAAAGTCAAAGGCTGATCTCAAAAGAACGGTCCACGGATACTGATTCAGCTCGGTCTCAATTCCGCCTGAAATGAGAACTAAAGATTTCCGACCAGTTTTTATAATTTGTTTTTAGTACTTCCTAAGTTCAGTTATTTTTTTTATTATTGTTTTTGAAATAAAACCAGTAAACGTAGATTGATATAATTTTGCGGTTTTTGATAGAATTTATAATTTTGAAAGTTTGAGGTTATTTAAATTTTTTTGATAATATTTTTTTTTTATTTTTTTTTATACTAGTTTGCGACGAGACGAGCAAGACGTTCACCTGATGGTAAGTGATACGCTTGCCCATGACAACGTGGTGCTAGTTAAGATGGTATACACTGCACCACATTGCGCTCGTCGCCTGAGACATAAGGTGTTAAGTCTCGTTACCCCAGTAATTACACTAGCTACAGCGCCCTTTAAACCGGAACACAGTAATGTTCGCACACTACTATTTGGCGGTTGAAATAGGAGCTGCGGTGGTACCCACCCAGACGGTCTCCGGCAACAGAGACCTACCACCTAGTGTATATATATAAATAGTTCAATAAAAAATTACTGTCATTTGATAGTTTTTCAATCGGATAAGCGTAGCATTTACCAACAGGTGAATAATACGCCTGTCTTGGTGCTCCAAGAAATATAAAAAAAGTTTGATAATTATTAGCATGTTACCATATCAACGTACGTACCAGCAATGCGATTGACCAAATCGACAGCAACGGGACTATCAATTTCAGTTTGTCGATTCATTCTTGCTTTATTGCTATTTAAATTAGAGATACGTTTGGATATTAGGCTCTGTATGTCTACAAAGAAATATATTATTAATACATTATTAGATTAATCTCGTCACACACACATAAATATAATTCCATCTCTTGAGTCGACTGACAGAAAATGCAATGTAAGCATTAAAGATGTTTTCTGTGCTTTTATGCAAGTTTAAATATTATATATAAAAAATTTGAAATCTCTGCAATATATATGACAAATGCTAGAAAATATATAGTAGTATATATAATAGTCGAGTATACAGTTGCACTGGTTTTGCTTGATCACCGTGGCTCACAATCTTTATAAGTCCATTCTGAGAGCACTTTCAAGTTAAACATAGAAACCGTTTAGTTAAATAATAAAGTTACCTGTAGTGCCTTCGAGACCAAATGTGTCCGTTCCGCAGCAACCATTATCAGGATTAGGTGGTAAAACAGTAGTTTGACATTCACCGCCTAATTTGTTATTGGCAATATTCACGTTAGAAATTTGTGGACGCGTATTAATCGTTTTACCGATAGGTGTAGATACGGGGACAACTAACTGTGGTATGGGTGTAGAAACAACACCGACATTACTAAAGCCTGGTTGGAAATTCTTATAACTAGGATTAGAATTAGGAGGTTTCCTAGTGATTGGTAGCAATCCATCAGGTACGTTTGGCGATTGGATTAATTTTCCAGAGTTATTGTTACTATCTACTCGTCCAAAGCTTTTTCTCTGGCTGTTGGCTAAGTTATCGCGCCTGTAGCTTGAATCAACGTACGGTGGTTGATAACCTGGACCAAACCAAAAATTACTTCCTGTTCCTTGTTTGTTCGCTGTTGTTTCAATAACAGGAAATTCTGGGCAACAAACCTAAAATAACATAATTTTTTTTTCGTTTATTATCTATACATTATCGGTTAAAAATAGTCTTTGCTTTCGATTTTTTATATGTTTTAGTAGTTTCTTAGAAAATACTTTGTTAATTGTTAAGGTTTTCGATAGGTTATTTACACAGAAATATATTATTTATTAATTGTACAAATCAAATATGTGGTTGTACATATAGTATTAATTTTTAGAACAATATGTTTATATGAAAGTGTTAGTAATGTGATGTCAATTTGTATTTGTTTTATTTTTGGTGTTAATTGTAGGTGGTTATACAACTTATTGGGAAATCACAAGAATCAGATTAATACCTGAGCTTTTATTTATTTATAAACAACAAAGCCTGTGCAGAATACTTGTTTTCACTATCAATAATACTCGTAATTATGAAACAGGTTTCTTGTTTGTTAAATTAAACCTTGGGTTATTTTACCCTTTTTAACCAACAAATTGAAGGAAATTTTTATGTCGATACGTAATTAATATGTAATTACGTATCGACGACGTATCGATAGTATAAAAATAATTCTTTCGTATTTTGTTTGTGCTTAGGTGTAACCTTTTACGGGATGGTTTGATGGTGATGATTATTTTCTTAGGAAGGATAACTCTTAAATAAAATGAATAAAAAGCTTAATGTGGGGAATAGAAAATATTAAATTGCACCTAGTAAACGTGTACGTTTTGTGTTTTCAGTTTCTGTTTGTATACATATAGAAAAATAATAATTACGTATTCTCCTCCGTTGAATGTTGAAAATCCATAAAAGTATGATGATTCGTCCTTGGTTGGGTGTTGACAAGAAAAGTGCCTCTTCCAATTCTCTTGTTCTCTTCTATTCATATTGTTGAAGTGTTGACAATTGTCTGATAGAACACATTGCGCACAATTTTCTGCAAAATGTAATGTAAAAAAATACTTTTAATTACTTAATAAACTACATTCGATAATTGGAAAATTCATTATATACGACTTGTACTTAATATTCGAAATATTTAAGTTATATTTTGAATTTATTTAGGTACTTGACGATACAGTAAAAAAAACTTTTTTATTGAAAATATTTGTGAAAAAAATTATAATAATATTGTTAGAGACTCTGCATCTAATTAGGTCTTACATATGTATGTGAGAATATTCTGGACCATCACTGTTCACATTCTTCAGTTTTATTATCATTTAACATCAAGAGGAAATGTCGATAAGAGTCCTTTAATCATATAAAAAGCTGACTTACAAAAACCAATACAAAATGGAAATAAAAGGAAATACCTTCGCTTAAACCACTAGCAAAGATAAAAAGAAATATAACTGCACAAGTTATCTCACAACAACGCATTATTAATTACGTATTTTAAATTTTTTTTAAACGGTTAAGCTTACATCGCGATACGATACGATGTTCTCTAAATCTGGATAGAATACAACTGAATTAAATCTGTTAACATCGAACATATTACGGCCTCCGCGCAATAATAGCGTGATAAAGTAAATCTGGTTGTGAGTGGGTATTTACCACTAATCAATGTTAGTCAGTCTGAATGATGAATTTGATGACACTGTAAATCATTTTTACTATTAATAACAAATTGATCGCTTCGTAGAATAAAAATTACACTTCTAATTGTTGTTTATTCTCATTTACAATAGATGCAAAGCTATTTTGCTAATTGGTTAACTAACATAGTTGTGATAATAACAAAGTGTATTGTATAAAAACTAGAGGTTCTTTTTTATTTCGATATACTCGCTTACATGTATAGTGTAGCAAATGAATGATCGGAAACGGAAAAGTTTAAGGGCTTAAGGTACAGGATTAGAAAATTCCGCCGCAAATTCATATCTTCTCATGGACATTATAAATTCAGTTTTAGCAAAGACAATTCATGTTTGCCAAACAACTAGCAGTATAACCAATATATTATTATTTAAAATCATGACTTCATTTATATATTAAGATAATATCTCCATCTTATTACAGTTATGAGTCTGAGATAGTATTGATTTCTGCATTATTTTCTTACAAAGAATTTCAAAAACTAAATCATATACACGTAAAAATAGAAGGTATAGATGGATATGATGATAAAACAAATTATTTGCTTTGTTACATACATTGCATAAAATCGCAGTCAGTATCAGAGAGATCAGGATAGAGAAGAGATTTGTAGGCTAATTTCTCAAATGCTCAAAGTGAATTTCAGAGTTGCAGCCGTAATTGGCCAATCAGTTGCTGAAATGAATACCGAGTTGACTTGCACGCACGACACGTGAATTCAAAATTCAATTACCAGGGTAACAGACGCCCTTTACATTGACACACAATCAATTGGAACAAACCCCCTTTCAAAGATTAACCGTCTGTTTGTTTAAGTAAAATGCCATTTGATTATAAAAAGAAGTTTAAAGTATGTTCCACAATAAATGGTACAAATCACAAAATTAATAAAACCGTGATATGACATAATAAAATATTAAGATCTTTTTGAACGTGGTAACGATGTCCATCATTGAAGGAGCGATGAAGAAGTATACTATAATTAGAAATAGACGGGACTATAGAATGCTAAGCAGGCTTACTATCGTAAGACTTGAGCATAAGAGCTCTATATCTAGTTTTTAGCTGTCTAACCCATAGGCTATCCCACTTGCAGCCTGAAAGTTGGTTTGTTGAAAGTTTGGATGGTGATAAGTTACACATACCTGGATAGCTACTACTAACCTATAAAACAAACAATAATATTAACTTGTATCAGTCAAACGTACGATATTCAATTTTATGATGTGCTCTATATAGAATTTAACCGATTTAATACAAATTTTTAATATAAACAGTTAATGACAGATCGCATTAAGGTAACGTTATTAATTAATGAGTTCCTTACCAAATTTAGTTTATTAAGAACTTAATTCTAAATTACTGCAATTTTTTTATTTACACCTGTAAACGGTTAAGATATAATTATCGTTGTTTCATCTTTACTATTTGTTTAAGTATTGACATAAATAACCTAATGCAAAAGATGAAGCAGTGTGAGTTATTTCTGTGATTAATGATGTGAATCACATATTGACCATTTGAGAATCTTAATTAACGATTTGTATTGCATACTTAGCGTCATGTCGTCTGGAAGTTAACTTAATATAATATGTTAACTTCTAGATGACATGTTAACAGCTGGAAGTGCACCACAACTTTGATTTAACATTCTTTGTGTGAAGTAAAGAGTTGAGGTTGTGTGATAAACTCGTCCCTCCCGATTTTAGTAAACGTCCTGTTCAATGTTTGCTGTCAATTAACTCCAGGTTGCGTTCGATTTGCCAAGTGGCACTTACTTCTAGCGGTACGATGTGAAGTGAAAGCCACATAGAGGGTTCGTGTATTCGGAGAAATATAATAAGGGTTGTCGAAAGGGGCCATTGTGTCGAGATGCGCCATTGTATCGAATGTGGATGTAGAGCTTACACATACGGAAATCAATGACATCAACGATGTCGTATCACAGTCGTGCTTGTTATTTTGATTTTGTTTTCCGATTAAAATCATTGTTACAACTTTTGATGCATGATTGCATACAATGATTTTGAGGGCTCTTATTTATTATTTGTATGCGCTGTTGTATAACTTTTGATTGTAAAAGTTTTGTTAATTTTTTGGACTGAAAGAAGGCATATCATATCAATTTTGGTAAACCATACTCAATTAATTAGGCCAAAAGTTGCCATGTCCATGGTAAGTAAAATCATACACACAATAAAAAGTATAAGAGAAATCTTTGTCATATACAGCAATGAACATATAGAATGTTCGTGGTAAACTTCAAACAAGCGTCTTCTCCAAACCTTTGCATTATTTTTTTTAATCAATAATTAACCTTAATATATTAGTGTCAATTAATAATGAGATCGACGACGGTAAAATGATTTCGACCAGAATACTTCAGAACACAGCAATACTGTTGTAGCAGCATATTTACAACATGAAGGCGGTATATAGCCAGATGGATACAAGAAACCTCACCACCATTCCACCAACGTCACTTGTAGCTCCAGAAACTAACCAAGACCTCCAGTGTCTCACCTCAAGCTAATGCCTAGCCGCCTCGCCGCAAAAGCTATTACTTGTATCTTTTTTTCTGCTGAATTAAAATCATAGCAAGTACAAAAAACTACTGCCTGATTACCAAATAATAAGCTAAGCTAAGAGGATAAGCTATCTATAAAAACATGAGCGTAAAAAAAATATTGACTGCGTAAAATTTCGCAACTCATAAGTGACTGCAGATAATTAAAATTTACGAATGTTACTCACCGTCCTCCATTTACGTTAGTCAGAACTTGACTATAATTAATTTAGATAATAATACAAACAAGAATTTTCTGTGAAGGTAGTTTAAATTAATTAGATGAGTAAACTTCGAGGGTTTGAATCTTGGAAGTCTGAGAAGTTTTGCCAAACCGTAATAATAAACAAATAAAGAACAGAAATTAGTTTTTTGTAAGAAAACCATAAAAAGATTAATGATAAATTTTTATTTGCAGTTAAAGAAATAAAAGAAATGTTTACACGTTCAAGATATATATTTTTCTGCCAACCTCTCATGGGGATTATAGAAAATAACCCGAGGCAGTATCTTATCAAAACAATATGTAGTAACTAGGTTAGAGGCGGAGTAAAAATGTATCTTTACATTATGCTCTGTCTCACAGGAGCAAAAGCGATTTATTTCAAGTCTAAAATCACTTGTACCGGCTTCCGTTGCAAAACTCGTTTTCAGACTTCCGTTACGAATTTTGTGTGAAAACAGATATTCTCTATAGATAAAATTCACATGTTGTGGTTTTCCTGTTCTACGTAACGTTTTAATTTCAATTTCAAAAGAAAGTTGTTACAAAATAAAATTGGATCCCTTTATGCGCATACATTAAGCGACGCATTTAAAAAATAAATTTTGCAATTCTGCGGCAGCTGGGCTGCTGGAGTCATGTCGAAAACAGATTGCGTTCAGCGTATCTACATATAATATACTAACGGGATATCTATGTACATAGCTCTGTTTTTCGTTCCGCATAGTTAACACTTGAAATATGAAACAAAAAACTAAATGATTTTCCTATTTTATTTGTTACAGAGCATGCAAAATATACAAAATTAATGATTCAGTCAAAAGGCTGTGTATTAAAGACACAACGAATGTTCATCTGGTGGTAAGCGATACTACCTGCAACGAGAAGGTGCTGAAAAGTATGTTTTTAAATCTCGCTTCCAAAATCATATCTTTTTTAACTAATACAATAATAGGTTTAAAATAATACCAGGACATTTTTTTATGTATAATACAGTTTTAGTGTTTTATGAGAGTAAGACAGTAATCAGAAAACTTTCAGATGCATTGCTTTATATTTTGTTTATGTAGTAATTTATTAAAATCACTGTCCGTGTTTATCGTTAATGTGCTCTAAATATTTACTCTAAAGTGATAGTAAAAGTTTTGCTAGAAATGTTTCATTGCACATTTTATTAATAAACATATGTTAGCAAGTGATGAGATACAAAGTAACATTCAGAAGCGGGCAAATCGCGAGGCATTTTTCCCTCAGGTGTAATTATGAAAACGTTTTCTTAGATACCATTCTCACTGGAAAATATATTTTATACTTATTTTAAAACTTACCCGTACGTTTGCCTGTGGGGCTGCTGTAACTACTTACCATCAAGCTAGCTGCGGGTATTATGCTTATTTCCCACCTTATTGCTATAGAAAACGTAAATTCTTTGCAAACCGATCCATGCTCCTATTTTACTTTTGCAATATGACCTTTTAAATTTTGGGCGTGTAGATGTCTTAAGAATATGTTAACAGTCAAGTTTGTGAAAAATTTTCATTGTTGTTCAAATGCTTAACATAGCATTATCATAATTCTAAAAACATTAACAATTTTTTTAATTTTCAGGACCTTAATAATTAATGTAGAATAATTCCGAGCACATTTTACGATTGATATTAAGTTAAAGAACTAGCGTTGAGTTTTAGCTTCAAGAAAAATGGCTTCTTCAGGTATCATTACTGTTTATAAATTGTATCAATTTTAAATCATTGATATAAATTACAAGTACATTGGAAACTATCCCAAACAGATTTTTTGTTAACAGAGTGTTCGGTATCAAATGGTTAGATTGTTTAACTGGTTGTTAAGTAAAATATTTAATTTAACCTTTTTTTATGCAACTCACAGCAGTTAGTAATGTCCATGAGCTATACGACCCGCGTCGCTCTCGTGTATTCTGTACTCAGCACGGTCTAAAAGGTCCCTATACTTGACTCCGACATTTTTAAGCGTCGTTTCGCTGCTTTCCGCTTAGAGAGCTTTTCACACAATCCTCAGGACAATGATCTTTTGACTGGCGTTACCCAGGTGAGAACTGAAAACTGCACATAAATATTTTAACCTCACTCTGTTTATGAAACTGCTGAAAATTGGACTGAAGTGACGAGTTGTAGACATAGTCATTATACGGATACATATCACAGTTTGTAATGTATTTTAGTCATAATTCGTAGTAACATTTTTTATCAAATATATCAACGATTTCCTAAACGTTTGTATAAGAAATAGCTAAGAGAAGTTTCAAAACATGATCCAAAAATTGTGAACCTAAATAAAACACTAACAGAAAATATCAGCTTTTTATTTACATTGATTACTATATTTATAGTTACATATTTATCTAATTCTAAAAATTGTGTTAAGGGTCTATAAAAATATAAAAACTCTTAATACACGAAAAATATTCTATAAAGATTCAGCTCTAAAATGGAAGAAACGTGTTAAGACACCTATTTTACATGAAGTAATCTATTTTACGCTCACTCTTCAGTAAGTAAGGAAGATTACTTTCTTCTTGGTTATAAAACGGGTATCATAAAACATTATGGGTCCCTACTGTTGGTATTATTTGCGGTTGCACTTCAAGTGGGGGGAAACGAGCAGAAACGAGGCTGCTATGTACCGAATGCCTTACGGTATAGCTGCGCGATAAATATTTTTGGCTATGTAATTTAACATTTTGTTAACTTCGTTATTATTGAGATAAATTTCGTTAAGACTTTTCGTTACTCGACGTATCGGACTAGGAGGAAAAAATATTTATTTACTCTTTATTTCAAACTTTAAATCTAGGCTCAATCAATCACCAGCCTATAGGCGCCCACTAATGAAGAAGGCCTCCCCTCAAAGATCTCCAAAAGGAATCTAGGTTACAACAGACAAGCTTACTGATTGTGTGGAATTCTCTCGAAATCAATAAGTTAATTTATGATTTTATACCAGCGTTTAAATTATAGCCTGTTAAGTTACTGTCTAATAATTGTTAAGTTCGCCAAACATTTAAAATACCACTTGAATTAAATGAACAGTCAACTTCTTGTATTCACGACATATGTATAAAAAACTATTGTATTTTGTATCTAATATTTTATAAGCGCATAATACACTTCCTAAAACGTATAGCGTTGAAAATATTCAGGCGTTTTCTATGTGTATTTACCTTTGTTAATACATTAACGAGTCTTTAAACAAACTTACTGCGTTACTGCCCTTCGTTTATAATATTTGCGAATATTTGATAATAAATGCGTAAGGGGAAAGGTTGTCTCATATATTTCGTTATCTATGCTTCGCAGGTGCTGACGCTTCACCACAGTTTAAATATGTTTGTTTTTGAGTTAATTTGAAATATGTTTCATCGCTATTATAATTCTTATACGATATCAATATAATATTTTCAATGTTATCATTTTTGTTGTATAAATAAAATTTCAATAGTTAACGAGTTTTAGGTTCCTTTTATTGTAGCATTTTTTTAAACATTACATAGTATTCATAAATAAGGTGTTTTAGAAGAAAAGAGTGTTAGAACACTATGACATACAAATGTTGTAGCGTGAATCGACCTGTTTTTTCTGTAATGGTCAATATTTCTGCCTTGGTGTTGTATATATAACTGTGTCTGATGAACTATATACTCATTTGTGATTTTATTCCTCATAAATACGAGCAGAAACAACAGTCACGTCTACTAGTGAGATCACATTAAGAAAACGTTCTAATTACGTTGCGCCGTTATCCATATTAAAGTTCGCCGGTTTACGAGCCCGGCTGGCGGTGGACCGCAATCAAAACGTTTCCACAGTTCCTCACGCGGAAATAAATATATTCTAGAAAGCTCTTCCTTTTTACACGACTGTATTAATTTTAATAAACTTACCATTTATGAACAGGTATTTTTAAGATAGTATCTAAACTAACTAGTGACTAGGTAGTAAGTGATATTATATGAAATTACGTACGTTCGATTACATAACCTCATTCAGTATGCAAAAACCTCTGTTCTGGTGTTAAGTGCGGTAGTGAATTGCTTGGTAACGAGTCTTAACATTTTACATCAAAAGGCGGGGAGCTTCCTTTATAACATCTTATTATTTCAGGCAGACATATATATGTGTACATATATTTTAAAAACCTGTGAACCTCCTGCTCGCTTATTGTTTAATTTAAATAAAATATTTCTTTATATGTTAGATCTTTGCAAAAGGAGAAGTGAAAGTGGCAGAAATAAAAAAAAATTCCAGAATTTCCTCAAAGGAAGCCAATTTGGTTTATGTAGTCACAAGTTTTAAGTTTTTATTGTATTTCAGTACAAACACCTAAACACAGTTATTTAAAAACTTGATAGGTTTAATCGTGTATTCTAGTTCATGTAATTTGTTCATTGAATTTTGGTAAATACTATTATTGTAATTGTAAAATGTTAGGAGTTTTTATGTGTAATCAATTATGAATTACATTTAAAATTATTTAAAAGCAATGAACTACGAAAGAAAATTAAAAGCGATTTGACCACTAACAATAATTAAAAACTTATAAGTGCCATGTGATAGCTGCGACGTCAGGACATCTGTCATCCCAGTCCTCCCGTGATCATGACTGCTGCAAAGCGGTCGAAACGTCGGCATTAAATAAATAAACGCGATAAAATCCATAAATTTTAGTTTTATTATATTGATATTCGCGGAAAAATAAGAAATAATTTAAAAAAAATTAAGTAAAATCTTTTTTCTTTCTTTTATACAATCAAAGATAAACAGCTTACAGTTAACATTTTATATACTACTATGTCATTTATGAAGGTAATAGCAGTTCATGGTGTAATTCATAATTATTATTGTGTCATTACAAACGATGACAATGACATTCTTTAGGTATCATTCCACATTTTTCCGGTGCCAATCGTTAGATATAATGATAGTTTTCCTATGTTAAGAAAGAAACCTTTTTTATCGGTAAATTAGAATCAAACACAGTTGCTTTGTTTGTTTCAACTTGATAACACTCACAATAATGACAAATTATTTCGAATAAAAAGTAAACACGGTTAATTGTTAGTATTTCTAATAATGATTCATTTTCATATTTTATCACTTCCAGGAAATAACAATTACGAATCATGAATGTTGTCGCTGGTAAGTTTACAGAGATAGATGGATCCATTTCAAAGTACACGCCTAATTGTAAGTTTTGGTAGTTACCAAGAGAAAGGGGTAAGTTAGTGTGCTTAGGTTATTGAGATGACGGACGACTTATTGTTTCTAGAACGTTAGTTTATAGTAATTTGTGACCATTTGGGTACTCGCTACAGTCTGGCTATTGCGTACAAACATTAATATGACTTCGTTAAAAGTACCTCCGTACCTACTCACTATTTAAAGTAATGAGCACAGTGGTGTTAAGTGAATATCCCACCGCAACATTATAACAATATGTTGTTGGGTTATTATTCATTTAATAAAATAAAATAACCTCAGTCTCTGTAGTTCTAACTGAATTAGAAAAAAAAGTTAAAGGTATTCCGTAAAAACTATAACGCCAAGACATTAGTCATTTCAGTCTTGCTGTTACTAAGGGTGCTTGTAAAGTACTTAGAACTTTGCATAAAATAGTTAAAATAATCTTTAATGAATCTGTCAAATTAAGTTTCATAAAATGTTTCAAACTCATGTAAATATTGGGGAACAATATATCGCGATCTATAAATAGCGATCGCAATACATAGCGAATCTCTTTAATAAAAAAAAAAATACTTAGCTTCTATTAATATTTTTATCTTAGTAATCTTTAAACTTAAACTAAGTCTGAAATGGTTAAATATGGTTAATTTTGGTCTAAAAGCCTAACAAATATTGTCTAACACCAAAACGCCTTTGTTAAAAATAAAAATTGAAACACACGGAACATTTAAAAGTGTTTTTAATATGTTTTTGAAGTATATAATAACTCATTATATTTTCAAGTATTTTAATTGTTAAGATTATTGTACACGGGCTATTCAAATTCACTGTTTAACAAATAAATGCGCAGTAGAATCTCTTAGTCGTCAGGGTGCCTGTTAGAAGCCCCTTGAAGATTTATGTCTTGACCCTGGCGATAAAACAATGCTCTGTGTAAGATCCCCACATTTTGTAGAATAATGTCTTTAGTCTACGCTTAATTTAAATCCGGCCATATTCACTAGAAGACAGCAAATATTTATGTATTATAAAATGTCGAAAAACAAACCAATAAAAATACAATTGAAATATCGTACAGTTAACAATCTATTTTTGGAATTAACTTGTAAAATTTAAAAGATAAATTTCATCATCATTTCAATCTATTAATTCCATACCTTCCCAAGAGAAAAAGAATTGAAACATTCACCACGATAGCGTGTGGGTTGGCAAGTAGGTCACAGAAAAAGCTGATATTCATATACTGGTTTTATTCTCTTATAATAGTATTTGTTGACTCGTCTAAGTATAGATTGGCGGAGGCGAACCCTGACCCGCCTCTTAGAGAGAAAAATAGACAATACAAATTCAAATTCAAAATTCAAAAATGTTTATTCACCAAAAATACATTTTACATAAACCGTGGAGTCACAACAATATGTACTTACTTTTTCCATATGTGCTTCTTTTGTTTACGATTTATATTCTGTTTACTTATTCGATTTAAATTGTGATTTACATTACACGTAAGGCTATAAAAAGTGTAAATAATTCTGCAATTTCGTCTGGCCCAACACAATCAACAATAAAAGTTTCGATTTGGGATACTGTCGTTACAAAACGCGTTTTCAAATATCGCGAATAGCAACACCGTGACAGCCAACTAACATTTGTTTTCTATCCTCCAGAGGATTTTACGAATGTCGAGTTATTTTCATTTTACGATCCGAACGAATAATCGCCTACTTGTATAATCTTTTCACTAGATTCTTTTGTAACAGTGATATTGCTCAAAATGTTTATGAAACCAACGAAGTATCAAGAAGAGAAGGAGGTATAGCTTATGATTTGCTAACTCATAAATATGTGGCGCTAGCTAGCATGATGTACAGTGCACCACAACATGGTCGTTTTAAACAAAACAAAATATGTTGAGTTCCGTTGGCCTAGTAAATACACTAGCAATATCGTTCTCTAAAGTGGAAAAGAATAATGTTTCACACTACTGTTAGATGGCAGAAAAAAAACACTGCGTACTTAGACCGTCTTCAATAACTTAAACCTACATCCAGTAAAGGAATATATTCGTCTATACTTTTCTTACTAAACTATTTTTATAAGCATTAGTCCTTAATAATTACCTCAAAGTTTTTAGTTAACATAACCTAGATTGCAGTTAATCTTAGTTATTATCCATTTTACAAATACAAAAAGTTATTTTTAATGGATTATAATTAATGAAAAATTATTCAAAGCAATAATTTTGAGGTTATTATGAACTGTTTATACTAAACGCTGCGGTGAGCTTGTAAACACGTCATTACTAACAAATGGTATGACAAAGTTAGCGTTCACTCGTCTCGGTTGAAGTCTGAAAGTTTGCTTCTGCATCTGTTTCCTTCCAGTTTGATCCCTAACCGTTCAGTCGTATGCGGCGTTTAGTTATGAATAGGTAGAATGTTATATTCAACATCGCTATTCATAACTTGTAACGCCTTGTGTGTTCTAGCATAACCGTCGACAACTCTCACCTTGTTAAATTCTCTAGTGGGGTGGAACGTCATGGGATCGATTATTCATAGTTACCCGTAACATGACGATATATTAAGAGATACGCGGTTCAATTTTTATATTTTGGTAGTACGTCCTTGTGCTTTGATCGATATAACAAAAATTATTGTTTTAAATAACTATCAATGTAAGAGTTACGAAACATAATTTCGAACGTTTTCATAATTCCATCAGTTTTAAGGTTATGCAATGAACTTTGAAACAAATCTTTTTAAATGAAATCTGCCTATGGTAGTAATTTAATTTGATTGTGAAAGTTTATTTAAAGCAAAAGGAAAAGCATACAGACAACTTGTTTAATTTTTGTGAACATCCGTATGTATTACAAACGGTCACGAATTTTTTTTTATTTCATGTATAAATTGTGTAATGTTGTGAAGAATTAAGGACGCTGCCAAAATAAATATGAGAATTTATTAATACAATAAAGTTTTAAAAATTCTAAATCGGTGTGATGAATTTATGTTAATTTCATATTGAATAATTAATAATTTTTAGAGACTTAACTCCAGACAAAATTAAATCTTTATCGTGGTTGCCTTTTGATCTCGGCTAGGCTTTGTATTTCTTATATATAGAGAGGTAACCGAGCTTGAAACTAGTGCCAGCTAATTTTCCGTCGGAGGATCTGTTAAATTTATTGTCTCGAGAGATAATATTTCTAGCCGGCATCCGTTCAAAAGTGCACGACTCCGGGGTTCGCTTACAAGTCGACACCGGGCTTGAATGCAGCGAACGTAACGAGCAGATTGACTCGCGACTTCCTCCCCTTTAATCTCCAGGGAAAATACTTGACTCTACGAACGCCCTCCATCGTATACATTCGACATCTAGAGGTACAATACAGCCTTGCAGGGCCTCGTATTTCAATTATTAAATATTTATTGGAATTCAATGAGCCGTTGTGGTCTTGTGGTTTGTTTGCTTGGATAGCCTTATGCAAATACTAAGCTAAGAACTATTTAAATGGCTGAGTTTGCATCGATTTTACTGTATGGATAATTTAGAAAATATAAAAGTTATTTTACTATAAAATTTATTCATAGGAAGCCATACTGAAGTGTCGGGGTTTCTATTAAATGACCCGTGTCTTGTGAAGAGAAAATAATCGATATTATTTACTCGTAATCGCGGTAGCAAGTGATAAAAATATAAAAGTCAAAGGTTTAAACTTTTGAAACTAAATTATCACTTTCTTAACCGGAGAAAAGAAATTACCTCAATTTATTTCAGCGCTGTGACTGGGGGGGAAATTTAGGTGCTTAATGCAGCGACGCGACGCGTGCGAGCGCTTTATGCTGCCTTGTAATTTCCCAAGCGATTCGGACATCGTTAACATGCATTCATGTAAAACGGGGAGACACTTTAAACGGCTCTTTTAAGTCTTTTTAAGTTGTTTTAATTCGTGCTGTGATTTAGCCTGCGGGGCTAGTCTTGAGCACCTGTCATTTTTAAACTAGCAGCAACTCCGTATAACAATTTTTATACGTATAACGAATATTATATTTAACAGTTCTCATTGTGATACAGTCCTGCTCAAAAGAATGTGTCGCTACGCTACATTGTGTTCATTGCTTAGAGACAGCTATATCCCTTCAAGACGAAATACTTTGCAGAGGGTACCCGCTTAAACGATCTGCGGCTATGGAGGCCTGCCACCAGTAAACTTCCAATTAAAAACCAACGGATATGTAACCAATGGTTCCACGTCTTGAGGGATTACACTTGATCGAGGTTATGAATAGGTTCTTCTCCTTACTAACTCAAACTTCCGTCTAAATCGGGGAAACGTGAGTTTAATTCTTGCTTTCACTTTGATATTTTAGACGTGTTTAGTATAGGCTATATTTTCCAGTGGATTTTTAATCTGTGACAAAATGACAGTTGCCCCAGATTTGGATTTGCGGTCGGAGCGCGTGCGCCTCTCCCCGCATTTCGCAATTAAAGTATATCGAATGAGTTGAATATCGGAAGTTATTATACACTACACAAAAACATATACAAAGCGCAATGTGAAGCGGATTGGGGTACCCTAAAGCAATCGACGGCAGTGACCAAAGTAAAATTTTTTTTCTTTCAACTATTTGTTTTGTGATATCCAGCTCCGCATACCGCGGACGTGACAAAACATGTTGAATTTTGTTAATATTGTCTTCTTTTTAGTACATGGATACATATTAAAGATAATTTTCCGTATGGCCATGTATCCGTTAATGCGAATTTCTTTGTAATACAATGTGAAATTTAAAAATTGATTTATGTTTTATTAAGTTTAAATAGACTGTTTTTTTTAAAGTTGAATCGCGTTTATTAAACGGAAATGGCAGACTCTTGTTGCCGGGATATTAGCTTTCTAATCTGTTCAGAATATCATTTCCTTTTGTACCTCATGTTTCGCTTGGCTCTAAACACGATTTCCTTTCGTGTGCCGGCAAATAAGAGCGGGAAATCTAAAATATACGCCAAAAACGTAGGTAATAAATGTAAAGGTAGAATAGTCGCTGTAACTACGTTATTTTAATTTTAACTTTTTATTACTCACTAAGTTAGTACCGTCCGATTGCAATATGTTTATTTTATATACTTGCCAGGATATACAGTACTCAAATTTGTTTACTTATATATAGTCAATCCGTTTCGAAAACAATAATTGTTATTCACCTAATTTCATTCCGTCTTTTAAGAACCTTTCTATTAACAGAGATTTGATATTTTTAAAAAAACTATTTGGCTTAAGCTTTTTTTAAGACATGATATCAGCTACTAATTTTATAGTTAACAGTCACTTTTACCTAGATACTTATTTCGTACACAATCCATAAAGTTCAATCTCGTTAAAGTCGAAAACGCTTTTACGCTTTCGCGACGATTCCGACTTTACCGATACCTTTCGATAACTAGACGGCATTAACCACGCTTGATATATTTTTCAACCGTAAATATCTTGGAAAACGCAAAGGCGCACTCCACTCCTCGCCTTCCTTAATCCAAAGTCTGTTTCCTCAATTGGATAGGGGAACGCTTAAGGAAAAGGATATCACCAGGTGAACGTCCCCATCGTTTTATCGAATTTATATAAAACAGAATTTTTTTAAGTAATCGCCATGTTTTTAGCGAAACACCTGTTTACTGTGTTATAGTGAACTATTTGATAGAGAAGATATTTCAATGTATGGCAAACTGGTTGAATTGACTTATATTACCGGTGATAGACTAGTGTCTTTTTATTGGAACTGCAAAATAATACTAAGTTCCAGTTTAAAGACTGCTGTTGCTAATGATAATGCTGAGCTAACGAGACTCAACATTTCATAGCGACGTTAACTAGCCTATATTGGCATAGGCAAGACTTATCATCCCCGGCCTTGTAATCATCGGCTAGTAAGAATAGGACTAACGCGGTAAAGGAGACCACACAGGTTTTAGTAGGTCCCACATAACTTTGGCTTCTCCCAAAATCAGGGTACCTTTTGAAGATTTCCCCCACACAAAAAAATAATAATATCCCATCCTGTTAGTCTCGTTGCTTTGTGTAATTAAAAAAATATAAGATGTAAAGCTTCTCGGCCTATAATTAAAAATATTAGAGTACGCAAGTTGACTTTTGTATTAAGAGAAATTTCGTTACACTTAACTAGCGTGTCAACAGGGACACGAAGCTCTCCCGGCCTGACGTCTCCGGCAAATTAACTAATTACCACCTCGCCAGCAGCTAAGGCGATATTTACTTGCCTCATCACGACATCCTCTGTGCGAAGATTGAAACTCTTCTGCAATTTGATTTAAGGAAGTCGTATATTTTCTTACGTTAATAAGACGGAGGATAATTAACTAAAAAAAATTTTTGATCCTCAAAAAATGTCTTTTATGTTCGGCGTGCTCGGATGTTTTCAATATGTTTTTATCTTATAAACATCTATATGAATAAATTAGTTTATTTGTAATACACAAAAAACAGCTTTGATAATTAAAGAAAACTTTGTTTAATAATTAGAAAAAATATACATGAACAGTAAAACGTCTGTCGAGTTAAAGTAACTACAAATAAATTTTAACTGTTACCACTTACTATTTTTATTGCTGGGACTTGAGTTCGTTTACAAATAGAAAGCACAGGTTATAAATACTTACTAGTTGGCTATTTATTTCGTTGGCCAAAAGTGAGCGTCTTCAAAAGCTCTTAATCTTGGCACAATTGCCTCACAATATTTTGGAGCTGAAGTTTCGTGGGAATCAACCTACGCATCTCCAAGTTCCATCACCATTTCGATCAAGCTTCTATAGAGGATTCTTAATGATTTTTGTAATTCATGTACGATTAACTCACAAATGTAAATACATAATAAGATAATATGAGCAGCGTTAATGTTAAGGAAACAGAGTTCACGTGAGAATCCCTATCATGAGCTTTACGGTTTTCGCCTGACTTCGTCTAGACACAGTCGTTAGAGGCTTAAGCTTTCAGAGCCCTCTATAATTTCCATTTTCAATTATATAATTACACAATGTTGGTATTGATTTAATACTATAAACAAAACGGCAATATACTCTTAAAATTATTATAATTTTTAACACATGTTTGTTGATTAATAAATTTATTTTAAGATTTTGCTAAATTAATTACTATTGGATCTGTAATGGTATCACAAGTTACCTCTAAAATTTGTACGGGTGAACTTTACCGGTAGGTAATTTGCACATTCCTGTACTTAGTTATACCTTCACATAATTAAGTCTTCACATAACAAGCGGTTTCTGACGCGCCTGATCAAGTGTAAATTTGAAGGCATCGTGTAAACGTTGTACAATGTTTAGATATAATGAATATTATCTTTGTTTATCACAACGGTCGCTTGATACAAAGAAAATTATTTACAAAATCCTTTTTCAATATTTGCGCTGCTATTTCTTATAATTTTCTTAAAGCTATGAAGGGTACACTTCATCTTATTCATAGTTTATTACCTAATAAAATAATCAAAGCAACTTATTTTAACTAAATCCATGTCGATTATAATAATTACATAAATTACGAATAAGATTAGCTACCTCTGCCAGACGATGGCTAAAATTACTACAAACTGTACTACTTAAATACTAACTACATTATAACTTTTGTTGGGTTGATTTTGTCATAACGTCATTTTAACTAGGGTCACGTTTTTATTGGAAAGTATATAGGTATCACTTAGGTGACCGCCTTGCTCATCTAGTCACCTTGCGGAATAAAAAAAAAAATTTCCCAACAGACGCAACTATGATTCCATTTTTTAAAACTATAAAATGATGGATAAACTTCAATTATTTCGTAATTACCTATTGAGGTATTTGTTCCTTAAAGGTAAAGTTACTTACCTGTTTCAATAAACGCTTTCGTTCATCGTATATTCCTCAGCTTCGAGTAGATTGTATGTTACCTCAACGTAATTAAACCAAGTACAGACGGGATCTTTGACGCGTCTGATCAGATTGCAAAATGGCGAACGCGGAGCGAGCGTTGCGTTAACACGGCAAATGAACGACTTAACGTCTTCGAGAATACTGCTTTAAGTACAAGCTTTACTTCTCTCGACAAAATTAGTAAAATGAAGTTTTAATAAATTGCTAATATCCACTTAAATATAAAAAATCAATATATATTCTATTACTTCCATTTTTTTTATTTGGAAACTGGTTCATTAGTAGTGCAGGCTTATAAGGTAAAAAAACCTAATAACGGATATTTTAATCTATCTTAGGAATTAGTACTATTGACTATGATCGAACTGGCAGTAAGAAGTGTAAAAAGAAGGTACTGTACTATCACTGTTATTGTTCATTAAACTTTTTTTAATATGTTGTGGTTTATAACATAAACTACACTTTATATTGTAATATAAATATAACTACATTTTAAAAGGATACAATAAAAAAGAGCTAACAAACATTTTCCTGGTTAAAAAATAGATAATAAGTTTCGAGGGCGTATTCAAAATATATACACGATAATATCACGGAATGGACTGCTTTTCGTTATGCACACGGCATCTTTCTTCCGCATATTTTCTTCGCCTCTAATCAAAAATATAGAAATATAATAAATAGGATTCGTATTCGGCTCGCACTATTCACATTTAATGAATAACTCATAAAGCGTCAAAACTACGAGAATTTCCTGCGTGTTTTCCTATTGTTATATTCGTTGAATATTCAAAGAAGAGACAAAGCCGCATTCGCTTTTGAAATTAACTACAAATTCTCTTTTAACATAAGCAGTTGAAAATAAAGAGATAATAGGCTCGGACATTTTCCAGAGACCGTCTAGGTAATTTATACAGTAGTGTGCAAACATTACTGTGATCCAGTTCGAAGCGCGATGTCGCTAGTGAAATTACTGGGGTAACGAGACTTAACATATTCCGTCTCAAAGCGACGAGCACAATGTGATGGCATATCACTCAGTATCAGGTGAACGTTTTGTTCGTCTCGTATCTTTGTGAAATAAGAAAAAAACTATCGAAGTTATTAGAAAATATTTTATCTCTTAGAATGATTATTTCCTAAATCACTAAATGCTTTTCCTAAAATGAAAAATAATAAAAATATTTCTTTGTTGGTTGCTTAACAGAAAAATATAGTAAGGGATAGACAGGTAATTGTCACACTATGTACCTTGTTATCTCTTTTTTCCATAAATACATAGATGTTATAGTGCCGCCTTTGTATACAATCTTGTCATATTACAGATAAATGCGTGCACGCAATCCTGCTTCGCGGAATTCGTTTGCGGAAGAGTTACAATAACAACTCTCTTCACAAATAAGGAAAATAACCAATGTAGATCATAATCTACATTGCAATAGTTTCTCTAAATATATAGTAAAAGTGGGAGTGAAATATATAAACTGTAGTATTATTAGTTTCTTTAAAATAAACGGACAGTATTAATTTTCTGATCAGGAGATGTAAAACTCCAGGAGTTACGTGTATTTTCAAATATAATTTTTTTTACTTTACAAAAAAAGTCAAACACGGTTTGAACTCAATAACAAATAGTTTTCATTGTCTTCTTATTTATTTAACAAGTATTTCCTTTTCATTAATATTTACGATCGACGCCAGTTATTGATTTGTCCCGATGTACTTCATTCGGCATGCTAATTGAACTTTTGGATTATCATTCAGATGATGGGGACGCGCCGGATCATGTGTTAAGTAATCCAATAACTTTTTTTTTTTAAAACCGCTTGCAAATTAAATTACAGCACTTAAAGTCCTCGACGTAAACACTTTTTATTTAAGTATTCTATCATCATATAAATTTATGATGATGAGTTATTTTAAAAAATATGGAGATATTATTTTACTTCATAATTTGATTTAAAAAATGAAAATTGTCGCGCAGTCTTGGCATGAATGCAGTTAATAAGGCAGGAGAGTTAGACTAATTGAAATTTAAAGTTCTTTCCTTCGTTATTAAATAATATTTAGGTAGAATGTGAGCTTAATATTCACTGTGCTAACCAACCACTTATTTTGATTTTAATTTAATTTGTTATTATAAACCGACTTTTGAATTTAATGAGCATTAAAATTTATAATTTGTGTAGTGTCTTTAGTATGTGAGTTTTAAATGAAATGTGAAAAATAGATTTAGGTGCGAAACTATTGATAATGTAAAAATTATAAACACTGAGACAACGATTTATATAAATTTAAATATAGGCGCTGATTATCATAATGAAATAACGACTCGCCTAATGAGTAATTACATATTGGATAAATTTTAGAACAAAAAGGAAAGTATTACCGTTCAAAAATAAAGTGTAACGTTAATAGATTAAACGGGCTGTTAAAATATAACATTTGAGCAACATCACCTGTTATTATTGAGAACCAGTCCATTTCTATTTATTATACAAACAAAATTAGGGGAAGAGCAGGAAGACACTGCGCCTTTAGACATAATATAATGTTTGGTTACTCCAATAACATTACTAGCTACAGTAATCATTACTAATTAGCGGTATAAATAGATGCTGCAGTGATACCCACCGAGAGGCATTCCAGAAATAGAGCTTTTCGCATAAATAAAATAAGATAAACATATCTTGCGACGGTTGAATGTGCTCCTAACATTTTCAAACTACATTTTTCAATTAGTGTCACATGGCAACTTTGTACTGTGTTAAAAAACACATCGTTAAACTAACAGCTTTGGAATTGAAATGAAAAATGTGCGATGTGCTCGAAGGGTAACAGAACGGATTTTGATTTGTGTTTCAAGCTTTGAACTGTTTTTACAACTCGGTAAATAAACGGTCACTTTTATTTACATAACAGTAATTTATCAATTTTTCAACAACGTTTCAATTTATTAATGTTTTATAAACTTAACGAACGTATTGAAATATTGAAATTGGAATTAATCAGTTATGGATAAAATGACGTCTATAAAACTGAACACTTCTGTTTGTAATAAATACTACAAAGTAAGTAATAAACAAGTTATTAGTTTTCACATAAAGCAAGTGTAAATTAGTTACATTTCTTTAAACTTAAGAAAGTTTAGCAGTATTAAAAATATTTACCGTAAAATAATCATGTTGGGTGTATAAGCTTGTTAGTGTCGGAAATAGCGGCGTATTTCAACTAAGTAAGATTTAGCACTCCTCGGTTTATAATTAATTTACGCTTCATTACGCGATGAAGTTATTAAGTTGCAACATGCACAATAAAAATACTATAAAAAATATCGTAGTGTTACCACATACCCGTTTTTTATGATGCAATTTAAGTTAAAAGTAACAAAAGATTTCAGCATTTCAGTGCTATTATTGCCGTCTAAAACACTACATTTGTAGCTAGTGTTTTGTGTAATATTTACTTAAAGAAGATTTTCAATGAATTGTAATATTTATAGTTCTATTTTTCGGTTTACGCAAAACTTTGTTAATTGTAGTTGTTTAAAATAACTAAATTTTCATGAGCCGGGTTTACTTATTCAGAAATCTGTGACTTCAATACTTAAAGGACATTATTTGTTGGTCACAACTATTTTTTTATGTTTATTGCGTTTACTCTATTAATTCTATTGGTTAACTTAATTTTCATTCTTGATTGACTCTTATTTACTTCTCTTGTGAGACGGAGTTCTCGGGTTCGATTCCGGGATATGTAATTGAAGTTTGATAGGTAAGAGGGATTTTTCGAATCTACCTGGCTAGCTATAGTAATAATAATTGCTGTTTATTTTTTAATAACCGTCCTGTAAACATTCACTGTTTAAAATTGCGAGAAAGGAAGCGTCTTCAACTAAATAAGATTTACCTTAAGCACTTGATGGTTTGTAATTAATATAAATTTGATTATGAATTTAATCTGTAACAAAGTAACTAACTTTCTGAGTAGATTACAGACGTTAAACAATTATTAATTTTCTTCTAGAACAAACAACAGTTATTTGATTATTTTTGAAAACAATATTATAATAATTTTCAAAACATGTACCTTTTAATTTATTTATTACTATTCACTAAACTAAAATAGTATAAAAGTTTTCAGATATTAACGTAAAGAGAGTACAGAAAAATTATATATGTATCTGTTTCCCCAAAAACAAACAACGAATACATTATATTATTTATTTATGAATTCATAGAACAGTTTACGATATATTTTATGTTACGATGTTCGTTAAATTTCCTTTTTTGGGTCAGTGCTCATACATACATAGAGATAATGCTTAAATTCAACGAAGGGGTAGTATGAATTTTATAACAGAAAATATCATTGCTTAATGTTTTCCAGTTTAGATGATTCGGTTATTCTTAATATCGATTTTGCCAATTTTTTTACATAGGTAACTTAACAAATCCAGGTTAACAACATATGCCTAAAGCCAAAGGAAAGTTAATGAAGAGTTAACAATAAGCTGACCTATACGTTACCAAGTTTGTTTTTGTAAGCAAATTAAATTACCCAAAACGTAAAACTTGCGTTATCTAAACCCGGTATAAGGGTACTTAACTTATGATTTAATTAATTCACAGTAATAAAGAGAGTTAGCGGAAATTATGAAATGGTTTTATTACAATTCTAAATTAAATGGGGTGAAACAATAAATAACTTTTATGTGCTCTATTTTAAACTGCTACTTAAACTTTAAGTACTTTATTAAAGGCAAAATAACTATGCTACAGATTAATTTCATTTTAATATTGGTTATCATATTAAACTTACTGAAGACGACGACAAAGGAATCCTTAATTCACCATTATGTTCTTACGAAAGGACTTGTAGGTATGTTGCATAGATTAATAGAACATATCTGTGATTCAGACCTAAATGGAAGTCAGACGGATATGTAGGTAGCGCTGCGTACATTTAGTCAAAGCTTAATAACGGAGCTTTGAGCACAGTGCAATGTTTCTCTTGAGTTGATCTCTCTGATGAAATAATAACATTATTATCTTTTAAACACCAGTGCATTAGTTTCCTGCATTTTTTATTTAAATCCCTTCAAAATTTAACATATTCTAATAAGCTTGATAGTCCCATTTTAGTTTGTTTATTAAGTGATTTGTGACATCTTTATATAAGTCGGCTTCATTATATCACAACAGTATAATACAAGTTGCGTTATTGTAAAAATCAAAACTTTCCAGAAACCATTATCATGAAATGTTTTCTTGAAACCGTAGTTTGAAGATCAGTATTCATAATATTATGCATATAACAAATTCCTTTAACAATTTTTGAACAAATGGTAAACACACCCCGATCGTAATCTGTAATATAAATAATGACAGAAGTAATCGCTTTGGTGTCATTAAAGTACTATTATATTCCGCAAAGCCTGGTGAATATTAGCGGACTTTGAATATAGTTCATATAATATGAGGGTATTTGTCCTTACATTAGTTTTAGAACTATGACTAAGCCCGTTATCGTAGTTACGGGTTGGTAATGAACTGTAAACTGTACTTCAATGATAAGGGCTTTAGTGTCACCTATACGGGTAATAATTTTTTTTATAGATATGTTGGATGTGTAAAAATTTATGACACCAACTTTCAAGCGTTACGGTACTGTTTATCTTCTCTAATCGAATCACTTTCTCTTTCTGCTAATAATAATTTTTCATTAAACATTATTTTACAGGAGACTCGGAATTTACTCTCAATTATCATATTATTATTATAAATGTTATTATTTAGTTTAGCGTTTAGAATAAATAGGCGTCCTTAAATTTACATTAACTTTATTTAAAACCACATGTGAAAACTTGTCATGGCTTTTTTTTTCTATGTTTAATCTATGTAATTAACTCTGTTTAAGTATAAGTATAAGCTGTAAGTTTTCTTGTATACAAATAAATAAATTATGACTAAATATAGATAGACAGAATTCATGTAAGAAATACAAAGACCCGTAAACCTTTAGTAATATTTTAAGATTGTTTTTTATTCATATTCATACATCAATTGTAAGGTTTTTCAGTGCCTACACTTATTGATATTAATTTTGAACCTGTATTTTTCACCCTGTCCACGTTCCCAGGTGTGTCTGACAAAGATTTGTACGAACTCTAAAATTGGACAATTGGATGGATAACGCCTTGATTTTGTGGTTATATTTTTCCTTTGCTTTTCCTAATAAATATAGGAAAAAGCGACTAAAAGATTTTGTAGAAATATGTATACGGTGCGAGTACGTATAATTTTAAACAGTCTGCTTAAAAGAAAATCATTGATTTTGCAACCAATTTTTATTCCGCCTCACGATACATAAAATCATCTTTCTAATTTCCGACCAGGACTCAAAGTGTTTATACTAAGCATAACTTACTCACGCTGTGAACTTTGCTCTCTTTATAAATTCGATCGTCATTTAAAATTCAATAACTTCTTCTTTAGAATTTTCGCTTATTACTGACGTCAAAAGACTTGGCTAAAGTAGTTTTGTTGAATTTTTAAGAAATGTGTTAATAGTTTTCTTTTTAAGCTTAATTTTATATTAGTTTAAAAAATACTGCAAGATTTTTTCTTAAGAAACTGAGAGTTTAGACATCATTAGTAAAGACAACGGGGTCTCGTTATACCAGTCTGTGGAGTACTAAGCTCTTTATTGCGTCTACGGGATCTTAATGGACCGTGTGCTGCAATTTAATGATATGATACTTAATGCTATCTACTTTTTACGTAATTTGAAAGCCTAAAACATTATATTAAGTTCAAGGCTTATAAACGTAATTAAATAGGAAGCAACATTTATGTAACTGATAGAAGATATGACTTTGTAAGGTTTATTTGTGAATGTATTTACACAAAATACAACTTATTGCTTAATAAATTTAATATCTAACAATTTGTATATATGTATATTGTTTATTTAATCGATATAAAATATTGGAATCCGTGGTTAGTCCTTTATTGCTTAATAAATTTAATATCTAACAATTTGTATATATGTATATTATTTATTTAATCAATATAAAATATTAAAATCCGTGGTTAGTCCTTTACTGTTTTTTTTTGCTTGCTTACGAAAGGGTACTGTGTATTATACATACTTGTTATATACAAATGTATATTAGCTGAAACCATACAATAGAAAAATGAAGTTGGACAATTTTGTTAAGTAAGACTTGTAAAATCAACACCGGGTACTAATTTTTAACTTATGTTACTAGTTATTATATTATTCAAATAACCCGTCGGTGTAATGTATGTCTCAAATTAATAATTCGTTAAAAAAGATAAAACCTTAAAAAAGGGAATGTTATTTTAGTGTGCCAATGTCTTTAAAAGAGAACGCAAAATAGAGATGTCGATACGAATGAAGCAGAAGATAAATGGGTTAGCCGTGTTACACAGCCAGACATTTCGGC
The DNA here is from genome assembly GCA_029286795.1 of Byasa hedistus. Taxonomy (NCBI): domain Eukaryota; kingdom Metazoa; phylum Arthropoda; class Insecta; order Lepidoptera; family Papilionidae; genus Byasa; species Byasa hedistus. Next base: position 5,431,685 of record JAGSMW010000001.1, read on the forward strand.
TAAGCTTAGAGACTGTTTGATTTGTGCTATTTTATGACCCTCTTGTACCAATCAATCGGCTCCGTTTTTACAATTATAATAAGGTGTGTAAAATTAAATTTGAGATAACTTTCAACGAGCGAGAATTATTTCACGATGATGCAAATTTGTAAGCTTCTACATTTTTTTTCATATTATACTATAAAAACATTATAAAGAAGTTCATATAGAAGGATATGAAGGTTCGATTAGGTTTATACGAACATATCTATACATATACAATCGGCATTTGTGCAGTTTTTATCATGTTGCTGATTCGGTGATATTAACAAAGATTTTCGTTCCATGCGATTTAAAATCTTTAGGTGTAATATTCTAAAAAGTTGTAGTGAAACAGTACACAACAAAAAAAATTAAATGATAGCAAAGTTTCGAATGCAGAATGATTGTTGCAGTAGTAAAATAAGTTAACAAGATCACTGCGTTTCAATGGTTTTACTTGTTTTACATAACGCTGTCCGGGATGCCGCGCTAACTTTTAACAGAAATGCTTTGAATTGAATCATGTTTTATTTCATTTGTTAGAAATGTTTGTAGTTACTAAATGTAATTTTTATTTCTTGGAAATTATGCTAAATTGATTTTTCCTCATCGTCCAATTCAGTTGGTTTACAAAATTTTATGAATAAATGATGAAAGAGAATTACATTCTACTGTCGAACTACATTTATAATATTGTATATATATAAACTATAACATATATAATCAATTCATAATATTCGTTTTAACGACGTAAATGCTGTTAATGGTATGTAAACCTTAAAAAGCTTCAATGTACTTTGGACACACAGTTTCATAACCAACTAAATAAATATGACTATATTAATAAAACAGGAATGAGTACACAGTAAGTATTTACTTGTTTAATAATCAATGTAAAATATTATAATAATGAATACGGCTTTTAACATTCGAGTTATTATATACTCCTTTCAGCTAGAAGATCATCAGTGCCTTAATGTCAACGAAAAAGGAACTTAAAAAACTTAAGCCGGCATTTAACTCTGCTGTACGGAAGCAGTTCTCGCATAAATCATCGTCAAGCACACCTGTCGGGAGCGTGGACGGGATGAGAAATACTTGGACTTTGCAAGTAACCGTCTACGGGTTTATGAATCTGAAGCTCGACGCGAATGTTAAGCAAATATGTTAGAATTGTTAGTACAACGACGTTAAAAGCATTTCATAGAGCCCGTTCAAAAAGAAACCGTTCTATTAGTTGATTTAAATACTCCGTATCTGCAGTTATAATTTAAAATTTTTTATTCCAGTTTTATTTTACAGGAAATCATTGTACTACAGTGTTTTGCGATTTAGTTTTGATACATTTACACACATAAAAATATATCTAGCGCTACTGAATTATACATGTAATTTCGTCTTTTTACATATTTTTTTGTTCTATTTATATGTTATAACTATTATCACCACTGGTTTATACTTGTATCATAAAAGTAAAACCATAAACCGTTGTCGATAATATACAGAGTAGTTTCTAACTAAACTTATTTCTGTTATCTTAATAACAAGTATATACAATTTTGATTGAAAGTTTAGATTTAAGACATAAACTTATAATCGTACATCGGTTATAAATAACTCAGTGATAATATTCAATTTAAAATTATAATTTTAAAAACAATGTTACATACGATTTAAGACAGTTAAGAGGATGACTATCATTTGTCCACTAACTACAAGAATTAAGCTTAAACACTTAGAAAAGTAAACAAACGTGAAATCGGATTGATCATTAACATTATTACTGCATCGATGCATTTGCCACCGACTAACTGAAATTAATGAGATAGAAGGGTTTATTCCTCCCCTGATGGTTTATATGATTTCCTTGGTTATGCAATGGTTTAACGATGAGGTTTTACAGCTGTGAGGGGTTCAAGCTATTGAACTTTTATAATTCCTTATACAATTATACTACTTGGTGTTTTCCCTTTAATACTATAACGAAGAGGATTAATATTGCATTGAAATTATATTGATAATAATAATCTGAAACAACGATTGTTCACGTTAACTAATAAGGTAATAAATTTGTGTAAGCACAGTTTAGTATATACAAATTTAATGTAGATGTTGGTGATTAGTTTAAAGACGTACGTACTGCTTAAGTTTTCAAGGCTAACAGCGATCCTGCAATATTTCTTATTGATAATCGATGTGGTTCAAAGGATACTGTAATGCAGTAATGTAATAAAGCTCTGGTTTTAATATTGGAAGTGCTTAACGAAATCACATTTAATACAAGTAAACATATATATTGTGATCTAGCAATACGAAGTTATCTCAAGGAAAGTTTGTTCCGTTTAAATTCTTCCACTATTGTTTTATTGACAATAAATAAGGATGAGCGTGAAGATAGTGCACTCTTGGCGCCAGCGGAGTCGGTTGTCATAACAACGTCACTCATCCTAATCCCCTTTTCCCTAAAAGCCTTCAGTGAGTTCACAAAAGTTTTTGACACGTTGGCATTCATTTGATATTTATCGAAGTGATGTTTGCTGTTGACAAGTAGACGACAGTGTAAACAGTCTTATATTTAATTTAATATCATATTTCGGATTTCGGGTTACGGAGTACCTGAAGTTTTTATTATTTTTATAATCACGGGAGTTCTAACCTGTACTACGCAACTATGTTGTTTTATATTTGATAGAAATCATTGTTTTTTCGCAAGGATTTGTGGTCTATAAATTCTGTTGTAATGATTGGGATAGTTATAAACATTTATACAGATTGCAGAAGGTAAGTTTTAATTAATGTTTAATATTTGTGCAAAAGAAATCATTATAATAAGTAAATGTTATTAAGTTGTAATTCGTAAAAATGGCGTAAGTAATACAGGTATGCTCGCTTTTAATTATCATGAAGCAGTGGTGCCAGCATTAATTCGAAGGCTAAAATTTAGACGTGAGTTAAGTGGCCTCGCCGGAAACCGTACCGATGTAAAATTTAATTATTGGTCGCTTACTCCTATGACGGTACGGAGTTGTTTGTGCAGCGTGCTGGTTGGTTAATTAAACCGTCAGAATTTAGTGATTTCAGATTGTTATCTAAAAAAATACGTTTCCAGGTATTAAAGTATACTTAATTACCTCTGTTGCTTGAAAGTTGCTTTCGATACACGCTATTGTCACGATTTATTGCAAGACGTTAGTAAATGAAGAAAAAATTGTCGTTAGACGAAATACATCGTACTCAATTAAGTTAAATTCTAGAAATAAAATGAAATTTGTATATCTTCATGAAATTTAACCGTTAAAATATCAATACGATTGATTAGGTGGAGTGGTTTGCCACTTGTTTACAATTCATCTATTGGTCAAACCTAACCTTTTGAACTTTGTGAATCGGGAACAGAATTATGCTGATAGATTTATTTTGGATTATCTAAGAAATATGTATGACTATCTAAACACGGCGATAAAACTTCTCCAATTATGTGACTGTGATTCGAACCGGGCATCTAAATCTCACAAAGCTAGAGGTTAGTAGCAGAAGCTTTAAAATTGTGGAAAACACAACATTAATAAAAATGTTCCTAAGCTATTATGAAGTCGGTACCAAATGTTTATTTGACTTTTAGCAATTATGGTTAAAGACTAAAGTTTATATGATTTATTGAATATCAATAGCATAAGGTAGTCAGCTATTAACCCCTACATAACAGATAATAAGACATATATTATTCTATATAAAGTTACTAAATTAAATTATATATTATCGATACTACCTAATGCTTTAAATTTTTTGGCAAAACTTTACGTATTATTTAAATCCGAATTATAGCCTTGTAATAATAAACGGTGAAACATAACGTTATTATCATAAATTTACATAAACAGTTAGGCAAATGACGTCGCATTATATTAAAGCACCAATTTGCTGAGTCTGAACCGGTGTGGTAATACCGTTTATCTATAGCCTCTTAATAATTAAATATATCGTAACGATTAGACATTGTAACAGTATAATTTGCTTTTAAATTTCTGTATTTTCATAATTGTTTTATACTTTCAGGATTATATTGCTGTTTATATATTTTTTTTAACTTTTATTCATTGACGCTCAACCGCCGTCTCGCGACTTGAACGTCTAAGATTGTTTCGACGCAGGTACGCCTTATATTCCTTTTTGTAAAGGTTAACGATAAAGGATAATAATAAAAAATAAGCATTAATGTAACACGTAAGACATCTTGACAATACAATTTTGAAATGTAGAGTGTAATAATTTTGGGTCTACTATGCATAGTTACTAAATTGAAACTGTGCATGCATAAACAATGCTTGGCTTGTCTTCGAAGCGATGAAGCGAGCGGGTCGTTCACATGATAGTTACTGATACGTCCGCCCACAACAATGTGGCGCTAGTTGGATGATATACACTGCACCAAATTGCGCCCGGCGCGTTAACACATTAAATGTTATGTGTCGTTATACCAGTATTGACAACGCCCTTCGTACTGGAATAAAGTAATGAGTGCACTAATGTTTGGCAGCAGAAATATTCCCATATATATCATATTAACGGTTCCCGGTAACAGACTTACCACCACTAATTATCTATATATTAAATTATTTTACTAACGCTTTACAAATCGACTTTAGCTTTGTGTTATTTTATTAATTTCCATATATAATGAAATTAACTTTTACGCGAAACAGGCTATTTAAAAAATATTACATTTTACTATAATAGGAATAAGATACTTCATAAGGTTTTATATAAGTTTTTCGCAAAACAGCCGGATTTTTGATTTTATTTTACTTGAAAAAACTATAAGTTACAAATAATCTATTCTAGTTCTGAGAACGTAATGTCAGTAAATTTTTATTATGGTTAATATAACACAAGTACAGAGAATGAAATAATAATCATATTTCTAACAAATTCGTATTTCCCACGTATGCCGTAATTAATGCTGTCCTGGGCGTATTAATTACGAGATTCTGTGAGATCCAATTATTTGCTTAATCACAAGTGTAATTTATTCAATTTGATTCTCCCTTTTATAATAACTGTATTGTATGTGTTTTTAATAAAATATTACTTCATTAGTATAAAAAAAATTTAGTAAAACTATAAACAGTTATTATCCTCCTGGTTTATTCTTTGATAAACGACTTTTTCATACAATTTAATTTTTAAATTTTGCAATTTTCTCAAAGTTTCGCAAATGTATATGTTATTATCAGCTTTGTATACACTGAACTATAAAGATAAACTTGAAAATCTCGCCATTTTACATATTCAATTTACAGATTATTCCGAAGTGTATAAGCAAAAGCAAACGTAAAACTTATTCGCTAAGAGTTTGTAAGAAGTTTAGCCACTCTAAAAACAAATCGCTTCGACACAAATCCCTGCAACTGAAAGCTACTGGAATATGTATGTTCAGACTTCGAGCGAAATTCGAAACAATAAGTGCTTTGGTTTAACGATGAATTCGACAAGATCAGTACAACCTATACGCGACTTGCTAAAACTTTTAACTTTACAAAAGGGTACGGAATTGCTAACTTTAGTTAAAGCTTTGGAAAATACTATGAAGTTGAATCTACTGGTTTCGATGGGAACTTAAATTGGCACATATATTACTTTTGTATACATCTAAATAAATTTTGAAAAGCACGGAAATAGTCTACATATATCCGATAAGTAGCATTTTTGTAACTTAGGCTGTCTATGTTGTATCTGGTGGCAAATAATTGTTATTATGTTCATAGTATGCAGCTCTTATATAATTAAACAGATTAGAGAACATTTTTTGTTCATTTTTCTAAATTGCACTATTTTATTTACAACATTTAGATTTATAATGTTATATTAGAACTCTAATTACATTTATTTTTTGTGACGGTAGACCAAAGTCTAGAGACTCGCCATAAAATCTCCGAAGTAAACCAACTTTACATGTATTATACATTAGCCCATTTCCTCAGAAACAACATACTGTGCATGCGTGGACACTTTTCCCTCAAAGGGCGCACTTGGAGTTTATTGACATTTACTTTCCGGAACAAAACAAAGTGACAGGGCTGTCTATTCTGTTTTCATTGTGAATAAACCTGCGACAAGAGAATATAAAATGACCTATGTCAAATTTAGAATACGTTAAATTCATTTACATAAAAAAATATTATAAAATTGTACTAATCTCAAAACTTAACAACCCACTTGGTCAACGCTGTTGATAAATGATTTTGACTCCTTAATGTGACAGAAGGCTCCGAATACCAGCGATGAAAACACCAAGAGAGCTGTTCGAGTTTATATGTTTGCTATAGTAAAACAATTTATTTTAAAGGATAATAACTTCTGGCTCTAAATATAGTTTCAGTATTGTTTGTATTCAACATCGTAGTTTTGGTACTAAAGAAGGAAATCCTTCGGAAAGTCTTGCTAAAAACAATATCGTCTCACGGATTACATTTCCGTGAAGTCGCCGCTAATGCAATATGTATAAGATTTCAGACACAAGCCAACCTGAAAATGTGCTAGAGTTTATCCTTGCCCCTACGAAGTGTTACACAACTTTTTGTTAGTTTTTTACGGGTTTCTTAAAGAGCTTTCCATGTATTGACGTTGGTTTTACATTCTTGATCAAAGTGCTTTTACATCACTTAATTAATTACAAAGAGATTCTAAGTTACTTGAAAACTAAGTAGAATTTTTTTGTAACTTCTATAAGTTGGTGTTAACAACAACTTCTCTTGTATTCAATTATGTTGTAGTTGTAGTTTAAACTGGTAAATTGTACAAACCAAGAAGTAGTTTCGTCACACTACCTCAACAAAGAAGTCAATTGTACAAAATAATTTTTAAAAAATATAAGTAATAGTTGTGAAATTAATATAATTAACGTATAACCAGTGACATGAAATATACATAGAGGACGAAAAATTATTACAATGTACTAATATATTCCAATGAAATGTAGATTAAAAGTCAAAATTAAGTAATATCCAAGTTGAATGAAGACTTTTTGGGCAATATATCAAAATACAACATTGCCTATTTATAGACGGTCTGAATTTTTTGGCGTTCGGTCAATCTCTGTTGGCTCGAACACAAGCAACAAAACAGAATATGACAGACCATCAATTTAACCTCGCTTATAACAAAAAAGTATTTGTAATTATCCTTCTTCATCCTTATTTATCTGTTTCAGCCAACTACTCCTGTGTAAGTACGTTATTATCGTAACATAAATGATGAATGGTTAAGTGAAGGCTACGAAGTTGTATAGTGCTTACAGCAAGGCTGTTTTTCATGGAATGTAAAAAAAATGTTTAACTGTAACTGTGAATATGTCAATGTCTTACTTTTGGACATTGATATATCGCGTGCTACAAACTTATTCACTTTTACCTTTTCCTCTAGTGATTTTTAAAAGAAAACTGAACGAAAAACTTAGTGCCAGCAGAAAAGTTGCATAAATGATAAAGATGGTTGTACTTTTTCTACAGGTTTGCGATTTTGTGTTAAGTTACGAACATCGATGAACAAAGTCTTATTAAGTTCTTTTTATTTTGTTTTGAAATTTTATAAACTATTTACTAGTTAATCAAATAGCCATAACCTTTTAACTTAATAATATCACACGAATATGTATTTGTACAAGATGTTAAACATTTGTTTGTAATCTGTATTTTTTTCAGTACATTAAAAAAAATGTTTTTTTATGCAAAGTTAGACCATTTTAGTAATAAATCTTCTTTTTCTAAGTCGTATTTCCTCATGACTGAGAGTCGTGGTCATCATGTGTGATGAAACACACGACGACTTACTTGGCAGTTATAATGGAGTGGTTTGCCATTGCCTTCTCCATTTCACATACTAGTTCGAGCACAGATGGCCATGACATAGATGTGCAGGTTTCCTCACGATGTTTTCCTTCACCGTCAAAGCAGTAGTTGGTGTCTTATGCTAACTGCACATAAATTGCAAAATTCATTTATGCAGGCCGGGTTCGGATATTTATAATAATACATTTAATCAAATAAAAATATTGTCACTCTTGTAACTTTACCTAAAAGTAGTTGCTACGTTAGTTTTTTTTAGAAAATTATGAGGACATTGCTAAGAGTTTATAGTCCGAGTAACATTTAAAAGAGTTAGTAATATTAATTGTAATAAGTCTGTAAGCTCACCGCGCCACCACATCGGATATATAACTAGGATAAGAGCGAGAATTTCAATATGTTTGAAAGGAATACAATTTATTTAATTCTAAATAACATAGTAAAACGGCGGACAAAGTTGCGCTCGGAGGTTTGCGCGGGTTGGCATCGGTTCTGATAGAGACCGCCAGCGGTGCCAAATTGCCCAGTTCGCTTATCATTTGGATTACGTCTAGCGCAGCAAACAATATGCCATGTCACGCGACTATCCCACATTTTAAATTATGTGCGGAACTAGTCTGGTAAATAATAGTGGCCACGAACACACTTTATGTTTATCACGCATTATTTCGCAATACATGCAATAATTATTGATTTTAATAAAAACTTAGGACAGCTAGCTTCTTCTGCGTAGATCGGACTGTAAATCATAATTACACTAGGTGTATGCACTCCATGAAGAATATGACGTCAGCACATTTGTTACTTCAGTTCTGCTAATAACGGTCTGTATATCTTTCTCAATTGATGAAAAATTGGTTACAATATATTACTATTATAATTCGGAGCATAGCCCGATTTGACACATTTTTCTATTAAGCACGGTGCATCAGGCTCCACTGCATTTTAAAATTTGTTACATATATTTTTTTTTACAAAATTGTAGATTTTTCCAGGCCAAGGCGTATAAAGGAAGCCGATGACTTGGAAAGCATTGGTCTCCTCGCTCGATTTGCACGGCAAATTGTTTTTATGTCGATCGAGCTTTGCCTATTTCCTAAGCGTTTGACATCCGCTGATAAATTTGTTTTTGTTCGCTTACACAGCGAATATTACCATATGCTTATTTAAAGGCATTTAAATTGTTTATAAATCTATTTAATATACATCTGATCACATAATTTATATAAAAAAAATACTAGGAGATTTTTTACATATTATTTTGTGTATAAGAAATTTCTATAGATTTGTGGCTATGCTATTGTTATAGTTATAATTGAATTATTCATGCTTTAAATATATTATATACTTTTAAAATCATTGAAATCTTGTAGACTAGTTATTAATGCTAACGGAGCTAATATTATTTTTTACAATTTGTCTATTTCTGCCAGAGATCCGGAAGCCGAGCTCCACTTCCTTTGGAAGCTTTGCTGTGATCTTATATCCTTTGTCGCTTAACTATTCATTCGTAAAGACATCTTGGTGCGCTACCAACTAGTGTCAGTCCTTAGTAATATGCCCTTTTGTGTGAAATAGAGGAAAAAGTATACATCTAAATTATTATTGAATTTATATATTGTATATACTGTTTGTAGTGAAACGCAATTTTTTAATAAATATTTTTTTAGTTACACAGAAATACAACATCTTTTATAATATAGCTGCTTAAAACCATAAAACAATAGAAAAAAAATCCTAAATTTCTTGTTCTGTCATAAATAAATTTAATTAGGTTGCTTAATCAAGACAATTAAACTTTAACAGTTAAAGTTCTAATTCTCTTTTAAAGTGTACATTGTATTCGGCGCTTACTTACGTGTCCTGTGCTCGGCGAAACCTCACGGATAAACTTCTATAATAAACTTGATGCGACTTAATAACAGCGGTAACTCCGGAGCTTTGCTTTTGCGGCGTATCATCCTTCTCTGTTTCGAAACTCCATTCTGCTACCGAAACTTGATCTTGCATTTTAACTTTAACTATGTATGTTTTAACATTTATTTGTAGGAAGTTATTTTTTCAAGTGGCTTGTGAGGTTTGATATCGAAAAATTAAGCAGTGGTTGCTTTTATTGTAAACTCCAGTATATTAAAACATGAAGTAAATACAAATATTTCAATCAATACATTTGTGCAACTCAAATTTAAGGTAAGAGAAAAAAAACTTTTTTATAGTTTATTAAGTTTTTTATATATATTACATTTTTATTTATTTATGATATATGCATGTGAAGCAATTGTGTGAGAAAACTTGAAACTTTTTGTGAAATATATAGAAATCGATCTGTATTTCACGACGTTTTGGGATTAGAGTCCTGTTGAAGGATGTGATAAATCATGAAATATAGCCCCTTGGGATCAATTCACAATAATGTTACTTTCTCAACCATATCTACGGTCTCCGGCTATTGACAACGCACGACACTTTTTAAATCTTATCATTTATATGGAAAAAATCAATTACGTAGTACCATACACGCCATTAAATGACTTTTTAATAACTTTACAACATTCATTTAAACTTTTATTTAGTTTATTATAATTACAAATAATTGAATAATAGAGTGGTATAAAATTTAAAACACATGTTATAGTAAAAAAAGTTGATATATTTCTTCTTAAACTATGAATAACTGTACAAAATACATGGTGTTTCTAATTTACATTTAAGTACATATAACAAAATATTTACGTATAATATTAATCAATGGCAGGCGACGAACGATCGTTTGTTAATGCCTTTCTTAGTTTCACTGTTGCAAATTGTTGAGGCCTGTGCAAAAAACGCATGCAAACATGTTAGTGTTTTGTACTATATTATTGTTAAGTTTTTTTAAATGTTATTTGCGTAAATAAAAACAATTATTTTTGGCTATTGGTAAATAGGGTTTATGTAAATTAACATATTTTATAATTTGTAAATATTAATAAAAAACTTTATCCAATTACAGGTACTAACTGATACAACTTACCTAAATAAATAAAACTTTAAAAATATTGTCAACAGTAATTTTCATAAAGAATAATAAAATATATGCTAAAAAAAATATAAATGACTATAATTTTTATGGTATTGAAATGTTATGGAGCCAAAAGGCGGGTAATTTAATAAACCTTGTGTAACATTATTAATTAAACTTTAACCGTAATCAGTATTTTAAAGTATTATATTGGTAATAAAACTATATATAATTATAACATAAAAATCTAGCATAAACGGCGGCGCTAATTAAATGAACACCTTTATAAAAATTAAAAACAAGAATAATGTTTAAAATGTTATGGATAAGCACGAGTAAAAATAATAAAATGAAATATAATACATACTTCACAATGTGCAAATAAAAGAACTATAAACTCTGTAAAACTACTTATACATCGCTGATTCACGACCCCATAAGTCGTACCATGGACCAAATGTGTGCCCTTCTTCCGGTAATTCACTGCCGTCATTTCGTTTAAGTAGCTTAGTACGCGGAAGTAATTGTGGCCGCTGCTGTTTTAAGGCTTCATTAAATTTCTGGTCGTCCGACTCACTATATGGTCCTTCGCTGCGGCGATCCATAAATCGCCTCGCCTCAAGCCTTGCTTCTTCTTGTCGTATCTTTGATTTCTCAGCTTTCTTTGAGTCAGTTTCGTAATCATATCGGGAGACGCGACGCTCTTGATCGCTGAAGTACGATATGTTTGCCTCGTAATACCTTTCTTCCTTTCGTCCATTGTATTGTAAAGTGCTATCATCATAACTTCTGTTTGATCTGTTCCTTGTTTTTGTTTCTCTGTTTTTGGATTCAGTAAAATCTTTTCTTACTTGTCGTCTATCTAAGGAATAATCAATTCTAGGTTCCCTGTTTTCATTCGAGCGATGCTCTTTTTTCTGAGGCCTTGTTTCTGCTAGTGGATATTCTTTAAGTTTCTTTCCATTTTCGAAATTGTTTGACTGTCGTGTTTTTTCTTCTTTGCTCGGACCTTTTTTATACTTTAAGGTTCCATCATCGTAACCATTATATTCATTGTTTCGTAACTCGTTGTTATTACGTTCTATGGGAATACCATATCTATCAGTAAGCTGTTCATTATCTTTGTACTTTAATGTCTCAGATGATGCAGAAAATGTTTTTATTTCTTTAGAGTTATCTTTAAAGGTTTTGAACTCCATTACTTGTGGGGGACTTCGTTCATGAGATGTTTTCTTGATTTTTTCGGTAGTCATTGAGTTCCGAACGTGCGGTTTAATAGGATTTATTTCTATTTCTTCGAATTCAGGCATGTATGTATTTTCTTTGTTTTTCTTAATTTCGTCTTCTAATAAATGAACTTGCCTGCGTCTATCAAGTTCTTGCTGCTTCTTTGATGTCATATGGTCATCAACAATTATACAATCGTAGGGATCAGTGCTTGAAGCAACAGAATTGACATCAGAGCTACTATCATTATCATATCTTTGCAAAATTTCTCTTCGCTTAACAGTTTTCATGACAAAGCCGTGTCCATTCTCATCGTTATAAAAACTGTTTTCAAAGTTTGTTTTAATAGTACTTGTATTAGTCAAGTCAGAGTGACGAGATTCATTTCGCAAGGCAAAGTCATCACGTTTTTCATCAATTATTGACTTTTCCGAGGTACTCTTTTTATTTATTGTTTGATTTTGTTGGTAACTTTCGTTTTCTTTCTTTGTTATGTCAGCACGCTCTTCAGTTTGAATAGAACCTAAGCTCTTGGCTTGACGTAAACCGCTAGCTACTTTTACATCTTTCCTATCAATAGTTGTCCTATCCTGTGCTCGTGATTGTGTGTTTTCAGCAGGTACTGATTTTTCATGACTTGCAGGTTTCCTTGGTTCAGGTATATCCGGCGCTGGGCGTAATTCCTTTTTAAGCTTAACAAATAGTTTCTTCTTGTATTCAGGTACAGTGTCAACAATGTCGCGATGTTGCCAAAGTGACATACCCTCCATTATCTCTTCCGAAGTAGTACGTCCGAATTTCCAAAAGGATTTTGTTCTTTTTACTCTTTGAGAATCCTTATCCATATCAAGCATATTGCGCAAAAGTAATTGTTGGTCATCAGTTAAATATCCATTATTATTAGTAGGTTTTGGACCACGTCTGAGGCTCTGAGTTTTTAATAAATAAGCCCTGTTTTCGATGTTTTGTTGGTTTTTACTATAAAAAATAAATAAAATGATAAATCTAGCAATTCTACTGAAAAGCAAAAAAAAATAAAAACCAACATAAAAGGTGTTTTTAAGAGAAGTAAATACTGGGCAGAATTACCTGATAGGTACGCGCAACCTTTGTGCCTCTTCATCGCTATAATCTACATCAGGTTGTGGAGGAGGCTCATTTGAAAATCCTGAATCGTTGGAGCTGTGTAAAGATACATTACCAACAGCTCCCACTGTCGCTACGGCACTTTTTGTTGGCACAGCTTTGTTTTGGTTCACCTAAAAATGGAATGTTTTAGAAAAACCAATTAACTTTTAACAATACCATATACCTTTACTGGTAAATAAACTACGATCATGTTAAGTGAATTTATTGTTAATCTCTATCGCACCTGAGAACGCATCGGGAGCGTTTGTGGCCCAAAGCTTCTCGTTTCAATAACAGCATGAGTGGTAAAACTGGCAGCTGATGTTGAATTTTTAATGGCATTAGTAGCAGTAGTTCCGGAAGAAGCATGGAAGGTAGCACTAGCTGAAGAGCTAAGAGCCCCTGGTGACGGCGCCGGTAACGTTGGAGGTAGGCCTGGAGAATTATTTCCCAAGCGACCCTACAGAACATATGAACAAATTGTAATTCAGGGTTAGTTGAGCAAAGCACTGATAAAATATTCTACATTTTTGTATGAATTAAAGCGCAAAAACATTAATAAGCATAAAGGAGCGCTCAGTTGAAAAATAACAGGAAGCTTTTTCAATTTAATTGGTCTTTTTAATGCAGTGTAAATTTTTATTAAAAAAAATTAAAGAGAGCGTTAATATTAAATGTACATAGTTAATTGGGTAACCTTATTGACATGATGAGCAGTGACTGTGTCGCCAAACATGCGTGCTGGTGGATGAGAATGTGAGTGCGTAGTATTCGCAGATGATGAAACCTGAGCGTGGGCAATGGGAGCAGGCGGTGGTGTCTCGCTTGGAGTCTGGACCGTGCTCCAGCGTGCTGGTGAACTGCCGCTTAAAAAAATAATTTACTACATCAATCTCATAACTCATGTGTATACTTAACTATTTTGTTATTAAACAAGCAACATAAAATATACGTAGTGTATCGAAATGATAAGTAAAATGTTGCATATCCAAATTATTGTTTTTAGTAACATTAAATGTTGTATAAACAAGAAATTTTTTTTTGGTTAATGAATTACTAGACAAACACTGTAAATTTTTTAAGCTATAACTTTCATTCGTTTTTCATGAAGTCGTTTTATTAGTCAAGTAATCTGAATATGTTAGTGTAAAAAATAAATCTTACGATTCCTCATTAGGTATCGCCTCAGTGTAAGCAAGAGGGAACCATCCAGCGCCGTGAGTGCGTAAGTTCTCTCCATACTGCCATCCCTTGGTGCGATCGCCTAACAAGGCTAATATATCTCCTTGCTGGAAGCTTAGCTGATTGTCCCCTGCTGCAGCGTAAGCGTACAGAGCACGAGCTAAGGGCGGGTCACGACTGGTGGACGTCGGCGGAGCCAGTGATGATGGTCGAGCATTTGTACGTGTATCGGTATCTACAACATCCAATGTTATAATAAAAATCATAAATTTATTAACAACAATTAAGAAAGGAAATTGTAGAAAAAAATTCAAACCTTAAAGTAATAATGAACCTTAATGTTATAATTCGTTTAATGAATTTATAAATGATTAACGAAATTGACCAGAAAAAACCATCTCTATTGTAAAACAAGAAAGAGTCGATGGTCCGTCCACAAACATTGATAAAAATCGGTCCATAAGGAGATAAAATGACACAGTAAGGCGTAAATAAAATTTACACTATTGAGACACAAGATGATTAATTTTGTACCCTCTTATAATAATTCTCTGCGTTACGGCTCTTTAAGTTGCAGTAAAATTTTCACATCCTTGCTTTGCAGCAGAAATAAGCATTGAATATTTTAGTGTTAGTAAGGTATTAAAACAGCCGTAAAAACATACCTTGCTCGATATGGGAGCTCGCTTGTAGATTGAAGTCGGACTTAGCTCGTGACAGTCCTTGAGCCGGCGATCCGAGCTCGGCGATAGACCGCACGTCGAGACACGACGCGTCCACTGATCTTGTTTTCCTTAAAGCCGAACCGACTGACGCCCGGTCATCATCATCGCCGTTACGCGGACTTGAGTAAACGTCTTCATCGGCCCAGAACGAAACTTGCTGCGATAAAACAGTATTTAAATTAACTTATTTACAACAAAAGGTAAATCCTGTTTTCTGTATTTCCACCGAAGGTAAAGTCACAACATAATTTTATTTTTGTATTTATCTGATATGGCGTATAAAGTCAATATCGTATGAGATTACATATTCATAAACAACGAGTAAATTTTTTTAAAAAAATAATTAACTCAGATAATAAATATTAACTGTGATTAGTTTTAAAATCTCTATAAATACATTATTAAAAAATGTTTCACTACTCGAAAGATGCAATTTGAGCCAATTTCGAATTTATGTAGCATATTTTCCCGTGCGTCAGGAGTTCTATATACGGTACGCGCAGTTTAAACAGCCATATAAAATATGAGACACCATAAAATGATTTTACGCCAGTGGCGACAGATTTTTACGACACATTACGGTACGGCACGAGACGTAAAGATTGCACAAACAATTTTACATTTCGATGCCATCGGAAACAGTTTCGAAATAAGAGTTAAGGCTGAGGAAGAAAGGTTATAAAATTATAAAACCATTGGGACTGACATTACGAACACCTGATAGGCGCTGCAGTGTTACTCACTTAGATGATCCTCGGCAACAGAAACTCACTAATAAACCATAAATATTTTCATACTTTAAGTAAGCCTACTTTCAAAATCGATTGTATATTTAAAATAATAAAAGTATCGATGAATGTGACGAATTAAGTTTTGCTTATAAGGATTATAACAAATAAGTTTTACCCTCATTTTGCTGACGAACATTGCTTCCACATTGGGTGGCAGAAACTCTCTGGTGCGGGAAACTTCGAGCCATTCTTCCAATCCAGTGCTATATGAAGCTGCACCGGCACTATGATACGCAAGCCAGTGCTTGGCGAGGGAGCACTGACGTTCCAACACGAAACCGTAGCGCCGACGCTCCTGGGTCATTGCCTATGTAATTATCAAATTACATTAATGATTTATTAATGTAGGTAGTTCTAGGCAAATGTGTCTAAAATTATGGCGTTTTTATTTTTTAATACATTATATATACAGACAGGGTACCTTTGAACAGCTTGTGTTTAGCAATGGATTATACCAGACTGATGATATACGTTTTAAACAATAATTTATATAGCTACAGTTTATTTTATAATAATCAAATAATAAAAAGGGTTTATATTTTATTTCAAAGTAAGTACAGCATCTTATCAGGCTTATTTTAAAGATGTGTGTGTGTTTGTAAAAAACTCTATGGTTTGTTGTTCACTACTTAAATAATAAAACATTAATCTCTATTTACTGCTACAAAGGCAAACATAGTTTAATTTCTAGTTTACTGCTTTTTATAAAACATTTCTCTTAAACTAAAACTTACATTTTTTAAACTTTGTTCACAAAATGCATCTAACTTAGTTTTTTCTTCTTCAAGTATTTGCATGCTCTGAAAAATAATAAATACTGATTAAGAAACGTTTAAAGATAATGAAAAAATATAATCTAATCTTGATATTATTTTCCTTCTCATAATTGGGATACACAGAGACGTTTTGTTTCAAGATTACGTAATTAAAAAAAAAAAAATGTAAGTGTTACACTTTCCAATAGGAGTACGTACTGTGCATAAACAAATTTTCAATTGTAAATAATATAACGTAACATTATTTGGTAGTAGACATTACAAACATCGTATCAAAGCAAATATATTGGATTTTAGATCCAAATATGTACAGAAACTCACCTTCATTTCTTTATCCATTGCTGATCCAACTTTCGTTACGTTAGTTTTCTTTTTTCTCTGCTTTTTAATCGTGGCGGCGGCCTTACTGTAACTCTCCGAGCGCAATTTGTGTTGCTGAAGGAATCTTTTTTGTTCAGACTAAAACAAAACACAATGAGTTGGTAAAGTTGTGAAAACGAAACTTTGCAACTTGTTTATTTGTTTTAATATTACGGACTTAGGCGCAAATTGAACATTTCCTTTAACTTTTTTCAGATGCAATACTGTTACAGACATGCCCGTGCTAGGTTGGTAAAACCAACAGTGTACGCGATACCCCTGCAAAACTTTTTTAATACAAGTTCTTATCTTACAGATAAACAGAATATTTAAGGTTATTTGATTGTTCAGTCTGGCTACTGTTTTTAGTAAACAAACACAAAATTGGGATTGTACAAAAAATCTAATTATGAATGGAATAATTCTTATCTACCTACCTGTACCACTTTAGTATCTTTCTCCAGATTAGTTTCCAAGGGGACCAACAAATCCACGTAAAACGCCTTCAGCTAAAAGAAATGGGCCATGTTTAGATATTAAATTAATGAAAAAAGTACACTTGTAATTATAATAAACAAAAACAATTATAAGCTTACAATATTCATTTGTTGATCTTGAATCTCTCGATATACTTCAACCACTTTCATGAGAGCAGTTCCTGTAATAAGGTATTATAAATTTAATATGAATAAATCAACTATTTAATGTCCATTTTGTTGTTTTCTCTGTAACGTTTAACAATACGTAAGAAATGTATACTCATGCAGAATTGTAAACCTATTTATCATAAAAGAAAGTTGAATTTTATTAAGAACCGAACCATTTCAGAAACGTAATCAAAACGTCTATATCTACGGTGATTATACAAGTCTCAAAATTTAAAAGGTCACTTTATACATGTGTATATCTGTGAATATAAGCCGAGAGCTTTAATCTGTTAAGTACATTTATTTATAAAATACGGTGGTTTGTAAGATCCTATCTAAGATCAAGGTAAACACGTTTATGTTATGTAAACTGGGCTAAAGTAATAACTCGTATGCAGCGAGTGAGTAAACAGAATACTTATGTTACTTCATGCCCTTGTCAACAGCATAAAAGATAAAAATAAATATTAAAAATTCCTTCTCCAAACTTGTATATTAAATATAGACTCAAAAGAACGGCAAAAGTAAAACTAGATATAATTCTTCTAAATATAAAGTCTAGACTGATAATTCTTACATAGTTAAGCAGTTTCTTGTTAATCCAAGTTAAGTCGTCGAGTCCTATCAAACAATGGATGTTAGATCAAAGTCAGCCATCTTGTGAGCTTTGAATACAGCGACACTGTCATTAAGTTTACGACATTCCTTTTTTACCGTCGTGCGTTGAAAATAAGCAATGAAAATAAACATAGGAAAGTTTTTGCAAATGCGCAAAAGGTCTTTTCTTATCGACAATTAATGTTGACGTTTATGAGCCAAGGGGATCACTTAATAGTTCTGAACTGTGCGCTTCTCGGGTCACTTTAAACATTTATAAAAATCCACCGATAAACTTTTTTATTTAAGACTTTGTAAAAAAATTGTTTTCAAACTAAAAATATTAACTTTACATTTCAACGTCCTTTTCCAAGTACATGACGCAGCGTTTATTATTTCTTGTGGTAATGAGTTTATGACGTTAGTAAATATATTTTTTTAGAGCGATATACGCATGGGAGGCTTGTTTTTAAAAGCATGAGTTCTGATGTAATCCTTTGCATTATTTAGAGTATATTTTACTCACCGATATCCGCACAGCCTCCCCATGTTCCTTGCTGCGCCTGACGTCCCAACTTCCCCACAGCATCTACGTACAAGCGCGATGCGGCAGCCGCACCTGTTCATATTAAATTAATATTATTTTAACTTCAAATCAATTTATGTTCTTTACATATACAAATGATAGCGCAAATTATTGTAGAACGTTATGTTATGAATCCTTTGACCGATTCACTATTAAAACACGTTTTTTAATAGAACGAGTTTCATTATTCCCCTGGTTTAAATGATAGTTTTGAATAAACCATTGTAACAGAAACAACGAAGAGCATGTTAGCTTAATCGTGGTTAATAGCTCGTTAATTCCTCAAAAAAACAGGATACTTGCCTTACTCTACACATTTGCAATGTGTATTTGGCGAACGTAGGGTCGGTGAAGTCACTGGGAAAACTGATGTACTTTTGGTAATAGTCCCTTGTTAGTTAGAATAGATAATCTTCTACAATATATAAAGAACATTATCAATTCTAGTTATTAGGTCATCTACTTTAATGGCAATAGAATTTCTATATGCGAATGTTACAATGCACCTAAGCTCTTTCTAACGATCCTCCGTGGGAACATTTAATTTAATTTACGCTAATGGAGGTTATGTTGGGTGTCACAAAACAATTGAACTGACCACTAAAAGCGTGATGTTTAAGCAGGAATAAGTTACAAGAGCCACGCTATGTACCTATACAATGCCCAAGTTTATTGTTGTTAGAGCGCCGGCCATAATACTGTAGATAAGCCAAGAGAGACAATTTGGCACAAACTGCGCCCTAGTTCCGAAGCCAAACAAGCGCACAATACTGAGGTTTTGCATATAGATGCACCCATTTGGCTAACACTATATAAATTAATTGTTTGTGTTTCACTCAATAGGGAACATTCTGTCTTTCTTTATTTGCTTTCCCGTTGACATTTAGACAAACTTCACTATTAGTTTGATTTGTGCATTTCATAATTGAATTCATCATTGTAATATTTCACTTTTAAGTGACGACAGTTTATTGATACAGGTCGTAGGAAAAGCTGCTGCTAGTTTTCCAAACTCATTCCCTTTTTTATCACCTTTTACGATATGCCAGGAGAAAGAAAGTAGCGACATTCTGACTTTAACATAAATGTAATGATAATTCAATGATCCAACATGTGTTATACGAAAATATGTGATAGTTGCCACTTTCCTCGTACTTTAAACAATCTGCACAAGCAAAAAATTAAGTTAACGTTATAAAATTGACATCATTCTCAACAACTATTATTTAACAAGAGAAAAATAATGTTAAGAGAATACTTACAACAAATTTGATAGAGATTAATGTTCACTTACCGTGCAAAGCTTTTAGATAAGCTTTTCCAGCCGTTATCATCTGCCGGGCACCTGGATTAAATTTATCGAGTATGTTCTGTAACAAAGGAAATAATATAAGTTAATTTCTGAATATAAATCCTTTTAATGTAATTATAATTGTTGGTAATAATAAAAAGTTTATAAAAGTATACATAAAAGTAACATACACAAAAACACGAAAATTATAACAATATATTTAGTAAAAAAATTTGTAGTAAATCTTCCAATTTCTTTAGATATTTAATTTTAACTTATCAACGCCTCTGTTCTATTACATTACATGCATGTACATTACATGCAAAGTACACTATGCCATCTAATATTTGCTAGCGCAATAGAAAATGAGGTCTTAGACCGTAAATAGAGGCTGGAGGAATGCGGCCTCTCAAGGATGCTGCCATGCGCCGGCCTCGTAAGTAAGGTGCGCCCAAGTTAGCTACCACGCACCGCGGCATTCCATTGTAAATATTACTTCTTAACTTTTTCGGTATCAGAAGCCTAAATACCGACAAATACGCATTCATTTACTTAAATCGATAACCTTTTTAGCATTCAAATAGACGCAGAATATTTTTTTAAGTTCAATTTAAATTGCAAATTGGTACTAAGTATTCCAATAAACAGGCTTCGACGTTATGTCTTTAAGAATACTGTGTCAAAGTTAATAATAAAAAATAATAGGTCAATAGCGATGGTAATGCTTTTAAATACCCTATTACGTCTTTATTAAATTATCTCCGTTACTACAGAATGTCAAGTTATTCCTCTGATGGAATTTAT
Source organism: Byasa hedistus (assembly GCA_029286795.1). NCBI lineage: Eukaryota > Metazoa > Arthropoda > Insecta > Lepidoptera > Papilionidae > Byasa > Byasa hedistus. The sequence goes on from JAGSMW010000001.1 coordinate 5,452,665, forward strand.
AAATTGATTCTGCTAAAATTATGAACATAATAATTCAGTGATATTGGTTTTATTTTGTACCAAAGTGATATTGGTTTTGGTACAAAACAAAACCAATATCACTAAATTAGAAAGAATAAAAAAGTTAACTAACAAGTAAATTTGAGTCAACGTTGGTCAAATTCTTAAATTTTTTACTGTATCTATTTTCTCAATTGAAAGACTAATAATGTTGTAAAATTTAAAAACAGAAAACGTATCAAACACCTGGTTATTATTTATGAGGATAGCTAAACATATTTTCATTTTATATCAAAAAATTGATTCTTATCTCTCTACAGGATGAGCCTGACAAACAAAGTTCTGGTGTATATTTATCATGTCTCTATCATAATTTTTTTGCTCTTTAAAGAGTTCTAAATAAGATAACGAAAATTCGACCAATTGCCTGTAAAACTATTGAATCGAAATTTATTCAAATTTTGTTTGTGTTTAAACTTATTCTGAGCGTTTTCTAATTTTTAAAAATTACGGCTGCTTATCTAAATTCAGCTTAATTTTCTCCTTATATCTTCAAATACATTATTGTGAAAGTTCCATAGAAATTAGTCCAATATTCTCGAAAATTATCCAAATCTAACAGACACGCAAATAAGAATTATAAAAACTGGTTCACATAATAGTTCCACGTGATAAACAATTAAAATTAAGATATAAAATCGTTAACGTGTTATCAAATTGACAGCAGTAGCAGGAAACAGTTTTTTCTTTTGTAAAAACAAAGCTATCAAACATCACTATTACAAATTGCATTAGCAATATTAGTACCGGACAAACAAATGATAAATATGCACAGGTAAAAAACTGCAGCATCATGCAATAATATATTGCTTTCCTGAACTCAACCCCGCCGGTTGCTCTTTCAAAAGAGAAGCACCACGTCAACGAAAAGTTGCCTGTGATTTATCACAATCCCATTATTTATGCTGCAATTTACTGACGCCCCGATATTAAAAACAAAGAAAACATTTTTAAGAGCTTTTTTGTTCTGCTAAGCGACGAGACACCTGCTCATAACAATATGGCGCCAGTTAAGAAGAAAACACTGCACTATGTTGTGTGCCTCGCCTCGTGACATTAGTGTTTAGTCTCATCACACCAGTAATTTAACTAACTACAATGACTTATAAATAAGAACACTGATGTTTTCCCACAGCTTGGCAAAAACAAGCTGGTGTATGATGCCTACTTTGATTGTCTTAGTAAATAGAGACTTCTCATCATCATTGAGTGGCTTTTACTATCTTCAAATTGAAGTTGGGACAAATTGAAAAGACATAACTAGTTAAATAACTAAACAAATTGGTTCAAAATTATCATTCACTAACTTTAAAAGTAAGTCTCTACAGATTTACTAGTTAAAGTTTTAAGTCTGTATTTCTTTGTCTATTACCGATGACTATAAACAAAACATTTACCAAGGTTTAATTATTGCTTGAAATAAGTCAGCTCATTAAACGAGTTCGTGATGTTGTCTTATAAAACTAGAGTATGCAATTAACTAAATTAATCTTCCGCATAGTTGTATCAATGTATTTATACTTTTTGTATTCAAGGAGACTTAGTTATACTTCCATAGACAATACTAGAGAAGGATAAAGTGTATGTTACTCACAACTTTTTTGTCACAAAACTTTTGAACAAACATTGTGATATAATAATTATTTTAGTTGATACATGATATAATATATTGCAATGGGATATATCGTCTCCCGTGAGAGCATATTAGAGTGTAAGCCTTGTGCAAAATGAAAGTTCGCGCCAGATTCCACCGTCCTAATCCTCAGGTTATTGCCACATTACAAAAAGCCAATGCATTTTCCCTTTTACCCCAATATCGTCGGCTCGGAGGCATGCGTAGGGTCGAACTACGTGCTAATGTGCTTTACGATCTGTTGAACTTAAATTTTGTTTCCTTATTAAAAACCTATTGACATTTAGTTTACGCAAGCTTTACTTTGTATTAATTAAATTTTGAAGATTATCTGAGTGTAAATTTGTAATTTATGTATTGTTACCATGGTCAAACGTAGTTAATTCTGAAACATGCACCACCTCGTCTTCAACATCTTTAAGAATCTACGATTAATAACACTGAGAAACTATCTTCAAAAATATGTGTTGTAGTATAAACAAAAGTATTTCGTATTCGTACTTTTATATTGTCTCGTGTTCGAAACAAATCTTTGTTTTCGTTACTGCGCCTTATGATATCCATGCGAGTTTGCGACCGTTTTCCCGAGAGGATTGTCAAGATCAAAAAAGTTTAGTTTTCGCAGCCCCCCGGCTCTGTTTCATGACACAATAACAGTGAGCCCACAAATCAAATCACGTAGCTGGACGAATTTAGACGTTTCATGCGGACTACATTCAGCATTCAACAAAGCTGACGTACTGTACATTCTGAATAAGTAAATGACCCGAAGTCCTATATTCTAAATGTTTTTTATTCACGAGAAAATCATGTTAAGAAAAAAAATTATAATTATAGTAATAAAAAAAGAAAATACACGACACAACAACCTTCATGAAAAAGAAATTTTTAATTTTCTTAAGTAGATTAGTAGGTGACTCGTCGCTGGGGTGTAGCTTTAATTTTCAAATAATATAGAAGCTGTCGTCTCCATTATACGCACCGGGGTTTTAAATAAGTTATCTCACCCCCCATCTCCATGTTTCGTCCGATCAATTCTCGACGATGACTAAAATATATGAAGTTTGGGTGATGGCAGGCGGGAAGCGATATTTCACCGGTATCAAGCGCACATTTTAAAATACAGAATACTCTTTGTCGTGGATAGGCTGGTCGGTTATTGCTCGCGTCAGCCGCGTAAATCTTAGAGGGGTGTTTCGTATACGGAATACTGAAACTAAGGGTGAAAAGAAAAATAGATGCGCACTTATAAAAATTAGGTGGAAAACGGAAATTCAGTGGGAACGTTAAAAAAATTATGTTTTTATCACAGTACTCATTTAATTTTATTCTTGTATTAATGGTGTATTATTAAATACAGTAATTATCAAATTTAATTTTGCGCGGTTAGCCCTGTGGTACCAATTTTGGTCATACAATTTTAATGAAAAATTCTTAGTGGTATCAACATTTTATATTTAGTTTAAATAGATATTTAGCTACATACCATAGACATAGTTTCTATATACCATTTACCTTTTTAATTTTTTCCATATAAGGTAGACATTATTTTAAATAATTTAACAGAAAGCAATTTTTATGCTTACCCATTTTTTTATAAATAAATATTGTTATTGGTTATTTTATTGTATTATTATTTTGTTGTTGTTTTCCAAATATTGCTTACAGTTAGTTTCCTTCAAGTTAGTAGAACTTAAAGCAATTTTTTGCACCTTTACTACGTTTTGATAATTATTTGCCACGTGTAGATGCTTTTTATTTTATCTTGTTAAGATCTAAACCATTGAGACGACGTTATAAACAAAATAAAATTATGGATACCTAAAAATTATCACAGATTAAGTGAACTATGATAAAAAGTTATAAAGTAAAAAGAGAGGCATTTTGGCAGTATCTATCACTTTCTATTATAAAGTTACAGTCTTTTAAAGTAATACACGGCTTATCCCTTCCTTTATATTTGTGGGGCACGTAGCAAACGACATTTGGTACCAAATTGCCTCAGGCAGACTTCGTGACGCTCCCTTCTCCCTTTATAACCGTGACTGGTCCTAATGTCTTACGCACACGTGCAATATTTTTTTTGTCTACAGACTAAATAGAGCCCCTGTCTTATAATAGTGTGTATATAACATCATTATTTCATTTATTTATTTACGTAATGAATGTTGAAGAAATAGGTATGATGTACAGAAGAGTAAAAACATTGCGGCAGATAAATGTTTACAAAAGTTGCATACGAGAATACGAGATGTTTGCAATGAACACTTGTTGCGACTAGACGCTACGAGAACTCGCTTTCGATGTTTACTTGAGAACTGCAAGCAAACGCTGCTAGAAAAATGTAAAATGTGAACACAGTTTTCTTTCAGTGTAGCGTAAATATGGAATTTTTGGGAAAATTTATCGACTTTAGATAACAACATTTTTCCAAAGATTATGAATACATAATACGAATACATAATTAAGATAAAGATACGAATCAAAATTTCTAGCCCTGAATTATCTTTAATTTAACATTTTTGAATTCATTTTAAATAGTAAAACTTTCTTATCGTATGGACATTGTATACGGTATTAAAATTAACAGGGAAACTAAATAATATGAATCCATCGTGGAACTGTCTAAACATCTTCAAATAGCTTTAGTTAGTTGTGTTCCTTTTATAACTCACGTATACCTCTTACTTATCACGTCATTACAGTAAAGTTAAAAAAAAGAGCTTACTTTAAGAGTAATTCTTAAAACCGGTTGATATCTGTTGGAGTTTTTGTCCGTGTAATTACAGAGCACGTAACTTAAATCCCAATCTATGCTCTGCCTTTATCCGCTTGATAAAGTTCTTAACGTAATCACGCCGTGCAATTTGTTACCAATTCAACAATGCATCTCTTAAGTTCTTTGCTGGTACCAAATAAAAGAGTCTCGTTTAAGTTCGCTAAATGAAGTCGACTACAAAAGGCGGAGCGAGACGTAATTCAAATGAGCGCGTACTCGACCGCTCGACTTCGATCTGCACTTTCAGAAGTTTAATTTTTTATAAAAGTTCCCGCCGACGGGACTTCGAAAATATGTAAAAGTGGGGGATTAAAATTCCTGTTTGAATTCATAAGCAATTTCATTTTGATCTCCGAGTAAGGGGGACCAATGAACACTGTAAATATTGGCACAAATTTATTCCAGAACTTTTATGTTTCTTTTATAAGATAGAAGTTGTAACTTTCGTATTAAATTTGCGGATAAACCTGCTAATTTACCACATATTGTTCAAAGCAAAGAACAAACTTTATAAATACTTTTTATATTATCTTCGCAAGAATCTTGACTAAACATTTGTTCAAAAACGATTCTTCTGTCGTTCAGGTTCAAAGATAACCCACGTTTTAACTAAACTCTCCTTTACTTTAAAGTTTTATCTGACATTTGTAAAAATGTTGAGAGAAATTGATTAACACGTAATTATTATTAAGAGTGTGTATTATTTATTTCTTACTACCTTATTACAAATCTGCAATCACTATAGATAAAACTTTGGTAGTAGTAGTAAGTATAGTCTCGGATGAGTATATTTATAATTTATTTATAGTAGAGTTGAACTATACACTACCTATTGAATTGTTGTCACTTGTTGTTGTTTAAACAATTACAGTTTTATTGGTTAGGTCTTCATTAGTTATAATTTTTCGTTATTAACAAATGGAAGGAAAATAACACAAACGTATTAGTCCAAAAATCATTTGCATTTAGTCGCTAAACAAGGTCACTCCGATGAATAATATGTAGTAAAATATGCATGCAAAGCCTTCAAATGTCGATACCTTCGGCAATTGTTTCGTATTGTAAGGTACATAGCCATTCACTATCGTCTATATCCACAATTAGAGCTACGTCAAGGTTGGAATTCTTGTCTAAGCTTCTTTGTCAATGATGGTAACTAACAAACAGGTTTCAAACTCAAAGTCAGCAACATGTTTTTTATAATCGCGCATGAAATGTTTTTGTACCTACTTCATAATATGCGTTAGATAAGATTTATAACATTGTATATGGAAAATAAATATTTTTGTATGTCGTAAAATATACAAAAAGGTATAATGAAAATTGTGTAATTTACTTAACATGTAGATAATATATTCAATGTCATGAAATTTGTGGTTTTGAATTTTTGAGATAATTACGGCTTCACAACAAATAATATTGGGCATAACTTAACTGTTGCTAAAATGTTATTGTGCATGATATTTCGTTGTGGTTAAATTTGGCTAACCGAACATTTCGCATCTCATTTAAATAAACGTATATTAAGGTATTTACACTCCACTGTTGGAATCTTTATATTTTAAATTATTACAATGAATATGACACATTAGTTATAACCGATTAAATATATATTTCTTGTTTTAATGAATGCTATATTAAAAAGAATATCTTTTTAACGACTTTTATCAAAATAGAAAAGTTGAAAGCTGAGGTCTGTTTTGTTTTTAATTATATACACGTTTGCTACCCTCTTTCTGGTACTTTCACCAGATCGTCCACCTTGAGGAAGTTAACCAGCATTACGTCTGCCATTTTAATATTTATTACACCGTACTAATTATTTATTACATCCCGTTGAAGATTATCTTCATAATCATAGCTGTTATGACATGTAAAATGGTTGGTTATGACTTACAAGATCGACTAACGTTATTTAATCACTTTCACTGATGTCAATTTAATTATAATTATGATTATAATAAACGTAAAACAGTGTAGTCGGTTCAGAAATTTAAAAAATTGTTTAAAAATAATTTTGAATCGTGAATACTAGTATAAAATGTATATTATTAGCTCCTCATTAATATCTTTGTGCGTCGAATATGCTTTGCATAACGAGAAATTGATTTATTGGTGTGTGCATAAATTATATACTAGTATGCTCATTTTTATAGTATCAGAAGACTTAAACAAATCAAAATATCTCTGCTTTAAACTGGTGATAAATCTCTTCTACAGGCTACCTTCTAGATAATTTTCACCACAACCTACTTAACGAGACTTCAGATTTTATTTCTTAGTGTTAAACGTTTTCTGTTGTTGTATAAAGATTCTAACTAGGCACATTGTTAATGGCAGGCGAGTCACTATTAGGTCGAAGCCTTGTTCCTCTCATAGTACCAAAACAGTATAACTGTAAAAGACTAAAATAAAAAAAAAATAATTCTTCGTATCGATGTATTGAAAAATAACCAACGTATTTTAAAAAAGGCATAATATGATACGCACGAGAATGATATCAAGAATCGATTCCGTATATGAATCACTTAGTTATATCCTTATGCATGCATTAAAAATCGTACGCTTTATACACTTTTTTATTTTTGAACAAAACCGTTGTTTGCATCCGTAGCAGACTGCCGCATTCTCAAGAGCAGGAATCGTGTTCTTAAGTGTCTTTATTAGTAAGGTTTTTATATTTCCTTACGTCTGCACCATTATTAGACTTAATAAAGTTAACTTTTATATATCATGTTAATAATTGATAAAATAGCATACCTTTTAAATTAAGACTATTATGAAATGACCGAAATTTGTATTAATGACGAACCATTTATCCGCAAACCAACCAACCGCCGGGGTTATAAATATTTAAGAATACTGCTATAAACAAAAGTAGTGAAATATGGCGTACATTATTTTGAGCGATGTATTACTGCTAAAGCACTTCAAATATTACACACGTTTATACTGGTAATAAGTGAAGCCAATATTAAATTGAGTAATATTGTTTGAATGAGCGTATAATTATCATCTTTAGTCGGTTTGATAACGTAGTTTTTATATATAGTTAGTACTAGACAAGCATAAAGTTCATACAAATACATATAGATCATTACAAATTATGATTTTAGAATTTAAATGCGCAATAGATTACTTAATTGGACTTTCTCCGAAGTGTAACGTTCGTACTCTACCACCCTCATGTTGTAAATTTTATCGTCTGCTATTTTTATATTTACAAAATCTATTTTCACGTGCAAAGTATTTTAAATTCGATTTAACCACATAAAAGTATTATTAGTTAAAAGACTGAATGTGCTCATCACATGCGGTTTGTAATGAAACAGACAAAACGAATTTTAACGTGGTCAGCTATAATTTGCGGCTTTATCGTGTGTTCGGATTTTGTGAAGCTTTGTCACGTTGACCAGTCTTTAAATAAAATATGTGTATATCACTACAAGTTTTAATTTACTCGAAAAGTAATTTTAAAATACGCTGTAATTTAAGTACCTCACAAATAAATACGGGTAAAGTAAATGTCTTACTTGTTACAAATTTAAAATTTATAACGTCTAGCGATTAATTAACCTTCTTACGATCATGTTTACTATAAAACTTTTGTATAAAAACATTTATGCTTGTACATATTTATCTATTATGGGCTAACTCTTGAAACAATTAAATTCAGTGTTAAGCGAGCTTGTTCTAGATAATTGACAACATACGAGACCCAAACTTATTCTGGCTCTCATATACAGCCAGAATCCAGCGGTAGATTTACAATATGAGTGTGGTAGATAGCCAGATGGGTCCGAAAAAACCTCGCCATAAACCAAACTCCAAAACATGAGGCACCAGAATTAAACAACGGACCACAATGTTAGAAAAAAGACTATTTAGTTTCACCTATCTCGAACTCGCTGTGAGATATCTGTTATACGGTTTTTAGTTTCTAATTTTTGTACTATTTAGTATGTTTTAACAACTTTTGATACATCCAACAATAGTAACATGTTAAAACTATAGACCATTCAAGAACATATTGACCTAAAGTATCCAGAATATGTGTACTCATATTTCCTTTAAAAAATAAAATAAATATAATATTGCCTGAAAGATGACGGGTCGTTATGGTTAACTACAGTACAAGCAAAACCGTTTTTAATATTTACGTGTAATAATGAACTTCAATGTTGAAGGTCACGCCACGCAAGGCCTTAAATTATTATATGGCTTTGACATAATGTGTAGTCTTCAATTTCAACAAATAAAATTGTCATAGAAATTTAAATACGCGTATTATGTATAATATTAGACATACAATAGAATTTTTCAGAGGTACTTTAGGTTTTTATTCTGTTAAGGCAAAATAGTAGAATGAAATAAGATATACGATAAGTAGATTTCAAATGGTCGATCTAAAAGAAGTTTTACTGTAATGAAATTCTTTAAATAATACCTTACGTACGTGGGGATTAAAATTCATGTAAATGTGTATGTGGTTTGTATGCGGGCCGTTTACTATTCCGTGCATTCTGAGAACACGGAAATTTTTTAAGTGTTAAACAAGTTTAAAGAATAAAAAATTAAAACACTCATTATAAAACAGGTAAGAACCAACGTAGTGATAACTTTGTGAAAACTAAATGTTTGTTCTTGAATCTACAGTAATATTTGCAATGTCTGACAATTTATAAATTATGGAATCTTGTAATAATTAACTTTCTTTTGGAACTGTTTTACGTTTCTTAACAGAAATCTATAATCTTTCAAGTAATTTCATAGCGACGCACCTTAATTACCACAATACTATTATAGAAATACTTTGCTTTAAAAATACACAAGACACAGTTAACATATTAAGTTATCTATACGTAATATTAGTACTGTACAGACTATACATAATTACCGGTCTACATACACTAAAGTGTACCTCTTTAGTCATAATATTCTTTAAATATCATCAATATCTTTATACTTTCTGTTTTGTCTTCTATTGCGATGACGTTGATGTTTGCAGCTTAAAATACAGTAATTTATGAGGAACTGCTTGATTAAATTAACATTTTGCTTAATAATCTCGTAATAAATAACGTATTGTAATTTTATGACAAGAAAACGTATTAATGTTATAATAAGGCTGCTTTGCAGTAGCCATAGTCACGACAGGACTGAGGTAACCGATGTCCTGACGTCATCAAAGAGTATATACATCTTTATAATTATTGTTTATGTTTACATTGCGTGGAACAGACAGTGATCGAATCGCTGTTGAGGTAATAAATAATAATGAAATATCCGTAACATATATTAAATGTTAATCTAGTAAATTTATAGAATATAATTATGATATTCTAATTCCATCCCGTCGTCCGTTGATTGTGTTATCCGTCAGTCAAATTAGATACAATCCGCGTGTCCAGGTTGGAAGTTTAGTTAAACTGTATGTTTACGCAGGGCCCCCGGCCGGGTAACTGTATGCCCGCTATTAATCCGCTGGAGCACGTACGCCATACAACCTGTCGTGCAAATATTTATCCACATCGGATTTACGTGTTAACCGTTCGGAATTGTAATCAGCTTTGATTGGGAACGCACCGATGCCGTAGCGAGACTAATCACTCTGCAGCTACTTGTAAATCCCAACTTTAAAGTAAATAAATGAATTTATTCGTAAATTATCATCATCAGCCGAATTACGTTTTCTACTGGATATACTTCCTCCATATATCTCAACGGCGATCGGTCCTACGCAACCAGCGACTTTATTGAAAGTCATATTTTTTTATCAATGTTGGAACATACGTTCACTAATTGAACGACAGATGTCCAAGTTATTAAATAAGTTTCTAAAATGCCTATAAAATAACTAGACTAATGTATGAACATAGAGTTGATCACGTAGTAAATGATAATACAAATGATCCCTCGCGGCTAATATTGGATAGATGCATTTAAATAACTAAAGCAGCAACTGTTGTCAGCACTTGAGATATCATATAATGGTTACGATGAGAAGAAACTATCATGTTCCAAGAATACTATCACTCGTGAACTTTTAACATCCACGAAGCCGTACTAGGCCAGCTTGATGCTTAAACGGCCTTAATCATCTCCTTGTGAGAGAAAGGCCTCATGTCCCAACAGTATTAAAAATCACTAAAAAATTTAAGAGTCTACTCCAGGATGAAACTGGTTATTTACATAAATTACAAGAATTTTATTAATTATGTAAGTCAGATAGTCTGAAAGTTTTTTTTTAATATGAAAACTGTTTTTGTTTTAGACCTTGAAGGTTTGTTTTTGTAAACGAAATTTATCTGTTTTAATATTCCTACAGAAGGTCTTTCCAATAGTACGATGGAATTCTTAATTAGTAACATCTAAATGGTTTAAATACAACCTTTTCTTGTAAGATGATTTCTTCATTAAAGTACTTAGACATATGTACATTGTATTAAAAAAAAATTAAACGTTTTATTAAGAACTATAATGAAGAAATTTGTAAATACATAGAACATTTAAAAATTCATAACTAAATTATATAAAGACTAGTATTTATCCATGACGTTGTCTGATCTCAATGTTTCGGTTTGAGGACCGTTGCTGGTGAAATTAGAAGAGTAACATCATTTACCATCATATGGTGATATCAAGGCGGAGAATGTTGTTCGAGTATATCATTGTAACCAGTGCTACACAGTATTATATAAAGCCGTGTCACTTACCATCAGGTGAATGACCTGCTTGTCTCGTCGCTTCGACAAATAAAAATAATGAGAAAAGAAATCTCGTATTTATTTATTTTTCCATATAATAAAGTTTTATTGTGTATAGTGCAATGTTACGCAAATATTAAGTTACAGTTTGGGATTTAAAAGTATTTTTATATAACTAGAACCTTATTTCGTATTTTATCCTATGTTCATTGCTATGTCCATTCCCAAGATGTTTAAAATATTCAATGAAAAAGAACTTACATTATTAAGTTACACGAATGAAAAATTTATTGCTTCGTTTTAAAAAGTATAATTTATATCGCAACAAACAATATACTTATATGCACTTGATACGAGTATGGTATCAATCGGAAAGTTAATTAAAAAGTAATATCTTTTCGAAGATACCTTCATCGATATTAGTGAATAACTAGCTGTTAATTTGATTAGAAAAAAATCTACTCGTGCCGTTATTGGTTCTGCTGTCGTTGCATTTTTTTTGTTTCACTGTTAAATTCGTCGCGCGGTAACTTTTTTGTTCGACGGTAAGACGGCTCGGTTTTCTAATGCAGCACCATTCATACATTTGTCTCGGTAACTATGTAGGTAAGAGAGAAGCCTCCCTGAATAGAATATTCGCGCGAAGAATAAGTAAGGTAATGTGTTGCTCTGTTGTTTTGCGTAATTGAGATTTCGCGGCCAGGATGCTTGCTTGTTACTTAGAAAGTATAACAAGACGCTTGTTACAATCCAATTTGACTCTTGAATACGGTAGAAGATAGTTTTGAGTGAAGGAATAGTAATACGAAATTGATAGTTAAATGCGTTATCTAGGGACCTTTGTCTAGTTTTTATTACTACTGTACATATATTTACACACGTTCTTGAGCGAATTATTATCTATTTATATTATAACAAACCCTTGGCTTAATTGGCTTAACATGTACATTATAAGTTTCGATCTTTGTAATTTAAATAGCTACAACGTCTTTAAATGATATTATTGCTAATGGTTTCCTATAAGACAGTTCAATATGATTTAAGTATACTATTTATTTATTTTAAGAAATAAGTCTAAAATAGATTTTAATAGGTGCTCTTTATGTCCTTAACAATAATTCACCAGACAACCCAAGACGAAGTGTGGTGCAATAGTAGCTGGCAATTAAATCAAATTTCAAGATTTTTATAATATAAACCGCAAAAGTTGTTCAGCATAGAGATATAAAAAATAGTGAATGTAATAGTCAGCATAATGAGGAAACAAAAACAACGATAATGTACAATGACGTAACTCTTACGTTAGCAGGTTTGCCTAAGTGTTCTAGTGTATCGTATTTCTTCATATGCCTATAGTTACTTCCATGAATTATCTTTGTTCGTATATCGTCATGAATTGTTTCTATGAAAATATGCAAGAACGAAATGTTATAGTGAATATAAATTGCTCTTTCGTTACGTGAAAATTTTATCCGAAAATTCTAATGAAACGCAAGTTTGTGGTATAGAAATCTTTATTAAATACGTTTTTTTGTACAATCCATATAATATTAACTGACAATGATATGTTGATAGACGGAAATCAGCAATACTGGTATAATGTAAGTTCTCGTTATCTTATTTGCACTACAGGTGGCTCCGGAAATGATCCAGAAACGTCCGCGTTCCAAACGTTGCGTGAAACAGAATTATTACTAAAATAATTGAAATAATGTCTTTAGCAATAGTATGTCACATTAATAACGCATTTTCTATAGAAATTTTAATATCCTCGTGACATCACAAATTCCCTTCCTTTCGCCGATGATCCGTGTATAATGAGAAATATGTCGGCCCCTAGGTCCCCTTCGCGTAATTAAGAAAATATCTCGTGTTGAGTAACTAATTTCCTTTCGTTGGAAATGAGACGAAATCGTGCCAATGTAGAATGTAACCAATTATATAAACGACAATCAACGTTACAAAGACGTCAGGGGGAAAGATGGGTAATGTAATTATACAGATGTACCACTTTAACGAGGAGCTGTGTGACGGATAACACGCTGCCGGAAAAATGTATCATGTCATTAATATTAACACGAAAACCATCATAAGTAAAACAGTAAATAATCTTAGCGAAAACTGCTTTTTCACGAACAATATAAGCGGCGGTTAACGGGAACTGTAATAAGAAGTTTCAACCGGAATTATTATGATACTGGTGATAGATCTTTGTTGACTGAGTCTAGATAAAAACGCCAAATGCTAAACGTCATTGAATAAATAAAGAATAGCAGGCTCAAAATCAATCTTCCCTATTGTGAAATTTAAAAAGTTTCATTATATTTATTAATCTTCGTAAAACTAACTCAGCGTATACTTCACCGACATAAGAATTATCAAAATCGAATGAAATTGTAAACGTAATGTTACATAAAATCCTTATTAAACCGAAACTGATTTATTGAAAAAAGATGAATTTATCATATTAATCAAGCAAATTATATAAATGCATCAAGATGCATTATTTTACAACGCTAACGAAATGTTGATCGATAGACTTCAATGAATCCTTTTAAAAATGATGTATCGGATAAAAATGTAAACAAATACATAAAATACATATAAAAGTCCCGTCTGTAAAAATATGAGCGTTATAATATTCTGAGCGACCACGCTTTACCATCCACGACCTTATTGTCACTTAACATCATGTGAAAATGAGTTTAAGTATAAGCCTAAAAACATACACATACACAAATATAGTACAACATGTATGTTACGGTAAAGTTCTCAATAAGATTTCAGTAATAAATCGCATGTGCAAGTAAAAGCATTAGAAGCTGTTAGTCGTTCTGTTATTACTCAAATAACTAGTAGAATTCGGTACGTTTGTTACGCTTATGTGTGACAACATCTCCCCCAGTAACGGAGCAATAAGCATTAGCGTAATTTGTGCAAATATGAAAACGGCTGTGTTTGCTCTCATAAGTTCGGCGTCCCGATCCCGGGGACTGTGTCATCTGCGAATAAGTTCCTACCGTTTCATTTTTCTTATTTCTTCTGCTTTTTCTTGTTACAATAACGGATACATTACTTTTATATTTTAACTTCACCTAATACATAAGATTTACATTAAAACTCGTAAAAATATTAGCTTTTTTAGGTAATACAGAATACTTTGCAGTATTGCTCATACGTTTGCATAATAAAAAAAATAATGTAAAATTTGAAGATTACTCATTATTCTGTTGTATTTTAGATAAAATATTGTAAAATGATTCTAATATTCTATAATATTACAAAAAAATTTACGAATTTAACCAAAGTATTTCGTCTAGAGCCGCTTTATATAAATAACTCCCGGGTCGAAAACTAGCAACCATTGTCAGAATTTCCGTCTAATGCCTCACCAAGCAAAAACTCGGTACAATTGATATTTTTTTTGTCCTTTTTTTTCTTGATTCTCTGTTAAAGAACGACTTTAGCTACTTAACTATCTACAAGAAGTGGTTCCGGCCATGTAATGGCTGTGGAACTTAGTAGCCGTGGTATTATCAATTACGGTGAAACTATGAGGACCTAACCAGCGCATGGCGTAGTGACAGAGGACAAGACCGAAAGGTTACTTGTATGTAAAGTAAAAAAATATCTTTTTTGGGTAAAGTAAAACCAATAAAATTGCTAAATATTCGCGTATTAATCTAAATCACAGTGCTCGTAATCTTTTTTAGTTTGATCAATTGATGTATCACAATAGAACACAGTTTAACTAATAACTGAAATTAATTAGCAATGTTTTTGTGCAGTTAAATTTTTTTTATCAAGCGACCGTATAAAACATATGGTAATAGCATATACAAAATTAAATAAAAAAAAGGTGAGACTTATTTTAATAGCAATTTCTAATTGATCATTTATGATTGTAATAAGACGAATTACAAACTTGTTATGAAGATAGTAGCTAATATGTATTAGCAGCCATTTTCACATCTGAATGGAAGTAGACGAAATATGTTCAGCAATAATCTTACTGGTTGTACATTTATTTATTCCAGTTGCCACTTTTGTTGGTGGAGTGCCAATCACGTTCGGTGCTTGCTTGTAATTTTCTCAATGCCATTGACTCAATTGACTGCCGTACATTCTGTTTTAGTTACGGTCATATAACGAAATACTTCGTGAGCAAATAACATGAAACTTGTAGGTACGGAGAAAACAGATATTGCTTCTGTCTAGAAAAGAAAAGCTTCTAATCATTCTCTTAGTTGATTACAGATATATCAAATTGAAGTAATGGTCAATAACAATAGTAATGACAAATGGACAATTACGACTATGTCTTCAGAAAAGGTAGTATGTAGAAATGCAACTAGAAATTTATAACGTTTTAAATATATAAAGATAAATTGTAAGTAATAAATCCATAAATATTTCATTATCATTTATCAACTAATAAAGTTTATATCTTTTTTATTTAAAGCAATCTGAGAAATTATTTTAAAGATCTGTCCATTGATTAAATTGATACTGATTTAAGTTTAAGTTTCACATCAAGCGACTACTTACTATTTTTTCAAGTTGTAACAGAGCCTAGTTATTTATGTGTGTATAAGAAGTAAGAAATTTTAGCGTTTAAATGCAAAACTCGTTTTGGTCTCAGTTAAAAATTTCGTCAACAAAATATCATCTCATTTCGTCGTGAGGTCTTTTTGTAGATTCAGCGGCGGCACTCCGCAGCGTCCTAATAACTGTCATCCAGATTTAATATCATATCTTCCATTTTGTACGGGTTCTAACCAAGAGGCAATTTCCTTTCTTAAATTGCATTTGGACGAATACGCGTAAACTAAATACATATGTGGCTTCAAACACAGAGTTTGTTTACACGGAAAAGATCATAGCGTTTGTTTTCTATATTTTCATTTAACACTATTTTTGTAAACATGTATTGGCATACAATGTTACTTTTTAATCCTTTGCTATAACTTTTTATAGGTAGAAATTAAGTGCCAATTCCAGCTGGCAGCATTAATCGTTGAATAAAATAGACCTTTTCATTTTATAGCAATTGGGTTAAAACCTGCAAAAAATTACTTTATCTCGAATAAATCCTATGAATTCAATGATTCATTCAAGCCAGGTTAAAAAGCCTTCTCTTTTAAAATATTTCTGTTGTACCATAATACCTCATACTTTCGTCGAAATTCCATCAAATGAAATCTAAAATAAAGAACACTTTAAAAAAGATTGCAAAACATTTCCGATGTGAATGCACTTCAATATCGACGCTATGTCGTTATCGAAAGATGGACTCACCTCATATGCCCAATGTGTTCGGAATAGGTTCTATAACTATCATTTAAAACGCGCTTATTTTTACTAAAAAGGAAAAAATTCCAGGCACGTGCAATGAAAATAAGGAATTGTAAGATAATAACAATAAATTAAGAAAATCTCTAAATTAATTTCCGAAAGTTTTCAATATCCTTATAAACTAGTTTTAAATAATAGTAGTAAATGAAATGGAAGTTATCGAGTCCGCATATGTTTACTGCAAAAAGCAAAAGCCTACATGTGATGTCTTTCAATCAGTTGGGCCGGATGCGATCGTTTCAGCGGACAAATCGCTCACTTTATGAAACCCTGGACACGATCGTTACCAAAGCCTGCTTCCTGAACAAGCGTGTTAAGCAGCGTAGTTTATTACTACAGTTTGCAGACACATTAAAGATTAAATTAGTTTTTACAACATTCAAATAACTGTAAATCTTCTGCAGTTCTAACTTCTGCTAGAAAAACGCTATAGCTTAATTCCCATCACATAAACGTCATGTACTTATTTAAAAATGAGACGTAATTTATATGGTAAATAATAACTTTATCGCTGTCCAGTCAATAAAGAAATATGTTAAAAGGAAACTTAATTTTGCTATAAACGCAAACGGTATAGTTTAATGAAAAGTTACACACGTAATTACACAATTTGGATAAAATATGGTTAGAGACTGTTATAACGATTGTAATCATTTTATAAAAATGGCAGCAGAAACATGTTAATTTCTTTCATTTCAATGTATGTATTCTGTACTAAATATTTTGTCATATTTCACGATAACTAAAAAACTACAAATTTCTATACTTTGGTGATGATGGTTAAAGTCTTTTGTAAAGAATTCGTACCAATGATGTAAAACTATAATTATAAAATTTCAGCAATCTTTTGCGTATAAAAAAATTAAAGTATATCAAAAATTTATAGTTAGAAGCGTTAGTCAACTTTCTCACAAGATTTAATATTCATATTATATAACGATTTCGCTTAGGAATTGTAAAATAATGTAAATATTCGGTGATCTCTCCACGCCTTTCACATCCACTTGCCTCTGGTTAATGCTCTATTATATATAAACTATGGTTATTTGTCGACTCTGGCTGATTAAGTATGCCAATTAATAGTTTTTACTGTTTAAAATGCATGTGTATGCTTAAATAATACGTTTTAGGAAAGAGATATTTTATATCACAAGCAAAAACTTTATTCCTCCTTTCTTATTATCCGAAATTTTCTCCGTAGATCTTTTAATCCGTTGACAATCACTACTAATATTGTTTACCTTTACACTTAAATAATTTCCAATACTTTATGATAATAAAACGACTATACTGTTTCTCATAACTAATTCAGAAAATCACTAAATCAGATGAAACAGTGGATGGAACCTTTTAATGGTTTGATGATATCAAAAGAACGGATTCATTTTCGAAATATTATGTAAAGGCGTTCTGCAGTAAATTTTCAACTAAATTGCGTATTGGGCATACCGAGTGAATGAAGGTGAACTCGGGCGTCTTCTATAGGGTCCCAAGGGATCCTGAACTTGGCCATTCTTATTCAAATAAGTGCGGGCAGCGATTTACCCTCGGGACTCATGACTGCATTGCTCTAGATAGAGCCCGCTACAGTATCTGCTTCCGTAGCGATAATTTTACGAATATTAATTTTATCGAAACGTTTTTTATCGAACGCTCTTAGATAATTCATGATTTCACTTTGATTTTTATTGAAGAACATAATAATTACAAACAAACTATCTTATCCAAGCTTATTTAGTTTGTGCCATCTAACATTATTTCAAACATCGTCCATTATTATATTTTCATTTGCATAATTAAACTAAATAATTTAGGATTTTTTAATTAGTTTTGTAATAAATCTTTTACGTATATAATAAAAGTCAAAAACGCACTTCGTATTATGGTTGGTATTTATTAAAAATATTTGAAAGAAAGTTTACAGTTTTTTTATTATTGGAGAATTGTAGTGTTTAGCACATTTTGTGTTTGTATTCACTTTTAATTTTCTTTTTATATCTCACTCAATATCATATTGAAGTATAACATAAAGCTTTTTCTTAATGCTTATGTTTCGAAATAACTAAAGAATTCTTTCTCACATCGACCTCAGGGAATTGCAGAGAACTCCACACGAGCTCCTCCGCAAAGCCACGAACGTAATA
This sequence comes from Byasa hedistus, assembly GCA_029286795.1. NCBI lineage: Eukaryota > Metazoa > Arthropoda > Insecta > Lepidoptera > Papilionidae > Byasa > Byasa hedistus. The sequence continues at coordinate 5,471,343 of JAGSMW010000001.1, forward strand.
TTACGTCGAAATTTACATTAGGCCGGTTTAATGTCGCGGAGCAATCTCATTCTGAAAGAGAAAACTGGGTAGCACTTAGCCAGCGAGCTTTGACCTCTGAAACATGGCACGCCTCTTAATTTCCTTCGGCATTAAGAGGTCGGTAAGTGATGGTTTTGTTACGTCAGTTACGATGCGTCGCCTGATATCGCAAGAGAGACAAATGTGCCGCATATCTTCTAAACCACATTTCGGTGTACGCAGCCTTGGCATTTTTATTTTCGCAATAATTTGTGGATAGGCGTGAGATAATTATCAGAGGCGTTTAAAATTCAGTTTCGGTACTTTTATTGCGATATACATAATTGTTACCGTATACGATTGTTAATAGTCGTATATTTATTTTTGTTAACCTCTAGAATTTAAATGTAAGTCATTGGTAATTAAAATGTTTACACAGCGCCATATTGTACTTGTCGTTTGGACGCGTAAGATAGTAAATCTCATAACCCGAGTAACGGTGAACTTTGAAAGGGAATGTTGAAAAACTTGAACATTAGTACTAGCAATAATGATCTACAACCTTTTCAGTAGAATTTCTTTATACTCGTACAGTTTTGTTGTCTATCTCACAAAAGGTTATTACAATTTGTGTGATATTTAATTACGCTTTATATTTCAAGGTTTTATTGTTCAGTGGGTACTAATAAACCTCGCAACAGTATCCAAAGTAATAAACGTTACAAAACAACAAGCTTTTAGTCCATAAAATTGAAATGACTCGTGGGAGGAAATTTGACGAACACATTACTGCAATATTCCTACGGATATTAAAATATAACAGCGACGTATAATTCATATGTTCATTATGCCTTACCAACCTTCATAATTATTATAGTTGGTCCAAAATGATACAAATATTCTCGCTAATATAAAATGCAATATACTATAATGTGACTGTAATTTTAGACAATGTTTTATAGGTAACTTTAGATAAAACTTTGAGGAATAAACTACTTTGGATAACTACATTAACTTTTATGTTTTTCAAAGCGACAAGGATGACGTGGTGTAGTATGTATCCTATCCAGCATCTTGTCGCTTAGCGTTTACTAATAAGGTAATAATATATAGGATAAATGTTCCGCCAAAGAGATATTAACAAAGACTGTGTGAGAATTTGATAAATATTTGCGGCCTTTAGATACAGAGACTTTTTAAATTAACGAAGCGATCAGTCGAGATCGTTCACCTGTTAGTAAGTGATACGCTAGCTTTTATGTCCATGAGGCGCAGGTTAAGGTGATACACGCAGCACCACATTGTGTTTGTCGACTTGAGAGAAAAAATGTTAAGTCTCGTTAGCCTTACAATTTCACTAGCTACAATGTCATACAAAACAGAACAGTATGCAAACTACTGTTTTGTGACAGAAATTGTTGCTGCGGTTGTACCAGCTTAACATCAGTAAAGTATTATGAACAATTGTTTATGAGTACATATTATTATCAAAAACATTAATTGTGCTTTATTTAAACTTTTAAATTAATAAATGTTTACAAGATACTACTATTAACTTCTTTTTTTTTATAATCCTCGCAAGTATAATAAGCTACTCAATTCAAGAATATTTATTTTCTCGAGAAAACAGGTTAGTGAAATCGTAAGGAACATTCTACGCTATATAATATTTAGAAGCGGTCGGTTGACTTTTTGACCTTGACATTTATTTGTAGGACAAGGTGCAAGAAGTTCCGCTTACGGATGAATACAATTATCAAGTAAATTTTCACTTGCTTATACATATCTTATCAAACAAGCGTATCGTATTGTTCGTATAAATTATATTATCGGTTAGTTATGTATTCGGCCGTATTTTAAAATAATAAATTCCAAAACAATTTAAAAAGGGCTTCTTCTATAATTACTTGGAATGTAAACATCATGAATTCTTTTCTAATCCCAATCCTTTAACAAACCCAGCATTCAAATTCACTAAACACGTCTTTGCTATATATTATACATTTATATAGTATTTCGTGTTTTTTTCTAGTTTAATAAAAAATAATGGATATAATTATTCCCTGCCCTTCAAGTGCAAAAATTCGAATAAAAAGAGAAGTTTATTTTATAATGATCTATGAACTATCGCAATATTGTTCGTTTCACATACCATCAGGTGAACGAATACCATCTCGACGCTTAATTTAATATAATGTTAATTTTTATACGTTTGTTTATAACAATATTGCGATATTATATTGCGATTTTATTATTCTGTTATGCAGCAAAACATATTTAATTTAATTAGAAATCTCACTTTTACGATCTGGCAGTACTATAACTGCCGTTTATAGAAATCTTACGAATGTAGATTTTATTAAATTATTTAAAATTTATTAACTTACTAATAAAAAGCTATAAAGATCATAAGTTATTATCATCGTCACCTTTAGGTTGTAACTGAATTGCTAATAAAAACACATTAAGTAGTTTTTGATTTGATTAGACAAAATCTAATAATGTTACAACTTGCTATAAAAATGGTTCATTCTTGTTCACATATGGTTAAATCCGTTTATATATTTTATAGTACTAACATTATGTAATTATAGTAGTTAATAATATATATCAATAATCATACCTTGTATATGCCGTCCACTAATTTCGTAAGTTCCTCGGTCTCCATGGCGATGAATTTTCAGTATACCAAACACGACAAAGTCAACAGTCACACATGAAGCTTCATCAGGAAACGAACGATAATAACTCCACAATTGATGCTATAATTTAACACTGTCAACACTTAAATCACATTTCTTTACACCTCTGTCCGACGCGATTTTTTCTTTTCAACTTTGTCAAAGATCACATGAACTGTTTTTGAAACATCTGAAACAAACGAAAAATACTTAAGTGACGTATTAATTTTGATTTTTATATATTTTTTTTTTATAGTTTGAAAGGGAAGTGAAGTAAACACCTGTTGGAAATGTAGTTATAAATAGTAGACGCGTGCGTTCGGTGCGGAGTGAACGGGCAGAGTCACCTATTGCTCGAGTCGAGTAGGTATCGAGAGTGACGACGTTTGGTAATACGGAGTAAACGAGCTGGCTTTGAGACGTTGATGTCTAAACCACACCGTATTTACTGTAAGACTTTAATTGTTTAGATAGGCAGAAATTCGGCGAGTATATTTTGCAATGACCCGCTTCAAAACTCAAAATATTTCACATTACCTTCTTCATTATTATATCTTTTAGGATGCACACTTTCACCGCAACATTATTAATAGGATGCTCCTCATTCATCATGCAAACGTGATTTTCATTAAATAATTTATATCATCCGTCCAAGTTCTCATTTGTATTATCAAAATCGGTCTTTTAATTAAGCTAACAAACCTATTTACATACAAGCTATATTACTGCTCGATTTCTTTTATGATAAATAAAATTACTTTTTTTAATGATTACACGTAATGTTTTACTAAATTAAACGTCCCTTCAATAATACTTTTGTCTTTGGTTTCATCTCGAACCCGAAGAAGGAGTTTTGTAAGTTTGTTTAATAGCAATTTAAAGTAGACGTTGTTCTATGTTTTCCATTTCCGGCCACAAGACTCCGTCAATACGTTTAGACCGATATTTTATACTATCTCATCATCTTACAAGCAGTTGCGTATGCAACGCAATATAGGCATATTGCCAAACTTAGTGCCTGTTGTAATAAAATTTATAGTATGATGATTAGTTTACTCATTTGTATTTTTGTTTGCCACTCAAAACATTGGATAAATTATGATTTATCAATTTTACATATATAATTATTGTATACTTCCACTACCTATAAGTTACATCATCATTATAATGTCGTTATATCTAAATCTACATTAAGTTATTCAAGAATTTTAAAAAAGTGAAATTTCTTATAATGTATGTGTTTGTATTTAGTGAAGTAGTCAGGTCATACTAATTTCTCCTAATTAAAAATTTAATTATCGTTTGATGTGTAAATGGACGGTAGACTGTATAATAACTAGATAATTATAAATTGGGGTAAGCAACAAATTAATGTAATGTGACGTATTATCTACTCCAGCATTTATAACACAAGCTACAACTTGACTCGTTAAGTATGAAAGTCGATGATTTGTTTGTTACATCTTATTATAGGAAAGGTAAAACGGCCAACATTGCAATCTTGAAATCCTGATTAAGAAACTATTAATAATTATAGAAATTTTAAAACGTATTTATAACAATCGTGACAAAAAGTATTACTTGCAAGTGTTGCTTCTTACGAAATAACATTCATGTCACAAGCACAGAAATTATTTACAATCGATTTTGTGTTGCAAGCTGCCCACGCCCAAACGATTCAAACAATGGCTGAAGTTATAACAACATACACTTTCATTTTTGACAAGCACCTAATGACGATTGACTTGGAATAGTTTCTAACACTACAATGCTAATAACATTTTCATAAACGTGTGATTTGTGAGAATGTTGAAGATCAATCATATGGGTTTAATATGGTCTGTTCAAAATTCATTAAAAGGAGGCTAGATCAGGCAAGATCTTGAACTAGAATCTAGAAGTACACTAACGTTAAGTAGACTTTTGTAGTAAAGAGTACGTTAAATTGGTACCATCAAGACGGTTTCAAACAAGAGACAAGAATCCTGTTTCTAGTAGTAAGTTGTGAAGATTGTGGAAAAGTAAAACAGGTGAAAAGTTGTTTCATATTTCAGTTTGGCGAAATGTTTGATTGTCTGCCTGTTTTATATTCCATTGAATTATAATGGTGGTTGTCAAACCGCTAAGTATAACAGTGAAGCATGGTCATTTGCATACATACACAAGAGATTCACTTCGTTGGATTTAATCCTATGCATAACCCGTCTGCGCTTGCGAGTTGTGTTAATAGATGCCAACGACTGGAAACTATGTTAGCAAGTTTTGATATACTCATATATTACTGGAGCTAGATTTCCCCTGCTGAAGGCCGTCTAAATGGGTACAATCACAACGTCTATTTATACTTCTAAATAGAAACGTACAAACATTATGTTTATATTTTAAAGTATTATTAAGCTAGACTAGTTGTTATATTGTTTTTTTGAACTATTAGATGATATAAGTAGGACCTAATACATCTGCCGACAGCAGTGTTAATTAGAATATTTACATTGCAGCTGAACATGTTCGTCTCAATATACAAGATGTTAATATACTTTATAGCGCAATTAGCGGTAAAAAGATATGAAGCGATAGTACCTGCCGAAATGACCTGTATTTTTTGTTGACTACCGTCATCAAATATTCAAAAAAATCTTGGACAAATTTACCTAAGCTTCCATTAAAGAATTAAGTTTTAACCTTTTCTAACGATGACAAAATTAACATTTTATCACATCATAACAAAGTATTTTTGGAAGATAAGTCAGTTTAAATATTATAATATATAAGTAGATGAATGTAAAACTGAATTAAAGAAACTTGCATTGCATTGAATTGTAATCGGATACAGGGGCGGCAAAAGTATTTCTTAGAACAAGTCCTGAAGTTTTTTTCGCTTCGTGAATAAGAAATGAAACACAATTTCTGAACGGATCCGTAACTTCATTTTGAACAAGAGAGATATGTGCTTCGCCTCGTCTCCCCGATCTTGCATATGCACCCGCACGGGACGCGAGAAAAGCGGGTTTCCTACATTCCTTTCTTTTCCCCGAGGCACAAAACAAGTGTGGGCCTGCTGCTTATTTCTGTCGGAGCTTGTTTATTCCGGATTGAACTTAGTAAGATCGCATTTGCGCAGCTCTTCGTACGTCACATTGAAAGTAAGAACAAGTTTTTAAAAATTCGAAATGTTACTCTTTGAATACATATGGTTTTATTTTAAAATTTCAAGGTATTATAATATTATGAAGTTGGTCTCGTGTGCCAAGAGTTAGGGAAGCGTAAAATCACTGCGAAGCGTACGTGTTAGCACAAAACGCTTGCAGTCGGCAACGGTCGCGGTGTTCTGCTGACGAACCTTGTTATCGTGAATATAATATATTACCGAGTCGGGAAACTGCGGCTGAATATTCATATTCGTATTCTTGTCTCGCTGCATCGTCTTCGAGATAAATCGGATCTGTATCGAAGACTCGTACGGTCAGGCGTTTATGATATATTATACAGTGTAGTTATGGCGTCTGAACTGCGAAAGCAAGCCGCGAGCAACGAAACCTAACCTGGTTTATATGAAATTTTACGAATAATATATTTTTTATGTTTAATTTATTACCACTATAGTAAATATATTTAGTGTACAGAATCACAACGATTATCATACAAACGTTGTGAAGTTTTATGAGTGGATAATTTATTTGTTAAATATCTATTATGGTATAAAGCATGAGTTGTAGATTATGATGTCCGTGCTTTGAAAGACAGCGATGGAAATCAGTCAACTGTCAAGTACACATGAGGACTTACCGGTAATGAGATTCGGCAGGGCTCCTGGGAAATTTTCCATAATGTGCCCGTGCATAATCCGTCAACAAAGGGTCGAGAGTTTATTTCAATTATTAACAAATTAACATCATTTTCCATTACAGTTAAAGCACAATAAATTATTAAATGTTAGAGTATATTACCTGATTACAAACTATAATTTTGTAATATAAGTGTTTATCATATTAAACGGTCGTAATGAATAATTCCTTAATAACGTTTTAACTTTCATTTGAGAAAAGAAATTTGTGAAGAAAGTGTAATTAAATTGAAAACTGGAAATACGAGTTCATTATAAATCGAATAATCTAAATTTTAGACCGCAATATTTCGCTTCATATACATATTTTTAAAGTTTAGATTTAAACTTTACATTATATTATCATTAATTTATCAAATATTTTTTAACGCAGTTAGTAGTATAATGAATGTTTCGGAATGGTTAAATCCTATTTAGTAAAGTTATTATATTATCTGCTCTACACATTATAAGAGATTTTAAAATATCAATTTAATACTATTCTTATAAGAGATAGAAAATGTAATAACATGATGTAGTATAAGCACGGGGAAAAGTTTAATTTCCTTCCGCCTCGCGGCGTGTGTATATTCGACGCTTTGATCTATTTACATTTTTTGTTTTCTAGCAACAAATTGTTTACTGCAGCCTATTTATTAAAAAAAAATTATAACCTGTCAATGTATATTTATAATTGTACTTGCTAATTAATTAAAAATGTTATAACGTTTAATAAAGTTGATCGATGGAAAGGCATTGTGTATTCATAGAAGCGGACACTTTAGTCGTCATAATCCCTTTAACAGCGATGTGCCATTACCCATCGCTGATTGCTGCAGTTCGGCTGAATTACAACCTGTCTGCTCGCAAGGCATACGTGCGTGTACTTGACACCCAACAAAATTGGATACGTACTTACTACGTCATACGGTAGCTCCGACCATATTCACTCGTGCCGTGAAAGCAAAATGCACTATAATAAAATTTGTTACCATTTCGAATTCCTCATTAAATACAATAAGTACTTTAATCGTATGCTGTTAAGTTTTTCCAATACCATGATTATAAAATGTATAACCTACAGATGACATTATACGCTGAACACCGCCAAAGCCTTACCAAAGCGTCTTATATACCTGCCGCGAAGTAATTTGCTAACAACATATAGTTCCAGTTTCAAGGCTTCAAAAACAGGAATAAAAAAGTTAAAAAAAATCTATTTTTCAAAGGGATTTTGTTGTTTATTAGTTCTTACTTCCCCATAGGTAAACAGAAGGGCATGCCCAGGTTTGAACACACACAACGGAAGGGGGCTATTGTCGCGTACGCTACAGTGACGGTAATCTGCACAATTCTTTCCGAGCTATTATTGCGTTGGTAACAAAGCATAACATTGTTCGTGACCCTCGCTTTAAACTTACTCTTCTTTACGGATCTGTTGACAGAAGGTAGGAGGGCGAACAACTTTGTGTAACGTTTGCCGTAAAAACTCCTATTGTGTTCGTTAGTATTCTATAATCTAAATTTTTAACTTAAAAAAAACAAAGGGTTTTTAACTAAAGTTTGATTTATATTTTAATAGCAACTACAAACTTAACGCGGCGAGCCAACTCGGAATGCCTAAAGCCTGTACAAAACTTTTTCAATCCCTTAATTTACTTTTTCACGTTTATTTAAATTTTAAAACTTAATAGAAAAACAATGCTCACAAAGTTTTAAATTATTGACTGCTATAATTAATCGTTTATTTTTGCTATATTTATTCCATTATTTTAACAAGACACGAAACACTCCGTTGTTCAGAATTAGCACAGTTTTTTTGTTTGAAAGTATATTTTCATGTACATGAACTACTATAATGCAATCCTAATAATCAAGACAACTCGATCAAAAAAATAAGACACTCGGCAGCTGATCTGATTTCCAACTTAAAAATACAACTGCTGCAAGAATTATGTTTTCGAAAACTAGCACTACTGTTAACCTAACCTTATTGTTAGAGTTAAAGGTAAAACAGATTTTACTCTCGTGCAAATCAAAGGTGCGAAACATGAATGCCACTTTCAGAGAAAATACAGGTTTTAGTTTAAAGAACTTTAAAATTTCATTTGATGAGTTTCAGAAAGAGAAAGAATTAGCTCAGGTTTTACAGTCTACATAATCTACTTTGTTAATTCTACATTATATTATGTAGCAATAATATTGAAATTACTGTAACTGTGTTTGCGATAATATCGTAAGAATTATATGACAGTCGCGATTGTCATCTTGATTGTTTTGAAGGTTGCTATGAGAATATGTGAAATAGGACTTTCAAAGTTTTAACCAAATCCGCAGCGTGTTTTTAGGAATCAGTACGTGTGAGATATATTGCAACAACGTGGTTCGCGAAATGTTTTTACCAATGCGTCGTCGCGTCCCCTCGATGTGATGCGATTGCTCAATTGCCGAGAAATTGCGTCGCGGCTAAGCTTGCGGAAAATTGGCGATATCGTTAATATTCACCCGAAACTGGCGGTTCACATGGCGACTACAAATAACGAGCAGTACGCCATAAATTTGTGTCTCTGCCGTTTTAAGTGATGTATAGCCCTCAGCTGGACACGGGAGAGGCGTCGAATGTCTCTACTTACTTTCGACGGATTGCGATATCAACGATATGCTCGTATTCCAAGAATCACTCATAATGTGAAGACATATTTATTTTATTCATCGAAAAATTTCTATTTAATTTCGGTAATTCCGTTGTTAAATATATAATACCATAAAACAGAGGTACAATTTATTTTTTTATATAAAAATAATACAGGAAGTCCATTAAAAATGCCTCGCAACTTCCAGGTGAGTTTAAGTAAGTTTTTCCAAGGTATTAAGTCGTTCGCTTAAAGAAATTGGTGACAAAAATATTCCAGTCATGTAGAAGGCCCTTGTTAGCGTGCACGAAAAATACAGAAAATTTCCCCCTTCTGACACGGCTTGTTTCTTAAGATGCCTCGTTCATCGGCAATAATTTTTTGTAAGTATTTGATGTTTATTAGTATTGTGGCAAACAAGAGATCCTACTTTAGCATCGATCTTTATTTTACAATTTGATATAAAACTGAGTAGATAATATGTGAAGCGCAACATCAATGTTTTAACTAAAACCCAACTTAAAATTTTAGATTGTAAAGACAGCATGAAAAATTATTGCAGGTTTTTTTTTTAATAAAATTATTTTGTTAGAACTATAAATTCCGACAGCATTGAAACTAAATTTTTATTAGAGTTCCGGCAAAAAAAAATTATGACTCTCATAGTTCATGCGGCAGATTTTTTTTTAAAGAAAAACAGATATCGTTTGTACAGTCCTAAAATAAATAAACGTTTCATTGATGACGATGAAATTCAGCTGTATTTTTATTTCGAGGTGCCTTATAATAATATTGTTTATAGATTGTTTTTCTTCTAACAGAATCATTATTACTATCTCAACTGATCGATGTCCAATCCTTGATAAAGCTCTCTTGTAATGTATTCTTCAACACAGGGCCGGGAAAAGATGTAAAGGACTTAATTCTGTCACGTAAATAAGTATTTTTGTTTCTTCCTCATACAAATATAACAGTATTAAAATGCTATTACATTTAATAGTATTAAAACACGCTCTTTCTTATAATTAATCCATATCAAAAGTCTATGCGAAAAATCGTAGCTATTCTCTTAAATACAACCAATTAAAACCAGAAATTTATTTAGACATAACATGTTTTTAATTCAAAGTGACTATATTTCCGCTACATTATCTCATACTAAATAATAAATCATATCTTTAATATTACAGCCGTAACCGGGACTTTCAAATATAGCATTGGTGGTTAAATAGTCATACGTTTGCGATCCTGACCTTTACACATTGATCACGTTTTTAGTTCACGAAGTAAAATCACTTACACTTAGAGGGTCCCGTAAATAAAAACGTGATTAATTTTTAACACTGCCGTTAATAGAAAATACTATATTTTAACTTCCTTGTTTTTTGTGAAGTAGAGGAAATCAGGCCGTGTAAGCGTTGGCGAAGAACATCTGCACTAGAGCACTGAGTATAAACGGATACATCTCGTTTTCTTTTTATTAATAAAAATTAAATGAAAATTAAAGATGATCTTACTTGTTTAGTTTATAATTTTAAATGTTTGTTTTCTTATTACGTTAATCCTTCTTTATCTATGAGATATGAAGAAAATACTCTGGCTCTCGTAAGTGATATAATATGTGAGTACAAACCAATGAAAATTAAATATATTTGTGGGTATGTACTAAATAAGGGTGTCTGTAATTTGTACAAATTACTGCAATTACGTATCTACAATCAATTAATAATTAATTTCTGATGCATATTTATTTCTAAATACTGAAGGATTTATTTTATTGTAAATTATTTGCTTGTCATAAACTACTCTAAATTAAAAAATAACTATATACTGTTGGAGTGAGTAATTAAAAAAAGAGCCGCACTTAATTCGGCTTAACATTAACTTACGTTAGGCAGCACCGTCGCAGCGATAAGCACGCTAATCTAAGTGCACTTTAATTAAGCGCTCATAATTTATATGAAAACCAGTTAAACTCGGTCACATACTGACGACGCTCTTGAACAGCAAATGTACTCCAATACACAACTCTAATAGTTATATTCAGTGGTAAATTAAAACGAATCGTCTGCTATTAAGGCATTTATACCATCAAGGGTCGTGAAGCACCGTGCTAGTTAATTGCCTGCTAAACTTACAGTAGCACAAAGTTCGTTTCACCGAACGTAAACATCGCGAGAGTCGTTTTTCCTCATTACAGCCTCTTCCAAACCATAATAAAGTCGGATAACGAACATTCACGTTAAAGGAATCGTCGTCGTGTAAATATATGCCGTGAAAAAAAAAACTTTTTTTTTACTTCCCATTTTCGAACTTTACCCGGCGATAACAATTTGCTGAAATTTGCTCAAACTGTGATGCTACTTTTCTAATAAATTATTTCCATTTCGACAACTCCTTTTATAAGCTAACCTTTTCAAAGTTATAGAAGTGATTTCCTTTTTTAATTGGTTCCTAATTTAGTACCATTGCTTTTTATAAACTTAGTTACAATTCAGACAAATTAGAATTTCAATAAAATTTGTGCATAAAGGGGTCGCGGGAAAGTACTACGCATAATGTATTTAATTTAATATTTCGCCGACGACGTCCCGAAAACAAGACTATGGTAAAAGCATGTTATCAACTTTAAGTACTACCAACCTAAGTAAGCTCTGCTTTAGTTACTTACGAATACACGTTACTATTACTCGCGCAGGATTATTTGTAATGTTAGATAGGTGTTAATTAAATATTTAACTTACTTGCATTTTTATAACTTTTATAATGATTTAGTCATTTTATTTAACAATAATTTCAGTTCTATTATAAGTGTCGTTTAATATTGTCAGTATTGTTATAAGGTTGCTAACAATAATAATAACAGCACACCGAAACTAAACCCGTGTACTCCTTACTGTCCAGTTAAACATGACGTTAATATCTATTAAGGGTACCACCTAAACGCAACTGGTAATCGTATTCGGGGCAGGCGCAGTATAAATCATGAGAGGATAACAGGGTGCAAAAAACAACGTGTCCGGTATCAACCCTTAACCACTGTTTATAGCAAATTTCAAATTCGCTTTATTGCCACTCCTGTCTGTATTACAACGCTTTTTGACTCATTTATCGAGCAATATTTAACCGCCAATCAAATATTCAATTCAACGTACAATTATACGGTAATTGCATTTCCATCAATTTCATTAACGACAATGTTGCGATGTTTACAAATTATTTCATTGATAAAAGCCAACGGTGAAATATTATTTCCACTGCGTCTGTTTGTTTGAGGAAATATGAAAATTATATTAATTGTAAAACAATACAAACTTTCGTCGGAAATTATTAACAAGTCAATAATCAAAAATCAATCAATGCTATTTTCCAACCCTTACATTTGAATTAACTTTTCATAACTGGATCAGATTTCGTTTACAATACAATGGTATGTATTTATTTTTGCGGAAATCGGTAACGCCCTCTCGGATATTAGTTAAACACAACAGTAAGCAGAAAAAGTAAATTAAAAATATTTTTTAAACATATGGCGTTTACATGTATACGCAAGAAGTTAAAAGCAGTTGTCACTTAACATAATTAATAGAAACATCAAATATTTGATTATTAAGTAGAAGCAGAGCTTGTGGATAACATTATGTCGGTCTCTATTAAATCGTAATAACGAAAGTGAAAACCCCGAATCCGGCTTAGCTGTGATGTCCCGAGCCCTATAGGTGTGCAAACTTTCAACTTTCTAAAGACACTAACCTACTTAAACGACTATAAATGATAATGTGCAGGTATTGTTTTACTTTAAATTATGATTTAGAAATCCATCCAATTTTAAATGTACACAATCTTCATCTATTCATAAGTAATACGCCTACATATATATGTATTTGTGCTAATTGTATTGTCTTGTACGTTAACCTACACTCTTTTATTATAAATTAATCTGATATTTTTTTCTAAATGATGGTGTAGAAAACATGCCAATTTAATGATGAAACTTCATGCTTGTGAATGACAGAGATCGGTAATAAGCGCATGCACCGTTGCAACCGCAAAATGTATGTAACAGGTATATCTTGTTAAGGTTAATCATGATCGATGCCGCCGTCGCGTTATAGTGATTGCTCGCGTCGAATATTATATTACTAAAAATATAATAATAATTCTGATATTGAAGATAGCTTAAGCAAAAATGACAACTTCTATCAACAACAGTATTCTCAAGAAGAGTTGACGTTATGCAGGACGTAAAATCTATACCGAAACTTATTTTGATAGTGTGGTTAATGAAGACATACTGCGTGGCACCCATGTGAACTAGGAACAAGGCAAAGAAAATGTGATTTATACTTTCAATATTACTATTAGTATATTTATTATACAATATTAACATTACTACTTTAATTAAGGTTTCTAAATAGAAAATGGTTCATGACAATAGACGAAACGTGGACCCGAATCAATTTGGCCTTCAGGCTGCTTAACGGGTTTAATAAATAGATTAGAAACGTATGTAATGTAATAAGTGGAGATATGCGTTGCCTTTTTAGAATATGGGTTTAAGTTAAATGAACACCTAAAAATCTAAGAACGACCGGTCGAAGAAAAAAGGAGAAAATTACCAAAGTTGTTTTTGGTAATCTATACCACCACGGTCTATATTTATAATGGAAAGCCTTGATTAAAGAGAAAGTTATGAATTGAAAACAGAGGAAGTTTTCAAATCTATGCATACATATTTTTCTTATTTTGCATGTTTGGAAATTTTTTAAACATTTGAAATTAGATATCACGTTTCTATACTTTTTATATAGAATTTTTCTGTCTTTTTTCGTTTCATCTTTTTTTCGCAAATCGGTTACAATTATTAATCTATTTAAACTTTAATGAAACTCCAGGTGTCATGAACACTTCGGAATTGCTATTAAATAGTAAGTGCGTTATGTAATACGCTTCGAACCCGATACCTTTTCATGATTTAAATTGCTAAAACGTTTCGCTTTTAGAAGCACTTGTATTACTAAAGAAGATCAAAGCGATTAATTGCTTCAGTAAAACTAACTCAGCCATTTCTTGATCATTGAGCGAATGCTATTTTTAAATTGAAAAAGTGAATTTGTTTGTTTTGCCTTCAACTGAATTGTTTCTCTTCGCAACGAGTGCTAACGTAATGTAATCAACTGTTTTACATTTCAAATACTTCTCATAACGTAATGTAACATTTGCGAACATAACGAAATGTATCAAGTTGCGAAATATTATTTCAGCTATATTTTCATAATCATATCACTCGCTTTTGTACTAAATTTCTTTAATATTTTGGATTACGTTATAAAATAGGTATGCGATAATAAATTTTACATCATTTCTTTCCAATAATATACTTTTAAAAGTAAATGATCTTGCATCTTATGACTTCAATACAATGAAAAACAAAAATATACAAAATTCATTACATTGCATAACTTTATTTAAAAATTAAAAACGAAAAATACGTATAAAGAAAAGCCATTACATAAGTTTTAAATAATTGAAAGCTTTATAGTGTATGTGAAAAAGGCGCATGCTTAAGTATTGATTTTCATGAAAACTTCCCCCTGCCGTCGCTAAAAGCATTGTTTTACGATGTTACAAACTAAAAGCTAAAACAACATCTTGCGATCTATCACGAAGTTGCATACTCATACACATAATAAGACCACAAGATATTCATGAGAATTTTCAATTTCCTTCAGCGTTTATTTTTTTCATAAATGAGACTATTGAAAATAAATTTTGTTATATATGAACTACAAACGGCTAGCCAAATGGAATTCAAAAAAATTTAATAACTGATGAATGTTTGTAATTTGTTAGCAACAAAAATATAGTTAAAAATATTTACTTCACATTTCTGTGTGAAGTAAAAGGTAAATATAGTCTATCCGACGTCGAGTGACCGAATGAAATGTTTACAGAGAATTGAGCACCATTTATTAAACCATTTGAATTGTTTAAACGAGCGGAAAAAATTCGGATACCACAATTAGTTACTGATGTTTCATCCGTACTAATTTATTAACTGATGATAGAAAGGAGAGTGTCAGTTCGACTCTTCCTATGATATATAATTTTAAATTGGTTATAAGCGTATGTCCGCATAACTGTTAACATAATTATTTGACTTTAAAAACTAAGATAATATTTTAAAACGTTAAGATATTAACCTATCGCAACACTGCTTATGTTATTATTATGTTATGTTAATTATTGTTTTGTAAAAGATTTATTACGTGAAAAGTGGAATAGTGTTGAACAAGTAATATGTTAATGTATGTAATGATAATGGTATATAATGGCACATGTTTTAATGTAACGTTGTTTAATTCTAAATAATACCTCTCGATTCTAAAATAGAATTAAGATATTATTTATTCAAGTGCCTATTGAAGATTGTAAGCGAATCCCTTTCATTCACTTTGATATCGCTGTCCGTCTATCCGATTCTTTTACGCATTTTGTTTTGATAAAAATAAATTTTCTCGCCGGAAACGCTGTTTTGACCCGGGAGCGTGCTCTCTTCACCTGTCTACTTTTCCCACCTGCCGACTTAAACCGCTTACACTAGAAATAAACGTTGTTTAATATTTCTGAGAAGAGAACTGGGAGATATTTTCTTTTATTTAACGGATGCTGCGTTGAACTTCGTACGCTTTACGCCGTATTGCTGATGTGATGCAATAAAATTTATGGGTAAAGAGTTCTTCTGCAGTAGTTGGTAATCTGAATCAGTAACTTCTTATCATCTGATGTTGATTTAAAACGCAGTTCTAGAGACATTTTTCTCTAAAATCTATCTCTATTAATAATGCTTATTAACTGATTCCGCCGCCTTAGTTAAGCACCATGGTAAGTAGGTTATTTAGTATATTGAAGAAATTGCTTCATGCTGTTCTTTTTTGTAATTATGAAGTTAATACATATATTGGTGGAAAGTTTTAATATTTTTCAAGCTCGATCCAACAAAAATCCCTAATATTTTTTTAATTTCATTAATTACAATTTGTGTGAAAATATTAAAAAAATTCTCTTCTTCTTTCTTTCTTCTGTAAATAGCCTCCATACATCGTCGTCGGCCGGATCTGCAATCGGCGAGTACTTAGAAATAGCGGTTGCCAAGTGATTGGTTGGAAGGCGGGTACTTAGAAAAAGTGGGCCCCTGCGATCGACTATAAAAGGCGGGTGCTCGAAAATAGTCAAAAGAATTCGAACTCCCGGGCGGTTCTCACCACCCACGGCTCGCGACACAGGCGATGGTGGTCAGAGGACGGGCCCGTGCCCTCCTCCGACGACCGCATAGCTTTCGCCAAAACCAGGCGCGTACCGTGCGCACTTAGGGCAACTTACTTTACATATCTGTGTATTTATTCACTATCGTTCCTCTTCTCATCCCCCTTATAAAACTGCCCTGCTCTTCAACCCTACTCCATCCAATACTTCTTTGCCTATCTCCTCTCCTCTTTATAGTATTTCTATGTACATATTTATGTATTTATTTATAACGTCAGCTCGCGGATGCCGGATCCGCGAGCCCAGGGTCCGATGAAGCCTTGTTGACGGTCTTAAAGGTGACCCAAAGCAAGTACATCATTCATCAAAAAAAAAAAAATTGTCAAAAGAATTGGTCGTCCAAGCTCGTAGTGTACGGACGTCTTGTAATAGCGAGTGTTGGTCGTTATTGAGGTCACGTAAGCCATTTTCCTAACCTAATGTTCTGTATTTATCGAAGTATGCAGTATTTACATTTTTGATTTTTTTTATTGTGTTTACGATGCTGAAACTTCTTTATTTTGAAAATATACGATATGCGGCGAATATTTCACAAATATTGATTAATTAATTAATAATATGAATAATAATGTTATCTGGTAGAAAATTCGCAACGTGTTCAATAAAATTTATATTAGCAGTTCAGAACCACTGACGGGGGGGTAACACAGATTCTATAGGAGATACTGTCCAACAAGTTCGGATCTCCCGTCTGCTAATATTAACGATAAATTCTAACAAAATAATTATTAAAAATATGCAATAGTAAGCGTAATTTTCGGACATGGCTAAAGAATAGTACACTTGCGTTTGTAAAACAGTTGATGTCTGTTAAATCTGTTACTAATCGGATCAGGCGCAGGAGCAGGACCGCGCGGTGCACTGCACGCCGATTGGGCTCAAACATTAATGGAATTAAACACAATGCAATTACAGACAATACGGTTCACGTGAATACCATTATTCAGCACATAGTCTACCTTGATAGGTTTATGCACTTAGTTTTGCTACTAAGTAGCAACTAAGTAGCAAACACCGCGTATTCAATTAAACAAATTATTATTTGTTTTCATTCACGATTTCTACTTATTTTTGTATACTAATGATAACAGGCTACATAAATAGATTTTGACGACCGATATTATGCCTCCTGCATGCTTAATTGTTAAATTTCATTATCTCGATAATTTCACTAGCTACAACACCCTTCGAACCGAAACAGTGATACAATTGCAATTAAATAATTCATACAATTTAATCTCTAACAAAGTCAACGATTATTTCAGTATAACGATCAATCTTTGTGAACGCGTACAATATATTATGATAACTTTAACGCGCGGCTTTATTCATATAACAAATTTTATTTTTTATGTAACAGAAGAATGGGTTTCTTTTATACTATATATTATATATATTTTATAATAAAGGTTTAAATAAGTTTTCTATTACTTGTTAATGCCGTGATATAAGTTACACGTCATTTAGTGTCACATTTAATATGAAACTAAATAATTTCACCCTTTTAGTCAAATTCGTTTCAAATGTAAATCTAATAATGGTCACAATACATTCCCGGCGACCATAAGCGGCAGTGAACATTCGAATTCTTGTGAATTTAGGTATGCGGAAGCTTGAAATATTTCAAGTGAATTCAGAGATGTAACCAACCTCACCTCCCTCGTCGCTTACGGACCAATGTACTTGAGGATAATCCAATTCCGACATTCGCATTCACATAAAATCGTAACAATGCTACTTTAAAGTTTGTTTATAACATGCTCTCTATTTTCAACAGTCTCTTCACCATTTGATTTAATATGATACAATATACTCCTAGGATACGATACGATAGGAAAATAGCGCCAAAAATAATAGGAAGTACACATGATACTAAACGATATTTAAAATTAAGGTTAGGACGTATACTACTCTCTTTTGATCTCTTCTACTCTTTTGTTCATCGCTCTTCGACATGAGTAGTTATTTCATATGTAATACTGGAAAATAAGTACTACTTACTGCATTGTTATTTAGCAGTATAGATTAGATCTGCATTCGTACATAGAGTCTAGGTCGGTAAGTTACTTTGGAATTTTATCGCACTGGTGTTAAGGAGCGATTTAAATTTAAACGCTTGAATGGAAATTCTCTTACAGTCTGTGGTTGGAGTCGGTGTTTCAAACTGTATTTTCACCGAAGGCGGCTGTAATCGGTTTAGGAGACCGTCGCCAGCAGACGTGCCGGGCCTACCAGCTAAAACGTGTACGTGTTTTCCACTGTGTTGCCATACTCTAAATATTCTAAGAACAAAGTTTGCATTACTTCGCGGAAAAATTATAAATGCTTGATTTATAAATGTAACTCCTTCAAAACTATCAACTGTAATGTGTGTTTTCAGTTTTTTTTATTATAGAAGAAATTTATTTTATTTGTTATCCTACTCAGTTCAAGTTCACCAAAAATAGGTTTAAGCGAGCGAACCTAAATAGATATTAGTTTAATTCTGCTATATCACTTATAACATTGTGTTCAAAGTAATAATCTTATACTTACCATCAGGTGGGTGGTCAAGCGTTAGTCTATACAAAAATAAAAAAAATCTTTATAGTCAATAACTAAGACGCGCACGACTTAACTCCTACATTTTTTTTTGGAATTTATCGATAGAATATATTTGGTAATATAAAGATGAGTACAATGCTATTTCGTTACAATATAAAGTATAACAGTGAATAAATCTTTTGACGCGATCTGCATATTTTCTAATTTCTTTAGATAACTTAGCTAATAGTGATAACTATATAAGGAGCATGAGATTATCTATAATTTCTGCATTAAAGAAATAAAATGAAATATTATTTCTTATTACAAATCAGGTAACGCAGTTGCGCGGTTATATTCGTGTTAGTAGCACTCCGCTGCTCACATCTCAAATTCCGTACCACAGGTCCGTTCACACGGGCTGCATTGCAATAACTCTGACCCGTCTGTCTTATACGCAGAGGAATTTGCTCTTGGATTCAACACACAGACCACTATACATTATAATATATTGAGAATAGAAATGCAAAAAAAAAATCGAAAACTGACGTAAATAGAATGAAATCGTTTTCTTTGACGTCGTCCTTCTTGAAGTGCAATTCAAGGAAACTCATCATAAACATTACAATAAAACGAGTTGACGCCGTCTAGAGAACGAAATAAAATACAATTCAAGATTCCTTGAATTTCTACAATAGTAGTGACACAAATATTCAACACAAATACATTTGTCCCCGAATGGAATGCCAACGCCGCAATACTGCGACGGGTAAAAGCCTTTTATAAATGGGTCAATGGCTTTGTAAACTTCGACTCTTCATAAGAAAATATTTGTGCAAAAAGGCGCCAAACTAATTCATTGATAATGTCCACTCATAAAACAGTATCTGAATATAAAAAGGGTCCGAGGAATATGTGGTTATCACTCACCTTTATAGGCACTAATATTGAATTACGATCGAATTTCCTGTACCCGGACCTCCAGATTCTAATGATAATTGACGACTGCGTAGTTAAAAAGATGGGTTGCCAAAGTTAGATCTTATCGAAAGACGAACGAAGCTACCCGTTCGAATGAAACCCTATGTCAGCAGTATCTCAATTTCATTCTTGAATTGAAAAATTTTCAATTCGCCGAAAAATATTTGATTGCTTTTATACAACTTTTTTTGAGTAAAATAAGAAATAAAACAAAAAGTTTAAACTTTTTATCAGGTATCGAATTTATCTCTTTTACCGATCTATATTTTTGTGAATGCCTGGCCACGGTTTTTTTTTTTGGTAAAATACTCTGCAAAATAAGAAAGTTTTGGAGTTTTTTATCGTTACATTTATAGGCAGTCTGTTATTCTTCAATTTCTATAAAAAGAAATCAAAGAAGACCTTACTCACGAAATGAGATGTAAAAATATTAAAAATGAAAGTTAATAAATGTTTTTTGAAATATGCAAACGAAAGCAGAAACCTTTTAAAAACACGAGTCTCGAGAACAAACCAACACAGCAGGTGGAGACTAAAGTAAATAGGAAATTGCTAATTCCTTCGTCGTTTCACTCGAATATTTGCTTCACAGTAGGGTCAAAGCGAAACTGAAACACATCACTTAGGTATAAAAGTTTACGAAACTGTTATTTGTTTGTTGAACACAATGATTTATTTCCTACTTACTTCTCTCCATCTACTTTAAAATTAGACATATTTTATATTTGTCCCTACTTTTCTTTATGACTATTTTGTACCGAATATTTGAAATTTACCTAATCTGTGGCCGTAATTTTGGAAATATATAAATTACCACAAGATAATATGTGAAGTGTTATTGTCAGAAAATCATGAAGAGCAATGTTAACAGAAGTCTAAAATAGATCCAAACTATATGCCTAGGAGATTTAGTCGTTTTAAAAAGTAATTATGTATATTAATTACTAAAGTAACGAGACTTAACATCTGTTGTGTATGTTATCCTAACTAGCGCCACGTTATTATGGACGGGCGTATCTCTTACCATCAAATAACACTTTGCTCGTCTCAACGTTTCGTAGAATTAAATAAAAAAATACTAAACCACTATCAACATTTCAACATATTTTTTATGAAAAATAATATCATTTAAAGTGAATATGTTTTAATAAAAGAGCACAAGTTTCATACGTAACTAAATAAAAGGTAACGAATCACGTCAGTCAAAGTGATTTGCTTTGTTTTTTTTGTGTCAATATGTTCTGTTCGGTGCGCAATTTTTTGGAAAAAAAAAACAATTTTGACAAGCGACGCACGAGTAAGCTGACAAGTCATATTGATTAATCCGATGTTAGATTTATGTCAAAAATAAATCAATACGCGAACACAAACAAGCGAACCGCACTTGTAATCAATACATTTTCGTCTTCCCCGTTGGGTTTATGTCACATAAAACTTCACACTCCTAAAATTAAAATATGATGTTTGCTGGTTGGTGCATATCATATTTTTTATTTTGTTTTTATTACAGCACCTTCCCGATGCTGTTTTTATTTCCTATGATTCGTTTTTTCTCTCTATTTACGTTTACTCCGCCATGCACTGTCTTTGTAGGTTGATTTTAGTCTTACAATTAAGTAATTCTAATCCATGCTCATATTTCTTATCACTAATTTTTATTCTAAAACTATTTATCTTTTTCTAGCTTCCTTTGTTTTTATGTCCTATTATACTGCTTCTTAACCGACAGTCGCAAGTTCGTTTACGTTAATTTAACCGCATAATAAGTCGCGGTAACTGACCGCATGCAAATTCTTACTCGGAAGTACTAGCTTTTAATAGTCACCTATAACAATTATCATCAGAGTAAATGTTTGTACTAAGCGAATGGACCATTTGGTGTAACCAGCCGATATTTACCCGCAACTTAACATTTTATCACAAGAGAAATGGGAGATGATTTTGTTTTCATTTTCTTGCTTATACGGCGACCCATCCTATGAAAGACTAAGGTCTCGTCGCGTCGTTTATTGTTCAGACAATCTATATTTCGAATAAATTTGATAAATTTACATTTGGATTATTTTGGGGCGGTAAGTTCACTGGATTGTATAATTTATGTAAATCACTTCTGATTTCCAATAATGTTATCAAATTTCTGTGCTTACTTTGAATTTTGATGACGATAGAAATATAAACTTCCATTTATAAAGGTTTCATGTATTCATTAAAAATGTTGAAACGATACGAGCGTAGTAATGATTTTTCTTCAAAACTAACGATAGGTATCGTTATGCGTTGTGACGACACTTGAAACGACGTGTCTACGGATAGATACAGCTGTTGTAAATTTATGAAGCGTAAAACTTTAGTACACGCAGGGATAATGGTTACGGTGATCATAAAAATCGATTTTCGATGTGTAAATAGTGTTAACTTTGACACGAGTTTTGTTATAACGGTAAATTATGATTTTAGAGCCGATAGGTCATTACACTTTGGTATTATAACAAAGATAAGTATAACCAAAGATTAAAAAAAAAACCTAGAAAATAGTAAACATTCATTTCAATATAATATTTTGGTGTTTTATTTTTTAAATAAAGGATTTTGTTTAAGTTATTACAATTTTTTTGATATATACACACATTTATATAGAATGTTTATTTTAATTTCAAACCTTAAATTTCTTTAAAGATATATGTATAAACATATTTACGCCGCACAAAATGTTTTTGTCAAAAAAAAAACATTTTACATATTATTAGTTTACGGATAATTGAAAAAATATTTCTGTATTCATTGTTACGATTCATTCCACTTTAAACTTGTTCTCATTAAATATTTTGGCGTTTTACATTGTTTATTACGTTTTGTATAAAACAAAGCATTGGATTGATTTTCCGCTTTTGGGTTTAATCGACAAAAAAAACCCTTTTAACTTTATACCTTTCAATCAGATGGAGTTATAAACATCCTTGATTTCATATTTAATATTCAAAGAAGGGATGGATGAATTGTGTGAAAAAGGACATACGTGTAAATATGCGAGGATTTTGAGTTGACGATTTGTGGAAAGAAATGGAAGATGGAGACATGTCGTGCCGACCCTTTATTAGGTTGAAATCATACGATACGACGATGCTTAAAATATATCAAACTACATTTATCATAGTAAATCAATGAAATTAAAGAAGCATTGTTTAATTTAAAATCAAATTAAAATTTAATTTCGTAATTCATTGTACATTTTTAATAATGAAATGTAGATAGACCCTACTAAATTGCAAAACCTTTCACACCAGATGGCAAGCGGTTGTGGGTAAATAAATTAGAACTTTACTAAGCAAATACTTGTTTAATTATATATCATAGCTAATTCGTGGTAAGTGCTTTCGTAATTGAGGTATTTTATCAACCTTTCACTCAATAACATGTTAATACAGGGATCTGGAAAATGTATAAAACAAATAAAGATGACATGTCAGTTGCAGGGTAGGGGTCGATCGCTGCCGCCGCGTCAGCGAGACGCCTGGGGTCATTGTCAGGGATTATATAACGTCGAAATTGCAACGCTTTAGTCACCCCCCAACTAATCAGGGGACGGAAACGATCTCGGGAGAAGAGTTAAGCTTCGGACATTGCTGCCGGTTAGGGTGAATCTTTCTTTATTAATCCACGAAGTCTATTGTTTAGTTCTGAACTATCCGGCTAAGATTGCTTCTGTAAATTTCGTCTCGTACATTAACTGGTGTGTGTGGCCAACATTTTAGCAGGCTATTACTTTCATAGGTCAAAAGCAAGCATTATTTAACACTACAAAATTCATTATATCATAATAAATACACAGAGTCAAATTGTTGTATACAGACTTTTATATTCAAAATGTCGCATAATATCTAGCTTGTTAATTTTTTTTGTATATATAACAAAAATTAGTAGTACTTGTGTAACGCAAATTTTTAATATAACTCAGCAAATTAATATTACATGTAAATGAAGAAAAAGTTATTCAGTTACAACGTTATAGAAATAGTAACGTCATGTTTTATTACTCCGAAACGCAAATATATTGCATAAACTGTTGTTTTTAAATTAGAATGTTTATGCTTAAAGTTTAGGCTTTTATTGTTTATTTGTAGCATAACTTTCATACTCTGTGTGCAAATACAAACGTTCTTCCCATACCCACACTCCAGTATCACTTCTGGGAAACTTCTCTATGATGACTTTCTTAAAACTTCATTGTAGAAATATTGTTACAAAAAAATTGTTAATTTTTTCATAATATTAATTTTTCTTAACGCCTGTTACAAATATAAGAAGATGAAGCATTATTTTTGACTTACGCTTAAATCCTTGAACAATTGGTAATAAGGTAATCAAAATTTGCAATGCGCAAAGGCATATCTCTGTTGCCTAAGACAGTCCACCACCGCAAAGGTATTTTCTGTTGTAAATTAGGAGTGTGAAAACATTACTATGTTACGGTTTATAGAACGCTGAGCTAGTAAAATTACTAAAGTAACGGGACTTGATATCTTGTGCACCTCATGTTTCTCAGCAGGTCTATTAAGGTAATCGATTTTGCTCGTCTCTTTGCTTTATTTTTTTAATAAATTAATTATATCTGCTTTTGTATAATTATGTAAGTAATAATGTGTAGTTAAAGTTTCTCCTCACTACATATCACGTAGCAAAGCTGCCGTTTTATCCGGAGCTCCAAGCGTCAAAGGATTGAAATTCTGATCATAATTTGATAACGTTGAGAGCGCCTCGAAACGCCTCACGTAAACTATGACATGTTTGTTCGTCGAGAAATGAATTCGAGACATGCCGACGAGGTAGGCTGTGAGCGTAGACCTCGTGGTAAATTTGAGCCCCCATAATATTATCAGCACTCGAAGATTACAATACACTACAGTTGATCCCCGTAAATATGTTGCCGCAATATCATATTAATTGTTTCCATCAAATATGCTTGAACATAATAAAATCTAATAATATTAAAACAAATACATGAACTTAAGTGATGAGTTTTATGTTGATGGCCCACAATTTATACCTTATTTGATAAAGTAATCATTAAATTAGTTTAGGTAAATATGATTTTATTATTACAGATATACTTCCAAAGTTAAATTAACAATGTATTTTTATATACACAACTATGCCACTAGTATAAATATCATTACAACGAATACCAAAATATTACCGACATGAAAGTTATGAACTAAGAATGTTTGCTAAAACTTTTCCCTTTTTACATACCATATAAAAGTTTACGTTTCAAAATTCCTCTTGCAAAAAAAGAAAATTAACAAATACTTTTTAATTAATGTATACCTTATGTTTCAATCGAATTATTGTTGAACATTCGTAAGTAAATAGCGAACATTATCAAAGGTCATTGTAAACACAAACTGCAACTCGATTACAGTTAGCATAACGAGGCGACGGATATTGCCAACCCGAATACGCCTTTGTGTTAAAAGGGTCCGAAGCAAGTATTGTGGTGCAAGAGACGTTCCAAACAAAAGCACGTTAATGAGGAAATCGTGTACTGAACGAGACACTTCGATCAGGAACTCGGCACTGATTGAGTGAAAGCAACCATCCTGTGTAGTTCGACTCCGAGCGGCTCATTAAACAGCTTACGTAATTTCATCGGTACTAAAAAACGAGAAAGAAATAGAATAGTGCTTTACGCCACTTCCGAATCAACAGAATAAATATTTTAAATTAATCTACAATATTACATTTATTTTCTTTCATTTTGTCAACAAAATGAATACCGTCTGTAGCAAGAGAAAACTTAAATAGATCTATACTCACACCATTAACTCTTTGCTGCCGGGTTTGTTTTCCAATTCATAATGGCATTGTATTACAGGTTTTGCCTAATGGAAAAGTCGGTTCTATGGGGACGTTTCACTTCGGAATCGGAAGAAAGTTGAGTTGTATCTAAATCAGCTTTTCCGAAGTCGACGAAAGTTAACAACGATCGAAGAGGTACTTAATCGACTGTGTCAAAGACAAAACATTACTTTTGTTAAAACTTTAATTAAAAATCAAGTTTTAGAAACATGTTTTAATAATATAAAAAAAATAACAATGATGATAAGTTTCGCTATCTTTAATTTTGATACTTTCACCTCATCATCATCATTATCGAATCAAACTTTAGCGGTTTTATAAAGACGAGCCTAGGATCGTCAGCAATCAATACCATCACCATTATTATTATCAGCCCTCTACAGTTGGACACAAGTCTTTTCCAAGGAACGACACTGTTATTTCTATACAGTACATATGTATATCCTAATGTAAAAATATACGTAACCTGTTATACTAACTTATTAACAAAACATTCTTATGATGGCAAATTTCAACTCCCATCTGACTTTTGAGGCATTTCAAGCAAAGTTGCAAAGCCGGCGGAGTCTATGTGAATCATCGCCGTTACAATAACCAGACACACCGCGAAATTCCGTATTTAATTTCGAAGAATGCAAAGTAGGACAGTGAGCATGAAATAAATAGGACTAATTTAAAGTTACAAGGCATGTGTTACATCAATGTCTTATTATGGCACCGCATGGGAATAATTTTAATTGTTTTCACTGAGATTCCCACGACTTTGGTATTACTTTAGTGTTACTGCGCACGCTCACGTAACTAATCGCTTCATTATCATCACTATATACTCTCTATTTGTTATTTGTTTTTGTTAACAAGTAATTTTTTTAAAATACGGGAAAATATTAGTTATAAGATCGTTTTCTATCAAAACACAAAACTTCCTTGCATCGCCGTAGAAGTTTCCTGTAATAAATTATTTGACTCTCGCTACGATTATTATACACATCTAATTTCACTTATTTATACAAATACAAACTGATAGATCAACTTGGTATAAATTAATGTACATACATCAAATATGATTGATTTGAGAACATGAAGTCTTGCTGAATATTGTTTATATAGTTACAACCTCAATATTGCTTACTCTATTCCAGTTTGATCGGTGCGGAAGCTAGTATAAATATGTTACAGCTATCTACAGTCTCCAAAAGTTTTCTATATATGTAAAAGTAGACATTTTATATTTATTGTTTAAAATAGTTTGTGATAAAAGTTTATTTATCCTATTTTTATTCACACATAGCGCTGAAACTTTTAAGTTTTTTCATACAGTTTTAATTTTTAGCAATAAATACTATTATATGTATCATCATATATTATACTAAATACTTAAATATATAATCTATCCGTAACAGCGGCCAAATCAGCAAAGTGATACGCATCCCGCAAGTGGAAATAACTTTTAGAACAACATGTCCAAACTTTTAACCATTCATCATTAATGTCTGTATCCGATAGTTACTTTAACCCTTTCAACGAAAAATAAAGAAGGCACGAAATCGCCCCGAAATTAGAAACTAACCCGAAGTTATAAACAAACATGTGCAGACAATTGATTTCGAGCCCGTGATAAAGGTAATGCGGAGTATCTGTGATCGTTCCGTGGCAAATACCCTACCCCGGCTCACCCATCCCCATCCCTGGTAACTTGCGTACGTGATGCGAATGCTGCCTGAATGATTCGTTTCAATTACCAACACGATCAATAGCCAAATTCTGTAACGTCTTCAGATATCGCCTTTTTATGTGTGGTATCAAAGAGGACAGGCCTCTGGAATGTTTAATCAATGATTCCGATATGTTTTATAATACGTGACGAGATTACCAATGATCGTTCTATTGAAGGTTCTTCCAAATGATGTTACGAATGTAAATTTATAAGTACCAAAAAAAAAGGTGCTAGCGTTATTTATGTATATTTAAATTCCTCATAACCATTACAAGATATAAAGCTGCTCGTGCTTTAAATTAGATTAAGATTTACAATGTACGGACACCACCACTCCTGCCTCGCCTTGGCATGTCGTAAAAGGCCACTAAGGAAGGAATAATTTCAAGGAAACAGCAACTCCTTTCCTTGTCACCATTACCAACATACACTTGCCAACTCCCATGCCAAGCGTAGCTAGAACGGCCTATATCGAATAGTCACATCAATAGGCTAAATTATAAAAACTTGTTAAAGTAATTCCGTATTTAAGACTAATCAATATATCTTATATAAGAAGTACAAACAGAAAGCTAGTTTCTACCTCTGTTTAAACTATGAGATATATGTGCAGTTCAGTAACAAATGTGTTATAAATAAATGAAAAAAAAATTCGTCGGGAACCGAGCTATAAATGTCTGATTAATTAACCTTAACCAGTTTCGTTGAGCAGCGATGGAATACATTAAATTTTGCTCATCGAAGCGGTTGCATAGCGCCTCGGCGTAATTGCAAAGAGCCGACTCAGCTAAGATTTACCAATTAAGGGAATCGGAAGCGGAACCACTCGCCTACTCAGCGGCGGCGGGATCAGTGGAGCGCGGTAACCTGTTCCGACTTCATACATGCATTACTTTAAACCGTACCGCTTCAAAACTGCATAGCCCGGTTGTTGTAACTCACGCTTCGCGAATTTTATAAAGGTTTGAAAAACAGCAATAATTTAAGGTTCTTATAACATGACCAAAACATGAATTTCACCATAAATAAGTCCCAAAAAAACTAAATAAGCCGATAAAGCAAAAATATTACTACAAACAACAAAACAAGAATTATTAACCTCACACCATTTTGTATAAATATAATGTTTTGTTTCTTTTTTCATATACCCTCTAAAAAGGGACAGAAGACATGGCCATAAGTAAAACTCCTTGTAGTTTTTTATATATTATACTGGTGGCAGGTCTCTTTTACCAGAGACCGTCTAGTTAGATACCATAGCAGCTCCTATTTCTCCTGCCGAATAGTAGTATGCAAACATTACTGGGGTAACGAGATTTAACACGTTACGTGTCAAGGCAACGAGCGCAATGTTATGCAGTGTATACGTTCTCAACTAGCGCCACGTTGTTATAGGCAAGCGTATCACTTACCATCAAGTGAACGACTTCTCGTCTCAGTGCGTCATAGACATAAAAAAATGATCATAAAAAAGTTTTATACATACACATACTGTTTAATATTTGTTATTCAAGTTATTGATAATATATATTTATAGAAACTATTAAAATTGTGGAACTAATTTACTGTGCAATTCACACTGGATTACGAACGTGGGTTAAATTACGAAGTCGGTTAACAGAATTTAATGGTATCATGCACGACGTTACACGTTACAGCGTTTTAAATTATCGCTGTCGTATAAATTTCATATTTTATAAATGCATTCGTAATTGCAGCTTAATAACGTCTACTCATCTTTACTTAATAAAAAATTAACTCTAATCATTTTTTAAATAAAAAATATGTTAATTACGTTGAGATAAACGTTGAAATTTATTGGACTTTTTATTTAACCACTTAGATTAAGAGATGGTATTAGAGTGAATTAATACAGAAAAGCAAAGCATGCTTACTAGTACTAAGTTACATATTATAGTGTGTTGTAATTATATTCATAATTAATACAACAATATTCTGTTCGCAAACACGTTTGTATAAAGTATTGAACAGTTTGACTAAACTTTATTAAATGATAGCGTACCTTTCTTTAAACTAAACAAACTTGGCAATATCTCTTGTTATTACAGACCAGCGATATTTCATCATGACTTTCATATTTTTTAACCAATTATTACACGTTCAATAACTAAGAAACTAGATTTTTAAATATATAATATAGGAAAAGTTAAAAAACCACATGAATAAAATCCAAGTCACATCCAGTTCAGGAGTTGAAATTTTTTACATCCTTCTTTATGGGTGGTTTAATTAAGTGATTAGTTCTTATAAAACGAAGTCGTATTGTAAATGTATTCTTAGAAAATGTTACGCACTTTTGGAGACGTTTGAACAACAATGAGATTAAAGGAAGCTTTCATTAAAAACTTATCTCCATTACACCCAAATGAACCTTGAACCGGGATTGCAATAGAAAAAAACAAAGGACGAAGGGACAAAGCAAAGGTAAATTAAAAAGCAAAAATAAATAGGCAACACGTTTGAACGTAATTTCTTGTATTGTCTGAAAAAAAGAATTTTACTTTCTTTAAGAACTTTCATTTCCTTTTCAACTTTAAGCATAATTTAATTTACCACTCTTGATTTCTTAAAGTAAAAGTGAACAAAAATAAGAATTTAACGAGAGTTTTTATGTTTAAGTACAATTAACAATATTTATTATAGCATATGTGAAAAAAAAATGACATAAGTGAAACTTGCTAATCGAACGATACATATTTTTATGCGACGTAAGCCAAAAAGGTACTTGATGTTACCAGTAATAAGAAACAGAATTAGTCATTCAGCATCTAAAAGTATGCAAGATCATAATAAACGTACCGATATGAATTTATGAGTAATTTAAATAAAGGAAAAATACACCCATGTTCGTAAAATATACACAAGTATATTGTGTATATTTATAGTATGTATAATTATGATTTATCGCCGAATATTTGGGATTTTAATCAGTTTTACGTTATATCATTTTTAAACAATACAAAGCGACACTTTATGACCAAAACTGAGCTCACGGGATTTTTTAAATACAATTTGTACAAAGCTGATAAAGAACATTTGAATATGATTGATGTTTGAATCAATGGACTCGTACCAATTTAGATTTAATTAAAACAATAAATGTGCGAAGTTTTATACTGAATTGATATTTTTATATACTCCAAACAACCTATTGTGTGAGCGAATTTCGACATTTTCTTATACCATTCATTATTTATTTCGTTGATGATGAATTTACCCATATTGACATTATGGGTTGATATTTTCGTTCATATTTCCGGAAGCACAGCAAAAAAACTATATATTTATGTTAAGTATGATAAATAAGTTTAATGAGATTGGTATTATATAAAGTTTTAGTATTTAAAGTATTTATTTCAACTACCGTATTTCTAAATTATTCCCACATAAGATTTACAAACGGGTTTAAGATCCCGCTAAAGGTAGACGAATTTATGCACGAGATATATTAAAAGGGAGCGTATTCACTTTTATTGCTAACGGAAATTTTATCCTGAGGAGCCATGATATCATCTTGTAAAATAGCAGAGACGGCGTGTCGGATCTCTTAGTAGATTAAATTTGAAAATTTTCCTGTACAGATCAAAGCCATCTAATTTAATTTACCTCCGAGGTAACGCAGCTCAGGTTATCTCTTACATCATCATTCACTGATATCAGAAGTTAATTATAAATTTTCGGCTCTATTTCTTGGGTTATAGATAATATTAAAAATATTTTACAAGCAAAATTTTATGTAATTAATATTACTGTACAAATAAAATTGAATGGTTAATGAGATCGAAGAAAATTAAGTTACTAAGTTTATGTGTTTTTGTACAAACGCTATCTACATCTGATTTCATATTCATATAATTTTAAGTGACAATGAGGCCGTAGATGGAGAAGCGTGCCTGCTTAGAGTACTCTGGCTTTTATATGTTGACAGCCGAAATACAGCAGAATTCATTACAGCAAAAACTTCACCACCAACTAAACTCATCAATAGGTGTCCTCAGAATCGAACCAGGGATCCCCGTATTACAATTCCATGGTTAGGCTCTATACCAATGAAACAGTTAATGAATACAATTACTGAATTAACGCAATAATCGACTATTCGTATACATCTTAACATTCTTTACAAAATATATAGATTGTTTTTCTTTATGTTTTTAACGAGCTTTTCTAAACTGTTTCATGGACGAGTGTTTGTGAACCATTAGTTTTTATACACTCCAGTTGGAATTCAGTTTGCTGGTATGCGATAAAGTGGCCGAACCTAATAACTGGCAATATTATCCACGCAGCGCATCTGTTATTGCGGGCCTTGGCTATCAGGCACCCTCCTTTATTTCAGCCTTAATTGAAAGTCTACGTTCTTTTTTGCATTTAATACGTACGCTGTGTATTTCCTAAGTCTGGATTATTTATTGCAATCTTATTTTGTCTAACTTAAAATTTAAAAAGGTGTTAAACGTATTAGAACTTAAAAATACACTGCAATATTTAGATAAACAACATGTAAATTATCAATCGAATAATGTAATTTTATAAAGTTTTCTACTAAATACTTTCTAATGAGAACATCACAGAAATAATTTCAAGTTCAACGTTTTTTGTTTATAGATCATTCAGCATTGTTCAGACAAGCAATTGAAAGTGCTGAAAGTGTAAACATATTCAGCACGTTAAACACTCGAAGCCTCGGAAGCGTCCACTTTCGTTCCCACAATACACTGGTATTACAGTTTCGCATTACTCGTAAATATCAAACATGTTCACATTACAGCGCGATCTGTAACCCACGTCCACGCTGGGGAATGATTAATTTCCGCACCCGGGTTTCGATTGCGTGCTATGTATATAACCTGTCACCACACTATAGTGGAGTCGAGTGTATTATGGCGTTACTTAATTACTATTACAGTATTAAATTTTCGTACGGCAATTTACATATTCAGAAATATGTTTTAACAATTGTTTAACAGATTCTTTAAAGTTCATTATCGTCATCGTTATCATTTCAGGCAATTTATAGAAAAGCGTTGCTGTACGAATATTAAGGTGATATTTATTAACATATACGAATGCGGAGTGTAAATAGATGATTTGTTGCAAGTCTTATAGATTGAAAATCTCAAATGTCAGTAGACTACATGTTTACAATGAGAACAATTTTGTATCGTCAGCACCCTGTAGTGTCGGATGTATCGCAACAGGACGACGCCGTGTCATCCTCAGGGGCGAAACGTTTACGAATAAATTGTTTGTCATGCCTCAGTCTAGACATCAAAAATTGCATTTACACCTCGTCTCTTGTAAAAAATTTCATCTTTTATATAACAAAAAAGTAATAATTTTGAATGAAATATTGAGCACATTGACAATACAAATACAATCTTTAATTTCACAAACATGACTTCGTTAAACTTGTCATTATTAGCAATTCAAAAATAAATCTTTCTTAAAGATCATCGACAAACAAAGTTTAATATGCTAGCTACTTTCTCTTTATTTTCTAAGCATTTTAGACATTTGATTATTATGATATAAATGTACCCTGTAATGACAGATTGCATAACTGTTTTTAAAAATCAAAAGTAGTGAATACATTTTAATACTTTATATATCCGTAATAATAACAAAGCAATCAAGAAAGTATTACATAAAGAAGGAAAGATAAATGTTTTTTAATAAAAATCTAACGTATAAACGTTTTACTGAAAACGTAGTGCCTCCCGACCCCTTTGTAGTTACCGCATGCGAGTAAATTTACAAGCCTGCGATAAGTCGAGTTTATTTCACGAGAGCCCAAGTGGAAAATTAATGGCACTGTTTTAACTAGGCATTTACTATACGTCAAGGGATATATTTCGAGCGTACTATTAAATGGACTTTTAATCACTTAGGTATTAACGTATATTTACTTTAAAGAACCCATGTTTTTTTTCACCTATCAGAACGACTGCTTATAATAATGTAGACAGATGTCCTAACGTAGGTTACAGTACGGATTTTGTGACCTACCCCGCCCCATTTTCTCGGCACATATAGATAATAAAAAATAGTGTCTATATTGAAAACATTTAATAAAAACACATGGATATGAATAAAAAAACGTTGAATATTTTTATCACGTAGTAGACCATTAAACTCGTCTAAAAAGTATACATCTGAACGCAAACGTCCGAAAATTTATCGGTTACGCAGATAAAACAAACCTTCACAGCATAAATGTCAAATGTTAAATACGATACAAATATCAACTTTCACATTTATGATTTGTGTACTGGAATCAGTTCAGACGTTGAATATTTTTTTTATCTTCAACATTCTATCTGTTTGTCCGAGGTGAACGAAGATCTCTTCGAATATTTTCCATTCTGCCCGCATTTTCCCTTTTACCTTCAAGATATTCTCCCCGTATTTTGATCGCATTACTAAAGCATATTACAAACAACGTTAATTTTACGAAATTTTTGTACAAACAAAATAAATATAACTTTGCTAGGCAATTCCAATGCAAAATTTTGTAACTTTATATGCCGTAGTCATCAACATTCATATATGATATTAAACTTAATCTCTTGAATCAATTTATATGAGATTCATAAAAAGGCAATTCTAAGTCTCATAGAAAGTACATAGTTACTAAAGCGGATCGTCGTTTTTCATAACATTTACTTTTACGACGGTGCCTTTCAAAAACCTTACCTCTATTCTAATTTTTTTTTTTTATAAATGCTTTTTATAGTGATACTTTTCCTTACAGATTTAATCATACCGCTGTTGTGTACCAAAACACAAATAACTTT
Source organism: Byasa hedistus (assembly GCA_029286795.1). Classification (NCBI taxonomy): domain Eukaryota; kingdom Metazoa; phylum Arthropoda; class Insecta; order Lepidoptera; family Papilionidae; genus Byasa; species Byasa hedistus. Next base: position 5,505,701 of record JAGSMW010000001.1, read on the forward strand.
GTAATATTTGGCCGTAAATGTTAAATATTGTACTATTACCATTACTATCTGTTTAATTATGGAGGGCAAAATGGGAATACTATTTTAGCACAGTTAATTATATAAAATAGCATCGCAATATCGCATTAAAAGCAGCCGAGCGCAAACAGCCGCGAGCGATGTCCGCTCAAAAACGTTATACAATCAATATCAGCACTGCTTTAGTGCTCTGCGCTGTGTCACAAACTGTACTCTCACAGAACTGAAGAATTTCTGCTGCTACATAACTGAAAATTGCCGCTTTTAATTGCGGACCGCCTTTGTTGCGTACCGTTTTTGGGAAATGCACTTCCACGTTATTCGTCTATCATTTGTTAAAAATCACTGAACCGATTTCCCAGAGCTTTACCTGTGATGAATAAGCCTTTTATAAAGTAAGGGATATGCACTTGTATAATTGTATCTCAACCTGACAGTTTACAATGACCATATTATCACACATTTAAACGTATCTCCATAAACAATTAATTACACATACAAAGGTTGTTATACAAACTCATTTAATAGTATCATCACCCATTCGCAAAAGAATTACCTCGGACCCCAGAAGAACAGGTGCAAGAAAGTCGGACTACGCTTCTATACATTTATAAAATGATAAATTATAACAATACTGTCTAAAGTACTGTTTGAAAATCAAAGCGTTATTTAACAGAACAACATGCTTTTTAACAAAAATAAAAAAAATCACCTGGAGTTGTAATCGTGAGTTGAAAAAATAACCTTCCCAATTGATTGCTTTGAATCTGAACAAGTGTCGATGACGCTGATCCGCCTGCAGATTTTATTAGAGCGGAAAATTCAGTTTTTAATAAACTGCACCCAGTTAGGTAGCCGCGCCGTGTGGAGTAGAATTTTATTGGTAAAAATTTCCAGTGGCGTTGGTTTGAAAGTAGGCGTAGTATTCGGAACGGTGGACTGAATTGCGCGACGCCCTACACAGGGTAGTTTGATTTGTTTTATTCGTTGCCGGGTATTTTCCGCTCCCCATTCACATGAATCAAACCGTACTGACTCATTTATTTGATACCGACTGCCAAGATATACCTCGTATATATTTATTATCCGCAAACGAAGCATGGACGTCGGCGATAAAACGCATTGTGAGCAAATTCCGTATAAGCATTGAGTGCTAATAATATTAATTGACTGTCCTACATATAATAATTATTAAACGTCCTTTCTTTGATATAAGATTACCGAGGTTTTGTAAAATTTAAATTGGATAGTAAAAGATTCATTCTGCACACATATTCGTGATGACTTCCGTATGGTTTTTATATTAATCAAAATGAATTTTAAAACTAGATTTAAAAAAATCATATCATCATCATCAAGGGACTGCTGGTACATAGGTATCTCAAGGAACGCCAAATTTATACTATAAAAATACTAGGACATAATTAACCATGTGTAAAAATTTCATTATAACAAAATGATGATTACGTTTAACGCACTGTTTGATCTATTTTCTATAAAAATTAAATATTTTAGATTAATATAGCAAAATTAAATATTTACAAGTAAATATCTTAAAAATATTTATAAATAAAAGTGTTGTATTATAAAAAAAATATAATTATTATAGCTTCTGTTTCCCATACATACTTCATGAAAAATAATCCAATTTAATTATTTATCAAAATGATTTTGTCCGAAACATTTTCTTTAATTGGAGAATTAGCTGTAAACAAATATTGCTTTACAATAATTAAGATAAAATAACCCTAATTACAGGATTATTATTAAGTAATTGTTATGGGGGTCCAATTTCGGACAAATTATAATAATTGAGGAAAGTGTAGTCTAAGTAAAGGTCTCCTTAAATTCCAAAACTATCAACAAATTAGGTTAAAATTTGTTGTCGGCTCCCTTCCAAGAGATTGAACCAGAAACAGCTATTATCTCGAATTTCTTATCCAATAAACGCTTGGTTTGGTAAACTCTTATTTAATTAAGCTAATGAACCATTTCCAAGTTATCTAATTCTTTAACTGTAATTTAGCCAAAAGTAATTACATCTAATCATTGATAAGACAAGTACGTTCCACCTTATTTAATAAAAGTAAATTAAATATATTTGAACACTTCCAAATGTACATTCACGAAATAAGAAAAGCTTTTTCTTAATTTTAAAGTTTTAAGTACACTCACGGAACTTAGGTAGTCATATTTAATTGGTTTAAAGATCAATCATTAACTCATATATTAACAAGCTAAAGTCATTTCTAAAATAGTAGGTTTAAATACAAATCACATTAAAAATAAACTGTTAACGTTATACGTAGGTAGGCGAGCATCACTAAACCCGTTGTTTTTTCAATAACATGAAGATGCCTGATTAATTATAACTGTAATTTACTCGTATGATATGTCATGACTGATCTGACAAATACAGAGATGCTGTTTGATATACGACGGTAAACAATGATGAATTATTTACGTTTTACTTTTGATTTTCGTATAATGGGAACAAGATTTAATTTGTAACCGAAACTGGTCGCAGAACTACAGCAATCATTCCTACTTCGAGAATAACAATAAATCTTCTAATCTCTTTTATCTTGACTCTGCGGATATACGATGATCTATACTTTCAAAAAACTTAGAGTATTCGAGCGTCTTTTCTGAAAATCTCGATGTTTTTGATTTTGTCAGAGTTGTATGCGATAAAATTCGAGACTGTTTTTAGAAAACAAAATCATCAATACTTCACAAAACAACCGGCGACAATGAACGTGTTTAAAATACTTCGAAACTTAAGCCTTGCTTTTTTCATTTTAACTTTTTCTATGGCAACAAAGAGAACGGAAAGTTAGCAAGCAATTACTTTATTAATTGACAAAGACGTCACATCCTTTCTGCTATTTGTAGAAGAAATTACGGCTTTTTATATCGTATACCTATTGTCCCTTATGTGTATAAAACTGCGTGTAATGAAATTAATTTATTGGCCATTGTAATAATTACATAGATTTCAATACCATACAATTACACTGTACCCTTATATAAACTGTACTTAAATTTTATTATAAATATTTACTTCTCTGTAATGGTTACTTAAATATAAATATTTAACATTAATTACATTTTGTTTAATTGTTTTTAAAATTACGGACTGTGATAATATAATATTTGAACTGTTTTCATCCTCTTACGTTTATTTTACCTATTATATTTTATGATTGTTTAATGAAATCCTAACCCGATGGTTATGCAACGATATTTCGTTTTGTAGAATTTGTTTGTGTTTTGTGATGGCCGGGCATTTAAAAATATGTTAATTATTAACATACCTCACTTTATGCTATTACAGAAATATTTCAACGCTTCCAACTATATAGTTTAGACATTATAATTACAGCTGTAATACATAATCGCTATGCCGTTGGAGCAATCGTGAATTTTTCACCCGGCAACTAAGAAGGCAATTATGACGTTATCTCATAAAAGTAAATCTGTTTGTGGAGCATGACGAGAAACGCTCTACTGGGCTCAGGCGGGCTGTTGTACAATAAATAGGAATAACGCAATCTGTAAATACAACAAGCTTTTTTACTTAATCCCTAAATGCTTTCTTAAAAGAAACTACGAAAAACCTTTGGAGTATACGGTTCTTCTAAGAATGACCCGATTTAAGCCTCGTTATCGTAGTGGTATACTGCAATATCCTCTCTTTGCATTGAAGCCTTGTATAACATATTGAAGAGAAAGTAAATACCTATTGTTGTTCACCTCTGTTTATATATTCACTTTGAATATTACTTTTAGTAATATATCCTGAACTCACAGAAATAACTATGTTTCTTTCATTCGAAACACATACAAATACATACACATCGAAAATTATGAAAAGAAAGAAAACCAATTTCTACCTAATTATTAAATAGAAGACTTGAAATTAAATATTTTCTCTATGAATTAAAAATTCAATGAAACCTTGATTAACATTGTAGCATAACAACTAAAACGATATCAATCATGTAAACGGTTAATATATTTTAACTCACATTTAGCTTTGATATCCTGCAGCAAATCACTTCTTGACTAATTTCAAGACTGCGAATTACCTGTAAAAAAAAACAAAGAATACTTACAAAACTTAAATTTAAAAATAAGGAAGTACAAATCTGTTTATTACTCTATAAAACATTTTATCAGGATTTTGTTTCAAAACAGGGCAAATACTTTAAATTTACATGAAACATTACCTACTAACATAAATTTAATTAAACGGTAGTTGTATACGAAAAGTAAAACTAATTATATTACTTATTAGATTACCAATGTTACCTTAATATAATATAATCGATATACTTCTCAGCTTAATTTAGCCAAATTAATTGAAATACACAGGCAGCAGTGCAGCAATTGCTCAATTAGCCAATGAGCTAAGGGATTGCTTTAAACAATCCGATAATACGTTGCATTAACATACATTACGCGATATGTTTATTTATATATCTCATTCAATTATACAGAAAAATTACCAGTGAAACAAAAAAGATTTTTGTGCTATTTACTTCGTCAAGTGTAAGAAAATAAAAAAGATGTCTAAAAGTACCCTCAGGAAACATTTGAGCAAAATATGGTATTGTTATAAAACAAACATGTATCCGAACTCTTGAGCAAACGTTTATTTGTTTTCTTTATCAAATTTCGGCCAAATTGTTTCCCGAGGAAGCGGCGGAATAAGCTATCTTATTCCCCATAAATCTTGGAGCTAAAATCAAGTTTCCGATACGAGACTGATAGTTGTTTTGCGGCCGTTAAGAAGCTCTTAATATGAAATATATTATCATTGCTTTTTCTTTATTGAGGAAGTTACAAGTATATGTAAATTTGCATTACACCTTCGAATGACAGGCGTCTTGTTAATATGATGTTTATTAATGAAAAACATGCAGAATTACGTATACAAAGAAACATTATAATTTTTATTGGGTAGGCTGAGTAGGCTAGGTATTGCCTCAGCGTATTTTCGTATTTCTGTGATCAAAAAGTATGGAAACATTACTGTGTTAAAAATGCCGTACCTAGAGTAATTACTTGGTTAATGAGATTAAATATCTTATGTACCAAGGCTACTGGCGCAATGTGATTTTTTGTAACCGTATTAACCAGCATGAAATATGAAACTGTCGTAATGAATACTGATTTTGTACACTTGTAATGTATCCATATGTAGTAGTATACTATTAAATTGTTAAATAAAAAGTTTCGCAGTGGATCGAACTGCAATTATTTACTATGTGCTTTCGCTTTATACGCGAGTTGGATAAAAATAAATATTTCATCGATGTAACATGCGGGGCTGTCGTCGTAGCTCAACATTTTAATTTCGCTAAAAGCGTCCATCTCATTGTGGTCGGACACATGATTCGGGATTTTACAGTATTCCCACTGCAGCGACCTGAGTAATGGCCGGGCCGCATTACGTCAACGGACTTTTACTTTGTAGACATTTCAACACGTTCAAAACTACACACAGCAATTCTAGCAGTTGTAATACAAACCCCAAAAACGATGTCCTATTCATTATCGAGGACGTCTTCCTGTTTTAACAAACATTCGTTGACATTTAGCTACTATTGAGTAGACAATAAAATTTTTAAAAGCTTTTTAATGATGCTGTTAACAAGTATATGTAGTTAGCAATTTTCACTTTTAATTTCATAACGCTTACCTTCTTTTCGGAGCGGTGAACATCGTAACTGTACCCACTTACTGCTAAATATTTTTAGTCGACCGAAAAGAAGATTATTAGAATATTCGTTAATAAATAGTTTTACTTTAGCTACATAAAGACGTGGTCTTACCAAAGTATATTTATATCAACTATTGCGTTTTAAAAACATAGAAGTTAACATATTGCCATAACATCTGATTGTCGAGTCACCCACAAAGAGGTGAAAAGAGGGAGGTGAACCCATTAAGAGTTCCGCGAAATCCTACTTTCAATGACCCTGCAGTTAAAGAGTATCCAATGCGGTATTTCCCCACAAAATAAAAAGTCATAAAGAAGTTTAAAATGGCACAAAATATTTATACAAGTTTCATTCAAGAATGAGATAATATACTAGTGTTTTTTTAGTTAATCCATTCGGTTTTCACTGACATGTGTTAGATTTTTAAACAAGATAATTTTTATACTTATTCATATTACTAGCTTTATAAAGTTTAACTAAATATGGTAGGTATCAGTATTATAAATTAAAAAGCAAGCGAAATGTACTAACGCTTTGAAATTAAAAATATAAGGAAATAAGTAATTACGAGAAAAATAAAAGCATTAATAATTTCCGCTTCGGTTTGTTACGTGTTAGAATTTTTAAACAATAATTAAGTACAAGTAACGTGAAGTGAATGCTAAATCTAATTACTAACCCCTAATGGGCAACAATTTTATTTTACAACTCCTGATGCAATTAAATTTACGTGTTACACAGAGCTAGTGGCGGTCGAGTTGGCTAAAATCTAGATAATAATTATCTCGCGGTAAGACGGCAGTAAGACGTGTTAAGAATAGTTAGTTTGGCAGCATCGAGGAGTTATCGGCTCTGATTAACAGCTCCTAATGATTTGGGAATCTCGGGACAAATGTCTGCGTTTGAACGCGCCTGCCGTTCGTTAGCTTTGACAGAGACACATTCATTACCGTCATTGGTTAAACTTATTTGCATTCACTACGGTTAACTGCTTTTAGCAAATAACACAGATCAGAAGTCAACAGATCAATGTCTATTACATTTTTTTTAATTTATAATACTAATTACTATTTTTCGTTACGTCATTTATAAAAAAAAAACTCCAATTGAAAATAACGTCTCTAATACAAAGAAGGTTAAAAATATTCGGCGGGTTTCCTTTTAATACCCGTAATGTTAAGAAACCATACTTTACATTGTTACACAGCTACAATATACATATAATCAAATTAAATATCAAAACTAAAACGAGATCAAACGGCAATACAGGAGTAGGCATGAGAATTAACAATTCCTAAGGCAATTTATAACTCGAAGCGACAGAACACGACGCAAAGAATCCAATAAGCAAGCTTTAATTTAATTATCCTCGTAATAGGCAAACGTCCTGGAGGACTCCCGCCGTATGCGGGGAACGTTCCAAATGGGAAAACAATTAAACAAGCTGAAACTTTACTGAAACTATAACACTTGTGCCCGCGCCTCATTCGATAGACTTGTTCTACTGTTCGTATGCCATGTGAATCCGAAATATCCGCTATTATTCTCTATTCACTTTATAACGCATTCGGATGAAATTTAAACTAACTGATGTGTGTTAACACTGCTATTGTTAGTGCTCATATAGGATAATGATTTCTTATATTAAAACTAATATTACTCATTTTGTTAATAATGGAATCTCAAACCAATAGGAAACGAACGAAAGGGTGGTTTCTTCAAAGAATAATGCGCTAGGCGTTTCAAATTTAATAACATCCTAATTTCATTATGTAAGATGGTTGAGTAATAGTACGCTATTATAAACAAAACTAAATGATATACTAAACATATCATTAGAAAACTTCAAAACTCATTGTTCGTAGATTGAACTGTAAACATTAGTTAAAAAGCGACAGATATCTTATGATAACAATGTGACCTTCCAGGACAGTCCTCTCGTGATAATAACTGAATAACATCGGGGTGTTAAATAACTAAACGCAAATAAATCGCCAAATTCTGTTAATTTATATTATAGTTAACTATACGATTTCAAAGATTATCATCGTATTGTATTCTGGTTGCTAACAATCTCTGCTCTCAAGAGGCGCTTTAGATATCAAGACCTACTTACGAAACGAACTATTTAACATAATAAGATATATACTGTCTATACATTATTTGTTACATAGTTGTATTAAATTTTATTTAAAAATTGGTATTACCATATTTAGCGGTAGCTGTTTTATCTGAATCTAAAATACTGATTTAAAATGTTTCTGCCAGCCTCCGTAGATATGCAAACACTGTAAACGCACTACACTACACCCGACCCCCAATATTGCGTTAGGTCAGACAAATTGGGATCAGCCAGTGAATATATTACGGTCCTCTGCACTGGCCATCGGTTTGTTAATCGTTACTAGTTATTTATGTGCGTTTTAACTGTTTATCATGGGGTGGGGTTGTGTTATAGCTCATACGTAATGTCGTCAAATGGTTGTTTGATCTCTTATTACTACTAGGCACGAGTTAAAAGTGCTGTGTGATGAGAGTTAACAGTCATCAAAATTCAATTAGGCTAACATGTATCTTACCTATACATACAGACCTGACAACATTTTTATAGTTATAACGTTAAGCAAAACGTATGTGTACTTAATCATTTTCATCTATGAAAATTTATGTATAAACAACATTTGATACGATTTTTAACTGCTATCTGCTATATTATTAATAGGTAGTTAACATTTGATTTAAAATTCACCTGATTTCAAGCGATGATGTCGAAGTCTGGCTTTCATATATTGATATTGTCGAAACACGACAATGTTGTTTTGACAAAAATAATACAACATGGATATTCCTAAAAATCTTGCTTCCATAGCGATTCTACCACTTTGGAATCGAATCGAGGATTACTGCGTCAAGGCATGCGGTAAGACGTTGCTCTCTGTGGAAGTTAAATTTGTAAGAATTTAGTCGACGACTTTAATAATGAATTATAATAAGTTTAGAAATTGTGCGAAATAAAATATTTTCGAGCTCATTATGCGATGACGGCACAATATTTAATTTCTTTTATAATAAATCAGTTGTTCATGAATATTCATTAGGTAACACGAAAAACTTTTGTTCCTTTTTTTCGTCACTTCCTTTGCATAAAGTGGGTTGTAGACATAAATTGTAGGGTCGGGACAAATTGCGTTTCTCTAGTAATGTATTCGGTATTGCCGCCGCAAATTCGTGTGTGTCAGCCGAATTGTACTAAATGAAACTTTGCCAACAGATTCACGAATTTTTTTCCAAAGCCAAAACGAAATACTCAGCATTAAAGTAAGAGCTAGTTAGAAATAAACAGTTTAAGGATAAACAGAGCTCTCTTGGAAAATAACTAAAATGATTTTTGTTTTATAATTAGTTTTCTTTAACCAAAGATAATATGAACAAAAAGATTGCAGCCCCTTTCAAACGGGATATTGACTTTCTTTCGCTGTAGTAGTTTTAAAGGGTACTTAAACAGTCCATAAATCAAACCGATATGTCCGGGAAATGCCCTGTTTCATCGGGAGCTTTACTCTCAGTGAAATATGAGCAGATTATATTTGGCAACTGAGAAAATTTGCAGCTTAAAACAATTGCAAATTATAGGCCCTTAACTACATAATATACTCTATTACTTTTAGAATAATATGCAAATAGGCATTTTACCGAAACTTCTGGATATACCTAAATTGTTACAAACTGTTGATTACTATCAAACTTTGTTTCTTATATATTGTGTGTTTAATCCCAAGACTGTCTCGGAGTTGAAATACGATGGGACATTAAAGAATTCATATAACTAGTATCCAGAGAGAATAAATACCTTTTATTGTGCTGTACAAGGGCCATCGCGTTGACTTTTAATTAAAGCCCCTTCGGATTCTCCATTATACGGGACACTTTTAACAACCCCATGGTTCAATGTATACATATTGAATGAGTCTGGCTGCAGCGGAATCAAATTGGTTTATAAGGATTGGCTAACTACATGAATCTAGCCCTTTTTGATCGATATTTTCAATGTCCTTTTTGATTCTGGTTTCCGTTATTACAAATTAGATATGTTTATCATCGTTCAATAAAACAAAGTTTTGGATTAAAAGTAAAATTTGATACAAATATTTTTACGTGTGATAACTAAAGCGTACACGAAAATATTAATTTACCCGCAAATATTTTTAACGCACTTTTTAAACCGTAAAGTAGTTTTAAATAAAATATAACGGGTATGTCACTTTCCGCTCACCACAGTTCGTTACTAGTTTCAGCGACCGTCTATTTTGTAACTAGTGTAAATCTCGTTTAATTTGCTGGTATGTTTATTTATATTTTCAAATAAATTAAAATGTACAACAAATACTTTATTTTTCTGCGTGTTCATCTCAGATAATCTACAATAAAGAAGAAATACACCTACCGTAAGTATTCTTAGACAAAGTTATTTTTTTCAATGAAAACTTTGAAAACAATTCATATTGCCGTAATTTGTTTAGTTATTACATATAACCCATATACATGCAATCTTTTAATATAAACAATAATAATTTCTTTTTTCATTTTATACTATAAATAGAATTTATAAACCAGAAGCGTTTTTAAGCCATTGCTTTAACCAAATGAAAACGTTTAAATACATTTTGATTAAAGAAGCGCCGCCATCAATCGAGCTCTAATGAACTTATGTATTTCAATTAACAAACCCTTTGATTTATGTTCAAATGAAATATTAGCTTTTTATCTACATAAAAACAGAGCACACTTAAAAGGGCTTTCTTGACTTAAACAATTTTTTATGTCTATGTTTATGTGGAATGTCGTAAAAACAAATATGATTTAAATTTTATTATATAACGACTATATATAAATTCTATAAAATAATTCAATAAAATCTCATATTTACCTAGAATGAAATTTTAGGAACCCTTTTAAGTCTATTCCGAATAAAATAAATTACGTTACAACGAAGTTTATATAAAAAGAAAGTCTAAGAAATGTAATAAATTGTAACTAACCACCCAGATAGAAATAAGTCTATTTCACGCAAGAATAAATCTGGTTGCTATTAAGTTAATAAAGATTGGATTATAGCAGTGAAAAATAACCATCTCGTCGCTGCTTAACTGATTTGAATCCATTGAGAGTTTGTCAGAAAGGTTTTTGTTGTTGTGTAATCATAAGAATAATACTAATTATTCAACATACACTGTTTTAACACACGACGATGTGCACAATGGGATGTTGTGTAAACATGGAACTAACGCCACTTTAACAAATGTTAGGAATGCTACTGCTATTCATATTTGCTTTAGGTGAATTTTTAAAAACGTCTCAGAAAAACTTGTTAATAATTTAGATATTTATTATTGAATAATGCATCGTTTTCATTTAACACAAAAATAGAGTAAAACGAGATGAATATGTAGATTCTACGACGTTGGCACGAGATCCCAATTACAGAAACTGTCATCTGTTCCATTTGCTTTTCTTATTTAGGATACATCCGTTTATTGTATATAAATTAAAAAGCAATGAATTTTTCGTACATATAGAACAAATTTCATATGCATTTATAATATATAAGCTACTTTCTTTATACATGGAACTTATATTTCCAAAGTGAATATGTAAATCACAGATCACAAAGTCCCAACTCATAAATTGTGCAGTATATTATAATTGTTATTAATATACAAGAAACTTCGCTGCTTTTCAAAAAGTTTCGTTACGTTATAACCTTTCATGTACTTCTTAATAAAATTTGTCGATTTCTTGATATTTATTTAATGCATTCGTATAACCAAGCTGTAACACGATTGTATACTAGAAACATAACCTTCAAAAATATTAAATTTTTCGTACAAGTCATAGATTATTTCATATGTTATGGCAGTAAGACAGCACACAAGGTGGTAAAATAGGCGAGAAGTGGATGTTAATGATTAAAAAAAAATTGTAGTGCTTCCTCGTGTTTGTGTTGTTATCGCTGCGGGGAGCGAGAGCGGAACAGTTCAGGCGCTCCGAGTAAATTGAGCATCCCGGCAAATGCTACGGTAATTTCGGGCTTTACTTTAAATTTAGTACGTAAGCCGCTGAGAAATTTAATCTTGAAATTATTTTTCTTTTTCTTGCGGCTGTACTGAAGTCCTCTCAATTATAAATCAGTCGCGAAGTTAGCCCTGATTTATTTCACTCATTTAAGAGCAACGAGAGACCGTAAACGCTATTACGCTGCGACAATGACTTTGCAATAAATTTATAAACACGTCCTATTTCCAAGTCGGATATCTCTTTTGTCTTTATTCATAGTTGTATAGACTCTTACTTTGCAGAAAAAATACTTTCAGTACATTTTGCGATTTTTAAAAGAAACCACTTTGTTTTATAAAAAAACTATATAAGTGTAGGAAAAGTAGTTTGTGTTTAAATAAAATTCTAAAAAGTGCTTATAGAATGGACAGTTAATAAGATTTTATAAATTTTGTTCTTAAACAAAAAGCAGTTTTCTTTCAAATAGCATTTAAACAAGAAATTACTTACTTAAAACAAAATTAGAGATTAAAGAATGTCACAAACACACAAACTTAGGTCACAACTTTTCTGATGGGGTTTTATTAATCATTAGTCCACATTATTATGTGGAAAGGTGAAGTTAAATCAATTGCACTTATTACTAATAGCAAATAATTTTGCACGCATTAAATTCACATGTACAATGTAAATACTAATCAACGATTTCAGTATCGCTTGATGATCAGATGAAAATACATTAATTCGTCGTTATGCAGTGGGCACATTTAATTACTGGCACAGCGCAAATTCCTAATATCCTAACTCGATGCGAATGTAATTTGGGAATTCCATACATAACACTAGGAATACGTTGTTCAGTTTTAATGAGGTTTCTGTTCATTATAAATAAATATCATCAAAAGTATATTAATACTATGTCATTGCTGACTCTCTATCTCTGTTTATGACAACACACAAACCGACAGTCAAATTTAAACAATGTAATTAGCAGCGTAATCTTAAACCCGAAAACTTTTGTTTGCTCTTCTAAAATAATGAGTCGAACTTCTCGTTCTACTAATCATTATTAGTACAGTTTTTTAGACGACGATAAAGCGATGAAAAAATCACACCCTTTCATAACTTATAGGTATGTTTAAGTTAAAGTTAAGCTTGCTAATAAACCACCATAGCGTACAATCTTGTACATTAAATTTAAGTGGATTATTGCTTGTAATCGATGAATATGTCAAACGCTAAAGCTGCTAATGCTATTGCTGGGGGATAAAAATAGTGATTAGAAAATCAATACCACTTAGTTACTTGTACTAGAAACCGATTGCGGTTCGCCAAAATGAAGTTTGCAGTATCAAATCCGTTATTCGCACATTCGACTAATGAAGTAAACGATATCCTCGCACATGCATTAACTTAATTACAGTAGTTAACGAGCATGTTAGTAATGCCGGCATCATTATTAGCAAAACACTGAATACTAATTTACTTGCCATCTGTAAACGTTTTCTTCAATGATAGGGACAAGATCTGTGTAATAAGATTGAACCTGTGTATATGATACTTTAAATAAATCGACAAATTAATAGAATAAATGAATTTAGTACTAATGATCACGCTATTACATATGTGTGAACATTTTGAATGTAATTTTAATGTGTTAATTAAGTTTTCAGTTTATATTAATGTATTTTGCAGATGGTATAAATGTTAATTTATTGATAATATTTAATTGTGCACATGAGTAACATAATTATTTCATTAAAAATGAATAAAAAAGTTACTGAATAACGCAAACGTCCGTACTTTGCGCACGGAACAAATTAAAAATTCTTAAAATTTCAAGTTTTAAGTGAATTCTTTTGAGACGCTTTTCGGCGCTCAAAATGAACTGTGAAACGAAAGCGCTCTTGTTTTCTTTACTTAGAACTCGAGTTGCATCGATGCTTGACTTAAAAACTCTTTTGACTTTCGCGGTGGACGCAAGAAACATGTAAAACTTTTCCCTTGAACTATACTTAAATTATAATAATTTAATTTAAAACCTGGTTCTCTGTTAAACTGACTCTAAATGATTCTATCGGCGCCTATATATCTTCCTATAAATAGAATAGTTCATTAATATCATTGATGGGAAATTCAGTAGACACGCTATTTACATTTCTGTTGTATGTTTGCTAATAATCTGCATTTTGTTTTCATCACACTTCACAAAAACAACACGAACGATCTCTTCTTCGCCAGATTTTTTGATTTTAATAATGTTTACCTGAGTTAAATCTTGTCAATTCATAAAAATTGTAATGTACAATTGACTCATGGTTTTAAGATTTTTATGGACACGGCTCCCAAAAAAAAACGACGATGACGGTCGTCAAGTAACAAGGTTACATGGCTTTAAATATAATGGCACATATATGTTTTTATTCTCTTTTATTTATTATTATATACCTAGTTATTATATTAGATAATTAATGAATCGATTGATTAATGTATGTCTTAAGAACTACTAAGAGAATGTCTGTCAAACGTAATCATGTTAATATCATTTTTGTCATACAGATATTTGCAGTTTCAGTTTATTTTACAGTGCAACGATAATTTAATCTCGTTGACGAAACAATGCCAAATTCTGAATTATTGATATTAATTTTATGGTTTGCTAATTGACATGCTTTGCATCCCGTCTCCATTGTTTTTGAATTAAACTGCGAATGCAACATTTCAATTATGAGAATAATTAATGTATGTTATGGAAATCAACTGAAAGTTATTAATTTTATTAACGCTATTATTTCATATATTTACACTAGAATTAAAACTTCAAAGAGAATTATACCTTTCCGAAGATGTTTTATATGTATATATTTAAAAAAAATACGGAATACAAGCACTTTCTTTATTTTCTTAAAAGGAAATGCGTTTTGTAAAAATTACTTTAAAAAAAAATGTGCAACAATGAAGCTATGAGACAAGTGCTGCTTATATTATAAGGTAATTATACTTGATTTTAAGTTAAAAACCCGTTAAAAAATAAATCGGTTTTCTATTTCATTACCATATTTAATCTGTTCTAACGTCGCCGCACCTTAGTAGACACTCGTTGCCGACTGACGAAGGCTAACTTGTTCCCGGTACAATCTCTTTGATAAACTTACTCTTGGAAACTTGCCTAGCTACTTGCACGCTTGTTTGCAAACTTGCACTTAACGTGCAACTTAATTGAATTGTCCAGAAGTCAATTCGATTCTTCATTGCTTTGCCTCCGTTAAACTTCCCCAATGAAATTTCGATAAGTAGACGGAATCCATTAATAATACTACCATAAATAGCAACCGCTTGTTTTGTGCACTTGCAATACTAATTCTGCTGTTTAATATTAAACGACCATATTACATTCTTAATAACGAATGTTGTAGCTACGTCGTTGATTAATTAATAAACAATTTTTATTTCTTACTTATATTCTAAACTCCATAAAAACTTTACAACAGTATATCGGTTGATAGGAAGTTGTTAAAACATATTTATTTCCCAATTTCTTTCATTAGATTTAAATGCAAAATGAACTTGTTAATTTCATTTCTTGTTTAAAACGAAAATGTGGCACTAGATTTATTAAGTTTTTCATAATGGCGGGTGTGCACTTCTGTTTATTTGCGCTAGTTAAACTAAACGAGTTTTACTTTCAGTTAGCCGGCACCGTAAACATCACGACATGGACCTTTACACCTCTTTGTTAGAAGTTGCCGCATTCAACTAGTGAAACTGACATTTCAGTTAACTTTATGAAAGAAGCATTAAAAAAAAGTGACATCTATTTCATAATTACCGCGTGGTCATTCTTTTACAAAATAGTAAAATATATTTTAATCTTTCTCCAAATAGGAACGAAATTCATATATTTTTACTATTTAAAGCTGTCTAGTTAAGTAGCATTATAGAACATCTGTTTTATTATATTTATAATCTTTGATTTTTTTCTAAAATCACTTTCGGGATCGCATGTGTATTTGAATCATTTGAAAAAAATTACACGGGAATGAATTTAATCTTTATATGTGTTGTATTTACATCCAGAATTTGAGAGTTGAAGTTAAAATAAAATTTACTGAATATGCTAAACCAACCAGACATAAATTTTTTATCAAGTGTTCATATTTTCCTTTTAGAGTTTTATAAATTAACAATAAACTTCAACATAATTGTTTCTACTTTAATCTACATCAATGACCAAATTTGTTTTCATTAAGGCAGACCACCCTCTATTTATGCAACTCCAAGCGAACAGAAGCCGTAACGATTTTCTTTTAGCGTTTCCCTCAAACAGAAAGCAATGATGCCCCGGCGGATCCCCTTTATACTACGGTTTGTTTATCGTGCAACGAAGAGAGAAGCAAACAAAAACTGACTTCCCTATGCTATGTGTATTCTTTGCCGGCGAATTTCAATCTCGGTAACTGGTTACATAGCTTGTTGAAGCTTTCCAGCCTAAATACCATTCAACTAAAGTATTTACTCAATTTAAGTGACTAGCTCAAAGGCGTTTTAAAAATCGCGTTCTTGATATATTGCATAATAACGCTTGTTGCAGTCTTAAATCTCTAAATTATATTTGTGGTACGATTCAACTGTTACTACTAATACAGAATAGTTTAAAAATTTATTTCGTTAGTCATATAATATACATATCTTCAGTAAATAAAATTTTAAATACAATTAAACATTATACAACTACCTGGCATTACAATCCACAAATAAATATCAAGAAATTATTATTGTAAAATGTTTATGTGTTGTATACTGTGTTTAAATTTATCATAAGTGAAAAAAGCAACTATTTATCTTAAATGTATTTTTTTAATATCGTAATATATTGTTGTATTTATTCATTAGATAAGTCGATTACTAAAGTGCATATTAATCTATAACTCAACATTTCTAGAATAACAAGCTTAACGTTTATAAGTATAATCGGTTCACACAGCCTCAAGGGGTTGTGTAGCTAAAGCTTGTACACTTATTTTAGATTGTAAGTCATATAAGTCGCGTTTTGAAGGTTTTGTCGTTTCATAAAACCTCCCCGTATCCGGTGCACGCGCTTAAGTTCAAAGCATTACGTCAACAAACGAGTAATAAATCTCGTCTCGACTAATCCAAACAGAGTTCGCGAAAGAAAAAAATCGTTCGCAAATGTACCACACGCGCAGGCATTTTTATAAACCGTTTTCATTTTACGATCTGTAGGGAATGAAATGAACGGATGTACATAACTATTTAAGTATGCTATACAATTTTAGCTTGAACCGAATATCGAATAAAACAGAATCTTACGGATTTTATCAAGTTTATTTAATTACTTCGACGTTTCATATTTTGCAGTACTCATTGTGACGGGATGAATAAGCTGACATATGTCCTGAATTATAGTTATCACAGAGTAAGCAGCTTTTTAATTATTGTGTAAAATCCTATCTACGCAGAATAAGCTCAATGTCTTGAAGTGTTTAAGTTGTATGCTGCCGATGGTCCTATTTAAGTATATTCTATATTAAATCTAGGATTTAAGGGTGATAAATATTTAAACAATCGAAATAATAGTGCTTTAAGACATATGTCAAGTCTCATTTCTCTAGTAATTTCATTAGCTTACAACGCTGTTCAATAGGGACTCAGTAATGTTACTATTGTAATAAAACTGCACTATTTTAGAAATATAACACAACACAGTATTTTACTTAACCACATGTTCTTACACTCGTGAAGCAAGGTTGATCTTAAATTACGATACACAATTCCTCCGGCCACACGACCGATCTCGCTCGCGTGCCGGCGGCGACTGCCCGCTTCTGTCTGTTTTTTCTATATATAACTACCTGTAACTACCCCCACTCTGACCGCTATGATGTTGCCAGTGTATTAACAGTAGCTATTAAATTAATAATTATAACATATCGGTACCGGTCAGAGTGTTAGTTTATAAAAATAATTCTAATATTTTATTTACTTTATATACGTTCGTATTAAAATAATTCAATTTTTAATTTAAACCTTACACTATATTAATGTTTAGCAGGACAAACAGGATTTGCGGTTATACCTATCTAGACGGCCTCCAGCAATTTACATACCACCAGTCAAATGATTTTATAATACGTTTCGTTACTGGAGAAACGAAACTGAACATCTCGATTCTCTATCTGAATACTTTATGGATTGCATGTATATCATTCTAACTAGAGCTACAGTGTTCTGGGCAGGAATCATTTTTCATTAGATGAACCTGCTCCCCCCGAAAATAATCCTGTAGATAATAAAATAGATTTACAACCAGTTAATTTCAGTTTTAAATTGTGCTTTTGTGTTTCTCTTCATTGTCAGTACCAATTTTATAAGAGTTATTGTTGTTTTCGTCATAAATTTTAGCGGAATGTGCATCATCTGAAACGCTACTTTTTTATTAAAATCCTTATATAATATTGTAAGGCTTATATTAAGCTCAGAATACGACATTTCTGCTTTCATTAATATTTAAATAACAACAGAGTTTTTTCTTGATTGATTTTGTATATAGTTGACTGTGTTTTATTACCTATCATTGTAAGACCGTAAACCCTCACTCCGCATCACGTAGACTATTGATTCGCTCCAGATATAAATAAGCCGAGGATTTTTTAAGAATTTGGATTGACACATTTTTATTCTCAGATTTTATCTTTTTGTAAGGAATAATCGCTACTATCAAATAATATCTGTTTAAACTTGCTACTTATAATACCAAGTAAATTATATTGAATATAAATGACTGATAACCAAACGAAGTTATAGTTAAAATGGTAGATAATATTTATATGAATGATTTAAGTATATTCAGCCTAACTTGAGGCGTTTGGTATGGATCTTAGCTAGGATTCGCCTCAATCTAGTACTTTGAATCTTAGTATTGTAGATTTAATCATACAACTCTCGTTTCCCAATTCCATGTAGCGTTCAATTAATCCAAGTTCTCAAACTTATATGAACTTCCTCCCGTTCAAGGGACTATATATACAGCTTAACAGAAATTTAAATGAAGTAATCCAAAGGCAACCGGAGCTCGTGCATTAAATTTCGAGATAATAAAACGTATTTAAGACAAAAGGATCTATTATTACAATAAATAACAAACCTATTGTATAATTGCTCTAGTTACTAGCAGAGATAGCAGCAATTGTCAGTTAAGTAAATGTTTAAATTTTAAAAAGTCTTACTCAATCGCATAAAAAGATATCTCTAAAGAGAAATGAAAGGCGGGTTGTTCAATGCATATTACGATGCAATTTGAAAGTACTCGTCATCGTCAGAAGTAAAATCAGCTATTTGCGAAATTGCAGTAACGTGAGGGTCTCCAGTAATTGCGTCCTCTTCCCGATACAGAAGAAAGCGACAAATAAATATCAGCAGATTTCACTGTTAGGTAAAGTGCACGCCGTTGAAACTTCACGCGGACCATTGGGCAATAGCAAATAAACCAGAAACTTATTTTAATAGAGTAATTTAACGCAACGAAAACAAAATTGCAACTATTTGTTCACAATGTCACATCAATCTTGCTTTCGTGCAGGTTACGTTCTATTTGAATTATTTATCCATCATGATTATTTATGCTTTTGATATTATTGTTTGGATGATATTTTTGTGAACTAATCTTTAATACTGGTCTATTAAAAATATTCTACTTAGGCCAACAATTTTATAATCATTGTTCTGACGGTTTACGTGGATTTCATTTTTAATTAATGCCCTAAATTATTGATTTAACCAGAAACTTATTTTAATAGAGTAATTTAACGCAACGAAAACAAAATTGCAACTATTTGTTCACAATGTCACATCAATCTTGCTTTCGTGCAGGTTACGTTCTATTTGAATTATTTATCCATCATGATTATTTATGCTTTTGATATTATTGTTTGGATGATATTTTTGTGAACTAATCTTTAAATACTGGTCTATTAAAAATATTCTACTTAGGCCACCAATTTTATAATCATTGTTCTGACGGTTTACGTGGATTTCATTTTTAATTAATGCCCTAAATTATTGATTTAACCAAGAAACTTAAACTTCTTATCGTCTTATTAACGTGTTCAAGGTTTTAGATTTCTTTTTTAAGATTATTGTTTATATAAATTATATAGATATGTATATGTAGGTACTTAAACTGAAAAAGGAAGTTACTTAAGAATTAAGAATATTTAATTGATGACAGTTTAATTTGTAGGGGTGGTCGTACATGCTGTACAATATAATAAGCTACAGATTCCGATGAAGGAAAACATCAGGAGGATATAGACAGATAATAAAACAACAGATTTCTCAAACAATTGTCCTGTTAAAAAAAGTGTTTCTATCGCGAAAAAGTTAATTCTTATCAAAAAACGAAAAATAATCTTTGGTTATAAAGATAAGTTAAAGTAGTAAAGAAAGTTTCAGGGCCACGAATAAAGGAATAATCGCAGTCAAGTTCTTATCTAAATTTCTCCAAACTTACAAAACCTGAAACTGTGCTGTTTATAGATATTAAATTTCGATTGTGATTATAATTAAAGGATAACACCCTAGGTCATAGTATATTCAGAAAAAAGACCCATACAGATAGATATTTAAACGGGGACTCTCACCACCATCCATCACAGTTAGCTACCGTGGGAAAATCTTTGTTTCAGAGAGCACAAGGGATCTGCGACCAGAAACACCTGGCTGCCGAGCTTCAGCATGTCAAGCAGGTGCTGCAGGACAACAAGCTCAGCGTGCCGCGTCAACGTCGCAGGGACCGAGTGAAACCAGCCACAGTCGAGCGTGTACCTGCCGTGTTACCATATGTCAGAGGAGTCACGGACAAGATTGGCTATATTTTGAAGCGAGCTTCAATTAAAACTTTTTTCAAGCCGCCCAAGAAGATAAGTCAATTCCTACCACCTGTCAAGTGCAATATCCCTCTACAAGATGCAGGAGTATACAAGTTAGATTGTGAATGTGGTCTCTCTTATATAGGTCAAACAAAGAGATCAGTGAAGACCCGCGTGAAGGAACATATAGCTGACTGAAACATCAGCGCACTAAGAAGTCTGCAATCTGTGACCATGTTTGGATCATCCCAACCATTACATCAGATTCGATGAACCTCAAATCCTCGCCAAAGAACACCGATTCCTGCCAAGGATGATTCGCGAGGCTATTGAAATTAAAAAACATCCTAATTTTAATAGAGAAGATGGTTGGGTAATACCACCTGCCTGGGATCCTATTATCAATAAAATTAAACCAAATCCCAGGCGAACCACTAGAAGACTTCAAGATACAGTGAGCTCTTTCTGCGTAGATCGGACCATTATTAATAATTAAAAAGTTGTGGGTACCATGTGATAGCTGGGACATTTGGACGTCTGTCATCTTAGTCCTCCCGTGACCATGACTGCTGCAAAGCGGTCGAAACGTCGGGAATAATTAAACAAATAATAAACGCGATAAAATCCGTAAAATCGAGTTTTAATAAATGTGTAACATTCGCGGAAATATAAGAAATCATTATAATTAAAGGACTTTTATTAAGAAGTACCTTTTTCAAGATTTTTTTTTTTTTTCAGATCAAAACTATACAAATGGAATAATAAATGTTTTATTACTGTATTTCAATCACATAAAAATTTAAAGCGAAAAATGCATACAGCTCAATTTAAAAAGATCCTAAATTATTCTCACCGTATTTAATAATCGGTTATTATACCCAATGCAAATATTTTATGGGTACAAAGGGATGTTTTGCTAATAGTCAGAAGTTTGAATGACTTTTGACCACAACACCTGCTGGTGACGTCTCAAGTTAACGCTCACGGGGCGGGTATTAAAATTTCTGTATCGGAGTGAGGTCCAACCGAAATTGTGTCCGCTTTGCGGCAATAGTCCAATCAACGTAACGTCAACATACGACAACAGGGCATAAAGTGCGACCCCAACCTTTACACGGGTAGACGGTGAATACATATGTTTGAGGTTAGCTCGTTAAATAACAAAGTTCAAATTTTAATATTGGACATGTGAAATCTGAAAATTTTTACAATTTTTAATTTCTCTTAATAATTGCCTATTTTTATTGTATATAATTCATAAAATGAAATTTGTTAATAAAGATATATTTTTACATTATCATTAATAACCTTATTATATTACTTAGTCCTAAGGGTATATTATCCTATATCATCTACTTTGTGCTAAGGGAAGGACAGAGATAAGATAATGTAGAAGATATTAGAAGAAAGTAAAATATTACTGTAAGGTGTAAAAGGTGTCTGGAGGATTACGGTTGAAACCAGAACCCACAAAAGGTTAAATCACCTTAAAAAAAACTCTTTAGTGTTTTTTACCCCTTATTGCAGAAAGAAGGGTTTTTTTAAGTTTAATTCGTGTTTCTATTTATCAAATAATCATGTATTTTAATAGATTTTTTTCTGAATATCTTTTTCAGGTTGATGATTCAGATTGCCTGCATTTTAAAATTTTATTTCTATTTAATAATTTAACAACAAAACTTTTAATTGTCAAATTCTATTTAATTAATAAATATTTCTTTCAAAGACGGAAGCTTTCCCAAAATAAAAATATGACAACAATCGATCTCAAAAAATGCCATTGACTAAAACAAATAGCAGTTATTGTCCGCTTTTTGTTAAAAAAAAAATGCTACCTGCACAACAAAGCCACTGGTCTTTAACACGGATGACAAAATTTAACTTCGCTTTCATAACTTTTCACATCAAAGCTTCATTGTTATAACTGACTGCTTTTCAGCTCCAAAACAAAACTGTAAACACAAACACGAATTATATATTTCTTTTATAGCGAAACGACACAACAATGTTACTATGTCATTAAGAGCTGCCACTTTGAAAATAATAACGCATGCAAATAATTAATGTTACATGTATTTGTTTTCAAAACTGGGACATTCTTTATAACGTGGAAACGACATAAAATATTTCTTCACTAATTAGCCGTGAGAAAAGTTCCAACATCCATACACAAAAAAATACGTCACAACTTTGTAGGCTAAGGCTTCTTGGACTATAGGAGGACCCTCATGAGACAATAGCAACGTTAAGGAATCCATCATACGCAATGGACGCTTTCAGAAACTCCGCCATAAATGACGCAATAGAAAAGTATAAAATGCTTTTCAGCAAAAAATATAGCAATTGTGCCAAATGGTCTAAATATTTTATTACGTATTAAAAAAATTTGAGTTCATGGATAATAAATAATGAGTAAGTAATGTGAATTTGCTTAATCAATTATATTATAATAAGATTATATGCTAATGATGTTTAACGATGAACATAGAAATTGCATCTAGATGAAAACCCATGAACACACTTTAAAAAACAAAACGTTTAAAATCAATAACGAAAATTGTTTCCCAGCTATTTGGATTTACAGTAACCCAGTTTTATCGAAGAAAGATAAACTGAATAATCTCATGACATCCATATTTTGTGGCAATTCTATATTACACATAAATTTATTAGTAATATAAACATTCCATATCCTCATTGTTTGGAGATGTTTTTGAAACATGCTGGTTTCCATATTCATGTTCCTCCATCTAGAACTCAAACTCAGTGGAATCAAACCCGCGCATCTTCTAATCATAATGCGAACAGTTTCATTACATTTACCAACAGAGCTATCATTGATTTATATTAATATTGCGTACGAAATATAATTTATGGTCATTACTACCAAAAGATTCTTTTAATCCTGTCTTTTCAAGAACGGAACGTTGTCACGTCTTTTTTCCTAGAAAGTAGACCCAGAATATTAATTGTAGGAATAAAGCTCTTGGAATTCGATATGACCTTAGAGTCTTGAACTTAATAATACGGATTTTAATATTAATTTCTATTTACTGCGTAAATAAATGATCTTGATTAACAGGCCCTAGACTGATCGCAAGTCAAATTACAAAGGCAAATTACGCTGAGAGTATTCCAAGGAATTACACTATGAATGAAAATACACTTGAATAAAAATAACTTAATTACTTAGATTCAGTCCAAATGCAAATGAGACTTAAACTTCTCGTTTAAGACGGAACTATTCATCAACAAAGACCGTTTTTATACTAGATTCAGTATCTTCCATACGTTACTTAAAAGGCATAGCTATTAACTAGCAAATTTATTGTTTTAGATAAAAAGGTAATTAGTAGAAATATTTTAGTATTTGGCGACAAATATTTAAAAAATTTATAACAAGAAAAAGGAAGAAAACCAATTATATATACTTTTTTACTTAAAGCTTTTGTTAAAAATTACAAATTTAATGTATAAGTACGTCCTGGTCAATAAAATAAATAATATTTCATTATTTATAATAAATTTATATAAATCTGATGCATAGGGCGCGTAATAATACGTGTAAAGAGAAGTTTCAACATTCGTATTGTTTATATTTTTAAGAAGCATTCGCCAATGACCTAAAAAACAGCAGACCGCAACTGTAGAAAATATCTTCCGGCGAAACTATGGACAGCGGCAAAAACTTTGTTATGGGTGCGCACTGTTTTAACGAGAGTTTTGTAAAAACGTTGCGCTGTGCATCAAGTTTAATATTAGTAACAAAATTTACAACTCGCTCCGGGGCAGGTAACTTTTATCTGCAACTTCACTATATTCACTCTCTGCTGGCGACAGCGTTCGCAGCTATCCCTTAACGCGCAGGCCCCGATGAAATACCCATTCAGAAAGTTCCTTAACAAAATTCCTATAGGATGAAAATTTTCAAAATTCAGTCCGTCATTGCAAAACGAATAGACCTGTACTCATTAAAATCGTAAATTAATTACAAAATTAACATATATTTTCTCTTCTAAAACATTCCAGTATTTCAATCGATAATTATAACAATTTAAACTCTTTCCAGATATTCTTGCTTCAAATGTTTATAGAAGTAAATATTTACGGAAAGTGTTTTAGCATAATGGTGTGAACATGTTAAAACTTACTATGGTCAAGTGGTCGCTTCGCCACAGCGCGTATGTAGACCATTGTGTGTATAATACAATACTTACGTTTAGTAAATTTATACAGCAGCTCTTTGTCTTAAAACCAAAAAAGTTAAGCCGTGTCTTGTAGTACATAACATGACGATTTTCTCAGGAAGTATTCTTTCAACATAATCTAAAGCCCAACAGGGACTGAATCCGTTGATCTACGAGTCGTAAAACGAGGTTTGTACGTACAATCTTATCTATAACCGCTTCAAAAACTTTACATTTTTAAAGTTTATTTATTTTTACAAGGTCTATTGTAGGTAAATCGGCGACTTGCAATTTAATTATAATTATTTAAAATTTTCTGTAAATAATTACACTTCACGGTATTTTTAAACAGTATATAGAAAAACCTTAACTTTTATTGGTGCTGAATGAAATGGTGAAAGAAAACAAAACTTGTCTTCAAACACAACGACAAAAAGTTGAACGATAAAAAGCTCACTGTTTTTAATTTCCGTCTCAAGTTCGCGACGCTTTATGAGATTTAAATGAAATCCGGGCAACAAGTTCACGAAACATTTAATTAGTGGTGCCAAGAGTTAAGCGGAAATGAAACATCTAACGAGAGTTGTTTGACGTAACACCTTGTACGCGTTACTTTACTATACTATCACCTATTACCATACCTTTTCTCACTCTTATTCCCTAAAAGGTCCTTTACGAAATTTTATTGAGATTTACCATTTATTACAGTTTTCAAAAAAGTATGAAATAGATTAATAAATTGGCCTAACGACGAACATGTTTTTAAGATCTGTTTTCGACAATACATCTTCAAGAGAGATTTATAATAATAATTTTTTTTCATGTCATCGAGAATCTTATTTGTCATTGACGCACCTTAGCAGAATGCCACAAAATTATTGACATGAAATTTAAAACTATGTAATAATGACTAGTGCAAATAAATTTAAAAAACTATTACATGTAAATATTGTACAGCATAAAACATCGCTTAGAGTTCTGTGAAGAAAACTTCGAACAAACGTTGCCTTCTCTGTGCAACAACGCAGTCTGTTAGGAGAAAGTTTTCAAGTATCAGACTGATGTTAGAATACGTTTTACAAGTTGTAATGTATCAATTTCAACGACAACTTGAAATAACTAATACAAATATTACTGAACATTATAGGAATTTACAATCTTTAGCATTATAAAAACGTTTTCATTTATTAATGAATAACTTTGCAATTGCTTGGATCTTAATTAACACATTTGTATATCATGTATTTAATTCTAATAGACGTTGGTATAATTAGTTCTACTTATTACAAAATAACACAACATAAACGCTCAATAATAAAACTTTATGTATTGAGTAATAAAAACATCTCTATCGTGAATAGATCGACCTACATAATGTGGTAGAGATTTATAACCTCAATAGAGGTTTTCAAAAGGTGATAACCTATTTATTATAAAAGTTTATGAATATTCTTGTGTTGTATAAATAAAATTCTGATTATAAGGCAGAAGACAAATTGTCATTAATTTAAAGTACGCACACGGGATATGCCAAAACTCATCAAACAATATACTTTCCAATACAAATGACGTATGGAGTAAAAGTTTAAATTAAATCCCCGTTGTTCCTTGCGGTATGTGCCAAAAGTCGGAACTTACATAATACGTTGAAAGGCAGATATTTCAAGATTTAAACTTGTACGTCGGATGTAATTTAAAATAATGTAAAAGCACATTGGTCGTGTTATTTTGCTTATTTAAATTAATTACTTAGTATATCATTGGCATGTTAATCAAAGACGTTCAAATAATATTTAATTTAAACGTTGTGTATGCTAAACAAACACAAACGAAATAAAAATACAGCCGTGTTTAACTTATAAGTTTTATAGGATATACTATACTCAATCAGACACCTTACATTTAGAAACAATCAATTAGAATAATTAAAATCACTTTACAGATAAGTCAAGGTGCCTAAAATGTTATATTTTAGCATAGCCAGGGAGAGTTGAAAATGGGAAAGAATTTATCCCAAAACTGTTCGATAGTTTGGTGCGGGAAAATATTAAACTCAAGAGCGGTGCACTCAAGTTTGTAGACAAATGCGCTAGGATTCAAGCGACGACAAATCGCTACTATTTGTTTCGTCTACTTTGCTACCGCATGACTTCTTCAAGATTTTATATTTTTTTTGTACTCGTATCTATTATTTATAAGATGAGCTAAAATAGAAGATACTCGCATATTAAGTTACAATAACTAAATTATTTATAACCCGCAGTTACCCGAAAAGAGTCCTGGCCTCCGACACTAGAAAATGCCAACGTCGTCTGTCTCGCACTGCCGATGAATCGTCAGCAGTTGTAATAATCCATAACCAGTAATTCATTATGTTTTTGATGTTAAACGAAACGTGAATATTCAATGAAATGAAACTGTATAAACAGTCAAAGTAGAAGTCAATTGATTAAGTTACATCGATAAGTTCATTATTGAGAAATAAAATATAACTATGCCCCTAAAACTCAAAAATACTTCTGTTGATATTATTACAATAAGAAACTTTAAACTACGTTTTTAAAATAGTTTTGAAACGGAAGATATTTTTTGCTTGTTATAGATTACAATAAATTCATAATAATTGGGATTCGAGCGCAGAACGGTAAATATTAGCGTAGTTTATAGAAAATGCATCGACGTCGAAACAGAAGCTTTCGATTTCTCGTGGTAACGATTTAATAAAACTGCGCTGGTGTTGGTTATTACTTGATTTACAAGGCTATTTGTAAAGCTCCGCATGTGTGCAGTCTGAGCGTATTTAATAAAGTGTAAGGATCTTGCGTGAATATTAAATTACGAGTAATTTGATTACACAACTTCTTGTTCTAGGTATTACTTTGTTGTTTTCATTATTCCAAGTAAAGAACTACATGCAATTTGCAAAGTGAAAGTTTTGCATAATAAAGCCGTTAAAAGAATTCTCTCCGACATAAACAGTCTCTTCTACATGCAAGTGGTAGATTTCTGTTCACCATCTAGTTTTTATTTTAAATCATAATCAGGTAGCAGCAACATAGCTTTGCTACCTGAGGAATATTGCCTTGTTTTGAGTCTAAGTAATCTGGTTAATAATGGTGCTCCATGTAATTATATTTAGCATTATCACACTACGACTTTGGCTGAATTATAAATAACATCTTTTTTTTTTAAAATTGTGCCATAACACAAATTTAACTTACACTCCGCAATATTTTAATTGGAGATGGTTTCTGCTAATGTATGGCTATGAGTTTTACCATTACCGTTATCCCTCATCAAAATTTACTGCTTCAGTATTAAAATCAGGTTATACTAATTCGATAGGTCAAGCAATGACAGAAGTGGTGCAAACTTTTCATACTCTCGTTTATTCAGTGGTTTGTTTTTTCTTCTGAAAATAATTATAAATGAGATTAACGAGTTTTGTACCTAAAGAATCACTAACTAATTTGTATATTTTTTTAAAAAAAAGTTTAAACCAAATATTAAATAACTGAAACACTCAATTTCATAAATCATATTCATATTTCCGAACTTCTTGATGGTAACGCAATTGTAAGATATTTTCAACGCGTATATTTAACTATACATAAGAAGTCGAACTAGTATTTTTATCTACAAGGGGTTAACAGTTGACCTCAATTTCACTTCGTGTTAAGTGAGGTAACCCAGAATACTCTAGTTCGATAGTAACTCGTCCCAGTGGAATTCAGCTAATACTTTATCGGTCAAAAGCGTAAAAAAAATCCTAATTTCGTACTCTTGGGATGAATTTATATCTTCAGTATGAGAAATTGTTAGTTTCTCATACAAACTTTCGTCTCCATATAGTATATGACAAAATTTAGCCAATGTCTTATCCAAACTCGCATTAATCTCTATACCAGAATTCGATGAAATTAATTCAACGGTTATGCCATAAAAATGTAACGAACTAATTTGCTTTTTTTTTATGTATACGTATGAAAAATGTTAGTCATAGAATAATTAAGCGTATGTCTAACCTGAAAAATAAATTAACGTTACAATGTAATGCAAATGGTCACCTTCCTTTTGCCTCCATTAGTAAGATGACGCAAGTGCCTTACGCTGTTCCTACGATTTCTATGTTAAGTACTTACAGTGGTCACGTCGTAGGCACTAATGTGCAATATTAAGTAATGGTGAAAGTAAAAGTTGTACATGGTATGAATAGTATCAATGATGCTTTTAAACTTAAAAGAGAATCTTTAACTTTAAAAACAATTTGCTCGCAGTCTTACTTACATTTAACAACCATTTTGATACTACGAACACTTCTTTTTTAAGTGATTGCATATTTATACTTTTAATTATCTCATTAGAAATATATGATTGTGTCTTATGAATGTTTCAAATACTGGTGTGGCACATAGATAATACATTCATTAGTAAATGTCATGGAATTTTTGAGCCTATTAGTTTCCCAAAATTGCTAATCCCTGAAAATAAATATATCTTATAGATGTCTTAGTGAAAGTTTATGACAATTTATTTTCAAGTAACGTAAGATAACGTGAATGTTATCTCATCCGCCACTTACGATCAAAACTTCGCTGTCTCGCAGTACGCAGTAATAAAGATCCAGAACCGAACTGCCCTTAGTTTCCCATGTCTGCGCGTTATCACTGGATCTGTTCTCTAGAGAGTTGTATTTACACTCGTTGGTTTATTCATGAGCTTTGTTTGAATAAAGATGAGTGATCCGCAACTAGCGATGTACTGATCTCGACACCGTTTAAGTCAAAGTTAACGTTGAATGCATTACTGTAATTAAATTATACATTTACTAGAAATCGTAATCATTTCATTATGTTTGTTAAAATCTAGTGTCTTGCGGTCATGATATTTTTCATATATAACAACATAAAAATATTATCTAACTTTCACAATGATTTTCATTGACAAGTTACAGTTTTAGAATCTCACTTTACAATTTTATATACATCATTTGATTATTGAATTCCGTAAGAAAAATAATTTTCGCCCCAAATTTAATTCTATAAAACAATTAATACATACAAAAATTACATTTAATACTCATTGAATATAAAAGAGGTATAATATAATGGACTGGTTTATGATCAAAAATATTAATGCATAAAAATGAACTACCGAAGTTTCCGGAAGTCTAAGTCTTTACTATCTTTTATGAATTATAAAGTAAAAAGAAACCGTGTGGCGGTAGTGGGTAATACATTATTCCGGTGTCCCAGGGGCGTCGTATGAGCCTGGCAACACTATCCTTATTTAAACATCGTTGTAGCTTTATAATGCGTTTGCGAACACACACACACAGCAACTTAATTAGCCGTCATGTTGTTAATGTATGGACGCGATCTATTGTTTTATAATATGTCTAAAATTGTTAAAAACTAATTTTCTATTATTTTTGAAACGGACGTTTCTAAACTAATTTTGTGTAGTTTATTTTCTACAAATCTTTATAAAACAACGTTACGCTCTATAGTAAAATCAAATAAGTTACTTCATTGTGAATCCACTTAATTCGCAGATCTATAAAATGATAACAGCAAGCCCTATCCCAAGACCATACACGTAAGAAACAAAACGACTCCTCGGGGGACCGTAGAGGAAAATTATTACCGCTTCCGACTAATCTAAAAGAAAACGAGGAAAAACAAGACTTCTTGCTAAAGAGAATCGGGCGCGCTTTCCGCTTCCAAAGAAATTTTACAAATCAATGTCACGAAGCCATTTGTAATCGGAAATCAGTGAACCCCTCGAGGAAAAGCTAGCTAAAGTACATAAGCAGCAATTTTCAAGAATCCGAATTCACAATCAAAGTACAAGAAACGTGGCGTCGTGTTTTAGAGGGATAAATGCTAAACAGCTAACCTCATTCTTTTATGGTGACGTTCCTTGTCATGTGTGCCGACGGAAAGAACGTATTGTGACATACATGCATACAAACTTTAGCCGTGCACAGTGTTTCCTTCTATCCAACAACTGAATCGTTTGAAATGTTTTGATTAATAAATAATGTTAAAGCCTTTATTCGTAACAAGATACTTTATTCAAACAATATGCCCGTTTCATGCTACCGTTATAAATAAACAAGTTCATACAATTTTAAAGATTTTTATGTTCATATTTTTTGCTCTAATTAAAATGTTGCTAAGTGACAATGCAACCGTAGATGGTTAAGCGTGTTCGCCGAGAACTCTGGGTCTCATATGTTCACACTGAATACAGCAATGCTGGTAACTAGTCTGGATGTCTCAAAAAAACTCTACAAACAACCGTGTAGCCCCTGGATCAACTAGGGATCTCTACCGTATTAACCAAGCGGTTAGTTACTACAGCGGCTGTTATTAATTCCTGGATGTTTCTATCATATTCAACTAAATGTATTTAGCTCAAAATCAAACGCATAAGTTTCAAACTTTCTACTCTTAGACCGTGGGTTTTATGGCAATGTAATTTAACATTGTAAATACTAGTCACACGCTCTTTGATATCCGTAATGAAAGATAAATAGAAAAAAAAAAAAAAGTATTTTCTAGGTACAGTTTTTTACTGTGTAGAACACAGAAAGGACTATAAAGAGCACGAGGCGCGTACTAAAACTCAGACAACACTCATTTATCTTCAGAGATGATGGCATAAGAAGTTATAAATTAGACTTTGACTCGACGTCCTGAAAACATACCATAATCTAAGTATTATTTTTAAATTCCAAATTTAAAACATGAACTTAAAAATTATTAGAACGGACCCGTATAAAAAATTAACAAAATGTGGCCAGAGATTAAACGAAAATAATTTTGAAAAATGTTATTTTCAATTTGAGAGCCCTCTGTTTTACTATTTTTTTTATTGTTTTGTTAATAACTAAAAAAAAGTATAACTGAAAGGGTCTTTTATATTTTCACATTTGTAAAATAGATTTGTATTCATAATTCTGCATTTCAAAAGAGCGATTAACAAAAAAAATTTCAAACAATCATTGCTTCATAAATTTTTCATTTACACAATATGAGCGAACTGTTCAAATATTACTTCTTTTGTATATTTTAGCAGTGCATTTTTTACTATACCTTTTCATACTTATGTTTCCATCCACACAGAACTTCGGGTGAAGGAAATCATGAGCATCCGATGTACCCTAAGAATAACAGCTTTTGAAGACATGCTACGTCCGCTAAAATACACTTAGGCAGAGTAATAGATTTTCCTTGACTCTTTTCTTTCGATAGAAAGTTTCAAATCTTAGCTATGGGAACATAAAAAGAGCTGTTTACACCATGTTGAATGTAACTTAAATGTTATTGTAAGCATAATATTTTGCATTTATTACATTACCATTATTTAATATGCAATGCATGTAATGAACTTGCCAATTTAATAAATTCAGACAATATTTTATAAGAGACATGATTGTTACCATCATCATGTCTAATCTCCACAGCCAATGAAGATGATGAAAACTTAACATTCAAAATGATCACCTTAAATTAATCATCTGAAAATAAAATGATCATGTATGTGAAGTGGAACTATTTGTAAATTTTTAATCCCGTCGGGGTTTTAAGTTCAAAACATTAAACGAGATAATACTTATTATAACCAGCTCCTATTAAAACTGTTCAGGTCCAGAGCTCGCAATTTCATCCTCTATAATATAATTAACTTTTGCGTAACATTCCAAATTTATATTAGAACTATAAGTTTTGATAGAACTGTTATATTTATGATACTTAATGAAATTTTGACGATCAATCAAAATCACATGAAATTTCTTTCTATGACTATTAAAATAGACATAAAGAAACTTACAACACTATTAAGTTTTATATACGGTAAACTGTGTTTTAGTATCATTCGAATATCTCATTTAAATCACTTTTTAAAACGAACCAGGATGCGTAATACGATAATGTATATATGTTTGTTCGTTTTGGCTAATCACCGAAAATCTATTTATACAGAACTTCAGTAAGGTCTGAAGATGTAAGTCATAATAAGCTACTTTTATTTCACATTCGGTCATAATTTTTTAAGACAAATATTTTAATTGGATAGTAACATCATAGATTTACTTTAGCATCGCAAATAATAATAACATATATAAAATATCATAAAAATACAGTAGTATCATTACGTGTGGCAATTTCCACTAGTTTTTTATAAATTTAGGCATAGGCCAATATGCAATCAAAATATTTTTATACATTAATATGTATGACATTTAACCCCCCTGTCATATTAGGCCCCACGTTGCTTCCTCTGACCTGATTTAATATTTTCATCTTTATTCAAAGGGGCCTATGAATAAAACAGCGCACACTTGTCCAATTCTCCGACACGATGACGCGCCAAGCGCAAGATGTTAAAGCGAGACTTCTTTATTCATTTAACGTTCAAAGTTAATTTAAACAAAACTTATTTAACAGACAGACAGAAGTGCCATCACTTTAAAACAAGCTTTGTAACAATCGATGAAATTTGTTTTTACATTTATTTTAAAAGGTTAATCGCCACCCTCAGCGAGTCTAAATAATCTCCGATTGCATTAAGGACCTTTAAATATTTAAACTGTTTTAACATATCCAAATCCCAACTCTAATTCAAAGATTTATTAATGAACAAAAAATATGGGAAGTGTCTTGCTTACAAATTTCCTAATCGAGTCGGTATCGAAGTTACATAAGATTTGTTAACATTTGCAATATTCAATGTCTAGAGCGTTTCGCTTCCGCAATTCGTCACTTTGTCGGGCAAAAAACGGGATAGACAACACCGAGGCCGGTAACAATGGAGTTAACGAAATACATTGCAAAATTGGCATAGACGGTTACAAGACGCCCATTGATATTGTTATTAAGTCTGCGTTCAATACACGAGTACGCCTCGGGCCCCGATACTCAACCCCAATAAATAAGAAGTGGCACAGTTCCCAAATACAATTTAACTTGAAATAAAATTTTGCTACCCTCCGCAATGAATAGCACGTATATGGCCTGGAAAGGGAGGGCGATTTACCCTATCTTGCGTTACATCGCGCCGGGAACACCTCGTAAGTTGTCGATTCGCTGAATTTCCTCTTTTATTTGCTTAACCCTAGATAACTAAACATTCGTCCGCACGACTACGTACCTGCTGCCAGATGTTGAGATCGGGCACTTGCCCGCGCGCCTCGCCCCCGCTGCTTCTTCTACCTTCCTAATTGGTCAAAATAGTGCAACGCGTAACTCGGTTGCAGTCACACGCTAATTAGGGCATGAGCTACGACCATATCGTCGTCCGCTCGACGATAGTTTAGTTACAACGTTACTTTTATGCAACAATTAAATTTATTACTGCTTATTGGTTTTTGTGTTATGTTAAGTAAAATTACGCGGTTATTCTTCGTGAAATATGTATATCCTACATTTTAAAACGTATTTTTATTTGAAATTATGTAAAAAAGCCTCAATCATATACAGTTTTGATGTAAAAAAGTGTATGTATAAAGGAAATAACATCGCCTATACATGGTACTAATCGTAACATTACGATGGACAATTGGTTCACGTCTGTACCCCTAGCTGATGAACTGTTGAAGTCACCTTATAATTTGACTTTGGTGGGAACACTCAGGAGTAATAAACGCGAAATTCCTGAAAAACTAAAATATTCTAAGTCTCGTGCTATCGATACTTCAATGTTCTGTTACGATGGCGATAAAACGTTGGTTTCCTACAAAGCAAAAAAAAAATAAAGTAATTTTTCTTTTGTCCACAATTCATGATCAACCTAACATCAACGAAGTTACAGGAAAACCAGAGGTTATCCATTTTCAGTCGATACTGTTGATCAAATGGGTTTCTAATATGTGCACTAACCGAAAAACTAAAAGATGGCCGCTTTGCGTATTCTATAACATGCTAAACCTATGCACAATTAACGCATATGCTATTTACATCTCTAACAACGTAAGAATAAAAAAAAAACACTATCTCGGCGCGATTTCGTCATGAAATTAGGTGACGAACTTATGGAGCCATGGCTACAGCAGCGGTTACAAACTGTGACTTTGAGGCGAGATATCAAGGCAATGATACAAGATATATTGGGTATTGTACCTAACATAGAAAACCCAGCTCCTTATGTGTCGAACGTTCGCAAAATCTGCTACCTGTGTCCATCAAAGTTGCGCAGGATGACGAAACACCGTTGCATGAAATGCAGAAATGCAATTTGTGGCCCTCACAATGTAGACGTGTGTAGTAGGTGTGTCGAAAAGAGATTTTTTAGTTTTCTATACTTATATTGCTCTTATATAACATAAACGTATGCGCCATGTAACAATTTTTATTTTTATAATGAAAGCTTTAAAAGATATTCACGTTTCTTAATGCGTAGTCCGATCGACGAATGTTTAGTTATTACGTAACAATGAATACAGTTTAGTTATTAGGGTTAATGACATGTGCGAACGCGATTACAACAAAAAAAAAAGTATTCAGCCGCCGAAAACAATTCAGTATTTAACTAAGTTATCCCGTTCACATCAGTAATACTAACAACAATCAATTACCTGAAACAAATAACAAATTTAAAATTAGTTTGTATTTTTATACGACAATACCTAGAGGACATTGATTTGGCGATATATGATACACCCATTGGCGTTGAAGATATTTCCACAACACTACGTCGCTCGGTCTCGTTAGCCCAATAATTTCGCTTTACAGAGCCCCTCATAACAGCACACAATAACGTTATCACATTACTTGTTCAAAAGAATCAAATTTCGTATTAACAATTCGATATTAATTAATATAATTACACACAGCAAACTTAGTTATTGATTTATGGAAATAATAAAGAAAATCTGATAAGGAAATAAAGTAAATAAATGTGCAATATGTAAATAAATAAACCCCTCATTTATACAAGGCATTTCCACGAAAGCATTTGTTCCTGAAACATGTCGGCTTTTCACGTTTTCCTTCACCGGAAGCTCAAATTATCCCGTCTGAACGCATTGAAACTGAGCCATCTCCGCTTGGCAAGTACTATATTGAAATTTAATTTAATAAATTCTATACAATAGAATTTCATTTGATAAATTGAAACATTAATCAAACAACAGATTATCAAACACAATTCCACTAAATTCGCTCCACGTATGTCAATCAACGTGCACGCGATGTCGACATTACTCTAAATGTATATTGCGTATTTAGTTTGAACATTGCCTGAAAGAAGTATTCTGGCAAATGGCTTTCCAATAATTCGTTTCCTTCTCGCAAAACCAATTCTGTACTGTGCGATGATCCAGTACAGTAAAATGATATTTCGTACAGACTGATATCAATTCCCCTCCAACCTATACAAAGCCGCCATGGCTTAAGAGTGAATGCGTTCATTTTTATAGAAGCTACGCTATAAGCGAATGCATTCTGTTCGCTCGTGATTTAATACAGATATGGGTAGGCACAGGTTTCTATTGTATTATGTAGGTATTATAAAAAACTATATTATCGAACAAATACATTTTTTTATATTACTTTCTGTAAAACGTGTACTGTGCCATCTAGTTTATTTTGCACATATATGATTTACAATATCATATAAACAGTTAAATATAAATTATGAACACAAGAAATATTTCGATCATTTACTAAGCTATTTCATCATCATCATCATCATCATCATTTCAAGCTATTAAGCTTTACTAAGCTATTTACTAATAATAA
The DNA here is from genome assembly GCA_029286795.1 of Byasa hedistus. Taxonomy (NCBI): domain Eukaryota; kingdom Metazoa; phylum Arthropoda; class Insecta; order Lepidoptera; family Papilionidae; genus Byasa; species Byasa hedistus. The sequence continues at coordinate 5,542,324 of JAGSMW010000001.1, forward strand.
ATATTTATAGTAGGAAATTCAATTCAAGCCCTTTATTTGAGTATGTACTTAGTTGATATACAATGAAGTACATTACTGTAAGTCGCGATGTTTAGTTAAGTTGCAAACTCCTTGTTATTAAGCCGAAGCTTTACAGATAAAATAATATGAATATGCAAATAATGTTTTCGTATTCAAAACAGAAATCCTTTCCAATTCAATAATAACAAAGTTCACCTAAATATTATTAATTAAACATTATAATGGATGTTATGGTAAAGTTTAATTGACTCATTATTTTAAAGTAATATCTTGTTATTCGTATAACAGTCAAAATAATTATATAAACTTTATTAGATACCGAATAATATCAAGGTATTACTGCAGCACCTATTTCTGTTTGTGAACTGTTATAGGCAAACATTACTGTTTTCTAACTTGAAGGACACTCTTTATAATTTATTTGTTTATTTATTTATTTTTTATAATGAAATAACTTGGGTACCGAGGCTCAATGTCTTATCTGATTGCTATATCCAGGTGGCAGTTACCACTAAGTAAACTTTCTGTTTATTAATATTTGAATAAAAAATCTACATCAAATCTCTTATTTGCATTATTTTGACATTTGTAACTATTATGTTATACGTATCAGATATACTACAATCAACTTAAAAATAACAGTCGAATAGATAATATTCGAAAACTGCTATAAAATTAATTGGTTCAATTTAAAATTGTATTTACCTTTTATGAACGTAAAACGGTTTGAAAGTACAAATAGGAATATATACTTAATTTGTTAAAAAAATCGTAAATAATATCTGAAATACCTCCCTGTCTTCTGTTATTCAGGCGTATAAATTCAAATGAATATAAATCAAGTTTCACTGTTATAAAATTCATCATTCTAAAAATAATATATTGTGACTTCACTTCCGTCTTCATCCTTGTATATTTCCCGACGGTATTGAAAATTTTATAATACGAATACATAATACATAAAGAATCTCAATAGTAGTTAGTAATACGATTTTTATTTAAGTTTAAAATCTACTAAGATCTCTTTTTTAAGTATTTAGGGTACTACTAGACTTTGCTTAAATAAAATTTTCGTAATAATTATAATTTTACTTTGTTGTTTTGTTTATAGTTTAATGTTCTGTAGCAAATGTAAGTAGGATGAAATTTTTAACATTCACCAAAAAATTAAAACAAAAATTTGCCGGAGCTAATTTTTTTATTTGTCATACAATTTTTGTTATTTTCAATAGACAAATGAAATATTCCAATCCAAATTCTATTAATTTTTTTTTTATCAGCTTATGTTAGCAGCTAGTTATCTGAATTTTCCGGGTCCATATCGTTAACGGACTATTCCGTAGCCGTCGAGGGAGATTTATGAAAAGCCTATTTTGTAAATCCTCTCTTAAATAGACAGCGTATCCCTTGTTTAACCGGATTTGAAAAGCGTCGAACCGGCAATCTTTGACTTCGCCAAAAGACCCTCATTGAATCAAACATAGTTTAATCAAATTGAACGCAGATATGTAGGTATGTATGTAGAATTTCAAACTGTCAACTCCTCGTATTGAACTGGTTAAATTAAATTACCTGTGAATGTAATACAGTTAAGAGAACTAAAATTTTAACAAAAGTATCATCATAAGCAATGTGATGAAGTTCATTAATCATGAAAAGAAGAACATTAATATGTATCTACGTTATTGATGTTTCATAACATATTCTGCTATACAAGAAAAGAGTTTGTCTAAAAATTGGAAAATGTAAATAGTAAGAAAACTCTTGGATAATATCTATTGTTACCCCCTTCTTTATAAAATGCGAAATCCGTAGCAAAGCTGTATACGATAGCGCATAAAAGAAAGGGAGATGAGGCTGCAATATTCAGACTCGCCAGTCTGTCTGTAACGTGTTTGAAAGGAGTGTTACCTTTGTAAAAGTGCAACGAGCTTTTTAAAGCGTTTTGATTTTGTCTAAACAGGTCTACCATTTAGACAAGGTTTCAGTTACACTTTGATTTTTGAACACAAGTTGAACAGTTTTAACAATTGTCACAGAGCAAAGTTCGCAAAAACATTATCACTGACGCTTATCACAATTTTTATTTAACTTGTCTGAAAATTTTATTCTGGTTCAAATTAAGTTAAGTAATTCGATGCATTCTGTGGAAAAGATGACAAAGGGCGTAGGGTACGCCGTGCAAAAGGTTATGAATGCGGATATTTTTATTTCTTCGCGAGCAGTTAACGGACAACTCGCTTTTATATTTTGAATACCTCGCTTAATGAAGTGAGAGAAAATGATGGATGAAGCGGCCTCTCAACGTTATTACTGCTCACCTTTTCTATGGAAGCTCTATGCATTCAGGCAATCATATTTCTTAACAGACTTACTCGAGAAATCCTTCATAAAAACCCACTTCTGATTTTTTTCACAACGTTTAGATCATTACGAATTAAATAATAGCGAACATGATTATAATAATCATAAGTATATTATCATAATCTGTAGTATTTATTCGATTTAGCCTCAAGATTAGCAGGATGTTTCCATGATGGTGAGTGATACGACTACTCGTAATTTAGCGTTAGTAAGGTTGAAAAAACCGCATCACGTTGTGCTTGTAGCCTTTTTATACATTATGTGTCGTTACTTCAGTAATTTCAGAGTTTTAGTTCATAATTCTTGAACTAAAACCTTATGTTTGTTAACTAATTTAAAAATTTTAGATGTTTTCCAAAAATTAAACCTGTCATAACATCAGTCATAACGTTATTTTATGAAAAATTAATTAAATTAAAATCCCTAAAAACGAGAGACTTTATTGTATTATTAATTTTTAATGTAAAATGGAGCTAGTGAAAAGAAAAAGAGTATACGCAGCAGGCTTATAATATGTATGTGGAGCAATTTTTTGGATGAATCATTCATTTACTTTCATACGCTCCAATTGCTCACAGAATGATTTGAGCCAAATGCCAATTCTTTTCATTTCGAAGTTAATTCGCAGAGAACAATTCATATGGCATTTTTGAAATGAAAATAATGAGGTAGTGCTGTATTTAAAAAATAAGGAAAAATACTGTTTGTTTCAATTTGTCTGCACAACAAAAGTTTTGCAGCTGCCACTATTCCTTCTACCCCCTTTGCTAAAATCAATTACATTTTTCATTTTTACGTCTCAATATATTTTGTAGTTTATATCTGTGCGTTATGTTCGAAGGTTAAGAATGGGTTACGAGCTTACAAAACATGTTATTCAGTAAATTCTTGTAGATCCAATTAACATTCGCTCAAATGTCACCATTAAGTCGGCACAAGTGTAATACAATGGTGGCAATGACGCTTTGTTTGCACTGAGCCCGTTGTTTAGCTGCAGGATAAGTTACTCAGTTAACTCAATTTCGCGATGTTAATTGGAATCATACCGATATCCAGCGTGCCATTCGCCTTTTGTTATCGGTGAATTACGACTCCATTGCCAATTAAGAATGAAACAACAAAGCTTGGAATATTAACACCTCTCGATACGATCCAATGTTGCCTTTATTAGAAATCTGAAGCCTCGTTTGTTCATAAGTGCCCATTAAAATCAGACTTGTATCAAAAATGAGAACCCCCCTGATTTTATGTATGAATTTAGTTTGTTAATAATATATACATACGATACAACATAAGCCTCGAATGAAACCCGAAACCATCGACGTTGTGTATTCAACACAAAAGTTTGGGTTTTATATTGCGACGGTAATACAAAATACGTTACATTTATGTAAATACATTTCGGTTATGACCCTAACATATTCCCAGTACAAAAGGAAACAAAAGAAAAGAACACCGACAATCCCAAAAGGAAAGTGATAAGGCGATTATATAGCAGAGGTCACGTTAATACTTACCCACATACTTTAGAGGTTGTCAGGTAGTAACGCCGTTTAAAATATTGTTACATTCTTATACACGTTGTTGGAAAAAGGTTTGTATAGTAATTTTCCCTATGAAAATTAAAATAATCTAACAGAGAATTTTTGCCGATGTTATAAATGTTTAATTTCACATCCTTTTTACTAACCTTAAAAAGTATTAAAAACATACCCGAAAGTTTATTTGTTTTTTACAATAATATTATTGACATATCTGCATCTACAATAAAACGAAAATATATGACAAGAGTTTAAATTTAACCCTAAATTCTTAACTAAAAGGTTCCGTTGACAGATCACGAACGTATCCATACAATTGTAATGTTAACAGAAAACAGTATAACGTTCACTAATAATCTTTTAACATAAATTATTACAAACTACTTCCCTACTACTTTCAAAATAATACAGTTGAAAACTGTTAAGGACAATTAAGGTATTATACGAATTAAATAATATATAAGATATTTTATTATACCGCTTACTAATGTGGAAAGTAATACAATCTGAAATACAGGAAACAAGCAAATTACAATATCGATAATAAATAATACTACTAAATGAACTGCTGTATAATTTATAAAAGAGAATCTATAATATATTTGAGAAGTTAATTTAGAAGATATTACACGAATGAAGTCTCAGTCGGGTAGGACGAGTGAACAATAATTTAATCCTTCTCTGATCCTATATAAAAAAGAACTTATATCTCCACATAGAAGCATCGAGCGTTTGCAGTCAGCGCATTACATAAACAAATAACATTTACGTAGTCGTACTGGTGCCTATTCATCTGAACTCGTCGGATGTGTTTGTATGTAGCAAATACATTTGACTGGTACGAATGTTTTTATTTCCATTTAACATGAATCACAATTGTTAAAACCTAGTTAAGCCCCAACAGCAATGTTATGTTAGGACGTGAGCTGTTTTTGTTGTGTAAACATTTTTGAACTGATCGTCTACCTCGCGTAAACATGGATGTAAAATAACACTTCTTGAATTATGGTAATCATTACCATTGGTTGAAAAACATTTACATTGTTACAAATAATTTTTTTTTATTATACTGTCAATGTTATAGGATCAACGTGTCGATGACATCTAAACAGAGTCAGAACATATGTAAGCACGAGATGCTTAAAATTAATGAAAAGAATAAAGAAACATATAATTAACAAACGTTGAAAAAGAAAAGTAAAAACATAGTAAGGCAGATAACTCAATACGTGAACAATAATCAGAAACTCGACAAAAGCGAAGTTAGCCATTTGTGAAGAAGACCTAAACTGGTTTTGATAAAATTGGCACACGCTTCACACACGAGAGAGAAGTGAAAAGGATTTTCACTTCATATTAAATTGTAATTATTGCTTATTAGCCACATCAAAATTTACGAAACATTTATGAATTACTTTAAAGTAATGCTTCATGATAAACAATTTGTAAGCAATAAAAGCATAGCGTGTATTTATGACACGAATAATTTAAAATAAGATATATACCTAATATTGAATTGAATTTAATGGACATCATCATCATCAGTCTATAGACGCCCACTGCTGGATAAAGGCCACCCCCAAAGATCTTCATTCCAAACGGCCTACTTTTATTTAATGGTCTATGTTTTTTAATATATTTAATTGATATATTAAAGCCTTGGAACAATTACATATTGTGAGATTCAAAATAAATTTACACTAGAAGGATATATAATCATAGTATAAAAGAACTTTCTAATCACAATACTTACTGCTAACATTAGATATGACAACAGATAAATATCGTAAAGCCGGACTGATAACAGAGATATAATCCTAAAAGATAACGATGTAAAAGCTACACCGCATTATTTTTTTCAAAACAAAAATGCTGCTTGTAATTGTTACATTGTACTGTTTGTACTAGTAATACTTTTTTGTCATCGGATAGTTGAAACCTGCTATAACCTAGATACTAAATGGATAACTTGCTAAAACTAAAACCAGCCAAAAAAAATATTATTATAATATATATTATTAATATATTTTACTTAGTATTACCATCAGATATATATTTAGCATAGTCGCTTATAAACAACAGAATCGATATCGACTAACAGTTTTTTTGTTTTAAAAGTGACTAACTTTTCTCGAAGTAGTATACGAAGATTAGTTATTACTATGATTAAAGTTTTAGAATTTTGTTTTATATACACTAATGAAACTATAAGCCACTGTTTTAGAATCATAATTTTTGTTAATAACACAATTTATTATATTAAAAAGAAAATTTCATGAATCAAATAATAAAACTAAACTTGAAGGATTTTGCCATGGTTATTTATTACTTGGAACACTGACGTAGAACTAAGGTGTCAGATGTTCTGACGCTCTTAATAAGAGTTTTTTTTACGTATAATATAAAAATTGTGATTATTAAAATGTATGGGGGGCAAAGTCTTGCGCAAAGCTCGTTTATTAGTGGAATGGGAGGCGGTGGTGGGGTGAAGTGCTCGGCTTATCTAGCTGATTGCGGCGGTATCGGGGGCGGGAAATAGCCTCGTTGTGTTTATGACGAGCACGCTCAACGTCTCGAAGAGACTCCAATATTCGGCCGCTTATCTATAATTCCAGTATTAACGAGAGACGATTTTGTGTGAAACAGTATGTAGTTCCTTCAATTATTCTTCTACATCTCTATGACATCTTGTCTTCAAATACGAATATATGTTTATTACATATTATAATATTTTTTTTAACTAAAGTTTACTTTCTATCTATCTTTATCTCAAACCGTCTTTTATTCAAACTTGATTGTTGAAAAAAATGTATGAATTTATTTCATTCTGTTCATGTTCAATATCAAACACGGCCACACAGAAGGAAATATTATCGTACTTATCACGTTTGATCTACTTGCCGAGCACAATATTCTAGTACCGATCACAGGAAACCTGCTACCCTTTCCCGGGAAAATTTCCCTTCTTAGTCACTTAGCAGGAGTATAGAGATACGATGGGGATATTCTATCTCATCTCTCACATGGGAGCCCTTTTTTAATATAGCTAACGACTCGCTGTATTCTTCGCATTCATAAATTGTTTAAGATTATTTATACCTACACATTCTTTAATTTTTTATAAAATAAATGCTGTCAGAGGAAACTCATTATCTACGTAAAGAAGACTTAGTACTAGCGGTGGTAAATTTTAATAATAGTATATTAAAATCATTTATTCATTGCATTCGTTTGTTTTATTATCTGACGATGGAACGGGAAGCTCCTCTGATAGTGATACGCTTACTATAGCAATGTGGCGTTAGTTAGGATAATAACACAACACCATGTTGTTGTGATTGTTTTCTTAATACTAAACTTCAAGTTTCATTACCACATTTTCTCTGTTCTATACACAGGAATAAAGTAATGTTTGCACACCTCTCCTTGGCAACAGAAATATATATGATAATCCTTACTTAAATAGCCTCTGGGAATATAAACCTACAGGTAAAAGAAAACAATAAAAAAGCTCTGACTTTGTTTGTTGCTCAAAAACTTAGCGACGCTGTTGCTCTACCCGCACATGTACTTGTGCCAATAACTTTTATTTTGAAGATTTGTTTTTATATTAACAAACTTATCAACAGAACTACCAACAGTTATTTCTATAATTTAGTTTCTTTTTAATAAAAAACTCAGGGAAATGGAAAAGCTTCATATATGAGACGCTCGCAACTTCATAAGCTTCGTAAAGAAGGATTTGTGTTGTATTTGATATTACTTTGCCTTTTTATGTTGTACAGAACATTTAAATAACTTATTAAAAAAGTGATTTTCATGTAAGGGGTTAAAACAAAAATTTTAACTAAAAGTATAATTAATTTGCAAAGTTTGCCAATTATGTGTTCGTGCTACTTAGACACAAATTCTTACACAAAAAATTTATTGCAAAAATATTGTTATTAAGAAATTCAGAAGTAAAAGTTAACAAAAAAAAAACTTTCAACTCTGCGCTCGTCTCTTCTTATAATAATGTTTTGAATGTTAGATATGGTTAAACCTTACCCACTAGTGAAGCAATAGCTAAATCTTATTAAACGGCACGATAGCGAGATCAGTTAATAACTTCGATTATTCCATTTCCCACATTAAGTGACTTATACCAAACCCATAACGTGAAGCGGATTACTAATACATAAGCTTCTGGGAGTAACAACTATTAGAGAAACGCCCGCATTGTCTAAATCCGTCAGCTATCGGCGAACTGAAACTCATACTCGGGATAACGCTCCAATGTCGGGATTGACAATGTTTCTGAACCTCTTCATCAATTCAAACTTACCCGCAGTAACTTTCAAGTATGTCGAAGTCGATCGGCCCCAATTATAAGTCGTACCGTTGATATTTGTGTATAAGCTTTATGGAAATCCACTTCTATTATTCGGTTTGGATATTAACCGGGACTTTGTGGCTTAGATTTTGATTAAACTTTCGTCCGTACTTAACAACGAAACCTAACCTAACCAAACGGCGATTTCAAACACAGTTAATAATTCATTCCATACTTTATATATTTATTTTGATTATTACAATTGCAAGCATGTAATGATTATACTTGTTAAGAGAAAAGCTAGTAAAAATACATAAGACCAGTTTGTCTATCACAATTCTAAAATAGAAAAAGTTAAAGTTTATATATAACACTATCGAAATAAATGTAATATTTGAAGAAAATATTTCAGAATAGTGGTATTGCGTTATGGTAAAAGTAGCTCGCTATAGTAAATAACAGAAGTCTCATCTCACATATTTTTGTATAAGATGCTACAAATTTAAGTGAAGCAGACAATAAGTCTAGAGTGCATTATAGCCTCGGAGTCAGTGCTCTGGATGTCTTATTTCTCTTGGGTTCGTTAATCTCATTAACATTCAACTCCATACAAATTTTCTTTATCTTGCTTTGTCTTTCGTACTTCATACTAAATTATATTTAAAATGAAATATTAGTAAGGCAAAAGCATGGTTTATGACAAGATTGTTATTGAAGATACTATTATACAAGATAATCTAAGTTAACACTTCTTTCTTAAAACATATTTACGTATATACAAAAAAGTCTATCGTTTTGTATATGTTAATTTGAACAAAAAAATCAAATAATAGGTTCAATAAAATAACAAATTAAGCATTTTTTTCGCATAATTACTTGACACACGTTTCAGAAAGAGATTAAGCGAGAATGAGTTCTGTAAACATGCGGACAAATGTAGCGGGAGTACAGGCGCATAAATTGTAAGTAATTGGATAAGTTTATGTGAGAAGGGCTCGTTGCGAGCACAATGGTTCTTTCTCAGAGCCGAGGCGTTGCGTTATCGCGTACATATATGCCATAATTTGACGCACACCTACCTAAGGCCGCCGAAGCAAAACGTACGCTAAGGTTCGCAGTGAAATAAAATCTCCTCTGAAACGACAAACCGACCTTGTTATGTCTCCACGTCTCTTTTTATTCATTCGTCTAACAGGCCTACGTCCAAAAGCTGAATGAATTGGTCATAAGGAGACATTGTCGCTGAGATGAATTTACTTAACTGCTTTTGTTCTTGTCTCAATCTCAATAGAATTAGTTTCATTTATTGTCAGCAATTTCCATGTAGTTAATTCTTATAGAAGTTTCATTGTTTTATTAAGTAAAGTTACGCTTTGTATATATTAAAAATAACGTTTGAGGATCGACTGAAACATGTTGTGTTTGACAGAAATTAAAAAAGTTAATTAGAAAAACGAGATGCGTTTATACTCTGTTAATATAGTGATAAAAATATTTTCTTTAATCTTCATAAATTCAATCGTTCATAAATACTTAGCAAAAGTAATTTTTTTGCGAAAAAATCAAAATTTTGCAATTTACTGGACGATTTTTGCATACACTTCTGGAGTTCGTTTTAAACGAAGAGTAAGAGACAAAAACAAAAACAAATTATTTACAGAATATTTTTTTTTAATATTCGATTTCTTATATATTAAAAGTCCTTAACATTTATTATATATCAACTCTAAAAACATCTTCAAAGTAGACACTATGCATATTTACGGTCCTTCGCGCATGAGATAAGTTAATATCGCAAAATTATTCGCGGCTTTCACACCTCCACCCTATAATATATTTCCTTTGTAATTGTTCGAAAAGGTCCCCCTTATTTGATGTTAAGAGCTAGGCATTTATGGTACGCTTTGTGTACTCTATATTACATTATAGGCCTCTCGTACCGAAAACTATTGCTATGTTCAAAAAGGGCTGTAGCTAGCGAAATTCTTAAGATTACATAGTATGTATCAAAGTAACGAGCGTGTTGTGTAAAAATTTTTACCGATACTTAATTTTTATCAACAGGCGCTTGGCTTACCACCAGATTAACGTTCTGATCCTTACGTTATTTTAGAATACAGAGAAGAATGTTGTCCACTTATTAATGTATGTGAAACTCGGCTACTATTCCTTTGCTTACCTGGAAAAGAAAAAAAATGCATTAATTAATACTACACAAAAAAATAACATATTCAAATTGAAATTATATTGAAATAAATTTAAATTCATATTTTTATCACATAAATAACTATTTGTACGGCTTTTACTAAGGTTAAAAGAGTAAAAAATGCCGATGTTTATTTATTTACTTGTTTATAACAAAATGCACTAACGCAGTTACAGTTTTAATTACATAATGATAAGTTTTCTTCTCATTTACGGCAAATAGAAGCTAATTAGTTCCTGTATCTAACACGGATATTGTAATTTGTCTTCCTGGCACAAAAAGCATATGCGATTTCTAAGTACGGTTAAAATTGGAAAAAAAATATATTTCGCTACTGGTACATCTATACTTAAAGACGCACAATTAATATATATATAAAAACTGGTAGTCCTTCAAACGACTGTTCGGAAGAACGTCAAGCAAGTCGCCTTAATAAGTTTTATTAATTAAAACACCTAATATTTATTATACATAGTCTTGACATTTTAACCTTTAATTATGAGCTGTAAAATTTATACTCTTTCTCGTTTCCATCGCTCATTATAAAAAACCTGCTAACGTTTTATTACCGTTTTATTTAAAAAGAACAGACTAATACCTGCTTTATCTAATTTCACAGGGGCGTGATTCTATTGACACGTGTGAAATGCAAAATACTCCGAAGTAGTGAGCCTGAGCTTGTCACCTTGATATATAAAGCGGCACGCTCAGTTTGCATGATTTAATAATATATGCACACTGAACACTGACGCAGGAATAGGTAGTGTCAATCTCCAAGACAACTATGATAAACAACTAGATATAAATATATTAAATCAAACATTTTTGATTATAACAGTATAACAGACAAAAAAGAACTTAGTCTAAAAATTTATTCAGTGCTTAATTTTTTTAAGTATATGTTAGTAGAAAATTGATATAAATTTAAACAAAAGCTCTGATAAAACTCTTGCTCCCTATATTAGTCCCCTCTGAACTCCGGTCGGACTCATTCCGCAACTTTAGCCCATAAAAGTTAAAGGGCACATAACGGCAAGTAATAAGCGAACAACGAACCTTCTAAATTGGGCTGAATAGAACCTGATCTGTGTACAATACGTGTTTGTGTAGAAACAGTTACTCTTAATTAATAACCATATTTTAATACATGTAAGACCGTCCCGCGTAGACAACATTATTAATCAGTCTCATTACATAATTACAAATCATTGTTAAGGTTGCAAATCAGTTATAATATCTGATGTAACAATTCTTAATGATTTTTCACCACACTTTTAGTTATCGTCATATGAGTAAGCCATTATTTTACAAAGATTTCTTTGGCGAGTCCTCAATGCAAATTTACATCTCATTCAGAACAAAGCGATAGTGTTTAACTTGATGAAAAATCATATTTAAAAATAACTTGACGGAATATAGGACGCTTGTAGGAATGTTAAACGTTATTGAAACTGTAAATTTAAATCGTGTGCAGATGAACATGGTGTTTTTTCTATAAGAGAAAAACAAGACAGTCACATGTGTTAACTTCATGGCAAGAATGATGAACACTACACCACTTTGTGCAGTTCATTTTGAGACACAAGATAATAAATCTTATTATCCAAGAATTTCACTAGCCACAACACCCTTTTAAACTGGAACATTAATATTTAAATATAACTGTTTGGCAGCAGAAACAAGAACGGTATCTAACTAGAATGTTTCTGACAATAGAAAACTTCCACCAGTAATTCTACTAACATGTAGTAGTTCTTTAAGAGAATAATTTCCATTTGTTTTAAATTTTTCAATATCTCGATAAGACCTATTTGTCACTTAAAATAAATAATGTAGTAACAAAACTTTGGTTCAATAACAGGACTTCACAAAGTCAAAGTTTTGTTATTCGAGACTTCGGTAAGGAAGTTACAATTTGTTATTACACTTGCACAACATTGTTTCCAGTAATATTGTCGCATTGACTTGCAGCAATGTATACACTTGTCTACGTCATGTACTTAATGCATCCGTGGATACTCTAACGAAGGCATTGTCCTTAATAAAAATAGCTGCTACATTTAACTTTCTAAAGATTACTATAACACTGAAAACTTTTGTTAAAGTTCGTAAGTTTTAACATAATAAGGTTTTACATACGTAAAATTATAAATGTAGGTAAGTGAAGTTTGACATTTTAAGTACATAATGCAATATTTCTAAAGTAACTAAAATATTTTTTCACGGTTTGTGTAAAAGTATCAATAAATGAGGTCCGTTAAAAATGTCTATATTGATACCATTTAAATTAGGTCAAAGTGTTAAAAAAATATTTCTATTATATTTGCAGCAGGTTCATATCGGGCAGCAGCTTTATACACTTAGATTGTTTGCATCGAACGGTAACTAAGAAGTAGGAAAAAACTTTAACAAATAACTTCAACAAGACAATTGACTAATTGTTCATAACTCCATAGAATATTTTCATTAAAAAACTTTTTATCTTTTCCATGTATAATAAAAACATATTTAAACGTATTTTAATTAGGCTGGTGACAAAGGGGATTATTTTCTTAAGATATATTGCAGTTTATTAAACCTCCATTGATATTTTATTGCATAAATTATTAAAGCGAACGAGAGTAGATATGTAGGTTGTGTTGAGGCACTGTTGGTGTCCCACATCGCAATGCACTTTCGAGGCAGGTGTCGAAACCGACCGGCTGCGGTAGATGTTAAATACCGCAAGACATTTATAACATAGTATTGTACAATGTCAATGCCCGTTATTATTACTAAATTTAAAAAAAGTGTTTATTTTCAACATATATTTAACGTTTGTCTGGTTTGTACGTGTAATTGAACAATTGTACCTAGTTCGAATAAATTATTGACTTTGACTTTGAACTATTTATATCTCATATTGCAGCAGTGTGGGATCGTCGAGACTTATTAAAATATATCTTGTTTATAACTTCACACTGTATTTATCTGCAGCACATAACCATTTATTAATTCCTTTTATAATAATTGTTCACATTTATCAGGTCAAGTATGGAAAATAATGATTTAAAAATTGTATAACTTTGTAACTAATAATCAATTGTTACAATAGATCGTCGTAGAAGAGGTCTGGTTTCGGTCGTATTTTGATTTGTCTTAGTTTTATCCTGTTTGTAATACCGTCGTATTCATTATTAAAAATTTATGTAACATCCTTGAAACATGACATCAAACCTAACCTTATTCATATTTACAATAATCTGGTTCGCATTATAAATCACTGATAACCTGGTGAAAGTTGTTAACAACCATTAATGTCCAATCTTGAACGGACGAATAAAGACCTTATATGTATCTGCGTCTTTATCAAACTTGAAATTCACGCGTGACCATAATCTTACCGCACAGGAAAGTGGCCACGTTGCATTTTTAAGATTTTCTCTCTCAAAAGCGCTTTCACTGCTTCACCCACTGCGGTGTCTTTAAGCGAACACATAAATTTACTTAATTCTCTGTATAAATTTTATTTGAAGTTTGAATTAAATATGAATTTATAGGCTTGTTCAAAATTCTCCTTAATTAATGATGTCGTAAGCTGAAGTTTCCCCGTTTCGGAGCGTTTTAAAGACCATGCTATGTCAAAATGGATTTAGCTTTACCAGGTTTCTTTAACGTAATTAATGTTTACCATTTTTATTACGTATTTATAACTTTGTGAAACACAATATTTTTTTAATTCAATTTGTTATATTTTGAGTCACCTCTTACTTTGGCATGTCGTAAACAGTGACTGAGATGACGTAGAATCATTACAGAGAAAGATCACCTGCTTTTCATACAGCGTTTGCCAACCCACGTACTAAGCAGATGCTAGCTAACAATGACTATCATCCCCAAAATCGGTAAAATTATTCAGCACTAAACTATCCTGACTAATAACTCAATTACTCCTTATATAAAAAACACTCTGTGTACAAAAACCGAGCACATAGCAGTTTGTAGTATTTGTGTAATGGAAATATTAACACGAGATGATACCAAAAGCTCTGAAAGCTTTCTACAAAGTAGGCCCGAGCTAATGTTTTGTCCATTATGAACTCTGTCTGCGAGCTCGGAAAAGTAGAAAAATATAAACGAAATCCACTAACGGTAACCACATCGGTCACTTTTTTTTATAAACATTTTGCTAATGAACTTTGCACAAGATGTTTCAAAAGAATGAACAATAATTGTTTGATTTAACTTACTTTTGATAGCCTCCATGCAGGAGATGCAAGTTTGGAACTTGTTCCGTTTGCAACAGTCCATTGAGCACCCTCACTCAGGTGATAAAGGCGTTAAATACGATTAAGAGGTCTCTAATGGGACCCGTCCTATAGAACCCCCATAGCCTCCAATCACTCTTCGACCCAATTTTCTCAATTACTAGGATCAAGGAGAAGTAATGAAATGAGAATAATCATTATCTCATTCGTTTATTCCTTCCCCCAGCTTTCGTCGCCAACGGCTCCGTAAAATAAAGCATTAAAAGACTGCTGTGGATTATCACACAATTTATTCAGGTGCTTAATTTGAGCGGCCATCCCACTTAGAGCGCAATTTCAGTTTTTTTTATTTCTCTTGAGCGTTTAGTCTTTTATATAACTTGACAATTGAAAAGAATAGCCTTTGCGGTCGACGCGGAAACCAATTTCTTTATTATAATCGAAACTTTTATCAAGGAATAGGAAGCGTCTTATATAATCCAGATGTTTCTTGTCGTTTGGAATAATATACTACAAGCCAGTATGCAAGATATTCCGGCTTTCCCGGAACCCACGTATAACAAACTTGTAATAAGTTACGTATAAACGGGTGCAAGCGGAAAGCTGTTTTAGTCGCATGTCGCTACAACTTTCAACACTTATAGAAATGTAAATACTTAATAAATTGAACCCATAGATTTCAGTATTGCCATTAAAGTCCGATCATAATCCCCGCCCTTCGCGATCTGATTGCCAGAACATACGCTACTACTGCACTCAATTGAATGGCTGGCAGTCCAATCGAAACTTTTGATTAAAATCAAGCAAACCAGGAGCTCTGTGCACTGATTCCCACCGAATCCGAATATCTTTATTTGAATTTCGCAGTTATGTTCAAATTGGGTGTTCAATGTTTGTACAATCGATTAAACGTGAGCAAGATGAGTTACCACTTCTCCTGCTATGATTTAATTCTTTACCTTAATCGTAGATAATTTCTAATTTCTGCATAAAAACATAAAGCGAAATTATCCTAAAATCGCATAAAATAATGATTTACCACTTGTCTAATAACAATAAAAAACGTAATAATCGTTTGTAAATAATTTCGCCCACAATGACAAAGCAAAGGAGACCCAAACTTTTGTCAGAATTTTCGTTGTTTTTGTCCGTAAAAAACAGTGATAACACTTTCTAAGAACAAATGGTATCGACGTTAATTTTATTGTACTTTGAATTAAATCAGAGAACCCAACAGCTGTACAATTTCGTTTTTAATATTCATTGCGCGTAGGAAAATGAAATATAAAATTACAGTACACGTTGTTTATGCGAGCGTGTATTTTGAAAACACGCACAAATTAAATGTAGATCTACGCTAATCTTTCCACGAGAGTAATGCCTTATCGAGTTAATGAGTGACGTGTTAAGAAAATCCAACAATCATCAATGTCGATCTCATGGTATACAAACAGGCATTAAGCTAGTGCTTTGGCTGTTTCCTGATGTGGAAATTCCGTTAACGATCGCGAATTACTGAGTTCCCAGCGATTTTAGATCGTGTCGATTTTGAGCATAAATTTAGTACCGATATCCCGACCCTTTCGTTAATGAAGCACTTTCGTAATTTAACCTGCGACCAATAGATCAGCACAACTCGTGTGTATCGTGCGTTTGCATTTGATGCATTAGATCAATTAACGAAATTCAGTACCTACTAAATCGACACAGAACAAAACACAGAAATGTAAGAAAGGTATTTCTGTTCCTTTTTCTATAATTCAGAGGTACTGCATCAAAAACTTATAATCACTTAACAGCTATTGATTTAAGATAGATCATTAGAAGGAAACTTAACTAATAGCAAATAATCATCAATAATCTTAACTCTCTTATTTATTAAAATCTATTTCTTACAATGGATAGCTGTGAGTTGACGATGATGATGAAATCCTCTCGTCGGTCAAATTGCTGATAAATTCAACTTTAATAGAACATAATGTTCGTTTAACATTGTATAAAAAAAAATCTTTTTCTTTTTATCTTCGTTGTAATGTATCAGCTATTATTACATGTACCATTTCATAACAGCTTAATGGCATTATTATGGACTCACAGAAGGTTGGGTCCGATTTGAAGGTTTTGAAGAGTTGTCATATAAAAAGCAACACAGATTATGGTAAGAAAATCTTGAACTGATCATCATACTGCTGCGTTCACTTCAAGCCTATTCAGGAATTTAGAAACACCTGTTTAAAGATATTTAGACCGGGTCCACGGCCCATAAATGCAAGTGAAAGGCAACCGACCGGAGACAACTGTCGACTTGTTAACTATGTCGTTGCAGCAGTGGTCACTTTTGCTTTATAACAACACCGTTAGAATCGCAATAAGAGCGGAGCCAATTGATACGAATGTATTCATGATTTCTTTTTTACATAGGGTACAAGTCATACAATAACATCGAATAATCGAATTCATTAGATAGCATCAAGCTAGTTAATAAAAATCAATACAATGTATGCAAGTCGTTATCGATTCTCTTTATTACGAATAAAAGATTATTTATATTCTAAATGAAAGCAAAAGGTGGTAACTAAAACGCTATCTACTCAAATTGATAAAATAACATACTTAACATTGCTAAATTACATGATTTCAAAGAAAATTTCATTTCTTTGAAACTCTTGCAGCCTTAATGAGTCCCATAAATAAATTGTGCAGACTGTTTTTGTAATTTGTATTTGAGATATTTATTAGCCGTAAATAAGTTTTTGAGTAATGTAAGGATGACTATTCAATTACACGAATCATTAATTTATGTTACACATCACTAATCTAGACTTGTAATAATTCAAGTGAAAGTTATTCTAAAGTGAGGAAATGTTTTAACTGTTTGAATTAACTTACTGAGACTTTCTTATTATATAATGCCATTAAACTAAAACCATTGATCACTACAACCGTAATAGAAAGTGCTGTTGTAATAAGACAAAAACGCATTTGTCGCGTTGTATTAAGTGATTACAATATCTAACTTTAAAATAGCTTAAATAAAACCCGCAGTAAAGAAATTTATAACATTAACATATTTTAATTAAAGCTTCAGACTGGAAAAAGGAATTTTGATCCATATTTTATGATAGCTCTTTCGCTATAAAACATATTTCTACCTCAACTATACTTGAAGTTGAGTGACAATGAGTTCGTATATTGTAAAACGTTCACTTCTAGAATACTCTAGTTCTCATATAACAACCGGAATATAGCAATGCTGTTATGGCAACCGATTTACAGTATGACGGTGATAACCATCCAGGTTCGAAAAAGTGTAGCCCCGGAATGTAATCACTCGAATGGGTTAAAGCAAGAAGTTAACTTTATAAGCGTTCCAAATATTTTATTGTCTAGTTGAAGCTAAACACATATTATATTTTGTCCGAACCTAAATGTAACTTATATTTAATATTACGAATTCGTCTTTGTACAATTCAAAAGATCAATCAATCACTGTAAGAACGCGAAACTCGTGCTCATGAAAAAAATGTATGTATAACCGTGACCCAGATTTTTAATATTTGGTTCACATAAGAGCGCCTTCATTATCATTATTTTGATAATTCTTCTGACCTCACGGCCTGGATTACGAGGTGATTTACATAATTCTCTAGTGGACGTTGTATTAGATAGCAGACAAACTTCGTTGTCAAAAGAATTACAAAGATATTACATAGAACCTTTTCGTTTCTTTAACGGAAACGAAATCTGATGTAAAACGAAACATCATATATATGTATCATATTTATGTATGCTTGAAATTACTGTAATTTTTTCTATAGGCAACAATTCTCGATGTTGTTTTGTTTCCACTTCCCCTGTAAACAACACTTGATATCTTTTACGCAAACAAACCAATTTGTACAAGAGCTTAGTATAAACCTTTAATTAAGTTGTCTGAAATATATGCCGTAGATTATGTACTCAACAGATTACTTGTTCAGGGATCGAATGTATCCACTTGTTTCTGTAATTGAATTTTGCTACATATTCAAACTCGTGTTCAAACCTCCAACCAGAGTCGACAGGGACTTGACTGATTTAAAAGCTTTGCCGGTGCTGTGGAATATATTATACAGATTATAAGATATTCTATACATAGTTTGATTTTGAATCACCGATGACGTCAATGCATAATAAAAGGCATCAAATCACCCTTAACCTCATATTTTTCCTTTACGATAAAAATTGCCTTCTTTTGCAAAATCCGCCGCACATTTCGATTATCTAATTTGGTAATAAACGATCGAAACATTTTAAATTGATTAAAACATTCTGCAGTGGACGACGATAGGGTATAATATATCATATTAATAATTTTTAAGTGCAAATCAAAATTCCACAATTAAGATAACTCCAATAATCGCAACTGGGTTTTTAATGTCAGAATACACAAATGACAAATTGTCAGTACGTTAGGACGTTGCTCGTTCAAAATTTGTGTCCAACATTGTGTGAAAGCAAGGCTTGAGTATGTCAGGAACCGCACAAGGACGAGATGATTATGTCGCAGAAATAAAAGAACGCATTCAGAGAAATGAGCAAGTGTCTCGTGGGCTACATTTGAACGGGGCTACAACTGAAGTAGGAGAATTATATAGTAACAGAGTGCAAATTTAAAGGATAAAAGAGGGCAAGTTTTGCAGTTGGAAAAAGATTGTCAGTTGGAACAAATGCGAAACACATTTCATAAAGGCTACTAGTAAATGGATTAAACTATTAAGCCAAGAACTTTTTGACCAGAGTTCTTTATAAATGTAATAAACGGTAAATCCTGGAATATCTATATCATCTAGAAGGTAGGGACATAAATTTATTGGAAGTTAAATATTTAATAATAGTTATTACAACCATACCTATTTCGTTGCCTGAAGATTGCCGTAAACATTACTATCTTACGTTCTAAACATTATGTTTTGTCAAACAACAAGACCAACGTGAGATTCCATATTGTTTCCAGAGTCAAGCAAAATCTAGGACATTCTTCAACTAAATCCCCGTTAATAAAATTAAGAGAAATTCCTGTCTATATAAAGTTATTATGTCGTTTAATTAAAATATAATTAAAAACTTGACTCATTTAAAAGGTATAAAAAGACTCTCCGTATTTTTTTAATACGGTTAAGGACGGATGCACAGATGCTTAAACATAAATTCAAATTCACAGCGCAATTAAAACTTCAGAATATATTTATTTAATTTTAAACAGTCTTTTATTTGCCATAAGTTTAAAAAATACTGGTAAAATAAATTTTTAACATTATCATTTTGAAATGTAATAATTATTTATTGAGATAGTGCACATGTTTCAAATTTAAAATATGAAAAGGAATTAATTCTACATATCTGTATAAAATGTTTGTATTGTCTGTACACAAACATATCATTGATGCTCGTTTTCAGTCGGATAGATATATACAACAGTTTTCTTCATAATCGTCAGCCACAGTCCGACATGGACATAATCATCTTTCAAAAAACGCGCTTCTTTACATTTGAATACACAGTTACTGCTTGCCGTTAGCTTGTGGCTCCATCTAGTGAAGGAAACTGACATTATCTCAACTTTTATTAAAACTTTTTCGTAATTTTAAAACCTGATGTACACCTTCCCAACAACAAAAAAACACATTGCAACTTAAGATTAGCAATGCTGTGGTCACTTACATCAAGCTGCCTGCGTGAATATAATCACGGTTATAAAGAACGAAGGTTTTTCCATGTTCTCATATTACTGACACAATATGTTTCAATGTCAAACTGGTAACGAGCTGGAATAATTTCCATTGTGCCTACACATTCCTAATTAAATTATAATTTTAACATTTATTACTTTTCATTTACTTTTGCCTACTCTGCCAACATCTTTGTCGAGCTCAAGTTTTTCATTATCGTACTATAACAAACGTTTCCTTTAATTAGTACGTAAGACAATTAATAACAAGCTATCTCTTACAGAGGCCTTCGTTTTTCCTATCTTATTATAAAAAGTACCGTCTTCGAAATAGAAATGATTAACATTGCCTCCGTGACACCGTGGTTAAGCGATTGCCTAGTAATACGAAGGTTTCCGGTTCGATTCTGGGGTCACGCTGAAGTTTGATTTGCAGTAGGCTTTTTATAAACCCGTATAAAAAGCAATAATTGTAAATTTGCTGCCATAACAGCATTGCTGTGTTCCAGCTGTCAACAAATGAGAGTCAGATTATTCTGTGTGGACACAATTCACTACAAACGGCATCATACAGTCACTTAATTCAATATTAAATTGAGATCAATTGTATTATTACTATAACATTCTGTTGGCATAATCTTTGCTATTTTTTGTGTTAATAATTATAGTAATAATCGAGATATTCAAGTCACGTTGTTAAAGAACTTGTTTGAAATCATTTGGATAATTTGTGATTGTATTTTTACCGATTTCACAAGTGAACGTCAAGGTTACGATTCATAGTTTTTGCCTTCATTTAAAAGAATTTTATATAATGTACGTACCACAATTTTTTTTTGTAAATTTAATACTTTTCATTATTGTAAATTTTACGCCGGTATACAGTGTTTTAAAGGACGCTGTAACTTATAATATAACGAGACCTAACATCTCAGATTTCAAGGCTTCCCGCTTTAAGGTACTGTTTACTTATTATTAGTACTTCATTAACATGGGGAAGCGAATTGTTTACCAAGAGTAGAAATCTCATCGCTTGTTTCTAAATATTTCCATTAAACTGAAATTTAGTTTTATACATGTCGATATTTTAGCATGTTGCAATCAACACTATTTAATGAAAGCCAAACAAAAAAGGATTTACTTCAACTTGTATACTTTCTGTGGCTTACTACAGAAGTCTCTAAACTTATTAGGTCATCCGGAAGAAGTAATTGCTATAGATGTTACACTTGGCAAACTGCTTAACCATTACTCAAGAGTTTTATACTTAACGACCATTTTGTCTTACATTTCGGCTAAAGGATGTTTTTAAGAAATATATTTAGTTGTCTTCTTACGCTTTTAGTTGTTTATCTGTGTTTATTGTTTCTGTTTTATTATTTGATAGAAATAGTAAGTACATGCATACATTAAATCTTAATGTTCCTCAAGTCCACAAACGATACAGTCATCATCTAAACCGATAGGTGACCAGTGTTGTTCATAACTTCAAGTCCTTTGCGATATTTTTTAATTAATCTTTACTTATAAATATGTATTTGTTCATAAGTACTTTACTTTAGTGAAAGTGTAGTAGCTTAATTTATAGGTGTGATCGAACGCGCTTTATGATTCGAAGAGGTGAGACCACAGTGTTTATGCTTTCAGTGAAGAGAAATCTTATAATAAAGAATCTTAAAGAGAAGGAATCGTACTATAATCATAATAAAAGAACATCTTAATATGGTATTTTTTGCGAATAAAACAATTACTTATGACGGGGGAATAAGGAAACAAGTATATAAATGCAAATCTTGACTGTGAAGGTCATATTACACGCCTCTATTAACTCCGTAATACGTGTAACCGACCACAAACGACCAGACCTAGT
Organism: Byasa hedistus; assembly: GCA_029286795.1. NCBI lineage: Eukaryota > Metazoa > Arthropoda > Insecta > Lepidoptera > Papilionidae > Byasa > Byasa hedistus. Next base: position 5,564,595 of record JAGSMW010000001.1, read on the forward strand.
CTTGTTAAGGTGTTTGCTGGAGCCCCTATAAATTTAACTAATCCACAATTCATGGATTGGTTAGACATTTGGCTTAATCAAACTTAAGCTCGATTAACATGCAACTTGTACGAGTCGAAAACATTTTCGGTTGTATAAGACCAAGAAATTTGGTGTTTTTCGTCTATATATAAACTTACGGTAATTTGTAATGACAATAATAAATTATACATAAACTAGAATGTTACACGACGAACGTGCAAGATAGGTTTACGACCCGAGACAATCTGAAATTTTATAATATGAAGGCTAAATAAAAAGAGTCATATTTATCCAGCAGACAATGAGAAAATTGCAAAGTATTTAATATCTCAATTGACTACAATTTTCTATACAACGTACTCAAGTGAAGGAAGTAAAACAACAAAGTGACATCACCAGCTGCTCCCGACGTTCACACTTTCTGTATTAGCGCAACTTATTGAATTTGTGCATCTTTGCAATTTGCTATTTACCGAATATGAAACTTTATTTAATTTCAATTTGATGTTATTATGTGTTGAACAAAATTTTATATTATTTATACAATTTATTATTATATAACAATTTACTACCATTTTTCTCTGGTTAAGGAAAATTTGCATGTTACAAGAACAACAACTTTTGTAAATATTCGACATCCACCAATACGTACTGCGTGGATAAATGCCTTGACATTCTCCTCATGATCGTGGCCTTGAGTACCAGCAATGGGATCATTGGATGGGCAATGTATTTATACATTTTAGCTATCAATAATTTATTTTAAAACACCGGCAAATGATTACAGCGTTATTAGCGATGTCAAGCGAATAATTTTATAAAAACAGTAATGATGCTTTAGAAATTTAATTAGGGTGATGTGTATAGGAACGAGCATCGATCGGTCGCTATCAGCTCGTCCTAACGGTATACAACGAATTCCGACGCGTCCACTAACGGTCCACGCTGCAGTCTCCGCGGAACGCCTGTACACTACATCTCGAAGCCCCACTGACACACGGCTCTCGTCTCCCGCAAAAAAAAACCTTATCAAGTTGAGAGAATCGAGAAAACAAAGCATTAAAAAATGTTTAACATTATGATAGAATTGATGTCGAAAGTAGCTGTAAAATAAAACCTGTATTCTATAACCAAATCAGCTTCTCTAAATATTTGCCATTCCGTCTTTTACAGCTTTATGTAAACGAGTGTTTTAGTATTTTCGTATATTATTAATCTATAGCATCAAAATTAACATTTATGACATACATCGGCTATTAAATCCTTTTTATTAACGATTTTTTTGTGTTTTTAACTTTAATGATTGATTATTGGAGATAAATACAGTTAGAATCATAAATTCAATTGGCATGTAATATGTAAAATTATTGAACTTATTCGTAACATTTTTTCATTTCGTTCATGTTTTTATCTGTTTATCTGTACAGTTCTAGCGATTTTCTTTAAAGAACGTTTAAAAATAACCTCCGCCATGAACATTACCCGGGCAGTGTCAATAAATCCCATTTTCGTACTGTTACGGCTATGTAATTTACTACACCTGCTACAGTTTCATTCACTGCGCATTAAATTTTCACGCTTTTTCAAACGGATGTTCCAGTTTACATTCCTTCAGTGTTTCATGGTTAGTGAAATTTTATAGAACGCGCACTTAACTTTTTCCAAATTAAACACTTTTAATTGCTGGCAGCTATTAAACGAACATTTCTGTTGCAAAAAAGAGTTATACGAGTAGTATTTCATAAACTGTAACAACTTACAGTTCGTGCGTTATTGCTGACGGCGTTTTGCAAACTTTAATCGTATGCAATTATTAATCAGAAATCATTCATTGTGGCGTAAAAATGTAGTAAAACTTTCTGTGTTATCTTGGCAATCGCTCATTACATCACATGAATACATAATCAGCGGTTTTGATGACAGTTCGTCATAATTCGAATAATTATTTCGTGTTTTTAAAAAGTAAGTCAACATTTACTTACACAAATATTCATAACTGGTTTTAAAAAAAAAACATCGAGTGAGTGTAATGTTAATCACTGTCAAAAATATTTACAAGGCAAAGAATCACGTAAAAATAATTAAACATTATAATACCATTTAAACATAAGTTATTTAAATTTTTATAGTATAACTGCATTATACATATGTATGTGTATACAAAATTTATTTTAAAGTTATTTCTAAAATATCGTCTAAAATTAATTACTAACAACAAGAGCAATTGTTGGGTAATTTATACTTAAAATACAGATAATTTTTTTTTCAATTACTTCACGAAGTAAAGTTATAACTTTCACCTTACTTCAAAGACGGATTAAAACAAAAGTATCAGGCACCTGTCTTTACTTATTTAGCTCACATATAATATATCTTCCAGAAGTTTTTAAGTTTCACAACTTTAATGTTATTATATTTAAACAAGAGAAAATATTAAAAATATCAACTAACAAATAATTAGCGCATAAATTAAGAAAATACAGTACTGCTATATCTACTATTGATAATCTTACATATTTATAGATAACATTTATTTGGTGGTATAACTAAATATTAAATATTAATATATTTGAAATGAAATATATCTGAAACCTGTTACTTAACATTTCCTTATTTTACTTGCTTGATTTAATCAAAATGTTAATTGTTTTATACAAATCAAAAAGTCAATTTTGAAATTCTTCTCAAGCGTTCTCAACAGTGTAAATAGAGTCATGATTAAGACGTTCCGCCCCTGTCATTAATCTCATCTATTTCGCTAGCCAAGTCACGACGCATTTTGGGGGAAACAGTGAGGGGCAAACTAATAGCAAAAGGTTTCCCAAGGATGGCCCTCATCACAAATTTATTCCGCGATCGTCGAATTAAAATTCTGCTTTAACAATAGACGGTTTGTTTCTGTAACTTTAACTGGATGCTAATTAGTTTAATTTAAACTTCGAATATTATTGATTTAACGATAATTTTACATCTTAATTTTGTAAAATTATTTCAATCACCATTGAAATCACGATTGAAAGAGTTTTCTTCCACTGACCGCACAACTTCAATTTCAAGAAGGCTTTTAATGATAATGTTTCAAGACAAATAACATCATAACTCTAATAAAAATACAAGTGTATAAAAATTACATATTTAAAGAAATTGTCGCAGAGATTGATATAATATTAAACAAATTTCTGATTAATATTCATCTTCCATAATAAATCCAATCCATTGAGAATTCGGCCTCTGTAGATGAGATAGCTTTCGTTTTGATCAAATTTTATTAGAAATTAATTATGTATCCCGTCAAATGTCAATAGGTTTTTCTATAATTTAATAACTAGGGAAATTGGGAAAAAAGCCTGTTTCAGAATGAGGAATCTTATCCTCGCACTAATAGCTTTTTCCTGTTACCTTTTAAATTTTGACGAAGGTGGACATGAGACAGAATTCTTCACGGTAAAGTAATGTAAATTTGTTTTGTTCACAAGTAAACCTGGGACACGAAGTCACTAAATTCTTCATTTATTTTTTCGTCATTAAAAGCTTAATTTGTCACATATATCCACTGTTTACGTAAAGATGTTTATCAGCAGTTTGTGCGGTTAAGAAATGTTGGTAAGGTTGTAAATATATTATTTCTGACACGACCGCAGAAACGTATTTGAAGGACATATTAAATATTAAGTGTTGTGCATGTTTAACGAGAAAATGAGTTCTGCTTACATAAAAAAAAATTGTTTTATTTAAAGAACTCCCAAATAGCCTGCAAGTTATGACTTTCACTAAGTAGGTTTATATTATACGAGCACAAAGCACATTTTAGCACCTCTAAACAAATTCCACGACAAAACATTCTTTATAATGGGTCTTTTTCTGAGCTGAGAAATCTAACAATTATGTCATTCACTTATTAACACTGTTTTACCGGACATTTAGTCAAAAAGTGAAATCATAAAAAGACCCACAAAGTATATACTCGTATTAAGGCTATACTATAATACAAAACTTTAATTTGGAAGACTAAAAAAAATTAAGTTATTAAGTTTATTATAAATTTGTATTAAATAATATAAACAAGGTTAATAATGGAATTAGATTTATTGGTACAAATTATAAACCGCCACTAACGTGTATTAAATTTTTAAAACGGGTCCCATACAACTTTTCTAACAATATAACCATTTTAATTTTAATATTCCACACTACCTGATAATAAATTTAAGATAACTTTACAGATACTGTCAATGATCAGTCTTCTTCGCGAAAAGCAATATGAAAGTTTAAACAAAAAGTTATAAATACTTTTTCTGTTGCAAATAAGTATGCAGAAGGAGGGTGCAGCCGCGCTGACCTAATGATATTTCATTTTTTACATCCTTGCTCATGAATACTTAAGCTGTCTGCTCCCCTATTTCAAGAATATATAGCGTACTTAAAGGCAATCTACATTTTTATTGTTGAAAATTCTCATCTAAATATCGACACAAAACTAGGTGTTTAAATTTAAAAACGTTGATTTTTTATTCAAGTTTTTTGTTTATACCTAAAACTAACTACTCACCATTTATCGGATCAATCAATTTTCATTTCAATATTCGAGCCACAGTTTCATAAGTCAAAACTGTGCTGATATCGAAATAAGTTCAAATAAGTTTATTGGTTTCACTTTCAAAATAATTCGTCCCACTTAAGCAACTTCCAATCAGACGTCCTTACACAATTTTATTATCACATCCAAGTCATTTGGAATCACTTCCTTCATAAAGTTCATAACATCAAGTCGGCAATTTTTTTAATTTGTACAAGCGTTAATAAAACTTGCCTCGAAACGAAATCCAGCGTTAGGGAAACGTGAGCTCGCCTCAAACATGCACGCTGCCCGACCGCGGAACAGCGACTGTGATAACGACATTTCTTGCGAATGAACCTACGAACCTCTCCATAGTCAGCGTATAAGCTCGCCTCTCTCTCGCCGCTCGTCTGCTACGCTAAATCCCACATCGGATACAAGCCAATTTCCACCCAACACCGAACACACAAACAACAAAATCCAACGACAAACACGCGTATCCAACTCGCCGGCGTTCGTATCGCGTAACGAGTTTACGGTACGTAAATCGTAGTACATTTGTTTTTAAAGCTCGCCGCTGTAATCCAGCTCTTCTCACTCCAGATCATAGAGCACATTTTCCCAAAACCGTTTTATTATAAATAATGCCTTCTTTTTGTGCAACCTGCCGCCCAGTAGCCTATGTAGGAACTCGAAATAACCGCTATGGACAAGATGCCAACTTTCTAAACTAAACCTATAAGACCGTTCTATTGGGCCGGTGAATTACGTTATTTTTATTGGAACCTACTATAGTCGGGACAATAATAATAAAGCATTTAGAAGATTGGATGCTACGCGACGCGACGTGTCGCAATTTTGTAAAGCGTTTTTGCATGACAGGCTCGTCACCTATCTAGATAATGCTGAATATGCCTTCGTTTTACTTCGGCGTCAATTACAAGGTTGTGGCAGAAACCCCGCAATAACATACCAGCAAATTGGATACTAGACATTCAAAGTGGATTATACCGAGGGTTAGTTATGTTGCGTAAGAAACTATTTCCTAAGTAACGGACAATAAAAATAGGTCACATTCTTGATCCATTTTAATATTTCCATTCTGTAGTTAGAACTCTCTTGATTAGTATTAAAAATGTTTAAATATTACAAAAATACACCACTGTGGGAAACCTTGCAGACATACGAAGTATTTGGCAATCTTAAAAATTGTAGACAAATTGCGTTGTAAATCGTAACTGGTGAGAAATCATTTATACAAAGACATTGTGGTACGTTCTACTTTATACAAAAAATAATTGTAAAAAAAGTGTAACTTATCAAGTTAAGGTTTTAGTTTTCTCTTTAACCAAAAAAATTTATATTTATCTTAAAATATAATACTAGATGTCGAATAAATTAATTGCTTATACCCAAACATGCTAACGGTGCTTTAATATATTCTGCTCCGTATTTTATCAAATACATTCCACATAAAATTGGTCTAGTAAAGAACTATAAAATAAATATCCCGACTTCGTCATCGGCTTTTACTAGAGTTTATTTGCTCCTTCTATCATTTTCCTTCATTTATAAAATAATTGTTTATTACTCATCATCAAATACCTATCCATTTATTACTACTTTATATAAACGTCTTTGGCAAAAAATCACTTCTAAAGCTTTAAGCGAACGTAATTTTTCGATCAGATGACATAATTGAAGTTAAGGGAAGCCTTAACCTTTTTCCTTATTTATTTTAAAAAGGATTCCCATCTCAAGTGACACGTTTGTATACAGCCTCAAGATATCGTTCCCCGCCCGCTGAGACTGTTAGCTTCGAATCTCTGAGCGAATTCACTTCCATTTTGAAATGACTGACAGTAATGTCAAAAGTGTGATTTGCTTTCTGCAAACTTAATATATTAACGAACAAAGTTATTGCAAATGTTTACTGATTTATTCTGTGTGCTATATCACTATTTAGTAACAATTTTTATTAGGAATTGTTGATCGCTCGCGATAAGTATTAATGGAATTTAATCAACGAAATTTTTAGAAATTTTGGTGAGAGGTTACGACCGCAGTGCTTAGTAGGTTTTTCGTGGTAAAAGTTTATATTGTGAAGGAAAACATCGGTAGCAAGAAAAATTCAAAGAACGACAACTTTCACGAATACGTGTCATCCACCAATCCGCACAAAGCCATGGTGGATGGCCGTAAGTATCTTCCTTGTGAGAGAAGACCCTGGGTCTCAGTAGTGGAAACATTAAATGGACGTTAAAAGGACATAATTAATCTATCATATCTGTATGTTCTACAACATTCCCATACAACCTCCTAGTGAGCAATAGAGATTTATTACAGCACCGCTAGAGAGAGAATTTTTAATTTGTGATTATTAATTGGTAATAGAAAAACATATGAGTTTGGTAAAACTATTTTGTAAAAGAGGGCTTTAAGAATTATTTTTCTTATAAATAGGTAGGTAGTTCATAAAAAGTTGGTAAGCTATGTAAAAATAGAAATACTTTAACGAAAGTTTAAATTTGAGACGTCAAATTTTGACCGCAATGCGACGACCAGTATTAACCAAATGCACTAAAATTAATTTAAAATATTTATGAGCACTTTAAATTATTTTAAATTAGCGGATAAATTCAAAAATAACATAAATTTCCAGCTGAAATAATATTTAGGTCGCCGGTTTACATGTTTTCATTTTCTTAATTATTCCACTTTTAACTTGCTCCAAAAATAATCTCCGAGGAAAACACTTGCCACATCTCGGGCAACGCCAACTGCACATAAAAGATAAAAATACACAACAAATGATTTATAACTCGTATTTATTATGATTACGTTGTATTATAAAAGTACAAATCTTTATAATAATGCGAAGATAAAAGATCTCTTTATTGAATAAAGAGAAAATAAAATTTTTTCGCAGTACTTTTTTTATACGTCTAGTGTTATTCAACACACAAAAAAAATGCTTCCACTTATCGAAATAGCTTACAAAGATAAATATCTGTCGAGGTTTTGGTAAATGACCGAGATAATAATAAAAAAAAATATCTTGTCTACCGTTGCAAAACGTGTTTGTAAGTTAGCAGTAAAAAAACTAAAAGACAGACTTTACATTCTTGTTCCTTACTGCTCGAAGCTTGCACATTTCTTGTCTCTTTGATCTTTATTGTAGTAAAGAAAAACGTCGAAGACTTTAACAATTCGTAATATCTGCTTGCATTTCTTGAATTAACAAACAAGACATAAAGTAATAAGTCAAAAGAAGACAATCTCGGTTAGAGTTCGTTGTCCATCAATTATAGATACCAATTTTGATTATTACATGAGTCTCAATAATGTTAAGTATACTGTTGTACGTTTATGTATATTTTTAGGAGTTTTCGGATGATTTTTTAAAACTCTTGGCAACATTAAAAGATTAAGAACATTTAAATATTTACTAAAACAGACGTAATGGAATAAAATAATAATTTTATTAACTATAAACAGTTAAATGTAATACTGATTAAACGAATAAGCACGATATCAGTTATTAGCTGATAAATTTAATCCTACATAATTAATATATAGTAAATGTAATAAAAGCCAGTCTACAGATAAAGGCACCATAGCTTAGATCTTTACGTGCAATGGAGGATATCCGATAAAGTAAACCCTATTATCCCGTAGGAATCTTCGTCCTTTAATCAAAGAATTTACGTCCTTTTTTTGCAAAAATATACTCCTGTTAAAGGATTTGAGTTTTAGCAATTGATAGTCTTATCCAGGTAATTCCAGTCCTTTATTAGTCAATTAGTTAAACCTTTCTTATAAATTTAAATCGTTATATATGTTCATATATATAAGATCACTGCGTACTCCAGTATTATATATAAGTTTAGTGTTCCATGTTGCATTATATAAAATCTATTAATGCGTTTAGATTTCAAATCTTTTATTGTTATACTATTATGAGATCATTAGGCTAATTATATTATTTATCTTTAACCGACATAAATATTCATATCGATTGTCTAAAGTTTATAAATTAAATTAGATCGGGCTGGTCGTCTTCAAGAATTTCTGCCTTAGCGTTGTCATGCAAATTTATTTCAGCGAAGTTTTGGGTTATTTATTTCAAAGGTAAGACATTAAATAATTAGCAATTATAGTATAATTAACGCTGTCAATATTAATGTATAAGAAATATATAAATCATTAAAACACTTGTACATGCGTTTACAATAAAAAATGTAAGTTTGTTATAGATTAGAGGAAATTAATGAAAACGAAGGCAAGCTGTCTTTTGCTGTGAGACCTTTGTTGTCCTGTATTGCAACATATATATATTATATAATGAATCATGGATTTATGGCATCGCATATTAAAAGACTGACGAGTAATTTACGTATTTAAAATATGAAAAATACCAGCTTCTCTCAATTAAATTCATCTCTATTCATATTAATATTTATAGGATATTTATACTAAAACCATTCACGGTACGGTTACATAACTAACAGCTGAAGTAAATACACTTGTTTTATACCATATTGTCTAATTTTGAATGTATGAATTCGGAAGCATAAAGGACAGTATTAAATTTTGTATGAACTGTATATTATAAATTACTAAATTAATGATACTTATCTTTGATCATCCACAAAGTCAATATTTATATATGCAAACGATCTTATTCTTTTTCATAAAAAAAAACGTTTGTAACACGTACAAAGTATGTTTTTGTCTTTCCAGATTAATTGTCGTAATTGAAAATAAGAATTTACTTTACAGTTTTTAAATACAATAATATTTAAAGAACGTATTCAAAAGGCTTCTTTAATACACCGCTACTAATTACCTTCAGACGGCATTACCTCCAACTATCGTGGAAATGAAACCATACATTGTTAACCTTATAATCGGAAATAAATACAATGTTCATATTCCTTTGTATGACTGATCGTTAGCGCGTCGTTATCCATAATCAATAAGAAGCAGGCTTTTCCTAATTGTAATTAAATAACCATGACATATCAGCTATATTACATTAAATAAAGTAGTTTTACTTCAACCTATGAACATCTATATATGTGCAAGGTGCTCCTGTGTCAAGGGTGCCGTAGCCAGTAAGTTTACTTTGATAACGAGAGCTAACTTTGTTTAATATTTTTAGCAAAGTTTCCTGAAGGAAAGATGGCACATAGGTTAAAGCTTGCGTGTTTAAGACAAGCAAAAAAAAATTTCGTGATTAATCATTATTTTAATACAGCATGTATAAGTTAACTATAATTACAAGGCGACATATTAACTTTAAAATTACTCTGAAGTAGTAAAAGAATTTGCATGCGTTTTTAAATATACTGACATGAAACACTTGAAAATAGTTATACAACATCGTCCAAAAAATGTTTCGTAATATTTTTAAAATCGGAAAAAGTGTTATGAAATAATTTTGGATTGTTTAAAAGCTCGCTAAATACGATCGGAAATAAACATAGAGATAATTTTTTGTTACTATAAAACATTTACTAGTTAATTAAGACTATGTATCACAAGCATAAATTTATATTAAATAGACACAGACAACCAAACTAAACAAAGTCTGGTAATTGACTTTTCCGTGTCAACAAGTAGGACAAAGCGTCGTTCAATAGACATCAGACATTGTGCATAAAATATTCATCAGATTGTCGAGACACTCCAAATGAAACTGAACGGATAACTTTTACTAACTTAAATACTGGGTATAACAAGGATTAAACATAGAATCAAAAAGATTTGTTCAACTAATGAAGAAATTTACATTTTATTACGTAAAATTTCACTTGAGTTGGAACTTTGTTTCAGTAAATGTAGAATAACTATGTGGCTACGCAGTATTTCTTGCTAGAACTAAGACACTGAATATGAGCAATAGATAAAAAAATATTTAATAAAATTTAAAAATCATACAGGTTCGAAAAAACTTTACCGCCATGTGTACTTCACAACTTATATGGTCTCAGAATGTATAGAATTATGGACTCCTTTACGGAGGCGTTTAATTAAATTTAAAAGGCGCCTTTTTTATTGATTTTGACAAAGACAGATATGTTTATTGGCTTGTCAGTCTCCTCCAGACGTCTGACCCCTTAGTATGAAGGACGAACGAATACTCACATTATACGAATAACACTGTCACACAAAACATTACACTTTATTCCAGCTTGAAAGAATTGTTCGGTTTAATTCGCTGATCATGCCAAATTTTCGCCATATCTTCACAATACTATTTCTTAGAAAACTTTTTGAGTTAAACAACTCCTTCAGAACTTCAAAAAAAGGTACTAATTTTCAAAGCCAATTTAAAGTGTTATGCCAATTCAATGTAGATAAAAAACACAGTTAACATTTAATGTCCTAACCAACCTGACTTATATCGGAATATAGGAAAAAGTAAAGAACAGCGGCATTCATACAATTAAAACCTAATTTGACATCAAGATAAAGAATAATCGAAAAACACTTTTTTCGCAATCAAATTTCCAACGTTTAAACTTCATTTAAATGCATAGGAGATTGCTTATTCCGCTACGCCAAAGCAGTACTGTATTGTCTGCAAACAAATGTTTACACCAAAGCGAACGTTTACTCGCATGACGTATTTGCCATTTAAAGCCACGTTGAATCCTTTGAAGGTTTGCAATAGCTGGTAATTAAAGTGTAACATGCACAGAGTAACATTGGAATCACCATTATCTTCTTCTTCTTAAATTGCCTCTCCATACCAGCTCCATTATAGCTTTATGCAATATACCCTATTCTAAGTTTCACTTTGAAAATTTTCGCTGGTTAATTTATACCTAATTATTGAAAACATTACATCAAAGCATTTGGATGTAAGTAGTTCCTTGCAATTTATTACTACAAATATGGAAGGCTACAAACACAAAAATTACTTACAATTTGTTCATTTGTGTTATTTCTTTTCAGGGCTCTTTTCAAATCCCTTACAAATGTTCTCTCCTTAAGGAAAAATTTATTATATACGTAACTGGACCTAACGTTGTAGAAAAGTAAATTTGTAGTAACGTGACAAATATAAACCTCATACTGTTTTATAGTAATTGTAAGACGCGTCATATATATATATATATATTACGTGTACAAATTTATGTTTAACGGAAAAAAAAATCAATTACATTAAATGTAAATGCGTATTATGGAATTTGAACAAATCTTAAGTAATATTGGGTTTATAGTCTTAATTGTTTTTTGTTTAATTATATCTATAATAATTTTCTTTTTAAATGTGAAAAAATTGTTTCTTTTAAATTTTTGTGTAAAATGCACTTGCATCTAATATCATTAGATGCAGCAAGAATTTCTCGTTACCTAAATAACGAGATGGTATTCACAACGCTGCTGCAGTTGTTACCCGACTAAGTTTCATTGCAAGTGTATCAGTTCACAGATGAATAATTTATCCAACATGCTCACAGCGTTGATAGAATAGTTGTCGATTTAATGCTCAACGTAGTGTCTCGTTCCCGACATCAGCACAAGCCGGTTAATTGTTTTCTTTCTTTTAACTAAAGCAACGTTTAGAGAAAAACAACATCATCACCATAAAGTGAGTGAGTATTTACTGGTGGTTTGTTTAATCCGTAATACATAATTTTTATTTATAATAGAATAGCATAATCCCAATTTCACGGTATTTTCCAATGTATGTTTACTGGAACACAGTAATACGATAACATGAAGATAGCCAGATAGCGAAACCGAAATGGAAAATCTAACTAGAAACCTCCATGTTACAAAGCCAGCACCTTCATTTTAACCATCCTTGTACAGTTTGAAAAATAGTAACATAAAAATACCTCTTAATAAAATTCGTGGTGTTTTTGTTTTCAAAATATCCAGGTTAGGCTAGATTTTGTTAACTCACTACCTCTTACTACGAGATTGGTACTCAAAATAAAATCATCGTGGAATGTTCTAGAGGCTATAAAATCTACTACAAATTCGTAATCAAAAATCCCGGAACATTTTAACTTTGAATAGATTTTAAAATTCATGATGAAAACTGAACGATATAATAAAACAATTTACAAACACTAGGGTAAAGGTTTTATTTATAAATATAGAACTAATACGATAATATTTAAAGCAAAAAATATAGGAAGTGAGCCAAAATGCAAGTTCACGTTTTGGTAATTAATTTCGGTATGGTTTACATTTTTCCAAAAGCAAAACATGGAGTACATAAGTGCTTTTTTCTTTCTTTAAAAAAAAGGGTTTTGTCATATTTGTACTGTACAGTAAAATGCTTTCAAAATCTAACCAAAACTGCAGACAACTAGTATTGCGAGTACTCGACTATGTTACCTAAAAAATAGAAAAAATGTATTGTTATAATACACAGATACTGTAACGTAAAAAACAAGAAGAACTCTTATCAAGTGTAAACTTGTAGTAAACATTTGTCGTTTTCAATCTTCTGCACGGACTTCTGAAGGAATCCTAAAATATTGTTACAATTTAACTTACTGAATAAATTTTTTTAACAATTTTACGAATTCATATTTACAGGCAAATTTCCATTTTTTATGTCAATAGAAATATGTTAAATTGATATTTAAATGAAATAAACAGACATACATTTTTAAAATTGATTTGGTATAAGTATCGTATATAACATGAATGAAATTATTTGTTATTTTCATATAACAAACAGTTCTATCAAATTTACATTAAGTGTTATTTAATGTATCCTTTAAGTACGTTACAATGTACTAGTTTCTTATTTTGAACAAATAAATATAATGTTTAGATCCGGGGTGTAGCTGTAGTTTCGCACAATAATTAATTAGGAAACAGATGGGGGCCGGTGTACAGTGAGAGGCTCAGTGCGCTTCCGATTTGGACAGTTCGCTAGTGCTTAATGAATGTATTCCGACTCGGTTGGTCTTATGTTGCCCTGATAATTAATGGAACAAGTTTAGATGTTTATAAAATAAAACTAATCTAAAGCCTGCTCACATTACGTCTCTATTATGGTCGTGTAGATATGTAACAAACTTGACGCGTATTTTAACGTGAAGCTATAGTTAGCAAAGGGTTCTGTGTTCGTGTTTCTGATTTAAAGATAGAAGATAGAGCTAATGAAATTATAAGGTGACGGCGCTTAACATCTACGTCGGTAAGCGTAATGTAGTGCTGTGTAAACATCTTAACTAGCATTGTTCCGTACTGGCGTATAACTTTCTATTAGATGAACTTACCTCTAACTTATAACAATAATAACAAATAACTATGACAACTTAAAAACTTGCTAAAATGTAAAAATCTGGTATTCATTTATTTGTATTTATAGATAAAAAGTGTAATTGATTTACTTGGGTACCGATACTTAACATACGAGTATATCGTACCAAGTTTCTTACAAACAAGCATGAAACTGGTGAACCATTGCTCGTCACGTTGCATTGTTGTATATTATAAAATAAACTAAAAACGGACGTTCAAGTTTACTGTGACTATAGTGAAGCATCAATAATTACGTTGTATAAAACCACTGTAAATAATTGGAATCAAGCACAGGGTACGATCATTAGAGGACAGTGACGTATAGCTGTTTAGGAGGTCTAATTAGTCACCTAATCACTTGGCCATAGAGTAAGCCGCGCGGACGTGGGTTCTGCACGTCAAGAACGGCCTGTGATACGAGCTAAATAAATCACTAAATAAACACTAAATAATCCTTCTTGTTTAAAAAAAGACTGCTCTGTTTTATTTGTTAAATATGTCTTTCTCTGTTGATATTTATTTTAACATCTATAGGTATTTATAGCTTGTTAATGTATACTTCGTTTTATGGAGATCGGTAGAACAGCATTCGTGCTGCTATCCAATGGCAAACGATATTTGTACATTCAAATAAGCATAAAAAATTATAAATAAGTCTATTTATTATTTGTGTACACAAAATCTTTGTACTGTGACAATGGAAATAGCGCATGCATAAAAATAAAAACAGCAAATGAGACTGCAAATTTTAATAAAATCCAGAATTTTACGCGAAAATAAATGTTTTATATGTCGTCCAAAATTTTTAAGGTTAACAATAAGCAGTAACAGCACACAAAGTAAAAAATATTCATTTATGTTGTAAAAACAAAGCAATTTTACCACTCATTGGTTTTTAATTTTGATTAACAAATATTTTAGAGTAATTCAAAACGTTTTAATTTACACATAAGCGTTATAAATTAGCAGGTGGTATTTTATACTTAGTCTTTTTTACAAAGTATTGCTTTAGTAATGCAATAGCGCAACACGGAACGGGCGGATTTCCTTTAAATTATTATCTTGCACAATTGCCCTTTTATATTGATAGGAGTCTGCGTTTAATGGCAATTTTAGAAGTCCACTTTCCGATATTTATAGTCTATAACCTCTATAGGCTACGTAGATAATTTTACTACCCTGTTAATAATTTTAACAAATTAAATGATTATCTATAAATATTTTAACGACCAATGTAAAGATGTTTAAAACAATTTACGTTAGATGTTTGAATCTTAAGTTTCTTACTACAGAATGTAAGTAATACGCCTGCTCATAAAACTTTGATGCTAGTAAGAATGTTTATTCATGAAACCATATTGCGCTCGACGCCTTTGAGACGCAAGATGTTAAATCTTGTTACCCCAGTAATAGCTAGAGCGCCTTTTAAACCAGAATACAAAAATTTTTATACATTATTGCTTGGTGACGGAAATATAAGTGTGTGTGAAGTGAAGTAAGACAATCTTTGATCTACCATAAAATATAAAATGATATAAACATGATAGTGGGAATTCATTGATTTAAAAATTACCCGCCACTTAAACGTTGTGAGGAAATGAGCTTCATGTTCGGTTGGTAATAATTGTTATTGTCTTCCCACATAACAAAACGGAGATAAATAATATTAAAAAAATTAATATTTCTTGTTAATAAATACATTAGGTTAAGGTTTCGTGATCAAAGATTGCTTTTATACGAGAAGTCTTAGAAATTAACAATGTTTAGAAAATATTATACAGTCTATCAAATTTTCAGTATTCAATATTCAAGTAATACGTAAATGAATCTGTTAAATATTTAATAAGAAACTGGTTCTGTCTCTGTCTTCTTAATTAAGTGTCCAAAAATAGCCAAATACGGCTTCTGTCTAATATAAGAAGGTAAGTAAACGTACATACTAATAATATTTGTTAATTGATAAAAGTTACAGAATAGAACAACAAGTCATCGTTTTTCTTTTCGTTTATATCTTTTGTGTAACTTTTCATTTTGTCTATAATACGTATAAAATTGATTAAAGTTTCATTTACTTTGAGACGGAGACTGAATAGATTAGTCAAAGGTTTTAAGCTCTCCTAGCTTTGTTTTATTTAATCAGACATAAAGTCAAAATTAAACTTGTTTAATTTAAGACTAATGAAATTGTTTTGCAGTGTTGATTAAGATCCTAATGAAGCAATACCTCGAATATTTAAACATTTAGCTTTGTACATATAATTTAAAAATCATTCTAGTAAAATACTAAAACTTTATTAAGATTTCCATTTACGACAAATTAGAAATACAGAACAATTTTATACATATCATCTTAAAAGAATCTTGATGAAGACAGAATTCAAAGTAATTAGAAATTAAGAAGTTAACTAACAACTAATATATAATTAAGACACTTTCATCTCTGTTTTGGACCTAACACGTTTCTTTTTCTCTTCTCTTCTCATGTGCGTTTACAGGATCGAATGTTTAGTGTATAAAATAAGGTATGCAACCGCCCCGGTGATTTTATAAAGTTACGTGAACGTCTCGATTTTTATTCTAACTGCTACAAGTAGTTATTGGTTTTTTAAGAAGTGGTGTAGAACTTTCAAAAATATAAAGAGCGACAACTATATTACCGATAAATTGTAAAGATTTGTGCAAAAGGAGGTAAAACAAAAGATTTAAGGTTAATAATACTTTGATTATCTCGTTATATGCGATATACCTGCTAATAACTAAAACAACTGATTAGGTAATTATTTCATATTTTTTATTAAACTTATTACATGCTTACACCACGGTGCGCTCGTGTCCTTATAAATATAATCATTAGCCTTTATCAATCTAGTGCTGGATGTAGGTCTTCCCCAATGCCTTCCGCCAAATACACTTCACGTCTACCTACTTTCGACTATCCTTACGACTTCGTTCACCAGTCGAAGTCATTTCCGATTCCATGTGCCATCGCCGATATACCATTGTGGTCAAAGTTTTACACAACCAAACAAAGCGTATAAAATGAACAAAACATCTGCTTGTTTTTTATATTATTATCATAATGATTCTGTTACACGGGTAACATTATATATCATTGCATGAGAATCTGGACCAAATCAACAAACATTCCGCCCACTTTCTCGTGTATCAGTTATTCACACACGCAAAAACAGCATGGTATACACATGTAACCTTTGTGAGTCGCAAAAAGTAGCAATAACAAAAAATAAGTGATATAATAACGACTTCAACAGTTTACGTACAGTATTCTTTACAGTTTCTTTGTATTAGAAACATCTATTCAAATATAAACTAAATCTGCCATACCTCTCACATTCACAAGTCACAGTCACAGAGCTCACAGTTCGTACACTGCCCAAACACGAATGTCGCGGGACTTACAGTCATCTATCTGTCTTTTACAGCGAAACGATATTATTTCATACTCTCCCTTTTTTCATTTTAGTCTTTTAAAAAGTCGGGACACCTACTGTTTTACTAATAAAATGATTGCAATCACAATAATTTTTCCTCAATATCTAACATTTGTGATAATAAATTAGTAAAACATTTATTAATCATACTGCTAGTTATATTTATTCATTAACTATTGTCATCTAATTTCGCCAGACAGGCTATGTGAACTTGGATGTACGGTCCGTTATTAAAAACTTCTTAAGTTAAAAGAATACATATTGTTTTAACTATAGTAATACATAGTTTTAACTTTATATATATAAACGAAATATCACTCACTCATCACATTTTTTTGTAATCTACGAGCCGACGAGACGAGCGAGACAACCACCTGTAGTTCACCTCAAATTAGATAGATAATCAACTTTAAAGCAGTAATTTATTCCATTCTAAACTGAGTTATTAAACCATTTACATGTTGAAAAATTATCCGGACATTGCGAATAAGGGACGGAATTCTAACAAAATATGCAGAATAAGTCATATTGTCTTTAGGCATCACCCCTCCTCTATTCATTAATATATCTAATTCTTTATTAAAAGACGTTTATATACAATAGAGGTTGGGTTGTTACGAAGCATACTACATGTTTTATTTCTACTGTTATATTACGCATAATAAATTCCCCATAAAGAAATAATTTTTATGTCAAATGTATAAACAACTGAAAAGATTTTTTTTTGTAACATAAGTCTACTATTTACACATATCGTTTTTTTCCCATTAACACGAAAGTTTCTCATAAATCACTCTTCTAAAATGTATTGTAATAAAATTTGCGTAACACAAGATTTATGGCGCTAATTCACATAAAATTGAGTTATTGTGTTATTGATAAAAGAAAATCTCGTTTGTAATATTTAAATAATTTTACGTAATAAATATCAATAACTGCATGGTGTTACAATAGTAATGAATTGAACGAAAAGCTTGAGTTAGTTTTCTCGTTACATCAAATCGTTTATGTTCAAGATCATAACGCGACTCAACATAATGAAAGTAATAAGAACAAAATGTAGCGTAAAATAAACAATAGGAACAGGAATTCGACTACTCGATGCAAACAGAAAAAGGAAATAAGGCGCCGTAATAATTGTGTCAAGTATTTTGATATGTTTACACAATAATGCAAAGAAAACAAAGGTACTGTTTACTGAAATTCTCTGACTACCAATGTACCACATACTAGTAAGTCTAGACAAACACACCAAACTTTTACGACATTTTCACATAATGGCGTTTTACTCTAAAAACAATACAATACTACCAGCAATTTAAGCATATACGCGCTAGTGTCGAATTTACAAACACGTGTCCAGAGATAATAAACGCAGAAATGTTCTTTATTTTTCACCATAGGCACAAACTTGAAGATTATTTACATTCCTTATCGAAGACATATTTAAATTTTTATTTATAACGCAATGTATAACAATAATGCCTGTGCCCTCCTCCAAAGTCATTTCAAAACCTTTACTAAAGATCATGTAATCTAACTTAGATATTTATTTATAAACATTCTTGGACAATATCCATTACATCTTAATCATTCTGTTTACAACTATTTGTTAAACTCATCGGATACAAATAGACAGGATAACGTTCGTATTTATAGTAATTATACGGGTAAGTAGTTACAACAGCACATAAATATTTCTCATATTGATAACAAGGAAACAAACAGGAAATGTGAATATTGTTTAATGTTATGATATTGGATTGTTTTGATTCTTGTATTATTATCATCTTTCAGTTTAACATAGTTTTGATCTTGCGCCCGTTAAAAAGTTAAGAAACAAAAATCAGCTTTCGTTTCTAATTAGCAAATGTTTTAATGTTTCTAATTTTTAGGAGGCATTTTAATAAAATTAATGTTATTTGGTTATGAAAATAGAAAAGACTTGATTTTAAAATACAGGATTTGCCTAGTTTAAACGCTATGACTTAATTTCAATATGAATTTATACAGTGCTGAATAACTTTGTGGGAAACGAGCATTGTTATAATAGGCTTTGTTTAATAAAAATTACAATAATATGATAAGCAAAAATATCTTAGTCTTCTCTAATTCCTTTTAGTCGTCTCGTCTAATTAATTCTGTCTTATTTTATTACTTCTTTTCAGCCCTTATCACAGTTGTTGTTCTCTATATAAATGGTAAACACCTGTCGAACTATAAACAACAGCGGTAGAAACCCAAACAAGAGCGGCTCAACTAGCCCCCGACTAATTATTTCGTACGGTGCAAAATAAATATTTGCTAAGATGTGGTTATGAAGCGTTCAACCGTTTTTTGTTTGCTTAGTTTACGACTGATAACTAAATATAGATGATTAACCTTCGACACGCGCGGTCAAGCGCTGTCTCATTCTATATTGTGTGGTTCAACGCAATTACTCGGCGTATGAGCACAGTCCAGTCGGTGCGTCGCACTCCGCCGAAGAACGCGTCTCCACGTAATAGAAGTTTATCATTAAGTAAAATGATTTATTTAAGTATAACGTGTTTACTTCTCTGTACTCTCGCTGTGATAGCGGACTTTCCACATCCACTCTCAGATGATTTCATCGACTTGATCAATTTAGAACAAGATACATGGAAAGCGGGTCGAAATTTCCCATTAGAAACGCCATTTAATCATATCAAGAAACTTATGGGTGTATTGAAAGACGACCACTTCTCCAAGTTGGTAACAATAGAACATGAAGCCGAATTTATAGCAAGTTTGCCGGAAAACTTTGATCCGAGGAGCAAATGGCCTAATTGTCCCACTTTAAACGAAATTAGAGACCAGGGGTCTTGCGGAAGCTGTTGGGCATTTGGTGCCGTGGAAGCAATGACCGACCGTATTTGCACATACTCGAATGGTACGAAACATTTTCATTACTCAGCAGAAGACCTTCTTAGCTGCTGTCCCATTTGTGGACTCGGATGTAACGGTGGAATGCCCACCCTCGCCTGGGAATATTGGAAGCATTTTGGGCTTGTTTCCGGTGGCAGCTATAACTCTTCTCAAGGATGCAGACCCTACGAAATCCCGCCTTGTGAACACCACGTTCCTGGTAACAGATTGCCGTGCAGTGGCGATACTAAAACACCGAAATGTGTTAAAGAATGCGAATCAGGTTATAACGTTGCATACAAACAAGATAAACACTACGGCAAGCATGTGTACTCTATAAGGGGAGGCGAAGATCACATAAAAGCGGAATTGTTGAAGAACGGACCAGTGGAAGCCGCTTTCACTGTATACGCGGACTTGCTTTCGTACAAAAGTGGTGTTTACAAACACGTCGCAGGCGATGCCCTCGGGGGACACGCAATCAAAATATTAGGGTGGGGAGTTGAAAACCACAACAAGTACTGGCTCATTGCGAACTCATGGAACAGCGATTGGGGCGACAATGGATTCTTCAAAATTCTAAGAGGTGAGGATCACTGCGGCATCGAGAGTTCTATTGTTGCTGGGGAACCTTTGTTTAACTGATTTGCTCGTACCGATACATTAATAAGCATCTTTTTTTTATTTGCATAGACTAGTGCTTGCTTATAATCCCACCTTGTGGTAAGCGGCGATGTAATCCAGGTGGTAGTCTTTCATTAATGTACTATTCTTGTAAAAAAATATTAATGGCAAAAGAACTATCTTAACGTTCTGTAAACACTCATGATCTTATTTACACAATAAAGTTAATATTTGTTAAAATTAATTTTAAAACCATTTTATTAGTATTAACTAACATTATTTATATTACTCATTATAACTTAACATTAGGTAATTAAAATTAATGTTATAATAATTATATGTTTGACAATTTTAAATGATTTTTTATTTCTGTTCGCATGTTTTTATAGTTTTAACAACGTTTAAAAAAATATCGTAACATCAACGAAAGAATTGATAAACAGAAACTGGTTAGGACTTATATGATTGGTAACCAAAACGATTTTAATGTTAAGGTTAAACCTATGTAAGTTTTATAAAACAGAAATTAAAAAATAAAATACTGAAAATAAATAAGGATTATTATTATATTTACAAATGTAGCAATATATATACATATTCTAATTTGTTCTAAAATAACTGAGTGCGTCTTTACTGAAGACATGTAATAAGCAAATACAAAATTATAAATTCTCGTTATTAAGTCGATGTAAAACAAATCGCAATGCTTCGTGTAACCTCGATGTTCAAGTGCGCTTGTTCAGCAAAATCTGTTACAATTGCCAATTATTAACGAGAAAACTACAGATATATGGATTTTAAAGTATGTCAAAGTTATATATGTACTTCAAAATATTTAACGTTTGATTAAATATTTCCAGATTTCATAAATCAAATATTGCATGTATTTGCAATATATGAAACAACCGTGCTTTAACGATTATGTGGCATTTGAAACTGGGTTATAACAATTTAATATTTCAATAATGTTATCACAGACAGTGCAAAGTGAAACCGAAGTACATAAATAATTTAATATCGCACTACGTATAATTAAGATACCAAGACACTCATATGGCAATATCAAACAGATGTTCTGTTTTAATTCGTTTTAGGTATCAATATCGCTGTTGGAAGATAAACTTTGTTATTATTATCTGTCAACATACAAAAATCAAAAAATAATATAATTTCAAAATTTTAAATATATTACAGATATTAATTATCAAATTAATGCAAATCAAATTTATTTGCATCATGAGTAGGTATATCGTCATAAACACAATCGTCCCGCGGTCATTTTTATAACCTTAAATTTCTAATAACGGATATTTATTGTAAAGTATTTTAACGGGTAAACTGTTGTTTGCTAATAGTTTCTAGTAATACCCAACTACTTGACGCAAAATTCAATTCAAAGATTTCGACTGATGATATTCAGACAGTCTCTGCAAAGTAATTACAATTTGAGGGGACCGTCTTTTGGGGATTTGGTCAATTACAGCAATATGGCGAATGACAGTGATAGATCACTTTTTCTTAAATTGAATAGTGCCCTTCATTCACCGACTGACGGGAAGAGAGATAAAGATGTTTTTGAAAATACTTTAACCTTTATTAAACTCTTTTCTAAATTATCAGGTTTATTTTTATCTTTTTGAAAATGGTAGACGGGTTTAGGAAAGGACATTTCATTTTAACTCTAAAAAACTTTTTGTATTTATAAAACAATTTCTTTTATACTTACATTCAAACTATAAAGATATAACCATCACCGTAAGTCATATGTCTGACGGGTATTGGTAAACAAACTTGACTGTGTTCTAAAATGAAAAATACTATAATTAAGTCCGTAACGAGTGCATTGTGGTGCTGAAGAAACTTCTTAATCAGCATCACATCGTTACGGCAGACGTGTTACTTCCCATCAGATGAACGTTGTGCTTGTCTCGTCGTTTACTTGTACAATAAAAGCGGGCATTAGTATTAATTTTACGCGTTTATTTTATTTATATACACAGTTTAAAAACTCTCCCACATTTCACTTAAAACTTCTAGACCGCGCTTAGCAAGTTATAATGTTAATGAAATGCGGAAAACGAATACTTTTTGCTGACTTTAAACCACAGAGGTTTGAATTAGCTGGAGTATATCAGCGTTGAGTCTGTCGCATTATTTAAAAACCTTATTGTTTATTAAATTTAAATAAAATTTTGTTCTAATAATCTATAATTTATGAGTTATAGCTACCTTCAAACAAGCTAGTAATTAGGCATTAGGTAAAAAAACTGTAAAATGCTACCAGATCGAACATAAGCATACAAAGACTACATTCTATTATTCATACATTTTCTTTCTTTCTATACGCGTGGAACTCTGCTATAATCTCTAGCACATACCATAGTTGACAACCTACTAGCAAATATCTGCGGAAATACTGAACTTTATAATTTATTACTTCGTATCGCTTTAACTGCCAAGTGGTTACGTGTTTGCCTTGTAACACGAAGATCACTAATTTGATTCTAGGTTGGATTGATAACGAGGTTTTTCGAACCATCTGGTTAGCTACCACCATCATATTGCAAATTATACCAGGTGGTAGGTCTCTGTTGCCGGAGACCGTCTGGGTGGGTACCACCGCAGCTCCTATTTCAA
Source organism: Byasa hedistus (assembly GCA_029286795.1). Taxonomy (NCBI): domain Eukaryota; kingdom Metazoa; phylum Arthropoda; class Insecta; order Lepidoptera; family Papilionidae; genus Byasa; species Byasa hedistus. The sequence goes on from JAGSMW010000001.1 coordinate 5,588,055, forward strand.
CCGCCAAATAGTAGTGTGCGAACATTACTGTGTTCCGGTTTGAAGGGCGCTGTAGCTAGTGTAATTACTGGGGTAACGAGACTTAACACCTTATGTCTCAAAGCGACGAGCGCAATGTGGTGCAGTGTGTACCATCTTAACTCGCGCCGCATTGTCATGGGCAAGCGTATCACTTACCATCAGGTGAACGTCTTGCTCGTCTCGTCGCTTAGTAATTTAAAAAAAAAAAATCTGTTTTCATAAAAGCGCTGCGTTCCGGCTATCAAGATATGAGACACCAAGAGTATTCTTGGCGAGCACAATTCAACATCTACGACCTCAATGACCCTCAACCTTTGAAATTGAGGCCAAACGTTAGTTCATTGTAGATAAAAAGTTTTTGCAATAGCAAGCCGTTCGTTGAACCTTACAGCTCTCACGAAATATTTATAGTTACAATACAAACTAGGCGATAATATTTATGCACGAATTTCTATTTTTTTTACTGAATATGGGAACAGTACAATGAAATAAAACGAAACTTTAAAATCCCGATAACTCTTTATTATAACTACCAAAATTTATTCTATTCTTAAGAAGCATGCGACAGTTGACAAAAAAAAACATCGCGCCCCTAATTACGTAATTCTGGGCAAGTGAAGTAATAAACAAAATCATTGTAAGTCCAACCAATATATTATTATTAAAATCTATTACATACATCAGTAGGTGCTGTGCTATCTCATGCTTCGAAAGCACAGAGACATCGTAAAACTATGACTAATAATAATAAATTATAAATAAAACTAATTCGCTTAAACCTAAAATATCACAAAACATGACTGATCACTTTCTATAACAATTTGATGTCATCCGAATTAGAAACGTGTCAAAACGCGCAAAATACTCAATTTGAAGTGGTAGAAGAAATGTAGAAATATAATTCAAATATAACATTACTAACATACATTAATACTTTCGTGAGCAATCAGTCTGTTGAACCTTATGATAAAGAGAAATAAAATTAAAAGTTCATCAAGCTAGGTTAAGAAAGAAGTAAACAATACCATGTTGACATTCGAAAAACTTTAGAAAATATTGTGGTAAAGAGAATAATTATTTTTTAATAAAATTCTTTGTTATTATATAATAAGTATTTACGGAATATTCAACTGGACTTTAATTTCAACTTTGGCAATACTTTAAGGAAAAGTTAATAAGTAATCTATGTATATATTTAATCTTTTTATATATCATCTTAATCAATTGATATACATCCACCGATTGACACAAGCCTTCCTCTAAAGTTCTCGACAATGACCGGTCCTGCGCTAATGGAATCAGCGGCTTCTAGCGACCTTCACCAGTTCGTTCATCCAGTTTGTGGAAGGCATTCCAGCACTGCATGTACAGGTATAGACTATACATAAGCCTCAAAAACAACAATTTATGTAATAAATATTTATCAGCGAAATTTCGTCAACTAAACGAACGATAATAAAAAGGAATTTTTCCATTTAACATGACCAATGACCAAGAACTGGATTAAATTGATAATTTTCAAATGGAATTGTTGGCTATTTACCAGTGTCATTGAAGAAATTTACTTAAAATGATTTACAACTGTTGTTTTGGTTATATATTATTATTCTAACAGGCATTGTTATTAATAAGTTTAAATTAAATAACAATTTGTCTTTACACAAGTTTAGAAGTACAAATCGACTGAATTTGCTTTCTCCAGATATATAGACGAACATACAAAATTTACATAGTAAATTTATTTGTTGTTATACAATTATAAATGTTTAAATTCATTTCTTATGAAAGGACATGTCGACTTCATGAATATAAAACAATATAAGACTTATGTTGTAACTAGACCGTAGACTACATGTTTTAAATATTATAACAATACAAATTATACAGAAACATGAAAACGAATTTGAACAATAGTTATTTAAACTACCAGCAAAGCCATTTTTTTATATTTTCATTGAATAATAAAAAAAAACGTCTCTAAAACACACGAAATTATTAATTTAATTGGAATCCTTAAAGCTCATACTCGGTTTAAATATAAAGATGACTATTACAAATCATTTATTCAACACTAGAACAGTACAATTAATTCGTTCCCCCGCAGAGGACCTTACGACATGGAATCGTATCTGGTGTCGCAGGTCAGAGGGTCATTATCGTTGCCGTGCCTAAAATTAAATGCGTTCCTAAAACTGTCCCTAAGTCTTTCAGTGAACGTTTTATAATCTAAGTGAGCTTGCTGACCAAATTCAAAATCGGCAACCTCTATGGTATATCTGAAAAATATCAAGAATAATTTGATGAACACTACTACAAAATATCTTTGTGTGAATTTGGCTAACACTAATATCTAAGTTATACCTTAAATTCACACAGTGTCAAGTTACAATGAAGCTGTAGATGAAGCATGCTTGACTGCGGAATACTCTGGCTTTCACAACTTCACAGATGGAACAAAGCAATGGTGTAATGGCGGCAGATTAACCCTATGAAAGTGGTGGCTAAATAACCACGCAGGTTTGAAAAAATACTACCACCAACCAAAATACACATGTGGCTTCAGAAATGAATCAAGGACCCCCATGTTACAAGACAGGTGGTCAATGATTGTGATACAAAGCCATACAGAATTAAAATTACTGTGATAGCTACTTTAGTTGTAATCTTGGAATAGTTTTTATAAGGATTTATTTATTTTATATCTTTTTTGGTAATAATGTATATGTTTAAAGCCAGAAAAAATTATTGAAAATCTGATATTACCTTGACCGATGCTGGTAGTAAGCTATTCCAAACACTACCAAAATTACCGCTACAAGACAAAACACCACCGGCACCACAATTACAGATAATTGGGCGTGGATAACAGCTAAAAAGAAAATAAACAGCAACATTAATAAAAATTGTAATTTTCAACAAATAATTAAATGATCGAAACAGGGCTCATAATTTAATACTAGGTTTTTTTTATAGCGCCAACAAGCTAATACTTGACTTTAGGGTCACTGGAAGGCAGTGGGTGTTCACACAGAATACTCTGGCTTTCATATGTTGTGGTAGATTTAGAATATGCGGGATGTAGCTAGCCATGCCAGTCTGAAAATATTAATCAAACTCCTAAACAAGTAGAACCGAAATAGAACCCAGGATTGCCCATGTTGCACACAAACGCTTCACCAACTCGACGAACTGTTAAATTTTATCTAAAAAATTGTGAAGATTACCTTTGTATATATTAATAGTAGCCCTTGTTACAAATTTCCCGACATCGTTTTCTAACACCACAACGACAGTGTGCTGATCACTATCTGAGAAGTAGTGCACCAGTGGAAAGGCATTTGAAACAGTTTTAATTTTATAAGTACATGTCTCGTTTCCAGTTACGTTATATTGACCTTCTTTATAAAGGGCGCAATAGTTGAACGGAGGTGACCCCGTATATTTTACTTGCAGGTTCAGAAGATCTCCATGTTGCAACCAATTGAGACCAGTTATATTAGCTGTGGATATTTGTTCTGAAACATAATGAAAACATTTGTAGAACGGGATGCAGTGTTTATCATCCTAACTGGTAGTAGGTCTCTGTTGATAGAGGCCGTTAACATAGCTACAACTGCAATACTTATTTTGGCCATATATAGTACTGCGCAATTGTTACTGAACATGTCTAAATAGCTGTTGCACTTTGAACATGATGGTTTCGTCACAATATTTTCTTTCATTTGAAGCTCAAACTCGGTGGAAAACAAATTCGCGACTCTTTACAAAATTAAGCGACTACAAGCGCCGTACAAACTGAGCTATTACAACTTCATGTTACTATTTACAAAAAAAATCTATCACCTCTTATGCTTATAGTTTCTTGATAATGGCCATATGTGTACGATTTGCCAATTGGTACTATACTTGAATTATGACATATATAATCCTTTGTTGAATTATTTCTTTTTTTCATTATTGTTCTGTTGGAAATCATACGCTTTGCCAGTTTATGGGTCATTTGTGATGCACTCTCTGTTGCATCTAGTTGTGTTAAGGGCTTTACAGAGGTGCTAGGAGTTGTAGCATCGGTAACTGCGATTATCGGTTTTGAAGTAGTTGTAAATGTTGTGGTATTAATAGGAGGAGCGGCTGTTGTAGTGGTTGTAGTTGTTGTGGTAGTGGTAGTTGTAGTGGTGGTGGTAGTTGTGGTAGTGGTCGTGGTGGTAGTGGTAGTTGTTATTGGTGGCAATGGCATGTTGTTCGCTACAACTAGTGCGTCTATGTAATGATCACGCATTGAATCCCGGTATGTGTAGTTTAAAGACATATCTGTAGTTTGATCGATATAAATGCAATCTATGAACCAATATGTAATAATAGTAGATGCATTGTCCTTCAGAAATTGCATTTCATTATCAGGTATTTTTATGTAATGTAGGACAGTTTTGTTAACTGCTACAAAATTGTTGGGTCTATCATTATTGTTCTGATTTAATACCAAATTCCCATTTAAAGAATCTGGAACAATAAAATTATATTAATTAAATTTGTCTAATTTTTACAGAAAATTCAAAAACAGATGGCTGAAGATATATTATTTAACTTATACTACTAGTGATTTAAAATGGATTAGTTACATCCAAAAAAAAAAAATGTGAATATTTGATATACACTTCAGGTAACATTATTGAACTATAAATTAAATATGTTTTTTTAAAACAAGTTTAATTTGCATATTAAGTAACTTGTTCTACCAGTTTTCATTATTGGTTTGCAGCAATAAAATAGACATTATTAAATTCAACTCCTAGAAGCTTATAATTCAAAAATATGTAATAAATAGAAGATACACTCTATTTTTGTACACACCATAACAAACTATCTTAATAAAAATATAAAAGATAGAGATTTCGAAATATAGATATTTAGCACTTGTGCTCACATATACATATAATGTCTTATTAAAAGAAGTTTTGTTTGTCTAAAAGACTCTCAGAGATTTGTAAAACACCAATGAGGTATAACACCAATTCAACTAATTAATATCCACTGTTGTATAGATAAACATTATTTGTAGTGTTTGCCATACTCACCACACTCAATGTACTGCTTAATGAGTGCTGCATGTTACAAAATGGTCACAGTAAAAGCTACTGCTTTTCTATTAGAACTTGTCCCTTTAAATTGCTTTTTAAATCATTTGTAGAATGGCCAAGATTTTCCATCAACCCATCCCAATGAACTCCAATTTGAAAGCATTTATAAGTCTCTGTCTTATACAAGTTACAAGATTTTTATTTTTAATAACAAAAAACTTACCTGTCAACTTAAAAGTGCTGCTTGCAGAGGCTACAAAGTACCAACCCCCAAAGAAACTTTTCATTAGCCTTACTCTCATGGTGTATTCTCCTGCCTCATATAACTCTTTAGGATACTCCACAGTCCACTTTGATTCATTTGAAGATAATATAAACTGAAATTGAATAAGTAACATATTAAAACCTGCTAAAATAGTACATAAATTGTAATATCACCTAATCAACTTCTTTTTGACACCACTAAAAAACTCTTGGACTGTTTTCAGTGTGTTTATCAGATTAATAAACTCACTGCTTCTTTTAAAACAATGATCAAAATTTATTTATTTTTTTGTTTATTATAATACTTTACAGGTGTTGAATATATTTTGCTATTAAATAACAAAGCAAATTGACAAATACAAAATAAAACAAATGCTTATTCTCTATTAAGAGTAATTTTCAACTAAACTTGAAAAAGTTACAATCATCTTTACTTAACATCAAACTTTTTTAAAAGAGTTTTAAAACATTTTCCACAAGTTTTAATTTTAACTTTCTTTCTAAACATGAAATAAATCTATGAACAGAGACAATCTTGTTCTACATATCATACATATTATCTGTAGAATACTTATTTTGAAAAATGCTAAACATAACCATTACATCTTGTGTCTCAATTAAAACACAAAATCTAACCATATGATTTTAGACTTAATTTGATGTATTTTAGACAATATATAAAATTTACTATCATACTATATATTTTTAATTTCAAAATTACTTAAATTGTTTCTGGCTATCTATCTTTTCAAATAGGTTTTAATGACAAACAGTCACTAGTTTCATTACATAATATCATATTAAATCTTGTTAAAAAAAATTCGTGGTTCTAAAAATTGTAATAAAAACTTAAATTACTTACAGTAGAGACATATATCTCCTATTAAATTAAATAAAGTCCTTACTTTTTGAGATAGGTAGACTTGATAAATTTATTAGTAAGTTTCAAAACATCTATTATCCAAGAAAAATGGAAATTATAAAAATATTAATAAAAATAAATTAAGTTAACCTCATCCTGGTGTTGTGGCTGAATATCATCCCAAAAAACATACTTCAGACTTTCACCAGCGTACCCAAATACACTTGCAGTAAAAGTAATCTTAGAGCCACGAACGGCTGGACCGTCATTGAACAGTGACACGTTTAGAATGCAGGAAACTAAAAAGATACACGTTTTACTTTTCTTATAATAATAATTCAAAATATACAACTGTAAATAGTATAAGTTACTAACCACTTTTACAAATATACATAAAACTTATGATAAACAAAAAGCGAGACATTTTGGAGAAAATATGATAGATGACAAACGCATTGATCGCTAAACTGGTGGTAAAAACTCTTTTAAAATTAATCCAATTGTCTAAAAGTGTATTTCAATCAACTAAACAACGCAAAATAAAGTAATATCATTATGATACAATGCAATACAACCAGTTTTGCGTCACCACAGACTTTGACAATAGGTATGTTGATGACATGTTGGGTATGACAGTTAATGGAATTTGTGTATACTAAATTGAAGAATTTGTTCAACTTTGATTAAATTTCTAGTTATTAGGTAGTAAATATAATATGGAATAAAATTACAACAGTTATATTTATAGGACTTGAGTAAAAAGTTACAACAAAACAACGTACACAAACTAAATATCAAATGCTCCAAAAAAATACGTACATAAAATTGAAAAAAAAAAACAAGCTAATTAAAAAAAAATTCTGGGTTATATGTGCAGGGCACTTATGTATTTTAACGTGACAACGTCTATTAATTATATCACAAAAAATTTTGATAATAAATTTTATTATTCTTGTTTGACATGTTTATCGGGTTACAAATCAAGTTATACTAACTCTCAATTATATTTGTTAGGGATTTTATTTCTAATTATTATTGAGCAATAGAATACATCTTTTACTTTCAACCAATTCGGGCAAACGCATACCGACTTAGCGGTCGGCGTAAGCCACGCCCACTTATGTGCGGGACATTTCTCAGCACGCGCGTCCTATCTTATACCAATTTAATAGACGTTGTCACGTCAAAAAAAAATTGCATTAACGCGTCTTGCTACTACTTAATGAACCACGCTAATACTAAAATAGCTCACGTATATGCATACACAGAGATGCGATCACATAAATCGATTTTCAAAAAAGCACCCGCGAACTTTAACGTAATTGTAGGCTTTTATATCGGAATTTTTATATTTTAAGCCTGTTAAATTCTCCATATAGATTTTATAACTTTTATAAAAAATATTTTATATTTTACAACATTGCGTACAATAATAATAATTACGTTAACACGACTAATTTGGTTATTGACATTAAGTTTTTTCATTATCTGTTCTTTATAAAAATATGTACATCTGCATTTTGTGTTAGAAAGGCATAGCAAATCAAAAGAATATTACACATATTTGTATATCCTACATCGCTATTTAGATGTTCTGAATATATGTTTAAAAAATTTAGAATAACTATGTTTAATTTTTAAAGTAGTGTTCGCAGTTTTCTGCTTTAAAAAACATTAAAGTATCTAAAAATGGCTACCGTATTTGATAGTCCTTTCATTCGACAACGTCTACATCGTTTGCGGCATCGTGATTTTGACTTGGATGAAGATCAGAGATTTGGCCGATGTGATTGTACGAGCTATTCATATTTTGTACTATCGATGGTTCTGTTTTCTGTTGGGACTGTTATAACAGTTTTGGCCCTGGGTGATACAGACGGTTACATATTAAGCAACTTAGGCCACATGTGGCTGGTTGGCCCGATATTTATTTGTTCTGGAATGATGGTCGCAGTTAAAAGTATGTTGTATCTACGAAGAAAAAGTGTAATACAAATGCTTTTACATCAACGTGCTATTATAAGGGTAAGTCGTGATTGATTTGTATAATTTCAACTTCAAATAAAAAAAAAATCATTTTGTGAATTGAAATATATTTATAGGAATAAAATATTGGTCATATAATTTAATTAAAGTCATTATTAATAACCTTTCAAAATTTGCTATCAGGAAGAAATTTATCTCTAAAGTAATTCATGTTTACATAGCCTTCACCCAATAACCATTTACCTTATCATATGCAAATTTAATACCAAGGATGTTTCAATTTGTTGGTGTTGATACTCGAAAGAATTATATTTTGTATGTACTAACAATTGAAAAATAAGAAACCAATTTCATCATGTCATTTTATACAGCAATTATAATTGTTTAACTAGGAAATCATATAATTCTGCAAATAATAAATACAAAAGTTAGTATACTGTCCACATAGATAATGAAAAGAGACAAGAGCATATAGTTTGTGTTTATTTATTTATTTCTTAATGATTCTCCCACCATACGCACATTAATATTTTTGAAGTAATAATTAAATGAGAGTCAAATTCTGATGACACATCATAAACTTTTAAGAAAAAAAATGAGGAGTATATAAGAAAAATATGATTCTGAAACCAATTTGGTAATTATGTTTTAGTAAAAATAAATACATTATTATAATGCTAAATGTTTAGTATATATCTGAAATAGATACCAATTTTTGTTATAGAATGTTTGCAAAGATAGTGGCTTTATTTGGGAAATTTTAAATAGTATTCTTATAATTAATATGAGAATCATGAAATTTGTTAACATTTGGATTGCTTTTTGACATAAATCAACATTTTTATAACATTGTGTTTATTCATACTGCATGTTTCTTGGAATTGTTTTGTTTATTAGTCATACAAAGATTCTATATAACTACTGGAACCTAGCAATGTTACAATGGTGATAGCATAAGTATGAAAAATGTTACTAACTTACATTCTCCACTACATGTGTTGCTATGAAATAAATTTAGGTACCTCCATGTTATGAAGCAAGTTCAAAGCCACTGAGCCATGGGTACAATGCAACTAAAAGTTTGTGTTTCATATGCTAATTTATGATTATATGCTGAGACCTTAGCCTTTTCACACTCATTTACATTAAAATATTTTTTACTTCAAGGACATGGCAGCTGTCCAAGCAGAACAAGGATTTGGAGGTCAAGTGCCAAGAACTGCTTCTAGTGCTACACTTCCCCCATCATATGATGCTTTAATTGCCAATGCTGCTACAAGCAAACCTCAACCATCTGGGTCAGAACCTCCACCACCTACATATGATGAAGCAATGTACTTAATTGCTGATGAAAAACTAAGTATGGAAAACAGAAATGAAAACAGTGCTAAACAGGAAACCAGTATCCAAACATCTAACATCAACAATGAAAATTACAAACCTTAAATTGAGTTACTTAACTTTTTGTTTTATAATAGCTATGTAAGTGAAACTTAATTCTTTACTTGTACTTATAGATTAATTTAGTCAACTATGTATATACATAGTATTCTCAAATGTGCCTAAAATATTGACCTTTTGCAATATTGTTAATAAGGATTTTTTTAGACTAAGAAGAGCCTTATAGCTTAAGATGAAATATACATTTTTATAAGGTTTTTATTCTAAACCTACAGCATCAAAACAAGCTAAGCAATGTATATTGAATAGAAATATATATTAACAGAGTAATTACAAAAACATTAACAACATACATATTATAATACACCACTTATAAAAGTTGCTCTTTTGTGCTTTTACAAACATAATTTTTATTATTTGTAAAAGTATATGAGAACCAGTTTTGGCTGGCGGGCATATGTTTTTGTAGTCAATTCACATTGAACATCTAAAGTGTTATCACATGATACATAGATAAGTGTGAACAATTTTGGTATATAAGAAATAATGTACATTCATTGTTCTTATCCAATTTTTCTCAAAATAAGTGCCTAATCTTTAAATAACATTATTTTTGTACATTAATTTTTTGGATGAAAAAAATTGTTAATGAGGTAAAGTACATGATTAACTTACTTTGTTATTGAATAAAATGATAAATGTATCATAGGTAAAAAAAGAAATGTTAACAACAAATATACTTTTTTTAATATAGTCAATAATGTACAGTTACAATGTTAAAAAGATTCTTGTTATTTGCTGTGTATTCAATATTGTATTACTTTAGGTAGTCAAAATGTAAGACAAGTTTTCAGTGATTCAATTTGAATAACTTTTAATGTTCTGCCTTATAGTATATGTAATTGTAAACTGTGATCAAGTTTTATATACAAGTGCTTTTTATAATGAAACAAGAAATTGTGTTTCATGAGGTAACAGTTTGTACAAGAATGTCAATCGATTGTTGACAAGTACTTTTTTATCACAGAAATGTATCTATCACAATAAACTTAGCTAGTTAATTGTTTATATAATAGTACCACAGAAAATTTGCAAATTTCTAAGCATTTTTTTTTTCTTTACAAAAACTGCTTTGCATTTCTCTTTTAAGTTTTTCTCACAATTAAAAATAACTTTTTAATAATAACTTGAAAAATTCGTACCATTTTTTTTTTGCTAAGATTTCTATATAAAATAGAGACAGTCTGAACCAAACCTCGAATCATTTAGTCTGTTTTGTGCATGATGTGAAGACTGATGCATTTACATACAATTGTTTGCAAGTAATTTTAAAGAACAATATTATTGTATTGTACATATAGTAGTAATTATGTTGATCTGATGAAGATGTTACTTCAGAAAAGTAGATTACATCTAAATATTTATTAATACAATGTTTTATTGTAGCTTTGGACCATTTACTCTAGCTATGCTAAAATAAGGTATTTTCTTTTTATTTATTCTTCAACATTTAGGGCTTATCTATATCAATTACACTTATGTATTAAAGAGGCTACTTTTGAACAATTGTAGATGACAAAAATAAAGGGACAATGTGATGACTGATGAAATACAGTGATACAGACAATATTTTGTAAACATTATCATTATCAATTTAAAAACAACAGTTGTTTGAATTACTGCATTGCATTTATCTAGTCAAATGGATTGGACCTATGATTAAGTTTGATTATATAAATATTTTCCCTGTACTTTAATACATATTGGTTTTCTGATTTATTAATGTGTTTTATTACAAAGGTAACCATTTTAATTATTAGCTGGTACCTTGCAGATGTTGTATTTGCAGTTTTTGTTATTGCGTATCTGAAAATGGAAATTTAGCTTATATCAACTGCCATCATTAGAATTGGTTAAATGATACATTGCAGCACTTTCTAGTATCGACATTACAACAAAAAGTGGTATCGTAATAAATAAAAACAAGGATAGGTAAATAAAATAAAACATTCTCCATTAAAAACTTCACATGCCTTCTTTTACTTTGTAAATGTTTTGTCTGAATGTCACTAGCTTCACATTGTACATTAAATTATAGTTACAAAATTCCTTATATATCTGATATATCTTCCAAAGTAATTTTGAAGACACCATCATTTGTTTTTTGTGTATTTCTTTATTAACCTGCAGTCTAATCTAAGTAATGTTGTGTTGCAATAGCTATATGCTAGTGAATCTTGTCAAAATGGGTCCAGCTGTTACAAATATTATTCATATGAATTAAGTAAAAAGCTGTTATATTTATATAGTTTGATTTAATTTTATTTTCTGTGCATGTTTTCAGATTCTGACAATGGTTCATTCATAACCTTAACATGAGTTTTTATTAAAAAATTATGTTAATCTGCCAAAATATTTAGCTCTATAACAAATATCTCTCAGCTGTGGCCACTGTACTATAAATACATCAGCAAAGTACTGAAGGATTTTTCCTGATAATGATAAAGTTCTTACACGACATAAACTTTCTATAAAAACAATCCTACAATCTAACAAAAAAAAACATCTTAACAAAAATGCTACACCACATACCGGTATACAAGTACCAGGTCCATTACATAAAATTACGTCTGGCTTAAATTTAAAAACAATAGGAATTGTGTACAAAGTTGCATATGTGGTACTAAATACAGACGATAAATATGTTTGTTTTACTCTTCTACTTCTGGGTATTCGATTTAATATATAATTGGTAGATCCATTTTCCAATTTATGTATTTTAACTTCGCTGCTAACGTCACTGTGGGCCAGAATATATAAGCGAGGCAGAAACTTTTTCATATTGAAATTCGATAACAATCTTAATATTTCTGTCGTATGACCACCAGATCCAATGCATACTATTGTTTTTAGTGTAGGTTTGAGTGTTATCAATTTGCACTCGGTTGTTAGAATCTTGAAAACAATAAAAATTATTCTCAGGATACATATTGTTAGAATGAAGAGAAAGAGTATTGAGTATAGATCCATGCCAATGAATTTCACATATACACGTAAGAAACTATTTCAATTTGTAATACAAAATAAAAAAATCTTGAAATTTTGCTCAATTCGTCTCGTTTTCAAACGGCTAAAGGTCTGATAACGTGGAGCCTACTCTAATATATATTTTTCACTTTACAAATTATTTGTTGCAAACAGAGATTTTTCAAACATCATATAAATAACTTTTATTCCATACACAAGAAAAAAAAAACTATTTAAACTTTCTTTTTATGAACATTTTTCTTTAACTTAAGTTTATATATACATTAGCTATAATATTAAGTTTTTCCTTACGACGAAAATTTAAATGTTTTTAAATTTTGATAAATATCCATTTAACAGTATTTAGTACGGTAAGTTACAAAATCGTTTTAGTTATTTCATTTTCGTTGTCTATAGTTTTTGTTAAATACTTGTACAAATAGTAATGATTTTCAGAGTTTTTTACTTTTGTAGTTGTCTTATCTGGTGTAGAAACACCATACATGTAAACCTTAGTAGACAGCGTGCAATTCCATTAGAAACATTTAATTTCAAGTGACAAATGTATTTTAATAATATGTGTAATATTCCAATTTAGTGTTGACTTAAATAAAATAAAAATGTGATTAAAATTTATGGCGCGAAAAACATTTCGGATTTGACATCTGTCACTAGGTATTTTAATCAGATATTTGTAAACATTAAACAAAAAATTATGGAAGAAGATAATAATGATGGTCCGTTTACGGTTTGGCAAATGTTTAATGCGCCGACTATGGTACTTTTTAATGACCTGGAAAATGCTGCCGAAGGTCTTGAACGAGTATTGACGTCAATTTTAAAACTTTCTGGGTACGTTTTAGAAAATGTTGTGTTTATCATTTTGTTATTAAATAACAATTTCTTACTTAGACCAATTGAATAACTTTAACTAGATCTGGACTTAAAATTATAGCTGCACTATTTTTTGTTTACTATATTTTATGTTGTTTATTTGTGGTGAGAATGGATATTTTACTGTAATTACATATATTAAACTAAACTCATATGTTACAAAAAACCCAAAAATTGTCAATTTGTAAATCAGTTGTTATTAATTTTATTTTTAGAGATTTTTCAGAAGTACTAGTTCCAAGACCAGGTTGTACAAAATGTCCAGATGCTTATTATTGTTCTTTTGATACTTGGTTACTTGGCCGGTTATTTTATGTTTGTTCAGTGAAGGAGTTGGATATGTAAGTAAAATGTTTCTAGTTGCTATAACAATTGCTTCATCAAGTTATTACAATGTTATGTTGTTCATGTGAAATAACCTTTATGAGTTCTCAAATATATCTTAACACCAGTAGGGATTGTAGTCAAGCATTAATCTTTAAGAGTTAAGAAAAAAATTATGGAGCAATGGAATGATGATATGGATTGGATGAATGAAATGATGTATGATGCTAGTAATTTCTGTGGAAAATGCTACTACTGTAGGTACTACATACTTATGAATTGTTTATTTACCCGGAAGTTTTTATCATTTTTTTGATTTCAGGATTCACAGGCAAAGTAAAGATGCCCAAGTAAAAATTATTAATATATTATGTATAAATGGGGCTTCATTCTATGATGAAATAATTTCTCACTATTACACAATTTTATTTGAACTAGTAAAATATTATAAAGACCAATTAAACAACCTAACCCCACAAGATCTAGAATTAAATCATTTCAAATGTGAACAAATAGACATTCCCAATATACAGTTGAATTTGGAGCCTATAGGTGTTAAAATTAAAAATATCAACACATGTATTTCACTGATTGATACAGTTTTACAATTATTATCTGAATGCATACCTCTTTCTTTACATCAAGTGGATAAAAACTTACAGGTTCTCAAAGAATTGTTTAGTCAAGTGTTGTTTATGTTAGAGCATTATGGTTTTCAAGTAAAACTATTTTCATTAAACTTTTTTTCCAACTTAATTGACAACATCAAAATGGTGACAGGAATTAATTTCCTAAACATTTTTCAACATACATACAAACAATTATTAAGTGGTGTTGAATGTATGGTGCAGTCTTTGGATATGCTGCTTGATAAATTCATCATAAACTCAGATTATGTTTCTAGATTTAACACTCTACTAATAAAGTTGTTAATAACAACTGAAGGATATGAAAATGAACACAAGAATATGCTTTTAACCATAAGTAAAAGTATTTTGAAGGAAACAGTTAACTCATTATTTACTAAAGATGTAAAATTATATTGTTTATCATTAAGTAACAAGATTGAATTACCTCAAGATGCATTGGAGATAGAAAAAAGAAGCTCTTGTGAAATAGATATGGTAGCAGAATGCTACTGTAAAAATATTTTGCTTCATATTTACCATGAGAATGGAAAATTTGAGAGGAAAATGCTAAAAGACAACTGGTATTACAAACAAGTTTTAGCAGTCATTAATTTTCTAGAATTTAGTGATAATAATGCAGATGTGTGTGTTCTCACTTTTAATTTAATGAAATGTCTATCTGGATTAAGGATAATACAGAAAATATGTTTAAGACATATGTTGCACTACCGAGATCATATAACCAATGATATGAAAATTTTTGAACAAGAAGCATCTAATAAAGTTTTTAATTCATTATTAATAGTTATTAAAAAACACGATTATTTTTTATTACAAGATGTTTATTGCTTGACATTGTTTCTTGACATAGTCTTAATTACTACATTATTAAGCAGTTATAAGTGTAACCGAAATAATTTAGACACAGCGGCAAATATTAAGAGTATAGTGCAAATCTTGTGTCTTCAGGGGTTCTCACAATCTTTGAATAATGTCATACATTACAGTGATCATATTAAAGTGCAGATATTAAAATATATACTGTTATCAAAATTTATTTTAAAAGTCCAGGGAAATGATGATTTGGAGAAATTTATGCTTCATTTAATCAATTCCATTTTAAAAAATAAAAATTTAAGTACATACTCAGAGGTAAGTTAATATTTTTGTTTTATTTACGAGAAAAAGAAATTATATAGTGCCAAAAATTTCATTACAAATAAGAATGTAAATAAATAAAAATAATTTTCACTCTTTGGTATAGTAATTAACCATTTGCCAAGTAATAGGGAGACCCCTAGTTCGATTCATGGGTCACATGTTTCTGGATTTGGACTTGAAGGGTTTTTTCCCCCTGTATCCATACTATTGTACATATTGTAATTTTGTTACTGTAAATAAAAAAAATATTTTTATTTTCAGGTTATTCCTATATGTCCTTTGTTAATCACTGGCAAGATATTATCTGTAAGCAAAGTTATTGGTGATATATTAATACCAGCTTTTCATTGTAAAGATTCAGAACTACAATCTTTATTGACTAGTATGATTCCAGTTATTTGTTGTATGGCTTTTTCTAGTTATAGTATTGTTCTCGGAGAGTCTTCTGTGGGTCATACTATATTCAGTAATAAAACACTAGATATATCAGTCATTTGTCATAATTGCCACAGCTTTTTAACAAGATTAAACAGTGATTATTTAGAGATGCATAGAGAAAATACAGACAGATCAGCATCTCAGATGTCAATACTTAATGGTTTAAGAAACATGTTTGTTAAATTTTTGAATTGGAAGCAATATGTTGATCTAGATAAAAGTCAATATTGGAAGCTTTTTGAGCAATTATGTAAACATTACAATGTTTTTAACTATGGTCTTTCGACTGAAGTTATCAATGAACAAAATCTAAAACACGGATTAAAAGCTATCAAACCATTTATTAACAATACAATGGTAAGTATTGCAATGAAGTTTGTAGCTATTTTTTTTTAATTACCAATGTTTTATTTACCTTTCGTTCCAGAGCCATGATAATGAGAGATACACACAAAGTAATGAAATTTTCTTATTGTGTGTAAATATTTTAGTAAAACAAACACAAAACAGCTTAGAGAGTAATAATTATTATCAACAAACTGAAACTTTAAATTTAGTAAAAGAGTTTGGTTTATGTGGCGATGAGAAAGCAGTATTGCCAGTAACAAAACTTTTTATATATTTTATTATGCACCCTCAGTGTGCTTTGGCACCTAAAGCAGTAGTTTTTTTAAGAGAAATATGTGAATTTCATGGATATACCCCCAATCAAATATATCATAGATATAAGAAAGATTATTGCAAGCTCTTTGTGGAATGCAGCCTCTTCAGTGGAAAAGAGTTTGCTATGTCATTACTAAAAGTTGTGAGAGCTTTCAGTTTCGTTGGCTATAGAGACTTTATTTCAAAAGATATTCACCATTTTTTACCATACTTAATACCATATTCAGTTACTATAGAAGAAGTACCATCGATGATTGAAGAAATTGCTTCTCTAGTACAATGTTCGGTATCGGACTTTATCATTGAAAGGTTCCCTTTTATATATGTCCATATTTATATGTATGAGACCAATACAGTGGCTGGTAAATGTTATAAAGTTATCGAATCACTGACAAGATGTACTGTTTCGGATCTTATTAGGAAGCATTTTAGAGTCATACTTACAGAGTTTTTATTGCAATATTCTTGTAATCCAGAAAAAGTATTAAATGCGTGTAGGTATTTAGCGTGCCATGATTCAGACTTTTCTACACCTACTTGCAATATGAAAATGAGTACTAAACAAATAGCTGACTTTTTAAATCCAAAATTTTTGGGTGTCCTGGCATACATGGACCAAAAGCTAGTAAACGCCAAAGTGGCATTGTCAGTTAAGCGAAAAGCTTTGGATAGTTTTCCCGATATGATGAATTTGATGGGAGTGAAATTCATAACACCGTTGAGGTTTAAAGTTCTCGCTACTCTGAGATCTGCTTTGCCTTTGGTCAAGGAATTTCCTAAAAAACTTGCCGATGCATGGGGTGCTTTTATTCATAATATTGACAGCATATCACTCGCACCATTGCTGTCTAATCTAGCTGTATCATTGTTACAACAATTTGAGTATGCTCCACAAGAAATAAATAAGATATTCCAATACCTCGTTTTGCAAAATGAGAATTTACTTAGCAATAATTTATCAGATCTGTTTTTCCTGGAAACTTCAAAAATTTCCGAAAAAGTAAAGACTACTATTAAAAAACATGTGAAAAGGACGCAGCCTGACGGATTTTTGGATACAATAAAATGGTATTTGAATCATTTGAATCATGACATTCCTATGATTAAAGCTAATGCTTTTGCACACATAGACATGTTACTTAAACACAACAGAACTGAAATACATAAAGCTATTTTTGGAGGAAAGAACATAGATTCTATTGTTGTAGAGCTCATAGATTGCTTATTGCTCGGTAAGACAAAACTTTATTCATATTGCGTATAATTGAACCTAACATAGTTTTTATCCTCACCGGGTCTAGCACTTGACTCTATTTTCAAACGATGTTAAGTTACAAAGAAGCTGTAGATGGTGAAGAGTACTCGCTTAAAATCCTCTAGTATATACCAGTGTTATTATAACGACATATTAATAATATTAGTAGCTTGTCAGGTGAGTGGGAAAAGCTTACCTACCAGAAAGAAAAACTCCACAACGCGTGGCTTCCGGAATCAAATCAGCGATCTTCATTTTATTAAGCAAAAGTTGAGCTATTGCGCCTTAGAAATTTAATATAAATAATACACACTTACCAACATTTGAAAAAACCTTATTTTTTCGTTTCGTCATTTCGTCTCGGTAGAGGGTGCTTTTTAGACTCACCAATATAATTATGTGGTGACTAAAATTGGTAATACTTAACAATTCAGTTTATTTAATTAGTTTCGAGTTTGTGTTAACAAAAGTCACACTTTTGCATTCCATTTGAACTTTGTACATACATTAGTGCAGCAACAATCACGTTTACACTCTAGCACCGAGTTCGCCACGGAATTTATGAACAAACTAGACCTTTAAGACCTGTTTTAGCATAAATAAGTCTCTCATTTAAAAAGACGAACCGCCCAGTCTTAATGGAAAAAACAACTTCATTGCTTAATTGTCTGTGGAGCTGACCTGTGTCAATTTGATTGAGGGCAGTTTATTAAAATTTTTAATGTTGTGTTTATTTGTTCCAGGTGTCAAGGACCCTGATCACAAAGTGCGGGAAGCAAGTGCTTCTTGTTTGGGTCAACTGGGAGCTATTGAGGCGGGTCATTTGCCTCGTCAGTATGTTCAGCCTGATAGATCACCGTTTGCTTTTTCTATAGTTGATAATTGTTTTGCCGCTACTGCACTGGTAGAGCTTTGCAGAGCCTTCCAATATGAAAAGGACACTACGGTGTGTGATATCATTTTTTTACCTTCGACTTACGTTTATGAGCATGAATGCTTTCATCATTGTTGATGAAAAAAAATGTTTCTTATTACAATTTACTTTAATTTACAGAATATGGATTGTTACGCATTAACAATTCAGGAGATACTGAAGGTCCACGAAATATCACCAATGGGCAGTAAAAAGGAGGTGTGGGATAGTTTCCCAGAAAATATGCACCAGATTATGCATCCATTGCTTAGTTCTAAGTATGTTTGGATAACTCTAACTTTAGTACCATCAGTAAATAATAAGAGCGAATATCATAATATCGAAAACAAGATTTTTCAAGTATCACTCCTTTATTATAAATTGATTGTCATGTATGAATTTTTTTTCTTTCTCTTGAGCATCTGGTCCAATCCTTTATATTGTTTTGCTGCCAGGATTTTTTGTTAACATCCAGTCTTTTGGCTTCAACTTTTCCCTTAATAATACATTAAAGTGTGTGATGTCTGTCTTGCAAGGCACATATCTAAGATGTGTAAGATGAAGCTTTAGATTTTAGCTTTAACATGCTGGTTTTAGAAACACGCTGTAAAGCAATTTACCTTCAACCTTTAATTCACTGATCTGTTGAAAATACACGTCTCTGAGTATTATTACATTATTTATAAATTTTTCGCATATTAGTGCAAAAAAATCCGCCGATCATAAAAAAAAATCATTACTATTCCCACAATTTTCCTTCACAAGTAGTTTCTAGTGAAGTTTAAGTAATTTTTTAATAATAGTTTTTGTATTTTAGGTACACATTGGCTTATCCTTCACATCCGAAGAAGACACATCCCCTTTTTGGTTCTATACATGCAACTACGTTTCTGGAATGGGCTCACAAGTAAGTTGATACAAGTAATTTTATAGCAAAGTTATTTGTGTCTTCGGTTCATCACTTGTATATAATTATTGTTTTAATATTTTAGCTGGACGGGTCAGTTGATATCACAAATAGAATCTAAGAGCATACGCGATTTCCTCCGCGACGTGCATCCAAGCATGCGACGCGACGTGCGGACACTGTTCCTCTTCTTCCCTTACGTTCTTTTACATGCTATTATGTCTAACTCGGCCGCACAGTATGTCCAAGAGGAGATGATGGCTGTTATCGGTGTGTTTCTATGTTTAATACATTGCTTATAATAATTTGGAATTATAATATTTACGGGAAAAAAGTTGCTGCTGCCGAACACCGTCGGTTCACTGCAGGTCCTGTTTATGCCGCCAAATAATAAAGTGCAAAAATTACTGTGTAAGAGAGTGTCCAAGAGTGGTGTTCTCATTCGTAAAATAATATTTAACGTCATATGGCCCAAGGCTTCACAATAAGATGAACGTAATGTTCGAGTCGATGCTTTGTCGAACAAAAAAAATGTTGAAGTCAATCACCGTGGTCTATGTTTAACTGACTTTTTAATTCGTAATGTTGGATACCTTTTATAAAATATATTTTTTATTAGATTATTATTTATTATTAAGATGGTTTAATTATTAGACTCAATTATAATAAATATAATAGGACATGAAAGTTTCGATGCCGACGGCGCAGCTTCATCTGAAAGATCTAAATATAAAACGTTGAGGCATATAAGTTTGACGCCGAACATTAACTCTGTACAGGCTGAAGAAGGAAATCAGGTAAATAAATAATAGGATAACACTTGATCTTAAATTCACTTGGTGTTAAGTGACAATGAGGCCGTATTTTGTGAAGAAAGCTAACTTAAAATACTAGCAAAAGAAACACTGTAATGCTGATGTGACTGCAGATATAGAATAGGAGGGTGGTAGCCAGTTAGGCTACTGCCCACCAAACTCCAATATATCTGGTTTCGCACCAGGGACCATCGTGTTAAGGCAGTCCGCGTAGCCACTGCGCCAAAAAGCAGGCTATTATTAGAAGACTTGATTATATTTTTTTTTCTACTTTTATTATTTGTACAGTTGTACCTCATATTTTTAATAAAAAATTAAATAACAAAAAATAATAACAAATAATTAATGATTCATTATTTCCTTTCAGAGCAAATGTAGTAAAACCGTATATACGTTGTTCGATTTCCTGAATCGATGGCTTTTAGAGTGGTGTCATTTGAAGCAGCGACCGACGGAAAACGAGAATTACAAGTAAGTTTTAAATAATATAATTTTTTAAAAAAGTCTTGCTATGTGATCATGTAATACAATTAAAGGTGGTGGTATATATACATATATATAGTGTTAATTTTTTTTCTAATGATTTATTATATTTACTTGAATATTACACAAAAATTTAATATTGCTGATTCTACCGCGTTTGTTTAAACAATTTATTATTCTGACTCGACCTGAATTAGCCTGGGTACAACCACAGTGTTGGTTTCCTGTTTTTAATTAAATTCCATCAAATACTAAGCGTACCAAACGCGTCAACAAATAATAATTAAGCACAAAAATCACTAAATATTATTGTAATAATATTTTTATTATAATTACCACCTGCTTATAACTATATTTGAAATTTAAGATCCAAGAAACTTAACATAAACAGTTGCAGGCACACATGTATTATGAATACTTATTTGTAGGTACTTGATCGATGTATATATTTTTCTAAGATAATCAATATTATTTTTTCACTTTATATAAATGTACGGGAACATATATTTAATTGTAGTAGTAACAGAGACATTATGCTTTATTTCAGAGCGATATGTTCCTTCATGGAGAAATTTGATAAGTTGATTATAGCACGTGGAAATTTTGCCTGTGGCGAATTGGAGCGGGCGTTGCAGTACCTAGAGATTTATATGGATGAGAGAAAAGACCGCATGCAGGAGCAGTTGTCGTTGCTGGCGGAAATATACGCTTTACTAGACGAACCGGACTCCGTTGCCGGTTTGTTGGTCCTTTGTTTAAATGTACGGCGCGGTGGTGATATGTTTATGTATTCGCAGCCCATTTATGAATTCGAATGCCTATGATCACGACGAGTAGGATTCTCTGCAATAATAAAAAAAATAGATTATGTCATTAAATTTCCTTTATAATTGCATTGGTTCCAGGAATTTTATCTATTAAACGATCTGAGCCGTCGTTAAAGGAGTTGATACTTGCTCAAGTGGTTACCGGTAGGCTGCAAGACGCCGCACTATGTTACGAGAGACTCGCACAAGAAGGTCAACTCGATAAGCACAGCTTGCAGGTAGTGTTTATTTAATATATACCGAGACAAGTATTTAAAAATTATAAAGACTTAATCTCGTATACCAGTTTAACTGCTTAAATAAAAGTGAATAACTCTGGTAACTTTGTACATAAATAGATTTACATAATAAATTTATTTTTCAGGGTATGATAGACTGTTATCTAGATCTAGATCAGCCTTTCACAGCATATCGACTATTAAGCGAACGTGATACCGATGATAATGTGATGGAGCTGGCCGCTGAACCCTTGTGGAGATTGGGACGCTTTGAACAACTTGAGGAATTAGCACGGAAACCGATAGTAAGTTAATAGTATTATTATTGCTTAGCCATTGCGCCAGAGTAAAAGATAAACTCATGGTCACCTTTATCACTGGCGTCAGCCAGTCATGGCAGCACAGGGCCGATCGGTGCAGAGAGCTATGGGAAGGCTTATGTCAAACTGTAGATGTCTATCAGCTTACGATGATTATTATAATATATAACATATTATTCATTTATTACAGTACATTATATGTCATCTACCTAGTGAATCAAAAAAATAGTGAAATTTTAATAAGTTTTATTTTAATGTCTATTTGAAAGAATTTATGTTAAAAATTTTCTATGAACACTTGTAGTATATTACTTTTAAATATAATTACTCGCGGTAGGACACTTTTGATGGAAACCGTTAAACCGAATATTACTGTATTCCGCTTAAGAGAACTCTGTAGCTAGCGTAATTACTTAGATATCATGACTTAATATCTTGTCCTTAAGAGACAAGCACAATATGACGCTGCACCAACACTGCACCGTCTTAACTAGCGCCATATACTTGTGGGCAGGCGCATGTATCACATACCATCAGGTGAACTTCCTGCTTATCTTGTCGATTATAAAAAGGCAATTAATTATAATAGCAACATTATTTTTAGCCTCCATCACGTGAGAATTGGGGTCTCCTAATGGGACGTGTTCTTATATCATATCGTAATCAGGATCATGAATCATTTCTAATATCGTGTAAAGATGTGGCCGACAAGTTACTGTCTCAAATAAACGGTAAAAGCAGAGGCGAAAGTGCGTTACGGAGTGGGTATCAAAGTGTTCTCGGACTGCATATTGTGAAGGAGGCGCAACATGCAGAAGAGGTGTTGAGGAAGTAGGTAGAAGTTTGTTATAAAGTATTGAACACTGTTAATTTACAAGTTTCGGTGGCGCAAAACTTCTATAACGTAATTAAACTTTTTAAGTAACTTTAGCATGACTTCACGTTGTATTAGTGAAATTTATACTCATATTATGTTGTATATTCAATTAATTTATGCAGATTAAAAGATTTAAACGACGGCGAAAGTCAAGGTGAAATTATTTTGAATCAGTTGTTGGAGGAGTGGCGACGCAGGCTTTCAGTCGTACAATCGGACGTGAGAACTGTCGAGCCTCTTCTCAGAATCAGGAGAATATTGCTACAACAAACACAGGTAATTTCATTTTTGCTCTTTTTCATAAACACTTCACGACACATCGCCTCGAAGTCGAAAAACCGACTTTCTTAGCAGGCAAGCCGCTAGTCACTGCACCTAGGAGACAGCAGGCCCAAGCATTTGCTTTATCCATGGAAAAAGAGATAAAGATATATTTAATAGTATTTCTACCCCTCTCATTATTATAGCAATTACTTCATTATAATAAATTTTTGTAGGAGCTGCTAGCGCCGACCCATCCGATGACCTCGAACCGATTGAAAGTCTGTATTGGCGATTTGTGGCTCCAGAGCGCTAAGCACGCAAGAAAGGCCGGAATCTATCAACAGGTAGTACGATTTCTTTTATCCATACCTTGAAGTTAACGCTAGTTATTTCTTTTTAAAACTACAGTCTATTGGATAAATGTGTTTTAAAGAACAGTATCAACAATACAATATTTGCACTGGTACATCTGAACAGAGAATAGATGACTTCAATTATTACATTATATTACGGCCTTTGTAAGGCGCTTCCTCGATCCTCCCACGGTCTCGTTCCCACTAAACACTATGTAAAGCTGAAATCTAGTATAAGTACATTGTAGATAAAAAATTCTACTTTTTATTTAATATTTGAATCACTATTTTATCATTTCAGTCATATATGTATATTCTAAATGCGGAAGAGTATCATCCCGAAGAATTATTTATAGAAAAATCAAGAATGTACTGGGCTAGAGGTCAGCAGGAGCACGCGTTCACAACATTGCGACGAGGACTTGACGAAGCCTATCCCCAAGTAGACAAACTCACGCAAGAACAAAGGTATTTTTTAGTGCTACACTTTGCCTATAACAATTGATATTTTATTTGTCTATTAATTACATCGGTAAGATTTTTAATAATGCATTACTCTTCAAAACATATAGCGATGTTTGCCCTAGTCTGTTTAAATCATTAATTTAACAGCTACACAGTACCTTTTAACACAGTGCTGATGGTACACTATATGACGTTGAAAGTAAATATAGCTATGGAATTTTACTCTGCCTTCTGCAATTTAAATTAATATTCAAGAAAGGGCAGTATTTTCTTAATTTTATTTTGTAATTGAGATACAAAGTGCACTTTGACTACCGCTGTGGTGTTCCGTCGTGTTGAAGAAGTAACCTATTAAAATTAAATTTACTTTGTGCGAAAAGAACTCCATCACATTCATTATATTTACTTCCATTTTTAAGTTTATTGTGTAGTCAGACAATAAATAAATATCAAGTAAATAAATAAATAACATCATAATATTTATTTTCAGAAAAATATGTGCAAAGGCGAAACTATTGATAGCAAAGTATAACGATGAAACTACCAATGTGGACGTTGACGTAAACATTGGTTATTATAAAGAGTCAGTTGAAGTATTTAAACAATGGGAGAAGAGTTTGGTGCGTATTCTGAATATTTATGATTTACAATATTTGTTTCTCTTAAAAATAGTTATGGTCCATTGCTAGTCTTTTATTTTTAAAAGGTGCAGTGTAATTTACTTTTTTAAATTATGTTCCACCTTTGGAAATCGGTTTATTTTTGTCTCACGAAGTATCGAGTCGGGAAGGATGTTTATCTGATGGTAATTGATCCGTCGGCCCATAACAATATGGTTCAAGTTAGATGATAAATCATCATTTTGTTTGGCGCTTTGGGGTCCGAACAGTTTGGAGTCTCACTACCCCAGAAATTTCACTTGCTACATCGCCCTCAACCGGAACACAGTAATGTTTCTACACTGCTATTTGGCGAAAGGCAACGTGAATAGGCGGACAAGACAAGTATTGAGATTTGTAGAGAAGCTTAATTAATTATTTTTAGTAGACTATCTCGCATCAATAGAATAATCGTTGATAATATGTTGTATGTCTAATTAATATAGAAGAAATAATCATTGGAGGGGATTGGAGACTTAATTTTAGGTCATTTGCAGGTTTGCCTCGGTGCGTATTATGAAAAAGTTAGCAGTGGTGACGGGCCTACCAACAGCATGACTTGGTCGCGAAAGATACACGCACTTAATTCATATGGCAAAGCTTTACAATATGGCCACAAATATTTGTATCAGAGCATGCCCAGAATGCTTTCTATATGGTAACCATATTTTTTTTATTTGCATTATGTTGTATATACCATTGCACCACATTGTTATAACGTGAACATCTTGCTTGACGATTATCAAGTAAAAAAGGTTATTTTCTACGATAAAGTAAAAACTTTTATTTATAGTGCTATTTTCAAATTATAGGTTAGATGTTGAAGTGAGCTCAGCGGACACCAGCATACATTCAGTGTTAGCTCAGATGACTGACATAATTAAAACGTATTCAGAAAGGCTACCCATATATCTATATCTAACAGCGTTCTCGCAAATCGTTTCCAGGATTTGTCATCCTGTTAAAGAGGTAAAATTGTTTTTATGAACTGATTTTTTTTTGTTGTTTAAATCATTTTAATTAATTGTTTATAACATTTCTTTGATGTTAGAAACATTTTTAAATATTCTCCAGGTATATCTTCAATTGAAAGCGATAATTGTGAAACTGATCATGGCGTACCCCCAACATACGCTGTGGATGATGATCTGTGTGATTAAGTCGAGTTACCCGCAGCGCATGAAGCGTTGCACCGAGGTGTTCGCGGATCCAAGGTTAAAGGAACCGCACATGCTGAAGTTATTCTGCGATTTTACGCAGTTCGCTGAGAAACTGATTGACCTGTGTAACAAACCATTGGCTGGTAACACGGTGAGATATTTGTTACGTTTAACTTGTTCACTTGTTCTATTATTTTTTAAAGCACTGGTCACTACTTACTGTATTGTATGTGTTTATTACACAAATAGTTAATACAATATTTTTATGTTAATACTTAAATACTTAAATTTGTATTTTTATCAGCGTATATATATTATATATAGCGTTTACTTACTTTTGTTAGATTTCATTTACTATATTATATAACATAAGTGGTTTATAGAATCCAACAGTTTCATCAGTGGTACGTGCACTGCCGAAATTATTGGCGGGAGAGAACTTCAGTCACATAATGATACCGTTTCAAGAATTTTGTAAAATTGTTCTGCCGTCTAAAGCAGCGCTTCAAGAGCGCATAGATTTCAATATACCTAGAGAGCCGACCGTGTACATAGCCGGCATAGAGGAAAAGATTCAGATACTACCTTCGTTACAAAAACCGAGGAAAGTCACATTGAAAGGTTGGTTTAAAACATTATGTAGACACTTTGTTTTCACTATTTGCTTATACAACGTCGGTTTCACACATTGTTAAGTGTGAATATACCGTCTCTCAAATGGCAATATATCCTCTTTGTGAAAGAAGGCTCTAAGTTTTAACATTGGAACATTAAGGGGGGTGCTTATTAAACTTTAACAATTCTTCAAACAAGTGATAAATATTAAATAAGCTCCGTTTGGAAAAGATTCTGCATAAATTGTATATAATTAGATATAATAGTGATGATGACACTTTTTTTGTAGGCTCTGATGGAAAGTCGTACATAATACTGTTGAAATCGCGCGATGACCTTCGCAAAGACTTTCGCCTGATGGAGTTCAACGGAGTGGTGAATAGATTCCTCCAAGATGCGCCGGAGACTCGTCGCCGCAGGCTATACATTCGCACATACAGTGTCTTGCCCTTGAACGAGGAGTGCGGCCTGATAGAGTGGGTGCCTAACTTGGTTGGGCTCAGACCGATACTTCTGCACATATACAAACAGAAAGGTAATGATTTGCCTATCTTTTCTTTATAACACAAACTGCTGTAAAATTATATTGTAGTGATATGAAGAACTCTTGTAATATCTATACAATTTAAGTAAAAGTTATCAAAATAACTTGGAGCTATTTAGGAACATGAAAGAGTTGACTAACTGTCTTAGGGGAGTTTGATTGGCGATTACTAATACTACTATGTAGCTAGTGAAATAGCCGGAGGTAAGGGGAATTAACATTTTATCACTCAACGATGTGCTTAGGAAACGCGTAATATTGTTATGGACCACTACCATCTATTTATCACATGCCATCAGGTGAAGGTTTTGTTCGTCGTGTCGCTTCGTGTAATAAAAAAAAGAAAAGAAAACGTTATAAATACCATGAACATATGTTGTACTTTCAAATTGTTTATTTTTGTTAGGTATACATACAACCAACCGGGAATTGAAAGAGCTGATGTGCTCTAAGAATGATCCTCTAGAGAAAATGAGGAGAATTTTTGAACAGCAGTTACTGCGGCGACACCCGCCGGTGTTCCAGGAATGGTTCAGACGCGTGTTTTCCGATCCTTATGGATGGTACGTTACTGGTTATAATTATATTACGAATTTATCATAAATTCCTGGTAATTCGTCGTCATCTTTCATATCGTCGTTGTCATCCTTTTCATCATCATTGCCATCACCTTTATCATCGTTGCCATCGCCTTCATCATCATTGTCATCACCTTCGTCACTATCAGCTTCATCGTCATCATCATCGTCGTCTTCTTTATAATCTTGTCAATACCATCATCGGTACCACCATCACCACTACGACAATGACCATATCACTGCTGTAGATACGGCCGCCATCGTTATCATCATATGTATTCTGTAAAATAAGCTTATTTTTATTAAATTACAAAATGGCGATATTTTTATGCATAAATTTTTAGGTGATAAAAGTTTCTTTCAATGCTTGGTCATTTGGAAAGAGAAGGCTATGTCGTGTCACAATTTTGTAAATAAATGTGATTAGAATGTACACATTACCTACTACCGATCATCATGCACTGGCTGATGGTTATGATACATGTATCAACATATAATGACTGATCCATATATCCCATCGTAACATAAATGCCTTGATTCCTATGCGGTTTCATTTTAATAAAATTTGAGTTTTTTTATTAAAAAAATCTTTCGCACTGATTTTATACGTTCATAAAGCCAAAGGACGTTTTCTTGTCTTCTGTAGTTTGCAATTGTAAAAGTATAATCGGTAATGTTATTGAATTTTGTAACATGTTCGCAGGTATCAAGCGAGATCCGCGTATATACGCACAACAGCTGTCATGTCTATGGTCGGCTACATATTAGGTTAGTATGAAAATTTTACATTACATTTCATTTCAGTCAATTAAAAAAACGTTTGGTATGCGGTTTGTTATTTTTAGACGCTTTTTACGGTACGAGGGAAAATTTTGGGATGTAATAAAAAGCCCGATCGGGCTAAGTGGCGTTCCTTGGGAGAGGCCTATGTCCACCAGTGGACTGCTGCGGGCTGTTGATGGTTGATGATGTAATGAAAAAGTGTTTGTATTTGTAATTCAATAAAAGAACAGGACATGACTTAGGATCTTTTCACCACAATATTTAATGTATATATTTAAAATGATTTTGTTAGCTATCACGCCCTTTATATCGTATCATTAATGTTTGTATACTTTTTCTACGGCGTTACCTATGCAAATGGTCTACAGTGTGCGAGGTTTACTATTAGTAATATTTTCTCACAGGTTTAGGTGATAGACACGGCGAGAATATATCTTTCGACTCCACTAACGGTGACACAGTGCACGTCGATTTCAACTGTTTGTTCAACAAGGGCGAGTCGTTTGAGTGGCCCGAGAGAGTTCCCTTCAGGTTGACGCATAACATGGAGGCGGCGATGGGACCGCTCAAACACGAGGGCATGTTCAGGTACCGGATAATTTATGTAATCAATAAGTAAAACTTTTAGTTAAACACATAAAAGCTTAATATAACATTAAGAAAATTTTGTCCATACATTTTTAACTTGTTATGGCAACCGTTTTTTTTTGTTTAACGAAGCGACATGATGTGCGGGGCGTTCACCTGATGGTAAGTGGGGTTTATCACTGAAAGTAAAAAGTGTAAAATGTGGCGTTAGTGAAGATGATATGCACCGCACCACGTTGTGCTCGTCTGGACATACAAAATGTTAATTATCGTTACCCAAGTAATTTAGCCACAGCTCTTTTCAAACCGGAACATTAGTATTAGCATACTGCTGAAGTAAATCCCTCCAGCTGTTTAAAGTAAATCCGCTGAATTTTGTTTTAAACATTTTAGGTATTAACTGGATATTATTGTTAACAGGAAATGTTGTGAGGCCGTGATGCGTGCGCTCTGCGCGCAGACGGCTGCGCTGATGTCTGTGGTAGGCCCGTTCGTGTACGACCCGCTGGTGGCGTGGGGGCGGGCCCGGGTGCCGGACTGCGCCGAGCGCACCAACGCAGAGGCCGTGCACCACCTGCGACACATACGTCTACGCCTCAACGGCATGGTAAGTGTCAATACATAAAAATGTGTACTACAATACATTTACATCGATTAGTTAGGTACATATTGTAAATCTGCCGCTTTAACAGAATTGCTGTTCCGGTTGCCAGAATATGAGAGACAGGGTATTCTGGGTTAACAAGCTTCACCATCAGCGTGCTCATAGTAATTTAACATCGTGTGAAATTAAAGTAGTTTTAGTCCACTGTAGATCAAAAAGTACTTTATTTTTAAATTTTTTCAATAATAGTAGTGAGAATGTTATTAACTTGATGTCAATATTACTTGTTGTAATTAACGTAAAATCGGGTAATTTTTCATTCAAATAATACTTTTTTTATTTCCTTGGTGACTAATCAATGTATACATACATTTAAAGCAAATTTTTTTATAGGTGAAAACAAAGAATAAACAACTATCACTGTCTCTGTCTCCCGAGGGTCAAGTAGAGCAACTTATCGTAGAGGCGACCAGTGTTCACAACCTCTGTCAAATGTACATTGGGTGGGGACCATTCCTGTGAACAATCTTCGTTTTAATTTTTTTTGTAACAGATAGGGTACTTTGAATTAATATTGTATCTTAATCTTTTTTATGTTATGCGTTATTAAAAATATTGTTTTGTACTTTTACGATTTTATTTATCATGAATATTTTGCATAAGTAGAAATCATAATAAAAAGAATGTAAGTCATTGTGCCAACATTATAAAACTATTCAATTATTAAATTAAGTTTTTTTTTTCGCAAAAAAAAAATCTTTTGTTGCCTAAATATAGTACATATCGCTTATTCTCTTATAATTATTATTAGAGATATTTACAAAGACATATTTTTTGTCCACAATTGGCTAAATGATATTTATTTCTTATGATGTTAAGTGAAACTTAAAATGACTGAAGTAAACCGCTTCGCTTTAGAGACAGTTTATAATTTTTTAATTATTGCATATTTTGAGATATAATTGCGGTAGGTTAGGTTACAGGGTAGTTAATTCTATAACTGATCGGTATTTTGTAAAAAAATTATTATAATCCTATTTGCTAAGGCGACATGCGCAATGTGATGCGGTGTAAACATCCCTATACTAAGCATCACTTCGTGGTATAAAATAATAGTTTATCTATTGAAAAGTATGAATCTTTTTTCTGGTCTGCAATTTGATCCTATTTTTAGGTTTGTTAGTGGAGTTCGTTTTTTTACGGAAGCGGTAGCTGCATTCGAAACGTTTTCGACCTGTCGATGGAAGATTGGCAGAAACGTTTTTAGAGACTATGTGAATGTTTGTAGCGTACGATTCAGTGTTCTTTTTATGTTAAAAAAATCTAACTTAAATAACGTTAGAACTTTGTGTTGAGTTAAAGTTCATCGATAGTTTAACTATATAAATGTTAATGTGTTTCCTGCACGGTTTAAAGTTAGAAACTCGTTCGTTAATGTTGAACCGTCCAAAGCATTTAAAGGTTTTAATAGATTTAGGCAGACGTAATTATCATTAATCGTCCAGTTGAACCTTTTAGTGAGGCTTTGAAGGCGTAAGGAATGAGAGGTACGATAAGTAACGATAACCTTGTTGTGTTAATTGCAATTTTTGGTTTTTACATCTTTAACTGAATCATGCTCATGCATTAAGAATATAAAAGTTTTACTTATGACATCTTTCAAATTGCTTTGAGTAATTTTTGTTAAGTAAATATTATTTAAACTGTTTTATATCATTGCTGTAGACGTACAAAGGTAGAAGTTTTTTTTGTTAAAGTAACGTAAAATTGATTAAAAAAGGTCATTAATTTTTAACGGCATAGCTTTTGGTCGTCGTCACTTATCTGTTAAAAGATCACGTTGGATATTTGTTTTACGTAATTTTTTTTAGGTATTTCACTGAGCAATACGAATAAAGTTTACAAAAATATATAATATACACCAAGTATTCACAGATTATATCATTTTTTACCTACAGTTAACCTATATCTAACAAAAATGTATTTCTGGCGGGGTCATTGTAGAAAGACGTCTATTTTACAAATTTCAATACGTTTTATAAATAGGTGACTTCAAAAGTGTGAATACATTCCGTGTGTGGGCGTGCTTCGCTTCTATAAAGGTTTGAAAAGCCGCTAAGCCCTTAAGCCGATACAAAAAATGATGTAAAACTGCCAACACTTTACCGCGACCAACGGCTTTGTAAAGGATAATAAAAGAAAAATACATCACAAAAGATTAGAGTATCATTTTGTAGGGTTAGCTAAAATTTTATCTACATATATACGTTTTAAGTGAATAAATAAATTATTTGTATATTAATGATGAACTACTAATATAACGTGAAGTAATTTTGAATTTTAAAATATTTTAAATTATCGTAGAGCATGAAAAGAAGAGCAAAGTACTCACAGAGACTTCTTGTTTGCCCATTCTTGGGCATTGCCTTTACTCAAATGTACCCTGTATGCTTTTGCATGTCCACATCTTGCCTGTATTGCTGTGACGTCCTCGCTCCTTTGTAAAATTTCTTTTACCGCCTTGAAGAGTCGGATGGAATCCTATCCATCTACCATTCATTATCTGGCGAGTTGATTCGGATAAGGTATAACATAAATCTTCCATAAATAATCAGGATGTTATATATATCTTCGTATATTTGTGACTGTCTTATTAATAATAAATAATAAACAGTTCCTTCATTGCGCCGTTTTTTACTATTGCGACTCGTGGCCTTCTGTCAAGAGGAGAGAGTCAATGCCATTTATTCTCTACGATGACCAAGTGCGGTTTGGAGGATTGTTTAAGTTAGTTTCAAATGACGTGTCTTGGTTGATCTATAATTTTTATTTTAATAACTGTATGTTTAAAACAGTCAGCACAGAATTGTAAATATTGATATATTTAAAACCTATATAAAACTCTAAAAGAATCAAAACATTAAATAGTTTATGATTCTTTTTAAGTTTCTTTAGTTTTGACATTTTTCATTTGGTATAATAAAAGATTTCATGTTATATACTAAAATAATCTACTCATCGAATCAATTTCCATTTCAATGGGCGACTGAGTTGGGTGAAAATTTGAATATTAGAAATTATTCAGTGAACATGAAAACCGATCTGAAGGAAAAAAATTCCCGTCATACCACCTTTAAGACTAGACGTTACTAGGGGTTTAAATAGAAAAATGTGTTTCATCAATTTATCTAAAGGTATTTATCCGCATTGGAAAAGTATATTCATGACGCAGAAAAGTTTTTTTTTTTCATTGAAAAAAAATTATCAGTATACAGTTCACTCGTTTTCAACCAGTCACCGTTGCGACCTGAGAATTATTGCTTCATGATTTCGAATGGATGAGAAATGTTTCCAGTACTCCCGCGCCATGCATATTTTATCTTCTCTATTAAAAACGTATCATTATTTTTATTATCATCTGGTGCTACGTATATTTTATAGGAAGGTGTCCTTTTTTCCTATCTACACATTATAAAAGTATGTCAATACTCTTTCATGATTTTTTTTTTAACTTTTCCGGTACAGACAGGATCTTGCAGAATGACTTTTTGTTGTAAAAATAAAAGTACAATTAAGTTTGTTATGAGAACACAATCTTCACGTCAGAGTTATAAACATACATCTATACTTATGTTATAAAAGCAATGTTTGTTGTTTGTCGTATTGATTGGGTAAAGTCTGATTTCAAGGAAGAAAACACTGCGGCATAGTTTTTGAGTAATAATTATTAGTTAAAAGAAAAAGGTTTGCTTTACACGTTATAGTGTGTAACTGCCTCGGTCTCTTTGTTTCTCAAACAAGTAGTTAACTTAAAGTGCTCTTAATGTCGTGTAGGATCGGAGAAGACTCTGTGAGTTTGGCTTTTATGTATGATACATTCCCTTCTTAAAAGTTTCACTTATTGTCTTATAAATACATCGGTAATGGCGGTACGCTGTATTTAAATTATTTTAATTACATTTTAAAGTTGTTTTTAATAACTTTTACAACTCATTAAATTAAAAACCAAACTCCTTAAGGGTTCATAGACAATGTTATTTTCATTACTTTTGTACTACAATGTAAAAGTTTGTGGGAATTATTACATTCATCAACATCACATATTATTATACATATGATGATGAAATCAAAAGCAATCTGATTAATTGCGAATCTGTTGTTCAATATTGGTCTATTGTTTAGTCGCAAATATGTTTATTTTAGATACTTTCTATAATGGCAACATATATCAAATTTACACACAGCAACAATAATGGGTGTTAATTTTAGATACCACAATCTACTAAATCGGATATTTTTTTTTTTTTTGTTTTTTTTTTTTTTTAATTTTTCCTACTTTTCCCTGATATTATTATTCAGGGGCTTTTTATCCTATTCACATAATTTACTAGTAATAATATTTTAAATATCATTACGAAAATCGTATTTACTAATCCTTATTCCTATTGTTAACTACTGTACATATATTTATACAGAATTTAAAAAATTTATCTCTAACTAACTTATTTTTTACTAACTCGCATAACCTACTTTATCTATTTTCAGCCCTTTCTCTTGCTCGAATTCATGCCGCGAGTTCATATGGATAGGACACTCCGTTAGCAAATGAGGAACCGTTTCCTCCGTGGCGTTATCACATATGCACCATGGATTTTCCCGACACTTGAAACGGTTCAAGTATTGGGAGAATCCGCCGTGGCCAGTAAATATCTGGGTTAAGTGACCAGTTGGCCGGATCTTTCTTATCAAGTTATACGCCTCAGTTGCGTCTGGGAAAAAACAGTTTCGTGATGGACGCGGTTGTACCCTCGTTATATCGGGTGCTCCATCTCGCAACTGAGGCCTTTCGAAGTAGACACTTAACATACGACACTGGGCACTGGTCATAGTCTGGCTTCCTTCTGCTGTTAAGGGCAGCCAGCTTGGCCAGCTTATCCGCACGCTCGTTCCCAGGTATGCCCGCGTGGGCTTTGACCCAGAATAAGGATACATTCTTGCTCTGGTCAGAGGCCCTACGTAAATTTTCTCTAGCCAACACCGCAAGAGGATGGAGCAAGCCATAATTTGTAACAGTATCTAGCGCAGCTCTAGAGTCACTGTACAAACCGTAGCTCTCTTCCTTCCTTCTCAAGACTAATTTGGTTGCCTCACATATGGCCAAGAGTTCCGCCTGATAGACTGTGCAGTACGCGGACAGATATAGCTTCCGGTTTTGGACCTCCCCTTCGCCTTTCCATATGGAAAGTGAGGCTCCAACCTTACCCTCAAGCTTGCTGCCGTCGGTGTATATCTTAACCGCCTGCACATTGTGTTCGTCCACGGAGTTTTGGTCTACCAGACTTGTAAACTTGAGGTCCATATGTGAAGCAGGGTGAGGAGTATCTGCAAATACCGTCATTCGCTCCACCTCCTTATCGCCTAGCAGTGCCTGGGACAATCCTCTCCGAGCCTCATACAGGTCGAACTGCTCCTGAATTTTAAGATCTAGGGGTAGTATTCCTGACAACAACAAGGCCGAGTGGAGAGAGACCGTGCGGTACGCTCTGCAGAGTTTTAGTGCAAAGCCTCTCTGCACGGTGTTGAGCTGCTTCTGAATACCCAGCTTTTTGACTGCTGGTGCCCATGCCGCTGCCGCGTATAACACTATCGGCTCGACCGCAGCTACGTATATAGACCGCACGATTTCAGGATCAAGACCCCAAGTGACCTTGGCTACCCGAGCGATTTGCCTATACAAGCCTAATGCCTTCTTACACTGATTCGCCACGTGACTATTAAATGTTAGGCGATCGTCAATGGTAAGCCCCAGAATCCTTACTTCCCTGGACATAGTAATGTAAGTCCCTCCCATATGCAGCCGTGGGGTGTCGTATTTGAGTTTTTTTAGTCAGCACCATTGCACAGGTCTTGTGCGGTGCGAACCGCAATAAATCGGATATTGGATATTGGAAATTGGTAGGTAATTGGGGACTCTGTAAATTAATTTCTTCATTTATAGCTTTGAATTTGTGAACATACATTTAGATATATTAATTCTGTAACACATTTTTTTTAAAACTATTCAAAAGTTTGTTATATTAACTGTAAAATATTGTACACTTTTTTACCTTTTCTATATTATGTTGTTGATAGTACAGTCAATAACTACTATATATGATCACATACCGCTTATCTCCGAACCCATTCGACCGAACACCGCAAAAAAAATTAAAGTTACAATTTGTATTTAATTATACCGCATGCAGCTAACATTTACACACTTCTTTAATTTTTAGATAAACAGGATTAATTACTCAAATATGAAAATTTTAGTTAAAATTTACGAATTAGCTAAAATGCCTTCACGGTGTTGATGTAAAACAGAAAAGCGTGGTGAATAATGGCAAGAGTGCCTTTTGCTCGGTAGAAAAACATTTGTGGACTTTTTACTCTAGTTTCCCTTAAACTATTGCGGTTTGGGGTTACCCATTCGCTCGTAAACACAAAGTGGTTTCCTGCTGCGTTAAACGTTTGTGACTAGCTTTTAAATGTATTTGTTTTTCAATTTTTAAGCTTTTATTATTAACTAGCTATATAAATGAAGCAGGTACGCGTAAGTTTAATAAATCTGATTAATTTTAGTCTGCATAAGTTTAACACCGTTCACATTTAAATTATTTTCTTTTTTGTCATGTCGTTGTCATTAATAGAATTTCTAAAGAGATATTGTAAATTAAATCTTTGGTCTTTTTCTTTGTCCTAAAATTCGTAGCTATGTTTGATGTTACATCACATTCATCTTATTATAATGATAATTTAAAGGTTATTTAATTTACAATCTTAGTGAAGAGTTTATTACACCGCTCTTGAAAGGATTTGAAGTTTGCGAAATTACCGGGCAACAAGATATAACGAGTAAAAACTATATAGTTGACCTTTTTATATTCATGCTGGGCTAATAAAAAACAATACTTTATAAAGTACATTAATTTTCAAACAATCTAAGGGGTCCGGTTTTCAGGACGGCATTTTTATTCGCATATTTTTTTAAAACAACAGTCGCTGGGTTTTGCATACCACCGTGGAATTCTTTTGGGATTAAACTTTCGGACGCCGTCAACTCATGATATATGAGAATTATATAAACGATGTTCGCATCCCGTGAGAAAAAAATTTAAATTTGTATTGAAGCTCATTTTATTTTTGGTCATATAAAAATGTATCATTGATTTTAACTTGAAATTGTTTCGACGGTGAAAAGAAAAACTTTCGACTACATTCCTGCTTAACATAAAATTTTACTGCAAAGGTTTTTTGGATAGTAGATTTTAAAGAACCAAAAAAGGAATAAGTCTATATAGTTTTTTTGGGTTCTTAAATAAGTAATGAGTCCTCATTACCTTTTTAGTCGGCAAGGAAAAGTCAGCAAATACAAATTTGTCTTGCCGACCACTTTTATAACCTCAACGAGGGGAATAAGACTTCCTCTCCGATACTAAAAAAAAGTTTTTTTCAACTTGAAATAACTCGTTTCCTATTACACCAAAGCGAAGTGTCAATTTAAAAGTTTGCAACAGTTTTAAAACTCTTTATACGCGCGCATAGAACGGTTCGTTTGGGCCAAACGTCGAACGTGATGAATTAAGAGGAAAACTTTCACTTTCTCTGTAAATGTATGTTAAGTATACATGAAATTAACACTAACAACTAAGAACAGCCTAGCCAGCATAACTAAACGTGGACTGCCATGTGATGTTATAATGTGTAAGATCGCATACCGTACTTTACCATAAACTTGTGAAAACTTTCTTAGTTTTGACTAGAGACGAAAAGATCATGGTGTCTATCCATGTAGGAATTCAACATAACATCTTTCTTGTCCCTGCAGCGGATAAATATTTAATGGAGGATTGCTCTATTAATGAAAACCAACTTGTGTTTCAAGACGACTGTTTACAGCAACACGACACGACATCATTTAATACAATAAATTTATGATCAATTCAAATCTTCAATGTTGAATCATCGGCGTCTTTTATGGATCCGATAATCTCATTTCTTATCAAACCATTCAATGATAAAGAAATCATCAACGGAGAAGTAAAATCAATAGATCTGTAGTAAACATAATAATTGTTTTAAATGAAAAAACTAATTTTAACTTAGTTAAATAAAACTAAATGTCAACATTAGTATTTTAATGCGTTTTTTATCTAGCTTTATATTTGTTAGTACAACAATAAATTATTCTCTTACAACCCAATTTAGAAAAGTTTCAATATTCTCACTGATGAGACTTGTTATCTGCTATTAAGGGGAGCCTCTAATATCTCACTCTGGCCAAGTGCGGGTTGGCAAATAGGTATTAAATTTTATAACAACACATTATGTACATAAAGCAACGCACAATCGAGTCGTAAAACATTGTATTTTTTTTATTAAAACGGTAAGTGTTAAACCACGAGCCTACAGGTGTTAAGCGGCAATGATTCTCTCTGTTTTTAATATTATATATTAATTAGAATGAAGTTATAATAATTAAATATGGTTCTACACCACTA
Organism: Byasa hedistus; assembly: GCA_029286795.1. NCBI lineage: Eukaryota > Metazoa > Arthropoda > Insecta > Lepidoptera > Papilionidae > Byasa > Byasa hedistus. The sequence continues at coordinate 5,626,571 of JAGSMW010000001.1, forward strand.
TAATACAATATTTAGTTTTGATTGAAATAATGTTTTAATACTCAGTCGTACGTTAAATATAATATAATAAAATCTAACATTACGTTAGTATATCACTGCAAATCACAACTGTTTTGTATATCTTTGCTTACAAAATAAAATCATACGCTATGTACACTATTTATATACACTATCATATCATAATTGTGTATCGCTTAAGCAATTGTTTGTTTGTTGCACTTCCGTTGCGAAATTACCTGTAACAAAGTCATAGTCATTGAAAAAATAGATAATTTTGTTTAATAATGATGACAGCTTAAAAAACTACTCATTCGGATTAGATTGTTGTTTCATTAAATTGTTTTATTTAAATAAATAACGGATAGTAGATAATTTTGACAACCACTCTTTTTACTCCTTAAGGATAACATCGTATTTACGCACCAATAACAATGCATAGGACATTCACACAACAACGCACTGAGTTAATCATCTTAAAAATTTGTTAATAATTTTATAATAGTCAGACATTAGCTACAGCTAAGATTGATACACAATAATACTGCTTAATAGAAGAAATAAGTGCTGGGTAAGAAGACGACCTTGAGCAATAAAAATAAATTTCAATTACAAGTTCTTTTCCTTTCGCGGATCTATTACGTACTTTGTCGGTTGTTTATTAATTAATAGTTTCAAATATTAGTTAATGTTATTTAAGCATTACGCATTTACACTATATATAAATTAATTATTAGTTGTATAAATACACAACTAATAATAATACGGTATTAACTCGCAATAACATGATATGGATCAAGGCTTGTAATTTTCGCTTGTACGATTCTTCTATACTTACTTGATAGTAATGTACTCAATTGATCGAAGCTACAGAATATACCATCATTGAGAACTGTTTTCAGTTGCTCTTGGATATTAGGCTTCACGTCGCACCAGACCACGCAGCCGTCTGAAGACCACTCCGTAACGAGCACCTTCATACTCTGATAAAGAACAAGAACACATTTTTCTTTTATAATTTTAAACAGTTTAGGTTTTAGTACGATTTCGAACACTAAGGTCGTCTTATTATTACTGTCAACAATTATTCGAAAGGGGTAGAAATCTTTATAGAAAATTAATTGTATATAAACATTTTACTCCTGTCATATTAAAAAGCTGAAATGTATTAAGAATTGCCATCATATATCAATTATAAATACTAGTACAAAACCGAATTTGTATACTTTAAGAATTTATGAAGTTGATTTTATCTGTTAGGTGGAGGAAACTATGAAGGTAGAGAAAGGGGAAATTATAAACAATCCACATACGAAAATACGTACTTGAATAAAAGTATAATCCAAACGACATAATGCGTCGCAGTGTATCACCAATACTTTTGCGGATCCCACCGCTGGTCTGTTTGTGTTGCCATTTGGTATAGTAATCCTCATGTCATTACCACCAGATGTAATATATAATGCATCTGTAGTAGATTTACGTTGATTCTCAGAGTTTTTTATAGCCATCATCCTCGCTCTTACTCTTTGAGCACCAGCAAAATGAAGACCACCAATTGGACGAACTGCATAGTGTGGTGTTATTGTCCCATCCTATAAAAAATCGTATTGACTTTCAGAGATATGATTAATTAATTAATTTTGATTATGTGTAAATTACAAAAATTTATTTAGTATATCATAAAAGAGAAGCCACATAAACTGACATATTATTATTGGTTGGGAAGTATTTACTGAGTTTGATGCGTTTTAATTATTTGAAGTCATACTCACGTCTATTAATTGTATATCAAGTGGTGGGCGGGAGTGATAGTACAGAAGTAATATAATGTCGATGGCAACACCGCAAACCAATCCCACTTCAACACCCAATGCTAAACCGCAGACAAAAGTGCCTGTGAGAGGAATCAGATCCAATCCTGGAAATTGATATAATTAATTTAATGTAACTGATGACCTTGAAATGCGAAAAGAAAATACAGAATAGGCACACGTACAGAAATATTAAAACGTATAAATAAATTGCAACGTAAAAATTATGATGATTTTCTGTGTTTTGGAACACCTAAAACATTTTTGAACTATAAAACATTGAATAATTCTATGTTACAAATATAATTAAGACAAGGATACATTTTAGTACAAAAACTAGATTCTCTTCTAATTGTCGCAATTTTGAGTATAAATATTTTTCTATTTTCTTCAATAGTCTAAAAATTTACTTCATTTCATATAAATTTAAGTAACAAAGGAACAATATGCTCGCTATTCATATGTCTGGCTGATAGAGTGAGGGTGATTTCGAACCCATCTGTCAGTATTTGAATGGTTAATATGGTTTCGATATTAAACTAGGCAGAAGGCAAGCCGCTTTGATGTTTTGCAATAAAGGTAGTTAAAAACAGTCAGTATGAATAATAACATCAAAAGTAATTTAAATTATAGATAAGTCTGCATCACAATACCAATTCCAAACTAAACAAAAATCGACATTTTCTGAAAAAAGTAGACAGATTTTAGGGTATACGTATTTATACTATATAAAGTTAAAATAATTACGACAAACAATGTAACTAGCTGATGTAAAGTATGAATGTAAATTTGTGGGCTCTCTCTTTGTGCGGTTTGCATATGATTCGGTTTATTTAAAACACCAATACATATTAAAACATTCACGATTATTACTTTAGTAACCAATATCATGATTAAAGCAAATAATAACATTAGTTGTTATGTTCATTTCCAACTACTCTTTAATCTTTTAAATCGTTTTTCTAGCGAAATAAAACCAACTTTAGTGTATACTGAATAAGTTACGTGAATGCCTCCGCAATTTCAATTAATTTTAATCAAGTAGAGTTCCAGCGGCATGAAATCGATTTGTGAATTACGTTCAAGTTTCCTTATTTTAACATATACGAATAAAAATAGAGCTGTCTCTGTTTATCGTAAATATGAAAAACAACGATTAGTTATTGATGTTGTAAAGTTATTATTCTTTAAGGAACTAACGAGACGCAGAAAATTGATTTGATACGCCTGCCCATAAAGTAGTGCTTGAATTTTTCAGACGTATAGTACAGTATCGTCAGCCTAGTAACTTCACAAGCTATAGCACTCTTTAAATCGGAACACAATATTATTTGCACATTACTGCCAGGCGGAAGAAATATGCGTTATAATTATATCGAAGCGGACGATCTTCTGGGTAGGGACTTACTTCCAAAATATAGTACTTTTAATCACAGATAAAACCAAGCTATGTTAAAAAACACAACTTTAACCAGGAAGTCGCGAACAGAAACTAGACTAGTCTAGTGTATACAAAAAGAGAAATTGTATGGGGCACATGAAGATCGTTAAATAAAAATATCTTTTCGTCAAAGTATTATATAGTTGTAGTGTAAATACATATCAAGTTCAAAGTCGAGAGAACAAAATTAAGTATTATTTATTTAGTTCTCACGCAGCAAGGTCTCTCGTAATTAGGTTACCTGCGTATTAAGATTTAAAGGACGAGTCACATTTTATCTGTTTATACGACAATCTAAATCCGTCATCATAAAGATGAGAAACGGTTAAGTTAGTTACGAATTTCTATTAACTTGCAAAACTTCAATGCCAGTCGTAGTCACACTTGTGCAATTAATGTTTTGCGCTTCTGTTTTAGTTAGACAATGTTTGGTTCTGTCTCAATCAAACTAATTAGACGAGTAGTTAAATAGGTCGATTTCCGTAAAGACTAGAATTACTACAAGATTAGTGCTACATACTATGGAAACATTTTTATTCTGTTATTGCATTGAATTTTTCTGAAACTTCGTTATCTCCTTTTTTACGTGATTCTATTGTTCTTAATGATTCTATTGTCAGAATGAAGGTTCCATAATATTTTATCGACAATGGACTTACACTTCATTTAAATATTACACGGTGTTAAATGAAAATATGGCAAAGCTTTCTAGCCTAGAATATTATAATTCTCAAAAAAAAAATCTTTTCACCGTTCAAACTTCATCACATGTGGTTACGGAACCGAACCGGAAACCCCTGTCTTACAATACAATCGTTTAGCTGTTTGGTCATTGACCAATTTAACTTAAAAAATTACAAAAAATTACTTACTGCTCGTAGACCACAACTTTTTTAATATAGCTACATCCACCATGTTAAGAACTGCACAAATGATAACTGCAGATAAAGCAGCTTTTGGTATGAAGAAGAAATAAGGTGTCAACAATGCCAAGGTCAGAAGCACTATTAAACCTGAATGAAATAAAAAAAAAGAAAATTGTGGGTTAAGGAAGAATCAAACGAGCTAGAGAAGACAAGAAAATAATTATTTAATACAAAACTATAAGTATTACAAATGTTTAAAAATGTGGCTAATAAGTTGGAATAACGTACCAGTGTAGAATCCCGCAGCAGGAGTTTTCACGCCTGATGCATCACTTACAGCGCTTCGAGTGAACGAACCGTTTACTGGATAAGATCGGAAGAAGGCATTAATTATGTTGCAAACTCCTAACGTAACGATTTCTTGAGTCGCGTCCAACGTTTTGCCTTTGGCTGTAATGGAAAAGAAATTATTACATTCCAACAAATAAATAAATCCTTCTCTAACTCCCTTACAAAATATCAGATTTTATAAATAATCATATAGACAAATGGTGAGAAACATTTGACCAGATCCTTAGCTGCGATTTTGTGTTCTTCTCACCATTTGACCGTAACCTATTTAGGAACTATAAATAGAAGCAAGGTCTTACCTAATCAGTGTTAATGTCTAAGTGATAAGATCTAAATGATGTGCAGATAAAGTGTCAAAGACAGAGCTCATCTTATACATACCGGAAAAGATTATTTATGTTCGTTAAGTAAATACACAAGTCTGACTATTAACATATTGTAATTCTGCCGTCGTAACATCATTTTCCAGTTTTCTGGGTCACGTTGTCACTTAACATCAAATGAAATAGTGGTGTCAGGTTTTTGAAAATAAAAAAAATAGTAGTTACCTGTCTCCCTAAATTATTCATATATTCCCTAAACTAGGATTGGATGCGGATTGCGCGGGACTGTTAGTTGTGGATTCTACGTCCAGCAATGTGTGTAGTGATCATAATGATGATGATGTTGAAGATATCGATGAAGGTTCTGGTTGTAAAATATTCTGACCTATATTTCAAGATTTTAATATCGCGCTTTTAACATAAATGTTTGCCTACGCAGGAGCTTAATCAAAACAAAGTCTGTAACAAAATTTACATGGGAATCGCTATTTCGCTTGAAGAATACGCATGATTTCAAAATATTCCAATGTAAATTAGACCGACGCTTCCACAACATACAATTTCCACCCGGCAACAGTCGGGAGGACGGTTAAATTGTGTAATCGTTCGGAACCTTGACGATATTCAGGCCGAGTTTTAGTTTATTTGTATCAGATGACGTTTATTGACCGTGCCAATTATAACGATATCTCAAAAAAATCGACATAACTGAAAATTTTTGCAGTTTCTGCAATGGCTACATAAATGTGTTTATTGATCTAAGCTCCAAAAAATTGGGATTTTATGACTTTATCGAACGCTGTCTTACTACACTTGCAGCTCAGTAATGTTTGAATGTACAAACAGACTGTGATGGTAATCTACCTTAACGGTCCCCGACAAGAGAGACCAGAAGAAATTGTTGTTAGCTTCAATTAAAAAAGAAAAATTATCTGAACATTATCAGATCTCATAAAACATGTCCGTTTTAAAGGTTTGTACAAGAGGCTTTAAAAATTAATTATGATAATAAAAAGGAGACTTATTACAGTTAACATAATTAATTTATAACCAGTTTTTATAGACGGTAATTGGATTAATATATATAATTTTGCGATTGATTAAGAGCTATTTACTTACAAAAAGCTTTTACAATGGCAACGTTTGATATGATACCAACTACAGGAACTACTATCAATCCAGAACCAAGGTGGGATAACATTCCTCTCGCGGAAATCGTTATATTTCCTATGGAGCTGTGAAAGGATGGTATCTGCGGCGTTGGTAGCCCCGGGGTTATCGGTCCTTAAACAAAACGTACAATTATATATTGTCTAAAATTATAACTATCAATATGTGTTCATAAAGAAAATTCTTTATATAATTACTAACTTGTGTTAAGACTTTCTTTGTTACACTGTTTTAACAGATAATTGTCATTAGTAGGTATTGTTTCCAACGAGAAGTTATGAATATTCTTTCTCAAACAGAGCATGGGAAAGAAATTAGCTTTTCTGTTTTGCACTAAATTATTTTATGTATTCTATATTAAATCAAGCCAAAGGTTATAGTAAATATCTGTTAAATAAACATTACATGCGATCTGTATTAGTTATATAGTTGTTTCCGCTCTATGTGTTATGATGCACTACAAGGCATTACGAAAATTATTAAATGCAATATAATTCCCAATATATATATTCTTTTATTTAACACAGTCATAGGCAATAAAAATAAAAGATTGCTATTGTACTTACCAGTGAGTTTTAAAGGATTATCCTTGTTCTCATATAGAAGGAAAGCCAAGACGGATGCGATTACTACTACGACGGCGTTCCTTGAAACGCCCACAAACCATAAAGTCCTTTGAATTACACGAGCGCTGCGGCGACCTTTGTCATCTTGAGGCTCCTTTAAGCGGATGTCTTTCAATGCCTGTAATTGGAAATTCTTGTTGCCTGACCATACTCTGCTAGAGGAGAAACATTAAATAATTGCCTGGCTACTACTATGCAGATATTGGGGTAGCAAGAGTATTTTACAAAGTAAGTAAGGATATTAGACTAATATATAACAAATACAATTTGTTATTTATTATTATACTTCAGCAAACAGATTTTTCGTTAATGTTACTTTCAAACTCTCATTTGTACAAGTCTTTTTAAGAATCTGCTGATTTAATAGCAATTATTGCGTGATTTTTGCTTTTGCGGAATGTTCGCAATACAAATAGTAATACCGCCGGTATGAAGGGTGCTGTAGCTAGTAAATTGTTACGGAAATGCGGCTTAAGATCTCACTTCTCATGGCAATAAGAGAAATGTGGTGCTGTGTAAACGTACTAACACCACATATCACCAAGTGAAAGTTTTGCTCGTCAAGTAGGTTAAATATTATAATTATGGCTTATATGTAGTTTATATACGGAGCTAAGTTTTGCGCAAATTTTGATTTTGATCCATAGAAAATAATTCTCGGAAATACAGGTGCATAGAAGGCGTCAAAGCCTTATTAAAATTCCAAGCGTTTATATACATAGCCCGACTGCATAATTGAGAAATAATGGCGGCACAAGTTTTAAAAGTTGTTATAACAATAGTAATTGCTCTCGTATCCGTCTCGACTATCGTTAAACAATTCGCTACTGAATGCGTTCGTGAAATCAATTTTTTTTATACTTGTAACTACTTCCTAATAATTTTCCGCATTGCAATAACATGTATAAATTATTACAGGTTTAATATTTATACATTTTATTATAAAATGTGTAGTATAAATGTAAATAATATGACTGCCGTTACAAATTTGATATAGTTTGAATGATTGGCGGGACTTGAAGATTTTATAGTATAACAATAAAGTATTTTTTTCTAGAACTTCTTTAGACCGTCTTTTCGCGGGTTTATAAGTTTTATCCGACAACAGAGAGAAGGTTCTTATTTTTTCCAACAATAAGACGTAACATTTTGGCTTTAATTCTACATGATGTTTAGTAAATATAGTCAAAGGTACCTAGAATGCTGCGGCTATTATGTTGAAGAGGGATCTAGCAGGTGCGATCCAATAATATGTTAACAGCTTGACAAAGCAATGCTGTTATGGCGCCAATTTTACATTATGAGAATAGCTTAACAAATAAAAGTCAACTTGTCTTCAAACCTTTGTACTATAAGGCAAGTGGTTAACCGCTGTGCCACAGAGACAGTTAAAATTTTCCCTGAACATTTTTTAATGTAATCCTATAGAGCAACTTATTTTGGATGTTGACATTTGCAAAGTTAAATAAAACTTTGTTCATATATTGTGTTGGTTGGTTAAACAAAGTGAAAACCTATTTAACGATAATGGAGACTGAGAGAGATCTTAGGATTAACAAGTTTGAAATCCCGAGTCCATATTAGATTTCGGTTGCCCTTACTCGAGATCAGTCGTTATATAGTGCACATACCGTATAGAAACTTCAAGAAAAACATTTCCTGTATATTGTACTGAACTCACTATTATTATTTATTTTAGTTTATCCTTCAATTGTATATTCATAAAATTAACATTGCAAAAAATTATTTGTCTATACTATTGTTGTTATCTATGGATTGACTTCGTTCGCGTTGAGTTCAGACAATAAGAAGGCTATGAGTTAAATATTCTTTACTTCACACCTTTTGTATAAATAATAGTGTTGGTACTTATATATCTAATTTTTTTTACTCGAGACAAAATTGTTGTCCCATGGGCTTTTACCCAAAATTTAGTGTAACGATTTTGACTTAGATGAGATATACCGTTGCATTTATATTGATATTATATATTTTTTTGTTTTTACATAATCAAAATGTGTTGTATGTTACCTTCATTCCCATTAGTATAACGCAGGATGCCAGGCCTAGTAGCGTGTCCTGCATTCGAGTCTCGGTTATATGATGAAATATAGCTTCCCACGTGGTTGTGAACCCTTCGGCATTAAAGTGAAGGCCCAATAGACCTTTAATTTGTGACGATGCTATTGTAATGGCTGCCGCTGATGTGAAACCCGAAACTACCGGCAACGACACAAAGTCTACGAGAAATCCTGAAACAAAATTAAATGCAAAATGGCTTTGTTAGTAGTGAAATTAGCGAGTAACTTGTCGTTCCATGTTCTCTCTACGCGTTGAGAGTTAAGTGATGTTTTATAAATATACTAACTAGCATCATAATTATCAAGACAAGGGAAGGTTTTATTAAGGAAAGTAATTGATGGTGTGTCTTATAGTTTCTACATATCTATCGTGTAGGTTTAATTGAACACTTACTCTATTTCGTCATAAATATTAAGGTATATTGATAAATTATTAAATTTATGTAAAAAGTCTTTACGCTGCGTAAGTCTTGCTAAGTCTTATTTTACATTTTATAAACAGTTAAAAATTAAGATAATTCTAGCATTGATAATTATAAGTAGACAGTAAAACATTCTGTAGACCGGGGTTGAACGTGTGTAATAATAAATGTGTGAGCATTACATAAAACGTACCCAGTTGCGCAATTCCTGCCACCAAAGTGACAATGCCACCTATAAAACACAAAAGTACTGCAAAGTCGGGATTAGTTCCGCTTGTGTATGTAAACGTGAGGAGCGACAGTAGCGCGGTGGGGCCGATGTTTATTTGAGGACATGTGCCCATTATTGCGTACACAAAGCCACCAGCAAATGATGCATATAATCCATACTGGAAAGTAAAATGAAACGTTTTACTTCACTTCGCATAAACTTTAATGAAAGGTCGTTGTCTGTGCACGTTTAATTCCTAACCAAACTCCATCTATTTTATACACATTGATATTTGAATATAAGCTGATCAAATTTGTAAACTGTTCCCACTGAAACAACCTACTTATAGTACCGTATCTGTAACGGACGATGGGATTTAATTCCAGCGGCTCTTCCACTTCATAGAGTGTCAAATTGCTGCTACCTCCTAACTTATATTTCCTATAGTCGTAATATATAAGATTCCACATATGTTTAGATAAGAATTATATTCATAAGACAACGTGCTTTTTTTAAATCAATTTAAAAAACTACTACAGAATTTCCACCTATTGAGGTTATGTTTACTTCAGATAAGTAAACCAAGTATTCCTAACATTCCATAATTACATGATTAGCGGTTCTCAAAAATTTAAACTGAAACGTTATTACAGCTTTTGTATATTATAAATACAGTTGCAGTTATAACATAAAATTAAAACGAATATAAGACTTAACTTTGTTTGACTTTATAAGCACAATAGGTATATTTAATTCTGTTGTTTAATCTATTGAAATTAAACGGTTTAGATTAAGAATCATTAAGACTTAAAATTTAAGCAATATAAACGTATTTTGGTGTCAATAACGTATTAGTTTGTATAAAATGAATTTTATCAAGTAAATGTAATGTACTAATTAATTCGTTTCTAGTGTTAAAATAACACAATTTGGAGCTTATGTTACATTATCACTGAGTACTAACAAATTGGAACGAGGTATTTGTTGTTAGACTCGTATCGCTACCTAATTTTTTTCTGCACTCATAAAGACAAAATTTTGCAATAATTAAAGTATTATATACCGTTAACTTTGCCTTTTTAAATAAAACTGTGTAAATATATCAATCATAGCAGGAGTACTCATGTTATGCGATTATTATGAATTGATTAGTGCAATGTAGTACAAATCTTTATCTTGAGTGGTACAACATATTGTTACTACTGGTAGGTAAAATCACTTAACATCAAGTGATGCGTTTGTTTGGCTTCTTAATTTATTAAAAATGTAAAAACAAGTGTTGTGACTAATGCGTTTGTATGAACTGTATGAAATTATGTTAAGTGGAGATTAATTTTTTGGGTGAGATGTGGATATAACGTATTTTTTATTCGAGCATGAACAGCATGTTATTACTCTTGAAGTATAACGGGTTTGCCTCTATACCATATTAATACTTATTTAATTTTTTTTCTTCTCATTTTGACTTCAAAAGACAATACCAAAATATAAAGCAAATAACCCATAGTGTGGAGTTTTAAAGTAAGTTGTTACAATTTTGTTTAATTTGTAGATTTGTTTCCAGTAAATATTGTAGTTTTTAATTTTATATAAGATGCTTTATATTATGTTGTAATAGAATTAGCATACGCAATATCGGTATCTCAGTATTCCGTTTAATATTTAATTGAATTGCATACCTGCGGTTCAAAGCCGGCCAGCGAAGCGTACGCTATAGATTGCGGTATCAGTGTTAGTGCAATAGTTATCCCAGCTATTAGGTCCCCGATTCCCGTTCGCAGGTCGTAATTCCTGGACCATCGCACTATCGGCAACACCCGACCGACCAGTCGTAATGGATGAGCAATCTTTAACATTGTGTCCTCTGTAAAATCATTTGACAATTACATTTCTTTTTAAAGGACGACGCGCCGATATGAGTACATTAATATGATGATAAGTTATATGCTAGCCCGTAATAATATATCGCTGAATAGGATTATATACACTGCATCTCGCTCGTCGCCTTGAGATATCAGCCTCGTTACTTCAGTAAACTCACCAGTTAAATGCCCTTTAATTCGGAATTCAGTATGACAGTAATATGCGTTCTCGCCGATGAGAACAGGTTCTTTCGCCGTATTGGACGTACTAAAAGTTTCCTCTTAAACTTCTTATCGTTACCATCCGATAAAAACTGTAAAAACTGTTTTTTATATCCTCTCTAACCTTGGATTTGTATGAAACTAAGTAAATAGGTTTTTTTTTACTTTTTGCCAATCAAACAATTCGTCTTACAAGGTGATTAATACGAATTCAGAACTTTATCTTATGTAAATATGTGGTTCATTGGTAACCACATTTTTACTACTAGTTACGTATTCATAAAGATAGAGTAAATGTATTAATTTTTTTAACTGGTCTGATCTCTGTTGCCAGAGACCGTCTAGGTTGGCCACCGCAGGTCCTATTTCTGATGCAAACAGTAGTGTGCAAACATTACTGTGTTCCATTTTGAAGGTCGTTGCACCTAGTAAAATTATTTGGGTAACGTGACGTAATATCATATATCTTTAGGCGACGAATACAGCATGGTGTATTGTATGTCATCGTAACTGGCGCCACATTGTTATGGGCAGGCGGTATCATTTACCATAAGGTGAACGTTCGTAACGTTATATCGTTATATAAAAAAAATATAACTATTTTATTAACAAAGTGTATTATATACCAACGCTAAATTTACTGTCAATGATAACAAATTGAAATATTATTGTGATTAAAGAAATGCTTACTGAAAATTCTATCGAATCGACTAAATCATTCGTCACTTTTGGATCTACGTTTTCATTTATACTAGAGCACTACAGAGATCGTGTGTTCAAGTTATGTTTTCATTGCATGTATTGTTTCGTATGTAAATCGTTAGCTATCATTAAAATGGATATGTAATAATATAAGACAAGAGTGATGTGATGGCGAGTTTAATGTGTTATTTAAACACCACTTCAATGGCGGCTGTTTAACGTACTCATTTCTTACGTTATATTAAACGTTTATCACACTGTACTTGAGTTCAATGCTTCGTTATTATATTTGTATCGTCGAAGAAGAGATCATTGTTCTGCAATAAAAACACTGTGTTCATTTATACATAAATATGATGTTCAAATGTCTGTAGGTAACGTTGATATTACAGATTTTTTCATTCATATAAATGTTTACACGGTGTTGTTTTGGACTTTTGGCGGGTAGTTGATGTTACTATCTGTAAATTAGGCTTTCTATGAAAATAATTAACTATGTATTTTAAAGAAAATGTACGAATTAATTATTTTAGAGCGTAAATATATTACCTTCTAAGTCAGTTCAATTATTTTAAAAGCTATTAAATCGGTGATATATTATTCATAAATGTTAAAACACATAAAAGATATAATAAATATACACGTATGCACAATAACTTGTCCGAGTTTCACCTCCAAAAATGGAACGAGAAATTTGATTAAGAACCAACAAAAACCAGTCAAGTTGTCGATTAGTTGCGAAACATTTTCAACTAAAAACAATTGTGTATTTGAAATTATACTTTTCGGCGTGGCTCCCAGAATTTGTAAAATTATATAGAGTTACGAAATAAACTAAAAGATACCATCTTTCTATCTCACGCTTAAAAGCATCATAGTATGTTACATCGACGGGGAAAAACCGTGATCTCAAAGACGCTAAATGTACACACAATTAATTATCTTACTTTAGACACCTAAGGAGTTTTTAAAAAACGGAAGTTTTTTTTATATTAATAATTTGTATAATATTTTAGTCGGCAATTAAAACAGAAATTATAGAGGAAGTGGGTTTAAGAAAGATCAAGTATCTTTTCAATATCAAACATTAAAATATTTTGTATTACGTAATAAACATGTTTCGAAAATTATGTTCGTAAATTTATTTGTAATACAAGAGAAATTTATGCATCAATACAGGTACGAAATTTGAAAACCGGTAATGAAACCTTTTATTGATGTTGGGTATTACGAATCACATTAAAAACATTTTCCTTTCACGAAATTGTAATTCGGACCACTCAACTTATTCCCCGTAGCAAATTAAACAAAAACATTATGTTTATTATATCAACAATTCACTTACTTCTTTATAAAGCAAACACTAACGTTGTTACAAGATCTTGCATTATAAATATTTTTTAAACTTGTGCGATACACAGATAATAAAAAAGAGAATATAATTTTTATTTAAAGAGGTTCATTAAATTAACTTACGATTTAAACACTAGAGATTGTCAAAAATTAAAAAAAAGGAGATTGATTTATTTTACAAAACTTATATAAAATAACAAACGAACTTACGATATAATAGTTATATTTGTATGTTGAAAATAACTAAGAAAATTTGTTTATCAACGGAGATATTAGCATTTTATCACTTGAGTTCAATCAGTCGTATAACAAGTATTTCCGCTCTATACGAATTGCCGCCGGCGCAAAAATAGCGAATTAAACTGCGCATTGGGCAACGCCGTTACACAGACTGCCTTGTCGCATCAACAACTACTGGCAGCTCCCATTGCACCATCAGCTGCTTGAATTTTAATCACAAGGTAAACAAACAATAGCACAAATAAAACTGCAACCATGATTTACATATGACTAATAAAAATATCATAATTTCTATATGTAAAATGAAGAAAATACCTATACTTAAGTAAGCTGTGTAAAGTTCATTCAATATATTTATACAAGTAAACACAGTTGGTGTCTATTTGTAATATCTGTGTAACTTCTTATTAAACCTATTTAACAGAATATACAACAATAGCCTTACACATTGTAGTTGAAAAAGATTTTGTCGAAAATAGATAGTAAGGTTATAAAACCATTGCGAATAAGTTGTGATTCAGTTATACATAATAATTGAATATGTGAGAAACATTAGCTTTCTTTTATAACCGGTAATTATAATGTAAATAAAATTTATAAGCGCTAAATATAGCGATATTGTTTGATAACGTAATCATTTGTTCGCATAAATTATCCATGTTTACGATTCTCTCTCGATGTTTACACCGGAAGCTCGAGCAAAGTGAGGATCGAACTCTTGCTTCTTTGAGTCACACTACGGATAGTTCCACTGCAAAGATAATACGATTTTAATTAAATATTGTAAAATTTGTATCATTATCGTCCCCAAAATTAAATTATGAAAATTTTACTGAAGAGATATGTTAAAGAAATCTTGTACGAGAAACTTTTCATATATAATATAACTATGCTAACATAGTATCAACCCTACAGATACTGCGTTATAAGACAATATACAAACATATAGACAATTTTATTAAAACTCCCAATTGTTAAAGTGGTAAAATATAAAAAATTCCGTAGTTAATTTTAATATAACTTTGATTATCTATCACTGAGAGAGATCATAGAATATTTACGGAAAGTAGACAAGGAAAAATCCTTCAATAAAGGAAAGAAATTTAAAAGGAAGTTAGACGTTACTTATGTTTTATTTACTAAACATTGAACGTGGCCGAAAGATAAAATAAATAATTTATGTATATTACTATTAAATGAAAATTGAGATTGTAAATGAGTTCTCACGTTATTGGCATTTTTTAATTAGGAGGCTTTTAAGTTATTGCACAAAGATTATATATAATATATAATATAATTAGATATAATACATCAGATATTATTTTCTGTTCGACGAAGGATATAACGATGTAGCTAGTCTAGCACTCTATTCTTTAGCGAAAGAAATAGGGTTTGTGGTAAGAGACGATTTCGGAACAGAGATCTATTATCAATATTATCAGAATCATTTCTCAATATTGAAATCAATGTAAGTATAAAAATAAATAGCGAGAACATTATGTTTCTACTAAACTCATTATCTTTTTACCGCACAGATCCAAGTTCAGTACATTGTCATATTAACGACTGTTAATAATACACGCGACCTTTTAGATTTCGCCGTTGTGTATTTTCCTCCAACATTTAGACGTCAAACATTATCATAGCCTTTTTAATTTACTTAAATCATAAAACCACGGAATACAGAACAATGAACAGAATGAGAATAATGATAAGATTCAAAAACGCAAAAAGTTTTATTGACAGTTATTAAGATATCTAAGAGGTATATAAACATGTAATTTTTATTAAAAGATTGACAGACTTGTACAGTCCGGGTGACCACAAGTTATTCTTGTCCTCATTTACCGATAAGGAAAGATTCGATTTAGACATATATTATGTTGACTTATTGAGTAATATAAAAAACGCTTATTTTTAGTTATATTTTAGCATGTGTTACATACATCAACACATTTTAATCAACGCCATCTTGTGACAACAAGCTCTTTATACCATACTTTTACCTTTCTCTTTTAGCAACTTATAGTTTTTTTTACATCCTCTTTATATACGTAATCGTTAATAACCATCAAACAATGTTACTATTTAGTGTTTTATATAAAACTTGTAATGGTGTAATTGTGAGATTCTTATTCTGATTTTGTTGTACTATTTAATAATCATACAGTACTACACCTACACGCTGTACTTCTTAATAGCAAATTTAAACAATTTTTGGGATTTTGAAATGCGCCGCATCATTATTAATTAAGCAAATAAAACTATTGGCGTATGATAAATATATGGAACACGTGTTAATCAATGTTTGACTTTTTAATCATCATCATTCCCGTTTTTTAGCTACGCTCTGATGAGCATAAGCTTGCCTAAATGTTATTATTGCCGTTCGTGCCACGTTTGGTATGTGGGTTGGCAAGAGCAGTGTGTTAGTAAAAACCACAGGAAAAGCTGCTGTCTTTTTCCTGGAGTTAATCCCTCTTAGCCACCTTTTGTAACACGCCTCGTGTAAAGTAGCAGTAGGAATATTTTAACCCGTTTTTCACACAGGTTTTAATTATATAAAAATTAATTCATTCTGTTTGACAAAGTTAAATTTATCGTTAAAAGTATATAATATTTGTATGCATGTAGTTATTACAGAATTAAACTTTTCCATCCCTTATGTAACATTTATGTATTATGGATATAATAATAGTTGAAAAATTTTAAATTTTCCCAGAGGAAGTAAATTTTTTAAACTGCTAGAAGTGCTTGCAAATTTTATTCACCTATTCGACAAAATCTATCGGAAAGCAATTTTGCTTGGAAACGACTGTAATGTAAGTTGCTTGTTTTGTTAACGCTGTTTGCTCCAATTACGCCTTCAGCTTCGAACTGTTTAAGTTCTTTTATAAAAAGATAAGAACTTGGGTGAAGGTAAAAGCTATCAAGAACCAAGTGTATGATAAAGGTGAATCTACAGCGGCTTAAAACTCTCATACCAATTGTTATGAAACAAATATCTGTAGAATAGGTCATTGACGTAATTATATTAAAGCAATATCTTACAAGAAGTATAAATTAGCTATATATGTGATAGTTATAGTAAGTTCCAGCAAGAACCATCTAAGTAGGTTTTACAGTACCTCTTGCTCTAAGACTAAAAAATAACTTGTTCGGCTTTAAAAAACGCTTAAAATTAAGTATTACTAGATAAAGATATTTGTTATCTTGTATTTGTGATATTTATTTTAGTTTGTAAATATTAATAGGCGTTGGTTCCTTTGACACAAAATGACCATACCTTATTAGTGCAGTGTTCATATACTATTGTTGTACGTTATTTTGTTCTTATTATATCTAATCTTGTAATGCATTGAACGTTGGTTAACTTACTTGTTGCTTGCAGAAATAACCTTTTTCGTTTAAGTGGGTATTAGAAATAAAGACATGCATAATAACTGTTTGACTTTCAATTCACTCTGTGCCATTATTTCTATGCGGAAGTAATATTGGTTGTTATTCGACCGCTGTAATGAATTCAATTACTCAAGTAAAAACCATTTGCTACACTTATTCATACTTTATAATTACAATATAAACGAAACATTACGCTTTACTTTCAAAATATGTATTTGTAATAAGTATTTTTGTTACTATGTCATAATTTCTTTCTATTAATATTACACCGTTTTAACTTTATAACCATTTTAATAATCTGAAAATAAATTATGTTTCTGCAAATTTATTAGAATTACAAGAGTCGTAACGCCATTAATGTATTGAATTTGTTTTTAAATTAAAAATTTAACCTTTCTGTATTTCCGTCTTGTTGACCTGCAGTATTAAATTAAAATATTGCTATCCAAAATAGAAATCATATTATTTAAGACTGTTTAAGTAATAAAAATGTACAAAAAAAAACGCAATAGAGTAATAGGAAGAAACAAGTTTATATCTAAAGTCATAGTAGTATGCATAAAGTCTCCTTTTTTGTTTCTACTGCCAGAATCTTATATTATCCAAGAAAGAAATAAGGCTATAAGCCTTAATCATTAGCGCATGTTGAAAGCTAAGTTCTTATTGTTAAACATTTTAGATGCTTTACGATGTTTTCCTACACCGGAAGCATAAATTTATTCGGTAATCGATCCAAGAATTATCTCACTTCATTACCAAATACTTCTATGTTCGCTATTTATTTGTACATCTTCGTTAAATTTATTATAAAATGAAAATTGTTACGTACAGAGACGAAACTCAGGTATATATTAAGCGTATCGCGAAATAAGGTGAAGCTACGTTAACCCTAAATCTTATTTTTTTTTATTTATCACTTCAATTTAAGCGTTATATTCTGTGGATAATATACTAAGATAACTTATATAATTATTGACCTAATAAAAAGTTCCGGAGGGTTCCTTAAGTTGAAGTTTTCTATAATCTGTATCAAGTTAAGTTCCAAACTTTAACATAACACTTTTACCACAACCTAAAAAGGAGCAGGGTTTATTGGTGTACCGAATATATTTATAATACCTTGTAGAATCTTAATATTGATACTATCAATAATTTTCAATGTGTTAATTAAAGCAGGGATTTCCCTTAAACTAAATATGTTTGTGAAAACTTGTAACATAAGTTAGTTATCATAACATTTATTAGCAATTCTATACAAACTGATTCTATATTTAACAACACAATAAGGTTTTCCTTATCTCAATCAATCAATGGCCGCACAAACTGTTTCTTAGCCTTCAAACGTCACGAAATAAATTGACCTCATCACTGATTTGTTGCAATAGAGAACGTTAAAACTTTTTCCTTATCTACTTTTAGGTTTTTATCTCTTAATTTTATTTTGCCTAAATTATGGTTTTAAGACTTACAACGTATAAAATATTAAATCAACGTATATAAACACTTGATTGAACTTCCGTCAAACAGCGCTGTAGCTAGTGATTATGAATTATTAAAATAAATTTGAAAAGCGCAATTTGCTGCTATGTAAACATCTTAACCGGTACCACATTATGGGTAGGTATTATTTAGTAAGGTGTATGAACTATTATATCATCGTTTAGTTTTATAAAAAAGGTTTACAAGGTCGTTTTTCCTCGACTGATCACTAATGTGGTCAATAGAGCATCTGTGTATAGACTAACTCAAAGAAAATAAGTAAAGTTTAACAAAGTTCACTTTTTGCGGTGATGAAAATTGGAATAAGAATATAACTGTGTGATGTTCTAATGTACGTATAAACTGTACTATAATGTACTTAACTAACAGATTAAATCAAAACAAATGTTTTTAGTCTTCCTCCATTGGTTTTTTTGTTAACTCAAATAAATCATACGTCATTCGTATGTCCAAATGAGTTTTGTGAATTTCTTCTTTATTTTTGAATAAATTTTTTTTAGCTCTCTAAAAGTTAAGTCTTTACATTGATTAAAGTATATATGGCTATCAACTTATTTCAAATATGATATAATGCATATATTAATTAGTACTAAAATTTTGATCCCATTCAACTCGTTTATATAATTATAGAGATTGATAAACATCGGAACCATTCCGCTTTAAAATCGTTTTAAAAATAATTTTAATGAAACTTTAATGAATGAAGTGTTAGTGATAGTACGCTAAGAAGTAAGTTCATTTGACATTTATTACTTAATGTTCAAGTGAACTTTTTTAAACGAAAGTAACGATGCTGCACAGAATACAGAACGAGATGGACCATGTATTATCCGGATATTGCACTTGCCTCCACTAAAAGCCTCTCTCTTATTTATTTTCTCTTTAAAAAGTTTATATTCTGAGATGTAGTAAATATTTCGGTTTTAAATACATTAATTGACTGGTGGTAGGTCTCTGTTAACGGATACCGCCTAGGTAGGGCGAAGGCGGCGAGCTTATGCTCGCCTGATGCCGCCCCTATGAGCGGAGCCGCGGGTGTTGGATGGGGAGTCTGACACCCGGTAACATCACGGCTCGGAGTGCGAGCAGCATGCTGGGCGTTTTCAGCACGCTGCTCTGGAGCAGGGGAAATGGCTGGCCCACAGCCTATCAACGAAGGTGGAGTCTCAAGGACCAGGCGCGGGCGGCATAGCGATCGTATGACCTAGTCGATCTCGCTTTGCCGCCAGTAAAACGCGCGGAGAAGGAAACGCCGAGGGGTTTTAGTGGGTGAAAATCCCACATAACCCGGCGCCGCTCCCCACGGTGCCGAGTATCTTTTAAAGACTTCCCCTCGTATAAAAAAAAAAAAATACCGCCTAGGTAGGTATCACAATAGATCCTATTTCAACCGCCAAATAGTGGTATGCAAACATTATTGTGTTCCGGTTTGTAAACTGCTGTAAGATAGTGAAATTACTGGGGTAACGAGACAACACCTTATGTCTCAAGGCGACGAGCGAAATGTGGCGCAGTGTATACCATCTTAACCAGCGCCACGTGGTTATGGGTGAGCGTATCACTTACCATCAGATGAACTTCTAACTCGTCTCATCGTTACGTATAATAAAAAAAATTTATCTATAAAACTAAAATAAAGAGCAGTATCTGTGAAAAAATCTTCGTCTTTCTCTAAACCTTGAGTTCATTAGGTTCAGAACGTGATACGGGCGCCCAGCGTTCAGTAAAATAAGTGTAACTTTTTGCAAATATTTTTGGTTTAAGGAAAAATGGAAGCCTTTAAACGTATTACACGAAAATATTGCTTAGATATAGCTATAGAATTTATTGGTTTATTCTATACGTTTAATGCCATTCGCATAAGAAACATAAACAAAGAAACTAGTAGAATGTTCACGTGATGACAATAGCTAGTGTTATTGACCCTGGAGAAACATTCTTTCTTACGATCTTTTTGAGGAACTCTATATTAAGCTCCTTAGGCAAACCTGGGTAAACACCACTACTAAATTATTCATGGTAGTAAACAATCCTCGGACCAGTACGGATGAGACCAATGTGGTTTGAGGTTCTGATGATGAATACTTCTTAGTCTAATGCCCACATGTAGTAATGCGGTAAGTTACCAATAAAAGTCTCAACTCAGAGTTTAATAGTTACTTATATTTACGCAAATATTAGAAATTAATGAAACTATTTTGTAATTAAATTTCTAATATAGTTTATCGCAATTATTTAAATATTTTATTATCTAGACTTATTGACAGACTATTGCTGCTAGCATGTCATAGAGTAAAATGCCAGTCCTTTATCTTAGCACCTAAATAAATAAAAGCTATAAAATCTGTAAATATTAATCAACTTTTGAAATTGTCTAGATAGTACCACATGGCGCCCAAAATTTATTGGAGATGATTAAAAGATCTTATTAATTTTTTAATCTTTCAAACAGAAAGAAGAAATATTGATGAGACGATATACACAAACAATCAAAAACATGTTTTAATCATATTGTGCAACTTTTATTAGTAAATACTTTTTAATGTATTCTTTCTGCAGTTCCATTATTTACCTGATTGTAAATTGAATAGAATCAGATAAGACAAGAATAAAGTATGTATTTTTAGAGATTTATTTGAATATCTCCATTCTGTGAACAAATACTATTCAATTTGCCTTGATGACAAATTCTATTGAACATGGCTTAACATGATAACCATGTACAATACACAAGGTAATTCAATACAAATTTATACGTCAAACACAAACTGTGACAAAACGAATACGTCACACTAGATTTTTCGACACTAGTTTTATTATGCATTGACAAGGTAAACACAGAGATTAAATAGAAGCGTGGAGAAAAATAGAATCTAAAACTATTTTGCCAATTTATTCGTTACACAAACTTAATTTAGAAACGCAAACAAAACTGATAAATAAATCTGCTATAGAATAGTAGATGGAGAGTAAAATAAAATGATCAAAACAAAATTTAGATATTAACAGAAAGAATGATACTATAAATAATAATATGAATGAAAAACACCTAAACTCTTCGTAGTCACTAAAAGACAATTGTATTCATTAATAGTAACCAGGTTCAAACGTTGCTTTGTCCATATCCAACGGACCGTCTCAGTAAACCGCAAGTTCCGTAGTATTGATTCCGAAAATCACATGTCTGAGTAGATATGGAGAAAACGGTTGTATACTCAGGAGTATATTTAATTAAATTGTTCTTCATAGTCTCGTGGCGATAGCTGTATCATCAAGGAAGTCGCCGTTCCATCGCCGACCTCAGGCCTTTAATACGGTGCTGTTCTTTTTTAAAGGTCTGTCATTCGTATTGAACTGGTAATATTATCAATAATTTTTGTAGTCATGCCTGGTAAATGTAGTCCTAAGGTAATCCATCGATAGGTCGCTGATTCATATCCGACTCGAAGGACCGCTCACAGCATGTGCAGTAAATAAAATGACTTTTTTCTGATATTAAATGTATAATCAAAATTATTAATGGACAGTACAAACAACGTTATTCAAAATGGAAGCAAGCTAAGCATCTTCCAGTAAAATATTGTCAGAGTACAAAAAATTATTTAAACTAACAAATCTTCTGTTAAATATATTTAAGCAATGATGATTTTGAAGATAAATTGAGATCAGCAAATTACATTAAAAAAAAATGCATTAAATAAAGACATTTGCGTATTATGAGTAAGAAAAAATTGTTATACTTAAAAAGATGGATGTACAGCCTAAGTTTTTGATGATGATATTTACATTTTATGAGAATCTAAGTATTGATGTGTATCCATAGCAGATGCGTTATACCATTGGTCAGACCTTTTTTCTACATTTAGATTTTAAGTGTCAATTTTACAGACGCAGTAAATGTTCACAGAAACTATGTAATTTTTCCTTATATGAACAGGTGCAATCTTGGAACCGATAATACAATAGATAAATATAAATAGGTGAGATGATATAAGCTAAGTGTTGTTGGTGGTATTGTCCGATTAAAATATATTTGTGTCAATTACACTGTCAGACATATAATCAAACTATACTTATGAATATAGAGATGTTTTAATAGAACACATACCACAGTGATTAGTGTCGAAAACAAGTTTCTTTTTAATACACGAAGCGATGAGTTTGGCATGTAGTTTATTTGATGGTAAGTGATAATCTTGCTCATAATTAAGCGGCTGTAGTTACAATGTTTCCACAGCACACAGGTGTGTTTGTTTACTACCGTTTGGCGGCAGAAGTAAGGGTATCTGTAGTACTCATCTATGAGGTCTCTGACAACTGCAACCTGCAAACAGACTTTGTTTAACAACTGTGCTTTGTGTTTGTC
Source organism: Byasa hedistus (assembly GCA_029286795.1). NCBI lineage: Eukaryota > Metazoa > Arthropoda > Insecta > Lepidoptera > Papilionidae > Byasa > Byasa hedistus. Next base: position 5,649,520 of record JAGSMW010000001.1, read on the forward strand.
TGGGTATGTAGGTTAAAATCAATTTGAAACCATTCCACCGAAGCTTTAAGTATTTTCATATAATCGGTAAATCTATTATCGTCTGGACTATTTTGCGTGATAGTCAAATTATCTAAATTACCGTTTATAAATTATAACTTTTCTGGTTACATATCGTATTATCAGAATAAGGTTAAATCGTACTAATGATTTAAGAAATCTATTTTTTAAACTTCAACCACTGGGTAGATCTTGAAAACTTCAATGTTATTTTTAAGCTGAGCTCACATTTTCTCACCTCACATCAAACTATGTTTAATTAAGCCGTAGCTTTTTATTGTTAGTAGTATTTTTTGTCTCAAGAATCAGTTTAAAGGCAAACTCAAACCTGCCTACGTTACATAGTTTTTTTATTGGGTATTTACAAAACACGTAGTACTTGAGATACGGACTTTCCTATTTCGTAATTGGAAATTTTCAAAGTCTGCGTCTGACATATCTAATTTATTAAACTACGTGACTCGTAGATTGCATTCTGGATATTGGATGTTTTTTTTTCTAATATTATACATCTGAAACCATTAAGGAAATTTTGTGTATATCTTATGTAGTCCAAGAAAACGTTATAGTACATTTTTATATCAAAAAACTTATGCACGTATTTTGTACAAGTCCAAAAACAATGAAATTGTACAGCAGTAAAAACATAAAGTTTTAAGTTTCATTTTGATTTTTTAATATTTGAAATTGTTAGTTTATGTTTATCTAATAAAAGGAAACTTTATTAAAGTGTATCATACAGTTGGCAAATAATAAATTTATACAAAATGGGAATGAACTTTTGTATGTTTTTCTTGTTGGTAGTTGTTCCGTGTACGTCAGCAAAGATTCTTGTTTGAGGAAAATACATTTTCCGTTATAAAAATCGAATCAAGAATGAAGATGTTTTTTAAGGAAAATATGAGTAAGAATGATTAGATAATATATATTTCATCAAAAATTAAAAACACTACTAAACATAGTAACATTTGTACATAAATATATATATACAAACTAAATATTCGCAAGCCGACATAAAGAGAGACTTACAACCAAACATTGATTAGACGTACCGAGATTTTTTAAAACTTGTTGCTTTTCAGTTTTTTTATTATCATCATCATCAGCAGGTAGATATCCACTGCTGAATATACACCATAGATAGCTTCTCACACTGATCGGTTCTCCGCTGTCCGTAACCAGCGATTTCCAGCGAACTTCACCAGATCGTCTGTCTACCTTGTGGGGTGGGAGCCTTCCTGCGCCTCCTCTCGTTAATTCTTAGTTAATTTTCCTATTTAATATCATCTTCAACATTTTCGTCTATTGATATAGATACGCTGAATATAGGCCGTTATAATTTGGGGTGATTGCCGTACTCACTACCCATAGGTAGTAATATGCCATAGCATGTGAGTTGGCTACAACAATATTTTGGTAAAGGAAAACCGGCTGCCCTATTCCCGGAGTTGGAATTTTTTATTACAGAGTAATTTCAGCTTAAACTGCTAATTTCCTGTATATTCTAGGTAAATACTTTTTTTCTTCATTTATCATCTTTAATTATTGTGTCAGTCGTTGTTATTTAAATTGCTTTTTATTTTACTTCTTATACTGATGATAAGAAAGTTCTATAAATATTTGAGTCCGTCTTCAAAAGTTCTGCAAATTAGTTTATATATAAGACAAATCTCTCATTAGTTTGTTTAATAAGTGACATATGTAATCAACTTTTTGCTGCTAGGATTTGGACGAATTATCTATTTACAAATAATAGTATACATAACATTCTGTGTAACGAGACTTTGTATTCTGTCTTAGGTGCTGAATAAATATGCTAACTAGCACTTAGTAACCAGGTAAATGTCTAGCTAGTCTAGTTCCTTTGTACTATAAAAATGTAGATCATGGCTAAAGGAATTATAATACTAACATTTCTAACCAGTTTTCCTTAAAAATTCTTCCGATTCTAATTATTAACAAAAATTCGACTCAAAAAAATTAGTTCTTCTGGAGTTTGTCTTCTTCTATCGATCGTCATTTGAGCAGGCATCATCTCAATGCACATTATTAACGCCAAGCAGTATTGTGTTTATATGCCTTTATTGCATATTTAGACGTAAGAATAAATAAGTGCTGAATTTTTTTCTTTTGTCACCACATCATTGTACACATGATAGATACGGTGGTGACAGAACAAATAAATGTTTTTTATTCTGATGACGAAATGTTTTTTCATTTACGCATTTAAAGTATCCTTTACCAGATTGTGACATTAAACAATATTGTTTTAACATAATTTTGCATTAACGACTGATTTAATAATATTCAGTTTATGCGCGTTATAAAATCAAAGAATAATAATAATGCAGTGACGTTAACAGAACTTGGTAAACTTGACGTCAGAACATCGAAACAAGCCTGACAGAGTTAATTAAGCCAATATGCAAAGCATGATAGTCTGTACGTAGAATGATACTTCATTTAGTACGTTAGAATACCAATCATATACATACATAACTAGCCAACGCTCACATATACTACAATTACCTTAAAATTATAACAGTAAAATTTAATTTGGTATAACTTTGGTTCAAAAAAATTCTGTAGTATATCAGCTTGGTTTATTGATGATCAATTAGGTTCTGTGCTTTCTTTTACTATACAATTAAAAAAAATCTTGATTATTGTATGTGAGACGGGTCAGAATATCTCCACCATCATACTATTTGGCGTGTAAAAAATAATTTACCAAATAGTCCCTTCTGGGAAGCCTATGTCCAACAATATGCAGAATTAATTACGATGAGTCTAACATTTTCGTATTTTATAGAATTTTATCATAATAATGTTCCTATATTTTACACGGAATTTTAATGCACGACAAGGAATCCGTGTAAAAACCCTTTGTGCTGTGTTAATGCGCTGTAATAGTCATTATTCAAGCTTCCCTTATAAGACTTCTTAACGATATTCTTCTTTGCAGCTGGGACCGCGGTAAAAAGTATAATGTCCATAGACGCTTGGTTTTATATAATAACGATCGATCTTATCAATGATTCTACTTTTCATTCTTTCCTCTAGGGATTTAAAATATTAAGCACTTGTCGAAAAGTATTCACATTTAAATCAAGGAAGAAGATAATAAATTTACACAATAAATAATCTTGAGTGAGATATTTTTGTCATTATGAGGATATTTATGTTCTTAGCATTGCATGGGAATTGCCTAATGGTAATTGGTATTTTTTTAAAATACCAGAATGACGTCGGAAGCTTTAAGAGATGATTGAATAGACTACTTGTACACTAATGCGCTTTACCATCAAAGATTACATCGCCACATAGCAAAGATGGGATTGTTCATAGTCAAGCCCACTGGCATGTCAAGTGCGAGTTTACTAATTTATCTTATATATAATTATCTTATCTTTACCAGGTGATAGGTCTCTGTTGCCGGAGACCGTCTGGATGGGTACCACCGCAGCTCCTATTTTAACCGCCAAATAGTAGTGTGCAAACATTACTGTGTTCCGGTTTGAAGGGCGCTGTAGCTAGTGTAATTACTGGGGTAACGAGACTTAATACTTTATATCTCAAGGCGACGAGCGCGATGTGGTGCAGTGTGTACCATCTTAACTAGCACCACGTTGTCATGGGCAAGCGTATCACTTACCATCAGGTGAACGTCTTGCTCGTCTCGTCGCATAGAACTATAAAAAAAAAATATAATTATCCTTAATGCCTGTGATAATTAGTTGCCTAAACTATTTTTCTCTCAAAATGTTATTTAAGTATATACGTAATAATCTGATATAGTATAATAAATGAAATTTTAAATTTGCTTTATATAATGAAGGATTTTGTTTTAATTTCGCCAGTTTCTGTACGATAATAATCGAAGTCTCTTGAGTGTAAATAATATACAATGTGGTTGCTCCTCATGCGATGTGGCCGCATAATAACGATTTGTGCGAAGGGTGCGTCTACCCATTACGCGATAAATTTATCTCTGTATCGCTTTTATGACTTTCACGGGACAAGACGATTTATAGACCGAATATATAATATTCACGCTTTATTATTTTACATGTTTAATTAAGTCATTACGCTCAGAATTAGTATCTATTATAAATTCTTATAATTTGCATGCACCAACATTACTGAAATCTCTAACTATGAACTGTCTATTACTTCAGGTTGCTTAAAGTAAATCAGCACTATCTACGTTTTATAAAAGTTTTGTTCACCATCTTTATATTGCTATAAAAATAAGCATCTGTACGTATTCTTCAATGAATAGGATTTTTAGGTTATCTATTAATTGGTATATCTCGGACACACAATAAGAATTATACCGTTTCACTGATTTCTGCTAAAATTTTAAAATTAGATGTTTGATCAACTTTTTTAAATACATAACATCATTAAATATCAGGATTGCCACGGTTAAACAAATTACCATGAAAGTTGGTGTACATTAACAATTTATGAAAGTTGCACTTGGTGTACGTCGGCTGAACCTAACTGTAAGCGGTTCAATATACTATACTCATGGAAAGCCTTAGTGTGTTTGACGTTTCTGTATAAGCTGTCCAAGGAATATAGATTACATCTGACATTACGTATATTAATTAATATGAGCGGTGAAACGCTGTGTGGAATCAATTTTACATAACGATTCTGAATATATACTTCGGCGCTGCAGTTCCTGTGGGCAGGCTAAATTATTAACATACTAATGAACGTCATACAACGAACAAATGTGAAGTTTATTTTATGAGATACTCTTGTTAAGTTTATGATATAAGTAATAAAATAATTTTACTAAACTGATGGTAGATTTCGTTTGGAGGTTTTAGAACACCCTTAAAACTGCCATATTATTATGTATTAGTTACCATCAATTCGTCGAATAAAAAACAAATCAAATCACGGGAATGTAAACAGTCAAATGTTGCTATTCCAATCTATGATGTTTAAATTTTCGAAAAGGTACACTACACTGTTAGAACAAAGTCTTACATCAGATGGTAATGATTACTCTTACTATCATGTCCTCTTCTGGATCCATTATTAACTCGTCCTACTACCGTTTGGATGTAGAAATAGGAACTGCAGCTTGTCTAGACGGTATCCGACAGCGGGAACCGTCCAGTGAATCCATTATGCTCTTTGATCAATAAGATATGTCCACATTGTCGAGACGTTCACCTGTCAAAAGAATTAAACTGTTAATAACAAAGTTCAAGGTAGTGTAAAGAATGAAAAGGTTTCGAACAGAATTTTAGACGGAATAAGACCAGGTCCTAAAAGGAATTATATCAAAGGCATCGCTTCCCGAGTCTGCAATGAGGTGAATAATGGAATGGCCGGATATTGCCTGTCAGCCGGGCGTCGAAGCGAATCCGTAAAAGAATACTAAAATAAAAATTTAACAAATGCGAGTTTTAATTATAATGATATATGTACTTATAACGTAATAAATAAATTAAATGTTTTTCATTAAAAACACGTTAATATAATATCTACCTTATAACACAGATAATCGTTTGTTTCCAATCATTTTTAATGTACTGATTCTTATAAAAAAGCAATTTTTTATCTTTAGTTCAAAAAATAAACAACAATATATTAAACTTGAACACATGCTTGTATTGTAAGTAATTAAATAAATTTTATATATTGTTTTTGGTACCTGAAATAATGTTTTTTTTATACGTTTTATTTGCAGAGTAAAGTTAGTAACTCGTTTAAAAATCCTTTTATTGTTTTTAGCTTGATTCATTGCTTAAGATTGGCATCACATCAGGTGAACTATTTTCATTTATCAAATATCACTAAAATTACTGTCTTTTATTTTAAAAAAATCTCATTATGCCTTACGTTTTAAATATTGTTAAAATTTGATGTTATCAGCAATTATTAATGTGTTTAGTGTTGTTAAAATGTAGTAAAGACATTTGATATAGTAAAAAATTTACGCAGTGGTAATAAAATAAATAACTTTTAAAGAAACTGTTGTTTGTTTTCAAGAGAATGCAATAAAACAATTCTGGCATAGTCCCAGTCGCAGATAAGTGAAAAGACTAATCGTATTTTTCAAATGCAAACTTTCGTGAACTGTTGAAACAAGAAAGTTTTCTGGAAAATTAAGAAAATCTTGAATGTTAAAGCCTTTTTTCAGAGGTTTTATGTATAACGTGACATTATAAAATGATACGCTAATCAACTGAAAATGTAACTTACGAAATCTGAAAAATCCAAAATTTGTGTTTATATTCGTCATATAGTTTGTAATTAACAAATTTTGTTTAAAAAAGTGCTAAGATATTTTTGTGTATTAAAAATATTTCCAAATTCCGCAACTGTGGTGTAAAAAGATAAGGAAATTTAACATTAGTGAAAAGTTTACCGGGTTAAATGAGGTGAGTCGAGATTAAAATGCGCTGATGGAAAAGTTCTTTACTTTGGGTGCCGAGTACTAGGTAATTATGATATTAAAGATCGAGTCAATGATCTAATTGGATATAGATTTGAATATTTAAGTATTGTATGATTGCATTACAAATTACATTTAACGATGATCGAATGTTTCATAAAAAATCAGTTATTTCGCTAGACTAGGCTCCCTCACAGCAATAAACTCAAGAGTACTCTTATAATAACATAGTATCTGGTGTATTAGAATATTTACAATATTGCTCTGTGTTTTATAATATATAGTTAAACTATTATAGTGACAAAAAGTATATGGTACAACAATACATGCAGTGGAAGAACTAATCATTAGATATCTCGTCTTGAAAATCAACTGCCCTCTTTATCAAATAACGTATTAACTAAAATTGTATTTTCTTCAAATTAAATACCTTCACCTTTATACGAACATACGATATTACGCTTACCTCTGCCTACTTCTTAATTCAGCGCCAGCTAATAATAGCTTCAATGACTGATTCAGATCATACCATTTTTGACAAACTTTTATGGCTTTTTTCAATGCTAATTATGTTATGGGTTATTTTATAAACTTGATAAATAAATTAAACAAAAGTGAACATTTATTCTCTTCACCGGCCTTAATTCCGTCGACCGTCAACGAAGGACTAGCCTAGCACAAAGTAACATTGCTATAAGCGCTGCTACCTATCAATGTTTCCAGTTTCCACTTTAGTTACAAATACAATATAAGCCGCGAAGGATTATTAGTAATATTACAAAGTGGTTTAATAACTGGCAATGAATTTTATATCCATACAAGTACTCATTATCCATATATTTTATAGTCAATCATATCAGTCTCTCTCGTATTTTGTAGTCATTTTATTAGTTTATTTGACTAATTGCTTTATGTAATAATGTTGGTGTTAAGTTTTACCATATGGAAGTTTTTTTTTGATGATATTGAAATACATAGCTAAAGATTGCTGTTTCATATTATGGTTATGCATGTCAAAAACTGAATACAATGGAAAAAATAATTCAGTAAATGATAAATAAAAAAAAAAGAAACTTGTTGAAAAGAGTTTTTAAAGATTTGCGATAGAAGTTTTCACAATATTTTCGCGATATGGTTAACACCCTATTTTACCATATGGAAGTTTTTTTTTGATGATATTGAAATACATAGCTAAAGATTGCTGTTTCATATTATGGTTATGCATGTCAAAAACTGAATACAATGGAAAAAATAATTCAGTAAATGATAAATAAAAAAAAAAGAAACTTGTTGAAAAGAGTTTTTAAAGATTTGCGATAGAAGTTTTCACAATATTTTCGCGATATGGTTAACACCCTATTTTACCATATGGAAGTTTTTTTTTGATGATATTGAAATACATAGCTAAAGATTGCTGTTTCATATTATGGTTATGCATGTCAAAAACTGAATACAATGGAAAAAATAATTCAGTAAATGATAAATAAAAAAAAAAGAAACTTGTTGAAAAGAGTTTTTAAAGATTTGCGATAGAAGTTTTCACAATATTTTCGCGATATGGTTAACACCCTATTTTACCATATGGAAGTTTTTTTTTGATGATATTGAAATACATAGCTAAAGATTGCTGTTTCATATTATGGTTATGCATGTCAAAAACTGAATACAATGGAAAAAATAATTCAGTAAATGATAAATAAAAAAAAAAGAAACTTGTTGAAAAGAGTTTTTAAAGATTTGCGATAGAAGTTTTCACAATATTTTCGCGATATGGTTAACACCCTATTTTACTATATGTGGAAAAAAACTTATTCGAATACCAGCATTAGTGACATTTAGGACAAAACGGTGCTTCGCTAAAACTTACACGTCTTGACCATGTTAAGTTCATGATATTGAATACGTACAGTATTTTATCCGCTGTACGTATAATATATGAGAAATGATATATACGAGAAGGGACACTTGTTCGAATCCAATAAAACTGAACAAAACAAATCATTTCTTTCAACATAAATAAGATGGACGGATACGAATGGATTAAGAAGAACAATTGATAAATTGATTATCCAATTCTATTCACAGTATCGTCTCCAAGTGTATTGTTGAAAAGAATTGCCTAGCTTACTTCGATATAGTACGTGCTTGGTGTACTAGCACAACAAGTTTTACTATTTTTAGTAGTGCGCAAGCATTTTTGTATTCTGTTTTGAACTGCGCTAGCAGCAAGTGAAATTAAATAGCGATGGACATAATGTCTGAGTATCTATGTAAACATTTTATTAATGCCATATTATTCTTAGTAAAACGTAAGAAAAATCTGGTACAAAAATTTAAACTGCTGTAAATAAACGGGGAAAATAATATTGCGATAAGTCAGATTGTTTATCCAAGCTCTATCCAGTTACGTTGTCGGTCGATTAGTTAATTTGAGGATTTTGATTACGGAAAAGGTTTTAACATAATGCGAACGTCTATTTCTGCGATCGGAAGAGAAATTCTTTGGGAATTAAACTTCTCGCAGCCGTCGTACAAATCACCATTATCTTTTCCGAGCGGATTCAATAAGCGCTGTTATCAAATGAGTTTATTACAAGATTGAGTTAATTTATATTGTGTATAATACATTTGTATTTACGTTATCAACTGAAATATGAGAAAAGATATATAATTTTATATTTAAAGTAAAACTGACTATTGGTTAACTACTGGTTGTGAGTCTTTGTTAATGCAAAGCGACCAGCGCAACAGAAGTTGTAATAAAATATCCTAACTAGCACCATATTTTAATGAGCAGGGACGCTTTCATTACATCCTACTTATCTCTCATCGTCGTTGCGGTTTGTAAAGTTTTTTTATAAATACGTTCATACTAAATGATCATAAATATTCTAATACTATGTTTCTCGGTTATAACGCGAAATAGTTTGTCTTTAATAATACTTAATTAATAATGTTTTTTGAAATTAATTAGACTAATTAGCGAGCTTATAAGTGTCTATCCGAAAATTCGTATAAACAATAACTATGGAATATTCTTATAAAAAGATACGGATGCAAAAGAATTTCTGGGATTCAAGGAACCCTTATCAAAGTCAGAAAAAGCGATACTAAGCGTTTTTCCGGACTTTATAATTCTGTGCAAAGAATTTAACTTAACAACGTGAACACAATTACGAAACGAAATAAAATTGAAATAAAAAAACCTGTAATGGCTTTTTTCAGAGGCCTCATAGTACTGGTAAATATAGTTTTATTAATGAGTTTAAATCGCAGTTGGTGCAAGGCATTGGACTTTATCACAAAGATAATGATAATTAAGTAAAGAAGTAAATAGAATTCGAAGGCTTATCAATAACCAGTGGAATTTAACTTTATAATTACCAGAACGTTCCTTGTAGAGGTTAAAAAAAAATAACCAACGTGAAATTAGCACTAAAAATGTTTTATGTTAATAAGCAATCGTTGTTGGACCTAATTTCCATTTGATAGCTGAAAGAACTGAAGGATTCCAGTCACTTTCATTTTACTTACGAAACTTTCATTATTAATTACAACTTTGGTAACTCTTTTACATTTCGAATTAAAGAATTTCAACTTTTCATTTTCATCAATTGAAACAATTGCTTTCGGAAGTTTTGCGGTGGAAGCCTTACAAAATGTTTAAGTTATTCTTTTGAACCATTTAATTAAAAATTCTTATTATATATTTCCTTTTCAAACGATTTAATTTGTAAAGTAATTAGAGTTTTCAACAAATATTTCATGGACAAGCATACATTTTTACACAATTTTCTTAATCTCACCAACGATATCTGTAAAAATGGAAAACAGTATAAATGAAATTTAAATAATATTAACATATGAATTAATATATAGTTGATGAAACGCTACAAGGAAAGGCGTATAGTAGTTTTTTGTCATTCTTATTATGACTGTATCCGAAACCTTTCATTTTACTTAAAAAAAAAACACGTTAATTTAGTTATAGATTTAATTTGAATTAAATTGGCAAAATAACAGATTTTAAATAGTAATTGTTAGATATTCGTACTTCGCAAATGAAGGTTAACATCCTTTTATACATACCTTTCTAAATTCTTATTTAATTTTAAGAAAAATATTTAGTACTAAGTAAATCTAATTTAAGTATAAACTATGTAGTGTAATGTGATCTGACATAAAATGTATTATCAAAGTAATTGTTGGTTAACACTTAGTCTAAGAAATCCAATTGAATTCATTGTGTAGTCTGCACATCCATCGACCGTCCTGACTTCCATTTAACTTCTACATTTATATTAAATCAACCCGACAGTACTTACAATTCTTACTGTTCCCATCTAATAAAATAGCAAACTACAGTTTTCTATCGATTGCATAATTGTAATAAAATACATTTACAATAAAAGGAGCTATAACTTGTTTAATGTCGTGAACGCTTAAACATACTTATCTAGAAAAGAACCTAGACTTGGTGGTCCTGAAATCGAATCATTGACTTTCGTGATTAGAAACCACTTCGCAAACGACACAGTTAAAATTTTGATAGCATTTACGTACATTTAACGGTTTTTTTAAATATTCCTGCGATATTACACTTTTTACACTCAATAAAAAACAACAGGTGAGAAATTTACGTTAATTTTACTTGAATACGTTTTACACACTTAGAGTATTTATGCAAATAGGGCATCGGCGTCTGTATGTACAGACTTGTAATAAGAAATTAATACTGTATGAATAATTTATAACTTACGTTGGCAATCTTCTTAAGTATATTAACAGATAATATACGTACACAATGGATTTTCGCCGGTCTTGGGGTTAATTTACAAATTTGATTAAAGCGAACAGTAGTGACGCAGACTACATACATTTACGATAACGAAATGTTGTCTCCAAAAGGAAAAAATTTGTCATTTAAGTTTAGTAACAATGGATTTCCATGTATCTGATAATGAGAAAGGTTCATTGAGAAATAGGTGTTGGTCGCAAAAAATGCTTTTATTTAAATAGTTAAGAATTTCGAGCAGCTAAGCTTTTTCGCCATGTGAAAGACAAGAAGAAAAATACGAAGTGGACAGTCGAACTTAAACTTTTCTTTTTCTAAGTCGTATTTCCTCATGACTGAGGGTCATTGGTTATCATGTGTAATGAAACACACGACAGGTTTTTTGGCAGTTATAATGGAATGGTTTTACATTGCCTTCTCCATTTCACATACTAGTCCGACCACGGATGATCATGACATAGATTTGTAAGTTTCCTCAAGATGTTTTCTTTCACCGTCGTAGCACGTGATATTAGTTGGTGTCATACTAACTGCACATACATTGAAAAATTCATTGGTGTAGACCGGATTTGAACCCGGTACCGCCGCAGTGGTAGGCTGACGTTCAAACCAATAGGCTATCACGGCTTGAACTTGAATAGCCAAAAATAATAAGTAAACAAAAAGTCAAGAAACAACACAGTATTACTTTACTTAAAAAAGAATTTACTTGAAATAACGCTCTTTTATGTAAAATACGCTATAGACCCTTACTTTGAATACGCCGTTATGTCGGTTAAACTACATTAGGCATGTCTTACGCGAAGGTTTTATAATCTCGGAACATGGAAGATCTGCGAATACAACGTGTTCCGACTTTAAAAGGTCCTGATATATGAGACCATTAAGTCACTCAGCGTGCCGTTAGCAGCGTTTAAGCTATATTTTGCATCAACAAACTCCCATCATTCGCATCTGCAAACATCGGATCTTCGCAAACATAAAATTACTTTACGTAATACATTTTTTTTAACAAAAATCTCATCAACGATAGATAAAAACAGAAAAAAAAGGGACTTAAGTATTAAACGAAAATGCTTACAGAGAGAACTGTTTCAATGTTTTTCGATATACATTTAAATAGAAAAATAACCATCAAAATTGGACGATTTAAAAAAAAAACAATGAGCGCTTTATTTTGAGGTCCTCCTCTGCAATTAATATTTGTTACCGTTAAAATGTGACAATTTCTTTCGAATATAGTTAAATAAATTAGAAATTACTGTTTTTCCACTAATTTAACTTATAAAAAAATTATACATACGTTTGCATAATAGTAAAAAGTATCTCCATCTAAAACTCGTTAGCAAAAGCATTAAGCGCGTCAGAAGCGTAACCACTGGACTATCACTTTTTGATGAATGAATTAAGTAATTAAAATTGACAAAAGCAGAAAAGCTGATTACAGCTTAGTTGAAATATTTAAATGAATAGATCGTAGTTAAGTACTTATTTATTCATGAATGCTCTGCATCCTAATGAATTGATTTATTTGATCAGAAACTGAAAAACCTGAATAAATTTATATCAAAGGATCATCATTATACAGCTGAACATTATTTTTACAACTAAAAGCCCCGCTTGAGGGATGCGATGCCAGAAACAGACAGATATACATGCTATTAGTTACATAACATCCGTTCTTTCTTTCCATACATATATCGTATGATGTCTTTTTGGTTACCTAAGATAGTGAATCGGGAATTGATTTATTGTAATGAAAAGTGTAAATTTGAATTTAAATAGAAACATTTGTACGAAAATTTTATAGGTTTAAAATCACGGCAGCTTTTAAATTTTACCCTCTGGCGATTTTTAAATTTCCTTTAAAATTGAATCAGATCCCGCCGGTAATGTCAAACGATATTCCAAACTGATAACTTTTCGTGTGTTTTAATATATGTTACAAATTTCACATGTGAAAGTGATGGACGTTAACATAAATTGATCATAAAAACCATAGAAAATAATAGTTAACTTATTAGGATAATTTACAATATTTTTTCGTCAGCGCTTTTTATATTTTTATTAGCAATAAATCTTAAAAGTAAATGGTAGATATTTTGTTAGAAGGGCGTGCTATTAAATAAGTAACAAATTACCAAAGTGTAACAATGGGTAACTTACTAATAGTTATGTACCTTATATTTATTAGCTTTACCTCGTGAAAGACTTCCATCAGAAACAATATATTTCCATAGGAAATAAAAAAAAGCAGAGTTGCAACATTTCTTCGCACATCTTCTTGTTAAAGTGTTTAAGACAGACCTGCTCGATGACCACATAAGCCGCTCTTCGTTATATGCGATCAAGTCAAAGAACTGATATTGAGATGAGCCTGTACAGATACATAAACAGTATTTCATTTAAAGACGAGTTTGCGCATTGTAAAAAACTAGGGGATAAGTTGCAGTGTAATATCGTATAATACTGTCTAACTTTCATGAATCCAATTTAGCGTTTTCTATTAGATGTCGCTGGAATTGAAAACTAATATATAGTTCCGTATTTATAATTGAAAGTTTTTTTTTATATAAAAAATAGTACAAAAGCTAAGAAAATTAATATAAATACATTAAGCATATCAACGTATTAAAAATGTTATAACTTAATAGATCTCAATATGAAATGATAAATTCTTTGATAGCAGATATATAAACATAAAACTAATTCCTTTCATTACCTCCTATAAAAGGCTCTTTCATGTTCGCCTTTTGCGTAGTATATCATTTAGATATAATGAATTTAATTCAGATGATCTTTTTAATTTTCAACGCTTTTAAAATGAAACATAATGATTTTTTTCAAAGCACGCATTAATCTCGACGTAGAATATATATTAAATAAAATAGCTAAGATTATTTATTTAGAGAGAAAAATATATTAAGTATGCCAGACATGACATCGAAGTGAAGACGGAAAGAGGGTGTGATGCAAATTGAATACGTCAATCAAATCAAATGCAGAAGTGAGCATCTCTCGTTTGTCGTTAAATGAACTTCAGAGCAGGATCGGGTTCAAAAGTTAAAGAATTTTTGAACAATCCTCTAAAATTTTTAATTAATAAGTTTATGGTAAACAGTTTTGATCATCTAGCCATTTAGTTTGTAAATAATTTTAATAGTTAAGAAATCTATATATGACAACAATTATAGAAATTGATCAGAAATATTTGTTAATTTATAATAAAAAATATTGTAATTACTATTAATATGTATACATGTACGTTTCTTTACCTAACAATAAGCTCTACTGTCACTAAGATTAGCATGTATAGAACTCATATTTCCATTAAACGTTTGTATTGTTACATTTTGTATTAAAAAAAAATCTAACTGTTCTTATGTGTATATAGTTTGGTATTTAATTTTATTATGACACAGTTTCATTATGCATTACTTAAATTAATAGTGAATTACTAATTGGACACTACCCCAAACAGTGGCTTAGTTAGGCCTGATTGCTCTGACTGGGACATTGTGTTTTATTCCCTTGTGGTGATAATTAATTAGCAAGTAGAGAAAGATAAGCCTCACGTTTAAATATTACTGCTCAAAGCTGTGAAAGTTCTGACTTTATGCGTTTTTGCACTTTGCATTTTGCAGTAGGACATATAACTTTTATTACGCATAAATAAAACCATTATGGACGTAAATTTATAATTTCTGAAGTACAATAGAGAATAGTCTGATAAGATAATTAAAGACTTGTTATAAATGTAGAATTTACATATTATTGTACATTATTTATTATAATTTTATTGTGTACAGCAATATTTTATTAATAAGGAACCAAGAATTGTTAGCGTAATCACAAAATCTTAATCATTGTTCTCCGGTTCAAGTTAAAAGAATGGACTTACTGCTTTGTAGTATTTTCTGTTGGTCACACGGTAAGTGATGGAGAGAATATGTCCATGTAATTTAATCTTTATGTGTTAATGGATGATTTTTTTTTGTTTTTTCTCGTTGTGCATATTGAATTCGTTTCGGCGAAATATTATTATCGTTAATTAGCAGCTACCCGCAAAACGTTAGCCTGCCATTATAATTAAACAAGGAGTTTTTGCTAATCTAAATTATATTTATCATTCGCATCCGTGCCAGTTTTTATGTATATCTCTTACATATAATAGATTAGTTTTTACATGAGTTTACCTTAAATTAAAATATAGCAATAAAACTCGTTTCGGGTTTCATTAGTAATAAATTGACAGACTGACAAAATTAAAAAAATTGGTCTCTTTTGTATTAGTGTTATTTGAACGTTCATAAAGCTCGAGGCAAAAGCTTCTAATATTACAAACAATTATTTTAATTTATTTGTGTAAATAAAATATGCGACATGTATATCGGTTCCTAATAATCGAGAGAAAATGTTAACGAGTGGACCAGTAAATGTAACAAAGGAAAACCTCCGATGTTGAATTGACAGCAATTTCCTGAAAAGAGTCCGTTACAAAATGTGCGACTGTAGCTTTTATACGAGCGTAACAGAAATGACGTTCCTTGTTTCATTAAAACTTGTAACTTCGGGCTTTTCTATGAGTTATTAAATATTAGAAAAATTTAAATTTATAATGGCTTGGAAAGTTATACACAAGTAAGAAAAACATATCTTTTTTTTTAATGCGTTAGCAATTTGTAGCTGTTGTAATTATCTTTAATTATACATCTATTCTAATGTATTAAGTTTTTTGTTGCTTAAAGGTTTGTGCTTCACGATCCCACCAGGTGTTATGGTTCACAGGGCAATCTTTTCTTGATGACACTTTGTTGTATTCAGAAGGGAAGCTGATCCCGGTAAGTTTTTCCACTCTCTGACTGTTCTTATCAAGAAAGAAGTCAAAAACCTTAAAGTTTACAAGGTGTTGATTACTAAAGAGTACTCGCTGTGCGCCAGGTCATTCGATGGTGAAAAGATGTTGAGGGAGGTACCGTGTAACACTTTCATAATTCTTATGGCAAATACTGTTACCGTGCTTTGAAGAGTTCTTGATAAGCTTCTTAGTCCGCCTGTCCTCCAAGATCATTATCTTTAGATGAGTTTTCGCAGCACCAGTATGTTATACTACGGGTAAATGTATCAGATTTTTTTATTTTGTTAGTCTTTAACATTATTTAAGAGAATATAGAAACAGTTATTAAAACAAATGTCTTTTAATTTAGGCTTATTTCTAAAAGTAACGGTTTGTCACCATATGTGTGTACTCATCCACTCTGTTTTCATTATGCTGTTTGATTTGTGTGCTCTAATTGTCTGTCCTCGTTTTTTTTGAGTTTGGTGTACAATGTACAGCTGTAATGAGCTCTTTTGTTTTTGTGATTTATGAAACGGCGGTGAAATACATCGCCTAGAAGAACTTATTCTTAAATAAAACCGCGAGTTATGCGCGGTTTTGTTTAAGAAAAGGTTCAGGAATTTTAACGATGAAATGTTTAACATGCCTTGGATAAATAAAGAATAAGATCACGATGCTTTAATACAACTTAAACTCTTATTCTTAAATTTTTTATGTAAATGTTGTAATTTTAAGGAGATTTAAAAATTAGCGCGAGTAGTTTGCAAGTACGTAACTATATCTCTGTTACAGTAACAAGTTTTTTCTTCGACTAGCTTTTCAACTTTTATAAAGAAATAAATAGTGAATACAGTGAGAAAAGAGTTCAAATTTAGAAGATAACAAGAACTTTCTTATACTTATATATTAGAAATTATTTATACTAGAATTTAAAACATCTCGTCTCCTATAGTGCGCCATTTGCAAGTTGAAACGTTAAATGTCCCGAATGCGGGTAAACCGCAAGCACCTGGTGCATTCATTAGTTATAGTCAGTTCAAATGTAACATTGACGTTACGGGCTTTTTATATACGAGCTAACATTTTATATGTGTATCGCACTGTTTAAATATATACAAAAAAAATTTTGTTCCGAGTAATACAATCGACTTCACCGATTTTGACGAGACTTTCACAAGTATTGATCTGATATATAATTTATATATTCATAACTCCCTATTGCTGCTAGGATTCTGTTGCCAGCGAAATACTGGAGTAACGAGATTTAAGACTTTAGTCTCAAAGTAACTGGTGGTACTTACGTGCGTAAAGTTACTGATGGTAGGTCTCTGTTGCCGGAGACCGTCTGGATGGGTACCACCGCAGCTCCTATTTCAACCGCCAAATGTAGTGTGCAAACATTACTGTGTTCCGGTTTGAAAGGCGCTGTAGCTAGTGTAATTACTGGGGTAACGAGACTTAACACCTAATGTCTCAAGGCGACTAGCGCAATGTGGTGCAGTGTGTACCATCTTAACTAGCACCACGTTGTCATGGGCAAGCGTATCACTTACCATCAGGTGAACGTCTTGCTCGTCTCGTCGCATAGTAGTATAAAAAAAAAGAAAAAAAGTAGCACAAAGTAGTGCAGCGTTTATCATCCTAACTACAGCACCACATTGTTTTCGTCGGACGTATAATTAATTTACTTGTACATATATATGTCCTCTATATTTTCTTCTGTCATATAAGAATGTGTTGGGAAGATTACTTAAGCTATACCACTGTAAAACATCAATGAAAGTATGTTTTTAAAATTGTAACTATTTGTATTTAAAATGTTTGTAGTGACACGTTATTACAAGATTGAATTTTATAGGAGCAAGTTATGATGATGAAAATTATTTACAATGTGCACATTTTTGTTAACGAAAACAGTTTTCAACTTGTTACTTTGGCCGATTATTTCGCAAATTTCTATTCTGTACTACGCTTGCTCAACTATCCATTGTTCATACCTGTACAGGAAGTGTAGTAATAAATTTGTATTAATACAGAGCTTACTGTAAATTTAAATGTACGTTGTTTAAAATATTATTTACTGCAACTGTAAAATAGGTGTCTTTATTTTAAAAGCTTAATTTTTAGAGAAGCTATACTCGTACATTATCACCTATGAATACGAATATTTGAATGATAACAGTAACTAAGCGATAAAATGACATAGATTTAATTCTATTTAGCTTATAAATTATTACTTTATTGAGGTGTATAATTATACTTTTGTTAGTAACAGGTACTTTAAAAGTACTGTCGGAAAGTGTAAAAATAAAAAAATCTACTAATTTGAGAGTAGTGAATAAAATTAAGTAATCCTCTAGATTTTATATTTATATCTGCTATAAATTACGCTTACATTGATATCAAAACAAAATGCTCAGCAGTTAGACCATAATTTCTTCATTTCCACAAGCTTGTACTAATTTTCAATGCAAGCATTATACGTCTAACTTTTCTTAGAAGACTTTACGTTGCATGACATGTAATTTAAAGTTCTAGTTCTTTAAGATGGTGCAATTTATTTCTGCAGCCAGGATAACTCTCTCATGTGACATATATTAATGACAACAACGTAATTATTCATTTGATATATCCGTTAACAATAATATTATTATCAGTTAGTTTTATTAACAAGTAAAACAACGGCACTGCCATTCAAGTTCTGGGAATCGAAGCAGCGACCGCTGTATAATAAAGCAAGCGTTTAACGAGGTTATGTGTGTAGTATGTAAGTTTATATTATTTTATAGGTAATATTTATACACGCTTATATATGTCTACTTTATAGCCAATTCATTTGAATCATTTAGTAAAAGGAAGTATTTTTTTTTTATTTGTTTGTAGACTACGACCGACAGGCAGATGGTTAGCGAGTTTTCCGCTTTTCGCTGAACTGACATCTGTTCGGAATAATCGTTAAAAACTATCATACATTTTTAAATGCTAATATTGATGTCTTATATATCTTTTATTACATGCATATGTAATGATTACTTTAAATAATGTTATATTCACAACACGAACTTTAGGCTGAGATATTTAAAATAGTAATACATAATAAAAAAACGATGAATAAACTACATTTTTAATGTTAAAATATAGTTATTAGAAACCAGTTAAATAAAATTTTATACATTTTTACTTTCCAACATGTCAGTGTGAAACACATTTTTAGACAACCATTTTTATTGTGAATTCTACCAATGCGAAGATAATTTCGTACCAATAAAATTATAATTTTGTTTGCTCCATTACATTTACACGGTTATCGGCTGGATAGAGGACATGGCGTCAATAATACAATGAAGATTAATCCTTTATTTTAAAATTTATTTATTTTATTTATTTAAAACTTTGTTTGCACACAAATAAATATTGTACAAAAAGGCGGACTTAATGCCATAGGGCATTCTCTCCCAGTCAACCTCGGCAGTGGGGAAATGCAGTGGTAGGTGAGGGTAAAAGAGAAGTATTGTTTTAAAAAAAAATATAAAAAAAGGAAGATATATACTAATATATACATACATACACATACATATAAATACATACATAATTAATATATACATAACATACATAAGAATTACTGTTCTATATCCAAGTAAAACCTCCTCACCATTCTCTTAAAGATATTTTTGTTTGGAGCCCTTCTAATATCGTCGGGCAAGGAGTTCCAGAGTCGTGCTGCCTGAACTGTAAAAGAGTTACCGACGAAGCCAGTGAAGTGTTGTGGAATACTAATTGTTAAATTAGTAGTTGAGCGGAGGTCTCTGTAATGGGTTGAAGAAAGAAATTGAAAGCTACCTTTAAGGTACAAAGGAGTTTTTGGATCATTTAAAATTGAGAAGAGAACAAGTAATATTCTAGAATTGCGCCTCTGATGAATAGTGAGCCATTTAAGGCGAGAGCGGTATTCAGAGATGTGGTCATATTTTCGAAGTCCGAAAATATATCTTATACAATTGTTGGAAAGGCGTTCTAGCTTGTTAAGAAGATCTTTGTTCAAGTCGAGGTAGCACACATCTGCGTAATCAATTATTGGCATTATTAAGGACTGCACAAGCATAATCTTAGTTTTGGGACAGAGGAAATGTTTTAGGCGGTATAAGGAACGTAAAGAGGAAAAGACTCTACGGCTGACTTCAGTGACCTGTGCGTTCCAACTCATAGAGGAATCCATTAGTAGGCCAAGGTTTCTGATGGACTCAGAGAAAGGTATGAGATCCATGTTGTAATAAACTGGAGGTATCGTAGTGTAATCAATTTTTTGCAACATTCTTGAGCTACCTACAATCATTGCTTGGCACTTAGAAGAGTTGACAGAAATACCGAAGCGCCTAGACCAGTTGCAGATAGACTGGAGATCATTATTTATTTTGGCAATTGCCCCGTGAATATTTTCTATATCAGATTCCTCGTAAATTTGTAAATCGTCAGCGTAAAGATGGTACGCACAATTGAGATTAGACGTGATAGAGTTTATAAAAACTGAGAAAATTATAGGAATAAGGATAAAATGTATATGACTAACATTAATACATGCATAAAATATGTTTGACATGAAATATCTGTGAGTCATTGAATGCGACCTTAACATTAATATGCAGTGAGATAGAAGTCGCTCGCTCTCTCATGTCGTCGACAGTCGGTCTCTGTCGCTCACAGTGACCGCAATGGCGAGTGCGTCGGAGCGGAATAAACCGTTTTACGACATAAACGAGGCCCCTGTGCTATTCGACAAATTTATCAAAGATTTTGATAGAAAATATAAAGATGATGCAGAAAGAGAGCAACGCTACCAAGCATTCGTCAAATCTTTACATAAAATCAATGAGTTGAATGCGAAAGGCGGTTCTGCGACGTACGGCATTAATAAATTTGCCGATTACACAGTGGACGAAACAAAACAGATGTGCGGAATATCAAAACGAGGTAAGCGCTAATAAAATTATTTTTTATGTTCACTTGAATTTGACGCGTTTAATAAAAAGTTTAAACTCCCAATCATAACATTAAATTTGATAGATTTCAAGTCTTTGTGAACAAACATCCAAATTTCAACGAAGAATTCAAGAAAATGGTGGTGTAAATAACACCGGCTAGCAATCTCATTATTAAGTCAAATATTAAGCACATTTACCTCTATAAGATTAAGACAGTGAATTCGTTTTGAGTATATCGGATAAATTAAAGAATAATATCATAAAATACTACGCTCGTAAGCAGAAAATATTTTGTGATAGTTTTTTTTTACTTTTTCTTTGTTCAACTTAACGTATTATGTCGACTTAAGTGAATCCGAACAACAGTCAATGTTTCTGTGCTATACTAATAATTACTTAATAACTTTAAACGTAAACATGTCTTAAAGTATAGATGAAAACTATCTTTATATGTCCTTAATGTTTTTTTTAATATCTTTTACAGATTAATACTAACAAGACTGAATGGGAAACAATCAAAAACGAAATGGTATTTTTATTATCGTAAGAGATTTTAGGACTTTGATTCAGACCAATAATTATAACCAGATGCTGTTACGCGTTCAGAATAAATGTAATGTTACTTTATATGTAAAACAGGTCGGCGTTCAACATAAATGATAAAAAGCAAAAAAAACGAAAAGTAGATTCGGATACCCTCAGTACAATGTCGTTCTTTGTTATCAAATTTTGAAAAGGTATTATTTTAATACTTCACATGAATGGAAATAATTTGTAAGTTGGCTGATTAAAAGAATTTTTCATTTATTACTTTAAATTAATATTGAATTATTAAATATGATAAACCTAACTTAACCGTTTCGATCAAAGTTATTTTTCAGGCGTAAAATTGAGAAGTTGTATATATTGTTAAATTAATACATTTTTAAAAATTTACAAAATTTTTGTTTAATTTTAGTAATACCTATAATATAGAGTGGTGAAAATTTTAGCAAGCTTTAGAAACAGCATTATTGTATCATTGAAAAACTGACTGTTCTACTTGTTTATAATCTTTTATAATACATACGTCGGATTCTCAACGTCATCAGTATTGTGTATTTTTACAAATAGTGTTATATAAATGCAATTTTCGTTTCTACAGCATCAGAAACAGATATTATAATCCTTAAAGCTCAATGGATAGATTTAAAAATAAAAATATCCTGGTAGAGGTATATAATTATGATGTCTGCACAAACGAGCTAATTCCTATTCCAAATCCGTACGATACTTTTCGTTAGTTCTCACCGTTTGTGACATCTAAGTAAAAGGAATTATCTTTTTAATGGTGTGCACTTCTATCTTTATTGTTAAACGTCTTTGTTGTGCAAATACTTGTTTTCTTGTAGCTGCCTTCAACGCTTTGAGAAATGGTTTATCTACAAGTTAATTGGGCATCTATTAACTTGATTATAAAATAAAAAAATTAAAAAATAGATTTTTATTTGTCACCACAAACCATCCTCTTACGATTACTACGATACGATTATAACACAAGCTTATCCTCTAAACCAGTTATATTTTTGTTTATCCGAACAGTTCTAATGAAATCATCATCTTTGAATAAGAAGGATAAAATGCTGATGCGTATTATTTTTAGTAAGAACAATGTAACTATTTAAAAAATATATCACGTATTTATACATTATATTAAAATATACCAAGTGGACTCAAATGAACCCCTATGAAACATTTTCTTTAATTCGCGGATTCTCTTGCTTATTTGTTTGTATATAAATTCTTTTCTTATCCTTTTCATTTCTCGATGTCCGTTTTTCACGTGTTTTTATTGGAAAATTTTGAAGTACCGGTATGTTTATTGTCTATATATTTAGAGTTTAGGTTTCATGGTTAAACAACAATCATTTTTGTACTGAGTAATCAGGAAATGGATGTTATATGTTAATGCAATTAAAATAAACAAAAGGATAAAGGTCATTCTTAATCATGTTTACGTTCATGCGTCAATAATGCAGTTGTTTATACCAGATTTGATGAGTAACCATATAATATATTACATATATAGTAGTGTAATCAGCAAGTTCGTATCGCTATACGACAACAATGACCAATAACGCTTCGGAAAATAAATAACCGTTTTACTACATAAATAACGCTTTGTTATGATAGCTAACAGCAAATTGCTTTGTATCACAGAGGTTCCTGGTTCGATTCCGGGGTCTCGTGTTGTAGTATGGTTTTATCGAATTCGTCTATCTAGTTACTAAATTATAATGAAGCAGCCGCCATAGCAGCATTGCTTTATTTCTACTTTCAACATATGAGAGCCAGAGTAATGTGGGCAAACTCGCTACACCCTCATTGTCACAACACCATATGAAGTTAAAATCAAGTAAGTCTTATACGAATATTTTTCATTTCAGAATGACATGGAGGAACACTAGCAGGTATGAGAACATCATGAATTTCACTAATAGTGATTGAACCATACATATTTTTAATAAAATGTATACAAAAGAATTTCTTGTAACTTCGCACCTTAAACAAATTAATATTTTCACTTTTATAAATACTAAATTCCTCCCATCTCCTTTGTACAACGAATTAAAAAATAGTGTACTTTTTAAGAGACAATTTAACGTTGTTGTACATCTCTTCATGTGAATTAATTCATTTACAAAATAAACTATATAATTTCTCAAAAACATTGTATGAACACATCGTTCGATACCGTCACTGGTTAGGTCAACGCTAGGTTTTACATATTTTAAAACCTATCTTATATTCGTTACTTCTATTGTAATAACGTTTCCCAAATAATATAAACATTATATATCGTAACTTTTTCTATGTAAAGCCAATCAGAACACTCAAGGGAAATTTGTTGCTATTTTTGCTCAAATGGTTTCATAGCAGCAAGGGAATCGTTCCCCGCTAAAATTTCTTTAAAGTTTGTATCTTGATACTTTTTATGATATAATAAATTTTTAAAGTGTATTTATTAACAACTGTCAGGTAGAAAGAGGTAGAAAGCGGTATCAAAATATTATTAAGTAATTTATATTTTATAAATAAAGTTATGAATACGTTATGTTCTAAAAATCTAAGTTATAAAAAGGAGTTACATGCATTAAAGATCCTATATCCAGTTATACATATTAGTAATAAGAACCAGTATAATATTAAATAACTATACTGTGTGTCTATTTCAGACCAAGTCCAAAATATATTACTTTAGTCAACTTTTTTAACTAAGCAACGAGACGGACATTACGTTCAGGTTTAACATTCACGTAAGTAAAACGTTTACCTATATCACTAAGGACAATGTGTTAAGGACTTTTGACCAAACACTAAACTACTCTCACCGCCTGAAGACATAGGATTCAATTTCTCGTTGTTTCAGTAATTACTTACGCTTTTAATCGCACAACACCTATGAAACTAAAACAATATGCACACTACTGTAAGGCCACCTACGAATATCATCATCCGCAACAGAGATCTATTACTAATAAGTTTTTAACGTAACATTAAATAACGCGAATTTATTGGAAAAAGTAATACCCGACAAAGTAACTCCCAAGTTAAAACTTTGGTGTTGCTTGTTGCTCGCTATTAACCTGCCCGTTCTCATTACAGCGGTATAAGTTATCGTTATGCAAAACAAATTATAAACTTGTATTTTTAATACATGTTTTGTTAAGACAAATATGAATCAAAGTTAAATTAATATTAGTTAGTTGCAAGCTCCATTTGAAAGGATGGTTTAATTTCGTATATCATCACATATTCAATTAACTCTATTGTAGGTGATAAAGGTTAAGCAGACATTTTTTTTTATGAACGTATATATTCATAGTTTGGTATCTCCAACCATCAAGGGGATAGTGGGCCATATTCAAAGTTTCTTTATGTAGACCGCTAAAAATCATCAAAAGAATAAAGAA
Organism: Byasa hedistus; assembly: GCA_029286795.1. Taxonomy (NCBI): domain Eukaryota; kingdom Metazoa; phylum Arthropoda; class Insecta; order Lepidoptera; family Papilionidae; genus Byasa; species Byasa hedistus. The sequence goes on from JAGSMW010000001.1 coordinate 5,674,547, forward strand.
GGAAGAGTTCAAGATTATTATTTCAAAACGTCTGCTTTGTTAGACCATCTTCGTATCACTATACTTTGCTCGAAATCTATGTGTTTTGAATTAGAATTTGTGACATTTTTATATGATATCAGTATATCATGGACTTTCGTCTTTAACTTACTCTTTTCCAAAATTTCTCTTTTGTGGTAATCCACGAAAAAACCTTTAGTATTGTCAGTTGCATAGTTCAAGCAAATTTAACGCATATTCTCAGGTGTATTTCTAACAGAATAGAGTTCTTACTAAGGAACGATATCCAAACTCTCTCTGAAGTTTTCTCCAACATCATACTTGCAATGTATCGACTGTACCCTGATTTCAGTTCCATAAATATAGATTAGAAGTACCAGGCATTTGTACATTCGTTCTTTTGATCGTACAACTCTGTCTACTTTCGCTTTCACATTATATTTCGGAAAGTTTTATTTCTATTCAAAGCCAATCCGAATTAGGAACTTGTGCTTCCTGGATAATCAAGTTTTACAAAATCTCTTTTTGTACATACAAAACTATATTTTTATCACTGTATCTTAAGTAATTTATGATATTCGATCCTATATTTTAAGTCCACACGTTTAATATATAAAGTACTCCATGAATTTTGTTTAAAGCAAAAAAGTATTTCTTTAGCAAGATAAAAATTTTGATGTTGGAAATATTTACTGAACATAGTATTTATTTAGGTACGTAATTTTACAAATACATATTATCGTCTTAAATTTAATTCATATATACTAAAGCAACAATATCGCTGGATATTTTATTAACATAACCTTACTGCTTGCTTTGTTAGTGTAAATATGTTTGTCGAGATAACTAACGTCGACACAAATTCTATGAAAAGTTTGCTTCATGTTTTGAACTTTGTTTTGTATGAACTGCGATCTAGATGCTCAGAGTTCAGATTGCTGTTATAGAATAATTAATAGAGATGTTATTTATTTAATATAATATACAAGGTTCAAATTTTGAAGAAAATATATTTTTTTTTAAATAGTTTTCTGCCAAGAAGCATTGGAATTCGTGGACTGGTACGATGGTCATATTTTCAAGATTTACTCTGTAATGTTATAGACCACAACCTTGCGATTTTAAAATTATAATTTTGGGCTATGGAAGATCATTACATTTGTCACAATAACATTGCGAAAAAGAAAAAAACCTTTATATTTATTATATGTTATTTATTGTGTGCCAGTTCAAAGTTTTACTAGTGATATTCGTTATTATTGCTCAGCAATTTTTATACAAAATGGTGTTTAGTTCAATAATAAAACTATAGTGAAAATACGGAAGTCTATTGGACTGTTAAAAACCTCTGGTACTACATAACATTAACGTGGAAGGAACTACTGAACGGCTGCGGTTTGTGCTCAAACGAGGCAATTTCTATTTCGAATCCGCGATGCACCACTTACTTTCCTTTTTGCGACTTTTAAGTGAAAACATTTTGTTTTGGACTTTCCGATGAAATTTCTTTCATGTTACCACCGCGTTTTGTGCAACAGGAGTTTTATGGTCAATATGTGGTTGACAATTTTTATATTGTCTCAATATAAAAGTAATACTACTACTAATCTATAAATGGAGGTCATTTACAAACATACCAATGAGGGTCTCATCTTGAATCATGTTTGAATAATGTACCATAAATAAGCAATGATATTTTCTCACATCGGTACTCATTTAAATTATACCTTAATTTCAGTTTTGGAAACGAAACATTCGTCTTCATCTTCAAGAGTAGGTAGTCGTAAATTTTTTGTTGTAGTATAAATTATACTTTTTTTTTATACTACTATGCGACGAGAAAAGCAAGACGTTCACCTGATGGTAAGTGTTACGCTTGCTCATGACAACGTGGTGCTAGTTAAGATGGTACACACTGCACCACATTGCGCTCGTCGCCTTGAGACATAAGGTGTTAAGTCTCGTTAGCCCAGTAATTACACTGGCTACAGCGCCCTTCAAACCGGAACACAGTAATGTTTGCACACTACTATTTGGCGGTTGAAATAGGAGCTGCGGTGGTACCCATGCAGACGGTTTCTGGCAACAGAGACCTACCACCAGTAAACTACAGTAAGTAAACACTGGTTGTAGATCTGTTTTCTGTTGGCAGGTTTCTTTGGCTGAAAACCGTCTAGTTGGGTTCCACCGCAGCGCCTGTTCCAGCCACCAAGGAGTAGTGGGGTCGAGCATTACTATATTTCGCATGGGCGTTGTAACTAGTAAAATTATATGGGTAAAGAAACTTAACATTTTCTCGTAAGGCTATGAGAACAGTGTGGTGCGTGCAGTGTTTATCATCCTTACTAGCATTATTGTGTTACCGGCGTATCACTTACCATTAGTTGAACGTCTCACCCGTCTCGTCGCTTTGCTAATAAAATTAAATAAATAAAATACTTCTATAGTGATAGTAAAAACGTAAATAAATGTATGATTATTTAGTATACTATATTTTTGTGTTGCTTGCAATTTATCCTTCAATAGTCACGTTAAGCGTACAGATTAAGGCGTCCCATCCGTTTCATAAGCCTTCTCCATGTTTAAGGGATTTGTCCGTAATGAGATACTGCTGATAAACATTTATAGGTGGATAAGATGCTGATACTAAACTTCGTTTCATATTTTAATTGTATATGTATTAACTTTGCTTTGATGAAAGTTTAGTCATTTACGAAGTTTTTATATAAACTTTGGATAATATATATCACTTCAGACATTTAGTGTTTATGCATAGCTTTTACTTTTAATTCAAGAAAGGGTAAATAGCCATGACAATTGTATCATTAGATTTATTTTCATACTAGTCATTGATGATTTATGTGCAGTCTATTGTCTACTGTATTTTAACTATATAGACCGGTTTCCTTTTACTATAAATGCAATTAAATACTTTTAGTTTCGCTGTCAAAAATATGTGGTAACAATGTTTAGTTTGGATTATAATGAGAGGAACATTTCTTTTAAAGTAACATTTTACAGCAAAAAGCAAAGTGAACCAAATTAAAAGAAGTTTTTGACTCATATTTTGAGACGGGTTAAATGTGGCAAGTTTTTGATTTGTTTTACAAAGTTTTTTAAACTTGGTAAAGTTAGTAGACGACCTTTAGCATTATTATTTTGCTTAGAAAATTATGATGGGTATACATAGAATATTTTCAGACATCTAAAAAAATTATGGTCTCTGGATATCTATCGAGTGGACGTTCTTTTCGGTATATTTTACGAAATTTGTAATTTATATTCATGCCCAAATGTAAGTTACTTTTGCTTCTCATCCGATTTGTATTTAAAACATTTGAATATTAAACTTAATTTGAAAAGTAATTTTTCCGATTTAAATATATTATTATTTTCTGTATTTACTTTCTACTCTCTAACACTTTATAAATTAAATTATTTATAAACTGCATAAGACAGTAACGTAATTCTTAAATTCATCAATGTGTTCATTCAATCACGAGCTGTCTTCTTCACACGAGTTTAGCGGTAAGATTGAAATAAACTTTATACATTAATGACTAATACATAAATGATTAATAACTACATTGAAGGGTCTAAACGTTTAATAGAATATTTGAAATTTGCTGCAAAGTCAAAAAATCAACCGTTTTAGTAAAAACGGATTATTGTGTCTAAAGTACAAAAAGCTTTTACCGCTAAAAGCTTTTCATCACCACTTTATTTAGTATTATTATTTCAATTTGATAAATTGTGAGAGTCAGCAACGTATTTAAGTGTATAATAACTGCTTCCCTAATGTTACTCTTTAATATTAATTTAATAAAATGGGCGTTAAAATAAAATATAGCATCGCATCAACTGGAACTAATGCTCCATTTTATCCCACAAAATTATAATGTAGATGTTTTAAATAAAAAATATCTTATATTCTTTTTGCCGTTTATTCACTCTTCACCCTGTGTTAGATTAACCCAGCGGCCTCAACGTCTACTTGATCCTTAATAAGGGAAATTACAGGTGAGCACTTCTTCTTGAGGACTGAGGTGTAATGGCTTGTAACAGGTAATTGGGTCTGATTATTTTTAAGTAGTTTAGTTTGACAAAAAATTTATTTCTTCCTCTACGTCATAATCTCCGTATGTTTGCTTAAATAAGTGCTTGTAATTCTTTACATTATAATTTCCGTTTACGCTTGTTAACAGAATTGAATTTTTAATATTTCTTTTTTAAAGCAAACTTGTCTATTTCAAAATAATATTAATTAGAATTGTGTAAACTGTGTGATTTTAAAAATCAGCTGATGCAAGTTGTGTTTTCTAATCTATGTATATTGGGGACCAGTCTGACAATAGTTGTGTCTTGTAGACCGTAGTGGTGATCATTTATGATGTCCAAAGAGTTTTTGTTTAATATTTAATTTTAAGGCCCTTGTCTGATGATGCTGTTAAAGTCTTCAATGACAAAAAAAGTACATAGCAAAATATTTTTGATTGATTAATGATTTAATTGAAATACTAGTGAAATCTGGTATTTCGCAGGTAACTTTTCATATAGTCATCCTTCGTTTTTTCGTAATTCGCGCTCACCTACGCGAAAACGGTAAAATAACAATAGATAAGATGTGAGGCGGTGTCTTATGGATTCTAGCGTATCCTTTGTAAATAGATTGAGTGCAGTGTTCTGTGAGCGAACACATTTGCGCTCCATTTGTCGGAGCTCACTTTATTTTTACGAAGGCTATTGTTTACCTTACTAAAGTGACAAAGTTAGAAACTAAAGCCAAAGGTTAATGCGTTAGCCAATAAATACCTCCATAATATTATGACAGGTTTGGTTTAAATTTTCACAATAGGTTGAGTAAGGAAAAGTATCTTGTTTTTGTTTAAATCGACCTTGCGATTTCAATGAGATAAAGAGAACTTTTCTACTCTTATCCCACCAGGTAAAGTTATACCAACGTATATTTTTCCTTACTTGTACCCCTACCCCCACATAAAAAATATCTGCTATGCAGTAATTAAGAGCACCTTAATATAACCATACCTAACCATACCTTTATATACCTTATTATTGTTATTGGTGTCGAAACTTAAACCTAAGATCGCAACTCTTACCAGCCTAAATAATTAATTAGTTATTTATAACTACAAGGTGATAACGAAGGAATTGTTGTGGTGTGTAATCCAAAGTTAAGATAAGTATTTAACTTTAAGAAATTTTATAAAACAAGTAAGAATTATCTTCCAGACGACAATTAAGGTAACTATTGTATTCATACTTGCTCTGAACTTAAACTTAAATCAGTTTTGGGATATTTTTAGAATGAATTGCCCTTCATCGTGACTGTGACTGAAGTTAAGAGTTATTTAAAAGTTTTGTTAATGTTGCGAAATAAGTAGAAGTTTTAAACATTTGCAAAATATATTGTGATATTAATTTTAATTATTTATTCATAATGGAAAAATATATCATTGATTCGCGTTATTAAGTAAACCCTTTTTAATTACATGGAAATCTACGAATAATAAATTGCCTTTAGAAGGGATATTTGTTTAATACACTTCGTGTTCGCCTTAAGTGTACTTTGAGGGGTCCGAGATTTACTACGAAATACTCCAGTCCTTATATAACACATGCTTAGTATTTCTCTTTAAATATTCTCCGAAGTTTGTCGTTATATTTGGATTTAATGATATAATTTATTCACCTTTATAATTTGGCAATCCTAATCGATAAATAAATTACGAATTTGAGTCGTAGAGTAAGTTTAAATTTAGTGGTGCGAAGTCACAATGTCATTCTGAATACATTATAAGGTGAATAATGCATCACACTGATATTGCCTGTCAACTAGATCGCTCCTGTACCTGAAAAATGACGTACAACGGAACTGTCGTAAGTTTACTATATTTAATAGGTTATGTTGTTTTTAGAAATAGCGGTTTTTTGGTAACTTTAATATGAAAATTAATTAAACTCTAAAGAAATTTTTACGAAAATAATCTGGTTATTTTAATAACTTTAGTGAAAGTTTGTAAATTAGTGGGGAACGGACTACAGCTTAAAACTCTTATAATTTCTTTCAAGTTTTTGATGTACATTAACCATCCGTACTGCAACTAAGTAATAACTCATAGTTTGTAATAAATAACATTGATTATACTTGATTAGTTTAAGTGGTATTTAAAAAACTTAAAATACTTAATAACTTTTGAACCTAAATTGACTAAAAGTAATTTACAGCAAAGCTGAGAAACTTAACTTCGATCGTAACACTCAATAAGCCATGGTATTTAATTACATTTAGGAAAATTAAGAAACTTTCTTAAATTACAGAACTTCTGAAGTGATCTAAATTAGAATTCTTTCGGTTGCTTTGAAGTAAAACTAATGGTCATTGCAAACTTCTTCCAAACGTATTGTAAGTTTTGTTAATCCAATTTAAACCGGTTCTGAAAAATCATTACTACAAATTTTAAAAACGACTACACTTGCTAATATTGCTGTATCTAAAATCAAATATTAAAACGGTGGATAATAATTAAACATGAATTGTTTAATTTTAATTATTTTATCAGTTCAGCCTATTGATATATACATTACTGAACATAAGATTTTCTTAGAAATGTTTTATCTTAGTCGTCTTTTGGAAATACTAGAGGGTAATGTTTGTAGAATGGACAACAAAGGATAAGTGTTAATTTATCTCTAATATAAAGCGCTAGTAGGCCATCTTTCTATTGTACTACATTATCACCGGATTAATAAACAAATGCTCGTATTATATAAACTAATACCTGAAATTAGAACTAGCTGAAAAAAGTGTTTATTACATCAAAACTCTGTTGACGAAAGTTTTAATACAGAGCGTTTATAAAGATTATCGCATGCCGCGTCTCTTTATGAAAAAAAGGGAAAGTGACTTATGATATACATGTATGAACTTAGTTGGCATTGAGGCCGACGCTTTTTAAATAACTTTACACTTAACTACCATTCCTTTTAAAAGAATTCCTTTTAATATTTTTACTGCACCTTTGCGCTTTGTAGTTGAACATATGGTTGAAATTTAAAAGTTTTGTTAATCCAATTTAAAACGGTGGATAATAATTAAACATGAATTGTTTAATTTTAATTATTTTATCAGTTCAGCCTATTGATATATACATTACTGAACATAAGATTTTCTTAGAAATGTTTTATCTTAGTCGTCTTTTGGAAATACTAGAGGGTAATGTTTGTAGAATGGACAACAAAGGATAAGTGTTAATTTATCTCTAATATAAAGCGCTAGTAGGCCATCTTTCTATTGTACTACATTATCACCGGATTAATAAACAAATGCTCGTATTATATAAACTAATACCTGAAATTAGAACTAGCTGAAAAAAGTGTTTATTACATCAAAACTCTGTTGACGAAAGTTTTAATACAGAGCGTTTATAAAGATTATCGCATGCCGCGTCTCTTTATGAAAAAAAGGGAAAGTGACTTATGATATACATGTATGAACTTAGTTGGCATTGAGGCCGACGCTTTTTAAATAACTTTACACTTAACTACCATTCCTTTTAAAAGAATTCCTTTTAATATTTTTACTGCACCTTTGCGCTTTGTAGTTGAACAGATGGTTGAAATTTAAAAAGTTGTATTGCATAATATATTGACTTTTGTAAGAGCACTGTTTTTATAAAGAGTTCACTTCTTTTAACCTCTTACTAATATAAGTTTTTGCATAAAATATACACATTATAATTAAATTTAAAGCATTTATTGTATATGGCCTTAAATGTTGATAAAATCAGACTTTTTACAATATTACTTTGTATGTACATGTAACTATACAACATTATTAAAACTTGTAATAACATTTCTACGGAAAGTAATGGGTACTGCCGCCAATGACCACAATAAAGATTTCCAGTAAAACAAATTTAAATTGTTAATATCTAAAAATATAATAAAAACTAAATAATGTCTCGAATCAGTAGCAAAATTATTTCAAGAATTAATAAAAAAGCTTTGCTACACGGGCTTCGCGAAATTTGTTATAATAAATTCTCATATTTGTTCCGTCTTAAATCATTCTCATAACAAGCTTTTGATTGATGACTCCGGAGATTGTATGTCGGGATTGTGTCTAGATCTAACGTAAATAATATTTACCAATTGAAGCGAATAAATGGAACGTAAAAGGTTTGTGCTATTTTCCAAGTAATCATGTTTGTACCTTAGCGGGTTGAAAGTTAAATTGAATAAACGATCAACATTATTTGTATACTTCATATTCACCATTGTTTAGTTTGTTCGTAGCTCTGAACTATTTTTTCATATTACAACATTTTATCGTTAAATACCGTATGATATGAAGATTAGGTTGAATCTCTTACATTGAGTGGATCGTGCTGACGCATGAACGCTAAGAATTACCCTATTATCTCGAGTCTATAATCTGGAAAATCTCAACTGAGTTATTGCTAAGATTTCTTAAGGAATATCTTTGGAAATTTGTATAATATAATAACCCTGTATTAAACATCTTCCTTATAGATAAATGATAAAGTACTTATAACAATTTAAATGTACACAAATAAGCATATAAATAAATAACTTATGATAAGTAGGAATCATTACAACTATTTAATAGAATTGAGATTCGCTGTTAAGTAAAGTAAATAAATGAATTAGCCGTGGGAACGGTAAATACTTTAAGTTTAAAATCTTTCGGAATGTGATTGGTGAAAGACACCTGATTTGTAAAACAGTAAAAAAAAATTTACAGTAATCGCTACGTAAACGAAGAATAACGGCGTTTTATCTTGGCTTTTAGAAGGTGTACAGCTAAAAGCAGGAACGCCCTTTAAAAGCCGCTATTACCCTAAGTGTGGTCTGTTCTATCCTTATTTAACTCTTTCATTTTAATTATAAAAATAAGTTCATACTTTTTCAATTTTCTATGCATGTTTTATTATTAAACTTTAAACTGCTCTATCCAGCTTTCAGAACTGAACTTACTTGCTGAATCCTGCAGACAATTTCCTAAATGTCTTTTATCTTTATGCATCAGAAAATAAATGGACAGAAGTTTACATATTGCAGCGCCGTCTAGTGGAAATTTATGAAAAGGTAGATAGAGCCAATGTTTTGTAAAACATTATCGGCACTCATTTTTAAGACAAATGTCTAAATAATGTATAAGTTAAAATACTACAGTATTATCTAGTTATTACTAAGTGAAGATTAATGGCATCTCTAAGAAATTTCTTCTTATGTTGGTGTAGGTTTTAGTCGATTTTTATAGTGATTAGTATGATTGTTTCAAAAATAGCATTTTTAAGGAATTTTAATCCTCTGTTTCTATATAAATTTTTTGATATTAACTATTAGAACGACTTAACATAAAAAAACGCTTTCAGAAATGTCATTTTTAAACAGTAAGATATGTCATTAGTCTATTAATAGTTGCTAAACTTTTTATCTGTATACGTTTGCCATATATGGCAAATATTGTGTATTAAGGTTTTAATATCAATAAAATAAATAAATAACCTCTAGTGTTTCGACTGCAATGCAGATATACATCTACTTTGATTGAATGTTAATGTTGATTTTATAAACGATATTTTCATTTAAAAATACACTCATATCGTCTGAGTGCAGAGTTGCTGGTTCTTTAGTTATTATTATTTTATTAATGGATACAGAAACGTTTGCATAGTTTATCCCATATTGATTTCCAAGAATGTCGATTTGCAATTCGTAAGCGTTTGCAATGTAAACATGATTTAAATTCCATATCATATTAGAGGATCGCAAAGTTTGTTACATGTAATGCGATTGTTCTACAAGTCAATATCGCTTGAACCATTTCTAAATGAATTCAATGGTTACATTGCAACAATAGTAGCAAATAGAATTTTATGTAATTTTCTTAATAATGTATCTTATGCAATAGTGCCTAACGGATGTCCTTGGCTGATTTTTATTAATTAAGCTTCAGATTTGATTTCCAGACTATATTGTAAATCTACCACCATAATAGTATTGCTATGTTCTTCAAGCATCCCCATTATTGGTTTTATTGTCACAACATCATCTGAAATCATTGTCGTATAGTTCTATTTATATGACTAGTTAAACTTGTACTGTATATTTCTATTAGCTGTATTACCTTTTAATTATAATAAAAAAATTAGTAATTAATACTTTTTATTACCAAAAAATCGTACTAACGATAAAAGCATGTGCAAAATATTTGCGCTTAAAATTTGCACACTCACTCTGCTTTGATTTTTTACATCTATTTTTAATATATCGGGTATAAATACAAATGTAGGATCACATTTTAGAAAAGCCATACCTGGTCATGCATAATAAGGATGTTTATCGAATGCGACTTTATGCTGGTAACAAAGGGAAAAATTCACGATGAGCTGGGGGCAGAGTGGAGCCATGGCGATATACTTATCTTTCTTCCGTACTGAGGGACAATAATTTGCTTTAAACATTTGAATCATAACTAAATTAAGTTTACAGTATACAATAATAGTTATACTAACGTAAATACTTAATCGAGGAATAGCACTTATAGTTAATTTGAAAAATGGTAAAAAAAAAGTTTCAGATAAGAGACGTTTGCATGTTAAATCCACTGTGATTTTTTTTCAATCAGTGCAAGTGAAGTTGCCTCGTTGAGTTGTACGTAGAAGTTTTAGTATGCACACACAGAACACGCTCAATCAACTCTCAAAGGACTCAAAGAGTCGCCAAAGCAGGTGACATCAAAGGCCATCCGTAACTCGTCGCTGTGCATACTGACAAAATATCCGTGAAACGATTTTTCTAAATGTGACTCTTTCAATTCCAATACAAAATGGCGGCGATTAATCTCTTCACATAAATCATTAAATATTAAAGAGCACTGAATTGTTTTAATTTTCAGTGGATAAGTACCTAACAATCCTAGTACCTAGTAAACTTTAAAATTAAAATAGAAAAAGAGGGCATATTACATAGCCAATACTTATCCTATAGATTGTAAATAATTAATGCGCTGTGCGTCGAAGGTATTCTTTGTAGGTTCTTATTCATCATTGTTATTCAATCTCCGACAGCTGCTACATGAATATTCACGTCAAATACGCGAGAATTTATGGACATTGAAATATGAATTATTTCTTTCTATTCAGGAGAAAACTGGTAATGTTTTGCAAATACTGATAAAATGTGGACATAAAAAAGTATTTATGTTTATGGGATGTTAGTATATTAAGTATATGTTCCCGATTTATGATGTTGTGGTTGCATGTGAGATATACTTCTTTTTAATGGATTACTTGTAAATTGATAGCTGTTTCCAGAAGTGATAGTAAGAAATAAAACCTTTACAAATAACAGAAAATGACCAAAAAAATGCCATTGTCTTTACTAGGTATCTATCTTATTAGTTACAGCTTATCAAAATTCTACAGTTTTATAGTTAATAATATTTTCGAAGAATAATATAATGCTTATGTTTAATGTAAATAAAAAGTACAATCGATTTGCTATCGAAATGAAAATACAAATCTTCAGAGCAATGATGATTTATTACTTCATACGATTGATGTATTGTTGGTTCGTGCATACATAATAATATTAAATCATGTATTGAAGGGACATTCCATATGTCGTTCTTTGTGTATATTTATAGTATAATATAATATTGAGCAAAATTTGGATATCAGACATTTATTTCTTTTCACAGTGAACAGAACATGAAAAAATATAAAAAAGTCTATTATCCTTGTTAGGGTGAACTGATTTCATTCTATTGTCATTTAGCTGAGTTAATTCACATTTTTACAATATAAAATATCGACTATCCGAATGTAAAGAATGAAGAAAGAGGTATGAACGACACGTACTTTTTAATCTATAACAAAACCTTGAACTCATTTCACATTAATTTAAAGTGGCAATAGGGCAGCAGTTTCTACAATACTCTGGCGAATATGTGATTAGCGGATCACACTGATCTACGGATAATACTCAGGTTCAAAAATTCTACCATATCCAATCTGTATTAGAATCTCGAGTGTAACCAAAGAACCGTATTACAATACAAGTGACTTAGTTGCTTCCAATAAATAATTAAAATACAACTTACAGTATAAAATTCAGAATAATAAATATTCTCAATGTTATATCTTCGTCTAATTCCTATTACCATATCCGAAAGGATGTTATAAAGTAAAAAAACTTGTATACCTTTCCGATTCAATCAGTTTCCAATTCAGTGGCCATGAGCTGGGTATGAATTTAGAATATTGAAAATAATTCAATGTAAGCAAAAACGTCTTATGAGAAAACAATGTTACTTTAGAAATATGTCATAAAGTTCGTAAATTTAAAATTTTATAAAACATATTACGAAATTTTGTAGTCGTTATCTAATTTTGTTTTAAAATAATGGAACATCTCAGTTAAATACCATAAACATTATTTCTCTTTAACAAGCAAGGAGACTATACTTTCAGCTGGTGGTGATTCCCTCGTCGTGCTGATAGTTACAATGATAAAGACTGTATTATAGTGAGCTGATCGTGCAGTTATTATACTAGCTACAACACCGTTCAAATCAAAACACAAACGGTTTGTACAAACGTAGCAGAAATAGGTGCTGCGAATACTGAAATATCTTAAACGTTGTTGCTTGCAATGTTGCCTGCTTCCAACGGTTTCCAGAGACTTTGATTTTGGCCACGGCAAAATGATAGCGATATATCGGTTCAATACGGAATGGATACATCGTAGTACATGTATGTAGACAATCAAATATGCTGGTAACGTTAGAAAGTAATTTTGGTGAATATCAAATGAAATTGACACAAAATCAAATTTGTACCGACCAAAAATACGAGTTGTTTAAATGTCTCTTATGACATGTGTCTTTGACTTAATGGTCTCATATGTTACAAGGTGCGTTTGAAGTCTGAACACGTAGCGCGCCCAGATCTTCTTTCATACTCCGAGATTATAATACCGCCGCGTGAAACATGCCAAATGTAGTTTAACCGCTATGGTACCCTATTCAAAGCCAACTCCCGAGGGCATTTCACATGAAAAGCGGTATAAATTTATGTACATGTACATAGCCTTTGAAAAATTTAAATTTCGGGTCTTGAGTAAAACAGGGTCCGTTGTGCCGACAATAAAAATAGTTATAGTTAAAGGCGACCGCAGCCGCAGGTCCGACCCAATCTCAGCTGTAGTTTTTATAAAAGATATAAAGTTGTTTAATATTAAAGCTGAGTGTAGAGTGATTTTTTTTATTTGTATTTGAAGCTTTTTAAGAGAAAAGTTGCGGACATATTTATTAATTTAGCACTTCTGATATTTTTAATTAAACTCTGTTAATATTGGCGAAAGTTTCTAGTTTCAGTGAATTTCTCTTAGAACGTTCAGACAATAGGAAGAATGAAACATTAAATGCTCTCTTATATAACGGCAAGATAAGAATTGAAAATAGTACCGGCTTGATTTAATGGAAATGAAGGAGTTTAATTGAAGTCGAGACGGTCGATAGCTGTGCAGACTTAGCAATGAGTACAATTACTTTGCATTCGGATACTGCTTGCAATATAATATCGAACGTTTAAGTCCTTTAGGAACGTTAACATCCTATTTATACAATTTTTACATTTGTAAAAATTAACTAATATCTTTATAAGATATTGCGAGTTTTTATCATATTTTTATTCATCAAATATTTACCTAAAGCTCAAAAACCTAAGTTAATTATTTTAAAAAGTAAATCAATATAACAGAAAATTGCGTCATTCAATGTTTACAATTATGATTCAATGATTAATATACATGATGTTATTTATTAATATCTCGTATATTACCATCGAATGTGTAATCGAAGTAATATCTGAATGGTTTGTAACAATTATACATTTGCTTACATAATTTATGAACGCAGTCGATGGTGAATTAATTGTTAACGTTATATTGAATTGTATCAATTTCAGTAATTAATAACGTAGGTATGCATCTAAGATTTATGTGTAGGCACTACTGTATATATCATTATTTATCCCTTTGAGTATTTTTACTTCTTATTAAATATATACATACATGGTAAAAAGCCATTGGTAATTATTAGAAGTCGGGTTATGAATATATTTATATGTAATAAAAACTACGTTCTAAGTATATATATAGCTATAAACAAACTGTACATAGTTAAATAAGAAACAAAAATTACAAACGTGTAATAATTACTCACTATCCAATAAAGCAAGGAGAGAAAAAAAAATTTACACAATCCATACACGATAAAAGTTTCCGTCTTGTTTAGGAGAATCCCTCGCCGATGCATATTAAAAAAGTTGCACTCGGAATCGAACTAGGAACCTTCAGGACCAGCAACTGTGAGAACGAAAGCCGTTACCCACTGTGCTGCTGTGGTAGTTTAAAATATCAGCTATTCGTGAGCCACAATGAAGCAGAAACATAGTTATATATATACGCGAGTACAGAGATACAAAACCTATAAGAAATTATTAATAATCATAATTTCATTATTCATCATTATACTCTAACTATAACGTAATAATACTTTAGTTAAACAATTTTGTTCTAAAAAACGATACAAACGACAATAAGCTGTGAAAACTTTTTTCATTTAACTTGTAACAAAATTTTGAACATCATTCACTTTTTAATCAACGTTTAACATAAGGTACATTGTGATCCGTCAATAGAGAGGTAACGAAAGAATTTCAAAATAAAGGTTAAAAAAAACAATAGATATTTGGTTATTTTTGATATACTTTCGAATTGCACATCGAAAGTTGTAGTTTTAAATCTGACATTTGAGTATTGTAATAAACTACGTCCTAGGTAAAGAAAAAACACGAAAAACATACCTACACTTTCAGTCATTTTGAATATAATTTTCGAAATAATAAACTATCTATGGTAGCTTTGTCTTTGTCATCGTGTTGTATATTTCATGGTAGTATTTGACAGTAGTGTTTGTGAGTTACTTTTATTAAAGCAAGTGATACCGTTACTGTTAAAATAAAGGAATATAGTGTTCAATATAGTGAAAAAATATAAAACATCGAACTTAAGGTAATTAGTTGTTTCAACCTTTATATTTCTTGTGTTATATGTGCAGAAGATTGTTTTCGTAAATCAAGTTTTTACTTTTTACAAACTAACTTCCCTTGTGTTGCTATAGAGTGATAATTTACGGAAAACTTTAACCACGGGAACATTTAATAAACAATTATTTCAATAGAACTCAAACTAAAATTTAAAGTTCTTTAACTGTAAATGTGAATAGTTGTAATTTATATCGAAAGTTGCAGAACTGAAATTAACGTGACTAAGATTCATTATTCAGCAAGAAAATGGAAATTTGGACAAAAAAGAGTTTTAACTTGAAGATAATATAAACAATTCTTATATAATTGTACAAGGTGTTAATTCGGAACTGAGTGAAGAAATAAGCAGATCTTTCACCTAAAGGTAAGTTCCTTGACTTAAGACTTGAGTTTACTCAACATTTTACTACGCTTACCGTGTTAAAAGAAATATGTTGTCTAATTGTTTTAATAATTTCACAAGTTACAGTTGCATTTGCACTAGAACACAGTTATGTTTGCTCACTACTGAGTAGTATGAGAAAGAAACGCTGCGTTGGTTCCTTGACAATTTCCGGTACAAGTGACTTTCAACCATCTATACAAACAAAAATCCATGTCCAATCTGTGACCATGAAAGTCTTTCTTTTGCTGTCTGTAAACGTCTGTATTAAGAAAAAGTGGGTTATTAAATTACCAATAAAGTATAAATTGCTACCTCAGGTTACGTTCATTGCTAGCGCACAACTCAAATACTAAATGGGACATAAAACGAATTACAGAAACTGAAGTTTTTCTCTATAATTATTTATTTGCATTTATGAAGAAAAATGAAATAAATAGCACTTTCCCCTAGCAAGAGATACGCAGATTAACGTTATTTAAAATCAGAAATTTTAAATGTAAACGAATATTTTTTTATGTCAATTGCAATAAAAGATTTAAAAGATATAAAAGAAGAATACTAACAAGTAATTAAGTACATCTTTTATTCTGTATCTTTTATTTATGTTTATTTTAATATACAAAGCTTTCTTTGTCCTAGCGGTATACGAGACTTGTGCTTTGTGGATAAAAATAAGCTAAATTTATGATGACGATTTTTTTTATTATAATGATGTTGATAAATTTAGTTAAACATATAAAAAATGTTTATGAAAAGCAAAATATTTTCCGGTCAATAAACGTTTACGAAGTATTTAGTTTAAAAAAATAGTTAACGATCAATTTTTAACTGTTAGCACAAAGATTTGAACGATAAACAATTATCCTTGTCGAAGTCTGCACGAAAGACTTAAGGAATAGTAATAACTTAAAAAATATGTTGTTTCATGCAATTTTTTTGTTAAACAATGCTACACTTAACTAAAAAATATATAATGATTGATACTTAACGATCTCATTCGTATTAGATTAATTACAGGAAGTATACAGAGTATTAAGTGTTTAAAAACCTTTTTTTTAAGTGAGCTGTAATGTCCAAATTGATCACGGACTCAGCTGCAAAAGAAAACATCGTAGGGGAAACTTAATGCTTTCTCAGAAACTCTAAATCTTAAGTAACGGCCGCCTAGGCACTTCATCACGGACCCAAAAACTTCACTCACAAAGAATTAGTAAAAATCTTTAATAATCTGTTCCACTAGCAAAAACATTGTACACAGACTAAATGTTTAATTTTAAGTAAAAAAATGCGTAATAGTTCCATTTTTTACTTGAAAATACTATAATAATCAATGAACACCGAAATTAATTGAAAGTTACAGGAAAAGTACAGAAAAAATTGTAGCTTGTTTATTAACAAATTTCAACAACTAACGAATTGCTACTGCGCATTACTTACTGAAACTTACATGTTGCTTTTTAAACAGACTTTTGAAAGAGAAACTGCACTCCAAAACATCCTCATCTCTAAATATTACACTTAGAAATTAATCGTATTAATAAAAATATTAAATGATAGCATTCATTTGTTTGTATATTGGTAAAGTATTACACTGATTTCGTGTTTTCTTAGTTGGTTAATGAAGACAACTCACTTAAAAAATAATATTAATATTTCTAGAAAAGAGACAACATTTGAAAGTATTTTGAAAAAAATTTAATTGTTCCTCAGTTATTTTTTTTGGAGCAAGTTTTTTACGTTCGTTTGACAGGCAATATCCGGCCGTTCCGTTATTTACCTCACTGCAGACTCGGGGAGCAATGCCTTTGATATAATTCCTTTTCTGTTCGAACCCCTTTTTGCTTTAATATAGGTCTCTTTTTATTGAACATTTTTTACTTCTTTAATCTACAATTTAAAATACTCTGTTGTTTACCAGTTCGACTTCGTCTAATTATTGCACAATGTTATTTATTTTTGTCGGATATCATTTAGGTTTCCTTGTGAAAAATCTAACTATGACAATTAATGCAAAGTTTAAAGAGGATGTCTTACCTCTAGTCGTCTCCCATTTTAATAGTGTATTTTAAAAGAGATTGCTTTATATCATTACTTAACAACTTACAGACAAAATAAAAAACATACTTTTGTTAGCAACATCAAAATAAGCATCTAAATTTATTATTAAATACATTGATCAAATTACTGTAATATGACAAATGATTTAAATGACTGACGTATGATTATTTGTATGGAGAAAGAATTTATAGTTAGTAAATATAATAAATGTAGTAGGTAATATTAGAAATAATCCATCGCGACTAATATTAGTTTTTTTGTATTTATAAATTGAAAACTGGCAACATTTTTTAAATAAACAAATTTCCATACGTATGCACATATAAAGCACTGTTGCGTTTAGATCCTTCCGAGTCGTGATGCAATTCTGCTTCGGATATGTTGTATTTTATAGTAAGAACTCTCCAAGCCATTTTGAAAATCCGACTTCCGTAAACCTCTACGGGCGTGTTTAAAGAAATAAAACATGAGTGCGCTGCACCGGAAATACATTAAAAGGTTTTCAAATTTTTCAAAAAATTTTATATTATTGAATGTATTGCAAGCAGATAAACTTATTTATGAATAATTGAAAAATTTTATTACATTGCACCTGTTCTTCTAAAATTGTACTACTGATGTCTTTAATCACACATTTTTTTTAGACAGACAGGACACCTTAACTGTACGAATTAAACAATGACACTTAAGTATTCTTCTATTACAAAATTATAACTTTTCATTCGTTTACTCACACAGACTTTGGTTACTGAGTCGTTTAGGTCATTTACGTAAAACACTTGTATATTATTTTACTTGTAACTATGGAGCAATGTTATGTAACTTATTATTTTTCTGTTTAAATATTATGTATTATCTAATTTTATTTGATGATGAATGAAGGTTAGTGTTACTTTTAAAATAAAGACACATTCGTTTTAACAGGCCATTTAAAATGTTACAAAATAATCATTCTTTTAAAGTTTATAGCATAGCTTATGTTTTTTTAAAAAAGGAGTTGATATATGACATAACCACGAACTATTAATTTTTACATTGTCAATCTAAATACTATTCTTGTATTATTCTAAAAAATAAATAAGTGATTAAATTTTTTAGTGTTGAAAGTCGATTTTTGTTAGTATAGCATAATACTTATTAAAATTCAATCCCTGAAATTGATATATCGCTCGTGGTACTGATTGCAGAGCAATTTCAATTGTTCTACAATCAGTACCGCCCTTAAAGCTTATGTGAAAGTAATATTTACCTTATAAACAAACGGTCAAAGTTTTCTTGAAAATGAGATCGAAACCAAAGAGAACTTATATCAAAGGCGTCGCTTCCCGATTCCGCAATGAGGTGAATAATGGATCGGCCGGATATTGCCTGTCAGCCTAGCATTGCGGTCAACTCAGACGAAAGGACAGTTATCTTGTTCAAATGTAATAAAGCCGCTATAAATACTTTTGATGATTGAATTCTTTCTGATAATGAAGGCATTTTAGAATCAAAACATATTTTATTAATGTTAGATATAAACCACAAAAAAAATCATATTAACAACGATGTGATGTTTTTTGCTACTACACCCGATTGGGTATATTACAAAAGTGCTGAAAAATGGAAACAAGCCATAAAATTTGAGGTTTTTAATTTTTCTCAATAAATATAGTCCCCTACTTCTTAATTTATTATGGCCATAGGTTATTTGGAAGCGACTAGGGTCCTTAATATATGCAAGGCAGTATTTTTTGCTAACAAATTTTGTCTCTCATTTGATATTTTTTTGCCTATTGCTGTGCTATAAAGAAAGTTTATAATACGTTTTATATTTTTCTTAAATTTTATGAACAAAAGGAAATTACTAATTCATATTTCTATAACAATAGATATTGAAAATGAGATATGAATATTCGCTGTAGCAGGTGTCGGAGATTGTTTTACAGTGATCTAAATTCGATTCGTGGAATAAAATGATGAATATTTTCAACAATTTGCATTGCTACAGGTCTCTCAATAACCTTACATTTAACTAGTTCGCAGAAATAAGTATAAAGCAATTTGGTATTTCCGATATCTTCATATTTAGTTTATATTTAAACACAATTTTTATCACGTTTTTCATTAATACGAAATATAAACGTCCAACGGGTATAGGTTTGTAGCCGATAGAGTAAGGTCATATAGTGAAGATCGTATACCAGTTCATGGAACGACGATTTGGTCAAGATCGTGGAAATCACTATAAGCGGCAACAATTTAGTTCATGATAATATCCCAAGTACTACATATATTGAATATGATTACAATCGCCTTGGTATGTCCATAATATTTACACTTGAGTAATACGATAGTGCGTAAAAGTTCATATCTTCATATTTTCTTGCCATATCTTAAATTGTCAGTTAGGTGCTTAAGCGTAAGCAGTTTTGTTCTCTTAGGACTTAGTATAAAGCTAAGGAACGACTCGAGCTCGCATGAGAGCTTTCTTATGTGGCCCATATTCAGCGTACGTGCTCTGTTCCATCGGGGCCTGTGCTACGAATAACACCATTACTTTTGTGATCGATGCTAACCTTTTTTTTAGTTAGGTTAAAGATGAAAAATTTTACTTTACGACACTTATTTTATTTTAATACTAATTTGAAATGCAATTATATACACCTAAAATTCGGCCTGACTGAATGTCTATGGGCAGACTCTACCCGACAACCTAAAATGTAGGAAGATGTAGTAGATAATTTTTATATAAAATACAAAAAAACAAAGTTTAGTATACTACATACTCACTAATAAATAAATAGCAAATGTACTACATAGTATATACGATTGTATAAATAAATTCATATACAAAAATATACATACATAACATGCATATGCAACTACTACTACTCTTGAGTATCCATATTAAAACTTCTCACCAATATAAGAAATTTAAACAAAGTTTGTTAAATTTTAGATCGGACTACAAAAATAATCAAAGAGCAGTCATTCCGTGACGAATATGATCGCCATATCAGTAATGTCTCCATGATTGCTGTAAAGCAGTCGAATCATCTGGATGATAAATAAATAAGTAGTTCTCTAAATCAAGGATACAGGAATTCATTTTAATAGGTCAGCAGAAGTAAAAGCTTACATAAGAGATATCAATAGTGAATCTATATAGAACGAACGTGACTGTTCTAGCTGTCTTAAGCACTTTTAATAAGATATGGAATTACGTTTTTGGAAGTCTCATTTTAAAGTTCCAAGAACGTAAATGCAGCGGCCGAGAACGCATACTGCATTTAAATAGACTTGAGGATGGTTAAACGGGTATCACAAGCATGTGTTGGTGTGTACTCAATATTCAGTGTTCGAGCTCGTTACGAACAGTCCGTTGCCAGGTTTCTACTCAAACAATGTATAAAGTTGAACCGGATAAAGTAATTTAAATAGGGTACAAACTGACTAGATATATAGAAGAAATGTTGTTTTATTTATTTGATGAGGCGACTAGAAGTATGGGGCTTTCACCTGATGAATACTACACAACATTGTAGCGGTAATTACGATGATATATAATATGTCCTTGTCGCCTTAAGAATGGAACCTTACTTCTTATAAAATAAGGTCCCGTTATCCCGGTAACTTCACTGGATGTAAACTATGACACGGTAAATGAAACCATCGTGAGGAAATCTACATTTTCCAAAGACATCATCTTTAATGGACACGTGTCTATCAACCCATACTAGACTAGCATGATGTATAGCTGGCTTTAATATTCTTCTTACCAAAGAAAGCTCCGGGTCCCAGTAGTGGGAACAATAAGAGAGCTGTATATAAATTACTACATACTAACAAAGCCTTATATTTCTTGCTTTGACCAAACTTTTACAAATATTTCAATTCGCAGTCTTTTTGTACGTAATTTTGTTTTAAAAATGTTTGAGAGTAATATTATAAAAATTCATTAAATTCTTTATGAGGCGATGTATCCATTCTTTTAAATTATGCCGCTTGATTTATATGCACTAATTGTCTGTCCCCGTTTTGTGGATTTGGGGTACATTGTACAGCTGTAATGAGCTCTTTTGTCTCATGTCATATGAAAGTGTGCTAAAGTATATTGTATAGGAGTACACATTCTAAACTGTTGATTAAATCGAACGTAAACAAAGAAACTTTTCAATTTAAATCTAAATTTACATTAATTATGAAAGGTGTGTACAAAAATATACTTTCTATTAACACAAAAAAAGAAAAACAATTTCACTTTTTTTCTTGTCATAAAAGGTCAAGGATATTGATCACCATACTTAGAGACATTACATATTAATACAACTATTATTTCTTTCCCTTCTTCTTATTTAATTCTTACTTGTCCAATTACTTTTTGTATCAATTATGTTTCTATATACGCACAAATTACTAAACTTTTGCTGAACACCAGATATATTACAAGTCATCAAACACTTAATGATAATTTTTATTTTTTCTTAAAACAAATATCTATTTACTTTTTCATTACAAGTATACATATTTAAGTAAATATTCAAATAAAAACGATTTAATAATGTATGAGGTAGTAATAAGGTTTTATATGAAATACTTTTTGAGCATTTGTAATCATAAAACCTGACAGCGATGTATATCTCATCACTCTGTATCACGTAACACGTAAAATGTAAATGTTTGTGTTGAAACTATATACATGGGGCGTGCCAAGAGTTTTATTAACGTCAGAATTTTTATATTATAGTCGTAAATACAGGATAGATTTTATGTTACGCCTTGTTTAAAGGAAGCTGTACATACTTAAATAGATTCGAAATAATATGACTGTTTTAACAATATAAAACAACGTTATCGTTAAAAAATCTAATCGATTTTCTATTCAACATCCAATACTAAAATTTTTAATATAGCCTTAAATGAATTCGTTTTTATTTTAAAAACGACGTGTAATATTTTATTTCATATTTCCCTGTGGTCTTATTGGCAGCCCGATGCGCCGGTTGGCAGATCGGCAATAAAATTGCGGTTTGAATCTGATGGTCAAAATTTTGTCTAAAAGTTGGCTCGCGATACGAATTGTAACGTTCATGAAATATAGTGCGAGGAGCCAAACCGACCGCGCTATCATATTGCTTTTTAAACTGCAAATACACATTTTTTACGCGACGAAGATATATAAAGATTGAAACACCGCAGACGGATCGTCGGCGTTAGAAAAAGACTAAAAAACTGAGTAAGGAAAAGAAAAAACCAAAGAAACGTGACGACTCAAGTAAAGGTTTTAATAAAATCCTGCTGTTTCTGAACTAACAATCGTTTGTTACACCGATATATCTGATTTTTGAGTTATCAAAGTGATACTATGCTGTTAATAATGGTAGTTATTATAAAAATGGTACATTTGACCGAAGACTTCTTTTTAATCATCACCAGTTCAGGGCAATCCATTGGTGTACACAGACCTCTGCCACGGAACTTTTTTTTGCATGATATCTTTTTTTAGTGTCAGGATAAATCTTTATAAGATACCTTGCCTACTAAAGAAAAGTAAGACGGAGTTAGGAAGATTTTTGTTATCTGACATCTCTTCAATGACGCCATCAGTGGATTACATGGGGCCTTGGTATCTCCTACAAAAGCACATGTATTCGCAAGTAGTACTAAGAAGAGATAGATACACTTCTCGATGGCAGCACGAAAGATGTATTTGACTTTGAATGGTTATTACAACTTGATGAATATTATTTCGGGATAATAATTAAGGGTGTAGTCAGTTCCGTGTTTAAATTTTAAAAATTTATAGTTAGAAAGTTTACAAGCAAATTTATGTCTTAGTTTTATGCCGTATTGTCAAATTTATGCCGTAGGCTTACGACTACGACTTGGAAAACGAGGAAAATATTATGCATTTAATCACAAAATGCCCTGTACATACATATATTGAACTTGTAAAAGAAATTTAGAAATAGAATCGAGAACAGATTTAGATGCCGAAAAGAAATATGAATTGTTAAGTAATAAGACAGGAACACGTAGGTTTCTTTATTATTGAAAAAACTCATCAGCATAGTAAAATAATGTATTTCTCATTAACATAAGATAAAATTTGTCTTCAAAGTTTTCTGACAGTCAAACTACAGCGCCTTTCAAACAAATTATAATACACTAAATCATATAAATTATTTCTGGGAGACAGATAGGCGTTGCGATGCCTTTCCAAGTTTTACTATGCTCAAAAAGACCTATAACAAAAAAGATGTAATACTTAGTTAATATATAAATGTTATTAACTATCTTAATGGCTAACATATCTTTGTTTAAATTTTGTTTATTAACATAAAATGCATCGTCAAATCAAACATAAATTGAAAGCGTCGTGTAAACGCATTTACCTGGATTGCAGTCAAAATCAACACATGCTCTGCAATTTCCTTTCGCTGAACAGTGTGCAGCATAAATTAAGATAAATTAAAAGTACCGCATCCTGCATTGAGGTAAATAAAAAGCACTCGCTATACACGGAAGTAACGAATCGTGATTCCGAATCATTTTATTTTGCATTTCATTCGTTAAAAGTAAAAATAAGTATAAATAAGTAGTAGTTTAAAAGTTAGCTGTTTTCAGAAGAGTAATACTTACTATTATTATATTTCGTATGTGTAAATAGTTTATTATAGTTTGATGAATATAATAAACATATTTGTCAAACCTCAAACAACATATTTGTTTTAAAAGAATGTTTTCTTAAAATTTCCCGGTATATATTTTCTCTCCGTTTTATTTCGCTTAGCTTTCATATCTGTGCTACGCTAACATCACACTCGTATTACGAGCATTTTTATATACCGTTATACTTTATTGTCGAAGTTACATTTGAATATTACGTTTTCTTCATTTTATTACGAAAGTCTTTGTATTTTTAAAATTAGGTAATAGTTTAGCAGCTAAACATTGTTATGTTATCATAAAATGGTCTATAAAATATATAACTATGATTATGCTTTTTGTAAATATATCTGTCATACTCTGCATTCTGGGATGGAATATCTTGGAGAACAGACCAGTCTCTTCTGCATTTCGCTTTTAAAAGTATTCAAATACATTTAAAAGCGACTACAAAATATATATAATTAATTATTTAATTATCCCTGTAATGGCTGTACGTGGTGCTATTAAATAAAGCCTTTTGTTGATTTCGCTTTATATAAATTTATAATAGCTTCATTGCGTCTTATGAAGTAAATGTTATATATAACCTTCTATGAAATAGAGCAATGGCAGATGCTTGAAAGTTAAACGTATTAACATATTAATGTAGTACCTAATAAAAATAATTATGTTAGAAGGTAAGCTAATTAAGGCAAGCATCGGATATGCCGTTCTTCATTTATATACTTTCTAAAAATACTTTTTTTTTTACAAAATGAGTAAGCTTTTTTGATGTCATCAGCACGACGTTCCAGAATTTTATAGCCGTCACAGTGAAAAAAGAACTAGAGAAATCGTTATTATGCTACGGCATGAGGATCTTGAGACTACTAAAACAACGAGTTATTCTCTTAAGAGTAGAATACAGTCAATAATAAAACTCATATTTTTTATGTTAGTTTTTATGACATAATGCCATTAAGCTTAAAAATACAGTTAGGATTTACGTAAAAAAAACATGAATATTTAAAAAAAGTGAAGTCTTAAGAATATTTTATTCTGTATGTTCTTACGCCAGATGGCAAGAGGAAAATCGTCGCCGACATCATTAAATATTTCTTAGTGTACTTTGTGATGCACTTCTACATAAATTCCCTTTGATATTTTTAGCTTAACTGAGAATTTAAAAGTTCGCTGATTTTTCGAATACGTTCGCCTTTTCATTAAAATTAAAGAGAAGTATAGTATGACTTACTGAATCGTCAAAACAGGTTTTCTGGTTTTTGTTCCATATTTATGAAATACTGTCAAGATGTTCTCAATTATATGTGTATCTATATTTCCTTCTTTTTTATTCATACCACATAATTTTGTAAAGACTTTCTAAGACTCTGTGTTCTGTCTTTTTCAATAAGAATAGTCTATAAATGCAGGAAAACAGCAAATTTTTATTTTGCCCCTTTTAATAGTTTATATGAAAATGAGGTTTTGTCTTTTTCTGTAGATCGTTTTGTCGAGTCGGTTTTTATCGGAAAATTTTCAATTGCTTACGGTTTTTTTTTTTTGTTTACTATATTTGAGATTATTGTATTGTGTAATGACTTTTAAATATTTTCATTAATTTATTTTTGCATGATTAGCACAACAGCGCTCACGCTTTAGAATGGTTTGAGTTCAACTTTACAAAAGTCAAACAGATGTTCCTTGCAAAGTACAACACTAGCAACAAATATTATTGGTTGAAGCCTTTGTAAGCATTTCAGAGAATGAAGGAAAGCGTGGTTTTATTTCGCAATTTTCCATTTTAATAATTAGCAGCATTTAACGAAGGTAAATAAAGTTTAGCAAAAAGAATTAAAACATAGTTTTCTGTTTACCTAATGCAACAAGTTGTGATCTGTAAACAAATATATAATGAAATTTAAGTAAGGTGTACGTATATTATTAGGCATGTTTATACGTGTACCAAATATCTAATTAATTTATATTTCAATTTTAGTCTGTTCAGGATAATCGACTTAATGGCTAGACTAATTGGGATGTAGTGTTGTGTAGTGATAAGATGTACTAAAATTGTTAATTATAAATAATTAGTTAATTTTTTTATCTGCATTAGAAATATTTAAATGAATAAACTTATAACTTCAATGAAACCACACAGCAAATTGCATTAACTGTTTGTAGTCAGATCTTATCTATATCCATATTTATTTCAGAGACAGACGGAACTATTCAACTCGACAGTATTGTTATATTTTATTTTCTGAAGCGAAATCCATTTTTGTGAAAAATTGTTGTAGCGGCGGTTTCTACGTTTTTGAAAACGTTCTCGGAAACTGTACGCGTGTACAAAATGTAAATTGTATTAAAGTTCTCCAAATAACCAAATATAAATTTTAAACGTTAGTCTCGACGAATTAGTGAAGTTAGATGATCTTGCAAAGAAAAAAATTTGTTTAACTTTTAACTTCAGATTTCATTGCATTTAAACTAATTGAAGTCAATACGCTTATAAAATTTTTAATATACATAATTTATATTATTTGATGAAGCGGCTGGCCAAGAAGGACGTTTGTCTGATGGTAAGTGTATATAAAAACTTGGCGCTATTTAGATAACATAGTATGCATATCGCCTATAAATGATAGATTGTTAATTTCCGTAAATTTCAAATTCAATGTCAATCACAAACAAAAGTATAATTTATATGTAAATAATAATATTCTCAACTAGATAACATAACATTTGAAGTGTTATATCCAGTGTCCATGGGCTTTACTGTCACCGAGTACAGTATCCCGTCCTTTGTGAGGATAACAATGAAAACGTTTTCATTATTATGTCGAGTAGAAGATTAGAAATTATAAACATTACGTTTATTTCTTAAGTAGAACGCTTATTTTCACGTAAGAAGCTTTCTGTTATGAAGAAAACTGTGAATTACGAAATAAATGTAACGTGTGCAATCGTCGACCTTCTCACGCTTCTCTGCAGTGTTTAAATCATTTTTTAGTAAAATATTTACACATTTTATTAATCATAACTTAAAATCATTATCACTGTTTTGTTTTCTACAGTTTAAATTTATTTAGTGTTTGCCATTCTAGGATGTTAGTTTGATGGCGGTGTAGCTAGTGAAGATTAGATAACGATACTTGTATCTCCAGGCGTTGAGCTCAATTTAGTCCTGTATTATAATCCTAATTAGCGCTACGTTGGTATGGGCAGGCATGTTCCTTACCATCAAGAGCATCCTGCTCGTTTAGACGCTTCTTCGAATTAGAAAATATATCGTTTTCTAGTAGATCATGACCTTGATTTGAAACCGTTCTTAATATATAATACCTTGTAATGTATGTAAATTAAATTCACGTTTATCAAGAATAACCCAATAGAAAAGATAAAACTGGATAAAGGATTTTGTGAGGTTAAATATTTTTTTTTTTAAGATGTGTTTTAAGGTACTTTGCGAGCTATAAATATATAAGAATATGAATATTATATGTCGGAATATATCATATAATCAGAAGGTTTATTTAAAAATTTCGTTGTCGCCGTCAAATACTTAACCATATAAATATAAGAGCAAGATTCTAACATCAGTCAAGTCAGAAACAAGATTACAATGTAATCAATCAGAAGCGGGAGACGTTGGGTCCAATTAATCAAGTTGCGTCTTGGCAAACACCGAAAGCGCAGTTGCTATTTTCACATCATCATATTTTTAGAACTTTTCCTCGTAATATCGTCGGAATAAAATATAGTTTTGTCCCCAAAAGCTTGTATATCAGAGCATCCAATCTGGGATATGAAACCTTCAGATCCATAACGGTAAATTCGATTATATTTTAAATCTACAAACGAGTTATTTGCTTTAATTTCTTTACCTATAGTAACAATTAGAAATGTTTCTTCATACAAACAAGATCTTAAATGTGCGGTGTAATACTTATTACTGGTAGTAGATCACTGTTGCCGGAGACTGTCTGGGTAGGTACCATCGCAGCGCCTTTGTCTGCTGCCAAACAGTAGTGTGCACACATTACTGTGTTCCGCTTTTAAGAGCGCTGTAGGCTAGCGAAATTACTAGGGTAACGAGACTTAACTCATTATGTCTTAAAGCGACGAGCGCATTGTGGTGTAGTGTATACCGTCTTAACTAGCGCCAAGTTGTTATAGGCAAGCGTATCACTTACCATCAGGTGAATTTCTCGGTAGTCTCGTCGCCTCGAAGAATTAAAAAAAAACACGATGTTAGTTAAATAACTTTCAGTATTCGTAAATACTCAGTTTGGTATAAAGTTTAATCGTTTTTTTTATGTTTTAAATTTTGAATGATACGCCAGGAGTCTTTACATACCTTGATGTAGATTGAGTAGATCTAGGGTACCACAGTACAATGATATTCTGCTCCTGATTGATGTCATCGGATTGATGCATTGTACAAAATATATTTCAATAACAACTTAATTATCTTAATTATCACTTAAATTGATGTGTGCTGACTATAGACTGATTATACGGGCTAACAAAAGTTATCTATTAAATAATAAATCAATGAATGTGCCATAGGTTATAATGGTTTTAATATGCAATGCCGGGATTATCAGACAAGCCGAAAATTCCGGATTGCTCTATTAAAGCAATCACATAAAATAATACATCATAATTGGTACAAGGGTAAGAAAAAGTATTTATTATTTTGCTTATGACAACAACAATAATAAGCAGTAGGCTTAATATAAAATTCTGGTCAACTCAACTAACTTTCAATACTAAATATATTGAGATTAGGCAGAAATATCTATAACGCAAAGGCCGGTTTTC
Organism: Byasa hedistus; assembly: GCA_029286795.1. Lineage (NCBI taxonomy): Eukaryota > Metazoa > Arthropoda > Insecta > Lepidoptera > Papilionidae > Byasa > Byasa hedistus. Next base: position 5,703,611 of record JAGSMW010000001.1, read on the forward strand.
TTTTTTTTTAAAGTAATTTTTGATAACGAAGATTTTGTCACTTCTACTAGGAGATCTGCAGTTAGGTTACAACAGTTTCGAACCTTAGACCAAATTTAACCAAAACATGTACAAACACTAAAAGTATTTTGCACAACAATTACATTATTTTAAAAGTAGTTTGCTTGCGATTTCATAACTAATAGTGTTTATTTTACTATGTAGTTACCAGGTTTGAATATTCCTATGGCCACGCTATTCAAAACGTGCTGCAAAAGGTGACCAGGAAGGGAATAATTCCAGACAAAAGACTTCCGCTTTACTCCTGACCGTTACTAGCAAACCAATCTACAGACTAAACTTGGCGAGTACAGGATATACTTGTTTTACGATTGGCCTTTGTTCATAGACTGCGATACATCCGTAGTATCATATACATCCGTAGTATAATACTACGGATGTATCGCATTGTGTATTTTCGTGAATTGAAACTTAATATTAATAAAAAACTCTTTATTATACACCAAACAAAATTATAAAGAAAAAAATACATCAATTGGAAAGAGATAAAGTACAATGGGCGGTCTTATGGCTCTAAAGCAATCTTTCAGTCTACCCACTAGAAAAGAGGAAATAAACTGTATGAAAAGAGAATACAGTGGTGAACTAGATAGTTAGAAGAACATTTAATAAATAGACAACAGCAATAGGAAAATGCAGGTTAAATTTAATGATAGTATTCTGTTTACAGTCTTGAACGAAAATAGTGATTTGGTAGTCAAATATGGGCAGGAAACTTATTTGTTGTTTAGGTTAAGGAGCGAGATAGTTAAGCGTTGAAATTAATTTGAAACTGTGAGCGATGTATTTATTACGGCATTAATAATTAGTGTACACACCGCACTGCGCGCTTCACTGGTGATCGGCACTTCGACTCAGCAACATGTTTATGCTCGTTGCTAGTTCTACACGAGTCTCATGATGCCTGCATCACAGCTAAATGTTAGCTGTTAACGCTTCTACACAATATTTTATATTTTCTATGATATCAAGTGTGATTTTAATGAGCGAAGACTCTAAATCTAAAGTAATCTTTTTCGACACTCAGAGGTTGTCAACTTGCAAGGTTTCCGAGGCAGCGGAAAATTGGGCTCCATAAGATATTAATCGAGGTCCACGTCGCGACTTACCTAAATGAAATCTACTGCGGAATTCATGCAGACTTTAAGTTTGGCTACAAAAAACATATTTATATTGGAAATTAAAATAACAATTTACTATATATACAAATCAAAAACTTATAATTAAAAAAGATGTACACTAAAAAACATAAAAACATTTTAATTTGATCAATTTGCTAAAACTCGGTATAAGCTAGGAAGCGGGGTCTACTCAAAATACAACATAAAAAGTTTGGAGACCTCTTCTCTAGACATTATTTTCTAACGAACAGGGGCAAAAGACAAAGTAATACATATAAATAAATCACTGACATCTTAAAATCTCTCGGGCAGACGTATAGGTTACAAAGTAAAGGTTCTGTCCTTCACTCGTAAACAATACGTCTTTTTCAAAAAACAAAGCGTTATATAAAGTAAACTTTGCATAGTTTTATATATGACCCTTGTCATCTTAGTATATAAGATATTTACGATATCATCACCACAATAGTTACGAATTAATTGTCTTTATAAAGCATCATTATAATTATAATGTGTATATTACATATGTAAATTAATAGTCGGATTGTGTATGCTTCAAATTGATGTTTTAAATAAATAAGTTTGGAGTGCTTAATTATATGAACAACTTTGTTGAGGCGAAGCTCCATTATAATTCAAATTTAAGATGACATTATCGTTAGCATAATGAGAGAACCTGGCGCAGCTGAGGCGCATTCTCGCTGTCTTTTTTAAAACGTAACTTGACTAACTATGGCGATTGTTTAAATGAAACTGATGTAAAAGATAATATTAAAATCAAAATTTCAAAACACCGCCGCTCTCCAGACTTAAGCAAAATTCTCTGATTATATTTAAAACATAAATACTCATAAAATAAAATGCCGGTATTCCCAAACAACTGAAACAATTGTTTAAGTAAAGGCAAACATACTTAAAAAAATAAAACGGATGCTTCCTTGTGAGTGTGACGAAAGCCTTCTTAGATGTTGGATTTAAAAAAAAATTATTTAAACGAGGTTCAAGTTTGTATGTTTTTCAGTAAGAAACTAGTGACTTAAAGTAATGCAAGAACTAATGTATTTTATTATCAGATTTCTATTTAACCCACTAAAGGGTTACTTAGGAGTAGTAGTGCCGAAAACACTGTAAAAGTTGATTTAAATTATAAGTAATACAATATGTATCTAAACAATCAAGACAAATTAGAAAAATAATCTTTTACTCTCTTATACTGCTGGTATGCTAATAATGCTTGATGTGCTTAACTAAGTATGCTCGTTATTAGAATATTACGAAGTTAAACTTGGAATGAGTTATCGAGCCATCATTAACTGTACAATTCGATTTAGTAGACTAACAAATTTTAGTTTGGTTTGTATTTTGATTACGAATGGTATCCAGCAAAAGAGACAGAAGTAAATTATAATGTACTGATGGTATTATTATGTAGGTGAACATCCTCGTTAAGAAGTTTAGTTAGAGTAATATTATAGTTAGCATTTACAACTTTAACTTTTCAAGACAATCCTGTGAAACTTAAAGATCATATCAGTATTATGATTAATGTTCTTTGTTTGTTCGTAACACTAAGTATAGCGAAATATACTAGTATTTGAATTATTCATCGATCAAATACCTTTCTCTGCATATTCTTCTTCTTCTTCTAAGTCGTATTTCCTCATGACTGAGGGTCGTGGTCATCATGTTTTTATTGAAACACATGACGACTCTCTTGGCAGTTAATAATGGAGTGGTTTGCCATTGCCTTCTCCATTTCACATACTAGTCTGACCACTGATGGTCATGACATAGATATGCAGGTTTCCTCACGATGTTTTCCTTCACCGTCAAAGCACGTGATATTAGTTGGTGTTTTATGCTAACTGCACATAAATTGAAAAATTCATTGGTGCAGGTCGGATTCGAACCCGGTACCTTCGCATTGGAAGGCCAGCGTTCAAACCACTAGGCTCTCTGCATATACTGCTATTTTAGTAATAACACCTGTAATTAACAACTGGAAAACATAACATGAAAACGCAGCAAACGAAATGTTTTGATTACTCCGATATTACAAACAGCAAAAGAGTAAATAGGAAACCGGAATTGGAATAGAAATTGGCTCGTTTGAGCTTGGACCGTAATCATTCTATGGCTCTCACCCACATAAAACGTTTTTCTGTAACAAGACCTGCTGAACTTTTCAACATTTGTGTTTTCATTTTCAAACAAAAACTTTATGGGCTTGCTATACCTGGTTTCAAATTTCCGAAGGCTTCCTATGAGTATTGTTGTAGTAATCAGTATTGCTCTGTTAGTTCAGTTGTTATAATACAAGTGGTCCGATTAAGTTATATGTACATAAATGTTTCATAGTAAAAGTTATTCTAGTAGATCATTTAAACGAATACTTTAGGTGAGTACTCTTCAGCGTCGTTGTCACTTAACCTGACGTGAATTTAAGATCAAATGCCAGCTCATTGCAAATAAAAGTTTACCTATTCTAAATCGATAACGCCTCTTCATTATAAAATCGTGTAATATATTATTTATGTAAACTCTTGAGTAAAAATTTTATATTTATATATTAGGTACACTATATATATGCGCTTTATTTATTTCTTATAATACTTAATTATATCGAAAAAAATAAGACACTCGTACATCATTTGTAATATTTTGTGAGAAAATCAAACGACATCTACTAAGTACGTTATTGACAATTTTGTCCGTTGCAATTATAAATTGTTTTTCCTAAATTGTAGGTCAATTGACGTCAATATCACGTGGTGTTAAGGGATAATGAGACTCAATGGTGGAGTGTACTCGCCCAAAATCTAGTTCTCATTTTGACAGTTGGACTGCGGTGTTAAACTTACAGTAACTTATTACAGTGTGTTAATTATGAAATCAATAAAGAAATGTGTTAAGTAAATTCAGGTAGGCTAAATTTTTTACTGAATGTATTTTATGGTCGTTTAAATAGTTATAAATCGATGCCATGCAATCATTTATATCCGAATGCTCCGGCTTCGCTATTTTCGCCCTTACAATTTATTGCGAGCTAAACGGCTGTAATAATAGTACATAAAACGCGAGAATCTATTAATGTGCAATATAAATTTTCTGGTTACGTTTCAATGTTATGATTAATGTTTAATTGTTTATTTTTGTGGGTTTTTATATTTGTTAACGAGAAACGTAATAATAGACGTAATAATATAATTGATTTTTCATTTACTTTACTTCGTATAGAATACCTTTCATTTTCTTACCGAACTTACACAGTTAAAGAAACTTTCAGTACTGATCTTTCATACAGACTTACTTTGTCACATTCTTATATACACAAAAACTAAAAATGGTTCTAATTTAAAAAAAAGATTTTTTTATCTTTAAACGGTTTTTACAACTGCATACAGTATTCATATGAAACTTTTAATTTAAATTGATGGCATTGAATTCATTTTAGTTGAAAGTTTGTCACCAAGTAAAGAATTAGAGAAACACTGTTAAAATATTTGAATATCAACAGCAGCTATACCGATTGTTTTAGATAAATATATAGCTTATATATTTATCTAAAACAACAGCGATAAATAGATAGCTACACGATGATTAATTAATATTTCATGCTTCAAAATGGCACCGTGCATTTTTCAGGAAGGCAAATTACGACATAAGCGGAGTACGTTTCAGTCAATTTATTTTTCGCTCCTTCGTTATACTTATCCGTCGTCCTCTTTGCCCACAGTTTCACTTAAAAATTTACTTTTTGGAAAATTGAATTTCCCACTTCAGATAAATTTGCAAAAAAAATATAAACGATTTTACACAAGATGCTGACATTAAAATTATTTTAGATTTTTAAACCAATATGAATTTTTTATACGTCGACAAGTAGGTTGACTATTTCTCGTTTATATTTTGCTTATCCCTTTTTTAATGTATAACCGTGCATTTCTTTTTACAGAAACCAGATTTGATTTATTTTTGTTAAAAAATTTAACTTGATGTTAGTACTGTACATATTTTAATATTAATTGGAAACGCTTAAATACCGCAAGTTAAAAAAAAATAGTTTCATAATTCATAACTTTTGCAATTTGGCCGATCAATTTCAGTTAGAGAATAAATATTTATTAAACAAATAATGATTTCTTATATTTCCGCGAATGTCACACATTTATTAAAACTCAATTTTACGGATTTTTTCGCGTTTATTGTTTTATTTATTTAATGCCGACGTTTCATATTAAACAAAGCTTAGAATTCACTTGAAAAGATTTTTTTTTTAATATTATTACAATATTAATATAATTAAACAAAATATCAAGTTCATACATAAACTGTAAAGAAAATTTCGCTTCTGGAGTTGGATGCTTTGCAACCACGACGCGGAAGGAGTGAGAGTTCACTGCGTTTTTACGACTGTGTTCCGGGAGCGCATTCTAATTTCTGGATGTACGTACCACTGCTCCATCATGATAATACTAATGACGTTCGCTTATATTAGATGAGTCACGAAAAGCGAAACCAAGAGTAATATCCGCTTTGAGTTGTAATGGCCTACATCACTTCGCTCTATACCGTAACAAGGTCCATACTCGCTCTAATGAAAATAAATAGCTTATACGCGTCATTCGCTCTAATGAAAATGCTAAAATTCGTTACAAACAGAAATAAATAACGTTACGGTGTTATGCGAAAGTTTACTGTTTTTTACGAAAAACAACGAATAATTGAAATTAGTTAATTTTTTACTTTTTATACATATTTAACAAAAATTCTTATTCAAATGCTGCAACATAAATTGTTTGCTAGGTTTTGTATAAAAAATTATAAATATTTGTCATTCTTAGATTTGCTTTAATTTAAAGTTCATAAAATTCTATAGTTATTTTTAATAGAACAGTAAAAAGAATAATTGTACAAAATAATCTTAATTAGTAAAACATTTAACAATAGCAGTTAAAACAGTTCTCTAACTAACACGATGTTAAAATTTTGTAATTTCTTGCTTACTAACCGTTATTAAAAATAATTATATTTATGGATATGGCTTCCGTAATTATAAATTAGTTTCACAAAGAGATAGATAATGTATTAATATTATGTATTATGTTTAACTGTTTCTCGTTAAAAATTTGCAGTAAACCTCAACAAAAAAATATAAAGGTTAAATTGTAATACAGCACTATATAATTAGTCGCGGCAAGTGCATAAATTTCGTGTAATTTAATGTATTCAATTAATGGCCACGGTGAATAATAGACTGCTGTAGTTAAATTAATTGCACAAGGATTACGTTAAACAAAATTGAAGCAGAGAGCTTTGAATGCAACTAGTAACTTTTCATGTATTACACATTTCAACAGTTCATATAACGTATGTAGTGTCAAAGTGACACATTTACTGTATTGCAAACTTCTTTTTTAATGTTTTTTCCTTTATTAGGATTCAACTATTGTAGTGTACACTGAAAGTCTTAGTTCCCCGACTGGTTCTCGCCATTTAGTAATGGTGGGACCCCGTAGTAGTCGCGTGATCACCCACAATAAAACTAAAGAAATTTACTTGGCAAGAGAAACATTGTACGAGTTTTAGTCGGTGTAAGTCCGACATAACTTTTGCCCTGTGAGTGCAGGCAAAAAGGCTTCACATGGCTTTTTCATACGTGAAACTAAAAACAGCTACTCTCACATTAACATATCATTCATTTATATCATTTAAGAAATAAATTTAAATCTTGATTGTATGTTTATTATACAAACGTAAAATTAACGATGAAGATGTGTAATTTTAATCAATCTAACTAACACTGTATTTTTTCATCATTACCTCAACCGATAGACGTTTACTGCTACACATATATTTTGTAATGAATTTCACAAATAGTCATGCGCTGTTTAGTTCTAAAAACTTTGATTTTGAATGGTTCAAAAATGTTATTTTTTCTGCATTTTTATAGATGTAACGAGTCCAATTCAAAAGCTGGGTAGGTACCGAAAAATCACAGAAAATTTCGTAGTTGTTAATAATGCACAGCGACGATTTACGTGCTAGCCTTTGATGTCACCTGCTTTGGCGACTCGTTTAGTCCTTTGAGGGTTGATTGAGCGTGTTACTTTGTATGCATACAGAAATCTCTATGATCAGGTAAAATAAACAATTTGTAGTGCGGAAATTGAAATGCGATATGTTAAATTTATTCCATATGTGAAAATTAATAATAGTTTTCCTAAACATAAACTTTAAACCTGATGATTTTGCGGTTATCACTTAACATTTCATTAAATTTCCTATATTATATATAACACTAATGTATTAAATACGCAGATTTATTTTTTCTATTAATTAATACCTAATTATTAGTAACTTTGTAATAGAAAAGTTAAAACATACTAGATTTCCGGCATTCGGTTACCTCGCGGTAAGTTAGGAGGTCGTTACTTGTACAAGTAATATTCAAAGCGATTATTTTGCACATACCATTCTACAAATATTAACGTGTACGCAGAACAATATCTGTCGCTAGTACTTTATACTTTTTAGTTATTATTTCATTAATATATTTCGATAACTAATGATCTCAATTTATTAGTTTTTCAACAGGCGATGAAACTATAGATGGTGAAGACAAAGAGAATACTCTGGGTCTCAAGTGAATGCCCTGAAAGTTCATATTGAGGTTTATTGGTAATAAAAACTACATAGATTTCTAAATTCTAACACATGAATCCAAATTAAAACCATGATCTTTCTGTGTTACAAAGTGTCTAGGTATTGAGGCTTGAAGACAATTTGTGTTAGGTTATCTTATAATAACTGCAAAAGGTGTTACAGATAGCGACATTGAAATTGTAAAGTTATTGATAACAATTAATGAAATTTACAAAAATTCTTTTTCAATTTCAAACTTCTCTTCTTAATTAACGCTACAGTTCCAGTACGTCCAAACTTTTCGCGTTATAATAAAGCTAACCGAAACTTTCGGCTTACCAGTTCTGAGATAGATGAATGTAACTAGTAATCGGCAAGATGAAGTTTGCTCGTAATACTAACTTACTATGTGTACATTTTTCATATTTTTAATAAGCCATTTAATAAATGTATTACTATAATTAGTTTTCTATTCAATAGCTTATATTCTTTAACTAAATTTCTAATATACAGACGCCATAATATTGTTGTGTACCGGTAGTCAAATAATATGTAACAAAGCCAGACTTTTGTTGGCAAGCACGCTTCACTATCTCCTGAATTTCTTTTAAAACCAATTGAAATTATAGGCATGTTGTGACTTATAACTTACTCATAATATCTATCACTCATATAAAATAGTCAACTTAATAACACATATAAATTGTCTAAAATTTTCTATGTTAATGTTTTAAAACCTTTGTCCTTCTCCGACAATTGAACTAGTCTAAATCATGATAAATTTGCAGCAATAAATATAAACAACAACGATATTATTACACATAATTATAATTAATGAGGTGATGGTAATTGTAATAAGTACATCTATTAGCTTACTAACATAAATAATGTTAATTGTGTTCACGGTTGATTAAAATGTACGTTAGGAAACTGTATAGTTGTCTTAGACATGTTTTGAGCTTTAGCATTACAGTATAAGTACGATAATTTAATAATTAATAATATTAAATATGCTTTGTACATGTATTATCATGATAAATCTAATGAATATAGCTAAGATTTTTTTTATATTGCAAATAAACATGTAAAATTAATATGACATGATATTATATTCGATATCTTCTGATCTTTAGACATATAATTTGTTTGTAAAAAGTTGAATTAGGATTATTCTTAAAAGATTACAAATATTTGCGCATCAAATCGTAGTCATTGTAGTCGGTAAAAACAATTCGCGATTCGTTCATTTCTATGTCACATATTAAATTCGGGAGCGAAGGAATTCACCGCATGACGAGTTTACCAGTTACAATCGTATTGAATTGTATCACGTTGTATCGAATATTCGCGGTGTAAACGGCTCAATGTTCGTATCACTTTGGTTGCGTCGGATTGCTTTTATTAATATTTGAGAACCATATTCATATTATTGCTTATATTTATTAAAATATTTGAATACCGTGCCTTTTCGTAAGAAAGTTCAATGTTAATTCTGAAAAGGTTCGAGGTTCTTGCGCGTGGTGGTAAAGTTCCTGTGTAGATGTGATACCGGTCAACTCTCGATGTTATTGTAATTCTATCTTACTCATCATGATTAGCTGCAGGGGGCTGTATATTATATATGTTTTTAACTACTATGTGAAACCCACTTGATTTAAAATTATATTATACAGCATATGCACCCATAAAAGCTGATTTTTATGAACCAGGCTTAAACAAAATATTCTAGATCTCGTATGTATGAGTATAGAAACAGCAATTCTGTTATTAATTCAATTTAAAAGCGTTAATAGATTGAAAGAGCCACCCTTTAAATATCGCTACATAACTTCACAGTTTTGTTACCTCTAGAAAATAGAGAAATCTGATGTTTTTAGTAAGAAACTTTATTGGAACATCGCATATAATTACATCGGGTAAACGCAAAATAATATCTCCTCGCCCGATGTTATTTCGCGGCATGTTTGTGTTTACGTAATGTGCGGTGTCCGAGATAATTGCTACACATCGTTTGTAGGGAGCAAGGTGCCTCATTTTCACTATTTTTACACATATAAAATGTGAGAGGTGAAACTTGAGGAAGACCAAGTGATCTCTACAGTCCCCATTTTTCATCATCATATAGTGCCATCTTCAAAGTGAAGTTGGGCGGCTAGTCAGAGAAAACTATTTCGATTCTGTGACATTCTCTTTAGTGTATCATAATCATCACTGTTTTTACCTCCGTACAAAAGTGTGTAAATATTACTGTGTTACGACTTAAATGGTGCTGTAGCTAGTGAATTTACTATGGTAACAAAGCAAATTCCGATAATTCGCTCTTGGGTCTGCCATCACAAACTGCAATTTTCTTGATATTTTCCCCAGACGTGGACGCTCGTACTTCGCGGTGTTCATCTTCTGTGGATGTTCTACCCGGCCTTAACTTCTTGCACTAGAGTGAAATTGTTAAGTAGAAGCAGTTTCCCAATATTTTGTACGAGGTCAGCATTGCACTTTTTTAGAGGACGTTTATTTCAAACCTTTGTTAGAAATAAACGTCCCTTGATGAGCTTCTCCCCCCGTGTCTCTCCATTTTTGAGTTGCCACATCGACTTCTTGTATTCAAATGAACACAGCTGCGTGAGATGATATCCTATTTATATAATTTTTGTTGGGTAAGCAATAGAGGACTATTATTGTTGTTTTTTTTATAGATTTTTATTCGATTTTGGTATAAAAACCTGAGTATTCTATTCCAGCACGCTCTACAATACTAAATATAACACCAAACGCCTACAGAAATTTAGGTCAAGCGTTAGCCGAAAGTTCATATTTAAGATCATATTTACATTGAGTATAAAATTATATTCTTGAGTACTTATACATTTATTTATTTATTATTAGAAACTTAATTTATTTGGTATTCAATAGTATTCGTTAAATCAGATCGTTAAACATACGGGTGAGTTGATATGTATAACGGCTTCGGAAAGTTCAATTCCTAAAGGATTTCCCTCTGGATTGCAAACCTCGTCGAATGCTGCCGTTTGTAAAAACTTTTCTGTAATCAAAATCCGCAAACTGTTTATCCGACCTCAATTGAAAGTGTGTAGCGTTTAAATAAATACAGTACGAACTACGTAATACTTATTTCCTATTATTTTTACCATAATGTTCATTATATTTGATATTTATATAACATTATAATACGTTGTATTTGAGGTGGAGAATACTATCATACTATTAACAAAAAATTTAGTTATTTAGTGTCTCTCTATAAATACCATGTTTTATATCTGGATTCAATTTTATTTCGCTGTAAATTCCTCGTTTTGTTGAATAAGACTTGTTTGTTTTGTTCTATACATATGTATTTCCTCCTCCAATGCCGCCTCCCACTTCGTAACACCCTTGCCTTATTTTATGGGGAAAACGGTACTTGACAAGAAAATATATTCCTCTTTAAGATTTATTGCACGGGTCCAACTGCCGTAATATTATCATAGTTATTTTGCTCTTTACGTTATTATTATTGGTTTTAAAAAATCATGTGTCTTTTTTCTAAATATATCATGTTTATGTTTGTGAAAATGTTATGTGTTAAATATTGTTTCCGTCCGTTAAGTTAAGAATTGAAAATCAGTTTCTTTAACTAGTCCAGAATTTAAGTTACCTGAATACGTTAATCTATGAAAATAGATGATATAAACAGTTTGTTATAGTTGTTTCCGAAAGCAATCGAGCAATCATAATAAAACTGGGTACGTGTATTTTCATGGAAAAGTTTTTTACTATCCCCCTTTGTTGTAATTCGCCGCTACAATAGCACTGCTGCATATCAATATCTATACAACTCATCGAATCTCTATGAAAATTGGTTAAGTCAGTATTCAAGAATAACGAAAATATTTTCTCATCGTCAACTTTGAACGCTATAAACTTTCATAGCGTTCACACAATTTTCATTATTTTACTTAGTAACGACCGTTAAGGTGATAAGGAAGTGTTGGATATCGAGACGTTTGGGGGTTATGATCAAATTATATTAGAATATTAGCATATTCCAATACATATAAATAACATAATAACAATGTCTGTGGGGTTCTAGAATATAGCATTACAACGGCGTGGCTATATTTGCCAAAAAGAGTTTACGAAGTCGCCGAAAGATCGGCAACCTTGCAACCTGGGCAACACTATTTCCTGTTTGTTATTAGTTCCATAATCTATGTGTCAGCGATACCGTCGTTGTAATTAACTAGATATTGTACGTAACACATGTAACATACATCGTTTTTGTGCGGACTCTAAAAACAAAATTATTCCAGTATCTTACTCGTCACCTTAAATGATTTGCAAGTTGCAAAGTATTTAGTAAAAAATAATATCTACAATGAAACATTGCTAATCTTCCTTCCGTTTAAAATAAAGGTACTATTTAGATATACAAGCGAAGACGTTTAATTTAACTTTCCCAAAATGTTTTTGAAAGTAGGAATTGTGTCGTCGCGTCGTTGTACTCTCCAAACATTTCATTTTCCGAGATTTAATATCGCGGTAAAAACATAGTCTGGCACAGAAATATCATAGCCAAGGGAGAACGCCTGACACGATTTACATTGAAAGTGTTTCACGACAAACATACGCATGATTTTGTAATGTTTTAATTAGCTGGATACACCATATGCAGGCATGTAGTGGCTTTTAGCAAAAGTTAATTAAATTGTTAATAAATTCAGAGCACTCTAATACGTTATGTAGGAAATGTACTCATTTATGCTGACCAAAAAATTTCTATTGTTACCGTTTTAGCATTTTATTTTAGAATATTAAAAACAATTTGTATAGATTATTTCTTAAAAAATACGACGACTTATGAATTTAGCATATTTATGTATAATTGTATTCATTCAAAGTAATGCAGCAATATACATATTTAATCTACTTAATTCTTTGTGTAACTTCCTGAAGCTTAAAATTTAAATGTTTAGTGCTAGTATTACTTTCACATGTTATATGTGTAACTAACAAAAAGTTTTAGATTTATTATATTTTGCTTATTAAAAATATGAAATATTTATTATTTGATGTGATATCTACATACAACCAAGCGAAACTGCGCTCGTTATGCAAATTGACTATTCATTTGAACTTCCATCCCGTTGAGAAATCTGATGATAAAGAAAACGGGTCTACTTCCCCCATGACAATACTCGACTCATGTTTGTTTTAAAAGTGATCTAAGTAAATTGTTTTTAATAGCTTCACATAAAGAAAGGTTACTGAACTATATATTTTTTAAAAGAATTTAATACTTAAAATGTATTTGTAAGTTTGTTGAGACCAGTATTTGTAAACTCACTACGAAAAATCAAAACATCAAAAAAGTAAAAGAATACAATTTTAATACAATGAAACAAAAACATTTTTTGAATTTGTGCTCGCTGAATGATTTATATTATTCTGTAGGATCTACATTAACAGGCAAAAAGAAAAGTCGCAGTATAATAGTAAATATTCATTGCCTTAAAAAATATATTCTCAAACAATAATATAACAAAGGATCTCACTTTTTTGAAAATTAAAGGCTTTTCAAAGAGAAATGAATTTTTAAATAAGGTATACATCGAAATGTTTTTTTACTTGTACCCAAGTTCGGAACGATTGAGGCTAAAGGATTTTGATTACAATTTTTAGTACCCAGTAGTACCGATGAACAGATTTTGCTGCCACGAAAAATCTTTCCTAGCAATTAAATTTTTTATTTACTACTACTACTACTACTACTACTACTGTTAAATTCTTGTTATTTAACTACCTTCGCCCGCGGATTATTCTGAGTAGAATATATTTAATATTAGTCTATAAATAAAATCATATACTTTAGTAAAATAGTTATACTAAGGCGCCACGTCTTCAAATTATTTTAACTATAAATTTTCGATATGTTTATAACCACATACCCATTTTTTTGTATCATCGTCATCTTCAACATCTTATGACGTAAATTAGTTGGATGGAAGAGGCTTTGTATATAAATAAGTCATTTTTAGTATACAAATAATGTCTTTATACTGAACTTTCTATAATATTAAATTGTGAATCCAAACGTAATAATAAAATTATTTATCAAAAACGACATCACGCATTCGTGATGAAATAACGGATCCGTTCAATATTGCCTGACAGCCTACAAAGTAGTAACCCGACTAAACTGTTGTTTTTCATTGTTTACTAGTACAAACAATTACTTAAATCTGTTTTTGAGAAAGTCGTGAAAAAGCAGAGTTTTTTTTAATTCATTGTTCTATTTACTGTTCAAAACCAGCGACTCTCCTTTGTAGGATTTAATTTACATGAAAATATAATTTTTCTCTTCACACGACGTGTTAGTAATTTTTACCCGCTATTTAGGCACGGGAAGCGTAAATAGCGGTGTGAAACTTTAGTAATTTTTCTAGTACATATAAGAAAAAATAATTTAGTATACATGTTTTTTTTAAATCAACAGTAATTGGTTACAATTATGATTAGTAGTAAATCATTTTATACAACGAGAACGAATCGGTTGTTTTTCAGTAAAACGATCTTTATATATTATCTAATTTTTCTTACTTGAAAAAACTGAAAAACTAATAGGTTAGTCAGCTTTTCTAGACGTTCGAACGAGTTATTTATTAAAAAAGTATTTTTATTCTTATAACGATAAATTTTCACATACGTGTCGTTAACTTTTACGTCACAGCTGTCGAAGATTGCATTACAATGATCTGAACTTGATTCGACGAAAAAATGATGAATAGCTTCAGCCAATGTAACTGTATTTAGAAATTGTGTACGTGTGGTTAAAAGAATGTTTGCAATGGAGAATGAAGGATCGAATAGTTTTCGTTAACGCGCAGTATTTTTAAATAATGTTCAGTGCGTTTAATATTAAAATTAGCTTTCATATTAAAAATCGATGATTGTGAAATAAGTTATAACTCATGAAATTAAAAAAACTTACTTTTTTGGTCTCTGTATTTGTATTAATTAGTTAGCAAATCTTGCTTTGTTCTTGACGAGAGTATATTAGCATCAAATAAACGTAAAACACACAAACAGTCCTAAGGTGTATATAAATTTTGTTGATCACTTTTATATTAATTATACGTGTGTATATTTTGAGAATATTCTGTTCGTGTAATGTATTCATGAAAATTGTTTCAATATCATACCGATCGTTAAGGGTTCGTTATTTGCTTAAGCCCGTCTTTCCTTTCAGAGTTTATCTCATTCAGCTTAGCAGTTTCTTAAACGCCAGCAGTTTTGTACTTTTTAGGCTCAGTATAAAGCTAAGCAGCTGACCGACCCCACTTAAGGGCTTACTCATGTGCCCCACATTCGGCGTACGTGCTTCTATCAGTA
Organism: Byasa hedistus; assembly: GCA_029286795.1. NCBI lineage: Eukaryota > Metazoa > Arthropoda > Insecta > Lepidoptera > Papilionidae > Byasa > Byasa hedistus. Next base: position 5,718,826 of record JAGSMW010000001.1, read on the forward strand.
AGTGGTTTGCGCTATAATTAAGAAAATTTCTTCTAGCACAAAGATTGACATGATTTTTACGGTTAAATAATGCAACATTAATTTAAAAAAACAAAGTAGCTAGGGTCTTATCATAAGACAAAATTCTTAAAAAAATATAAGATAAAGTCGCCATGGTGCAGTTGCTAAGCGCTTGCCTGTAATACAGAGGTCCCTGGTTTGATTTTGATGCGACATGTTGCGGAGATTGGTTTATTGTAATGTTTTTCCAAATCCGCCTAGTTCGTTTGGTTAGTTGTGTCCGGTTGTCAACACATGAGCATATTCTGTGCGAGCACACTGCAACCCACAACCCCATTATCGCTTTACACCATTTGAAAATGAAGTCAAGGGCGCATTGTAGACGAAAAAAATCTGCGCTGCGCCTACATTAATAAATTAAAGACGTCAAACACAGATTGAAATTTCGATTTACCTACGAAATAAGATATTAAGTAGCACGTTTTTCTGCTGTAAATCATTTATAATTTGTTTCTCAAAAGCGCTGCTGTCACTTATTTATAAATTACTTGCGTCAAATAAGTGATTCGGCGAACTTTATTTATTTACATTCAGAGGTACATCTAGACTTTTTCGTTCAATAATCATCGTATCTTTTTATGTTGTGTTTTGAACATTGATCTCTAGAATTTAAAGAACATTGCTTTAATTTTTGTATTGGTTACGTTCGACTATTGATTGATTATTTTATGGACGACAGGAGTATAATAATGATATCTAAAAGACGGTTTCTGTTTACTCTTGATTTTATTTTTCTGTTTGTTTTATCCTGCCGTATGTTAAACGATATCATATTAAACAATACATTGTAATTTATTATATTATATACAGTTTGTAATATATTGTTTTACTTTTGCTTACAATTATTGTCAAGTTGTGGCCGACTTGAAAAATTTATTGTTATCCAAACAGTAGCTACTGATTGTAACAGAAAACAAAGGTAAGAAATGTATCGATCAACCCAATACTAGTTCATTGTTTCAAAGTATGATAATAATCTTAATACATAAAAACTATTTATCGTCTTTATGTAATCTCATAATAATAAACAATAATGTCAGTTTTGTGGGAACAGTGTTGGTAGGAGTTTTCTTATTATCAATTACAATTTTTAATACAGAAACAATATATTTTACGGGTCATACATTACTTGTATTTCACTTGGCAATAAGTAATAATAAGGCTAGAATTGGTGATGTTTGCCGGAATGCTTTCTTTAGTTCGGAACACAGCAGTACTGCTACTATGATAGATCTCATTCTGAATTCCTCTCAGCATCATTACCAATCTATCTTCTTACGTTCGGAAGCGTATTTCCTTTTGTAAGCCAAGTGTAAAGTTTAATATTTTTATTACTTGATACTATTGTTAGACACAGACACCCGCAGGAAGCTGCTGGATGCAGGCTTTGTAGGAAGTTAATATTAGTAAATAGACCACAATCAATAAACACTTACCTAAGACTGCTAAGTATCATCAACATACAAATACAAAATTTCTTTACAGAAAATAACTATTAACAAAAACTATAACATAGTATAAAGAATAAAAAAAAATTGATAAAGTTACCAAAAAGGGCCAAAAAGTGTTAAAGAAGTAATTTATTGTTAAATACTAATTTATAAAAGAATGAATGAAGAAAGACTATCCTATACCTGTAGCAATGATATTCGTATACATGAAAATTTGTGGTGTTAATATATGTCAACAAAGTTGTAATTTACTAAACACACAGGCCACTGTTTGTTTTGTGATGTTGCCACATTTCAAACGATTGTCAAGATTACACATCATTATGCGCGTATAGCGATTGGATTATACGCATCGGCAAACGGATTTTATTGTAGCGGTTTGTGATGTGTTTTAGCCATTAACATAATAGCTTTTTTATTGTGAGGAAAGATTGAGAGTAATACATTTACAAGTTTATTAAAAACAATGTAAGAAATTATACTTCTTAATGACCAGATTGATGGTAAGAGGACGAGTGGGCAAAGGGCAAGACGTCGGACTGACCAGGTGAAAGAGGCCATTGACACACATGTACACATAAGGCCGCAAACATGAAGACCTGGTGTAAAATTATAAAAAGCAGGTTATTAGTAAAGAGTCGTGAGTCTCAACACTCACAAAGAGAGAAGAAATTATATTTTTTATGATGTAAAGGGACGCACAAAGTAGGACTGCAGTAAACTACTGCAAAACTAAAATGTCATCATTTTATCACATCACGTCATATACTAAGTTGTTTCACATTATACGGCGCTTTTCGAACACGAATTCAGTAAAGCTTTTACACTACTGCTCATCGAATGAAGTCTCTAGAAAAAGAGCTCCATCACCAACAAGTATTATAGCACTCATAATTTTATAACCGTATCTGTAAATGAGTAATATTAAGAGTTATTTTTCTTTAATAAAGCTATTTCACATTCACATATTTAATAAAGCTATTTATGCACAGAGGTTTACTTAAAACTATTCTATGTCTATTCTTTTATACTCATATATGCAATTTGCTGGTAAATGCCTTAAATATTTTATACTTACATTGCATAAAATAGTAAAGATATGAAAATGTACTTACGTTTATGTAAATTTTGTTAAGTAATTTGTATGTTTAATTTGCAGTGATTTCTTTTAGGTTACGTTCATTAAATATTTATCTTCTTTCTATTTTAAGCTTATTTTGATTATAGTATAGATGTTATCATTTCTAAATTAGCTCATCCATTTAAATCTACCTATTTTTTTTTATTTAAGCTATCATTCATTTATAATACAGGCATCAAACATATATCTTAATCCTTTCCGTTGCAGCCAGTTAGTCAGTTATTACAGATAGTACAATAGTTCCGGATTTACGACTTGCGGACCGAGATAGGGGACCTCACAGCCAGGATAATTATTGCGCCAGCTTAGATAACGCTGTCTTTAATGAATGCGTTGGTTTATTTTCAAACGCAAGCACTTCATTGGCGAAATGGAAATGTATTATTCTTACGTGAAAAAAGCACAAGTTATTAATCCTTCGATGTCTTATACAGAACTAATGGTTAAATTAATCAAAAATAAAAGTTTTATTTTAAATATTCACATTTAAATATTCCCTCAAAACAACATGCAAAAGTAATTGTTTCATTTGTTAATTGCCCGGAAATAGCGGGGGCGGTCGGAGTTAGTTCTCAGCTGTCTAGTTGTTTCTGCAGCCTCGCAAAACCTACTAAGCCGAAACTTTAAGCAAGCCCCAGCTTTGGTTTTTGAGTTGAAATTGTAAATGCCGTGAGGAAATAAGGACAATGTGATATAGAATTAATTTAAATGTAATGACAATGGTACATAATAGTTTTTAAAACTTCTGCTTGATAAACATAAACTATCCATAGATAGTTATGACAGGTAAAGCAAATATTGCGTAAACATTAGTTACTACGGTTTATTAAAATTAGATATAAAAATTAACTTTATGTCATTAGTTATATATATTCTTAGTTATTTGCCTAATAAAACAAGTAATAACAACTTATTTAAATTTAATATTTAATTGGTAGCTTAACATTATACAAATTTAGCATATTGGCTCGCCGATCGAAGGAAATATGAAAGACACGAAGCTTCAACTTATTAAAAAAATAATTAAGACAAAATCATTTTTTTGTTTTAACCTTTACCTTGAGGATAGATTTTTTAAGAGACTTCTTTGAACTAGGAATTTCCCATTTTAAAAAATATTATTAAAACCTAAGCAACTTCCTACGCGGGTTATATTTACTAAAGAAATATACGCGTCTAATTCAAAACCTCTTCCTTGTCATCGGATAATAAGACACGGCTGCTTATATGTATAAAGTAACTTCTAACACTTAGAAAGTGCTTTTATTGTTCGACAAGTAACATTAAAAGTAAGCCATAGTCGTCTGTGTGTAGTATTCTGTTTAAGTATCACTTAGTTTGCGCCGGCATTGTGTCTACGCAGAGTGGTGTTCCGCGTCGAATACAATACGAGCAAACTTACAGCAAATAGCTATTTTGCGTATAATATTTTCCATACTCCTTTACTGCTATTTTGTACATTGTGTCTTCTCAGACAGTTTTCTCAGTTTTCTTCGAATATATATTCAATCTGTCACAGTTTCTATATCTACACTTTTTACTCCGAACCAACAGGAATGGCGTGAGACCTGCACTGGTCTGTCTTATACAATATACCAAAATGAATACTACACCATTTTTACAAAAATGTTACAACTACTTAATTATTACCAATATTGACAAAAATTTGAATTACACTTGCAGAAAAATATTTTCTATTATTAAATACATATTAGCATGAAGTAGGGAGATTTTTATTCTCTCTTCATTATAGTTTCTTACAATACAATAGAATTAATTTATTTTCTAACAAAATGTTTGTAACCACAATCATTTTTCCTCGACATCTAAAATTTAGAATTCCGAAGACATTTATCAATATGAAGTAGATTAAAATTTTCACCTTGTCGCGTGTAACAGCGGCAACCAATTTGTTGCTGTGGTATTGTATGGTTATACTGGGTTCTGGTGTCCAATCGATGAAATTATAATCATACGCCTGCACATACTGATATTTGAATAGCAGACGAAGCTACAGTGAACTTAAGTTCTTAATTCAACCCATTAAGATTGACCATGGAAGGCAACGAAAACCACCGTATCTTTGTTTCCGATGGAAGGGAAGCCGTTACTATGTAACTACAATCACTCTGCCAAGAGCTAAGGATTAAGATTTTGTTTATAGGGACAACAATGTTATCGGTAGAGCTTATTTCATGCTTTTGTAAATCTGCCATTTTTAGATGTCCGATAAAAAGTAATAAAGCAACTTATTTTAGATATCCACTTTAAATATTAAGTTACAACCAAATTTAAATTGTAAAAAGATAGAGAGCTACATCGTAAAACGAATACCTAAAGACATCAAACAGACAGAATACGTTCAAAGTATTTTGCATTTTTAACAAAAATTTCACATATTTCATGCAGTATGCATTTTGTAAGGCTTTCATTTCCTTGTATGTAAGTTGGTAAATTCTTTGTAGGAGATCAAATTTCTGAAGTATAAAATCGCAATAACAATTTAGTAATTGAGAAATGTTTGTAATGAATATAGAAAAGTAACAAAAGGTTCTGTATATTTACATATGTGAAAATTGGCAATGTCGTGTAATGTAAATAATATATAAGATTTGTTTTTTTAACTATGACAAGGAGATTTTTAAATCAATAATACTGCTATGTGTATTGTCAAACCATTGAAATACACTACAGTTCCACATTTTCACACGATTTAAAGTGAAAATGGGAAGTGAAGTTTATTCGCGCAGAATACTCCAGCTCTCATACGTTTTAATATAAATGTTATAACGATAGTTTAACAATGTAGTAAGTCGAGTTTATAATCCTGTGTACCATGTGGGATAAAAGATGATTTTTGTTAGCTACTTAAATATATAATATAATGTATATATATACATAAGACATGTTGTTATTCCAAACGAGATGAAAGGGCAAACGCTCTGTTTGTGTTATAAATTAGATTGGTGTTTTCGTTTAATAGATTTTATAATATTCTATTATCATAAACATCAATGGATTATTCGAGATCCCGCTTAGGTTTTAGTGATAGAAATTTAAATTATAAATTTACGATCAAAATTAATTTTAACAATTTCGTGCTAGACGAGACTTAAATCTCTCAAGAGTTAGTAATTAAAGCGTTTTAATAACAAGTAATAGTTTTTAGATTTTTGTTGTTAAAAATATCAACAAAAATTTTATCGAAAATGCTTATAAATACTAAAATTTACTCTGCAACTTATTCACCACGCAGTGTATGAAATAATCGAAAATAAACTTGTTTTAAATATCGCTTCATCTCGTACCAGTATGTTTACTTTTAATTAAGTGTTCATGTGTTTTCGTATGATTAAAGTAAACATATTTATTGTCATGATCTCGTAAAATAACAATACTTTGTTTCCATTGGCAAATAATTGTTACTCCAACTGCCATATACTATAAATAAGCGAACGTAGCAAAATCAATGTAGCTATTTAGATGTTGAGTCTCGTTACCGCTGTTATTTTACTAACTACAGTCATTATATAAATAGGATACTATTTGCATTTTGAATGTTTGGTAACAGAAATAGCATTTGCAATGGTACTAGACGATTTTCAGCAAAATCAGTAAACTTATAACAAATTAATGGCAAGTGTAGTAGTTTAAATAAGGAGTGAGTTTATAACATCATGTGATGTAAATGATGATTTTTAATGGTTTGGTATTTTTGTTTTAGAATCACTTGCAATTAGTATTGACTACAAGCTTTCGATATTGCTCACAGCATGTTCTGCTGTACGTATAACTAATTTACCGAGTAATAACACAAGCTGGTAAAACTTTGTTTTTCCGCGCGATCCCTCTAATAAACCTGTCATCTGAAGTTACACGAACAGATAAGTTTTAAGCGCTGTAATATTACATATATTACGAGTATATATTCGACGCAAAGACTATAAATAATGTAATGTAGATGGGAAGCAGAATTGATGTATTCGGTTACAGAAATGCCTAATTTTATTTTTCAATTCCGTAATGAGATCGTTTTTTTTATAAAATATCCGACATTATACCACTGCCCTTGGAATTTACATTATCGAAGTTGGAAGACCTCTAAAGGGTTTTAGAGAGGGTTATGTTCCAAAGAACAAACTAGCTGTTTGAAAGTTTCACATATACATACTACTTTAGTGGAATTAGTGATGGTCGCTCACTAACGCGTTTATTATTTCAGCATTATAACTCAATTAAAGGTTTAAGAATCCGTGATAATTATTTCAGACGGTTGTTACAAATTATGCACACAAGGCAAAAATTTTAAAAATATGTCAATTGTGAACTTTCCTCGCAGTTCCCGGTAATTACTGAGTTAACAGCGACGTTGCCGCGAAGAGTTGCGAATGAGGAATCCACATTGTATCGTTTGAACGTATGAAGCGAAACTACGGATTTGTGTGAAAGTTAAATAAAGTTGAAAGAGACGCTTTCTGAAAGAGTCGTGTATGATGCGGAAATTTTCAACGACTTGTACGCGTTTGACGCCCGACTTATACAAAAGTTGAAATATTTCTGTAAATTATTTTAAAAAGTGTTGAATGAAAATGTTAAAGGAATAAAAAATTTCTATGAACACGAATAAAGCGTTGATGTATACGAAATGATGTTTAAAAAATTAACCTGAGTAATTAAAGTCTAACAAGACCACTTTAACAGCAGGCAACAGACTAACCACGTTCATCGTTAGCTTTTAAGTGATAAAATATGTAAATGATAGTGGATTGATTTTCTAATAACTGTTCGTATGTATAGATAAACCATTATAACATGAATGTATAGTTTTAGAACTAAATATAATTACGGTAATTATTATTAGTGAAGTTTTGATGATATTATTTTTGTTGTCCCTGCTGTACATATTTACATAAACTGATTAGAAAGATAAGTTGAAACAAAATCTATTCTGTCACTTAAAAACTTCCAACTCTTCTTTAGTTCTTGTTTCGGGTTTGTTTGTTTATATCACGATATTATTTATATAATAATCTATAAAATGCTTCTTTATTTTAAATGGTTAAACCTTCGGTTTTATACTGGTGATTGGTTATCGGGGACTGTCTACTGACTGTCTAGTAGTAGGTAAGTTAATGCCTATTTCCGCCGCCAAAGAATAGTGTGCCAACATAACTGTAAACCCATTTAAAGGGCGTTGTAGCTAGTGAAATTGGGAGTACTGGGGGTGGTACTAACTGGGGTAAAGATGAAAGGTACGAGCACAATGCGATGTAGTATCAGATAAGGCATTGCTACTCTCGTCACCTTGTCGAATAAAATAAAAACGAAAAATGTACAATGTAACAAAACAATGTCGGAACATTTATGAAGGTTCTATTTTAAGTCACGTTTCAGGTTGTATTATGAAAAAATATATATACAACGAATTTTCGCTTTACGTTTTACGTGACTGACCGTGATGAAATACGTTTCTTTTATAGAAAATGTGAGCCTATTATAAAAGTTCAGTAAATTCGCATACGTTGTATATAACTTTTACATTTAATTTTGAAATCTATTATTTTACAGTATTTAACTTTTTCCAATAAACTCAAATTTTATTTGCATAATAACTTATATATCTTTCGTGGAAAGGTAGTATGATAAATTACAAATCGCTTTGTTATACGTTCGGAGTAATTAAATCGAGTTTTCACTGCAAATAAATTTACAACGAACTAACTTGATTCCAGTTAAAACTTTCACTAATTGAAGGTCTATGAAATCAAATATTGTTGTTTCAAATTACGTGTTAAGAGAGATTATTAAATGTTCACCGAATTTCTGACAGCATTGATGTAGTCACATAGATCATTATAGAAATGACGGTGACAAGGTATACACCGTGATGAAGCTAATTACATGATTCCAAACACGTGTCAATTACAGCTTGATCTTAAGTCTTTTACTAGACACTTAAATAATTATACAAACGTAATTCAAGGATTTAGTAGAAAACGAAAATTTGCCAAGCTACTAAATTTACTTTAATTAAATTTCTAGAATTTACATCCATTGTGAAATAAGGAAGCCTCCGTTTGATTACTTAAACCAAATAGCAGCACCACTCGCTCTTAATTAGTTGAGGCCCATATTCAAATGTAACTTACTTGCTACTAAAGGAGTTTCAAGTATAGAGAAGCTGTCTTGCTAACGTGATCCTCATTTATATAAATCGTTTTAGTATTTCTACTGAATTTTGAATTCCATATTTTATTTTATTAGCAGTTATAAACGATATGTTCTTATAGGTAACAAAACGGCAACATACATTTTGAACGCATAAAACTTATAAAGTCTCTGGGTATTTGTGGTGTAGTAGATTCCGGAGTGAAATTTCGTGCTCCAAAACAATTCATGTTACTACAAGGAGATTTAATTTTCAAAACCGCAAAAAACAAGTTTTTAAATTTAATTTTGAGGTTGTCTCGGCACTGGTAATAACGTGAAGTAATAAATTTATTATATCATTTCCTTTCCTTCGCTTTCTATGTTATAAGCCGAAATGGAGCAAGCATTCAAATTTTGTTATTATAGATATTTGGTAATACTTTGATAACGAGACCTTGTAAAAATAGCTCGGTAAAATTTGTGCCTGTTCAATAGCGATAGGGTCACCCCATGTTACGTTTGAAATGAATAAGGCTTCAGAGAAATGTTTGTCACTAATTTTCTCCTTTCTGGGATAAATGTATTCAAACATGAAACAAACATTCGTATTTTTTTATATAAATTGAAAGCGTGTTTGTATAAATTAAGCCTAATTCTAAAATATCTGATATATGTCTTTTTATTAATACATAATTTAATTGGATCGCAAAAATTTAATTTTCAGACTAAATTCTTTTTAGTAAATTGGAGCGAATTTTCGTGCCGCTTTCATCCAGTCATCTCTACTTTACTGACAACGTTGATATCTTCGCACTTAACGAAATAAGCAATTTAATATCTTGTGAAACTTTGAAGAGCAAGTTAAAATTTAATGTTATCTGATATTTTGTAAGCCTTTTATACTTTTCATTGGGATCTTTTAGGTTTCATGTAACGGTTATAACATTACAGATATAATTATTCACTAGATATATAATGAGAAGAGATGGAAACCATGTGGATGAATTGACGTGGAGACCTAGAAAGTTAGGAGTGGCTGTGTGGTTAATGAAAAAAAATACGGATGTAAAGCATGACTACTGATAACAAAAGAGATGAATAGATGAACAATACAATTCACTACTCCATATAGTGTGATAAGGGGAGGAAGAAGAGAAAGAGAGTATTAAAAGATTGTATAATCTCTAATTACCTTCGTCGTCAAGAGTAAAGAAATACTTATATATTGTTATACATTGATATTTATTTATCTTTGTGTTTTCCAAAAATGATAACACAATTATTAAATACTATTAAACAAAAATAAAACATTATACGAAACATTGTGCTTCTTAAATCTAAGGAGATACAGCCTGCATTATTTAAATATAGGTGCAATGAATAACAAAGAAAATACGGTTTTTAAGTATGTAATGATATTTCAGAATGTGTATCTCTTATTATAAGAAACAAAGGTTGCAAATAAAATATTGACTCTAACTACGCTTTCCAGTACAGTATTTACATTTAATTAATGATTCACGTTTTTCGTGCTTAGGGTTGTTATTCTATAAATTTATTTCGTAATCAATCCAAATGTTTACTTATCGACAGCTCCTATAAATCTTATTGATTAAATTGTAATTTGAAATTATTCTACTATATTTATGAGGATAATATTTAATTAAGAAAAATAATATTATAAATTGTTTGAGAACCCTGATATCCGAAACCATTAAACCGATCCTCATAAAAATTGGCGGATATGTGCATTTCTGAAGAATTTATTATCTCCTTTATCACTATTTCCCACCAGATGACGCTGTGAGAAGTCAAGGTGCTCTATCATTCAAACAAGTATTGTGAACAAATTCGAAGCTCTAACATCCTCTTTGTAAATCATACAGAGATTAGATAAATAACTATAAACTGCAATGCATATTTGTGAAGTTAGGTATGTTGTTAAATCTCAGTAATGTATGTAGCAGCAATCGCATAATTGTGAACATACATACATGCATTTTGAACTTGCGGAACAGTCCTAGTTTCGATCCTTATAAAACTTAAACTTCGGATGAAAGTAAAACATTGTAGACACTAATATATCCCAAGAACAACAGCTATTAGGACACTTGACTAGCATGATAGATGTTATGATCTTAAGTTTTTCAATCAGTTCAGCTGAAAATGAGCTTTTCGCATAAAGTAACCAGTAACATTTTCATGTGACGGTTACTACATACAAGTAACAAAAATGAACCACACTTGAATCTCTGCAAATTAAACGTAGCTGTCACCTCACATGCACCTTGTTTTTATATCAACTTTGTCCTACTTTAAAAAAAGTTATGCAGTTCAAAAACTTTGAGAGAAAATTTATGAATTTTCACCTTTTAAAAAAATCATTCGCTCCAATACCAGCGACAAGTTCAAAAATTGCCGTAGCTTTATTTTTTTCAAAAAAAAAAACTATTTGTACGCGAATCACCGCAAGTTAAAGAAAAAGAAGATTACGATCTTTTATCTATGATTATTATGATATTAATTGTTTAAGGTTATGTATTGGCTGTAAGTGCCTGAAACCGTAGTTTGGAGATAAGTAACGCGTAAGTGCCAAATAATATAGTAAAACCACTGTATTCCGGTGTGAAGGGTTTTTTAACTGGTAAAGTGTTTATTGTAAAAGGTCACAAGATGATCAGTGCTGTCACACATCAAACCACCTAAATAAAACCATATTGTTACATGCAAGTGTTAAATAGTCAAACATACTGCTCATGAGCATGTTGTGCTCATCTTAAGACATGTAAGGGCCGCAGGTATATATAATTAAAGAGTATTTTATACATAAAATATTTGTAGTGGTAACTTAAACATTTTTCGTTAATTATATTTCGAAAGTTCCGTTTAAGTGATGAAGTGTGCGGTTGAAGCGTCACTACTTTATATCTCTCATCCGGGAATAAAGTTGATGCTTATTTTAAACGCTCGAACGTCATGCAACTAACTTCGCCCGCAAGATCCCGAAGATCCTTGACGTTTAATTTAAATTTGTAATACGAAAGGAAGCTGCAATTTATTACTTGATATATCAAGAACGAAAATAGAACCATGACCGACTCAATGCTATTAAGAAAATAATTTTTTTCTTAATAATAACGTTTCATACTACATCAATACTTTAGACTTACCTTCATTTTTCTCGGGGATATTTTTAGAAGATTACAGTGTTGTGATGGATTTCTATCAATTAAATTATCGTTATCACCCTATATACCCCCTATATACCTAAAAGTTATTCGTAAAAATTTATAATAAACTATTATTAACACTTCTCGAATACTACTGGTAACCGTAGTTTTTCTAAACGTGGAATTAATATATGTAGTTCTTTAATAAAACATTTACAGACAGGAAGTTTATACAATAAAGAGACTGGAGGCCAAATTTCTGTAAAGAGGAACTATGTACTTGTACCACAAATCAAGGATCAAAGTAAGTGTTTAAGCGCCGCAGGGATTGCTTAACAAGGAAACTATTTACTTGTATGTTATCCTATTCTCAAAACGGATATATTAATATCGTAATTACGAAAAAACATTATCTCCGTATAAGTAAAATGTTTATATTAAGTTCATCTGAATGTCTTGGAAGTAGGAATTATTTATTTCATGTATCATGTAACTTTCGTCGAGTCCCGTAAATACTTGACAAAATGTTGAAATCGTACTTTCTCTTATTTGAAAACACCGGAAAAAATATTCTGTTTGCTGTATAAACTTTGCCTTCACGTAAGAATACAATCCTGAAAATAAATAACTTCTTCGTTTTGCCCTTAAGATGTATTACTACATGATACCAATTTTTATTATTAACTCGTCACAAATATATTGAAAAATTCGAAAAATTTATATCAAATTAAACTATCATCAATGTTCTTCATCTTCATTAAACTATTCTTATTGGAGGGATACTCATAGGTAGTTCCTATAATCTATACTACATTACTGCTAATATAATAAAAAAAATAGTATCTAATACTTGATAAAATTGTCATAGATAATTACAACACAAACAAGTATTAGTTTTTTTAAAGTAGTAGTTTTTCGGATAGCATTTTCAAAACCTAAACTCATCAAAGACAAACCTAAAGTCTTGTTAGGGTAAATATTTTATGCGGATAGATAGCTACTGAATGATTACGGTCCCGGCACAAACGAGCCAATTTCTATTCCGAATCCGTGTTCCAGTTTACGCTTTTACCGTTTTCGACATCTAAGTGAAAGAAACCTTGTTATAACGTATATCTTTGAAATCAACTTGTTATATTAACGAATAAATTATTGAGGCTTTACGATTTCTAAGATATATTTGTAATTCTTCACGCGAAGCGAACATGATGAAAAAAATGTGTTATAAAGCGAACAAGGTTTCGTGTACTGAACATACGTAACTGTGTGGTAACGAATTGTAATTAAAACTCTAGTTATTTTATTAAAAGTTTAAAAAGCATCGCATAACTTCAGAGGCCAAACCGCTTCCATGGAACAACAACAAAATGTAACAAATGAATGCAGGCGCACCCGAAGCATAGCAACTGCTGCCAAGAGCGAAGCAACGTGGTTTTTTTCCCTTACTTTATCTTTTATTACGAAAAATGTTTTTGAGGCTTTATTTATAGATATTTTTAAACACAAACTGTATAATGAAAACAACCAAGTCAATTACAGAACGATTTGATACGGAAACATCGTAATTACCTAATTAATTTAAATTATTTTCACATGTTATACTTGTAGTAAATCGTTACAAGAAACGATGCAAAGGATAAAGTATCTAGTCAATATTGGTTATTATTGCGTGAATTCCTTATTATCTTATGGATTAATTGATTGTCTCATACATTAACATGTCTAGAAATAGATTTAAATTTAAATTTAATCATTACATGAACTTTTCTATTTTTAGCCAATCAAAACTCTCGCGGGAAATTTATTCTTGATGTTGCTCAAATCGCTTCACATCAACAAGGGAGTTGTATCGCATTAAAATCTTTTCTAGAACTCTTCCTTGTTTTGTTAATTAAACTACTAAAACTTATAAACTCCTATAATAAAAATGGTGTTTATCGGCAATATCATTAAACAATATAATAATGAAATAATTAAGTAAACAAAATCATTATGGTGACTTTACTTGTCATGCCAAACCCCATTCCGTCTGTTTGTATATCTTTAGCATCGTATCACCTAAATTGCTAAACTGAAAGTAATTAATAAAACACCGCTTCAGCATAACGACGCTGAGGTAGTCTAGTATACACCGCGATCAAAATAACTCGTACCGTTGATAGTATTAACGGTGTCTTTAATATTTGTATTTAAATATTACAACAGTTAGTAGTCATATTTATAATATAGTATAAATAAAGTGTCAACTGACAATGAGGACGAAAATACCAATGTGTTCGCGCAAAATATTCTGGCTTTAATATGTTGCCAGTTGGAATACAGTGATGTAGATATGGTGACAGTTTACAACAGGAGTATGACGGTTAGCTAAATGGATGTGAAAAAACTACCGCCTAACAAACGGGGCCGCAGATTTGAACCACTGATCCCGCAGTGGGTAACCGCTACTTTGCGGAGGCACTTTAACGGTATGTTAAATATGGTCGTGACTGGAAAAACTAGTATTAAAAGTAGTAACATTTTTTGGTCAATATTTTGATTAGGTTGTCGTTAAGAAGTGATATATTATACAAATCTGTTCTAGATTCAAGAACAACCGTCGATCGATTTATGTATTGTGTAAGCATTTTTACTACCATTTATTTTGTTTAGTGACACCGCCACTATATATCCTATCATAAGGAATTTCTGTTATAAACTATTATAATATAGTTATTATCGAAGTAACGGTTAAGTCTCGCGAATATAACCTTATTGTTATGAGTTGCAGTTGATGCAAATATGTACCAGTTAACTAACATAGTCGGAAAGTTTGCGGCAAGTTCGTTACATTTGCGAAATTCAACAACTTGATTAACATATAGTAAAAGTTGACATGCTCGAGTAATATTTTGTTATTTACACAATATTATCTAGTCTTTCATTTATATTTCTTTCAGAATTTTGAATGCCGACATCTCATCGTATCATTTTACAACAAAATGCAACTTAAATTATGAAAATCAATTAACAGTATATTTTCTAATCTAAAAGGTTACAAATGTTTATTGTTAATAATGATAAATATGTAGTAACCATCGATGCAAGATTTTCACAGATATTAATACTCTTTTAACACTGCGATTATTATTCAACGAAGTGATGAGACGAGAGACACGTTCACTTGATGGTAAGTGATGCCCATAACGTTGCGCTGGTTAGTATGATATACACTGCACCACATAGTGCTCATCGCCTTGAGGCATAGAAGGTGTTAAGTCTCATTACCCCAGTAATTTCACTAGCTTACAGCGCCGTTGACACCGGAACCCTGTAATGTTTTCACACTACTATGGGTATCGTGGTAACCTAGACGGTCTCAGGTAATAGAGACCAGTAAAAAGTAAATGTCTATTAATAATGAAATAAGAAGGAAAAGAAACTATACAATAACTTATTAGTAAGACCGCAGAGAACTTTCAATTTCCTTACTCGTACACCTTTTTCACCGTAATAATTCAGTAACACGTGTAATTATTCTTCATAATTCTGAAATACCTTTATAACAACATGTACAAGGTTTTTTCTTTACTAAGCTAAAACTTATTTTTAAGCTACTCCTTCGAGTAATGTGGTGAGTCTTCAACTTTCGTTCTGCGGAAGTTTGTTGGAAGTCTTGAAGTTAGTAAGTGCTCGCTTCCTCTTTAATTTTGTTATCGCTCAAGGGTTTATGCTAACTTTAATTATAATTCATAGATTACATTAGTTACTTTACGAATTCGGTGCCGAGCTCATATAAAATGAAAACATGATTATAATTTTCGTGTCAGTTATATTATATGAAAACATTACTTTCTTAATGATATGTTGTATTTCCTTTTTAATTGATATTTTAATATTGAAAACATTTAAATAGATATTACAGACTACGAAGATATACTTAAATGGTTCTATTTAATTTCTAGCATAAGAACTACCACAGAGACTTCTTCTTTTTCACCTTCAATATTTTTTACTTTTAATAAATAGTGAAGTTCTTTACTTAACCATTAAAAAAACATTGTAACAGTTATCTTTGTGTTTTTAGTATAGTAATCTTAAATATGGTTTGTTTTTAATATTTCGTTAAGAAAATCCTTTCAATACCATATTTTTATCAAAGGCGATATTTCGGAAATAAGTAAGTAATAAGTTATATTGATCTAAACTCTGTCATTTAAAATGAGACACTCTATAGGAATATATATTTTGTTGAAAAGTTTGTGACTCACTTAAAGGAGTTATTTGGCAAACTTTGTGCGAAAGGTTTCGTAGATTTAGAGCCGGGGTAATGGCGCAAAATTTAGACGCCTTCGGAGCTTTAATCGTGTTTTAGTATTGATGAAACGAGAATTGTTCTAGTAAAGAAAAACACAGGCTGCGGTTAACAATAGATCGTTTTAATGTTCATTATGCGAACAAAACTACTTACTTTTAATTATAGGAAATTACTTAGCTCATTGTCATTTTTAATTTATGTTTTGCTTTCCTGTGTTCAGAACATTATTCTAGTTTAGTACTCACAATATGTCTGTTTTTAAACCTAAAAGCGACGAGCTGGACGTTCACATGTGCCATGAAAGTCATATCTCTGGATATCACTTTTACTCATTACCATGTTAAACTCCTCGTGTTGAAACATAATATATTAAATCCCGTTAATCCCTTCAATTTCACCAGCCACTATTGTTTGTCGGAGAACATACGAGTAGGTGCTGCGGAAGAAATGTGGTTTCGAGTTTGAGAGTTGCGTTCATGTTGTTAAGTTAAAATTACTTTGCTAACATACATAATGTAAAATTTCAGTACGAATTTCGTATTACCCGAGTTTAAACTTTATTTTAAAAGAATCATTGAACCGAGAGGAACTAAATAAGCCTACTAATACTAATATTTACTTTAATATAAATATAATGAATTTAGGCATTGTATAAAAATCATTAAAAGAACTTATGTTTAATAGTAAATGTAGTATTATTATAAAGAAAAGTTGTGGAGATTTTGTAACGTAGCGAAGATTAAATCTGTTACTGCAAAAGAGTGTAGTGTGTCTGTAATGACCATTTTCCGGCAATAGTATCGAATACGTATCGAAATGTACTCCCGAGTTTTATATACCAAATATCGACATGAAAATATCAGTTCTATTTGCCTTTAAAATGTTTCCAGGAATCCTCTTTATAGTTAGCAAGTATTTTGAATTTAGACTAGCTGTTTATAAAATAAAAACAGTATAAAGTAATAACTAACTACATGCACAACAAAACTAAGGGTGGCTATTAGAGTTATCCGTGTGTATTTATGCAGACTTACAAATATTATTTCTATCTTGTACAAATACATGTTATTTCATGTGGACCAAATTAAACGAACATGTTTGCAATTCACAAAATTTATATAAATAACAATAACTGTTGCTTAGATTTTCTATTTCGCGTTCAATAATGAATCACTTTCACTCTTTTAGATCTATGCACTTTATTACAAATGATATTCTCGTAGTTCAAATTACTTGCAAAACATAACATGTATACGGCTTTTAATAATTTTGTTTGTTTGTTAATTATTTAATGTTAATTTTGGACAAAATTGACTGTCATATCCAACTGAAAATATATATAATATGATATCAAAAGGTTTTCAAGCTCGGCTACGTTACCTATTTACCTTTCAGTTGTGCAAAAATATACTTAAGCAAGAATATATTTAAATATAAAAATGTCGCCTAGTTTTGTGTCAATTTGAGATTGCCATGTCATGACCAGAGTCTAGTGTTTCTGACGACTCCAGAAGGTACAAACGTTTATTTATTTAACACATATGTCTATCAATTTTCAATATATTATGTGTTGGTTGATAACATATTTATAAAGACCGCAACAATATAAATTCCGATACTTACACGGGAATTGTCAATTTCGATATTCAACATTGAAAAGGAAAAGTTTCTATGATCTTTTATTAAACAAAAAAAGGTTTATTGAAAACGTGTCCTTTTAATTCTGTCAAATCCTTAACTAGATGAACATCACGGTGACATTTTATTGGACACACAGCCTTTATTAAACAACGGACGTCACCGCACTGGATTAAAAAACTTTTATTGGACCATAAAACGTACAATATAAAGTTACAACAATTATCATACGGTCGTAAAATCCTTTAAATTATATAACATTTAAATCGATGCAGACATTTGATACCATTTCTCCTAAAAAAGTTATACAATCAGCTCGTTTTCAATAGAAAGTAATGAAACTCTATAGTAAATATAGACCACCTATTATATTTTATTCAAATCCATTTATGTGTTTGGGTTGAGAATTGTCAACCAGTAGTTTGTTTTAGTAATGTAGTGTTTAACAGTTTACAGTTTCCATACATTAAAGATGTAAACGTTTCAGAACAATTTTTTCTTTAGGAATATATATATCACAAAAAACTTCCGCTGAATTTGTTTAGTAACGTAACTTAACAAAACAAAATAATAAAAAAATTATCAAACTAAAAAAAGTCCTGGTCCTTAGTTACGAATTTATTACTGTAGATATGGTAGCTGTTAAGAAGTTCATTACTAGAGTTAGTTTACTTATAACACAGACAGTATAGGTGAGTCTGACTGCATCTCAAATTTACATCACTAAACAGTGTACTAACTGTGTCGGTTTGAAGATGGCTGTGGCTGACATTGTAATTAAATTTATCATGACAGTGTAATTAGGTTATGTGCAAACGTTCAAAAGGAATACAAATCCCGAGTTCCTTATTTCTTTCCCTTAATTTTAATTTTATGATGATAATTATAGCCAAGAAAATTGGCGATATCCATTACAAGGTTATTGTTGCCCAATTTACTAATTATAAATTTCTAAATTCGTAATTAGATGTAATATCGTATTTCATTAATGAATAAGCGAATTATTAAATGAATAAAAGACAATATTAATACCATACCCTTTTCATGATTTTGAAGTTATCCAATGGAAGTTAATTATTGCACATATTTATACTTATACTAATAAGAGATAGAAATATGCTGGCAATTTTAAAGGAATGTTGACAATTTCAACATTAATACGCATTACATTTTTATTTAAGGAAAACACTTAAAAAGATACTATTTCATTTTTGTATAAACAAACTCAAATTCCACGCCAGGTTTTCATATTCTCATCCTATAATTACTGCGCAGTCAAACTCAACGAACTAATATTTACTATAAAAATTTATTACACTACGATAATGAGATAAACATTTCTATTTTTTTTTTTAATATTTGGGCATTTAAAATATTTTTTAAAGAAAAAGTTTATTTACCGGAATATTAGTGAAATTTTCCGATTATGCAGATAACATGAAGGAGTCTAGAAGCAGGTAATGCAGGAAACGATTAGGTAAACGATCTATGGCATCAAGCTGAACGGATGGTGGTTTAAGCAGTATATTAAGTGATCGCATGTGTTAAAAAATATCTCTACACTAAAATGGGGAAAGATAAAATATCGCTTTGCATAAAGGTCAAAGAAAAAATTTGTGCCTATGATTTTCTGTGATGCCTACAATAGACCAAAAGAAGAACAAAAGAAAATCTAGCAATATGACATGATATAGTAATCAAAATAGATTTAACATCATCCTTTAATTAATTTTGTTTAGAATATAATAAATGTTTCGGGGAAGGAGAACAGCCGAATGGACTTTAAATAAATGTTTACAGGATTTTAGAAAGAGGCTGTATTTAGACCAGTTTTTCTAAGTTATCAGATTGTCTTTATACCACATAACTATGAAGTCTTTAACATTTGCAAACAATCTGAAGATATCTGAACATTTTCGACTTTAAAAATTGGACTTCCTGGCATGCCAGAAGTTAAGATCCTGTAAAAGTATCCATCTGTTTTAATTTCGCAGACTAACGACTTGCAAAGACAAACGATCTAGACAGTGAATATTGATGGTATTAATATAAAAACGTCGAAACGTCCGACAAATGAATATTATTAAAAACCAAATTTTTTGGTTTTGTAACAAATCATATTTGTTATAAGAAATTCTTACAAAATATTGTTAGGAAACTTGAATCTCATAAAGGTGTTTATACTGCGAACAAACAACTTTGTTCATAGTACTCAATAAGTCACGGAATTTGATTACATTTTCGTGAAGATCATCAAAATTTAAAGGGTTTTGTTAAATTTAAGTCATTAAACTTTACAGGCAACCTAAATTAGAATTCTTTTTGTTGCTTTGTAGTTAAGCAAAAGCTATAGCAATTCATTAAAAAGTTACAGACTAATTAAAATTTTAGTCAGTAAAAAAATTAACGAGTCAATTAACGCCGGCTAAATTCTTGTTTCTCGTTTTTTAATTTACCTGTAAATCTAGAAAATACTAAATCATTTTATACAGACAACATATAACTGCACAGTGGGTTACTACGGCTTGTTGATAGTATAAAGTAAGTACTCCGATTCCAGGAAGTAGTACTTGTCTGACACAGCTTTTCTTACACTGTCTCCGGGCGTATTTCGTGAGATAGTGTTAGCGTTTTCACAAAGAATAGTCAAATATATTGTATTTTATATTATTGGCAACACTTTGGCGACACAGGTGCGCGGACACGTCACCGCGCCACCAAGCGCCCCTTCCCGAATGGACCAGGGACAACCCTCCAACCTCCCATGGCCCCACTGACCCAAAGGTTATACGGGCCGAATCGCATTAGAGCATACGCGATCTAGCCTTAGTTAAGCTCCACGTACACCTTGACTACCTACAAGTTTTTTTATTCTCTCTTCTACCTTCCGGGCCGGACGTAACAACCCCTCGCAAATATAACATTGTAGCAAGTCGCGCCGACTACTGCTACAATATTATATTTTGGAGGCTAAATAAAGTATAAGTTTAATCTCTATTCTCCGTTCCAAGTTATCAATAGTCACATGATATCTTTATTTGTAGAATTTTTGATTAATATTGTGTTAGATATTGAGGAAAAATGTTTGTGCTTACAAATATTTTGTTGGTAATATAGTAGTTGAAACGACTTTTTTAAATTACTGAAATGAAAAAAGGAGGGTATGACATAACATCGTTTCGCTGTAAAAGACAGATGACTGTAAGTCCCGCGACATTCGTGTTTGGGCAGTGTGCGAGGTGTGATCTCTGTGACTGGTGACGTGTGAATATGACAGGTATGGCAGGTTTGATTTATATTTGAATTGATTTTTCTAATAATTGTTACCGTGTTTGTATATTTATACTATCGGAAACCTTCTAGGTAAGTAATCAGAAAGTGGTAAGAAAACAGACCGTTTTAAAGCACACTAATTTTAGTGCACGAGTAGTGGTGCTGGGCTTACTCGTGGTTATGTCTCTAACCACCAGAAAACATGCTGGTGTTTTAACGACCCACTTAAAAGCTATCGCAAAATTTTTTTCGCTTCATGAGAAAGTGTTATGGCCTCTCACTTTACCTGCTTGTAAAGCGGAGCTAATTAGGATGACATACACTGCACCAAATTATGCCAACATAAAACATGTTAAGACTTTCAGTCGTACCTCGGTGATTTCTCTAGCTACAGCGTTATTCAAACCGGAATACAGTAATAGTTACACACTACCGTCTGTCGCCAAACAGTAGAGTGTAAATATTACTGTGTACCGGTTTAAAGGGCGCTGTAAGCTGGTGAAATTACTATGATAACGAGACTTAACACCCTAATGTCTCAATGCGATGAGCGCAGTGTGGTGCAGTGTGTACTATCTTAACCACAGCCACATTGCTATGGGCATGCGTATCACTTAACATCAGGTGAACATCTTGTTCGTCTCGTCGCTTCGAAGAATAAAAAAAAATATTGGTTAAAATGAGGACTTTGTGTCTACCTTAACATTCCGTGACTCTTTCACGAAACTAATGCTAGTTAGTCGCCAATAGTTTCCACTGGTAAGCCAGATGACGCTTTTTATGGCATGGTCGATATTAAATGTACTTGACAGCCCGGATATTAACCATAGACTATAAAATGATATCCGTTTAAGAATTTTGAGTTATATAGTGGATGTATAGCATTTAACTTTCCAAGCGAAGTCTTAGTCTATTTAAGCGACCTACACAATTCATTAAAAAAAATAAAGAAACACCTATAACACAAGTAACTTTTTAATTAGAGCAACACAGGTTTGAATTGTGAAAATTAAAATAAAATTTGTGAATTTGAAAAGTGTGGAAGCTGTAGGAGACGGAAATTATTTCGAATTAACGTTAAACAAAACTTCATCAAAATTAAATTCCTGCAGAGTAATTTTATAGACTCTTCGTTACTACGAAAACTATTAACAATTATATTATACTTTACAGATTGCATACGAAGAAAAAAGAGTTGGGAGACAAGGTAAATGTTAAATATAATATTATATTACATTCAAATGTCTATGCCGCCATAACTCATCTTCATACCAAGCTCTTGATTGATAGCTCCGGAGATTGCATGTCAGGATTACGTCTGCAGGGGATGTAAGGAATATTTAGTAGTCGAAGCGAGCAAATGGAGCTAGGAAAGTTACATAGTGAGCAATACATTGAATAAAAGACTATCATATTATAACATATTCGAATATTAACGACAAAACTTATTTACAAAACGCATAGTTGTGTATCGAGTATAATATTTACACTTGTGCATTATTTTTTGATGTAAAGCTTTATAAAAAACTCGATTTAAATCTTTTAGAAAATACATTTCATTATTGTTATGAAGATTTTATAATATTTATTAATAAATAATACAGTTCAAGCTGTAGTTACTAGATTATTATTATAGTTAACTAATATTGAACATGTTTAAGGAATAATCAACTCTACTTTTCTCTTACCTATGTACTTATATTTTGTCTTCTTGTGTGTACAATAAAGAATAAAGTCTTCAGTAATAATATATTTATGTACTAAATTACAATTCTTTTGCCATTTTATTGAAGTATTCTTTTTTATAAACATATTGCAAGTGACAAATATGTCTTCTTTTAATGCTTTCATATATCGTGCATCTAATATTAGAAAAGTCAATAAAATAGATTACAGATTTTTACGATGTTGAAACACAGCAATGTGCATTAAACCATTCGAGTAGAAATAGATAACTGTTAAGAAAACATGGAGTCGATATTCTTGGCTCGAATGCTTACTTCATATATAGGTTATCGCAGTGCAAATAATTTTTTACTTTTTTAACGCCGAAGTGAAGGTTGATTAATTTTCTTCTACTCTAGAAATAAATGTATGTTTACTATTAAAAATATATATTTGTAACTGCGTTGATATAACTAGATAGCTTTCTCTGTTCCAGTTTTTGAAAATACAGAAATAAATAAATGTTTTCTAAACTCTAGACTAGCAAAAGTAAGACAATATAAGTTATAATTTGTATATATGTAGAGGTTTTTTAGTATGATAAGAAATATTATAGTATGTTCTTTTTAAATAAAAATGGACAGAAAAAAATATGGCTTTATTCAAATGGTATGTTCATAACAAAAAAGTCGCTTTAGTTTGAAAGTAAGTAAAGTTATCGTTTAAATGAATCAATTGCATTATCGTTTTGTCCTTAAATATGACACTTTAGACGGATTTAACATTGCTGAAGAAGATCTTTTTCATTGAACGGATCGTGCGAACGCACGGATTCTTAAAATTATGCTATTATCTCCTTTTTTATGGATCAGCAATATTTTAACTTGAAATGCTTCTACTATTCCCTTATAATAATATTCCAATTCCTGACGAGGAATTTACTTCTAAAGTAGGGCAATCCTCCTTCTTGGGAAGAGAAAATGAATGACGATTGTTTAAAGATTTTTTTTTAATTTACTTTCTATTTCTATACTAGTAAAATAAAAATGTATATTTAACACTTCAACACATTATTTGAGTTTGCATCAAATGTAATAAAGATACTATGAGGAAAAAGTTAAACTACCACGTTTATTACATGGATAATATAGAATATATTGCATGATTTCATACACTGACATGACATCAACACTTAATAGCTCTTTGTAACCCGATAAATGTGTGAGAGCAAAGTATGTGTACAAACTCTTGTGTTGCCCAAATATTTGTTTCAAACATTTACCGCATGTAATTTTTAAGTACATGTATTTTTTTTAGTAAAATCTTAACTTGAACTTGTGGAATTATAATTGCCGCCATTGAAATTGTAATTTTGTAACTCAACTATGTATATCTTTTCGCTGTTTATGAAACCACACAACAAGCTATTGTTGAAATGTACAATAACTCTTATTAAAGAACAATGAGAAAAGTGCAAATTGAAAGAATAGTGTTTGAAAGCTCAAACACTGGTTAAATTGAGTTTATTTTTATTCCAGAATTCCTATTGTACCGTGAAACAATACACCAGTGTATTGTTTATCTGCATTACGGGACATCTGCCTCTTATATTATTCAAGACTCTCGGGAATTTAATATTATTATCTTCTACTTTATAAATCAAAGGACATTTTCATTCGTATAGCATTATTCAACTGTATTTGTACGGCATGATTCCGATTTTATTCCAAGGCCTCGTAAGTAGTTACGTTTAGAAAGTGGCGGAATTTTTACGAGCCCATCTCGTTAGCAACCATCCTCTTATTGTAAATCCGTTGCCTAAGCCAGAACTTAGGTAAAGTATTCTTATCGAACTCAAATCATGACAAAATCAGATCAAGCTTTAGCTCAAAGTCGATAAAAAACTAAATACGTTGTTGTGGTCGGGTTGTTATATTACACGCATAATTTTTTTTCCCAAAATCTCAATGCGTTTGAAAAAACAGTTATTGCATATGTTCTTATGATAAAGTATTAATATATATCATAATAGTAGGGAAGGAAAATGATTAGTGAAACCACACGGACCATTCCCATTATTTTGACTATTTATTTGTTAATTTGTGTAATAAACCAGATTGATGTGTATTTATCTAGTTGCAATAATATACTTTTACGTTTATTGGTCCCTGTATTGTATTTTAATGTTTGTTAGATAGTTATTGCTATATTATCTCAAATGAATGGTCAAAAAGCAGCTGCGGCTTATTCTTATTCTACTCCTTACTTCGTGCATAGAATGGTATCGAAATTATGTCAAAAAACCCTAGTAAGTACTATTAAAAGAGTGGATATTCATACATTTAAACGTATTTATAATTATCACCATTTTGACTTAACACATAGCACGTAGTGTGTTAAAATTGTAACCAACGTTTCCAGTGAGAATTCCAATACAAAGTTTCAACTTGTTTCTAACTTCGTTCATTCGTGCACACAGCTGCTCTTATCTCTTTTTCAAATAACTTAATTGCAGAAGTACGGCACCAACTTAACCCAAGTTAACTAGAGTGGTTTAAGACACCGCTATTACCAGTAAAAGTGAGAGAAGATTCAAGTACGATTTCCTTTACTGCAATTAACAAAAGATTCTCGTATTATCTCGAAGTCCAAAACAGTTACATTTTATGGTATAACCTTATAGATATAAGCCTTCCAGTTAATTCAGTTTCTTGTAAGCAAAACACTTAAGATCCTAAACCTCAATGGATATAAGATGTCGTTTAATAACACTTGTAAATAATAACTGATAATGGTATTGGATTTCTGGATAAAACATTCACATATATTAAAGTTTTGTGGTAAATTTCAATACTGATTTATTTCTCTAACAATTCAAAATGTTCTTAATACAAAACAACTGTTACTAATTAAGTTTTCCCTAAAGTTGAGGCTATTTATTCAATGTATTCAACCAAGCTGGTTGCAGTGAAAACTTATTAAAATATACGGTAACTTAATTGGCCTTTAGTAAAGTTTGCATTAGCAGAGCCAACGGCGAATCAGTTTAGCTATTTTACAAGCGGAAAGAAGATGTTGCGTTTATTTTCATTCATAAAAGTATCATTTTTCATGTAGTACAAATAAGTTCCAGCTTATAAATTCTAAAAATGTGACATCAGCAACATATCTAAATCCCAGCGAAGAATTATCTTTATATTAGATGAAATCGAACTGTTAATAAAATAAACATTTTTGGTTGGTTTGCAATCTAACAAATTAGCAGTTCCTTATATCTACTATTTCAGCGTTGCAGCGGATAACCGCTTGCCTTGTAACATGATTTTATGGATAGGCATTACATTTCAAACCCACACAATTAGCTACCATCCCCAATCCCATAAAACAGCCGCCATAAAAGCATAGCTGTATTCTTGTTATTAACATGTAAGAACTTGAGTATTCTAGATAATTCACCTTCTTTTTCATTGTCATTTATCATCATACGAAATGTAAGTTATATTTATAAGTAATCGATAATAAAAATAAAATTTTACTTTTACATTAATACTTTTGTTGAATTATAATTTCTGCTAAGTATAACTGAAAACCGTCCATGAATAATTCTGTACAAAACTTCATTTAAATAAAAGGAAAACTTCAAGAACCGTAGCTCTTAAAGATAACTCTTTAACTATTCTAACAAATAGTTGCCATTAGATAATGTCGTTGTCACTTTTTTTCTATTTAAGTTGTATAGAATCCCGTGTAATTAATTTCTACTAATAGCTTCATGGTAATAAATGTCTTTTATGATTATGACATACAGTTTAACATTATAAATAATTTGTTTGTAATATTGGGATAGAACTGTATCTCTAATCTGTTGCTCAGACCAGAATATTAAAGCGTACCATCAAAAAGCTAAAGGTCTTTCTTGGACTTGTGCTCTGGCATCACAGTTATCATCTACTGGTAATATTTGTCGTTTTGCTGTTATTCCTGTATGCAAAATAAACGGGAATAGAATAACTAGTTTAGAACAAACGTTTCGTATGGCTCAAGAGAGAGACAAATTCGCATACATGATAGTTAGCCTCAAGTAACAGAGAAGCGTTTTAAAAAAATGTAAAACAGTGTCTTAGATAATATGATTCAATTATCTGATAGAATTAAACTACAGCGATTTAAACATAATGACCAAATTGATGGAAAGAACCGGTTCGGGAATTATGGATAATTCTAATAGCTAGCCTTAACAGTTTACTATTTCAATTAACATTGCAAAAAAAAATATTTTATCGTAGTAGAAAAAGCTTTAGTGGACCTTTTTTAGTATTTATTTATCTGCATACGAACGATTGGCTTTTTTAAAATTCTTACGTTTGTATAGCTTGGCACGTCTCCAGGCTGGAGGATAGTGCCTATCCGGGGATTAAACGTTTTTTTATACCGTTTAACAATAACTCACGTATAAAGAAATAAACAACGATGTAATCCCTAAAAGAGTATACATGTAGTCAAATTTATATTTAATCAGGAATTCATAATTTTAAATATTCTTTAAACTGCTATGTAACTCCAAGATTTAAATATCTTTCCTAACAATTATTTTGAACAGGACTAACGGTATAACTACTCCGCAGCAGTTTTAACTAAGAAATATTCACTGCCGAGGTTTAACAAGTTTTATCGCAATGTCTATAAATTAATTTTGTTTTCAGTGTCTATGTAATACGATTAGTGTAAACAACATACATATATTTATTACATTTCATCTTAATACATTAACATTGGTATGCGGAATAACTGGAATAGCTTATATGTGTATGGAAGACATGATGGCACTAAAACTTATTACAAAATTGTTATAAAATATTAATAAATCAATATAATTTTGAGGAAGCAAGCTAATGAATGAAACGCCAAAAAAAATCAGAATTGTTTGTGAAAAACATATAAAATTGAAACAATTTACTTCAATGAAAATCTGTCAGCCAATTAAGCATAGTGACAAAGTTTCACACTTCGTCCCCTTTTTGAAACCTCCAATTAAAGTTAATACTCTCATATTGTACATTTTTACATCGTATATCATACGGATTAAGAGCCAGACCGCATATGAATAACAGCGATAATATTAAAATTGAAATTGCCAAAGCGGTTTTTTTTTATTTACTTACTCTCAATTTTACACGGTGTAAGTTTAGCTGTGGGTGGCAAAACGTTCTCGTTCAGAATATAGCTACCTCTAATTTTTTTACAGCTGAAACATAGGGATGCTGTAGTAGTGTTGAGTTTACAATATGAAAGTAATGACTAAGCTGGGGGATTCAAAAATACCACACCAGTAATCAAACTGCAACATTTCCCGTGTTACTATGTAAGCTATTAGCTTACGCCACTGATGCAGTAGAATTATTGAAACTAAGTATATTTCAGTTTCTATTTAATTTTTTCGATTATGTGTAAAAATTTTAATATATAGAATCGCACAGTAATTAAATGTTCCTTTCAGATACAGTATAATTTATATCTGCAGTAATATTTCTTTAAGTACGAATTTTAAATAATTCTTTACTTTTAGTAACTGTATAAATAGCCTTAAAACCGTTTGAAGATTAGTTTAGAAGTTAAACAGAAAATATTACAGTAACTGAGGAGTTCTGTTAGTTTCGGATGAAATCCTTCCCAGTTTGACCCCTTCGGTGAAGTTATTACATTAAGCTTTAAAGATTACATTCGAAAATATCAAAAGTTTTACAAAAATTGTTAGTTTAAGGATTCCTATCTTTGTATATTTACAGCGCATGTACGTAATATGAGATATATTAAACTCTTCTGTTTGTAAAATATAGTATAGCTATTGTTAAATTCATTTGATCACTATTATAAACAAAAAAAAAATATTTTTACTTTAAACATTGCGTTCATTAATATTTTTTTGTATTGTATATTATTCAAAATAACTTAATTTTAATGTATCTTTATATGGATCTTATCTTAGTTCAATCATATACATCAAGCATCATAGGAGTGACTGCGTTACGTGCATTCTACTACTGATAGCTGATAACAGGTGAACACTTGAAATTACATTATCTCCGTGGTACAAGCGGTTTTCCCAGGCAACATAATAGAATTTAATAGGTGGTTAAATAAATAACCACCGTCCATATTATAAATTTGATGCTATAACATTGTTATAGTCTAACGTCTATCAACATAAGAGGCAGAACATTCTGCTTGAGCATGCATCAATGTCTTACTATCACATTTGTGGAATCAAGAGTAGTCAATTGTAAATAAATCAAAATTCATTTTAAATTGAAAAAAGACACATATAAATAACATTACAAGATTTTCAGCGATGTAATGTCAATCTTTATAATAAACTCTAAACATTTGAACCGAACAAACATTTTAAATGCCAGTAAAAAGACACGCCTGAGCCCTGTAATCTGTCGCACCAATCCACGAAATGCATAAATTAACGTTCGTTAAAAGGACCGAGTAAATTGAACGGTTGATGAATAGGCAACGACTGTCAAAGT
The DNA here is from genome assembly GCA_029286795.1 of Byasa hedistus. Taxonomy (NCBI): domain Eukaryota; kingdom Metazoa; phylum Arthropoda; class Insecta; order Lepidoptera; family Papilionidae; genus Byasa; species Byasa hedistus. The sequence continues at coordinate 5,748,204 of JAGSMW010000001.1, forward strand.
TAACGATCCATAGAATTGCCATTAAAGCAGCGTAAGTAACATTTAAGGATTCTTTCATTTCAATTAAATTTAATAGGACAAGCAAAAATTAAATAGCAAGTGTCACAAATGATTAAAAGTATTACGGATGTTAAGAACTTTTCTTTAATTAAAATATACATAATTAGCAAAATGTTATTCAAAATAGGGGGTATGTTTCAATTGTTTCATTGAAATAATTGTTTTCTTCTTCGTAAATATAACTTTACGAGAGGAAGGCGCGTTGTATATTCCGGCGCGCTTTACCGGAAGAGGAAAGAGGGAAGTACTCTTCCTGAGGGGATGCATGGTGCGTTCCCCGTTGGCATCGCGGATCTGTGCGAAACCGTTCCCATAATAAGCTAATGCACAAAACTAACTTTCATAGTATTTTAGTAATCAAGCGAATGTATATTGAATAGAAGTAATATTAGTTGATCAATAAAGATAAATGAGATATCATATCTTTTGTTTGCCTGTTTGAGAGTATAAGAATGAAATAAAAATTATGTTTAAGTATTTAAAAACAATATGAAATAAACAAAATTTAAATGCACTCTAATATTTCTGAAGGTAGACTGCGAAGTGTTATATCTCAGTCAAAAATGAATACATGCAGTAGTAAGTAAGGCTATAACATCTTGAGCTTGTATACATTTTCATCATCAAGTAATTGCTCTATCGAGTTCGTATTCGAAGAAACATAATAAAACTATCATTTAGAAGAATTGTTATGAGGGCTACCCTAATTCCCTTCCAATAATGATTATTGCCTATCATGTATTAACGAAATCACTTATTGCAACACATTATGGTACTTACAGCCAAGTAAGAACATAATAATTGAATCAATAACGATTACATTTACGTACTATTTATGTTTATTAAAGCTTGTAACAATTACATGTATACATATTTGGTTGGTGGAAGGATTTTTTCGATACCAACTGGCCAGCTACCTCATATAAGATATACATAATACAAGCAAGGAGGTAACATAGCTTACAAAATCTACAACAAAGGAAACCTTTTGTAGTAGATTTTTTTGGTTTGTTCTCTAGAAATCTACAGAAGTTCCCCTGCTTTCAGGATGAGATAGAGTTTTGTGGAATTTTGCCTACTAAAACCTCTTCGGTGGACAACATTGTGAGGGGCCTAGTAACCTTTAATGGAAAGCACTGGTATTCCCTGTAGCTCTTCCAAGCACCTTCGCAGTGATATTACAAATACGAGACCAATTCGTATTTTTCATCCATTCTGGCTTCGTCTAATTATCAAAAAGAACCTCACTTTCAAATTCTTTGCAAACGAATATCTTGTTAGTAGCAAAACAATAAAAGAGATATCTTCTACGTCGTACTTCCTCATGACTGAGGGTCGTGGTCATCATGTGTAATGAAACACACGACGACTTTCTTGGTAGTTATAATGGAGTGGTTTGCCATTGCTTTCTCTGTTTCACATACTGGTCCGACTACGGATGGTCATGAGATAGATATGCAGGTTTCCTCACGATATTTTCCTTCACCGTCAAAGCACGTGATATTAGTTGATGTTATACTAACAGCACATAAACTGTAAAATCGGTGCAGGCCGGATTCGAACCCGTTACCTTCGGAGCATAGCTTCGGAGATACAGCACTGTTTAAAAGTGTACCTCTATGTATTCGTACATTTTAAAGTATGCATTGCTTATAGTACACTATTTGGCGATTAAAATTTAGTATTCGCGTCACGCAGGCAAGCATTCCGCGTCACGTCTCACCAGCACTGGAGATTATTTTCATTTTAACATCACGTAATCTTGCCGTTAGGTGTCTACCGTTATATTGCCTAGGGAGCTTCAGTGGTCCAATTTACCGGAAATGATTTATAATTTGTTAAAAATTTGTATGGCTTTAAAATACAACAAAGTTTTGAACTGCAATATAGCAAAGTCTAATTTAATTTATATAAAAATAAACAAAACTCAAATCATAACTACGTTTTCACGAATATCCCAATAGCCAGAGAAGGTGTCTTTAAATGTAAATAAAAAATCTGTATAGGTAAGCAGCCCTCTTAATGTTTCTACTATTGAGACCTTCTGTAACAAGGAAAAATTCAAGGCCATTTAGGTGTCTGACCAGGTGCGGGTTGATGGACGTAGTAGATCTACGAAAGATGTTTTTGAAACATTTCGATTTTCGGTTTCCCCACGATGTTTTGCTTCACTGAAAGCGTAAGCTTAGTAGGGATCGAAACAATACCATTTCGATAAAACCTTTTGCAAACTAATAGTTCTTTTAATTTATAGTTTAATTAATAATTTTAGTTGAGACAATTTTGGTTTAATATTATTTTGTTTGGCGAAGTAGCGAGACAGGACGTTCACAACACACACATCACAACGGTTAGTAATACGTTTAACTATAATAATGTAGATATTATGATATACATGTACCATATTATTCTTTGTCTAGAAACTTTAAAAGTTATTTCGTTATTTTAGTAATTTCACTAGCGACACCACTTTTCAAACACAATAATGTGCATAATACTTTTTAACAATACCTATTTAGATGGTCTGCCGCAACAGAGACCAATCCAAAAAAGATGATCATGATTTTGTTTAATGTAATAAAATACGTTTTAAGTAAACATTGTTTTCCTGGCATAAAAAAAGCATTTAAATGGGCATCCACTGCAAATGATTTGTACGACTTTGACTAATTAATTGTCGTGGATGTTCCGTTTCCCCACTTGTGATTGATTAAACTGTGATGTTTTGCCACCGTCTAGAATAATAGATGCGTTGAAACCAGCAAAATATTTATGACTTGTGCTGTGCAATTTCCGTGGTCTATCTAGTATATTCTAATATATACGTAATATAAAGAAAATTCTGGACATATTTTAACTGTACAAAAATTGTTGTAAAAAGTACATAAAAATATTTATATTCGTCCGCAGTAGTAATGTTCAATTAAAAAAATGTCTACAACTTAATATTACCACACAAAATCCTTTAAAGTACGAAAATATTGTTCATTTAAAAGAGTTTTCATACAAAATTAATGAACGTATGTAATCAATTATACGGACAGGTCAATCTCTTTAAGCTAACTGATGCAGTAAGTAGATTGCTGTGACACTTTGCATTTCCATCTATCAATCTCGTGGCGAATTGAAAATGGCGAGTTTAATGTGCTTTATAAGTCCACGATCACAATTATCCGATTTTCGATAATGCACCGAACTAAATACACGTTCGAAGTTATTTTGTATATTGGTAAGCAACGAAGTAAAACATCATTAACAATAATATTCCTTAGCCATATTTTTGTTTCTTACTTTTTTGTCTCATATCCAAAATTACGATTTTGAATTATAGTAGAAAGTTAGTTTATTAGGAAATTACGTTTGAAAAAACATATAGGCCAAAACATGTACATCTGCATATCATTGGTCTCGAAGGTCTGTCAGGAAACGTTAATTAAAACGCCAGTCATTTGCCGACCAACCAAAATTGCCGCTTTGATATATAGTTGAATAACAACATACCGATTCTAAAAGCTACAGACAGTGTAACACTTTACTAATAAGAAACAAATTTATTGTTTACTTTCATTCGTTTGCGGGCTAATAGTTATAGTATATAACTAATATCAATGTTAAGTATTATGTAATCAATAAGAACCGTTTCATATATTAGCCTTGATATCTCCACCTTCATTTCATCTAATATTATTAAAAGTAGCTCTTCAATAAATGTCACGCGAATTAGTTTTTCAATAATTAAATTTATCATATTAGGTTATGATTTCTTATAATTCCACAAATATTACACATTTATTAAAACAAGTTAGTTCAATTTTTTGCAAATCAAACATTTTGTTTAAATATCTGGTACATTTTCCTAAGAAATCATATTAAAATACTATAATAAATACGCAACATAATAATAAATAATATTATACTCAACGCAAGAACATTAGCCAAAATTTTTGATTAACTACATAAAAATTATAAGTTATTTGAAATTGAAATTGTCGTTTTGTACAAAATAAGTAAAAGTAATATTTTTCTTAATTTTTACTTCTCTTAATCAAAGTAAAAAAAACTATTTTCTTAAGTAAGAAATTAAACGATGAAGTAAATTAACATATGATTTCTATTATATTCTTCTATCCTGTAATATATTAAAGCCTATACAAAATGTTTTCAATTTTCATTCCGTCATATTCCTGATCTTTTTACATCCCTCGATTTTTTTCTTCACGCGATGAATGGAGATTCATGTAAATGATGAGTGATTATTCAGTTCTCTCTTTCATTGATCTTTGTAAATGTCGGTATGAGTAGATTCAGTAACAAAGGAGAATTTGCACAAAGGTTTAACTAAGAGTTTTATGGATATATAAGAAAAGTGTTTTTTTTTATTTCAATTAGGACGTACTACGAATTGTTTCAGTTCATACAAAGCTGCCCTTTTCAATCTGTTATAACAGGTGATTTAGTACTTGCATTTATTCTACTGGTGGTAGGTCCCTGTTGCCGGAGACCGTCTATGTAGGTACCACCGCTGCTCCTATTTCGACCGCCAAATAGTAGTCAGCAAACATTACTGTTTCAGTTTTAAAATTAAAATTACTGGGGAAACGAGACTTAAAACCTTATGGCTCAAAGCGACGAGCGCAACGTGGTGCAGTGTGTACCATCTTAACTAGCACCACGTTGTCATGGGCAAGCGTATCACTTACCATCAGGTGAACGTCTTGCTCGTCTCGTCGCCTACTTGAATAAAAAAATATTTGTTCATTCGCACATCTTATGCTTTTTTTGCTATAATTTAATAAAAATAATGTTGCTAATAACGTATAAGATTTGAGAAAAACAAACATGTCTACAGCTACATCGACGACGTTTAAATCATGTTAGATTATCGACTGCTGAATTTTACTGAGAATTGATCTGAAACTTCTGAACATTTTTCATTGGAAATAACACATATTTTACAATAATATTCCAACCGAACGAACAATCGCTTGTTACTTCCTCCAACCTGATTTCAAGTATCATTTTTATTCGTTTTCAGAATAGGTTATGTTGTTTACTTCGAGAATAAGCGTTATTCATTTAAACGTTCATTAATTCTTTGAGTTAAAAAAAATAATGGCGACGTTTTTCATAAGCCGCCACTGACCATGTATACGATTTTTAATTGATACAATATTTATTTACATGAACAACCTTCTCAATGTTCTATCTACTGGTACTCAAAGCCTTCATACGTAAGCAGAGACCAAGTTATTTATTCACTAGGCAGCTAAGTGGTAGATGTTATATGTAAAATGAAGCTGTTCTTGAAGTGGGTTTCCTGTATTTTCTTTCACCGATTCTTCACCATTAAACAATTTGTGTCAATGAATAATAATAATATTAAAATGCTTATGGGAAATGGTAAATGTTAGGCAGTTTATACTAAGTCTCGTAAAAGTGAGTTTTTATTTATGTTGTTTCCCTTGCTCTCGTGGTAGAACTCTCTTGTCGGAAGGCGTCTGTGTAGGTACCACCGCAGTTCCTATATCTGCTACCAAATAGTAACATCAAAACAATACTGTTGCTAGTAGTTCTGTGGTTATTAGACTTAACTCAAAGCGACGAATAAAATGTGATGCAATATATATCATTTTTTTTTGATGAATGATGTTCTTGCTTTGGGTCACCTTTAAGACCGTCAACAAGGCTACATCGGACCCTGGGCTCGCGGATCCAGCATCCGCGAGCTGACATTATAAATAAATACATAAATATGTACATAGAAATACTACAAAGAGGAGAGGAGATAGGTACGGAAGTATTGGATGGAGTAGGGTTGAAGAGCAGGGCAGTTTTATAAGGGGGATGAGAAGAGGAACGATAGTGAAATAAATACACAGATATGTAGAGTATATATCATTCTGATTGGTGCCACATTTTTATGGGTAGACGTATGACTTACCATCAGTCAAACGTCCAAATAAAAAAAAATGTTTTTGGAATAGTATACGAAAAAGAAAAAAGCTTTACGACTTTATACATGAGTGTTAAATAAAACAAAGTCTTTAGTAAGTGAATGTATAAGAGTTTCAATAGTAAGTGGAATAAAAACGTAACTGCAGTGCATTTACAAAACTAGAGGGGCCACAAATTGACCTGCCACGCTCTGTAATCTGCCGCAGCAATCCGTGTGGTGCATAAATTTCCTACAATTTGAAGTGTTCAATTAATGGCATGACTAAATATTTGGACTGCTCTTGTTCAAATTGACTGTTAAAAATTAATATGCATGGATTACGTCATACAAAAGCGACGTTCAATGTAGTATTAATATTCACTTTAAATTTATTTTAGAATATAACATAAGCTGAGACCGGTATACTAGTAAGGTAGAGTCTAGTCGTTTGTTAATTGCATGTCATGCAGTGTTGTAATAGATCTAACCGAGTTCCCGCCGATGAATATTTTAGATGCAATTTGTAGTGCTAATTTATCACCACTGACTTACGTACTGCCTTATTTCGGAAATACGTTACTGAGAGGGGAATTAATCGGTAATTCGATTTTTGAGCCGGTTCAAGCTGCAAATGACCAAAAAATTCTTAAAAACTAAAGTAAATAGGTTTTCAATTTAATTTAAGTGTCAGGAAATTTAATGTTTACATTTATTCCTTACCGTATTCCTAAGTTATTTTCAGTTTATGATTTTTTCTGTCTGCTGTGCTTGGAACATTATGGTTTTACAATGCAAATTAAAAATAGCTCAACAAAGAATTTATTGTATGTTTCAACACATTTTTGAAGTACATTTCATCAATACTTTTACGTTTGTATTAACAATTCCATATTTTGGTTGCAATAAAAAAAAATATTTTGTGTACTGTAAATATTATACTATCATCAGGAAAAATGCCCACAGATTAATAATTCCAAGAAAATTTAAGATTTTAGTGAAAGTATTTTCCGAACCGATGAACACGACGAAAATTCCGATGAGCTTTTACATTACTTCACAAAGAGAAACATTCTACGAGAAACCGCTTGGGCAAAGGAATAGCAACCGATTTGTTTCAAAATCTCGCTCACGGATTTAGTCAAGATTGGAGTAGACGGGCACGGCAATTGCTCTTTACATATCACCGAGTTTGATCCTCGAATTAAAGCATCTCAATACTACGAGACAACTTTTATTTTAATTTACAACGTGAAACTTGAAAATATGATTTTTAAAATATACAGTAAAATATACAAGCTGATAAAAATCAACAAACAGCACGAACTGCATATTTTTTTTAACAACGCGGCATACTTTTTTTTATAGATCCAATGCTTTACAACGCAGATTTCGCATTTTATATTTTCAATTCGTTTTAGTTATAGCATAATAAAAACACCTAATAATAACTAGCAACGAAACAGTATAATAAACCAAATTTTAAACGGTGAAATATAACAATATAAAACCATCATTATCATCATCTCAACCGATGGACGAATACTACTGGAGGTAGTAGTAAATATTTAATATGTGAAATTAATTTTAAAAAACATATTTTGTATATATTTTCATAGTACTTGTAGAATAAAAAGTGTTCCATTATTGCAAATATAAAATTTATTCATACAGAGCCGTATGAAAAATAATTTCATGAGAAAATATGGTAGCTTTTGCAAGGCAACGCGTTATGGGTTTAGCCTACGCTTTACCGGCTCTTTGGGTCCTTTGAGAATTGATTGAGCGCGGTACTTTGTGTAAACGCCAATGTATATAAACGAACTCAACAAAATAACAAACCGAGAAAAAATACTACAGTGTAGGTGCTGTAATACGACACAAATGGCTTTATTCTATGCGACTGTTATTAAGTGGAAAATTAACATATATGTGATAGTGATGCCACTGCCTATTTAAACTGTAGTACTACTTGCAGCTAGGCTTAACTAGAATCAGCATTGATAGATATTTTATAACAGGAGTAGGCTAACCCTTGTCTGGCATTGAAGGCGATTAAATGGGTCTTCGGGTTCGCGGGTTTTGTAGGTGAGGTTCTCATTGCTTACTAAGTGAGCTCGAGGATGACGGCAATCACGACACCGCCGCCGTTAGAGAGCTCCGTGCGTCCTTGAAACTTGATGGAGCACGAGGGCAGCGGAGTTTTGCAAGTGATCCTTCTTAATGTATTGAGACGAATCATTACGTGAAAAAATCAACTTAGGAAGTAATGTTGCTCTTACTTTGATTGGATATTTTATTATATTACATGTACATTTGTCACGCGAAGGCACCAGAATTTACAAGACAATTCACAAGAATAATACAAAAGCTTAATAATTTAAAGCGTGTACATATTTTGTTTTCGACATAAACATAAATTGTTTTGGACATAAATTGCTAATTTACATAGCCAAAAATTTTAGAAAAAGTGGTTGTTACTGGCAGGACTGGTGGTAAAAGCTAGCGTGGAGACAACCAGAAAATAACATGCATAAGACAATAGAAACAGCAGTCATAATATTATGAGAAGCAGAAATCGGAATCACGACTCTCAGCATTAAAGAAACGAAGCAAAGGTACAGAGACATAGAAAAAGGAAGATATTGAAAACAAGAAAATAAAAACAAAAGTCCATATAAGCAATTAATTTGTTAAAGTAAATCTTTGTAGTCATTTTCAGTTAGAAGCTTGTATAGACAGAGTGACTGTATCTAGCTTTAGGCGTTTTTCGTAACGGTACACGTCTCCAGGCAAAAATGTTTGCATGTTTGTAGGTGAAAATCAGAAAACTGGAAACTCAATTTAAAACTGCAGGAGTAACACGAAACTGTCCGCAACGATACAGCACTATTCTTTAGAGTAGCATATGCATAACAATAGATGTGGCATGCAATATGGATATGTAAATTAGACGAAGATTAATAACAGTTATTAATTTCTAAATATAACACAAACAGTTCTAAATATTTCATCATTAGAAAAAGCTTTTTTTTCAATGTTAAAAAGCTAAGTTTAATTTTCTTACTTCACATTATACTACAAATATAACTTCACTGACCAACTATGGATTTCAGTGTTGCAAGTAAAACTATCGCATTATCGCTACAGACAATTATAAAAGTTATTGTATTATATTAAAATAAATATGTAGCTATATTAAAAATATCATAACAAGTTATCTATTAAAATGTGTAGCCAGCAGACGGAAATGGAGATAACTCATAACATCTTATAACAATGACGGAGTTATATCAATTTTAGTTCCCAGCGTCATAAAGCACCTCACAAAGGGAAAGTGAATAAACCGTGTGACAATAGTTGGCATATAAGAGTCGTGATCAATAGCGATCATTCGTTTCAGGTGCGCAGTTTGAGTGTCATGTTGATATATGAGAATTGAGTGCGTTCAACAGACAATTCACGGGTTCTTTTCGAATTATGCATTCAAGATTTCACGATCAAATTGGATTTCTGTTTTCTAAATTTATTGCACGATAAAAATAATTCTATTAACTGAATCATCATATCAGTCGAATAACAATATTTAAATGTTCTTCGTCTTGACTTTGATTTTGATAAAATAATCTCTTTTATCGGTAAACGTAATAAAAATATTATTGAAATAACAAGACGTCTATCTTATGTATCAAAACTGTGAATATAATCTAACACTAAGCATAAACTAGCTTCTCATAGATATGAACAGGCACATCATTTACCAGCTCCTGCTCCTCGGATAGCTTTGTTCAATAAAAATATTACAAGCCGTAAAGAATCTTTTAATAATATTTAAATAGATTTATACTGTAGTAAAAAATGGAATTTATTTATATTAAAAATACTATAAACTTTAAAAAAAATTGTTATACGACTATGAGTATTATTTGCAGAACGAGTCCCATATGTAGTTGTACATTACCATTGTACCAAGAAGTCATTGTGCAGAATGTATTACTCCTCCGCACTATTATATATGTAACAAATAATGACGTCAGTCTGACCCGTGGTTGAACCCCTTTTTATAGTAGTAGTAGTAACTTTTTTGTATTAAATACCGTCGGTGATAATCTATCACATAACTATTTATCAATCTCTTTGTATCTAATATATATTTTCCATAAAAATATAACGATTGTTAGTAACAATTAATTAAAGTTTGTGAATTAAACCAGAGATTGATCTTAAAAATTTGAAGATCTTTAATAATAAAACACTATTTTCATGCTTTATTGAAACATAAGCGTCGACTTATTTAAATATATACAAATACAAAAAAAAATTGTCTTGGTACAATATTTTATAATTATACCAGGAAATGTTTTAATTGCTTGTTGCTTTGTTGTTTAAATCAAACGTTACCAGTGAGACTATAAGTAAACTGTTATTTGCGTAATTTCCTTTTTAATATTTTTGTATCTTTTGTTTCATTCTCCAATAAATAAAATTGAAGTTTTTGTATTAACAAGTTCTACAGAATAAATATTTCGTTTATGATTTATACTTTTATTAATATTGCCTTAATGTAATATTTTGTAGAAATTGGGACAGTGTACATAATAAAAACTAATTTGATTATGCCTTAACAGATATCGAATAAATATTTCACGCGTTCGCGAATCGTACGCCGAAGTTAAATAAAACTGTTCCCATTTCGGAGTTAATTAAACTGTTCTCTTCGGCGCCGCCATCATTGTTATGCCTAAGTTAACTGAATCGACATTCTAATACGGAAATGTACTTTAATTACTGTATAAGTTAGTTTTTGTTAACTGCTTCAGACTTTTAACAAGTGCGCTATATTTTGAGTATGCTTAGTTTAGGCAATTATTAACTGTACTTTACATACGCAGAATTTCATTTAAACTAATTACCGTAGTGTCTAATGAAAATAAAGATTTTTAACACTCAACGTTAATCTCAAATAAAAATCTCATGTAATTTTATATCATTATTTCAATACTTCTACTCATAAACCGCAGCGTCAAGGCATGACGTTTATATAATAGTAATGTATGTAAATGTGTATAATAATATGAACCTAGAAAGGATTTTTAAACAAGAGCACTCCCAGGTGGTAGGTTTCTGTTGCCGGAGACCGTCTGGATGGGTACCACCGCAGCTCCTATTTCAACCGCCAAATAGTGCTGTGCAAACATTACTGTGTTCCGGTTTGAAAGGCGCTGTAGCTAGTGTAATTACTGGGGTAACGAGACTTAACACCTTGTCTCAATGCGACGAGCGCAATGTGGTGCAGTGTGTACCATCCTAACTAGCACCACGTTGTCATGGGCAAGCGTATCACTTACCATCAGGTGAATGTCTTGCTCGTCTCGTCGCATAGTAGTATAAAAAAAAGCACATTCCTAAGCTTAAACTTTGACGTATTATTGTTAACCTAATAGGTTCTCTAAACTTCTCTTAAAACTGAAGCCTCGTAATGTTTGCACGCTTCTATTTGGCGAAATAATAAACTACTGACACACACCTGGAGAATGCGCAAGGTAAATACAATAATTATCCTCTCATTCTGTTGCAGTTAAATATATTTTTTGTAAAAAGATTTTTATAAGAGAAATCGACGATATTTCCCGTAACAGTAACAAGCAAATGTAAATATTTTCTCCGATCGACTCCCACGAAAAGAAATCATCACTGCAGCAAAAAAGAGTATGTTTTGTTGTAAAATATTCAATTTTGTAGTATTTATAATGTGAGAAATGTCTATAAGCTATAATTGTGAGTTTTGCAAATGTAAACACAACACGCACGCTTCCTCTGCTATGCATTGTTTTGATTAAAAATTTCTCAAAACATTCGCTTGTAGATTTTACTCCCATATTAATAATAGGCACTTATCTTTTGTACAAATCAATAACTTATTTATTCAAAGTAATAACCTATGTAATCGATGCATCTTTGACAACACGTTCATGTGCAAAATAGAAAAACTAGACATTAAAACCAACCAACGACAAAATCTGCTGTTGTTGTTATTCGGTTACTTTTATGATATGTGACTGCAAGGAGAGTGTGTACGGAAAATTTCTCTTTTTAAAAGAAAAGAGCTTCTAACGTTAAGACCCACTGACCTATTTCAACGACGTAAGCTGCACTCTGCAGTCTTTGCAAAGATTATCGACCTGCCAATATTGTCGCTTTCAAACGAAAACTGTTAACGATGTTTTTATTATTTTCCTTAATGACATTCTACCCGTACTACTTTTAATATTTTCGTATAAAATACATCTTAAAAATGCAGAGTTTTAGTTGTAAAAATATAATTTTAGTTTACATTTTACACGGAAGGATTCGTTGTAAAACGTTTTAGTCTAGACAAGCACTTCAAAATGTTTTGCCGTTGAACATGTCTAACTGCCGCAAGTAGTGCAACACTCGCTATAAATGTCCAATTAAACATTCATTTTCGCTCTACCCATAAACGAACGACAGAGTAGAGTGTAATTTGGAAATTTGGGCAACGGCTCAGTTCCCGAGCCTTATTGCCTAAACTCAAATTTGGCAAAACGCTAACAGGAAATAAGTCCTTTTAATGAGCTTTGAACTAATTCGCTTTAGTGCGTTTATCTGAATTTCCAATTTATATTTAAATACAACTTTTGATTAGAAAAGTTTTTATAAAGCATATTTGCATTTACTCAAGTTATGCACAACTGAATACGCAAACCCTACCTACACACGAGTGGACATTGGCTATAGTTTTTTTTTTATTTATCACAATTATATCGGATGTAAACTACATTTAAGCAACAAAACAAAACCTTACAATCAAAACATAAACTTGTTTGTCTACAATATCTAAAATAGGCTAACTGTCTCCCCAATTTCATATGAATGATAAAGTGTAAACCCAAAACACAGGCTCTCATATCACATTCAGAACACATTCGTTTGTTACGATCGCATAATTACAATTTCAGTGTAGCCAAATGGGTAGTAGTGGTAGTAGTGGTAGTGTCAATACCAATAATATACATTTTATCGAATGACTTTAATATTACTTTTAAATTAAGTTAAGTTATATTTATTACGTAGACGATTAAATGACCATACAGTGGTGAGCAGATATAATAAAAGATGGCAATGGTGTCTAAATTAGTACCCTATTAATTCATTTCATATAATCTTACTAAGAAACACAGTGTTGCCAGCAAAATATAAGACGCTATCGCTGGGTCCTCGTCGTCTTATGATTCAATTTTCTAAAAACTTTTGAAATTCTCACCAGTCGTCAGAACCTTATCATTTATCTGACAGGGTGTATCATAAAATTTAAACAAATGCAATGCCACAAAACTTCAGAAATGTTTGGATATAGCAAATACCATAACAGCCGCAGTGAAACATTTAATTTAAAAGTAATTTGTGAGTAACTTAATAATTATAAAGTCAGCGTGCAATGTTTACAATTTATAAATAATTTGTTTCCGCAGAATAATTTATTGCATATGTTAAAAATCCATTTCAATTTCCACCGGATACATGAAACACGAAATGACGGCAAACATCCATAAAAGAATTTCGCTAACGTTCAACAAGAGCTTAGAATTCTTCTATTTCTCGGTTATATCCATTTCTATGGTAAGAATAGAAATACTTTCGAAAGGGTTTCTGTTATCGCCGAAACAAAGTTTTAAATGTTTCACGTTTTAGATTCAAACATTTAGACCTCTTTCTTTGGTACATTTGATTTCCATTTCAATGGTCAAAGCGAAGTATTTTTTCTTCTATTTTCTCAGTTTTAACTTTTTAAACTAAGTTTATAATGTCACGGGGCACATAATATACCACACAGTAATCTGTCGTAAACCATAACTTAATAACCAACCATAAGTTACAGACGTGTTTACGAATTAGCATTTAGGTTTTTCTGGGGGGAATTCTTTTTTTCTTTAATATTTGATTTATAAAACGCTTTTTAGTTAAATTACAATGTATTTATCAGCGGTTATAATAAAAAAGTATGGTTGAATAAAAGACTTTGAAATACATTTAAGACTTCTGCGGAATTCCTTCAGCACGCGACGAGTAACGCGAAAATTCCTTACAGGATTTGTGTCTCTACAGGGGATAACTTCAAAAAAAATTTTTCTCTTTGTTACAAGTTTTTTGCTTGTGAAAAATGTAACGGTATTTACCTATGTCATTTTATAGTATAATGTTTACACTTAAATATAACAGCAAAATACATTTTGGTACTTTAAAAAGAATATCTCAATTTGACATACAAGATGTTTAATTTTGTTTTCATACAGATTGTGTTTTAGTACTCGAAAGTTTAAAGGATTCACTCTCAAAAAAGCTCTTGCTGTACAATTCAATAATAATAGAGACAATGCAGTAATCTACAAAATTAAACTTCGGTAGACACTATAACTGGAATAAAACAAAGTTTGTCAGTTTCCTTATCCACTTGGATCTTAATAACCGCCTCATTTACATGAAGATATTACGAGTGGATCTCTTTTTTCTAAAGTTGTTACGTTTCGGAATTGTTTCGTCATAGCAAACCTCGTCAAATTTAATGAAATAGTTTTATCAACATAAATTTTTTTTTATTTATTTATTTATTCAGAATTTCAACTCCTATTTCAATGTTGATGATGAAAAACAAACATTGTCTGTTTTCGTAAAAACATTTTAACAAAACCGAAATTGAGACAAAGTAAAAAGAATAAACCGCAAACGAAGCAAAAGAAGTTAATGAGTTGGTAACGGTTTCTACAGGGCATAAACTAAATTAATTTGTTTGCTTTTGTGTCTAATCTAGCTTTGAAATTTATACTTATACAGACGAACGACATGTTTTAATCAACAAATTGTCAAAGAATTACAATTCTTTGGATAGAATTTTCGGTGTTCTCTACTAAATAAACTATTCAAGAGACGTTGATAAACCGCAATTTTGGAGATTCGCCAGGATATTACTGTGGATTTTTAAGTGCACGCTAAAACTGTTGGGTGAATCGTAGTCAGTTTTAATTTGTCCATTTTGGCAGAAAACATTGCAACCGCATATCATTTACGTCATGACTACAAATAACTGTATAAATTGTAAACTATCTATACATTTCTCATTTAATAATGATTTATGAACATATTTACTTTGGAGTTATGTTTCTTATAAATAGCAAGGTTTTTATCGACGTTTAAAAAACAATTCCAATGGAATATTGGTAAGTATGTTTACAACCACATTACGCATAAAGTTTTGTAGAGCTAAGAGGTTGTCGAAAGGGAACAAAATAATATTTGCACACTACCGCTTTTCGGCAGAAGAAGCTGCTGCTGTTACGAGTACCTACCTAGACTGTCTTCGGCAAATGACACTGAATTCTTCTACTTGTTGTTATTATAAACTTATCAAAAATATTATAAAATTATCTAGTTAAGAGAAACCAACGCTAGACTGATTGTTGTCAAGATCTTTGAGGATGTCTATGGTGTTGATGATCCAGTTATTCTATTTTCATTATGTACTACACATACAATTTGCATTTAACATCATTGCATAGTTTGATAACGTCAAGCTTGCACTTGACATGTAGTTCGTCGCTGATTGATTGATTACCTCGAAACCTTGCCTGCAATTAACTATATACATAAATATTTTCTTTATATTATGTGTGTATAGGATTCTAACTGGAGTTAACTGGTAAGCATGTATACGTAATATTTTGTTTAAAGTATACTGAAATTCGAAATACCTTTATTTTATTATTCTGAAAATTAGTAGTCAATATCAAATTTAATTTTTATAAAAACCAAATTTCGATTCATAAACTAGAAAAAAACACAGTTGCAAACATCAGAACCAGTTTTTTATACGTAAGTAGTGTAGGAATGGAACTGTATGGAGTGTAAGCAGGTTGTAAGGAGATAGCGTGGAGCAAGAAGAATGGAAGGTAATTAAAAGCAAAGGGTAAAACAAAGTGAGGTCTGTGTGTCAGAGTGACGAGGAGAACGATTTCGAACGTAAAACGTCGTGGTTATGGTGTAGATCTCTAGTTTTACCACAGTGGCAATATCGATTCGGTATTTTTTAATAAATGAAAAACTAAATAAAAATCCGTTTGGATTGGGACTGCGATGCAACAGACAAAAAATTAGAAAAAATTTCTCAGAAAATTATGTTTAAATTATAACGCAAATATTTCTAAATATAACACTCACATTTTTGATTTTGACCAGTAGTTCAATTAATTTCCGATTACGGGAATTAACTTATACCATTTATTTTTTTGGATGTGTTTAAAAAAGATTCAGCTCCAGGTTTCTTAAAGATGATATATATTACATTTCTTTCAAAGGACCAGTGTAAATATTTATAAGCAAGAAAAATGTATTCCTTTTGTAAACAACCCTACTCGTCCATCGACTTATTTTCGAAATTAAAATTTGATAAACCGAGGTAAAATAAATATCAAGTTATTACTACTACTTTTATATGAATTCAAGTTATAAATTTTCAATAAGTTCAAAAGTCCAGATGAAATATTCGGAGCACAGTTTTCATTTTGGCCGTAGTGCGGTCGCGCGACTCAGCCAAACACTAAATTTTTAACTGTATTTCCGGTGATAGGGGTGTAAAATGTTTAAATATCTATTGTATGTTATTTTACAATAATATTTAATTGATTTAATATTCCATAGACAAATATTTACATTACTAATGTTTTTTGTGTTAAAAACATAAAATACAATAAAATATTTAACTAACAATGTTACCATGAATAATAGACTAATATGTCTAAAGGCAAATGTCTTAGGTTCGTCTGTGTTGCCGGTGATAACACATAAATTCAAAACATTACCACGTACTACAGGTCTTATTAAAAAGCTTAAAGTATCAAAAGGTCAATGATAAGATTCAGTCTTGGTTTCTTTGCGTGGTTGAATTAAAAATGAGGAGATCTGTAAAAGAACTAAAGTCATCGACCTAATTAAAGGGATTGTTGGCCTTAAATGCCAATGCACAGAGTACATCTTTCGTAGGACCGATGGTCGATGGGACAGTAAGATCCTCAAGTGGCACCCGTGTCGGTATATGTAATGTTCGAAGGTTTTTTATAAGGTGTACCGACGGTCTGGTGGAGGTTGCGAGTATTCACTGGACGAGAGCAGCGTAGGGCCGACAGATGTGTATCTTTGGGAGAAGCCTATGTTCAGTCGAAGTTTGTCGGATAATGACGTATGTATAAACAAATATAATAAGAAAAAAATATTTTTCACTTACTACCGATATTATTCCGTTCGAAAGTTAGACATTTTTGACGATAGTCGTTTTATAAACGTTAAATTTATTTTTTATGTAGATTGAGGTAAACAAAGTTCCGTAATATCAGTTTGCGACGCTTTAAAGGCGTGTCATAATCCGCCGGGGCCTCTTTCGTATTTTAATTTGCCTAGCTTTTCTTGTCTTGTTGCGACTTTTAATGAAATACCTAAAGAGTTACTGAGGAAATTTATTTGAAGTTTTATTATACATTATCTTTATTACAAAACTTATAATTTAAAGGTGATTTTAGTTTTCACGTGATAGTGCTGTCTATTATAAATGTTGAACACAGTAGTGTTTACACAATACTCTTAGCTGACTGAAATAGACGCTATCATCAATAAAACATAGATCATCTTTTAATTTTAATAGAGAATTTGTTCCTCTATGCTTGCCAAACAAAATGCAAAATACATCTCTGTTAAATATATATTTTTTACTGAAACCTTTTGACCTATATTGACGATGTAAGCCTCTCTCTGCAGACTGCAAGGATTATTGACCTGCCAATGATGTCGTTATCAGATGAGTGCCATTACCGGCTCTGTATCTTGTGGACATAATAGCGTTTTAAGATTAAAAATTAAAATGTCAATTATAAAAAAAATATTCTTTAAGTTTATATTACTGTAATAAATTCCGCAAATGTAAGTTTTAAAATGTTATAGTTCAACTAAATGTAAAGTAATATATCTGAGTTTCTAAAGATATGTGGCTTTTACGGCATTGTTGCTGCCGAATGTACACATTTCTTTTTTGTTTGAATAAGGATTTAATCGGCTTTTTTAGTAGCTATAATTAGGATTTAGCAATCCAATGGTAATCAATTTAGTATGTTATCCTATACAAATAAATAAAAATAGTCATTGATTGTCTTATTAAACAAATACCTTCATATTTAATACATTTTTTAAATAATACTATTACTATAAATATAATGTTTTAAAATTTTGGTTAGTATATAGGTGTGATTCACGCAATAGTTTACATAAATTGTCTACTACCTACATAAATACAATGAATGATTGGAGATCTTTATTAGTATCTTTTCATAGAGAATATTTTTACATAATTCCTATGTTTAAAATTTGACACCAAATATTGCTGCCGTATTTCAACTCGGTTTCAATCCAACCAATTCTGTAGGCAATTTCTAATTAACCAATATTTTGAGATATGAAAATAAAATAAAAATACTGTTTCTGCTATTTTCAGTTAGTACTACAATCTTGTTCTTAGTCGTATTTCCTCATGACTGAGGGTCGTGGTCATCATGTGTGATGGACACACGACGACTGACTTGGCAGTTATAATGGAGTGGTTTGCCATTGTCATCATTGACTACGGATGATCATGACATAGATACGCATGTTTTCTCACGATGTTTTCCTTCACCGTCAAATAACGTGATATTAGTAGGTGTTATACTAACTGCACATAAATTTAAAAATTCATTGGTGCAGGCCGCATTCGAACCCACTACCTGCGGAGTGGAAGGCGGGCGTTCAAACCACTAGACATATTTTAATTAATTTTTATTTAAACATTACATTTAGGACATACTTATGTAACAAATGTATGTATGTTAAGGAAATAGTTGAGGTCGCCTAAGGAAAGAAGGCTTTTAGTCCCTGTGGACATTAAGAGTGCTGTTTATATTATGCAAAGGAAAATGTGTTACAGATTTAATTTCGGTATTAAAAAAGCTTGTGTTTTACACAGTATATTGAGATAAAATGAAACCAATAAATGCTCTGCGTTCGATTCGAACTTTAATTAACCGCACTGTCAATGATTTTTAATCATACAGATTAAATGAATTGTTAATTTTGTACATTTTGATGTAATACATTTTAAATGTTACTTTTTAACTTAAAAATAAAATGTATGTGAGTTATTCTTAGACCGATGAATAAAACACTAAAACAACTAACCACAGTATTAAACATTCAGTTTGATATTACAACCGCTAATTTAAATACCTGCTAACGTTGCCAGTAACCACAACGTGCTGCTGAATATTGAAACTGGCTTATTATCATTTCGCCTTGAAATGTTTCGTGCAATTTTGTTGCTTTATGTATATTCAAATTGCAAACACAAGAATATTAATGGCAGTGCAATGTAATATTAGTCACAACGTAGGCGTTGCTGTTGATTTACAATATAATACTGACAGCTAGCTAAGCGGGTCCAAAAAAAATGAAGAGTATCTCAACTTCATTATAAACGGCATTGCTGCGTTGTGAATTTATTTGTTTATCAAAATTTAATTATTTTTGTCGCGCTCCGACCCCTAGAGTTTACGGACCTGTTAAGAAGTTGTTCCGTTGTCGGACAAAAGGAAGATTCTGCAAATTTTATTGCACGTTTTATTCAACAATGGTCAATCCCAATAATGATCTTAGTAGTGCCAACATAGCTACCATTATGTTTTTTAAAACACTTTAGGGAGTTGGTGCTCTTATAGATATAGTAAATATTGCTTATTTAATATGTTGATCTGTCCTCAGAGTTCCGTAGTATAGAGTCGTGCTATAAGTTATATTATATATTTTTATATTTAGGTTGACATGCATTATCAAGTGAAATTATTTATAGCAATTTGAATCCCGTCGATTTGGTACAGCAGTTTAAACTTATATTAAGATATATTTTATTATTATTATAAAATCCAAAAGAAACACAATGTTTCATATAATTAAAACGCTTAATAAGTAAATCTGAACATAGCTAAATTGGAATACGATAAAAAAAATCATACGGAAAACTAACGTTTAAATGATGTCTACTAAATAGCTCTAGCCGTTTCGGAAATTACAAAGAACAAATTGATTTGCAAAATTTATGAAATGAAGAAAACAGTTTTATAGAAGTATGATATATAAATACTCATTAAATTTAATTAAAAAAGGATTGGTTTTATTATTACAAGGTTTTATACACAAGCACAGGTTAAATAGTTTGTTGTATTAATGCATTTAAGTAAAACTACCTTTACTTCTTTATATCTGTCTTTTCCTCGCTCTGGCTCACCGCCGACTCACCAAGTAAGTGACATCTTCCCCCTTACCACTCATTCTGTACTTCCGAAAGCGATTCGCATTGGTAGTAAAATATGTCAATGTTGCCAATAAGATAATATTAAATTGTAACAGAATCTCGAATTAAATATACATCATTATAAACATTATGATAATTGATTTTTTAATCATTGATACGTGCACAACTTTATAGAGTAGTGAGGCAGTGTCTATAGTCATTTTGAAAGTTGGTGCAATATTTGTTAAAAACAACAACAATTAAGGTTTGTTTTTATTCTACAGAATACAAGCTCCAGTATTTCATCTTTCATTTTAGACATCCTTCTCTAAGTAAAGGTTTTTGCGGCGTCGTTTTTAGTGTAGGACAATAGGAAAACTTGTCATTATCTCACTCGGCGTCACTACGACGTAGGTAAGTGAAAAGCGAATACGTCGCATCTAAAATTGCTGAGTTTTATCATTGTGGCTGTAGTTACAACAATAGTTTACATTTTATTTAAAAATAAAAGAAATTACGTATTACTGAAGTATAGTAGCGGTTTTGTAAAACATAATTTTGATCCCTAATGAGTTTGAGCTTATGGTGATAGAAAACATCACGAAGGAACCGTCATGTTCTTTAATTCTAAATGACTCTAATTCTCCTTGCGAGAAAAGGATAAGTTGGCTAATTATTTATTAAAACATTATAACTCAATATTTTTAACATAAGCATTATGGCAAATGTTGTAATCACAATATTAAAAATTTTAATATTTTGTTTAAAACAGAATACAGTACGAGTTAAAAGTAAATTTCATTAAAGCCAGCGGGGGACGCATGGAACAATGCACCCTTGTAGTTAGTAGAAGCTACTTAATTAGCTAGGAAATACCGCACCAAGACTAAATTGCTTGGCATCGAAGTGAAACGTAATTTCTAACTTCATGAGAGGTTGTAAACTTGGTTGAGTAGTAGCAACTTTGCATTAAATATTACATACAGCTACAAAATGTCGGTATTAGCATATCTATGAATATATCCTTGAAAGCTTAAGTTATTTAGCTATATAAAGAAACGTTGCATATAATAATCAATACAATGATAACATAACTTTCATTTATCATCATCAACAAACTAATAACATAATCAAATGATCTTATGCTTACCAAGCGTATAACTTTACTCAATTCTACTTCATGTTCATCGAATAAATTTATTGATGTCCAGTAAAATATACATTACACAGATTTCTTATTTATATTCCTTTGTCATTACGTAAGTCCTTTTTTTATAATTCGAAAATTTAATAATACTTTTAATATAAGTAGATGCGGGATTAACAGCAGTGTTGTCAGAGATTGCCTACGTCGGCAAGCTTGATTAATTGCGCTCGACATCTAGTCTCCCATTCCTGATTGATTACCTTGTAACCTTGCTTTCGACCTACTCCATGTATATCGGGGCTTGTATTTAAGCAGCTGTATATTGCCGAATTAATGGATCGTAAGTTTTACTAAAATTTTCCTCCTCTCGTGTAATTTTTTAACACAATCAGCAGAAACTGGAGGAGCAGGTGAAATATAAATTTTAGCTGAACATTTCACTTATCAAATGTCACTGGGAGTGGCGTTTGTCGTTGGTCAACGGTCAGAAATAAGCGTGAGAATTTTTTTAAATAACAGCAAATAATTTGTGAGTTCTAGTTTTATTTAAAAACAATTGTGTTATAAGATCAATCTTAATGTAATTACATATTCGCTAAAGTATGATACGCTGACAATCAGTACCAATATAATGGACTCTGCAGGACCACTACAGGTATAGTTTGATTAATTAATTTATATGTGGGTGTAATTAAAAATATTACATTTGCCCTACCATCTATAAAAAGCCTATATTTTTGTGAATGAATTCTAACAAACAACATTCAGAATAACGATTCTAATTGTTAGGCATCATTGTAACGATGAGTAATGAATCATCTCTATGACAAAGGTTACAGGAAAATTCATGATTTTTTTCCCATTTGGGATATCACCGTGTTTAGTTAAAAAGAAAATAACAAACTTTTCGTCATCTACATTTAACTATACTTGACAATAACTACACACGATGTTAAGTAACAGCCGAGGATGCTGAAACATGCTCACCCACAATTATTTAGCTCGTATATCCAGTATATCCAGTAGCCCGGTTATCAAACCCGGGATTTCAATTTTCAAAGCACAGACGCTCCGTCCGAAAGCTTGGGATACTCAGCTGCTTGGTAACTAAATTAAAAAACAGTTATTTCTAATTTTCCTTAAAATTTTGTGCTATTCTGTAGTAACATATTAAATAAACACATAAAAAATCTATTTTTATAGCTTTCCCTTTATTACAGATGATGTTCTTGAGTTATAATACAGAACTGTAAACGTGCAATAATAATTTAAATTTCTTGGAAATAATATCCTTCTCGCTATCTCACGGAACGTACTGCTTAGAAATGTATTCAAATAGCTAACTAACAAAAGCTGTTGTGAGCAGCATTGTTCATACATGCGAGTGAGCTTACTTTAGTAATCCGAAAAACATTTTTAACCCATTTTACCTTTGAACGTACAGACAGACAGAATATTCAAGATAATTTGATGCTCATTTTCTAATGATTGATCATGATTCAATGGAGAATGAACCATACTGTTAATAAATTTAAGACTAATAATATTTTCTTTAAAAAAAAAAATCTCCATTTTGTTTGTTTTTTTTGTGCAAAGAAAAAAACTAATCAATTTACGACCACGTTCACTTTTCAACTTTTTTCCTCTATATTTAATCTTAATGTAACTTTGTTGCGGTTTTTAACTGTTTAAAAGAAATAAGTTCACAATTGGATGTATAATTTCTTTTGTCTAACCGTGCACATTTTTTTACAAAGAATAACCTCTCGTAGTTTTTCCAAAGAAATTAAAAAAAAATTGATCTGGGGGTGGTAAAATAGGTAAGATTGATTTTGAAGCTGTTTATTTCTGTTGTAGCTTTGTGCGATTTTTTGTGCTTGTCTTTTTGATCATAATTCTGTTCAAATTTAGCATTTTTTTTTCGCTGATTCCAGGAAAAAATATTAAAACAGGTACTGTACGTTGATATTTGCATTTCCATGAATTCTATTTCTCTTCAGAATATAATTAGCTGTTCTTTATTCCATTTTACGGAAAATTTTGCTTAGTATTAGACAAGTAACTTGAAAAGATTTTTGTTATAATTGAGATCGACGTTTTCATGGTAAATTTAGATTGATAATTTCGAACGCATGTTAGTTACGTTTGTATGATATCTACTTCAATCACCAGTTTAATTAAAACTGCTAATAAGTTTCTAACAAATCAAGGTACAAAAAAATATTGTATGTCAAAACAATCTTTGTAAATTGCTTGTAACTTCAATTTAAAGAGACTATTCAAAATTTAATAACTTTTGTAATTTTAACACGTCGCTACATAGACAGACTCTGTAAAGTATACTACGGAGCAAGCCTTGAGTTCTGTACAGGCTTTTGTTTAGTTCATACTCCATTCTCTCACAAGGGGTGTCTGCTTTAGTACACGCTTCCGTAAAAAGGATTGTCATTAAACAATGCTTTTTGACGCTGCATAAGTTTAAGTAGTATTTTTTAATAAATCTTTTAATGAACACTATAATTTAACGACATAGTAATGCAGCGGTGTCTTATTTCTTGTGCTTACAATGTGTTTACTTACGTCCTTTATAACTATTGTCTCCGTTTAAGTTTATTGTACGGAGCACAGTTCTACTGATGGTTAGTAATGCTCCTTATTAAAAGAAAATATGACGCTAGTTAGGATGATAAACACTGCATCGTATATAGGTCATGTTGAAGTAGACGTCGACTTGAGACGTTAAGTCTCGTTACCTTAGTAACTTTACTATAAAAAAAATATGAAGGGCGCTTGAATCAGTACTATTACAGAAAGAGACTACAATATGTCTATACCACAAATAAGTGGACTAAAAGCAATTAAGTATTACGAAAGCATCTCAGCTGCCCGAAAGTGATTACAAAATACAATGAAACTTCTCCCTTATCTTATACAACATCCGAAAGGTTCTTATTAAGTCATTGTCATTTAAAGAGCTTACATTTATTTTTATGTAGATTGAAGCAAGAGAAAGTTCCGCAATATCAGTTTGTGACGCTTCAAACGCGTGTCATAATCCGCCGGCGTCCCTTTCGTATTTTAATTTGCCTATTCCGTTTTTTTTTTGTTTTGCCGAAGTTTTAATGAGACAACCTAAGAAGACAAAATGAAAAAAATTCCATCGCAGTTACTTTCAATATATACTATGTCAAATGAAATATCAAATATCAGAGTTTCATTTAAGCGTTTATCTTGGTTATAATTACTGTGTCTTGAATGAAAATATATTTAACGTTGAAAGATATACCATAAAAATAAAATAAATCCATAATAATGATAAATCAATACCTTATAAAATAATATTTTATGTGTGAATAATGAAAAGTGCAATGTGAATAAGAAGGTCGTTGATATATAGTAATGTTGATTATTGGCATAAAAGTATTTTTTTTATTCTACTATGCGACGAGACGAACAAGACGTTCACCTGATGGTAAGTGATACGCTTGCCCATGACAACGTGGTGCTAGTTAAGATGATACACACTGCACCACATTGCGCTCGTCGCCTGAGACATAAGGTGTTAAGTCTCGTTACCCCAGTAATTACACTAGCTACAGCGCCCTTCAAACCGGAACACAGTAATGTTTGCACACTACTATTTGGCGGTTGAAATAGGAGCTGCGGTGGCACCCACCCAGACGGTGTCTGGCAACAGAGACCTACCACCTGGTAAATGAAAATGTGTAAATTTTTGTGAAAATTAAATTGTAACCTATTAATGATATTTTTTTACCTTGTATGTACTTTGGAGCTTATCTATATAATCCATGAAGTGGGATTAAGTGATAATGGAGTTTATCTGTTCTTGAATACCATCTACGTTATGATCGAATGAGAACATGGAAGTTATATCTGAAGTATCCAATAATGTGAGAAAAATTTAAAAACCAAGCCTTATTGTATTTTATGTTAAAATTATTAAAACTGAGAAGATGTTTGTTCATTTAATCACGGTATTACGAGCTATTTCCATTTGTTTATATAAATTTTTTTTGTTCAACAATATAACTACCGTCTTATTCTGAGTGTGTTAGACAATATATTGAACAGAAAGTGTTGTACCTAAACCATTACTTCAGCAATTTTATGTCGGAACTTCTCTTACAGTTAAGAAGTTGAAAACTAAGCTGCATTCAACTGCACTTAAGTTCGTTACTTAGCTTGCTAATATAGCCAGCGGTCGGAATAGGACGTAATACCAGCTGCGACAACAAATGAACCAAGTTTAACTAAAAATAAAAGTCGAAAGACGGTATAACTTTTTTCTTTAAAGAAAATTATGTTTTTGTATATCAATAAAATATAGGCAATATCATAATTATATAATATTGATTTATATACGCATTCATATTGTTTTTAACACTTTTTGGAAGCATATATTTTCTTAGTTTACATTCAATGTGTAAGTGAATGTATGTAAAAAAAAGTTAGGATTATAATTTGTATTATCGACTGACTAGAGAATAGTAAATGTATTTTAAAGCCCCATTATTATTTAATTACTTTGACTTATGGGGGTGTCTATAGATTTTGTAAAACGATAGTAAAAATATAGTACGTTAATTAACAAAAACTTTCTACATAAATTAATATGAATTAGTTTCGCAGTGGCTTACATCAGGGAATAGCTACTTCGTGGAAAAAGTAAGGCGTAGCAAATTCATAATAACCACCTACTACTCAACAGAACTCGTACAAAGGTTTTAATTATCAAATATCAGATATCCAATATTAATAAAGAAGTAGGTATTTATTAAAATAGTATTAAAATTAAAAAGATCATGTACATACTGTATTAGTATTTTATTTACGTATTCGATTCAAATCTTACAGTAAACTAAACGAAAACAACCATGTCATTATTACATATAATTTTAGTAGACGATTTCGTGCAAAGAATTGACGTTATCTTATGTGAGAAACACAGCCATAGATTAATGCCTATTTATTATTACATAAAACTAATCAACGGCCAAGTTAAAAATAATAACATCAACATAAGCATTTCCAATACGTTCTCGTAGCAAATGAGACAATTCCGTTCGCGTAGTAAAATAAATGTCAGCGAGATATTACTTTATATTAGTAATATTGTAAAAACTTTTCAGGAGTATATTCACAATATTACCGAGAGTATTTTCAACAAATATCTATCTACTGATTAATTTTTAATATGTTATTAACAAACACCAAGTTGTTATTAAAATTAAGAGATGATTGATCTTTTTACATTTTACACTGATTTTCACTACAAAATATTATTTAAATTTGTTATAAAGTTTAAATATTTTTATTTCAAAGTTTATTAAAGTAACAGTAATAATTTTTTGTGACTAACATTTAAAATGTTAGGATTTATTCATTTTCACATATTTGTGTGCTCTTTTAGTGAAACTGAAAAAAATATTGGACATAGCAATAATCTAAACATTTATAGAATCTACGTTTTTATATTCAACTAATAAATAATAATTTATTTGAGCTCTTGTGAATCCTACTAGCCTTTATTGACCTAACTATATACTTAAACAATTTAAAAACATTGAGACTTTATTTTCGTTATTACACATGCTATTTAACAATATGGTGTAAGCTGCTTATATAATACAGTCTGATGTCAATCTTCGGCATGTAAAAAAAAATAATAAATTTAATTTTGACACTTTCACATCTCTAGACCTATCTATAATAATTATTAAACCAATATGTTTGATTTGTCAGTGAATATAATCTATATATCTTTATACATTTAATGTTTAAATTAGTACATAATGGCGTCATTTCTGTCGATGATCATCATTATCTACACTTACGTAACTAATATCACTGCATAATTATTTCAAACCGATCCTCATAAGCTCCTAATCGATGTATTAAATGTAAAACTATTTGCCAGCAACATAATCCCCATGTACAAATTGAATTTAGCTGCAATACCTGAAACAAAACATATAACGTAATATGTATAATATATTAACTCTCGACAAAATTTACTATAACGTGAAGTTTGCAAGTTCTTAAGCGATATATCAGATTAAATATTAAGCTAAATGTTCCTTTATTTTTATGGTTATAATTACTCATCGCCAATATTCATAAACTAGACTTAAAAAAATATTCATGGGTTCAAATAATTCTTTAGTGTTATTGTACCAAAACATTATGAATCAGTTCGAAGCAATGAAAAGTCTAACCGTAATAGTAACATTATAAATTGATGTAATTTTCTGGGATGTGAAATCATTTCAAACTGCATAACATGTAACCACATTAACAACCCACTTACAAGTCACAGTTATATGTTCACAACACAAGCCAAGTGCGGGTTGAGAAACGTATTCTCTACCCAAAGCTTATTTCTAATTAATCAGAATGCAAATGGAGATTAACAGATGATTTTTTTTTTAAAAACTTACCTGAATTTGACACGTATTTAGACAGTTGTGTGTGCGAATAGATGGTGACGATGGCCGCCGTATCGCGTACTACTGGTGGCTCAACTAATAATATCGCTTCGCAACGGACACGCAAAGCGCCGCTTGCTCCCGAAGGTACTGCCACTCGTAACACCCTCCACGATGCACGCAATCCACCCAGTTCCGGAGGACTTAATTCCGTTCGTTGCCAGACTTCAGGCTGCAAACAAATATTTATGATAAATAATGAACCCTGCAGATGATATGTGTTATAATAAAATGCAAGATATTTTGTGCACAAAAGCTGTAACACCGGTAGACTTGGTATTTATGTGATCTTTACTCAATACCTATTACATATAATATGAAAACTTATTAGAGCACTCTAATGGAATTAAACTTATATTGTTTTGCAAACAGTTTAGCTCCTTGTTCTTGATAAGAACAGCAAAGAAGTGAAACAACTTGCTTGCGTCAGTGTTTCCGAATATAACATCACTGAACACCAGGTGGTATCGTAGTCAAGCACAAAAAGTGTTAATATTCAATAAAACCAGCAGATTCGGAACAGCGTATAAAAATAAAACGGTCCCAACATATTTTCACCTTTTTCATTATGACAAGATAATATGTTAGCAGAATTCATGTCATGCCACATTCGGATTACGTCAAGTCTAATTTTTCACGCCTGTTGTTATTTCATGCGAACATTTCGAAAATATCCGCTTAAATTAACGGAAAGAGAATAAAAATTTCGCGAGGAAATAAGTCATAACATTTCGTAGATACAGTACCGTTCAATATGCTATAACGATCATGATTATGTTCATTAACCTTCATTAAATTAAACAAAAACATTTAAAAGACGTTTGATTTATAAGAGATTATTAAAACCTTTTTACATAAATTATTGGTTTTTAAATGAAATATTCTAGGACTTTTTAGATTAAATGATAATTAAATCACAATAATGAAATTACTATTTTTTTTGCAAAATACTTCTCCTAAAGTATGTTATTTATGTTATGTATCATATTCTCAGCTTTGTGAAAGTCTATTCTAAATCGGTTCTGCCGTTTTGTAGATGGACAAAATATATAATCAAAAAGATAATTGTTATAAACTTTTCGTTCTTAGTAATTGAAATATAAATTCAGCAAAAATCGGTTACCTTATTATTGAACAGAGACGCTTCAATTTAACTTTGCATCAAATGAATTCTATTACAACAGACACAGTGGGCACAGCGCAGACTATTTAGGTAATTGCTCATTCTCAATCACAATAATTGATAGTACCTAATCCAAGTAGATTGGATTCCTGATTCCATTACCGAAGCATGAGAGCAAACTGTTAAATCGAGTTAGCTATCTCCCCGCTGCAACTGGTCCGAAGTGATAATTGTACAAGATTGCTTACAAACCTTTTGCAGTTCGTTGTCAATGTACCAATTAATGTCGGACGGCGGAAGGGAATAGTCCGATGTGCAGTTTAACAGCAATTGCTCCCCCGGCTTCACCAGTTTTGGAGCTCCGATTATAATTGGATCCTTTTCTGGCATAGCTGCAGAGGAATTCATTATAATAATACGCAAAGGTGAAAGTTTAATTAAAAAAGCAAAAATTAACTCGTTAGCTTAGAATATCATCTCTGTTCTAATCCTTGGATAAAAGATACAATTGTCGGTCGGTTAAACAAAATTACAAAACATAAATATTGACTAAAATATTTACTTCCTGCTATCATTTATAAGAATCACAAATTTTTGCATTTTCTTATTTATTATTATATGTTAACGAACGTAGATAACAAGCGTTATTTTTTGAAGATGACAAGCAATTACTTTTTCGTTCATCGCTGTAATCAATTTTATCAAACGCTCCAATTTAATATTATATATAGAAATTCTGAAAACAGCCTTGCTGTGAACAAAGGTTTATAATATAGCGAACACAATTATATTATGTTTATCCAGTGAGAAAAGTATTTTTTAATGTACAAATTACGTAGATAATGAGTTATGGTAAAACCGATTCGAATACTGAGAACACTCTCTGATATTAAAACCAATTATAATTATATATCAATTATGAACAACAGATTCTTTCTTCTTTTATAAATTTGATTCCTAATAAATATTTTTTTTTCTATTCGTATATATGTCATTCAACGTAATTACCGACAACGGTCATGTGCTTAGTCTGCCTTGCTATTTGAAATTTAGGCCCCTCAGTTGACACCTCGCAAGTATACGCGGCTCGTGTTGCCAGTGGTGGTGGCATTACTTGCACCAGACACGAATCAATCTGACAGTCGCCGCCTTGCACCATTATCCCAGTAACATTGAATAACCGTATGGGAGGCTGAAACAGATTCAACAAATAATACAAAAGAGAATCAACAAAAATTACATATGAATTTACGAACACTTGTTATATTTTTGGAAAAAAAATCGCCTTTGTTATATTAAATAGATTAAGATTAATGATTACCCAAGTCCCTAAAAACAGCATAGAGTTTAGGATTGTCCTGAAAAAGGAACGTTACAATCTTAACGTCCCTGTTTCTGATGGCATATAAAGTATTAACCTAAAAAATATCGAAAGTGAAAGAAAATTCTAGTCTACAAGAAATGTATAAATTAAATATAAGATCATATAATTTTATAAAGAAAATAAGAATAAATTGTATTCAACAAAAATGTAATGAATTATGTACCTTTTGTGATGGATTATAGCGGAATATTTCATGGGTGTCTCTGTACCACTTTACAGAATGAAGTCTCTGGTCATTCATTTCAAAGTGACAACTAAGTTCAGCTGCTCGCCGCGGATCTGCATACAGCGGCACTTTTAATTGAGTGATTTTGTGCGCCGACGTCATCACTGTTGAGAAATTTTGATTAGTTTAAGTTCATGTCGAGAACGTTTGTTTTGATCTTTGTTGATACAGATTACTGCGTGGGTTTAGAAACCCTTGCTCGATGCATATAGAAGTCGGTATATAACAAATACTCTAGTAATCTTAATATTATTTTACACATAAATACGTAAATACTATTTATTATATTTCCTCATTACTGTCAATGTAATGAGCACTAACTAGTTTTATGTTGACATAAGATATATAAACAAATTAGTTTTTAACAGTCTTTGATCTCACACTCTTAAACATTTCTTTACATAGCCATCAGCAATAGAAGCGCAATAGAGTTACATCTATAATTTCTTCTTCTTCTAAGTCGTATTTCCTCATGACTGAGGGTCGTGGTCATCATGTTTTTATTGAAACACACGACGACTCTCTTGGCAGTTATAATGGAATGGTTTGCCATTGCCTTCTCCATTTCACATACTAGTCTGACCACTGATGGTCATGACATAGATATGCAAGTTTCCTCACGATGTTTTCCTTCACCGTCAAAGCACGTGATATTAGTTGGTGTTTTATGCTAACTGCACATAAATTGAAAAATTCATTGGTGCAGGCCGGATTCGAACCCGATACCTTCGCATTGGAAGGCCGGCGTTCAAACCACTAGGCTTTCACGGCTCAATTAATTAATCTATAATTTAGTTTACTGAAATTAAATGCCTCACACACAATATAATTTTCAGCGTTTGCCGGTAAACATTTATTCAATGGACTATATTTAACTGTAAAGAAACCGAAACCGATTACGTTAACAGTATGTTAACTCAAAAATAGTAATGAAGGTTGCGTTATATTTCAAAATATAACAGACAGTTTGTGAGCCGAAATTTGCCGGGTTTTATTCTTCGAAGCATCACACAAAGCTGCGGTTGGCGTCTCTAAGGAGCAAGTTTGTTAACTTTTATTTACGTTTGCGTAAATTGCGTGCGTCACACTGTTAGTAAGTTGTCCCTTAGGTCAAAAAATAATATTACCATGTAAAAACCATAACTTAATATACACAAAGGTGTGTTCACGTTTTGTCTTACTGAAATCTTTTATAATTTTTTAATAAATCTACTAAGACTATTTAACTAAAAAAAATATCAAAACTAAAGAAAACTGGTAATTTATTTTACATTTAATACCTAATGATTCGAAACTATAATTACATAAATATTATTTCTGTACAATATTTATCATTTTTACTTTTAACATTTCATAATATTTCACTGAAATTAATTATATTTTTTATAGTGTAGTGCTAAGTGTTGAATAATAAGTTAATAAGTGACAGCGTAGAACATGTGAAAAAAATGTAACATGTGTAAATATAGAGCATTTGTACGTTGCCAACAAGATAACTAAAGTAATGTACGGCGAGTTAGTTATAATTAAATACTCGGTTACATCACTTAACACAAAGCAGATGCTGCAAACTTACTTCATGATTAATATGTCGTTTTATTGATAGTTTTTCCAGCATAGATCTTTTTACATCACACTGTGCTTCAGACCTTAATCCAGGAATAGTTATACGGGCAGGTCGATCGATGAATTTGTATGGCCCGTGAACTTTATAGTATTTAATTGTTAATAGGCTAACACGATTATAATTCAGATAATAATGAAAAGCGCTCGTCTAGAATACGCAGGCTCTTATATGTATGACAATAAGAACACAGCAACGCTTTACTATCGGATATTAAACTACAAAGTTAGTTGCCAGCGAGGTGATTTAGATAAATCAACTAAACACGACATTTTGCGTTCACCAGAAATCGAACCAGGTGCCTCGTGTTACAAAGCAAGCGGTTAGAAGATGCATCGTAGAGGTATTTTATGAAATCAAAAATAGCTTAACGCTTTTAAATAAATAGATAAATTATAATCTGTTTCAGGAACAGAGTTTAGAGCAATACATGGATAAAATTGTTGTTTGTTAACGTGGTAATTCGTTTATGATCACCGTTTCCCAATAATAAAACATTAAAGTAAAATTGTATTAGATTAGCTAAGATTTTACGTCGGTAAAATATGTATATATTTAGATATGTTCAACGCTTTTATTGTATGAAGAATCTTTGTGTCTTTGCGGTTACATTCCAAGTCGACTGCGATCCGATCCGTGAATATTTGAGCAAATGTTTGCGGAACTTGATCACGCTTTACGCAAATGAGGGGCACCACAATGGATGCCGGTTGAATTTCTAACAAATTACGACACAATAATTACTTCCCACTTTCTAATATCAGTTCGAAACATAATACTTGTGAAAATTTGCAACATTTTTGGGCTGCCGCTTTTGACTTTAAGTAGCTTAATATTGACGTGCGTAATAAACTCTGACAGAAACTACGCGTGAGTAGACACATCAACTCTAATGGACATGTACAGTGAGTAGATGAAGGGTACCCAAGTGTTTTCGAGAGTAAATTCGAAGGTCGTCGAGGTCAAGGAAGACCAAATCTCGTTGGTTAAATAATGTAAAGCGAGACGTCAAATAAGTTATCATACAAATTTGAACGATTGTGGCTACGGTAAACCGAAGTGGAAAAAGTTACAAGTCCATGCGAAATACCACATAGAATTGCAAAACTAAAATAACATTTACTTTTAATTATTCACCTTTTTCTTGCCTTGTGATATAATATTCGACATTAAATCTTATAAATTATATCTACACTCTTAATAGTTATAGCATCGTAACTAATATTATAATTTAATTAATCTCCTAACATAAACAAAACATACTTATGATTATTTATAATAACAGTTATTTTAACTAATTTTAATATTATCCTTTTAATAATACCAATTTTTTTAAAAACGCACAAAATAAAATTCATAAGATAAAATAAACTTGAAGCGGCTAAACTGATTTTTAAGATCCTTATCGATTATTTTAAAGCATGAAAAATGGCTTAAAAATAGGATTATGTTTTTTTATAGAAAGGATAATCGAAATGAGGTGGACATCATCTAATGATAAGAGATATCTCTGTTATAATATTCAACTCGTCACATATTGCTTATAACCTGGAGATAATAGATATTGTTCGTTACTAGTATATTTACTAACTACAGCGTCTATTAAATCACAATACAGTAATGTTTGCAAAATTATATTAAGGGTAGAAATAGGGGATTAATACACTGACAAACATAAGTCACCACACCCCACATTTTGTGTCGTATTTAAAAATTACGAATTGTATCGTTTTATGTAATTCGAGGGACGTTAAATGGAAAATTAGAACTTATACCGGAAAATGGAAAATTTCCAACTGAAACGGTCGCGTGCAAAATGACTGTACATGACGAATAGACAAAGACAGTTATTCCCCCTACAGTAAACTACAAACACATTTATGTTCACTTTTATACCAATTACGAAATATGCGCATGTTTCAGCTAATTGTATACTAGAATAAGTAAGGATATGTTTCATTTTAGTTTTTTCTACTGCAAATGTATTTATTTATTCCAAACTAATTAACGTAAAAGCATGAAATAGTATCTAACAACTTAAACGTAGTTTATATTTGTGTCATTCAAAAAGATCACAAATATATGTGTGTAATCTATGAAGTAAACCATATATATACAGTGTTATATAGATTTAAATATATACATAAGTGTGGTATTAGTTTTCTTTAGAAGTTTGTTTTTGTGAACTAAAACCTTTTTATTTCATTAGAATAAATCAAACACCTATTACTTATATATAAACCTACAGATAGTGATTCTTTATTGGAGGAGGCCTGACGTCATTCAAGTTCAAAAGGTAGAAAGATCATCACAGTGCGTATTTCTAGGGCCAAAGAGTAGTTTATAAATATTACTGCGTTTGGTTTGAAATACGCTATATTTTGTACAATTACTGCGGTAAAGAGACTTAAGACCTTACGTCGTAAAACACCCAGTTCTATAGCACACGTCTTTGAGCAGTGTAAACATCCGAACTAAGACGATATTTTAACAAGCAGGCTAATCGTTTACCACCCAGGTCAATGCCCTACTTGTCTCGACGATTAGTTGAATAAAGAAATAATTTTACCAAGTTGTTCTACTTAGAATAAATCAGCGTCAGCTGACGTCAGTAATCATTATTTTACATAGATCGCGCTTGACATAGTTATTGAAGAGTTTTTTGTTTAATCAACCCTTTCATTATAACTTCTCATTAAGATAAGTGTCAAGTGCGTATTGCAATTACAATATATTCAGTGCAAAAGAAAATATAATGTTTTGTGATAGTTATGATAACCTTTAATTAAGAGGCAACCCAAATCAAAATGAACAAAAGGTCTCTTTAGATATCTTAAAAGGACGTGTATAAAACAAACAGAATACGTTAGCTAACACAGACAAAACCAACTTGAAAGGCTGAATACTATTTTTTCTTCTGTACACGACTTGTTTTTCTAATTGGAATTTCATTCAATTTAGGCATTTTTCTTCATCTTCTATGAAACTATGTACTTTGTAATAATTTGTCGGACATTTGATATACTTACAGATAAATAATAATAAGAAATTGTACTGCTTACATTTCTAAATATTACGAGGCCTTTGTTTTGCAGTAGACGTCAAGAGGTTGAAATGATACTGACAATGATGACACACAAATAAATAATCCAGACATTGAACTCACTATCTCTCAGGTTCCGAATATTAAAAACAGAATAAACAAATCTAGGCAAATAGTACGTAGACAATAACGAATGAAATACTTTTTCTCGTTTTATTGTAAAACAAAGAAAGTTACACAAAGCGACATAAATAGCAACTAGATAGAATTATCGCATAACCTGGCCGGGTTCCAGCATCCCAAGTATCAAATTGTCATGGCAATAACTTTTACACACGTCCTGATTTCTTTTGTTTAACATATAACAGAAGAAGCAATATGAAATGTTGTGCAAACATGAATATATTTAACTGTGAACTTTCTTAAACTTTATGCCGTTGTACAATACGACAATAAGTGAGTCTGTGTACAAGTATTCAACTGCGTAAATTTCTATAAATACTCTTTACGGCGATAAGAAATGAATGTGAATGTATATATAAATGTACCGGTCGTCTGTAGCCGGAAACCGTATATATAGGTATTAACATTAGCATCTTTATTTGCTGTGAAGCAATAATGTGTAAATTTTAGTAAGTCACGGTTGTAGGTAGTAAACTCACTAGGTAACGAGATTCCCATCTTACGCAGCAAGACGACACGCATTTTATGGTGCTTTGTAAACATCTTAACCAACGCTTCATTGTTATGAGAAAGAGCATAGTTTATCTCAACAGTGAATGTCCACGTTCCATCTCTGTATAAAAAAAATTAGAAACTTTTTAGTATCAAAAACTGCACTATCTTCACTTTATGAAAAATTTGATTATTGAATATTGTTAGTATGTTTCTTTGGCTATCTATACTGGTCTCATGAAATAACTTCTGTAGTTAAATAGGTAAAATAGTTCATATATCCATAACGTTCATATCTGTGATTAAAAAGAAGATCAGAAATGAATGAAACCAAGGTCAGAAATTGTATGCAGACTAAAGTCACGGTATCGGAAAGGTTTTAATTAAAAAGGTTTTATAATGAAGCGTTAACAGCAAAGCTCGACTGTTTGATTCGCGATCTGACGATGATTGTTAGTCAAAATCAAAGCAAGCTTCAATTTTAATTAAAAAATACATGTGTGGCTCTACAATTTAAATTCATAATAACAAAATTTGGCGACGATGAAAAACGTTTGTGAAAAGAAATTGTGCGCTTTTAGATCTTAAACCTCTTTGATTCAGTAATTTTACTAGCTAGAGCGTCCTCCAAAATGAAACAAAGTAATTTTTCTGCACTACTTTTTAGCGCTAGGAGTGAAAGCGAAATAAATATAAAGTATAAAATTTTTTGTTAAACGTAAAAAGTGTTAAATTTATTAAATATGTTATATACAACGACGCAAGGTTTAAATCCTTCTTCATTGTGTTGGTAAATAGTTACGTTGGTAGTTGAACTGTAGTGTGAATTAAAATATTACCGTGAGGTTAAACTGAATGTTTACTTTGCATGTTGTTCGATACGTTGTTTTAGACGGAGGTATTGTATATGAATATGCTAATTTATAATATACTGAGTGGTTTGGTCTTGCTTCGAGAGAAGTTGTTGCTTAATAAAATGAATCATGAAAGTTGTATACTTGTTTTGACTAGTGCGCTTTACCAACTAGACTACATCTTCATTTACCATCAGATGGAATCTTACTGGTTTATATAAAAAGTAACACGAACTATTAAACATGTGTGATTCATTTTCTAATTTTTTTTAATTGACAAAACGAACCTGACCTGGAACAAGAACACAGTAATTTTTGGACTATACTGTCAGGAGGTAAAAATTGGCATTGTGATATTAGTTACTATCCAGAGATTAGTAAGTAGTAACTCTTCGGTAGTAGTAAGACTGACTCTGGAATTTATCTGCAGGTGATCTATTGTAATTATATTTTAACGGGGTGTAAGAGACGAATTCTATAACTATAACTTACAAAAAATTCTGATTTTCTTAATTCTAGTTTGTGTTGTCTTTAAAACTATGAAAATTATCTCTTTTCCTTAAAACTAGAAAATGGGAACGATTGACTTTACATCCGCTAATATCTGTTAGAACTAAGAACTTGTCTCAGTTGCTATTTTTCTAGTTTATATATTATCTATAGTTATTTGTTTAAAGGTCATGTATAATCTGTGAAGATAAGAAGAATAATATATTTAATTTATTATACTGTGCTAAAGTTAATCTGGTTTGAAAAACAAAATGTTATTTTGTTATACAATTGAACTTTAAAAATTAACAGTTTTCCTATTTCCGTTTTTACAGAACATTCGATAACTGACAGTGAATTTGTTTTTAAATTTAAACTATCCACCAGCGATCAGATTTCAAAGCAGTTAGAACTGTATGGTGATAAAAATAATCGCTATAATACAGCACAATCGTTGACTGGAAATCTGCCAGAGCATTGCAGCGTGCGAGAAGCGGATGATGTGGTTTCCTATATACCTTACGCTTCAATGGAATTAACAATTTCCCATAGTGGAGTGAGCATGACAGAGTGACGTCACTGTCACATGCGGTACGGTTCTTTAAACCCCGAAACCAAAAGAAGAGTGTTAGAAGTTTTACACGTGTTTTTGTGATAACTTTTTTCTTATCCGACATTCTAGTTTTTTATTTATTCATCGAAGCAATAGAATGTTTACACGGTGGTAAGGTATAAGCCTTCACGTAACAATGAAGCGTTAGTTAGGATGGTATACACTGCACAACAATGTACTCATCGCCTTGACACTAGTTTTTTTTAAAGGTGATTGTAGTTTTAATTTAATTGTAAATAACTATTATTTTTGTTATACAAATGATTGTTTTAGATATCATTATGTTCATACCGAATGTTCAATTCAATCTCCCTTGGGTCCTCTTTTGGGGTTCGCAGCTATGGTAAACAATTAAACGAATTTGGGAATGCTAAACTATCATAATGTGATCTATTAGCATATGCTTTTCGTTATCGTATACCTACATATTTGTATATGATAAATATATTATAGATCTTTGTGATCACAATGTTATGATATAAAACACATTGATTATATTTGTCGGATACTCATTAAGTCGCACTGTACAAAAATAATTATCTATTTGACCTAGCCTCGATGTGATATGTTTTATCATTGTTATTGTATTTTTATTAGTCGATTTAGGTCATAGTCCCCGGCATCTTAGAATCACTTAGGTAATTAGGTTAGTATAGTACTAATATCCTTCTCATACTGTAACTAATATCCTTCAGTAGTCACTTTCTCTCCTTTACAAATAAATTTAATTATTTACTCGTTATTTCATTTAAAAATTAGTCTTTCACTCGCTTTAATTGTAGTTATAAAGTCTAATATCATTTGTAAAACGCATAAAGAGTTATTGTCCGTCAGTATAGGCGTCAAGAACTTGGTATTTACGGACAGTAATCCCAGTGTCGAAGCAAATATCTGTGGCTTACACTTCGCAAATATTTGTCCTAGGATCGAACGGACAATACTTGAACAACTTATTGTGGTAAGCCAACAGAGCGAAATTATTATAGACAGTTGAAAATTTACACGTTAAACTATGGAAACCTGATAAATTTATAAAATCAATTTAATTTTTGAAATCGTTATTATATCAAAAATTCATTAGTCTATACAGTATATATACGTAAAGTAAATTGTTAATGTTTTTTTTTAATGTTTTAGTAATTTATACAATGGCGATCCGACATTTTGACTAAAACGTTAGAATTAAAATTAATTATCTTAAAAATAACGTTCCGTTGTCTTCATTGTAAATGAATTTTTTATTCTTGTTTCTAAGGTAAGTACTGTACAATTACATTAATACCTACAGCGAACATCCGCGTCTGTAGCAGCAGCCGACTCATCTTCCGACCTTATCGCATTAGTGTCACTTCGGCGAAGACAAATCTTGTTCAATATATTCCGAGCACTTGTTCGTAGTTATATTAAAAATATGATCGCAAGACATCATTTTAAACTATCTTTAACCGCAGAAAAACTTAAACCTCATCTCTCCGAACGTTTTTGGCTACAACCGTGTTTATTTTTAACAGAAATTAGTCGAGGTTGGATAATAATAGAACATAGATACCTGGTAATAGTTGATATGCTGTATAGAAACGTTCAGAATATTTACACAGAACTGTGTGACATTGATACACTTAATCTTATTAGCCTAGTAATTAAACTACCTTTGAAAACCGATTCAATTATTTGTGGGGTATTGCTTAGCGGCTGTGATTAAAGTATCGAAGGCTGCTTATATAAAGGGCTTCTAACAAAGAAGAGCTAGCTTAGTTAACAACAAACTAGGTCGTCATGAAACAATCAAGAATAAAGAGCCGAAAGGAGGTAACTGCTTTCTTAGTATCCACGTATTTAAGACATAAAAATCGAGATAAAAATTACTTTGGTGGTTGTTGCCAAAATTGTCATTCGTTTGAATTGTGAATTGGTGAACGCAGTAAGTAAAGGTCATAGGTAAAGCTACTACCCTTTTCCCGGAGTTGTTTTCTCTTATTTTCTTTTTATGACATTCCATAGGTAAAATGTCGATTGGAATGTTATAACCCGTATCCTATACGTCAACAACCTACATTAAATAATATCAATAGAATACCAACGTAAATACTATATACAACTACGATTACTCCTAGTCGTTTACTATACATATTATATGTATATATTAAGAACCAAGCACAAATTCTTATCATCTTAAAGGTTGATATTTAAATAATATAATTACATTACTGCACACAACATAAACCACTTATCTTGTTTTAAAAAACTATTATCAAAATGTGTCTTGTTTTAGTTAATAGGTAAACAATGTTTAACTATTATATTAGGTATTATTTGTCCATTATATTAATTTTACTTTATTAAAATTATTCATAGTTTTGTTATATATACAAACAAAAAGGGACATGCTCTCTAAATAATAAATAATACATATGTAGTTGC
Organism: Byasa hedistus; assembly: GCA_029286795.1. Taxonomy (NCBI): domain Eukaryota; kingdom Metazoa; phylum Arthropoda; class Insecta; order Lepidoptera; family Papilionidae; genus Byasa; species Byasa hedistus. The sequence continues at coordinate 5,788,681 of JAGSMW010000001.1, forward strand.
TAAATATTATAATAGTGTATGGAAACGTCATATTCAATGGATAATTGAAAGAAAAATATGAAAATAATAAGTAAAAATAGTTTAAATACATCTAAACAGCGTCGTACCGTATTAACAAAATTTTGTTATAGCATTATTTTTAAAATCTATACAGTGTTCGTCTATTCCGGAATATATATTAACTTTTTAATAAAGAGAAACCATAAAAAATCACTGAATTGCCCATTTATTTATCATTTTTTATGTTAAGTTTTCTAACACATTTTTATTTTATAGTAAATATTATAGAATTTGTTTAACGAAGCTTTGATAAAAAAAATCTAAGTAGTGTATATTATCTGTTAGTAATATGAAGAGAAAAGCGATATAAATTATTTTATTAGCAAGGACCTAGAAATGTAAATAAATAATTTACTTACCACATAAAGCCATTAAAGGTAAAAGCTTCATTTTGTAATAATATTCTTTTTTACATAATACTGTTTTTAAATATTTCACTGACACTTTCGGCCCCAGAAAAGTTTTATCATCACGTTAAATACATCACTGTGGTGACAATTGTCTTTACTTCACAATAAAAGTTTGTTGCAGGCAATATCAATAAATTATAGTTAGAAAAATGGCGAATTTAAAACAAATTTTCACAAATGTATTTATACGAAATAGTTGTTGATTTCAAGTGTGGTTATAGTTTACAAGTAACCGTACGCGATCGTAATCCAGAACTGAATAGAGGTACCGCCGGCAGAGCGTTGTTCTCGCTCGGGAACTGTCCGCCGAATGTCCTTGGATTTCCCGCTAGGGCTCCGTCATGCGCACTATCGACTCCCCGAAAGGGTCCTTAGTGGATTAAGTTTTTAAACTTTGACAATTGATAAAATGAGATCGAGTTTGTTAAGGTGAAAACGTTAAGTGGAAAGTTGCAAATAAAGCGTTCTCTCGCCGACCCACATTTAAATGTTCCTACGGTTTAGACGTTTTGTTCGTGGAAACTTTTTTGCTTTAGAGGCGCGCGGTTAAGTAGAATACTTGACGCCGTTATAAATTAAATTTAAGAACAGTTCATTTTTTCAGATTTGTTTTACGCGGTGTATATTATATAATAATTTTAATTATTAAACATTCTGTATAGTTATATTTCAGTACTCGGAACTACAATATCTAACATAATTTTATTTGAAGATAACATAACCAATTTTGGTAATCGTTGCACTTAAAGTGATTTATTTCTACAACGTTGTACAAGGGCAATTAACAGAGTACATTACTTGATTGCAGTGAGAACTTTGGCGGTCGCGTACCTGTGGACAAGTTCTGGAAGGGCTCCCACAAGGTAGACAGAAATTCTGGTGAAGGTCGCGGGAAGCTGGCGGTGCCGTTCGCCGTGGAAATTTTTGGGAGAGGCCTGTGTCCAACAGTGGATGTATATCGAATGATGATGTTGAAAGGTTGAAACAATACTAATAAATTCATTGTTTTGATTTGTATGAGCAAATAAAATTTTGTAACTAGTTCGTAACTATTTGTTATTGAGTTCAAGTGTTACTTCAACGTCGATAAAAAGATGTTTTTTTTTTACATAACAATTAACAATGTCTGACTCCTGTATATGAAATTTAATTGATCCATTGTTGCTTTGTTGCTCGTGTCTAAGTACGTAGTTTCGTAGTTCAGAATTGGGACTCACACAATAACACGTGCAGTCATTTACGTTTTAATGAGAGCTTATAACAGAAAGTATCGTTATTAAACCCATATTAGCCTATCTTCAGCGCGGATATTGCCATTTGAGTAACATTGCATAACAAGTACGCTCAGCAGAATGGTTATAACCAAAAAGTGGTAAAGTTAAATCATCTTACACTACGGTCCAATTGCAACTTTGTACACAGTTAAAAAAAGATGATGAAGTTTTTTTAAAAATTAACTCTTTTATTAGTAACTAACTTTAGGAGAGATGATGCCGGATGAGGACGGCCTGGGACATTTTTTGTATTTTTAGTGTACACCCTTTTTTTATTATAAGTTTTTGGTTTGTATACAAAATATTACGGTATTAATTTTCATTTATTCACGAATAGATTAAAAAGTGCCGTTATCTAAGTATTAAAAAATTCTGGATTTTAAAGAAATAATTAATAATAACTTTAGGAGAAGATTTTCAATTCGTTGGTAATCTTTTTTCATCTCCATTTTTATGTTTAATCGCCATAACGTACGATTCTTCTTTTCCGGAACTATAAGTCTCATTGTTGGTCAATAAAACACATCTTCAAACCAAAAGGTGGCAAATTTAAAGGTGGAAAACCTTTTAATTTATGTTTAAGGTAAGGAGAAAAAAAAAAGAAACTATATCTTAATTTATAAGTTAAAAAAGTGTATTCGAATTAATAACAGACTAACGTCAATTTTAACAATATCATGAGTCAAGTACTAAGTAAAGTTACTCTCGTTAAACAATACAAAGTCAGGTCTAGACGATTAATTATGTTAGAGCTATATTTAATTAAGTTGTGAAAATTGTAAACCCTTGTTACTTGAAGTTCAGCTCGCGTTTGTTGTCTTAATTTTATTATCATTATTTGCAAAAAAAATTAAATACTCTTAGCCTAACTGACAATGTTTTAAATTTTTGATTTACAGAAACTGACATCTACAAGGAACAAAGTTACGATTACTCCTGATTTTAATTACTATTAAATATAACTATGTTGGTTACTACAGCAAGAATCAGAAATTATCACTTGTTTGTTGGACCTCTGCGAACTTATCACACAAACTTATGACCCGTGGATAATTAAGACGCAAATTCAATGCAGAGTGATGCCGAGTTTCTGTTCATTACAATATAAAGTTGATTATTTTAATTAGAGTTATTTCTGACTTATGTTTTAGTAATTATTCTTAATAATATACCAAATATAATCTCGTAACGTAAACTCTCGTCGCCTTTTTTATGGTAATGTGAAAGGATGGAAGAATTAGCTCTTTGCAAAATATCTTCTTTTTATTTCTTTCGATGGTTGTCCCACTTTGATGTCCCGGTTACCCTTTACACTATGCCTAAGCAAGTAGAAAACTGCTCTAGGTAAAACTCACACTACATATAAGATAGTCGCTGAAATGAATGTAGTTAACAGGTGTTAACTACATTCATTTCAGCGACCTAGGTAGGTTTTTTTTGTGCAGAAAAATGGTAATAAATAAGACTTTACTAATTCTTTACTTTTTTAACTTTATTACTTTTGATTATTAACATTAAATTGAATGGCTAACTTTATAAGACATCATAAGCATTACATAAAGTATTTATAATCGCTTCTATCTCCCAAACGGTAAAAGGTTTTTAAGGTTCGTCGCCTTATCACAAATCTTTTACGATGGAGGCGTCAGCGTTAAGCGTTATCAATACCAAGTTTGTAAAACGATATCCTGGATAAAATTTTCACACAAACTCCTTTTTTTAATCCTTGCCATATCCAGGGAATTTTATAAATATAATGGAGAAACTTATATTTATAACTTTGTCGTATTATCGTGAGTGTAGCCTTCCATTGTCGAGATTGTAAAATGTCTTAATACGAGGAGCACAATTTGGTGCGGTGCATAACATTCTCACCAGCGCCACGTTATTATGAGAAGGCATATCACGCAGCATCAAGTATACGGATCGCTTGTCTCTACATATAAAACAAAAAATCATAAGTAAAAAAAATACTTTGCTTATCCTATGAATATAGACTACACTATAATGCTATTAGCAATCTAGAAGAAAATATGTTTTTTTTTTTTGTATTTTTAGTGTACACCCTTTTTTTATTATAAGTTTTTGGTTTGTATACAAAATATTACGGTATTAATTTTCATTTATTCACGAATAGATTAAAAAGTGCCGTTATCTAAGTATTAAAAAATTCTGGATTTTAAAGAAATAATTAATAATAACTTTAGGAGAAGATTTTCAATTCGTTGGTAATCTTTTTTCATCTCCATTTTTATGTTTAATCGCCATAACGTACGATTCTTCTTTTCCGGAACTATAAGTCTCATTGTTGGTCAATAAAACACATCTTCAAACCAAAAGGTGGCAAATTTAAAGGTGGAAAACCTTTTAATTTATGTTTAAGGTAAGGAGAAAAAAAAAGAAACTATATCTTAATTTATAAGTTAAAAAAGTGTATTCGAATTAATAACAGACTAACGTCAATTTTAACAATATCATGAGTCAAGTACTAAGTAAAGTTACTCCCGTTAAACAATACAAAGTCAGGTCTAGACGATTAATTATGTTAGAGCTATATTTAATTAAGTTGTGAAAATTGTAAACCCTTGTTACTTGAAGTTCAGCTCGCGTTTGTTGTCTTAATTTTATTATCATTATTTGCAAAAAAAAATAAATACTCTTAGCCTAACTGACAATGTTTTAAGTTTTTGATTTACAGAAACTGACATCTACAAGGAACAAAGTTGCGATTACTCCTGATTTTAATTACTATTAAATATAACTATGTTGGTTACTACAGCAAGAATCAGAAATTATCACTTGTTTGTTGGACCTCTGCGAACTTATCACACAAACTTATGACCCGTGGATAATTAAGACGCAAATTCAATGCAGAGTGATGCCGAGTTTCTGTTCATTACAATATAAAGTTGATTATTTTAATTAGAGTTATTTCTGACTTATGTTTTAGTAATTATTCTTAATAATATACCAAATATAATCTCGTAACGTAAACTCTCGTCGCCTTTTTTATGGTAATGTGAAAGGATGGAAGAATTAGCTCTTTGCAAAATATCTTCTTTTTATTTCTTTCGATGGTTGTCCCACTTTGTTGTCCCGGTTACCCTTTACACTACGCCTAAGCAAGTAGAAAACTGCTCTAGGTAAAACTCACACTACATATAAGATAGTCGCTGAAATGAATGTAGTTAACAGGTGTTAACTACATTCATTTCAGCGACCTAGGTAGGTTTTTTTTGTGCAGAAAAATGGTAATAAATAAGACTTTACTAATTCTTTACTTTTTTAACTTTATTACTTTTGATTATTAACATTAAATTGAATGGCTAACTTTATAAGACAGCATAAGCATTACATAAAGTATTTATAATCGCTTCTATCTCCCAAACGGTAAAAGGTTTTTAAGGTTCGTCGCCTTATCACAAATCTTTTACGATGGAGGCGTCAGCGTTAAGCGTTGTCAATACCAAGTTTGTAAAACGATATCCTGGATAAAATTTTCACACAAACTCCTTTTTTTAATCCTTGCCATATCCAGGGAATTTTATAAATATAATGGAGAAACTTATATTTATAACTTTGTCGTATTATCGTGAGTGTAGCCTTCCATTGTCGAGATTGTAAAATGTCTTAATACGAGGAGCACAATTTGGTGCGGTGCATAACATTCAGCATGATGCAGGCATATCACGCAGCATCAAGTATACGGATCGCTTGTCTTTACATATAAAACAAAAAATCATAAGTTAAAAAAATACTTTGCTTATCCTATGAATATAGACTACACTATAATGCTATTAGCAATCTAGAAGAAAATATTTTTTATAGCAAAAATACGGTATGCAGCTAAACTTACCAACAACACTGGTAAGTTACTCCGGTAACAATACCAGTGGTTAGGTCTCTGTTGGCGGAGTGCGTCTAGGTAGGTACTACCGCATCTTTTATTTCAGCAGCCAAATAGTAGTGCATAAACATTACTATTATTCGATTTACAGGACGCTGTAAGCTAGAGAAGTTACTGGAGTAACGAGACTTAGCGGTTTATGTCTCAAGGCGACGAACGCAATGTGGTGCAGTGTATACCATCTTAACAAGCGACACGTTGTTATGGGGTATCAGCTACCATCAAGTGAACGCCGCGCTTGTCTCGTCGCCTCAACGGCTAAAAAAAAACTAATATCTGACATACCTTAACACTATGACAGTGATAGCGAAATACTGATTGGACATTTTCATTCTTCAAAATCAATCAAGAAATTGAAGTTATTATAACATTAAATTGAATGGCTAACTTTATAAGACAGCATAAGCATTACATAAAGTATTTATAATCGCTTCTATCTCCCAAACGGTAAAAGGTTTTTAAGGTTCGTCGCCTTATCACAAATCTTTTACGATGGAGGCGTCAGCGTTAAGCGTTGTCAATACCAAGTTTGTAAAACGATATCCTGGATAAAATTTTCACACAAACTCCTTTTTTTAATCCTTGCCATATCCAGGGAATTTTATAAATATAATGGAGAAACTTATATTTATAACTTTGTCGTATTATCGTGAGTGTAGCCTTCCATTGTCGAGATTGTAAAATGTCTTAATACGAGGAGCACAATTTGGTGCGGTGCATAACATTCTCACCAGCGCCACGTTATTATGAGAAGGCATATCACGCAGCATCAAGTATACGGATCGCTTGTCTCTACATATAAAACAAAAAATCATAAGTTAAAAAAATACTTTGCTTATCCTATGAATATAGACTACACTATAATGCTATTAGCAATCTAGAAGAAAATATTTTTTATAGCAAAAATACGGTATGCAGCTAAACTTACCAACAACACTGGTAAGTTACTCCAGTAACAATACCAGTGGTTAGGTCTCTGTTGGCGGAGTGCGTCTAGGTAGGTACTACCGCATCTTTTATTTCAGCAGCCAAATAGTAGTGCATAAATATTACTATTATTCGATTTACAGGACGCTGTAAGCTAGAGAAGTTACTGGAGTAACGAGACTTAGCGGTTTATGTCTCAAGGCGACGAACGCAATGTGGTGCAGTGTATACCATCTTAACAAGCGACACGTTGTTATGGGGTATCAGCTACCATCAAGTGAACGCCGCGCTTGTCTCCTCGCCTCAACGGCTAAAAAAAAACTAATGTCTGACATACCTTAACACTATGACAGTGTTAGCGAAATACTGATTGGACATTTTCATTCTTCAAAATCAATCAAGAAATTGAAGTTATTATAACATTGTATGTAACATAAAAACGTTTAGAACACAAATGAACTGTAACATTTTGGACGAATTAGAAATAAAAGGCGAGGCAAATGAATCATTAGTCCTAAGCCAATATTAGCTGGCTTTGTTTAAAGACCAACATTAGGGTAAAATATACCATTGAGGGTAGTGGTTAACATCGAATGACTGAGTTTGTGTTTCACTTCAAGCAAACGTTCTTCCATTTTGTAATAGATTGATGCTAAGGAAATGTTTGCTAGGTAAATATTTACCGAGAGTCGTATAACATTAAAGTTAAAAGTTTGTTTTTACTCCAAATATTTGACTTTATTATATGATTCTGGAAAAACGTAAAAAAAATTGTAATTAATTTAATAGTTACCAAACGCGGTAAGTGAACTCGGCTGCGAGATTTTGTTTAAATTTCCGTCATAATTATGAACCTGACTACTTTCCAGTTTAAAGAAATAGTATTCATCATAAATATATTCAGTTACTGTAAAAATCCTAATTAGAGCTAGAGACAGACAACATTAAATCAACATTCTGCTCATCTAGTCGTTTTGTTTAATAAAAAACAACTAATTCGACTAATATTTTTTAATCTTTGGCGAACACTAATTACAAAAAATGATGATTAGCATTGTATTCTAACTGGATTAAGTAACGCAGGATACAAACACGAATAGCGGCGAGAATTTGTCAAGAGTTTACTTAAAGCGAAGTTAATGATTCGAGTTTACGATAATATTAATGCCGGAAATGTTTAAGGCTTTCACTTGCTTAAAAATTCCTTTGTCTATTCTATATTAGTCAAAAAAAAATATTATTAACAGTACCGCTTTTTAAAGAATATCTTATCATTTAAATAGATGTGTCCCCCTGAAGTACTTTGTTTAGGTTCTTCCTAGTTTTATCGGGGGTGACCAGGCGACGGCTTTTTAACTTTACCGCTACAAGACGGAAACCAAGGGATCAATAAGTTTGTTTCAAAGCCTTATTAACTCTACAACATCATTTGATTGTATCCTAGCTTTGTGATTAGATATATAATAATAACAACGTATTAACTGTTTCAGTAATTTAATCATATAGATAATAACTAATACGATAGTTAAATTTACAGACTGTTAAAGTAAAGAACCGGAAGTGTTATGATGATGTGTTTGTTCAAAATAATACATTATTGCAACAGTTCTTATTGCATGTCCCGATTAGTAGAAGTATCCGTTTACAAAAAAATAATGATGCAAATTCTGTACAGGTGAATTTGGTAGTAAAAAAGTGTATCTACAGCGCTTTATGTCATTGTGAATAGTTAGTAATAAATAGCAATACTTTAAATAGTTATTCAAAACAGCAACATCTTCAATTGTGTAACTGTTATCGAATATTTCATTTGCTGTTCTCTATTTCCGGTAACCGTCTGGGTAGGTACCACCGCGGCGGCAATTTTAGCTTGTTTCAAGTGCAATTACCGAAGTAGTAAAACTTAACATCTGTCAAAACATGCCGATACCTAGTACTCCACTCATAAATATATTGCACGTATACATAAATATCCATATAGCCGTAGAAGGTTATGACTGAAACGTAATGGCAAATTATCGATCCAGAAGTAAACCAGCCGTTATATAAAACACAATTGTGTTTTCCTTTAATTACTACAATGAACATTTTAAAATATACAAATTTTTCATAATACGAAATAGTAGTTATAAATATTAAAAGATAGTATTGCCATTAATGTCCTGAAAATATGATAAAAACTTGATGGGATGAAATAAATTATTCACCTAATTATTTCGATGAAGATCAAACAAATGGGCCTTAATTAAGGAATTAATTTTGTTAATTTTAAAAACTCATCGCTGAAGCTTAATTAACATCTTCATTAATAAACTTCTTAATTAGTATTGTTTGTTGCCTTAAAAATATTACTGAGAATTGAACGTAAATTAATATTTAATACTATTTCGTTAACAAATTTCATCAATGATGGAGTAAATTGATCATGTACTAGATGGATTATAATTTATATATAACAGATAGTAAATATTCAAAACCACAGTAAGGAAGTCTATTTCCGATATCGAAGTTAAAAACTTTATCGGAGAAATTTCAATAGTTTGCTTGTGTATATGTTAGTACCTGCTTTAGACTACTTGAAATCGATTTCAAAATGTACAAATTTATTGTGAGAAGCCTTTAACACAAATTATTATATAATACGTCTACCTGCATATGACCAGCGTTGTGGAGAAAAAGACTTCTCCACCACTCACCTTGTTAGAGTCGTAGTGGGAACAGTTAAAGGGGTTATTAATATATTTTAGAATGAAAAAAAGCATTGTTATGACTGCCGTTTTCTGAAATATTGTATAAAATAAATGAGAATAATATTGAGCGATAATAACTGTTTAAGCTTTATTAAAAAAGTGTAGTTCGCTAATTTATTAAAAGGTTCTCTGTGAGGTGCAAATATGTGATGTAATGTAAATAATTCATTCAGCCGATAATGTCATCTGTATAAACAATGAATTAATCGACTTCATAAATTCCATTAGTTCCATACAATTTCCAATGACCATAAACTTTTCATACAAAAGGATTTAAATTGCAACTTCGATTGGTTTGTAGCAAATACGGACCGCTGTCCAAAGTTCGGTTTGAAATCGTATTTTCAACAAACAAAGAGGCGCATCTTTTCTATTTATTCCGATGGTCACTTTGTAAACTGTAAATAGCTTTTTCAGAGTTACAACGAATCTGAATTTATAAGTAAAGAGATTTTTCCTATATACCTTTCAATTTTAAACACCTAGAATTATGAAATGAAACCTATAAAAGTTTTACATACACATCTCTAGAGAACAAAACTTGTAAGCACATTTGGAATACAAACCGAAATAACAGCTCCGGTATCCAGCATGTAGTATTTTCGTGCATAAATGCATGAATGCCGGTAAATTTAGTTAAATAAATTCATACGGCGGAATCCCTACGCGTCTGTTCTCAACTAGACTGCATATAAATGGAAAAAGTATTATATACATTCAGTTCTCTTTAGAAGGACCAATAAATAATAATACATATGAGAAAAGAGTTAATTAGATTTCATAGTTTTGCATTTGTTACATCAATATGACTCGGAACTTTTTGGCCACCTCTATCGGCTATAAACATCCAAGTCTTATTTCGCAAATTTTCGGTCGATATGGTTTATATAAAAGGATATAGATAAATAATTATTTTCTCTTTATAAATTGATTACATACCGTAAATACACTTATTATTTAGTCCTCAGCTTAGATAAGGAAAGCATCTAAAAAGCGAAACATATTACACACAATTCAACAGTTGCCAAACATTAATAAAAATAATATTCAGGATAGCTATGAAGAATTATGAATATTATAATAATTTTTCTTTTTATGATATCAACTAATCTATATACAATACTATAAATTGTAGTTGATAACAAACAAACAAAACTCTTCTAATAATTTAGTTATGAATTCGATAATAGTTTAGACGTTCAAGTATCAAAATTATAAGCCTATAATATTAACATAATGGACTTTGTGGTTTAGGTAATTACTTGTTGATTATACCTAATGTTTAGTTTATAAATTAATTAGCGGAGAACGGATTAAACTTTAACACATACATCTATATCTACTATGACAAACAGTACATGCGGTAGAATTTTTTTCCAGATGCGATAATTATACTTGTATAACTAAGTCTTTGATTTTAATTTACTACGATACCTTTGTACGTAGTTATTTATAGATATTCAAATGAAGTAGAAACAAAATTTAAATGAACAAATATTGAACAATGATGATAACTATTCTATTGTAACTATTTTATTATAGTTAATACCTTTTGGCATGAATTTGAAAGTATAATTAATTCTGAACAAAAGGTGTGTTTTCAAAAGAAATTGTTACAATATTTTTTCATTGATTCCAAAACATTTTTCTATAATTTTCTAATCTAATCTATGACGTCAAATAACTAATGTCCAAAATCGAATCTCTCTGTAAATGTTGTCGTACATGAAACGCTTTAAATTGTCAACCACTTTCTTGTTCTGTGTTATAAATAATCAACTCGCGATGCAAGTAAGTTAGGGAGCTTACATTTCCACCTTCGCGAAGTTTCATTTGTACCTGTTACGTTTGATTCAATATGTTCGCTAAAGTTCGCTGGGACCTAGTTCGTTAGTTGCCACCGCAGAATAGTAGTCTCCTATACATCACTTTTTATATAATACGAATTGTCTAAAAGTAGTCAAACGTTTAGCTACTAATCACTTTAATATTAAACAGTTTCGGAACAATTGCAAACGGTTGATTATGTTGTGTAGTGAACAAGTTCAAGTTTTAAATATAAATTTCGAGCATAAATTTGGTTTTGTTTAATTTATATGATTTGTTGGCACACAGTTTTTTCGTCATTGATTGTTTTTATTATTGCACATACCAAAAATTCTGAAGCTCGCAAAGTTTGTCCACAGCGTATCATATCGATCAAGTTAGAGGCACAATCAGTAAGGCGAATTGAAAATCAGTCGTATCTGACAATGAGTAAGTGTGTAGGAATGAAAAAAGGAAACCAGCGATTTTATTATAGCTTAGTTTTATACACGTTGATAAATTTCTGTTAAACGTTTCGCTGATAATAATAAAAAACAATGACACGTTAAAAAGCAATACAAAAAAAATTAACAATTTGTTTCATCATATTAACGTCATTAGTTTTAATTAGCATCAGTGTATAATAACAGTCAAAAGATTTTTTCTACATATCTTCAGAGTATGAGATGAAAGTCCTTTAAATACTTGAAATTGAAAACATGTATTTTTTTTACAATTTTTTTATCTTTATGGGTATCGCATCTTTTCAATAATTCCATAAACAAATACACTAAATAATGAAATAGTAAATTTGATATTTAAACCGAAAACCTATAGAACATTAGCGGCTTTTATTTGGAAAACTTTACACATTAAATGATAAACTACGATAAATTTAATGCTAAAGTTAAACAATAATACATACGTTAAAAAACCACAATATTGGTATAATTTCTGCGAAACAGACGTGTATATTTCATTTATTTTCTATAATACACAATATTCAACTTTTCTCCCAATTACCATATTCACAGAATAAATAATGCTTACTTGTTCCATGTGTATTAACAATAAAATTTTACTATATTTATATGCAATGTAAAAATTTTATGCATTATTCCAAAGCTATTTTATTGTTTACTGATCTCTAAAATGAATTAAAAGATATTATCTGAGCAATTTAGTCCTAAACAAAACAGTTTCTTTGTAAACCTAATATCTTCAGAACAGATAATTATTATTTATATACTTCAGAACAAATTTTATTTTTTTATTATAAATGATATCCTTTAGAATATACAAAGAAACCTAAATTGAACCCAAGCTATCTTTGTAGCATTTGAAATTAACATAAAACAATAAAATCAAAATATACACGAATAAAATTCCATAGAGAGGGTTTTCTACATTCGCTACGAGAATTTCTTTAGCAATTTACTGTGACGCAAAAGTAAATGGTTTCGATTATTTGTCTATTTATTTTATTGAAACTAAAAATTATATTACATAGTTTATAATTCCTTTAACGTAAAGAAACATTTCAAGCAAGTTCTATATATACTCCGTGGAAAATATACCTCTTAGTCTAAGTAGGTGGTAATTTGAAAAGCTACGGCAAATAAATTGCAAGACATTTTCAATGACATTTATCACCGAGAAAGGTGTGGCGCTGGTGGAATTGAGCTCATTTCGTAATGGCTCCATCTTGAGTAGAAATGCTGCATCCTTTTTCATACACCTACCTCTATTCATTCATCCATTTTACTTAATGTAATTCTCAAGAAGTTTTACTTCACTATAACTATTTCATTGAAATTGTTACGACGATTTTTATTGTACAATCAATCTAAACTTCTTAAACTACATAACTATACTGTTAAATATTTTAATTCTTTGTTTAACTATTTAAACATTTGCTTTAATAAAACTATATAATGTACTAAGTTAAAAGTTTAAACAAAAATGTATTGTGTTTGCAGAAACTGCAAATCTATATTAATTAGAATTGTTCAAATCTAATAAAATCACATTTAAACCGGTGGACATACTTGATCCGGTTTCTGTAAGTAGTATTCATTACAACAAATTCATTCTTTTGTTATGTTGTACAAACAGTTTTTGTTATGTGCAAAAATTAAAGATTACTATGAAAAAGAAGACTTTAATAACATAGTAGGCTTATCGCTAGATCGGACTGTAAATCATAACTGAAAGCTGTAGGTATTGAATGATGGCTATGACATAAGAACATTTGTCACACCAGTCCTTCCTAGACTATAAGCGTTGCAAAGCACCTAAAAAATCGGAGTGATATATAGTTAAATAAACAATCTGTAAAATTTAGTATTATACAAATTAGTACAAAGTTAATTACGCAAGCGCAACTCATTTACGGAATTTATAAAAGATTGTTTTACGATGTAATAATTGGAATGTCATACGAATATAAACCAATTGCTTCTTTTCATCGTCAGTGCCAATACAGGAGTAATTGCTTATTTTTTGTCAGGTTGTGGACAAGCCAGTAAATTAGATCGAGACCAAAGGGTCGCAGGGGACGATATAGGGGGGGAGTTAGTCGTCAATTATAGTGTCTTTTTCCTCTATCGGCCCGCGTTATACGCACTAGTTTCTGCGATTCCGTTTCTATTCTAGAATTACGTTTCGATCCACGACGATTTAATAAAAGATGGGATGAAACTATTTAGACTAGAATACAGTTATAATTGTAATCCTAGTTATTAGTATAACATGTCGCAGTCATTGTGAAACCATATTAAGATGCTTAAAGACGGACAAAACATAACTACTATGATAATTGACAGATAAATTAGAATAAATCGCTTTTGTAAGACAGCAATAATCCGTTACTTTTACTTAATTAAGTACTGATTAAGGAAATTTACGAGGTGTATTTAAAATTCGTGCGAATTGCCTCCCACCTTGTCTTAGACAGGCAGACTTATAACTTTTCACCAGGTGAACGTTTTACTCGTGTTTACAGCTTCTTTGGAATATTAAAAAAATTAAGATGAACCTATCTAGCTGGTCCGCGGTGCTAAGCTGGTCCATAAAGGTCAATAGTGATGGAATTAATGGGAGTATTGTGATTCACCTCTGTCCATCGCTACACGACTGCGGTAGGAAAAAATTGGCAAACAAAAAGCGGTAGCCCGGTAAGCTTTGTTAAAGCAAAAAATAACTGTCGGTACAACTCTGTCGTTGCATGACCTAGGACACAAAACTACACCTAATATCTTCTGTGATACAGATAAAATAAAAATTGTCTCGAACCAAGAAAACCGCGATATGGGAATTATTTTTAAAATCAGTGAAATACATTTTTTTTATTATCTTTATTAATATTTGCTTTAACGAACGAATTTCTCGAAGACAAAATTTTATAATTCTCTGTTTTGATATTTAAAATACAACGACGCTTTTCAATTTTTCTAAAGTGCTGCAACCAAACTATAATAATATTTTTGAATGCGAATTTAAAACATTTTTGGACCACAGCACCGTAACTCTATGCTCCAGTTTACAACTGTAGATTTTTGTTGTTTTTTTTATGGTTTTGTGTGAACTCTACTACATCTCCGTTCAGTACCACCAACTTTTAATTACAAACAGCATTGTATATTTTCATAGACAAAACAAATATTCTTGTTAATTATGTTACTTAAAACATTAATGAGTCTTCCACTTAGATTAACAGTCGACTTGAATAACCTAATTTCTTCGCACATCATGTATCATTAAAATATCTAATTAGTTCTTTATTTACACAACAGAATTTATGAGGAATGATAATTGTAACGAATCTTCGGCAAATAAGGCAATGAAAGGTTTGAAGAATTTTTAATTTATATCTCTGTCAATAAATGTTTATTATTATTTGACAAGGCAGTTATATTTTAACTGGTTTCAACCAAATGATTATTACTTAAGTTAAGTTTCTGTTTTGTACTACTCGTAAATCTGTCTCTCACCCAAGAAGACCGCATCCCGATCATTTGTCACTTGTCCACATTTATATGCAAGGACAATTCTGTATTCAGCAATTTGAGAATTGTTTCTCAACCATAATGGGTTTCATTCAATGATCAGTGCCATTAAGTCCGTTAACTTAAATGTTCGTAACTGAACACCCATTTGTTTACACTACGTACTATATTACATGAACGGACAAATATGTTTGACGAAAAAATAACAATAAGCTATTTCCTTAGCATCCGTCGACAGGCACAGCCTTCGCTCCCTTTGTGTACTTGTTATCTTTGTACCATAACATCATTAAAATTGCAGGATGTAAGAACAACAAATATATTTTATGAAAACACATAGTTTCCATATTTAATGATAGTTTCGGATAAGTTAGTATATGCCTATATTCTTAAAGAAATCAAGCAATCATATGCGTGTCTACCCTAAACGTCTAAATTTGTCTCTGTACTCACTCGTACAATTACCAAATCAAAATTTAAAATACTTTTAAAGTTTATGAAATGTCTTTTTATTTTCAAACACTAAACATTATTTCTGTGGTTAAGAAAATATACAACATCAAACCACTCGTTCAGGACACTTGTCCAACCGAAGAAACTAAATTAAATTCCGATCAACAGCCACAGACAGATGTAGATGTATTAAGACCTTTTTTTGGGTCCAACGTTAAAAATGGCCTAGAACGTGCAGCAACAGATGTAGGATTATTATTACACTATAGAATTTGTTATAATGTTCAATTAGTTACAATTTCAACTAAATGTTTGATAACTAAAACCATTGTGGTTTTCATGCATGAATACTAATTACTTAGATAACAATGTACAACATTTTATCAATATACTATTTGCGGTGGTTTGACGATATGGATATAGGATATGGTTAAAGTGCACAAGCGCTTCTTTTCCGCTTAGAATAGACCCATAATTTTTCTTTAGTATCTTCTAGAGAGTTATCACCAGTTATAGAAGATACGATCATAACTATATTGGAAATATTGCATAACTAATTCCAGTAACGATATCAAAAAAAAATCTTATTGATTCTTAATGTAAACTTCCACGTGATTTTCTTAAGAAAGATTATAAGAATATAAAACATTCGTCATCAAATAACCTGAACTCAAAAACAGTTTATGGTTAAAGCAATTACTTCAAAGTTTTTTGTGTTTATTTTTCAACAGAAACGCAGTCAGAATCTAGTGAGTCTTGCTGTAAAAAAAACCTGGAGCCCAAAGGGTTAAATCCTTCGCTGCTACGTGAAATAGGGTCAGTGGACTGCTGTCAATGTATCGCGAGTGTGGCCCCACAACCCCTTTCCATGTACAAGCCAACCCTTTCACTCCGGGTTTCAAATACACTAGCTTCTATAACGATTTCTCGTCACGAGAAATATTATTTATAACATTATTAAAAATTTACATATAATTTTTAAGTATCATAATTATATTAATGTTACCTATTTAAGTGTTTTCCTGTTATTAAATTTTCTTGTTACCTCTAAGCTATATTTTTTGCTATAAATATATACATTTCATTACAAAATATTAAATATTAACAACAAAATGTTTATTACATTATACGGACTTATCTATAAATTAGATAATCAACAAGGGGTCACAAGGGAGGAAAGAGGGAGCCAACTTCATGAAAGTTATAATAGGTATTATCCTTTTATTAGGTGTTATAACTGCTTCCCGCCTTTTAATGTTCCATTTACTTATTGTTATTTCTTTAATAATTATTTCTGTCTTATATTTTATGAATTTTGCAGGATTGCCATTAAATACCAAACATTTATGAGTTGGTAAACATATAAAGAAATGTTTCAATCGATAAATTCTTTAAAAATCAATGAAATTTAACGAAAAGTTTTTCAACTTTTCCCTGAAAACAGAAACGTTTAACGAACCAGACTCCTGTGTAGGAAACAGAAATTTGTTTCTGTACAAACGTGTTTTTTTTTAGTTCTTTACTCTACTAACATAATTAAGCCGCGGAGTCCAGGTTAGCGAGGTCGCAGTATCCGATGAACTGAATCAGAGAATAGATTATCGCTATGTATGTATACCAGATTCACAAGAACTGGAATGTACTGTTTTAACATTTTGTAACAAAGAAGGAAATGGAATTATACGATGATTTTAATTAACCGTCTCATACTTCTATCGCGGTTAACATATTAATATTCCGTTGTCGTTTTATTTAGGACGAACCACAGCCAACAAAGAATGAAAAGCCGTTGAAGCTTTGATAAATTGCACTTGGGGATTACTTCCCGGAAATATGAAGAAACCACCGTTTTCCGCAAAGAGCCGTGATGAATGTTTTCATAAATTGCAGCTTCCTTTTCGCTCGTAAATAATTTAATGTGATTATGTCGTAAAGTGATCAATAATAACTGTCGGACATTTTAATATTACAATAAAGCACAGTCATGTCCGAGGAAACCACAATCAACAGAGATCGTTCTATGTAAGTGGAAATAAGTAGTGTCCTCTTTATATGTGTGGAAACAGAAAGTGTACCTTAAGTAATACGATAATAGATATTAAACTTAATGCAATAAACAACTTTGATATTGGTTTCAAAAAATTAAATACGAAAACACTAAGAACAATTAAAATATGTATGAACATGCTTAATAAAATATTTTGGCTAAAGAGAAATATAGCAATACAAGAGAAAATATTTTCAATTTAATTTCAGTGCATCTGCCAAGTGATTTTTCAGACAATAAATTGTTTTGAGATACGAACATTTATTATACGGACCTAATTTACCATTACAAAGGCCTTGCTATACCTTTTCTCTACTACCTGATGATTCACCACAGACGTGATTTTGATATGTACACCACATCATTCCAGATTTTTTAAAATCATGTGTATGTTGTTGCTAGTTGTTTTAAATATATGCTTTATGGACTTATTATTTGTGTACTTTGATCACTTATAATAATTATTAATTGACAACACATAATGAACTCTTTTGCACTTGGCAAGAGTGGTGGATAAACTTTCTTGTCTCTCTCCTTGTTCTTGTGTGAGAAGGCCCCTGGTCCCAGCAATAGGAACATAACTCGACAGTTTTTCTATCAAAACGTGTAAGCAAATTACTATTAACAGAAAGTATCAAAATGATCTAGAAATATTTATTGTAAAAAGTGATAGCAATATTAATAAGGAATATACATTTATGAAACATTATGACAATACAATAGACATTAAACCATCATTGGATGTATATCTCAACGGTTATTTGTGTTTTAACGCTCAATATTAAAGCCAAGCGAAAACAATAAACGCTTTTAACTCATAAGCAGATCAACTATCAAGCACTTTTCGGTCCCAATTAACAGAGGAATTACGTGTATTCATTCGATGTAGCTTTGTAGTTTTTTTATTTATAGCGCCCAATCAACAGATTAACACATAACATAAAATATAAAAGACTTACATAAACAATAAATATCTATATGTATGCCATTATAATATATCTAGTTATCTTTTAACACCATCAAAAAACGATTGCGTGTGTTATATATTTAAAGTTCTTCTTCTTGTCGTGCCTCTTCATTCCTGAAGATTGAATATTTAAAGTTACATGTTGTAAATATACGATTACAATATTCAACTTGCGTACACTACAAATGAGTTGCAAACGAGAATTTAAATTTTAAGTCATATTTCCACAACTACCGTTTATATTTTTACAAAGAGATCGAAAATGTTTGATTGCCTGATCAAACAGAATGTTTCTGAATAAAAATAGTACACGAATGAAACATAACATTGGGTAGAGTTTAACAATTTTTTTGTTATTTATAGAAATGAAATACATTCGTTTCGTTAGTGTGGTAGTAAATAAATAACTAGACGTGTTCATCTATTATTTTATACGTAAATGTCTAGCCGTACTTGTTCTTTGCTTCAATGCTACAGCTACAAAGTAAAAGCAAAGAGTTTTTGTTGAAAACTAGCCGACCACTTGTATACAGTACAGTGTCCTAAATATGTGACCTTTTCAGGTTATTTATTTTATAAACAAATAATATATACGTAGTCGTACATATTTATAAACCGTTTTAACCAGAAATTTCGATTCACCTGATACACTTTTTCAAAACGAAAAAACTAGGTCGAAGCAAGGTTAAGTGGAGTGTAGTGGAAGAGTACACAATGCAGGATTGCCCGCGAAAAAAAAGTGTTAAAAAAGTGAGTACGGTATCACTTAATCTGTCCACACCAAACATAACGAAATAAGTAAAAGCTTTGCAAAAGTAAAGAGATTTTAACAAAAACCTACGAGCTTACTTAAAACGTTTATAAAGAATTGTGTGCTCAGCCACTTACAAGATATCTTATGTAAGTGATACGAAATAAATTATTCCCCGGGGAAGAATAACGATTTGTATCCGCTTCTAGAGAGATTTAGACCGAATAAGCAGAAAGGACCTTAATTAATGTAGACAATGTAATTAATGTAGACAATATTGGTATATTTTTAATGCATTAAAAACTAGGTATTTATAGCAAACTAAAAAAAAATCATTGACCTTATAAGCTTATAATAAACATTCCTAGAATTTGACAGTGCGATATGTTTCGTTGTAAATAGAGAAATGCAACTACACGACTGTTACAACTACTTGATGATTAGAACCATTTGATCATGATTATAACATCTAAGAATAATATATTGAAAAATGTGAAATTACTTGCCGAAGCCAGTATTACTATTCAAATATGATCTCTACCATTAAACATATATAACAAGTCGGTGTATTCTATAGCTGGCAAAATTACTAAAATTACGTCACCTAATACCTCTCGGTTTAAGGCGAAGAGGATTGTGTATATCATCCTGCTACATTGTTATGGAAAATTGTTTACTTACCATCAGGTAAACGCATTCTCTTTGTATTCAGACTTTTTCGTACAAAAAATACAAATACGTTATTATATTATTTTACTTTACAAATATTGGGTGGCATATATGTTATGTATAATAAAATAATTTCTTAGATGCTGCATTTTGACAAAATCTCGACGGTAATTTTTTACAGCGATGCTTTTATTCGTATTTTTGTGGCCATATTATCTATACGAATTTAAATAGGAAGGCCATTACGAAGACATTTAGGCATAAACATTTCTGTTTGCATGCAGACTCCATTGAATTTTTAAAATGATGTCCTCCATTCAGTAACGTTTACCGTACACAATGTCAAAGTTAAAGTAAACCGAGGAAATACATAAAGGGAACAAGGTTATTAACTAGTAATAACTAACATCGAAATTGTTTTCCGCTTTCGCCCCTTTGCTAAACACTGATCACATTTTGATTCGGCGGTTTAATTCCGTTCTGAAACATTTTGTTAGTCGTTAGTTTTTCAACCACCAAAAACTTATTAAATAAGATAGTAATTATAATATAAATTCAGATATCTTTACTTAATATTTATGAGTTTTCAGCATAATTATTATATTTCGAAGACTTGAAACAAAAGCAAAAGAAGAGAGACTACCTCAGTCGTTGAATGTGGTAATTTAAATGCCTTATACTTATAACTCTGCTGGTCATTCTTGGGTACTCTAAAAACCTGGGTACCGGTAAAAACTTATGTCTAAAAGCAAAGAGCTGACTCCGGTCCGTCCCTTGTCTTGTTCGAAGGTACTCTTTATGTCCGTAACGTACATTAGGATAAATGTGACTTGCTTGTCTCCATTGTTACAAAATCCCAACCTTTTAAAATAACACATGATAATAAGAATAGAAAAATACTTCTATTCTGTATGACAGAAAGAGATTTGCCGCAATACATTTAAGCTTTTTCTCGCAGAAAACTTTACTGAAGAGATCTTTTTATATCATCACCATTTATATAAACATGTGCTTAGGGTTTAATAACAATGATCAACTAGAAGACAAGGAAGAAAGTTATTTTTTTTTAATCTGCAACGAACGTCAATTTCATGTGGTGTTATGTGATGTTATGGTTACGAAGGTAGTAACCGCCAACCACTGGCTTCCTTATGGACAATTGTTAAGATAAAAATTTTATATCTGTACATTTACATCATGGTGGTACCAAGCCAGGAAGGTTTTGTTTCCCGTTAATCCAACTGGAAATGAAAACAAATTCTTTAAATAATTTAAGGGTTATCTTTAAAAAATGTTCAAAACTTATACAACTTCTATTGTAGGTATTTATTTTGTAATTAAACTCGAAAAAATATAACGTCTTGTACAAGTCCATTTAAATACGCACAGTATTTTTTTACAAAACAAAGTATAGACATTTCATGTAGAGATTCTAATATTGTTTAATATTAATTATTTATGGTATGCTTACAATAAAAGGATGTACAGGATTCATTATACTTGAGTGTGGATTGTTCTTCACAAATTGAGAACAATTTTCCAAACGTCAGGAAGCACCAAGCACTATGAATGTCTTGCAATTTATTCGCGGTTATTCATTGGGTTCTCGTCGTGACTTTTCTCTATTACTCATACTTAGCTTGACACTATATAAAGAGAAATTCATTAGCTGGTGTCATTTATTTATAAATAAGGTATTTTTAGAAGTATTTTTTTTTAAAAACAATACCACAAATCGTAACAGGTATAAGAGCAGTCGTTTCTTTTGTCTTTTAGATTTGATTTTTTGTGTTTGTCGTTGAGTAGTATTTTCAAACTATGTACTCTCCTTAAAAAAAAAGATCATTTTAACCTCACAACGTTAACAGAAAAAAAGACATTAAGAACTTTTTTATTTTCCGCCATAAAATATTATCTTTGTTGGCATTAGTTACAATTAAATTGATGATCAGCTGAATAATATAGTTCTTTATGTTAACTAGGCCTTTTCGATTAGTTATTAATAATAGTGCAAGTAGTTAAATGCTGAGGTAACAACATTGTTATGAATTAACAACTATCAGGTGAGCATCCTGTTCGTCTCGTTGCTTCCATGAGAATAAAAAAAATAAATTAATAACATATACCATAAACAAACATACTTTATAAATATGTACTAAGACTGCATATTATTTAGTTTTAAAATTTTATGAAACAGAAAGTTTGGAACAGATGCGAAACACCCGATAGTTTGTCGAAGTTTGGCGTAGTGTGCAAGTTTTCTAAAAATTTTTCGCTTTGCGAAATATATTCTCCCTTGTATTTTTGCGTTCTGTATCATTGTGATATTTTGCTTGGATATGGATTTACTGTTACTAGTAACTATTAGGTACATTATATTTGACAAATACAATAATATTATTTATATTTTACTCCAATTGCATTATATTGATACAAAATCGTGTTGTTACCTAATATTTATCCCTATGGTTGAATTCATTAATAAAATGGTTGTATAAAATTATACAATATTGAAAATATATTATAAACAAAAAACACACCATAAAAAATTAACATTAGAACTATTAATAAAATATACTTACGCTTTATAGAAATATAACCATAGTTAACATATTAATATTCTATTACCGTTTCATTCAGAAGAAAATACAACCAACGGAAAAAAAAGAAAAAGCCGTCGAGGTTTTGATAAATTGCGCTTAGGGATTACTGCGTGGAAATATGAAGAAATCTACGCTTTGCCGCAAAGCTCCGTGACGAATGTATACATAAATTACGTTATTTTTTTATCATCATGTTTAAATTCTTTCTGTCGAAAGAAACTTGGAAACATAGACCCAACAATTGTATTCACGTGTTGGAAAGTCTTTGAACAAATACTAGCTTATTACTTCGTAGCATCGATAGCAGGTGAGAAGGAAAAGTTTTTGCTAGATATCTCGGCACGGACGGAAACTTAAAGATCTCTTCTATGAGAAGACGGTTTATAAAAATTTAAATTTAAAACTATCTATTGACTACACTACACAGTTGATCGAAAAAGAAATTGCCCATATAAAGTTATCTATCTGACGTTTCGTACAACACGTATCTTATAAACACACTGCTTTGTTAACATAATTACTTTTTCTAAGCAAATTTTTTCCATTTCTAATTCATAAAACAGTTTAAATCAACATTTTCAAACTTGTATGAGAAATAAAAATTATTACTCTCGTAATGAAATTTATTATTACTAATATCGTGTTAACAATCGACGTTTTTGTATATGATACTTTGTGATGTTTGTTTATAATAGCTTGTCCTAATAATGTCCATATTTATTAAGTCCGAGTCTAGTAACATATTTTTTGGTATTCTATTAAAGCTTTTAAATAAATAATAAAAAAATTACCATAAATGAACGTCTTGTCCAATACGAAAACTTAGAAGAGAGACCACATACCGCTCGTCGCCTCGAGACATAATGTGTTAAGTCTCGTTACCCCACTAATTTCACTAGCCTACAAAAAAGTACTTATTAATTACATACGTATTCGTTAAAAAAGTAAGACAGAATTATGCTGTGAACAGAACTGCTGTATTGTGTGGTAAGGAAGTGTATTGATATGAACGGCTATTTTCTAGATTTTTTGAAGAAACACGGACGGGGAGTGTCATTTGTCACTAATTACTTAATATTTTACTGTTGGCAGATCTTGCCAGAGACCACATAAATAGATACTACCACTATTAAAATGCGAATATAATAATATAATATAATATAATGCGTCGAATATAATTTGGTGCTGAAGAAATTTAATATGCTACCTTCACGTTGTTATGAACAGGCGTTTAATAACGTGCTGCACATATCGTTAAGTTTTAATAAAAAAAAGTAGTATAGCTATAAATTATGTTGAAATTTAAGCACTATTCTGCAACTATTGTATGTTGGTGTTTTAATGAAGAAAAGCAAGCGCCAAAATGAATTAAACAGCGACTGTAAGTTGTTAGCTACGAGCGCAGTGCCGTTGCGTTGAGCATCGCATGAATGGCTGAATGCGGGTAAATTAATTGATACAAATTCACAGAGGCTCCCAGTCTCCCTCTTTCTCTGTTTGAACTGTTTGTCTGTGACGCTTCATTTATTTAGTAAAATCCTTTTATAGTACAAACGGGTTCACAGTTTTGAATTCGATCAATCTCTGATAGTAAGAGAGAGTCTGTGTTGTTACCTACCATTTTTGGGTGCCCGGGATAAACCTGTAAAAGATGTTCTACTTTTGGGATTAAGAGTGTTAGTAAATAGCCTCATTAAGTTTGTTAGGCTCCTGAACACTTACGCTAAAGTGTCCAAGAAAAGGTAAGGTGTTCCTTGGGGCCTCTACTGCCCTGTGGTAAATACATGACCAATATGCATTTCCCGTTCCTGTTGGGCTCGGTAATAAAAGCCCGGGTCCGCGAATACGAAAACCCTTTCAGTCACCATCTACGACATACAGGGCTTACTTTAGTCCTTGTTCTTATTGGTCCGTGACTACAACACCAATTTCTACACAACTATGTTTCTGCCACAAAACAGTAGTGTGAAAACATTACTACGTTACGGTTGCTAAGGTTTTAGTTACAATAAAAGTTTATGTTTTTTGCTTTTTTATTTTATCTAATTAGATATATTCAACTAAGTATTCAATGTATGTTAAATCATGCAAAAGGTAATTTTAAATCATGTTTCAACTTCAAAGGAGAAACAAAAATACATTTTGGTTAGAATATACTAAGTAGGATCCTGAAATGGAGACCGAGCTTAAGAAAGTTTAATTTTACAAACTACTAAGTAAATGAAGTGAGCTCGCTAGTAGTAACTGGATACTTAGAAACCAACAAGTAACTAAATTGAGCTCGTTGAAAAAAAAAAGTGGATTATATCGTATATTATTTAACTTCTGTTTTTTTAAAACATACAGACTAAAAAAAGTATTACGGTTCCGATAAGTTATTAAAATATTAACATTTACATTTGTTTTGAAACATTCCCGATCTACATAATTTTAACAAAAGCAATAAATGTAACTTTATTGTACATGAGATTATTGGTCGTAAAATCACGTCAGCTTTAATCTGAACTTGAATTAATAACTTTTATAATTAGAGGACTTGAAATGACGTTGATATACGTCAAAAGTCGCTAATGTGTTAAAACCCTTCAAATCTGGAACAAATGGAAAAACTTGTTAAGAGCGTAGAAACGGTTTGGGGGCATCCACTAAAAAAATTATATTCATTATGAAATTGTAATAGCACAGTTGTGAGTACGGTAGAAAATTGTATTATACGACGCAAAGATGCGTTGGGTTCGATGCTTATCAAGCTTGTGCTTCCTATGGAAATAAATGTTTCGAATAAATCTAGACATTATTATAGTATTTAAATAATAGTGACATATGTCAACTTTTAATTGGCAGCAGGCCTTGTGTCAAAGCTGTAGGGACAGTGTGTAAGCTAACATTTATGCTGTGATCCATAGGTGTGTTTAATGTATTATTCTTTTATTAACTCAACAAAATGTTATGAAGTAAAACATATAATACGTTATATAATATTTAAGGGTTGTATAAATTTAAAGTACTAGTTATTACTTAATAAAACGTAAATGCTTGTTAAAAGTTACGTAGCTAGAAAAACTAATTTAAACTTTGTAGAGCGATATTATTTATTCAATGCCAGTCCTGCAATTTTAGATAATATTTCTAACAGACATAATTCATATAATATCTTATACTCATCAAATATTAAAAGAAGATAGAAGTTTGATTTATATGTTTTTGTCTAATGTTGGCCATAAGTCAAAAAATAAGGTCGAATAAAGCAATTTTTATATGTCCGTCGCTCAGTTTATAATTTTTCGAAATGATACGCTTCCAAAAAGGATTTACAACCTTATTTCAATTCGTTCTAATCTGAAGTGAGTTATAATGATACATTTAAATAAATATCATTGTATTGTTGCAGGTACAACTGCTTACCAGTTAAATCTGTCAAAGAAGACATCTTTCTACTTATAAGAGCGATTCTTTCAAATAAGAAGGCCCCAAAGACAAGGGTTGATAAGACGACAAAGCTTTATCAAAGGATTCAATTTGTAGGCAGGTGACCTGATTTAACTGGGATTTGCAATCGATAGGTAAATACTTTACCTATAAATGTCAATTTAAAGCATTTTGTTATCAACACAAATAATATTTTAACACAAGAACTTTAAACTTTTGAATATTACATCATTCATAAAATGTATATAATAGTTATTGATATTTTTAAAGTTATTACGAACAACACATTCCGACAATCCGACTTAATATGTAGTGTTATGTGCAAAGTTTCATCACAGCCTGCTATTTTTCATTAATTGCGAGATACTTGCTTATTGGTATTAAATACTTGTTTAATTTTGGCTGACACAATTAGTGCTTTAATTTGGCAAGGAATTACTGCAATTTCAGACACCACTAGTACTTTTATTTGGTGATTAACCCACTCGCTTCGGGCAAATTGCCCGCATTTGTTTGTCGCAACAAATCTCGTTAAACAAGTGTTTTGATTCAGATACAAGTTAACGAGAATAAATTTTTTAAAAATCCGTTGTTTTGCTATCAAATTATTCTATATTTCCTTTTATAATAATCGAAAAATATATTATTTTGTTTTGTTCTTTATTTTGTGTTGTTATAAGCAACGTCTGCTTCACAACGTTCGTGAAGTAAATGACTAATGAAACGATCAAAAAATAACAAACAGTTTTTACAGCAACTCCGTTTAAACGTAAAACCTTTTTTTTATTCTAGTCCTGTCCTCATTGTTCACGCCTTTGTATTGCTGGGAAACTAATTCGTAAGTATGTCTTAATGTTTTCTTCCAAATATAACATTTTATTGCCGAATGAAGTGGAAAGTAAAGTAGCTTTATGATCAACAAAATTTTATTCGCTATCCGTGGCGATACTTCATTCCACTTTATTCGAGTGTTCAGATCATTTTTAACGTTTATGATTATATGCGTTAATCGAGACGCATTAATGAGAGATTATTTATGATTTTGTACACTGTTCTAATAAGTAATTGCTTATGAAGTTTTTGAACAACTAAACTACGAATCTTGTAACGCAGTTTTCTAAAGATTTGTCAAAGATAAATTCTTGTGCATAACTGACTTTTATATATTTACATAGTATACTCTAACACACTAACTACTTCCTGGGTTCATTTAGAGTTAACATTAACGCCAAGTCCTAACTCAACAATAGACTAAGACCAATAAACTTTAAATAAACAGAACTACTGAGAACGATTCTTAGCAATAAGGCTGCATTTTCATGTTCAAATATATAATCAATTTTAAAGCCTGGGAAAACAAATTACATTAAGCAAGTGTACATATATTTTGAGTATTTTTTGTAGTAGATAAATAGAAAGAAAATTTTAAAAACTCAGACACTTTTCTTATCATTTTTGTTTCTGAGAAAGATACGACATCGAATTATGCTTTGTAAGAAATTAAGGTGATCATAATATTCTAACTAAATATGAAACACGGCCTAGCTGTAAATTTAATTTAAAAATATTTAATTAAATTTACAGCTCGTCGAAATGGTACTAGACGTCTCTTTTATCAGGCTAATAAAAATAACGAAGATCTAATTAGCGATTCGTTTATGCTTTAAATATAAATATTTAATAATTTATAAGTAAAAAAGTAAAATGTTATGTGAATTACTAATTAGAGAAGCGAGACTATTCACAGAAAAAGATAAACAATTTTACTTAGCCATGTGTCATGTTTTTATCGACAATATACTAACTGTTCTCCTATGTCGAAAACTGGAACACAGCGATGCTGTTGTGAATGTAGATATAGTATTTGAATGTGATCTGACGTACTAATTCGAAAATATCTTATTTTCAATAACCCCGGAATCGAAGCGACAAAGCAAACGGATAGCCTCTGCGCCAAGGACACTTAAATTACGTTAAATATCTTCGGTATAATGAGATGGATATTTCATTAATTAAATTTACAGCTCCTCGAAATGGTACTAGACGTCTCTTTTATCAGGCCAATAAAAATAACGAAGATCTAATTAGCGATTCGTTTATGCTTTAAATATAAATATTTAATAATTTATAAGTAAAAAAGTAAAATGTTATGTGAATTACTAATTAGAGAAGCGAGACTATTCACAGAAAAAGATAAACATAATTTTACTTAGCCATGTGTCATGTTTTTATCGACAATATACTAACTGTTCTCCTATGTCGAAAACTGGAACACAGCGATGCTGTTGTGAATGTAGATATAGTATTTGAATGTGATCTGACGTACTAATTCGAAAATATCTTATTTTCAATAACCCCGGAATCGAAGCGACAAAGCAAACGGATAGCCTCTGCGCCAAGGACACTTAAATTACGTTAAATATCTTGGGTATAATGAGATGGATATTTCATTAATTAAATTTTACTTCAAAGTCGTGATCAATGAAGTTACTAAATAAATTTTCTCTGGCAAGGTGACCGGTATTCAAATCAAAACAGATAAGCATCACTAACAGAATAACTTATCACTCAAGTAATAGAGCCTCATCTCCACCGGCGTTAAGATTACATTTGAATTTGAAAATTAGTATGCTTTGATTTTCAAGGTTTTTGTGAATGTTTTATAATGATTACGAAACTTACGTTTCTGGATCAACATTTTTTAATGGAATAAGTAGAAAGTAATATGTAGATACATTATATAAAGTATCGATTTTTTTATCAACACTTTTAGAACTGTTGAAATTTATTATTAAAAGATCTCCATTAAGGGCTTTGGAAATAACGCTTTTAGCGGGTAAATTAAAAAGTTTTCTTTGCGTCTATTACCCAAACCCCTTTTAAAGGTCGTTAATAAATGAATAGACAACAGTCAATCAAACGTTTTAAAAGCTTTATATATTAAATTGGAAACAAATTAAAGTTAAACTTTTGAATTACTGGAATAATTTATTCCAATGATTATTAGCAATAAAAGACGGATAAAAAAGTTTCGATAACTCTATCAAAAAAATTTACCTAATTTTAAATAAACATTTTCAGTGATATTATGAACTTCGCGCATCATGCAAAGTTAGTGTAGGATAAATAAGATATTATCCTTTTCCAATATTATTTTTTTTTTATTAAGATACTATGCTCTTACTGTATTACTGTTATTGTAAGTATTCATGATAAATGTGCTTGTCTCAATTAAGCTCTTGAGGTCCTGTAGCCTAAATTGGATGACCCATCATTGTATGTCAAGGGATACGTAACATTTTACGAAGTGTGTTGATGTAGTACTGTCGCCTTTGTTATATACTCACCATTACCAATTTAATTTGCGGGTGTTTGCTAAATCAATAGATCCCTTATTTGTTCATTTAATCTGTTCTTCCTATACCAATACACTTCACCTAGATTTCCTACTGAAACATCATACCCATAATCGAGGGTATTGGAAGCGAACAAGGAGCAATCGAGGGATCAATCTATTCAGCGTTGTAAGGAAACTTAGACGTAAGTTACCCTACAACGCTGGGGAAATTTAATAAACTTATTACTACCTAAATTACCATGATAATTGATATTAATCACATCTCTCTTAAATATAAGTTTGGTTACATACAATTTCAGATATTGATTGTTGTCAAATTAAGAACATTGATTATTGATAAAACTTGCATCTCAAACTTTTATAACCATTTAAGTTAATTGAAATTCCTTTGATAAGACGACTCAGGGTCGATTTGTCGAAGCGATAAGCGCAAAGTTGTGTTGTATAAATATTCTTACTGGAGAGTCATTGTTAACAGGATACAACAGCCAATTGAATGTCTTTTTTTGGTAGTCGCTTTGTCGATTAAAAAAAATGATTTTTTCACACAATTCATGCCTTAACGTGATCGGTACAATGCGATGCTGATAAAATATCCTTACAAATAACTCGTGGATACTGGCAGATGTATCCTTTCAGTAAATCTTTTGCCGTCAGGTGAACGTCCTGTTCATATGCCTGTCCTGCCCCTTTCTCGTTATAAAAATGTAAACGAATGTGACTTTAAATCTTGGATATGAACCTTTATCCCCGACATCAATCTACCGCTGACTATAACATAGTTATCTTTTTCCGAATTATCAAAGCACAAAAAATTATTAAATTTTTTTACATGTGTATTTTTTACTTGCCTATTAGGTGGAAATCAATTTTTTTTATCTACGTGGGGCTACAATAAATTTAAAGGTCTCACGATTTTGAGATACTGAATTGTGACTATCAGAACATATACCATGCTCTATGGTGGTAGATTTACATGTTGGTAATAGGTAGATAAATCGCTCCATCATACTGGACCCTGAAATCGATCTACAGAACTCCGTATCAAAAGATTGTTAAACTTTAACCAGACAACAACCCCTTTTCTATCCATCTAATGGTTGTACAGATGGACACTCTTTTAAGGATCTGATTGTCCATTGTACATTCTGTTTGTTCCCAATTGGTTTTCTTTAATTTTATATTATATTTTACTTGTGCATATTTTATTTTTAGTTATTTTTATTCATTTATATTTTACATTGTATTCGAATCTGTTCTACTTGTTTTTAATTCAACAGAGCAAACAATCCTGAATTTGCCTTTAATAGTAACATAAACATATTAATGTTAAGTATTGTATTATTTTACCGACGTTTCGGAAAAAGTAAACAGAGAGAAGAGGCAAGAAGCTCGAACTAATGTACATAATAAATAAACAGAGACGTTTCAGTATCTACTAATAATACATTATCGAAAAAAATGGTCATAAAACAAAGGGACAAATCTAATGGACGGATGGTGCTAAGCCTATTGGGGCTATTTGCAATAAAGCGGCGAAGAATAATGGATTGGGTGATATTATCCAGAGCTGCCACTATAAAACTTTGCTTTTATCTAGAGTAATGTCGACATAAGCGCAGGCCATTTCTGCTTTAGGGTGCCATTCCGAACTTGTGTAGCCACAACTGTCTGTGGTAATTACGTTTATGTATCATGTTATTTATGCCTTGTAAGAGTAACATGACTAAATTGTCGTGTAAACGCATTAGTTCAGTTTTTAACCAACGACAAGCAAGAGGTACTCAGCTCAACGCGTATTTCTTATCTTCACGTTCCTTTTTTAATGTTACGATGTGTTACCGCTTTTGTTGGACAGAGAATTGCTTAAAATTGTTATCTGAGAAATTTAAATGATAACACTATTTTTAGGAAAATAAAATCATATTGAATCTATTAATTTATCAAACAACTCATTTGAAGGTTAAATACAAACAATAGAAGATGGTGAAATTATGTTACCTCACAATAATATGGGTTTGTTTATTATCAGTTCATGTTACAATGTATTTAAATGAAAATCTGGAAAAAACGCTATTACAATAGCGGTTTTTCGTCTTTTTAAATTTTTATGTAGAGCTTCATGAAACCTGTAAGTATATGTATGAATAAGCAAAATTTTCCCATTTGTAAGCGAAGTTCTCTTCGAAGTATCTTTAAGTGTATTGTTATAAATTGTAATGCAACATTACATAATTTAATGAATACAAGTATTTTACAAATTTTATTAATTTACAAATATAATATAGTATTAAATAATGACTTATTGAGTATTTCGGCACCTCAAAGTATTTATAAATTTAGTTAAAAGACAGTTAAATATTACCATTTTAATTTTAGCCCGTCAACAATTAAACATACGTCAATAAAAGCGTAGATTAATAATAAAATAATCGAAATATTCATAGTAAGAACAGAATTAACAATGTTTAAAAAAGAATAAAGAAACGTTAATTATGATGATACCATAATAAAGCTGCGACATCTAGCAATTAATGACGAAAATAGCACGTCCTCTTCCAAGGTTATGTCCGAGAAGTTTGCTTATTTTTTTTCCTTAAAACTTTTCAAAGATTCATCATTACCGGTACGAATGCTAAATATTTATATTATAAAAAGCTTTTATTATAAACAAAAGGAAAAGATAATCTTAAAGATAAGTCTCTATTTTTATACATTAAAATAGTTTTTGTCACAAAACTTTCACGTTTTATTCTGATAGCTTTTATACAAAAAAAAATATACTTTTGGAAATTTATAACTAAAAGAATGAGTACCTAAAGAGATAACGATTTAAAAAATGTTTACTCAATTGAATAACGACAATAAACGAAAAACGACAAAGAATATAATTCATACTTCAAATGGTACGGCTTTTTACAGTAATCGTATTGGTGAGGTAAACGAGTTAAGGAAACCTAATATTAATAAATAAATAATAATTAAAATTTTAAATTCATTCGTTTAATTTATTTATTAAGGATTTTCAATTTATCTAACTGAAGTTGGCATTGGCCATAACTCTCGGTCCATTATTAATAAATCCCATATAATGGACTGAGACTTCTGAGAAACTTCTATGGAATTCGTCGATGCTTTTCAGCACTGCGTTTAACCACGTTCCTAGGACGGATATAAGCTTCTCCTAATATCCTTACTGTTCTACAATAAACATGACACCACCTTTTACCGTCCGCTTAAGGTACGCGAGTAAGTGTGAGATAAAATTCATTACAATTGAGAGAAAATTCCTCGATTAGCTTTAGTATTTCGTTATATAGGTTCGCTAAGGATAATTGATGTAAATGGAAGATGTAAGCTATGCTAAGCTATGGAGCACTGCGGAAGTAGCTGAGATTATATTTGAATATTGTTAGCTCAGTGAAGCGGCTCCGACACAAATGAAAGAAGCTACTATTTTTTCCCAAGGTTGTAAACGAGTGGCTCGCTATTTTCTTCTCATTAACCTCTTTTAACTTTGCTAGTCGTTCTGGAAACAATTACTGTATTTTACTTAAAACAACTTAAAAAATACACAAAGGCATTCACTAAACCTTTCGTCTTTTTGTTCTTTTAACTTATATACAACATCTTTCTTGTAAATTTTCTTGGAAAGATTTATTTAAATTTTTGGCCATAGTTTAAAAAATCTATTTAAAATAATGTTTTTCGTCATTTTTCACTTAATTATGAAAATGTGAATACAATTAACCTATCACCCTGGCTTTTATTCAGAAGTATTATCACTACCAAAAGTTTGATTTTCTAGTGCTATCCGTAAGAACTAAATAAAATAAGACAAAATTTCAATACAAACAATTTCTATTTTTCACTTCCTGCGCTTTCGAATATTAGGTGTTAAATGGATAAAACTCTGAAATTGCGAATAAACTTTTACTTCTAAGATAGTAACTTCATAACCTACAAAGGTACTCTTTATTGTGGACAGTAAAATTTTCACGTTCACAAAACGCTTGCCAGATATTCAGGATCGGGCGTTATTTCAGTTCAGCAATAAAAAATGAATTGTTTTCATTCTAGTTTGACATTTATAAAATACAGAGAAACATTTGCTTAGTGGTATATTTTATTATTATAAAAAAGAGGACTTATTAAAAAGAGATGTAAAGTAATAACATTAAAATGGAATTACAAGAGGTCGTAAAATGTTTTACTACTATCTAAAATAATATATGGAGATTGAAATAAGCGAGAATACAAATACTGGGTATAGGTTAATAAATATTCATAATTTTTTTGGATATGTAATACATAGATGTTATTTACGATCGAGTGAATCGCCATAGAGCGAATTACTAAACAATATTTTTGATTCTATAATCACATTTTGCTATTTATTATTGTCTAAAACTTCAGACGTACATAAATGATGATGATCCGCTGATTTTATAATGTTAGTATAACATTTTCAGGACCACTACTTTCTGGACTTTGTTGAAATTGCTCTTGTGTTGAAGCGATTGAATCATTATTCAACACCACATAACTTTTATCGCATTTTTATACAGAATATGACAAACACGCATCGATTCCTTAAATAAGCAGAATACACAAATTTAATACAAAACTAAAGAAGTATTTATATAACCTTTTGCTGTACAAATATTATCATTCTTAAATCAATACTAGTAACACTAATTATATTAAGCTCTGCATAATAAATGAGTACAATGGGGCATTTTGTAAAAATCATCTCTTTATTAAAGGCAAAACATTTGCTACTTATAAGGTAAACATTCTCCTCGTATTAACCCTTGCCAATTCGTAGAGATTCGACTAAAAGTAGTTTATTTTCTTATTAAAATTAAAGTCAACTTGTATGAGAATAACAAACAAAATATAATAGTTCCAATTCAGACTTCGAAATGTAAAATTATTAAGGTATTGTGGCTTAACCTCTCATGTTTTGAGCAGTGACGTGTATATACCTTCCTAACAAGCATCACATTGTGGTGAATAGAAGCATCCATGAAATGAATGTCTCCATTTGTAAGATTAATAAATATCAAAACAATGTTTTATTTTAAACAAAGTAGTTTTAACTACATCTAATAAGCGCGAAATTTATTTCTTGCAAAACTCTAAAATACAGTTGTAATTATCAAGCAGATTGAAAGTTAAACTTAATTTCATCGTAACAAACAAAATAGCAGTAGTAGATTTATTATTTTCAGATTTAAATTACTTTAATAGTTTGTTTTAATGAAGAGATCTTTAGTTGATCACAAGTTTTTAAAAAAAAACCATTTCCTACTACATTGTACTTAACGAACTCTTCTTTTCTTCTAAATAAGGCATGTTCCTGTTTTATATTTTAACTTTGACTAACAAGTTTAATGGGCAATGGATTTCGATTTTGACTCGACACATCTTTTCAGACAAACATACAAAAATATGTTATCGAAATAATATTGAAATTACCAAAAGACATTACTTATTATATAATAAATACAACATTATAATGATAATATTAAATTATCTAACTTTAAAAAAGCTTTAAAAACTTTCGAAAACTATTAAAAAGTTTAACGTCCCACGATTGATCCATATCAATATTTTATATATTACTTATAAGTTAATAATTTGCTTTTCTGGTCACATTTTCAATAGAAAAATAAAATAATGATCAATCCATATATTTACAGAGATACCGATGTTAAAATGACGTAACCAACTAATGGGTAGGCTTTCATTCTGAAAATTTCTTTTGTTGCTCAAATACACCGCAGCTCACATATTTCATAGTCTTGTACACGTAAGAGAACAATATTAACAAAGAAGCATAGTTGTTTCTCACGCAGCAAAACAATAAAGTAAACTACACGGTACGAAGACAAAGAAACTGGAAAAATATTGCCACTTACATAGCAAAGATATCTCTTATACGAAAAATGTAGATGTTTTTATTTTAGTACATCATATGGATAGCTAGAAATAATGTTGATAAACTAGTAATAAATTAACAAAAACATAGCACTACTGCTAGTTTTGATATTTAAGCAAAGACAACTTAAACCATTTTTCCTTTGTGTTTTTCCCTTGTTTAACAAAAGATGTTGCATCGTGTATTTTAAATAAATAATGGCATTGTTTCAACATGACCTCGTCGTCCAGTTTACCCAACTAGAAGAGCGTTTTTCTTATTTTCTTATGCTTAATATTAATTGCAATATTTCCTCTCTCGCGAACACATTAATACAATAATTAGTCTTTTGTGTTCTTACTGCTACAATAACGTAAATAGTTTATTTCCCTTTAAAATTCAGATAGAAAATAAAACTTGAATTTGGTATAAAATAGAGAGGAACATCAATTGGAAAACAAAAGGACGAAGCAATAGAAATAGGCTACCCGCACCATTCGAGGAAACAAAAAGATAAATGTAATACCGTTGTGGCCTCAACAATAAAAAGAAACCCAACAAAATACCTTTAGTTACCTCGCATGTTATTTTTAAATTAATACATATTTACTTTTAACATACACTTTTTACATAAAAGAAATGATTTTAATATTAATACGCATTTCTTGTTATGAACATTTTTCTATACAAAAATTACACAGTATTAGCCACTAGTGTTATTTTTTGAACGATTACGAAATGAAAACGTTTAAATCTTTTGCCTAAATGCGTTAATAATGTTGCTTACTTAAAATGTGCATATTAGATGAAACTTAAAACGTACTCGTAACATTATTTCCGTAACTCTGTCTCGAAAGGTTACTACGATAATTTTAGTTTTAGTATTACACATAGACATAGACATATGTTTATTAGACAACACAACATATAAATAAAATCATAAAAGGTAGAACATTGAGACTTAAAACTAAAACTAGGTGAATGATATGATGACTAAATGGACGCCGAAACATGTTATGAAATAATTTAAGGACAAGTCATAGAAAAATTTGTACAATTTTGAAACAAACTGTAATCTTAAAACAAACGCTATATAAAAGACCTTTCACTTTTATACAGTACAAGTGAAACTATATAAATTGGTACTTTGATTAATTAACGATACTTTTATAAAGAATAAATATAGTAAATATAAGGATTCCTTTCGCTTACAATAGTCTACGTCGCAAAAGACAAGCACAAAGGAACTGCCAAGCGCGAATTTTATAGGTAAGTTAAAAGTTACTAAAGTAAGTAAATAGGTTTTTATGAAAAAAATTGATTAGGTATATTTTGTTTATTAATTGTAGTATCTTACCATTTAATTTTAAACAGATATTTCAAGATGAAAAAAGCTGCCTTCAGGAGAATTATCATCCCAAATAAATCATTTTTGAAAATTAACATCT
The DNA here is from genome assembly GCA_029286795.1 of Byasa hedistus. Taxonomy (NCBI): domain Eukaryota; kingdom Metazoa; phylum Arthropoda; class Insecta; order Lepidoptera; family Papilionidae; genus Byasa; species Byasa hedistus. The sequence continues at coordinate 5,825,470 of JAGSMW010000001.1, forward strand.
TATCCATATGTATTCTCATAGAGCTTCGAGATGTTATTTCGGCCGCCACTCAGCGCTGTTATGCTATCTTCTGATTTTTAAAGAGGCTGATAATGAAATAACTGTTCAAAGAAGAAAATCAGAGTTAAGGATTTCCACATAGAAAATCCTGCGTACTCATTCATCTTTCATGAAAAGTAAATTAAGTAGCTATAATACCTTTTGTTGAAAAGATTCTTCAACAATATACTTTTTGAGGATCTGTCTAACTTTTCTAATAGTAAGTCTTAAATAAATGATTTCACATTAAATTTGTTTTGAAGATGGTCTGTCTGGATACTTGTCCAGGGAGGGTTCCACGGAGAATCTAATTCGGGCGAGTCAATTGCTTCTTCGATTAGCAGCGAAGAGAACCGTTTTCCTGAACGATACTACGGTATTTTTTGAAGGTTTTTTTTTTATACTACTTTGCGTCGAGACGGGCAAGACGTTCACCTGATGGTAAGTGATACGCTTGCCCTTTACAACGTGGTGATAGTTAAGATGGTATACACTGCACCACATTGCGCTCGTCGCCTTGAGACATAAGGTGTTAAGTCTCGTTACCCCAGTAATTACACTAGCTACAGCGCCCTTCGAACCGGAACACAGTAATGTTTGCACACTACTATTTGGCGGTTGAAATAGGAGCTGCGGTGGTACCCATCCAGACGGTCTCCGGCAACAGAGACCTACCACCTGGAAATAATATTCCCGAGAAACTTTTATAAATACCTAACATCCCCTTCACACTTAACTTTCTGCATTAAGGAGTGATTAAATGAGAAATATTCAAGGATATAAATATAAATAAAGAGATGATAAAGGGTACGACAAAAAAATGTATTACTATTTACTTTATTAGCATAAAGTAAATAAATTCTGCGAAATTGTATATCAATCTTTGTAAATCAATAAAAGTTCTTCGAAACTCCCGTAAAAATTGTGAGAAGCTAAATCATTTTAAAGGTTGGGGGCGTCTAAGGTTAATGTATATTGTGATTGATAGATAAGTCTTATGTGCTCGATATAGTAGATTTAAAAATATACTGACATACACGGTGCATGCATGCTTTACTTACCCAAAAATACCCTCAGCCAAAGTTCCTAAAGATTTCTAAGTTATGTGTAATCACTAGTTTAAAATAAAGCATATGTTGTAAGTTTTATTTTTGGTCGTATTTTTTCGTTATTGGAGACTAAGAAAATCAATATCTAAATACACATAAAATAATTATGAAGTATATCTAATATATAAATTCTCTTGTCACAATGTTCGTTCGCGTACTCCATCGAAACGGCTTGACCGATTCTGATGAAACTTTTTATGCATATTCAATGGTCTGAGCATCGGCTACTATCTATTTTTCAAACCCCTAAGTGATCAGGGTTGCCCACTCCAAAAGGCAACTATATTTTTTTTCTATTTTATATTTTTATTATGTGGCATCGAAAAACACATACAACCCTAAATTTTCACTTTTCTATCACCAACTTCTGCTTTTTAATATGTTTTAAAAAGCTTTATTTTAATATGTTTTTGTCCCGCTCGATATCATCAATTATACATGGCCACGTATCAAATCGCGTGGCCATAAACTCAAAAAAAAAACTTCAATTATTATTACTTGGTAAGTTATCCCAGAAACCAGTAACCAGTAACCAGTAACCAGAAACCAGAAACCAGAAACCAGAAACCAGAAACCAGAAACCAGAAACCAGAAACCAGAAACCAGAAACCAGAAACCAGAAACCAGAAACCAGAAACCAGAAACCAGAAACCAGAAACCAGAAACCAGAAACCAAATACCAGAAACCAGAAACCAGAAACCAGAAACCAGAAACCAGAAACCCGAAACCAGTAGACCGAGACCAGACACTAGAAACCAGAATCCAGACACCAGAAACCAGAATCCAGAAACCAGAAACCAGAAACCAGTAAACAGAAACCAGAAACCAGAAACCAGAAACCAGAACCAGAAACCAGAATCCAGAAACCAGAAACCAGAAACCAGTAAACAGAAACCAGAAACCAGAAACCAGAAACCAAAAACCAGAAACTAACAAACAAAAGTTCATATTAAATTACAAGCTTTCACTGCTGTCTAAGCAATGTAGGTGCGTTCGTAACGCTAAAAAGCCAATTTGCACTTTATTACAGCTGCACAAAGTTCAAATTCAATTATTCTATCAAAACAGTGTGCGTATGCGCGTCGGAGGATCTAACGCTGCGTGCCGAAATTAAAACGAATGTAATAATAACATAAACAGTCACAAAATGTAAGAGCTAAAGATCCACCATACTGATTTTCAATTTGGTCGGCTTCGCGATATTATTTCTTTTGTTTTAGTTTCGGCGCGCGACATAAAATGCATTCGTTTTCACGTCAATACATCAGTCGAGCACAAACCGCGTTACCATCTGGCGGACCTGACAGACTACATTCTGTCAAAAAGATTTGGAATGTGACAGTTATTTGTTCCTTAAAAATTATTATAGTAAATATAACTTATGTACTTTAATTATAACTTTGGCCACTCTTCTGGAACCCACTAATATTTAAATATTAGTTATTAGATGAATATATATAGTGCTGAACCCCACACCGCCCATAACCAGGGTGACGGTTCTGTTCAGGAGATTTTTTTGCCCCGGCTATAAAATAGGCAGGAACAAAGAACATTCCAAATTTTTTTGACAGACCGAAGTCTGTCGGTTCAGCTAGTAAGATAGTAAAATAGTAAGAAGGGTAGTAAATAAATAATCAGTAAAATACTTGTTTTTTTTTTAGAAAATACAGGCCTCAAATAAATAAACTGAGAAAAAGCTATAAGACAATATAAATCTACAGTTAGTAAGATTATTTCAATATCTCAAAAACTGTAGTTTTTTAGAATAATTATAAAGGAGAAATTTATATGTGCAAAAACAATGGGACAAAAGAATATTTTTCAGACCACAATTTGCATTTGATTATTAGATAAGAAAAGTCGCAAATTGAATAATATGACTTTATTACAGAGTTTGTGGCCTTCATCTTGTTCTCATCTTTCGTTATTAACAAATTGTTCTTGTGACTTATTGTAAAGAAATTTGAAATGTAAATCTAAAACTTTTATGTAACAAATGAAAAGGATAAAAGTTACAGATGAAAAGGTATTTTCTTCAATAAATAGTCAAACAAAGTAATAAATAAGACTTGCTGTGCTTTTAAGAAAACATAATAAGTTTTTTTTAAGTACTCAAAATGTCTGTGCTTATACGGTACGGCGAGTTTTGTGTTAAGCCCCTCGTTAGGAAGGAATTGTGTGCTTTGCTGTTGTAGAATAATACAGGGATGCCGTTTAAATATACACATGAAATATATGTTAATCACAAATTCTGTGAGATCGTCTAAAATACAATTATACTTTGCAAAAACTGCATGTTTAACAATTTTTGTTTTCTACCAAAAACTTGTTTTAGACTTATAAGAACTACTTATTTATTGAAATTTATAACACCGTGGATAGTTCTATTATTTTTTAACCATACTTGGGTCCTAGATTTATGTGTTTTGCGTACGTACTAAACTCTTTTTTTATACACTAACAGTCAAATTTTTCATTACTTTCTTTGCGTTCATGTTCAGATGATATTGCATTAATTAAAAAAATTATGACATGTCTCATGGGAGACAACTCGAAGAGAGACTGAGAAGTAATAACCTCAAGAGAAGTACAGCATTTCTTGTGATTTTCTTTACCAACTATTATTACGACAATAACTACCAAAATTGGTGAGGCCTCCGTTCAGCAGTGGACAGCAATATAATAAACTGATAAAGACCTACGAGGTACATCTAATATATAAAATTCTCTTGTCACAATGTTCGTTCCCATACTCCTCCGAAACGGCTTTACCGATTCTTATGAAATTTTTTGTGCATATTCAGTAGGTCTGAGAATCGGTTACTATCTATTTTTCAAACCTCTAAGTGATGAGGGTTGCCCACACCAAAAAATGTTTTTTTATTTTTTGGGATTTTTTTTCTATTTTATTTTATTATTGTGTGGCATCAAAAACTACATACAAACCTAAATTTTCACTTTTCTATCACCAACCCCTGCTTTTTAATAGACATTTTAATATTTCTGTCTCGCTCGATATCATCAATTGTACATGGCCACGTATCAAACCGCGTGGCTGTAAACTCCTCCAAAAAAATATTATCACTTGGTAAGTGATCCCCTCCACGTGTGTGCCGGTGTCACCTCTCACCAGTACACAGCACGGAGTGGGGATGACTACGAATTCTATATCTCTCAAACATTATGCTCTCTTCACTCCCTCTACATATAAATATATTCTCAAGCAACTTTATTATTTATTTATTAATAACTAATATCATTGAACATAATTTAGTATTAATCTATAATATAAGTATGTGTCGGTAAGCGCATCACTCAACAACGCCTGGACCAATTTGGCCAATAATCGCCGGGAAGCCCCTAAAAACAGCGCTTTTCTTTTTCCTATACAAACGTTCTCTAACCAAAATGTCGGGTCAATTTGAACTTTATTGCTATTTTATAAAGTTCATATTAAATTACAAGCTTTCACTGCTGTCTAAGCAATGTAGGTGTGTTCCTAACGCTAAAGAGTCAATTTTAACTTTATTACAGCTGCTCAAAGTTCAAATTAGATCATTCTTTCAAAAGTGTGCGTATGCGCGTCGGAGGATCTAACGCCGCGTGCCGAAATTAAAACGAATGAAATAATAACATAAATAGTCACAAAATGTAAGAGCTAAAGATCATTACTGCTGATTTTCAATTAGGTCGGCTTCGCGGTATTATTTATTTTGTTTTAGTTTCTTTTTCACGACATCACATCAGTCCAGCACAAACCGCGTTACCGTCTGGCGGACCTAACAGACTTCATTCCGTCAAAAGATTTGGAATGAGGCAGTTATTGGAAAATGGAACATGGAAAACGGAAAACGGAAAATGGAAAATGGAAAAAGGAAAATGGATTATTGGAATATTGGAATATTGGAACATTGGAACATTGGTATACTGGAATATTGGAATGTTGGAATGTTGGAATGTTGGAATGTTGGAATGTTGGAATGTTGGAATGTTGGAATGTTGGAATGTTGGAATGTTGGAATGTTGGAATATTGGAACATTGGAACATTGGTATACTGGAATATTGGAACATTGGAACATTGGTATACTGGAATATTGGAACATTGGTATACTGGAATATTGGAATGTTGGAATGTTGGAATGTTGGAATGTTGTAATATTGAAAATGGAAAATGGAAAAGGGAAAAGGGAAAAGGGAAAAGGAAAATGGAAAATGGAAAATGAAAAATTGAAATCTGACATCTGAAATCTAGAAACCAGAAACCAGAAACCAGTAAACAGAAACCAGAAACCAGAAACCAGAAACAGAAACCAGAACCAGAAACCAGAAACCAGAAACCAGAACCAGAAACCAGAACCAGAAACCAGTAAACAGTAAAACCAGAAACCAGAAACCAGAAACCAGAAACCAGAAACCAGAAACCAGAAACCAGAACCAGTAAACCAGTAAACCAGTAAACAGTAAACAGTAAACAGTAAACAGTAAACAGTAAACAGTAAAACCAGAAACCAGTAAACCAGTAAACAGTAAACCAGTAAACCAGTAAACCAGTAAACAGAAACCAGAACCAGTAAACCAGTAACCAGAAACCAGTAAACCAGTAAACCAGTTAAACCAGTAAACCAGTAAACCAGTAAACCAGTTAAACCAGTAAACCAGTAAACCAGTACACCAGTACACCAGTAAACCAGTAAACCAGTGAACCAGTAAACCAGTGAACCAGTAAACCAGTAAACCAGTAAACAGTAAACAGTAAACAGTAAACAGTAAAACCAGAAACCAGAAACCAGTAAACAGTAAACCAGTAAACCAGTAAACCAGAAAACCAGTAAACCAGTAAACCAGTAAACCAGTAACCAGTAAACCAGTAAACCAGTAAACCAGTAAACCAGTAAACCAGAAACCAGTAAACCAGTAAACCAGTAAACCAGTAAACCAGTAAACCAGTAAACCAGTAAACCAGTAAACCAGAAACCAGAAACCAGAAAACCAGTAAACCAGAAACCAGAAACCAGAAACCAGAAACCAGAAACCAGAAACCAGTAAACCAGTAAACCAGTAAACCAGTAAACCAGTAAACCAGTAAACCAGTAAACCAGTAACCAGAAACCAGTAAACCAGTAAACCAGTAAACCAGTAACCAGTAACCAGTAAACCAGTGAACCAGTAAACCAGAAACCAGAAACCAGAAACCAGTAAACCAGTTAAACCAGTAAACCAGAAAACCAGTAAACCAGTGAACCAGTAAACCAGTAAACCAGTACACCAGTAAACCAGTGAACCAGTAAACCAGTGAACCAGTAAACCAGAAACCAGTAAACCAGTACACCAGTAAACCAGTAAACCAGTAAACAGTAAACAGTAAACAGTAAACCAGTAACCAGTAAACCAGTGAACCAGTAAACCAGTGAACCAGTAAACCAGTTAAACCAGTAAACCAGTTAAACCAGTAAACCAGTACACCAGTACACCAGTAAACCAGTGAACCAGTAAACCAGTACACCAGTACACCAGTACACCAGTAAACCAGTACACCAGTAAACCAGTGAACCAGTAAACCAGTGAACCAGTAAACCAGTGAACCAGTAAACCAGTACACCAGTAAACCAGTAAACAGTAAACCAGTAAACCAGTGAACCAGTAAACCAGTGAACCAGTAAACCAGTAAACCAGTAAACAGTAAACCAGTAAACCAGTAAACCAGTACACCAGTACACCAGTAAACCAGTAAACCAGAAACCAGTAAACCAGTTAAACCAGTAAACAGTAAACAGTAAACCAGTAACCAGTAAACCAGTGAACCAGTAAACCAGTACACCAGTACACCAGTAAACCAGTGAACCAGTAAACCAGTAACCAGTAAACCAGTACACCAGTAAACCAGTAAACAGTAAACAGTAAACAGTAAACAGTAAACAGTAAACCAGTAACCAGTAACCAGTAACCAGTAACCAGTAACCAGTAAACCAGTAAACCAGTAAACCAGTAAACCAGTAAACCAGTAAACCAGTGAACCAGTAAACCAGTAAACCAGTAAACCAGTGAACCAGTAAACCAGTAAACCAGTAAACCAGTAAACCAGTAAACCAGTAAACCAGTAAACCAGTAAACCAGTGAACCAGTAAACCAGTAAACAGTAAACCAGTAAACCAGTGAACCAGTAAACCAGTGAACCAGTAAACCAGTAACCAGTAACCAGTAAACCAGTACACCAGTAAACCAGAAACCAGAAACCAGTAAACAGTAAACAGTAAACCAGAAAACCAGTAAACCAGTTAAACCAGTAAACCAGTACACCAGTAAACCAGTAAACAGTAAACAGTAAACAGTAAACAGTAAACAGTAAACAGTAAACAGTAAACAGTAAACAGTAAACAGTAAACAGTAAACAGTAAACAGTAAACAGTAAACCAGTAAACCAGAAACCAGTAAACAGTAAACCAGTAAACCAGTAAACCAGTAACCAGTAAACCAGAAAACCAGTAAACAGTAAACCAGAAACCAGTAAACCAGTAAACCAGTAAACCAGTAAACCAGTAAACAGTAAACCAGTAAACCAGTGAACCAGTAAACCAGAAAACCAGTAAACAGTAAACAGTAAACCAGTACACCAGTAAACCAGTGAACCAGTAAACCAGTAACAACAGTAAACGTAATTGATGATGATTCTTAATGATATACTGTGTAAAATTTGCAATATGAGGGGGGGGGGGGGGGGGGGGGGGGGGGGGGGGGGGGGGGGGGGGGGGGGGGGGGGGGAGGGGTTTCTCCTTTTCTAAAGTGTAATATTGTACTCAAATAAAATAAAAAAAAAGTACCTAGAACTAAACAATGCATTTCATGTTTAAAAGTTTGTTACTATAGTTTCAATTGCTTTGTTAATATATAATGTTAAAAGTAGCAGCGAGAAATTTAGTTGAGATCCAGAGCATGGTGAGAAAAGAAAAGATACTTAGGAACACACTAAACCACAGTATATGTGTTAAAAAGAAAAGTTACTTTTCCTTGCTTAAATTTCATTTCATTCTCAAATTCAGTCTTCGTGTTAGTTAAGTATATACTTATAAGTTAAGAGTAAGATACACGCAGACATAAAACCGAAGTTGATTAACTCTGCCCTAGATGTGTCCCTGACAGTAATTTACGCGTCACTAAAACTTTTCTTTCGGAAATAAAGGAGTTCGCAAATTACCGCATTTATTTGGCGCTGAAGAAAATTGCTTCAAATATGAGTTCCTCAAGTTTTCTTACACAAATCATGTATGTCTATAACAAATTTATATAGCGACCATCTACAGAAATTTCGAGTAAAGGATTTTCTCCTATTTCAAATAAAAACTATTTATTAATTTAAAAATAGCTTAGCTAAAACACTAATACTATTTATGATTGTTGTCAAAATTAATAACACTAAAGTATTTCTACAGTGAAAATAGGTTTTGTTACGATAAAGACCCCTTCAATTTGAATAAGTATAAACTACTCCTCGCTAAACATTGTTAACCGGGAATATTAACTACTGCGAATTGTAGACATTTGTAGTGCTCTAGATGTTCCTGAATAAGTTAAAGTGCTTACTATTGTAAGAAGGAAAGCAGCTATTAGCTATTTACTTGAAATTTAATATGTATAAAGTTACGAATAATAAAATAGAACTCAAGTTTTTAATCATCGCGTTAAATATATACTAAAGATTTCTGCCCGGACAATATCAAAACTTCTTAAGTATTGGAGCTAATTTATTTTATTACAACATTATTAACTATTACTTTATAAACAATTACAACAGAAATACATTGAATTCATAAAACATTTGGATATAATACTTGTACCATACTCCTATCGGATTACACAAATGGTTTTCAATCTTTACGCATTTCGAAAGAGGGTAGGAATTTTCGTTATGTATGGAACGTCACCCATGTTCGCTGAGTTTTAACGTTTTTGGTATTTTGTGGGCTTTTGTCAAAAATTGTAATGGAATTTTTTTCCGTCCTTCTAAGTTTTAATATGAGTTCAGTTTAAAACGTTGCCACTCTGAATATAAATCGTATCTTGTTTTAAATATTGGAAGACTAAAATAGTTGGAAAATAGAATAGAGTATAAAAATGAGTCAGCACTTAAATTCATCATTGCTTATACAACGATTGACATCACTACTCTTGCTGTACCACCAAACGAAAACTGCTTATAATTCTTTTGCTGGCTTAAATAAACTCTATTTTCATTACTAAAGTTATTAAAAAGGTCTACCACCGTTACTACAGCAAAAAGTATAGCTTGTAAGTAATTCCATTCGCGTCTTTTTAAACAATGAGTAAAAATATGATAACAAGAGAGTAAAAAGAAAGAAAAAATAGACCAAGGCGCAGATAATACAAGAAAGGGAAAAAAAGAAACTTCATCTTTGAATTATAACGATAAGTTAAATATTGATACAGTAAACTAATACGAACTCAACGATGCGTTAGACCTGAACCAATATTAATCCATGTCGTCACTTGATCCGTTTAAGTATCTGGGGAATATACGCTTTAAGTAGATACTCGAGTACTGTCTTGGCTTTTTCAGAATACCGCGTTTATTAGGTATATTCTATAATGAATCTTTTACGCATTTGTTTCTTTCATTTCTACTGCCAAATAGTAGTAGGCAAATGTTACAGCACGATATTGCAATTACCGAAGTAAAGAAAAGTATCTCATAGGATCAAAAAGGTTGCACAACGATGTAGATATTGTTGTCGTGAATTCACTAGATGATAAACAGAAGGTAGTTATTTATTTGCAGTAATATCCTTACTACCTTCTTTACGCATAAATATCACTTGCTACTAAATTAAATCTAGCTAGTTATTATAGATGGTCAAAGTTTTTTCATATCATAAGTTCACGTATACGTAATACTTTAAACATTCGGTTAGAAGCAAACTCAAAAGATTCTCAATAATATTACACTGCGAACTAAGAACTTATGGAGTTTTCATACAGTTGTAATGAACACCTCAACTTATCGTTGGAAGTAGGTGGTTTCGGTTCAGTCGATTACGAAGCCCTATGTTTAGCAGTTTACAACAATAGACTGTAATGATGAACCTTTTTTTTTATGCTACTATGCGACGAGACGAGCAAGACGTTCACCTGATGGTAAGTGATACGCTTGCCCATGACAACGTGGTGCTAGTTAAGATGGTACACACTGCACCACATTGCGCTCGTCGCCTTGAGACATAAGGTGATAAGTCTCGTTACCCCAGTAATTACACTAGCTACAGCGCCCTTCAAACCGGAACACAGTAATGTTTGCACACTACTGTTTGTCGGTTGAAATAGGAGCTGCGGTGGTACCCATCCAGACGGTCTCCGGCAACAGAGACCTACCACCAGTGAAAAAAGATGAAAAAAAGAAACCTAAAAGACAAAATAAAATGGAAAACTTAAACAAAATAGCTTATCACTAAATAATTGTTATTAAATCAAAACGGAAACTCAATAATTGGTGACATCGTAAAAAGTTCCTGCCAGTTGATAAAGTGTCTTACAAATTGCCGTTTAGCGCCACTCAGCGTTTTAATTTTTTTTCCGCATAAGAAAAAGTTACAACAAAGTCAAGTTATAGTTCTTTTAATATCTTACAAAGAATGTTTTATACTCGTATTTAAGACGTAAAAAAGATTTTAACTTTTCTTTAACTTTCGTAACAATTCTCGTGGGCAAATACTTATTTTTCTTTCTAGAGCGCTTAAATTTATTTTCTATAAAAATATTTACAACTTATGTCGTATACAAAACAACTTTTGCTTGTTTTTTTTAAATGAAACTTACTGAATTCTTACGGTTTTCTTGATCTGCTGGCGAGGTACCACCGCACTTGACATAAGCGCTGTTCACACGGCGCATTCCTAGCCTTAAAACGTAAGTTTTTTAAACTCCTTTCTCTGGAATGGAAAGTATTGGACTACAATAAGATTTCTGATACATTTACGCCAGTGAATTTGTTTCATAAACTCTCCATCAAATTAGAACGCTTTTTTGCTTGTAATCGATTGCTTAGCGATAAATACAGACGCTACGGTTAAAGGATAACAAGAAAAAAGGGATAAATACTTTAGTTATAAATCACTATAATAAATCGTTAAACTATAAGCACTTTTTATTTAAACGATATGTGATTCGACGTAAATATACAACGGACTAGTAAAATTCATTACTCTTAAATTTAACGTTTTTATACAAATCTAATAGTAGTTAATGATATTAGGAATAAATGGTATTTATTACCACTCAACTATTACCTATTTAACTAATACTTGTGTATTAAAAAATAGTTCAGTATGCAAGCAACAAATTAGTAACCTGGTTCTAGTAAGAAACTTCTTAAACACGTAAATATTTTGTAAACAAGTTGCGGCTCTATTGCTAATGCATTATATTTTTTGCAATTCAAAAGTTTTCATAATTAACAAAAATCTTTTGGCTGTCGAAACTTTTTGACTGATATCACAAATATTTTACGCTTTTGTATATTAACTATGTTTTAGTATAATATATTATATCTCATACTGTAACATAATTTACCCAATGTTAATGATCTCTAAGTGAAAAATTTCTCAAATTTATCATACATAAAATGTTAGGCACATTAATATTGATATTTTTATGAATAACAAAACCAGGAGCTGGAGAGAGCTCCTGTTTTACGCCTAATAAAACTAGACCTAATATTGTCGGTCAGATTATTTTTTTTACTTCTAAAATTGTGCAGCGTACATAAAATATAAGTATGTTAATTAATTTAGTCCTTCAAAGAAACTTCTCCAAAATAAATATAGAATCAAATACCAGCTTATCATTTTTTTCCGCCGGCGCTAGAGAATTAATAAAGCTTAACTGAATGAATTTTCACCCATCTACGAATAATTTCTTTTGTATGTATTTTTTTAATAGACAGTTTTTTAGCTCATTATAGTGCTTCTTGATATTAAACTATATTTCGTTAAAATTATTAATACTATTAATAGAAATTCATTATCTTTTATGAAAATGATGAATAACTACATTTTGCTCCACATTTCTAAAAAAGCACTCTAAAAAAATTATCAAGGGGTAAACCAAGATTTTATAGTTACTCAATACTATTACCAGTTCAGTTTTTAATTATAAGTAAGGTTTGTACTTACTTTCCTTGATAAGATTAATTTAATTTTGAATAGGATTTCGCCTTTCAATTCTGGGCACATTCAAGACAAAGGGATCAATTTCATCAAAGAGATTAGATGAACCCCGATGAGTTTACTTTATAAAGTATTGTGATTGTATTAATTCACATTAATTAGCATTGAAGTTAATGAAAACTCTTCAACATTATAACAGATAAACATACTTTTTAATATTACTTTACCTAAATATCTTGCTTTCAAAACTTCTATTCCGTTTCACTTATCTTCATCATCATTATTAGCCGATAGATGTCCACTGCTGGGTGTATACTTTCTCTCAGAAACCAATACAGTTATCTCAGGTGTTAATAATAATATATTTAATCATTTTACATTGTCATATTTATCATTTTATGTTTTGATACAACAGCGAAGTGTATTCCTGTTAACCGCGTATTTTATTTTTTGAATATAAAGTTCGTTGTTCAATTTTCCGCAGGCAATTTACTTGGTATACCCTGTTCCCGTAATTCAAGGAAAACGGTTTATTTATCTTTCTTTTATTTCCAAAAAGTACCTTTTCTTATTAACATCGATAGAAAGTTTTTTGTTAATAGACAAAATACAAAAAGAAATTCACGTTTTGACATAGATCTGACAAACATTATCACACCTTTACAAAGTGTTAGAACAAACATAACAAATCTCTATGTATCATAGAAAAACTATGACTATGAGATAAAGATATGATGATCACTTAGATGTGAGGGCAGTGGAACCATGTACTTTGCCACTGTAAAGGTTCGATTCCCAATGTGCTTAAGCTACCGTTTTTATATCTTTTACAAACACATCAGACACTCGCCTACGCGCATTTGATCGTTATTGCTTTGATTCTCACGCTTTGTTATGATATTTACATGATCGAGATTATTAAAAAATATACTTACGTTTCTGAGTTTTACAATCGGCTTAATAAGATGATGGTAAAGTTTCAGCAAATTCATACACCGTATTAATGATTATTATACAATATTTGAAATTGTTTGAAAGGCTCTGTTACTCCTTTTGTCAGAAGGTTTATAGGATCTTTTTACAAGTAGAGTTTGACCGCGTAATTTTACCAGTTAAAGTAATTAAATTGTGACAGAAACTTTATCTGGAGAAATGCTTACTCGGTAGGGAGCCATCATGGACGCTGTTGCTGTTTGTATTCAGCGAGCGTCGAATGCTTAATCAAATGTTTTAGTCACTCGAGCTTTGCGTGCTAAAGGAAATTTGTTAATGAGTGCGTATTTTAAATTTATATTGCATTAGCTAGCTACCGTCCTAATATTTTAAATCTGCCGCCACTACAGTATCGCTGTGTTAGCATCGCTTATTAGTCCATTGCAGAAAAAAGTTGTTACCAGTGACATTATTACGATAATTAACCAAACGATTATGTCAAGAAATTTACCATAATGCGGCTATATAAACATTTAAAATAGCACCTCGTGATTATGAGCAGTGGTATCGCCTACCATTTAGCCAGTTTAGCATTACACTTTTGTATATAGATTTTACAAAAGATTTTGTTAACTCTGATGACTAGAATTATACTATTTGTCTTTATACACAATTCATCGATATCAAAGTTTCCAATCCTGGCATAATAAACTTTTTGAAAACTACCAGTTTAAAACTTTCATATCTTCTGTTTCAATTTAGTTTCTATTTAAACACTTGAATACATAAAGTATCATTAGGCAATGAATTTTGGATAAATCGAGAAAATATGTTTAAAACTGTTACTCCTAAAAATTTTAGGTGTTTTTGTTATAAGTCTATGTCATGACCTATCGTTACCTTTAATACTTTGTCATCATTTTTTCTTTTCAAATGTTTGAAATTGCCAAAAAAATCTGAATATTTTATACGCCAAATGTTGTTTTGATTTAAAAAAGAATGTAATAAAAGGTCCTGACTAAATTTGCACAGCCAGACGTTTACTTATTAATCAATCAAGGATTCTAAAACATTTACTTGAGATTGGATCGGAACAAGATTTATTGTTTTTGGATACAAATCACCTTGTTCATTATTCACTGAATTACAATGGCGATGTTAATTTTATCAAAAGTTGATCGTGCTTGATTTAAGATGGTTCTTATTTATTCGCCAAATGTCTTAAGCCGTCGAAGCTACCAAATTAAGTGGATAAATAAACGTAATTAGCTAAGTATTACAGGCGTTGTAAAGTACATGAACGTAAAAGGACCTCGGAGAAGCATTAAATGTTTTAATAGAAGCGAATAGCATGATACACAATAGTAAATGTTGAAATAAATTTTACAACACATTCTCCGTTTGCCAAAGTATTTTTATGTCATGAAGCTAAAAAACATGAGATATTACAATCTCATACTAATGAAATCCTTTTTTTTTATTTTTCTTAAGCCGCTCAACTCCGTATACAAACCGTTGAAGTTAGAAAGCAAAGCTCTCACAACACGAATGTGTATTGTATTAAAATCGACGCAATTTATGCACAATCAAATTGCGAGGGTAGCCAAATAGGAATATTCGTCACTTTGCGATTATATTAAAGCGAATACACAACTCCGGGCAATGTTCCACTAAACAAACGGCGTGTATTCGAACAATTTTCAGGCAGAACACAGAGATAAGCGGTTTCCTGTATAATCAATCATTATAAATATCGACAAATGCCACATGCACGATCGAATGACCGCCTCGTTTCTAACAGAAATATGTTCCGCGAGTTCTGCGACTATGATAAACGGCAGAATATTAATTAATCGAAAACACTCCGAAACACATAAAACAAACTTCTTTAGTTATATATATGTAAACAAATCAATTGAAAGAAACATATGTATTATTTTACGAACACACACAAAAAGCAAACGTATTGTCTTCAAGCATTCTTTATTTACCAGACGACTGTATCTCAGGGATACACAGTAGTCGTTGACTTATAGTATTGCTATTTGATATTTTATAGTTTTTTTTTTAAAGTTATTAGTAACAAAAGCTTGTACATACATACCAATACAAACAAACCGAAATCGTAATAAATTAGTAACATTTCCAAATATTTGTGAACATTTCGTTATAAAATCAACATTTCGAATTATGTTCACTGAATTATTAACGAAGTAAATTGTACCCAATAAGCTATAAATTTACTCCGGGCAAATATAATTTTATTAATTTAGTGTCTTAGTACATAATTGAAAAGATTTGATTGTTTATATTCTAGTGTTAATTCTAATAATGACGAAAAAAAGAAATAAGTCAGTTCAAAAGTCTACGAAAATGTTCACGATATTGATTGCAAATGAAACAGAAGTTGTATTGTGCTTTAATTACATAAAATTAATAATCTTGTTAAAAAAAATGCAAAAAATCTAATTATTCTGTAATACCAAAACTATTGTTTCACATGTAACAGTATAAAAAAAACTTGTAAGTACTTAATCATGAAGTAATGTTTAAATTGCAACAAGGCACATTTAAACATGTACACAACTTATTGTTGTACAATTTCACTTTGTTATATTTTAATATTTCACGTTGTAATATTTTTTTCTATTATTCAGTATATAAATGCGCTAACCTAAAAACGTAACATACGTTTATATCTATGTAGTTCATGTAATATTATATAAATGCAAAGCGCAGGCCTCATTTCTTAATGAGAAACCTTGGTCATAAACGCGGCGCTACTTTAAAGCGTTGACATTATGCATTTTAGAAAATATACTTATAAAATTTAAGACCTCATTGCGATTTTTGTTTTAAGCGGCACATTGCGGTAGAGATTCTTATGTTTGCGAGATTACGTAGACTTTTAATAAAATGCCGCATTGTACCAGCTTGACCTCGACGGGTTTGCATAGCGGATGGGGATTTATCTCATATTCTTAGCTATTATTAAAATAATACAATTTTATACGAACCACTAACACAAATTGCAAATACTTATGTATTATAAATAAAAACCCACAATCACTTATACTATTATATATTAATAAATTGTTACTAGATTGCTTATCAAGTTAACATTTTGATCTTGCCACTAAATCAGCGCCTGTTTTATTTATTGAGCTGTAATGTTTATTTGTAAATTTTATATATTCTCTTGAAAGGTTTTATGAAAAACTTCTAGGTTTTTGTACGCTGTTTACAAAGGAAGACTTCAAAGTCTATAACTTTTGCATGTAAAAGACTTGGACTTAATAATTAACACAAACAAGAAGTTAATGTATGAGTAGAATTTTAATTATAATACTAAACATTATAGCTTTTACGGCTTTTGTTTATTTTTTTATTAACCCAACGTTTCGAATGATTTGCCGCACTCGGGTAATAGTTACCATGAAGTACCTACCGATTATTGTTTACAGTGTAAATTTAGTTTCATAAAAAATACTATTCATGCCAATTAAAGAAATCATTAAATGACAAATAATGCACTGTAAATTAATAATTCAATAAACCAAAAAGCAACCAAAAAGCTTAGAGAATTATCGAGACGGCTTTTCATAATATCATAATTAAACCTTATGTTTCCTTTAATTTGATTCTTTTTGAATTGTAAACACATTGCGCATTTCACCTCCTTAATAATAATATCTACTAAGACCTATCACAACCGTCATTGCATAACAAAACTGAATTTTCCGTTTTCTGTACTCCAGACGATTTTCTTTGCCTTGCTTATTTTTATGTGCCTTAAGAGCCATTGCAGTTTATAATATAATGGAACGGAGTTTGAGCACGGCTCCGTTAAAAAAGTCCTTCCTTTCGACGTTTTCAACAGCGGATAAAACAGTCCACGAGGCGGTCGCTGTTTAGTGAATACACAAAGAGCTGGCCGCGCAAACAACTTTCTACAGAGTTTACAATTTGCAGACTTAATTTCAATTACAATTTACCCACTTTAAATTTCACATAATACATCTACTATTTCTTACGATATATTAAAACGAAAACGTGTATTTAACTTTCAAACTGTGCTACAATTTCTGGACGGGGACGTTTCATGGTCATTGTCACTTATAATCATATGTAAAATTGACCACCACGTGAGTGGAACTGGTTGTTGCTCATCAATCCCACCGTCAAGCCAGTATAGTATAACAATCCCTTACTTCTTGGAGACACATAGTAATAATTAGTAATTATATATATTCTGTACACATTGTACCAAAAATACATAGCAATTTCATTAAATTACGTTAACGTAATACTTGTTCACATTTTATTTCCTCAGCGCATCTGAAATAAATTATATTTTAATTAGGAGTTTAATAAAAGGAAATGGCTCAATATTATCGCGGAGCATAAAGATGAAATTTAATAAAGATGTAAATTGTAAAACGCAATCTTTCTCAACAACAGAGGACCGGCTTGCGTAAATAAAACGATAGGACTTAAAAAAATCGTTTGAAATGATATTAATTTCTATTTAACTTCCTTATGTTTAATTTAACTTCAGAGAGTAATACAAAAAAAAATGAGAATACAAAATAAGAGCATAAAGAAAACGTAAACTTAAATTATTAAAGTGTATTTACGTGTACATACATAATAATAAATGTAAAGATATTTTAAATATGAATAATAATCCAGAGCCAATTTTTGTACATGTGAAAAAACGTTTGTGAATTTTTAAGGGCAATAACTATTTGCAAACAAAACATGGTCTATATTTCGATGGCCACTGCATTGTTTCCACAAACGTATGAGCGTTATTCGTACAATTTGCGGTCAGAACACAGAGATAAGCGACTCTCTGTATAATCAATCAATCATTGTAAATATCCACAACTGCCGAATACACGTTCGTGAATGACCGCTTCGTTTCCATCAGAAAATAATATGTGAGTGTGATAAATGATAGAAGATCCATTTACTTTCCTGGGTATTTTGTTCCGATGTCAATTTCGTTCACGAGATTATGCGGAGATAATGTTATTGCGTATTACCTTTTTTTAGAAAGTTAAATAGTATGTTTAAAAGAAAAGAGAACAGATGAATCAACTGTAGATCGTAAAGAGTTAATAAATTAATTTTTCAGTTCTAAAAATGCACAAAATTTTGTACAATACTGATTTTTTGTTTAATGGTATAGCAGATTGGCCTCTAATGCCGGAAACAAACTAGGTAACTACCACATCAGTCCCTATTTCTGCCACTAAAACAACTGCGTTACTATAAATTGGCCGGGCGTAGTAGCTAATGAAATTACTAAGGTAACAAGATTTAACATCTTATATATCAAGACGACGAGCATAATATAACGCTGTGTATATAATCCCAACAAAGGCCATATTGTTATACGAGTGTATCACTTGCCATCAAATAAACGTCTTCCTTGTTTCGTCGCTTCATCCAATAAGAAAGAAAATTTTAAACTTAAGATTCTGAGTGAGAGAAGTCTAAAAATTGTGTTAAAAAACCTTTGCGTAAATAATAATAAGTAAAGGAATACCACCTAAGCTTACGAAATTCAGAGGATATGCTTTTAACGAACAAACGATCCGCAATCGGAGTAGAAAGCGATCGTTAGGTACTATTTATTTTCGCTCCAGAGCCGAAAGTTAAGCGTGGTTTACGAAGCGATTTTAGTAGAAATACACGAGGAAAAGATACTTCAATTATAGTTCGAATTCTTTTGAAGTACGCTATTAGTGAATGTACCGTTTTTAAGATGTACAAAAAATTATAAATCTCAAGACCAACAGCAGTAATTATTTTGTTGTAACTAAAAGACTTATAAATTAAATATTATTTTGATTGTCTTGTAAATTAATTTGTAAATTGTTTTGTGAACTACTAATTATCCTATCTTTTGTTAATTTCATAAATTAAAAAATCTTAAGATACTAACGAAACAATTTATAACAAAAACCTCACATCGCAATCATAAAACAAACTTTGTTCTCAAAGACAGTAATTTCGCAACTGAATGGCACCTCCTTGGAGCTTATAAAATAAATTTTCTGCGTTCACCAAAATCCTTTGTAGACATTTATTTTACCGTTTCCATTTTCAATCTGATAAAAGAAGATTAAATGGCGAAATCCGTAAATTTCTTCCCATCCAAGCCGTGTTATCATCCTGCTATTTTGAATCCGATTATAAGATTTAATGCCAACTAAATTACTTATTCAATACACACACAAATTTTAATATAAAATATTTTAAGTTAATCAATTCAATTATTTGTCAATTAAAATTTTATAATTTTAAATTTAAAGCCTTTTATACTAGTACCTAACAAAAAGACAAAGTCGGAAAATATATGAATTTGATACATCGAAAATTTATATAATTTTTGCGTACATAAAAGGTCTATCAAGAAATTTTATAGTTACATATTTCCAGGAGAGGACATAAAGACATATCATAACTCTAAGTATTCACTTGTATTCCAAAGTAATCGCTCGTCGTTCTTTCCCCTAAAGTAATTTAATTCAGTAATTGCATTACGCATGCGCCAAATGACTAAATTTCTAAAGCAAAGAAAAAAATTCACGCTCCTATTGATATTAGGTTTGGTATCTACCAAACTAACAATAAGTATTTAACTAAACACACGAAAACTCACACTACCTTCATCTTACATAAATGAGATGGTAATGTCCTGTCATCCATTAGCTGGAGACATCCTTTAAACGGAATGAAATGAAAATGTAAGAAAGTAGTGAAAAGAAATCTGATGAAAGTTTTATCGCAACACATTGCTAACACTTTTGGGGCTTATAAATTTATCTTATTTATACAAACACAATCAATCTGTTGTATTTGAGAATCATACACAAATAAACTTAGGCTTACTATGATATTTTTAGTTCCTTTACATCGTATATATCTTATAATATTTGTGTTTAAAGAAATCGTAACATATTTGTGTGTACATTTCCGCGAAAGTAACACATTTATTAAAAGTAAATTTTACGGATTTTATCGCATTTATTTTACTGCTGCAAAACGTTCGAAACGTCGGGATTAAATAAATATAATAAATAAATGCGATAAAATCCGTAAAATCTAGTTTAATTAAAAAAATATAATTGTAACAAATATCACATTCTACATTTAATTCATTTTTGACTCGTGTACCAAACATTGTACCAACAAAATATTTCATATATTAAATGGTGGAAAGTGCATTTCTTGCAAACTTCAAACTTGTTTTTTTTTATAAAGTAATATGTATAATAAATGGGATTTTCAATAACATGAATAAGAAAAAACTAATTTAAAATAAAATTTAAAGCTTCTATTGTGAAGAGATGCCAACAGACATTCCTGGAACGTGATAGAGGACATAGAAATGCAATGTTCGACACATGATAAAAGGCGGTGATATTTTTTGAACATTACACGGAATTTTTAAAGCAAAATATAAAAAATTTCTTCTATTGAAATTGTTATCGAAGTATAAAGGTTAACAGCTATTGTCATTCAAAATCAAAAGTTTGTTAACTCTTGTACTCTATTACGTTATAATACATAGAAACTTTAACATTTAAGATGTTTTAAAAGAGCACTTAAAATTACTAATGTTTGTATAATTAAATTCTGTGAAGATTACACACCAGCTAACAAGCTGTTATAGATTAAATGGTGACATTATTTTTATATTTTCTTCGTACCTACAAGATGATTGCTTAGGTAGTATACAATACTGAAATTATCAGAAATAAAGAAATATGTGAAAATATCCTAAAAAGTATAGTAACGTAAAATTATGAGTAGAGTTAAGTTCAATAATTGAAAGTTTAACTACATAACTTGCCTTGTAAGAGAGGAGTTAACGTTAAAAGTAATACTAATTCAAAATGTATTTCTTTTACTTTTAGAGCTTATCCGTAAAAGCCAAGCTTTAACAAAGCCATCTGTGAAAAAAAAATGGATTTTAAAGTATTGTGAACAACGCTCATTGAATCTTCCTTGAGTGATTTCGATCCGGGACAAATATTTGTGTGAATTACAAGTGTTTGGGTCGTATCTAAGTGGTATGTGTCCGTGAACTAAGTTAGTCACGATTAAACTATTTCTAAAGCTCCAATCTCATTCAGAAGAGAAAAATAAAAAAACACACTAAGTTATGAGGATTTTAAATTATCATTTATATTAACACATAAATTATTTATAAAATATATGAATCGATGAATACAGCACCGGTTATTCCACAAAGTGCTCATCACTGTATCACATGTTACATTTTTAGACGCAACAGGTTTTATTTTCATTAAAAAGTTCTAAAAAATCGCTCATACTCGTAGTTTAGATACTTTCCATTGTAAAAGCAGAAACGTGGTAGTTTCAAAATTCTGTGCTACCGATATAGACTGAACCAGACGTAAAATTACTAATGCATGAACCTTTGAAACGACGCTATTGAAAGCTTCACACATACGGTAGACTTTCCAATACAGCTTCATCTTACGTAATGAAAATGAAGAATTTATTACTATGAAACAGTATATAATTCTAAATGTAATGTGTTTCAATATTTTTAAATAAACCGATGGTATTGTACCTCAAAAAACTCCTGGTTTTAAACTACAAGAAAACGAATCTTTTATTATCAAACAAACCTTTAAATGGAAAACGGGAAAGTTAATTTGTACCTGTTATTATTATCAAAAAGGGCATATCCAAAATGGATTTAGTAAAAAAAATATTTAAGGACGGTAAGGGAAAATAAAAAGATTGCTTTATCACCTGTTAACAATTTCTATTAAAACTTCCTGTATTTTTCTATTTCTATGTATCGAACGATAATTTTTTTGTATTAAATCAACAGTTGTTCGAAGAGCAAAGTTCTTCCGACTAAAAATCGCCGATGATCTTAGAAAATATTTATAACGATGAAAAAATATAAGCGATTATTTAGTTAGCGATAATTAATCGAACCTTCTCGTCCTCAAGTCGTATGAGGCCCTCACATGTGTACCAATCACTGCTAATACCAAATGTTCTTCACATAAAATATCGTACTAAAATGGAGCTGCCTTATTAAAAAAAATAATATCAGTTACGTATCACGTCTACGTATTACTTTAATATTAAATCTTGACATTCAATATAATAGTTCAATAATGCAGTATGTAAGAATAACATTGTTTAATTTACAATCAGTTTTATTTAAAACAATTTTCTTCAGCGTCGAGTGAACATAGGATACAACTTGCGTAAAGAAAAGTTCGAACGACGTCATAAATTGCACTTACTGTCAAAACCATTTCTAACTAATCGCGTTAAGTTATTTATAAATGATTATAAGTAAGAAATTTACGAAGAAAAAAGCTTATATGTACGACAAGCAATTTATTTCAATTTATATTATATGCAATAAGAAACAAACGGGAAAGCGTTAGTTTTTAAACTAATAAGCAGTATTACTCTATTTGTAGAGTAATACTAATTAACTCTATAATTGAGTGAATGTATTAAATATATGTATAGATTGTATTTTGAAAAATCATTACTACGCATTCGCCAACCAACACTTGGTCGGCGTTGGTAGATAAATGGCCTTAACTATTTCCTAGTGAATGAAGATTCAAATCCGAGTTAAAAACTTTACAAGTTTAAAAGAAGTTTTCTTGATTCATTATATCTCTTAAAGCATATAGGTTTTCTGTGTAATAAACAACGAAAATTTTTCTTAATTTATCAACTCATCGCTAACGCTGATCAGCAAAACTGGAAGACATTATCATCAAATAGATGCTTTATTATAAATAACAACTCCGTTTATTTAAAAGTTTAATACTGATCATCTGCTTAAAAACACTTCAACATAAGTTTTTTAGTCATATACAATTTTTCAATCAATCGATCCGATGTTTATTGTTTTTTTCTTAATCTTACAACATTTGAAACCGCAAAGTTACATAACAGTCAAAAAACCCAACGTTGGAACATTCAAACGTTCATTGACGTCCCGTTTTTTCTGCATCAATTATTGAACAGGCATTTTCGGTTTTTACCATTAATTAATTTATTGTTACGCCTTGATATTAATCGCCTTACTTCTAAAATCAAGCATAAAAAAAGGTTATACCAACTTTTCTTAATAAATTCACTAACAGAGGCTATCTGTTATTGAAGACCTCTTTCTTTTTATTTATTAGACGAATGGGACGTTCACCTGATGGAAAGGGATACGCTTTTCCATCAAAATGTGGTTCTAGTTAAGATGGTATACACTGCACCACATTGCGCTCGTCACCTTGAGACATAAGGTGTTAAATCTCGTTACCCCAGTAATTATATTACCTAACCGCGCACTTCAAACCGGAACACTATAAGGTTTGCAAACTACTATTTAGCGGCTAAAATAGGAGCTGCGGTGGTACCTACCTAGACGGTCTCCGGCAACACAGATCTGCTACCAGTAGGTAGACAACATCGCTGCTTCCATTTCTATAGTCTATAAATATTACTCTTTCCGTTAGGACGGTGCTGTAGTTCATAAAATTAGAGGTAAAGAGACTTATGTCTGAAGATGACAAGTACATTTAGTAGACTATGCCAAAGTAACCAGCATTATATTGTTTTGGATAATTAAAACTTACTAACAAGTGAACGTCGTGCTCTTTTTAAATTTATCAAACAAAAAAATAGTTATTCACGCATATACTTTTTTTTATAAACAATGAATCGTTGTTAACCTCTGAGTAAACCAAGTAAATTATGTTATTCAGTTTCATAATTATGCAATGATGCTGAATGATTATATTTTTTCTCTTTCAAATTAAATATCCGCGTCTTCTGTTTACGTATACACGATTTAACCTTTCTAAACATTATTACTATTATTCATACAATTTTATTTTATGTTCATAGGACAAAAGGGTTTATACATTTTTTATCAATTCCAACACCATTGTACATTCCCTTTGTCTCGCAGTTTCAAACGACACTAAGAGCTGGCGAAGCTATTTTCTGGCTAACTAGAAACTTAGTAAATTGATTCAAACTAAGTTATACCGCTTCGTAAAACATAAGACATTTAAATACGAAGAAACGAACAAAAGAACTTCAAGTTGTTTAAAGCGATGACTAGTGTTTATCTTATTATGTATACGTTAGAATATTTTAATTGTAAAACATAACGAAAATGTTCAATATTATTAAATAAATATTGTGTACTTTCGTAAAAATTTGGTTAAAAAATTATGGAGTTTATTCAACGTTTCATATTTCGTTTTATGGAAGTTAATAATTTTTATAATTCGTTAAATATATGAATTTTGTAATAGGTTTTGTTTAGGAAGGAGTATTAATATGACAAAACTGTTAGATTTTTATTTTGTTTCACCTTTCACCCAAGTACTTGTCGAATCGTCCACGTTTTGGCGCACCCGTCCTGTAATTGAGTTCTCGTTATCTGCCAAGTAGGCTGAACACGTAGTTAAACTGTGAGCTTAAGGGCATAAAGATACGGAATATACCGCCTCATGAAACTTAAATGTTAACTTATTACAAATTAAATTTAACAATAATAGTTATGTGTACCCACTGATGAATGAATAGATATTTCTACAAAACGATTTTTGTTCACTTATGACTCTAGAGCCCATTAAAAAAAATTGTCTGATTGAGAAAGCGCCCATCCAGAGTCACTGCAAAATTTTCTCTTTTAGATACATGCTATAAATTCTTACCATTTTATTACTGCAGTTATGTCACTAAATATAGCAGACTTTAAATCCAAAACGTTATTGCTTACATGCAGCTTACTGGCGTTGGAAATAGCTTTGGCACCTTCTGAAATGTTTACAGGCGATAGAGACTTACTTGAAGACCTGACCAGCTAAGTCAACATGTTAAAAGAAAGTCATAATTGGTTAGTACATTTACGAGATATTCTTTGTGAGTAGAAGGTAAATATATGACAAGAAACATTAAATCACATTCAAGTTTTCTAATAAGCACAGAATTAAACTTTCAAATATGCTTTGTCCTATCTTAATAAAAATATTGCCTTTAGTAAATTATACACGAATTAAAAAGCTGACGTAAAAATTATTTTAAACCAGAGAAGTTAGTCAACGTTAAGAACTGAAGTAATTTACATTTTCTACAAAGTTGAATGTCATTTTGACACTGTTGAAAAGACTGATACAGACTGTTAACAAGTTAGTAAAAGTAAAGGAAAATGAGAACATTTTAAAATGCGAGTTCAGTTTAACTTTTTTAGATAAAATATTCAACAATTTACGACAATTTTAAATATTTGCTTGTCGTAGTGTTGTTGTTTACGATAAAGTAAGAAATTTTCACACTAATGAACTAGTTATACATATTTTTTTTCACACTAAACAAAGACGACATGAAAAGAGCTGACAGGCATTACTGAAAATTATATTCGTAATTACAAATCTGATTTCATCGCTTAAACTAAAGTGTTGTTTACTTATATTCTTACGTTACAAAACTAACTGAATATGATGAAATTATTCAGGCGTTAAATTTAACTATAATTACTTAACATATAATCCCGGGATCAATTTCACCTAACAACTAAGATCATTAATGGTATACTATACACAGTTATAGTGAAGTTAATCGAAAACAGCTTATAAAGCCAAAGGTTTGATCTAGTACATACATTAATAATAGTAGATAAAACAGAAACAAACTGCATTGGCGAGAGCATAAACTTCCGTAAAAAAATCATATGACCTTATTACCAGTAATATTTTAAAGGGAATATTAAAGCAAACTTAAAACACAATGTTTTATATAAATAAACGCCATGAACAACATTTATGGAAATATATATTGTTTCAGACAACACAAAGACCATTGCATCATCTTAGCTTTTCGTGCCAAAGTTTATTCAATTATTCTGATGATATTTTACAAGAGAAATATCACAGTATTGTTTGTCGCGATACCATTTTACCTCTACTTTATGATTAATAGGAATAGCATACAAAAACTGTACAATAAATTGATATTTCAAGTCAAATACCATGTATCTATAAGATAACCTTATTTTTTAGTTAGCATTTGTTCTAACACATTTAAATAAACTACTTTTCACATCTACATATGAGTAACCGTAAATATATTTGTATAAGCGTTATTGAATAAAACATATGGCGATGTATGTTTACTAATAGCTGCTACTACTACTACTACTATGAATGTTTGGTATAAATTAAAATATAAATTATTGTTTTTGGACAGCTCTTTTGCTCATTTTAATATTTACCGACAAAAACCCGGTAAATGTAGCGTATGTATGTTTATGCTGCAGATGTATTATTATTATAAACTCCTTTTTGATCCTCTTCTATTTAAATAAACTTCGTAATGATTCGATTTAAGATAACTTTTTGTAGGGTTACACAGAAGGTTTCTTTTAGCTGTTGCAGAAGATTGTGTGAACTGTTGTGGAGAACATTATAAGAACTACAAACATTTTATTGATTCCAGTTTCTTGTTTTTTAAAGTAAAAGTCTTCTGTATGTTATGTGTATATGTGTAATGATGATTATTAATAATAGAAATCTATTACAGAATCGAGCAATGAATCTACACACACTCTTCTCGTTCGTGACGACACTCGGTTGCGAATAAGCTAGCTCTCATTTACGAAATTACACATGGGTGCCGTGAGAGAATATTAGTTTAGGAGTAACGAACCATTCTCTATTTCAATACGCTACTGTCTTTATTTAATTATCTTCCATGAACTGATATCGCGTTAAGCAATAAATTTCTAACTGTATTTATTTAAATAATCAATTTTTTTATCCAATACATATTTTTATTGTAAACAATTTTAACTACGTACTTAATGAAATTTATGAAAAATTAACATTACATGATATACTACATTTATTATTCATATATGTATAATTTGTATTATGATATGTATGTTCATAATTTTTCCTTTAGTTTATTTTTGACAATGTTTTCTCTAAGAAAATTTTACTTCATTTCCAGAATCGACTTGCAGATAATATCTCTAATGCGTTAAGTGCAATCTCCGAACCCTTAATTACTAAATGAATAAAAATCAATATTTTCAGTATTTTATGTAGTTTACTCTCGTATAATTAGTTATTTGTTACTGTTGGTTAAATATTAGGCATTGCTGGAGACTTTTGGACGAGTAACTTACAAGTAACTAAGTCTATACGATACGTTAAAGTCTGGCAGAGTCAAAGCGATGCCCAGAGCGTAGATACAAGTTGTAATAGCTCGATACTCCCTCCAAACAAACATGTACAGTGTTCAGCAGTGCGACCATATCCACCGCAGTCTCTCAACATTTCTACTATGTTTAATCAACGCGGGGAATGAGCGTCTTTGGGAATTCAAGACAACGACGTTTGTAAACTTATCTCGTGTTCTCGTTAGCGGGAACGTCAAGCCTTCTGAATACGTAATTTATAACACCGCCTGTCCTACCACTCAGTGTCATTGTCAATCTTTATTATGCCGAATCGATGAAAATTCCGTGTGAATGTAATAAAATCGAGCATCAGATATGTTGTGCTATTCAGTGAACACTGAAGCGACATGCGGTTGGTTGTCTGATTGGCGCGTTTTACACATACTCGAATTGTACATAAGCATACAATTTAAAGTTGTTTAGTTATTCAATGAATACACTTCATTAAAACGTTTAATATTGTTATTTTCAAATAAATTTCATTGATGTCAGGAAACAATTGTTGGTTTTTATTAAATATGAATTAGTAACACATACATTAAACAAACCAAAAGAGTTTATAATTTTTAACTGCAACGTTTTCGTCGAAACAAGATTTAGAAATATGTTTTGTAGCGCTTGTTACTTAGGAAAATATATTTTTAGAGTTAATTCTGCAAAAATAAAATCAAATAATCATGAATCGATGTAACCAAAAACACAAAATATACCTAACGCAATTTCAGATACGAAACCCAAAAACGGGATAAAGAGTAAAGTTTTAGAAGCATGTCACTATCGTTTCCAAGTATTGGGTACAATCCCAAAAGTCGAATTTATTCGGATCAAGGGTGACCCCAGAATAAAGATGCGAAGCTATTTACACACGGTCACAGAAGGATCGGAATAATATGGAACACGATACAATTACGAACTAGACAATTTAAGAACTACATAAATATAAAGATAATATAAGAAATAATGTTCAGGTTATATTATTATTACATTAGGATAAAAACAGAAGTACGCTGCATTAAAAAAAAATCACTTCACAAATTTTCATGAGTCTATAAATATTAGAAAGAGATATTCTCATTACATCATGGTCTCATTATTTAGACTTACACTTCACCTACATATCTCACCATTACAGACTTCGTATATTGAGTTAAGGAAATCCTACATTCGCATTAGTTTAGAGTTTAGCTCTTAAAAGAAAGTTTGCAGAAGAAGAAAACAGTTTCTGCTCTAACTGAATCTACCAATCTTAATTTTTTCTTCACGGATTTTAATTAAGACGCGATATATACAAAATTTTATTATTACCTTACTGTAATACACATGCAAAAATTTGGCTAAGAGACGTCCATCAGGAACTTTTTACTTCTTAAATTTGCATTACTTTATAAAATTGTTATAATTATTTCCTCATACGAGTAAAGCTAGTATAATGTCTTAATTTACTTTGTAAATCTTTACTTACCGTGTCGTCAATATCTTTAATGTGCTTAATAATTTTTTTTTTCATTTTTAATCAAATACAGGCCAATCAAAATCAAATGTAATTGTTCTAAAAGTATTACTGTGAAGCAATAGAATGACCCAGGTACGAAAACATGTTCCGATTATAGCTCTGAATAATGGAAAAGTTTAAATGCGTCAAAGTGAACTAGTGCTAGTAAAACAATTTAGTGTAAATTTTAAAGTAAAAAAATTATAAAATTTTGTACCTGTGACAGGTTTCTTTAGTCGGAGACCGCCAACGTATATCACCGCAAGGATTATTCCTTCCATTAAACAGTAGCTTGGTAACGTTTTGTATATGCGCTGTAGCAAGTAGCCAAAATTACTGAATTAACGAGACCTTAACATTTGATATCAAGGCCACGAATAGAGAGAATAACAACACATCGTCGATAACATAGATTACGTCCGCTGTTCGCAGAAGTTTTTTTCATGAAATATCAAATTGCAAAGAACTATCAGCATTTATTTATTATATGCACCACTAACTGAAACTAACTAACTGATCAATGAACCAAAATTCAAAATAACAAGGCTCATTGACTCCGAAAATTAAGCCCATTCTTGAAGGTGCTATTAACCCCTTATTTACTCTTTACGAAGCCACCTTACTTAAAAGACGTTTGGATAATTGGACGAATAGGACAACGTAAAGAGGAGATATACCCTCATAATTAAATCTTAAGAAGACGTTGGCTACCCTTTGCACCTTTCCCTTTTCTTCATTACATAACTCCACGTGTCTTGTGTACTGGGAATTAACATGTTAAAAGGCACACGGCTTTGAGACCAAAATTAGTAAATTTACGTATTATACTTGAGGCAAAGAATCCAATTACACGATTCTTCACAAGCGAGTTGTATGACAGAGTTTATAAAAAAATTTAAGCTCAATTGTTTGTTATTACTTAAAAGTTACGACTAACAAAAATATTGAAAAAGCTTTTATTCCAATAGAATTAGCGAAATAATAATAACAAAACTAATAAATTCTTATGCATAAAATGAAAGATACCGGTTTGTGCCGTTTATGCTTGTTTTGGAAGTTTTGTGACTCGTCTGAAACAAGGTAATCCTTAGCTTGATCCACTTATCTACGACCAACGAGCCCAACTGACTAATTTATTACTAAACTTGTCCAATGGACGGATGGGCGGACGGTCAGGAGTGTCGTATAAATAAAACTTTTACGTTTATAAATAAGGTAATGGTCAACTAAGACAACCTAAGCCCACCCAAAACATTCGATAAAGTTGTGATAACTTCAACATGCTATAACTAATACATCACGGACTAAACTTGTTATTACAAAGTTGATGTATACATACAATATTTCTTACTATTAAATTTTAATTAAATGAAGATCATTGGGAGTCTACTTCTTTCGCTTGTTTGGTTGTCAACCTTTACTATTATGTATGTTTTTATCAACGATTAGCTAACACTTGGCTTCGATATTACGTGATATTAAGTAACAGAATATATATAAGTAACAGCTTTTATATGTTGACAGCAGGAACACAGCAGTTCTTTTATGGCGGCAGATTAACAACATCTAGTTATAGTTACCCTGACAGTTCACTCACATATCACTCGACTAAATGGTCCTAGATTTGAAGCAAGGACATCTGTGTTACAGGGCAAGGTAAGTCGCTACGCAATAGAGATATTTGTCATATAACCATAACAAGCTAAAATATGTAATATAGTTTTCAAAATTTTAATGAGATGAAGGATCTTCGAGACGTTCTATGTCCAACAGTGGACGTCTATCGGTTAATGTTTTTGCATTTTATGAAGGATTGTTATACATATCTGCGGTTTTCAGAAACGTGCCTGCCGCAGTCTTCAGTTACCTTTCCATAAGTACCCGTTTCAGGTAGAAATTCTGTTGACAGATAAGAGCGAGCCAAGCCGGGCCCGCGCCGCCGCGTAACTCAACGGCTTTGTGCGCGACCTACCTACAGTTGGATACTGATAAGCTTTGTTTTCTTCTTATCTCCAACCGAGCTGTTTTCACACCAACTGAACCTTAAAACGTTACAATAAAAAAAGTATCATTTATAATCTTTTTGTTAGCGTTTTCTGTTTTTTTTTTGTTCCTTTGTCGTCTATCGTAAACAATGCTACATTTTAAAACTCTTTACGAACTTAGTTCTTATATATTGTAATATTTTTTACAAATAATGTTTTCATAAATTACATAGATATTTTTAAGATAATCTGCGAAATTTTTCTGTAATTCTGACCCTAGATCCAGCCGATGAGAGTCCAGCGTAACTTCTGTCTTATCGCCACGAGAGGCTATTCCGTTTGTTATTCAGGTTTTTCAGGTTTAAAAATATTTAAGATTTTAACAGTTAGAAAAGGTGAAAAAATTGTTTAGTATTAACTTGTACCTTTTCATGTCATTAAGTCTATAATGGGTACATATACCATGAAGCAACCGCAAATTAGTTATTTTTGATAACATTGCTAGTGGTTTATGAAAACATTTTGTGTGATATAAATATATCTACTAAGAAGAAAAAATATTACGAATAGGAAACTAAAATGAAGACGAATAAATGATACTAAACATAACTAGCCATAATATTATTTTACATCCGGCAACAACCAATTTACCGCTTTCAACGTGTATTTCACATTACAAAGTTGAAAATGAAATTTTAAAACGGAGATTTGAAGATAGACACAAATGCTTTGACATTCAACTCGCCAAGCAAAATGCATGCCCATGAATAAATTATTCAAAGCAGTGCAACTGAACATAACTCGCAGTGAATAAATGTAACTGGTTGTATAATATGTTGTTATAAGTCATAATCGTAAAATTACCATTAATATGCTAATATTTTTTAACCTCAATGAACTAACACTTTAATTTCATTTGGTGTTAAGTTACAATATGTTCACGTTTGGTCAACCCGAACTGGCTCCCGCCTTGTCGTGGCGGTTGGGCTCAGTAACCGTGTCTTCCTCGCCCACGATAAAACTATGAGGAACCTTCCCTCGATGAGCTCACCGCGTATGCCGGTAGGCTGCATTAACATTCTCTAATTTTAATATTGTCAAAATATTTATTACAATACTCCTGACTTTTCACTACTTTTTCATTTGCGTGAGCTAATAGCAGATCTCAGTTTCATATAATTATAATTGATAATAAAATCTTAGATCGTGAAGGGTATTTGCTCTGAACATTCAGGCTTTTATTTGTTAGCAGTCAAAAAACAGCGATGCTGTTATGGTGGAAACGATAATATAAGACCAATAGCTAGCTTGACTGATTCGAGAAAAACCTACGAAACGAATTGTATATGCAATCCTGGAGTGAACCTAAGAGCCAGGGATTCCCGTATTACAAGACAAGCGCTTAGCTGCTGTGTCACGGAAGCGGTTTAATTTTAATAATAATAAATACTCATGGCTTCTACATACTTGAGTAACATTAGCTGTTTTCAATAAAAATAAAAACTTCACGACAGCAAAACATACCACTACAAACAAGTTTTGGAGGTCGCGTAGCTTATACAGCTTACACAGACGTTTCCGATACGTCGTAAAGTAACATCGTGAGTTGAAACAAACATGAAGAATTTAATAACAATAACGTTAATATCAATGTTCGTTAGCATAACAGCAGTGGAATATAACGCGGACACGTTTTACGACTACTCATATCGTGAGGAGAGATCTGATAAACTATTAGATGATATAGAATATGCAGATGAAACTTACGAATATGAGAAACCATCGTATGATTTGAAAGACGCACCGGAATTGTTCGTCAAATTTACTAATGATTATAATAAAAAATATAAGAACGAAGCCGATAAGTATAAGCACTATGAAAATTTTCTATCGAATTTGAAAGAGATTATTCGATTCAATAAAGAGAGTAAGGATTCTGTAGCCGACATAAACATGTTTGCTGATTTAGATGACAAGGAACTAGAACCTTTTATCGGATAGTGAAAATTGATTGACTGTTTATGAAGGTAAGAAACATATTTTCTTGGTAAATAAGAGCACGTTCAAACTTTAAGTTTCATTAAAAGAAAATTTTTTCAAACAATCTCATTGTTCACTTCACCTTACCTTCTGTAGTAACAATATAAACCTTGTTTTTGAGGATGTCTGTGCTGGCTTGGGAACATAAGGTGACGTGGAGGAGAACCTATATATCTAGTCTGATGTGTAAGGATGACGCGAGATGGTCGTTCAATGAGTTGTCATGTGCACTGACATCTCATTAGCCCATCAGGGCTAGTGCGGACCCTTCGCAGCTATGTCGCTGAGAGACAATATTAAGGTCCGCTGCTTTCCCTATCCTCTGTAAAATTATAATCAACAACGAAGCCCAAAGAGAGAACGACACCATATTATTTTATATTCTCCAATGTAGTTGCATTGGAATGAACTTATTACCTGTCCAAATCTTATTTACATACAGACTTTTGTCATTAAGTGTATATAAAAGAGTCCCGACTTGTTTTTGATCTAAAAATCTTACCTTGAACCACGACAATCGTATCTACCGATAACTCTATATAAAGAAACACCGCCTCCAAATGTTTTATGAACCAGCAACAAACAAGTTTAACGTGGTCTTAAATAATAATTGTTTTTACAATCGATTTTGGGATATGCAAAAAAGAAGAATGAAATACAAATTTCAATACAGGTTATAAAAATTTTGATTGATTGTTTGTTACGAAATTAGTAAAAAAATTGCACTATACAAGTTTACAACGTTAATTAATAGCAGTAAAGTCGATTGCAAATTAGAATTGGATGCAAGAAGATATTTTTTTTTTCATTATTTCTTTATAAATATAAAGCATTAGACTAAGTTATTTCAAAAGACATAATGTTATCTTAAAAGTTTTATGTTTTTATAGTCGTTATTAAATATTACTTCTTTGATGCGCCTAAAAATGACAACTTTTATAAATTCTTCGTCATTAATTTCTATTTAACCAACAACTAGGTTGAAATTCTCATATTATTCGATCATATATTCATTTTGATTTGTCTTAATACATGACTATGCATAACTTATAATAGATCTGATTCTAATGATTCTATTATTGTTGAAAAAGAATGATTTTAAATTGGTCCTATAACTTTTTTTAATCTTACAACTACAACAAACTACACTAATGAACAAATTTAAAAACATATTTTACGGAACTTGTGTGTCAATTATTTGTTAGTATAAAAAGAATATGAAACTTTTCACTTAATTTGTATCTCGTTTAAAATTTAACTTCCTTTCGCCTTAAATAAAGTTCACATGACCCAAGTCCCGAAAATATTAATTGTGCCGTAAAAGCAAATATTTGTTTAGGCGAGGCATTTAAAGCGGAACTAATATATCAGTAGAAGGTACTATCAACAAAACAGTTCAGTGAAGGGTTAAATTGAATTTAGGGATTTCATTTAAGTATTTCTCCCCGAAAATAGTTCTTGTTTCATTAGTTATCATGTTGTTTTTTATATAACATATATAAAATAAGTAACCTTTACACACTGCCGTTTAACAGTAAAACTTATGGTCACGGAAATGATAATATATCATAAATATCAGCCTGTACTGAGTATAAGCCTTCTCCAAACAGGTATTTTCTGTATAAGTCCTGGCATGAGAGTTGGTGAGCTGTATGCTGGTAACTATCACATAGAAAACTGGTTCCGTAGAATTATTTCATCCGATTTACAGAATTGTTACTTTTCACAATACACCTAGAGCAGGATGGCGGCGAGGAAATTATTACCCGTCCCCATACGAGAAACAATTTATATGAATCATAAAAATAAACATCTTACCCAACAAGTTTCCAAACTTCTCGCAAAGTTTTAAAATGATAATAATATTTCAATTGTTTTAAATTTTTCTCAGAACAACAAATGTTTTTACGTCTTTACAGACCTATTAAATAAAAATTCACACAATCACAATATCCCATGTAGCATGTTAATAATTCCAGTTCGCATGTTGCTATATATAAGTAGCATATAACCAAAGAATTCTCTTAACTTGTTCTTAAATCAAGGCCGCATGCCGTATTTTTCAAAACAGTTTTTATATTCTTACTGAATTTATTTCCCACATACTGTTTTGTATCTTTGCATATATTTTAATTAAAACGTACTTAAAACTGGAAATCACGAAAAAATAACAATTCATTCGCACCAAAATGTAATTTTTCTACCAAAATAAAAGGCTATCCTCATGGACTTATGTACAACCTCCGACTAATATATTAAAATTAGTAATGTTACACAGTTGTGTAAATTAACGTTTCTGAACAGATGATAATTAGCAATGCCTAAATAAATACATTTATTAAATATTTGTCAAATCAAAAGGTCAATTTATTTTATAAAGATGGATCAAATCTTGAAGTTATATAGAGATTTATAACTTAAATCTTATTTCTAACACCCACACTCCAACTTCGCGTACTCCACTTCTGCGAACTTCACAAAGGTACAATAAGAGTATTAAAGTGATAACTTCCCTCCATTGACAATTTTCGTAAGAAGCCAGAATAGCAGAGAACTATATTTACAATCCCAAACCTTTTAATGAAATACATAAAATCTTGAATACATATATTGTTTATAACTATGATCGAGTGAAGGTCGCGTGAAACCGGTGAATTGGAGTAGAGCAGGACCGACCGATGATCTTTGAGGGAGGTCTGTGTCCATCATTTAACATTTATCGGCTTATGATGACGATGATTACATAAATAAAAATTTCATTGTGCGAATTGTGTATTTAACAAGCTGCGTCATTATATTTGTGTCTATATATATTTTTAAACTATACATGGCGTAACATTTGCCGTCGTAAATGTTTAAATTAAATTATGCTTCAGTGACGATAGACCATTATTAGTAACTGCGAAAAGTTCATTTTACGATATCTAATATTAAACCCTCTTACATAACACGGTCTTAATTTACTTAAAGCAGTGAATACGTTGAGGGAGGATAACAATTTTGCATAATTTTGTCTGTCCGTATGCCAAATGGTACAGATACTTATGTCAACTGTTAATGTATCTACATAAATAAATTAAAATACGTACAGTGAATGAGAGTATACGGTAAGATTCGGTAAAGTGACGACATTTTCGGAGAAAGCTCAAAATTCGTAAATATTTGTATACGTTAAAATAATTATAGTGATAACGGAACGTAACTTCATTGTTATTTTATTTGCCTGCTTTATATTAAAGAAAATTTAAAATATGACGCATTCATAACAATTTCTATAGAATTTTGTATTTGACCGTTAAAGCTTTGTAGGGAAAGGGTCGGCGCAGGACGGCCGTAATGAATTAAATTAGGTCCCAGTGATAACCTTTCCTCACAATCTCGTCCCTACCATTTGGATATGTTCTCATTGTTCAAAACTTACTACAAGTGGCATTGAGATGTTCCGTATAATTATTTCAAAACAAACCTTAATGCTGATCGGTCCTTGTATCGAACATTTTCGTTTTTAAACGAAATGAAATAACGAAAATGCTAAAACTGATTTAGTTAATTTATCATTTAATTTGATGTATTTTTTAATCACTAATGATAACCCGTGTATGACTTCCTTTTAAAGTATGTATATATATTAACAATACCAATTACAATAAAATAAAAAAAAATAGAAATTAACTTTGATATAACAAAGCCTGTCTATCTATCACGAAATAGACAAATGTTTGTACAATAGAGTCAAAACTTTAGTCTTGTATTATTAAGTAAAAAAAGGGATACATAGAAACCTATTAAATTCATTGGGAAAACTAGTTAATCTATTTCGAATTTAAACAACGCTTCACAAGTCTATCTACTGTGATTATACGGTTGATGGTAGGCGGTGACGGCATTGTAAAATTTATTGACTCATATAAAAACAACACTAAAAGAAATCCGGCTAAGCGAAATGATATCATCCAAACGATACTCCATAGATATTTATAGTATACATAAATAAAACAGATTTTTGGAAATTATTACTAACATGTCTATAATAACCAAAACTATTCTGTTTTCAAGTATAACTGTTATTCTTATGACAGAACACACGTATTGATCGTTTAAGAGTTATTAAAAGATTACGTTTTTGACCTTTAATACAAGCTGTAACTTAAACACATCACTTTGTACCTTTGGACCTTTAAATCTAGATATTTTATTAATATAGTTATCATTTTGATACCCGTTATTTTTAAAACGAATTTAACTTAATTTTTAGATACCGTAGAATTTATCAACCCGAATACTTTTCAACCTTAAAATATACAAGAATAACATTTTTACTGAATGAAATTATGATAATAATTTGAATCACGTTTTTCGTATTATTAGCTTATCAAATCAGTAATTTTTAGGCTTTAGGTTAATTATTTTGAGTTCGTAATTTAATTAATTTTCAAAATCTTGCATAGTTTCCGGTGAAAGCTATATATCCTATACACCATCATGTTTATCATAATATTACTTAAAATAGTTGTTATAACCATTCCCGTTTTAAGAGTTGAAGTAACTAAACTGACAATTATTATTTTTTTTCTAAGTAACAATAGCTATGTGATAATGAAAGATCCTTCCTTATATTTATTAAATTGTATGCACTTCAATCAGCTGCACGTACTACTTAAGATAACTTGAAAATTCTGTTTAAACCGCTTTATATTCCTCAATTTTTTTTTCATTCGATGTGATGGTGTCATTTCTAGTTACGAGATTGTTATCCGTGATATGGGACAAAACCTTGCTAATGTCAAGTGGTCCGTAGTCCAAGAGTTATGTGCATAACGCCTGCTCTGTGATTTATCTCGCTTGAGATTCTGGCCCCATACATATGTATGGCGACATACATTTTAACTAACGGTTTTTGACCGCTATTGAAAAGGGCACGAGCCCAAGCAACGTTTTCAGGATTAATGTTAAAGTTTTTGTTTTGTTTCAGAGTGGTGACCAGAAAGGGTTCAATGCGTATTGAAAATCACTAGACCAATAAATACAGATGTATCTATGGTAGTTTTTTTTAATCTTGATTATAGTCTGGATCTAACATGTATTCCCTTACATACAACATTTATATTAGATGCAGATATCCAGGCCTTTTACGCTTTTCAAAATACCTAGTCGCTAATGAACTTAGTTTGTGAATGTAACAATACTCAGTTCACGAATAGGCTTTATTAAACTCTCTCGCATCTGGAAACTATAGAGAGCTATTACAGCCTTCATAATATAGTTCCCCCCAGTCTCCTCACCGCAGAGGCCCGCTAACATTGTTAGTTGTGTCAACGTAGAACGTTGGCGGACCACTGGAGTTATTAGAGAAATACGGACAAAATTTATATGGAAATTATTCCACACAGGCGGACAATAACACCACTGTACAGCGCTTAGCAGTCATGTTGATATTTATACTAGAAACAAATTCTTAACAGATTCAGCCTTTTATAATATTTTTATTTACCTGTACTTTGCCCAAATTAGTATTAGTGCCATTCAGTATTTAACATACTACAAATGTACTTCCCATCCTAATCCAAACAAACAATAAGAACTAAGCCCGTAATGGGTGTATGTTTTTAAAAAAAATGAGTGATGTAAAAAGTCAAGGCGCTATGAAAAAGCGTAAGTAAATAGGAACATATGTAAGAAGTTTGTTGGGCCGTAAAGCCGTAGTGACTGCTCAACCGTTCGCCAGCGAAGAAGATCTCAAAAGGAACGACCATGCGTGAATATTGACATGGCTCCTAAGATAATTGTACAGTAGCAACTTTCCAGTGAAATGTTTACTCGAAGAAAATGTTACAGAACGGAAAGGATTTCGATTTACGTTCGTCTTCAATGATACTTAACCTTTACGTGTATACACATCTCGTACATAATACTACATCACTGCAGAACATGTTTTCGAAATAGATACAATTTTTAAAAAATGTTTTGTAGAGGTCTGTATAAATTTCTCTGCAAAAAAAAAATTTGTTTAAGAATGATTCGTCAATTCAAAACGCAGTTGTTGCGTGATTTTATTAACCCAGAAAAGTCATCCGATTAACGCCACATGGTATTCTTCTTGAGTAGCAATTTCTTTTTTCATTATTAGAATATTAACATTTATTTCATTCTATATTTACTACTACTATACACATGAAGTAGTGCTGTAAAAGGTTCATCTATTTTTATTATAAGCCCCTTCCCTCTTTTCGCTTTGACGCTCCGGTCGCCCTTACGGTGATATTTGAGAATATAAAAAATCACTTAGGCTCAAATCCGGATTCAACTATCTTCAAAACTAAGACTTTGTTATGCCCCTAGTAAATGTGTTTTTTATGAGTATACCAGAACCTTTCGTGCATTCCTTATAATAATGTATCAATATTAATAAAACCTGACGAATTTAGTTTTCATACAAACATTTAAGAACTTAATTCTGCATATTCAAATTAGTTATTTGTGTGTTCTCATTGAATTTTTCTTTATAGAAAAAAACATTTACACTGACGTGGTGGTAAATGTCTACGTCTATCTATAATAATAAGGCACTAGTCAAAAATTCGCTACAGGCGCTTATCATCTTTGGCGCTGCAACGCAGTTTGGCGGGTAAAATGGGCGTTACGATTGTACCGACCAACAGTATTAAAATTATATCAACTTTTTACTTCAAATACCTTCATAATAAATTTTCAAACTAAATAGAACACTGTTATTTAACAATAACTACAAAAACAATAATTTTCTTATTTTTGCTAAAAAAAGGGATAACGGAATTGTAACACAGTAAAAACCCAATGGTGGTCCTACATAAAAAATACACTAAGCACAGGATAGAAAGTATATAATCACAAAAAACCCGGCTTTGTATTTCTGCAACACATAAAAAAATAATAACAAGGCACATAATAAATTTTCTAGTGCGACTTGCACGAGAGTAATAACAGCTGTTGCTTTCCTCTGAAAACCTCACAGGAAGTCCGGTTTTATTTATTACAAAAACATTTACAAGATACCTTTGGAAACACAAGTGAGTAAAATATAATATTTACTTGTTAATTTATTCGTAGTTGGTGCATTTTATATTGAGCACTTTGCAAGCTTTTAGAATACATAAATATTTAATAACGTTCGATTGCTTGTTCAAAGAGCGAAGGAAACGATGAAACACTTAGATAAAAATAAAACTATAAACTAGCAGTGCGCTCTCCTATTATCTTACCGACATTTTTTTTTTATTTTAAAACCATTTATCTTGCTCAGCAATTGTTTTGCTTACGTAAAGTTACTAACGGTCTCAATAAATTTTTAGGCTGTCTGATTAAGACGTCGTATAATACGCATTGATTTTCCGTTAGCACATTTACACTATGTTAACCAGATAACGATAAGTACAAAATGTGTGTTCACATTTATATCCTTAAACTACACACACATCATGTTAATCTATGGTTTTTATTAATACTAAATGATCTCCTAAAGTAATAACCTAAATATTTCTTCAAAAATATAAGGCTTCGTTGTAATATTGCAATTAAGGTATTAGAAGAATTTGCCGCAATCGTGTATAAGGCAATTATAATGACAACGGCCACTAACTTGACATTATATGTTTATACAATAGGCATTTACAAGGTAATGAAATATTTTGTCTACAAATTATTTCTCTATTACTCAAATTTAGTTACGACGCGTATTTTTTGAATGATCTTGTATAACTTTTTACGAGTGGACTAACCTTGTGTATT
Organism: Byasa hedistus; assembly: GCA_029286795.1. Lineage (NCBI taxonomy): Eukaryota > Metazoa > Arthropoda > Insecta > Lepidoptera > Papilionidae > Byasa > Byasa hedistus. The sequence continues at coordinate 5,866,283 of JAGSMW010000001.1, forward strand.
TTTATTTTAAATAAAAAGTAGGAGTGGTGTACTTCTAAATGAATTTTAAGTAAAAGAGAAATTTGATTATTTATTAGTACACGTGTATAATAAATTTCAATATTTATTTTAATTTTTATCGAGTTAATCAAAATCAGTTAAGTTCCAAAAGTTGTTCTATTGATGTATCCGAAACGATGTGATAACGTGAAATAATATTGTCAAAACTACATTTGACAGTAGGCAACAAAACCAGCTGGCGGCGAGTTGTTATTTCATATCAAGCATAAAAAATCAAACTTACTGAATAAAATTTATTTAACTTATTAAATTTTTTTGCAAAAACGGTCTTTGTTAGTGTAATGTAGAAATATCTTCTAATTTTTTGTGTATTTAAGGCACTTTAAATTAGAAAGTCATTGATGCGTTAAGGTAAGTTTTTGTAACAGTTTTACTTTTAGTTATTTATTCTAATCCTTTCTTTCTTTCAACATCAATGTAGTATATTAATACAGAGTTGTGGAAAAATATTTGGTAGTTCTAAAACACTAAATTATGTTGCTTGTAAATAGCCTGTAATTGCCGCACAACTCAGTTTCACAATTTTTTTAGAAAATTTGCATACCTCTCTTAGTAAATCTGTCTTATTAGATTTTTTTTATGAAATCTGTTATATATTAGATTTAAAGATTTTAGCTTGAATCTTATTAAATTTTAATGTAGTTATTAAACTTATGCGCAGAATTATTAATGAAGTATTTTTTTCTCAAAGTCTTTCTTATACAAAAAATGCGTACTTTAATACCCAATAATTGTAGTTGATTTAAAATGTCAATATAACAAAGAATATATAAAATGGTTTTAAATAAATAAATATTGTCGGCCAATAGCACAGGAACCACAGAATGACCTTTCAAGCAAAAACTTTTAATCAGGTTTGGTAGAGTCACTAAGGACACATATTTGTGAATCATATCAAACACAAACATTAAGTTTATATGCCTTGTGCTTTCTGTTCTTTATGTCATCAAAATGATCTTGTTTTACTGTACAAGTAGAACATGAGCATTAGGTCACAGTCAATGATAGTGTAGTGTATGCTATAGTTGGAACAAATATGACATAACATAAGCTACTATGAAGCAGCCGTAATGATTACAATAAAAAGTCAAGAATAAAAATTATATTATTTATAAAATTTTCTTGAACAAAATTAAACTTTGTGTGTAGTGATAATATAACATATAATAATTTATAAATTCTAGTAATTAATAATCATTATGATTGTTATAGTAGCTACAAACAATTTCTATTATATGATGTTATTAATACTGCTAGCCGCTCAATTGTACAAGTACTAGTCGATTTACATAAATCACTTTTATTCAAAAAATTAATCAGAATTTATTGTTTTAGTTTTTTCCTAGACAGTAAAAAACATTGAGTAGTTATGTAGCAAATGCTATATAACTTTACTGATTTCATAATAACTTTGATTGATCATTATTATTATTCAATATTTTGAACATTAGTAACTGTCGATGAGAAAAAATTATGATTTTTGAATAGTTAGACAAATTAGTCGGTATTTATATTGTTTTATCATTGAAAATACAATGTCAGAAAGGGCCAATTAAAATTTTTTTTTTGTACAATCAATATTAGCGCTTTATTGATAGGAAAATTTTCATAGTATTTTAAACTTTATGGCCTTGTAACAATGTTCACAATGCAACGCGAGTTTTTCTCATGCTTATTACCATTTACTAATGTTCAATGCGAAAATTGTTATTACTGAGAAGTGCTTACATCGCACTCCATATCAATTCAGTTACTACTTGAACGTCGTAATGCGACATGCAACCGTTTTGTGGTCTACGTCTTAATAATTTGTTTATTAACGTTAGTTTACGTTAATTAACTTCAATATAATTTGTAATTGCTTTTGGTGAGTTTAATATTTTAAGCTTCTAACTTACTAATAAACCTTGTTAATTTGCATATGACAAATTCTTCTGATGCGTAAAAATCTTTTTAAGTAACTTAATCATTATCATGAAATTACCACACGTTTGACTATTTAAAAACAAGATTTTTTAACTTTAAAAAGTTTGGTTTAATTTTTTTAACAAAAAGAAATTAAAAACCATTAGATTTGTGCTCAACGTAGTATTAAGATATCACACAACAATTCATTTAATAATTAAATAGTAGGTGTAATTAAAAAAGTATGAATTTTATTATTACCTTGTTCATTAATTGTTTTAAAATAATAATTGTACATTTAAAACACTAAAATAATTTTTATTAATTACACGTTTAAGTTTTAATATTTTTTACTAACCATTCAAAATTGTCATTACGCTTTTTTATAACAACGTCTATAATTTTAATGATTTAGCTACGATTACGATTAGTATACGATTTTAAAAATGTGTATTTATAGGTAGTAGTAAATAGTGTAGTTATAGGTAGCTTCATCTAAAAAATAGGTGGTCACATAAATACTTAATTTTAATTAGAATGGTTATATTTCAGAACAATAATTTTAAACGCATGATCTGTTGTTTCCTTAATAATTCTAGTAAAATTACTGGTAATATTATTTAAAATTTAGTTGCATGTTAAGGACCGAAAGTAACATTTTATGTATTTTTAAGTTTTCTAGAAACGTTTCTAGGTAAATTACTGTGATAATGAGTCCGTATCATATAATGTGCCATTAAATTATACATTATATCGTGTAAATAGTAAATTACAAATTTACTTATATGACAGCGGCAAGTAAAAAAAAGTTTATGTATGTGACAGTAGAGAAATTTTAATAAAAAAAAAATACTTCGCAATGAGCGCATCGCGGTGTTTTTAAAAATAGGCTAAGGCCACATGTCAAAATCTGCTTGTTTATAATCTTAACGCAAAAAATTACTAACATAATGTTATTGATAACTAGAGATCAGCGTCTAGAAAGTGATCGCATACGAGACGCTATCCCGCGAAGTCTAGAATTCGATTCATAAAGTAGAAAATTTTAATTAAAATTAGCCTAGGTACTTCTTAACGCAACTTATCGTAAAGTGTGCGAACTGAACAATAACTGTTTTGTTAAATACCACGAAGACGAAGTCGCGGGCAACAGCTAGTTGATAAATAAAAAGTAACATTGTATCTAATGATTTTATATAAGACTAAATATTCTTAAGCTGTTCTGTAAATGTAATAAGAAGTAAATGTCGTTTATGCTATTGCTGCAAAAATGTGGTAACAAGTATTTTTTATTTTTGGTCTCTAAATATGTTATCCACGTTCCCTGGTCTGGTGAGAATAGTCCATTTGAATGACAGAGAAAGCACGTATGTTGAAAACAGATGTGGTATATTTTAAAGCTTTAATTTTATTTCTTGTTTTGTCTACAACGTTTGTTCACAATTCTACTTTTACTCTTGCTTAGATTTGAAGCACAATATGATGATATCGCCTATGCATATCCCAAGTTTTTTGTTTGTACATAATTTATAATAAACTGATTATATACATATTTACATACTTAGTGCCAACGGAAACCAAAAGTGTTTCTTATAATTTCAAACACTTATTCTTTGTTTATAATTTTACGAAATTATTTCTTTATTCGGGGAAAGCCTATTCGTTTTTAAAATAAAAGTAACTAATGTTATGCCTCGTAATTTCATGTATATGCTGGTGAAAGATCCCTCAAAATCGGACCTGCCGTTTAAGAGATTATCCGGAAAAAACATACAGAAGTATAGACTAGAATTTTAAAAATAGTTTTGTTTTATAACTATCGAATAAACTTCGATATGAATTAAGCATAAAAAATATTTCGATAATACTAACAATCATTTTAATTTTATTTATTTGTACAGCGAAAATTTTTTTGAGTCAGTAATATTCTGTTTGAAATATTCATAATTAAGTTTTGTTCATATGGTAATGATTTAACCAATCGGTATTTACTTTATTAATATTTACACAAACGGCTGAAGTAAAAGTAATCCAATATAGGTAGTATCTGGCGCCTGTATATAATTCCTAACCAGTCTAGGTAATCAGTAAGTCATAGCTGGTTATGCAAATATTAAAAGGTATATTTGCATAACCTTATATGTGTATATTAATTAAACACTCCACGTTAACATGTAACTTGCTAGTCGCAAAGTTTTAGTAATCAATATATTAAGGTGACTAAAGAATTAATAATATCACTTTTAATTATTTACCGAGTTATCATATTAAAATCTTTATTTATATGTTATGATGATTATGATTTATATGTGATGATAAAAATTATAGAGAAGTATGTTTTTCAGACTATTAACGTCTGCTGCAGAACAGGAACCTCCCCGAGAAGGGAGGGGGGACTGCCTTATTCGCTATGGTGTGCATTAAGGTTGATGAGCACAGAAAGCTAGTAAAATCACAAAGAAAACTATTGCAATTTTCTTAGAGTAATTCCCTCCTTAATCGCCTTTTACGATACATCAAGAGTAGAATATGATTCTTTAAAATACGTTTGCAAACACTAACACATAAGACATAGTTTTTACTTATAAAATGTACAGGAGTTTTACTTTTTGTAGTATAAAAATTTTCAAGTAATAATCATATGTCGATAAATGACAAACTTGTTATTACAAATAACGTTGTTCATGATAAGGTTAAAGTATCCACAAACTTAATTTTCGCTGCGTCACTTTTATAGCTATAGTATCTGCAACGAAATAACATAATGCATACGAATTTCGTCAGCCGTTCACTGTTTTACGAGCGCTGCGATACAATTTATATACATAACTCCCAATTTTCCCGAAGGAGTTCGATGAAAGCACTACGAAAAATTCAAAGAAAAATCTATCGCAACTTTATGATATCCAATGTATTGTATTGCTTTTCGATCGCTTATTTATTGCTCTATTCAAGATTCGTCATGGAATTGGCTTGAAATATTTTGTGGTAACTCTTATTTTTGTTACATCGCCAAAAATTGTACGAGTGTAAAGTCGGACGATTTTTCTAATGTTGTTAGTTGTAATCAAGACTTTGTCCGTCACCTATTGGATTTTCGAGCTCTTTGAAATTAATTTTGTTGTTCATTGGAGTTCGGCTCCCGCTGGCGCCGATAGCGTTGACGGATCGCAGCTCGGACGGGTCGAATTGATGAGCGGAGTACGTGCTACGCCCTCCGACACTCCCGTGATGAATCGGTGACTTGTAATCGGGCGACTAACACGGGCAACGTAATTTGTTCGAGAATAACTAGAAAGAAACGCGACCCTTACAAGATGTGCACCATCATCGATTCTGAAGAGACACGCGCGCCCCTTAATATGACTAAGCGAAAATATTTTTACCTAAAATCCGTCCGATCTTATTATTCAATGGTCGCTTTCCTTTTCGAAGATTTTTTATATTTTCATTAATAAACATCTTAATATACATCAACCTGTACTCTACACAACAAATATTAGTTTAAATTATCTGACTTTCTGTTTTTTTTTTTTGTAAAGTATCCAGATGAACCGACCAATCAATTAATTGATTGTGAATGATACGCATACAATTAACTCTTAACAATGCGACACTACACAACAATTACCGTATAAGCGACAAATATATTCATAAATCCTATCAAACTTTATAATATCAATGAAATAAAGAAAAACATCATGAAGTGATCCTTAAAATTAATAATTTTCTAACGCTACTACTTAAGTGACTCACATTAAATTTTAAGTCACTAACATTTCATTATAGACAAATACTCGCAGTCCATACTTCATGACAAATATATTTTATATTTGTATATTCGATTATGCTGTAACATTGTTATACACAAGGTCACTCCATACTTAATCATTTCTTATTATACGGAATTATTCAGCAAGTGCCTCTACCGACACAGCGGTGACAAAAAGGCATTTCATTTTCCTAAGTAATTGCATCGATCGTCTAATATCAACGCGTGGGAACAGAAGTTAGCTACGGTGTATACATTACATTTTTTATACCAGTTTCTCCTGTTCAGACGTAATATTATATTAAGGCTGACGGATCGGCCGACGCAGTCGACGGATTGATCGCGAAATTGCGTGTTCAGTGAGATGATAGATTATCATCATGGGACTAACATCCAGCAGGTAGATCACGCTTATAATATAGATAGATAGCTACAAGAACTTAGGTACACTTTTTCAAGAAGATGTGAAAGTTATGAAACTATTTTTCATATACTGTACACTCTCGTCACAATTCCTTTGACTTGTACATTAAAAATATTTATAAATAATTATCTAATAACTAAGCTTTTAAACTAAGCATATGTTTTAATAATTCTTTAAGTGAATGTTGATTGTACAACCGGTGAAAATTGGCAGGTTTTATAAGTTGACTACTAAAGTTATTAGAACGATGAGCTAAAATTACACATAGCATATTGCAAGTGATTAAACATAAAACAAGTTAGCATAATTACTTTGAATACATTTTACAAATTTTGTATTTATTATAACAGACAAAATCTTTACCTAAAGATTTTACATGAAGCAAAAGGAAATATGAATGGTTCTATAAAACTAATACTTTCTAATACGACTCACAACACAATCAGAGATATTAAGGATAAATGAAAGAATCCTCCCAATCCCACAGGATAATTACCAAGTCCATCTGACCGAGACAACATTAACGTACACCCTACACATCCGATACAAATTACCGTGAGTATATTACACGACCTTCACAATAACTACACAACCAGTCATGGTCGTCCTAGATTTGAAATTATTACAATATTTCTGTTGCGGAATTGGCAGTAATTGATTTGTTCTTTGTGAAATCTTACCTTTAGAAATACTTACGTAGGAAATAACTATCATCTGAATATTATTGATGAGAGCCGTTTTATCTTAAGACTCTAACAGATACGTGATTTCAAAAAGTCATTACAAAGTTTGCATTAGAGAATTACCGTTGTATCTGTAATTTCATCTACAAAGTGACGATAATGCCTAGTTCTGTTTTGTTACTCTTACCTAAAACTTTCCTCAACTTCTAAAAGGATGTCATCAACGGATAATAAATGACATAGGCTATATTATATACGTTTACCCTTTTAGTTCATTATGCTTGACATCAAACTAAAATTATTAACTTTATTAACTTGTATTGTTTATTTATCAAATATGGACAGTCGTGTAGCAAGATCATTGATTATTGCGTCCCTTTTGTGTGTGTGAGAATTATTCTGCGGCCCTTTGTTTTTCGGCCGTCGTATTTAGCGTTAGAGCGTTTATTAGGAAATTGGAAATGTGCGGCACAAAGGATCTTGAATTAAATCAGCGGTCCAATATCCCGACAAGAGTGCTTTGTAGGCCACTGAGGGATGGTGGGTACCAACCGGGTACCGACATGTCTCTTTATCCTTTCTATTTACTAGCTGTAATAATATTGTCAAACGTTATCTGATAAGTATAAAACTGTTTCTTTCAACACAGCAGTGCGAATAAATTGACTAGTTCTATTTAGACTAATGTATAGGAATATTCATATAATATTAGTCGTGATAGCCTAATGGTTTGAACACCAGCCTTTCGTTCTGGAGGCCTGCACCAATAAATTATTTAATTTATGTGCAGTTAGTGTAACAGCAACTAATATCACGTGCTTTGACGGTGAAGGAAAACGAAACCAGCATGTCTATGTTATGACCATCCGTGGTCTAGTATGTGAAATGCAGAAGTCAATGGCAAACCATTCCGTTATAACTGCCAAGTAAGTCGTCGTGTGTTTCATCACACTTGATGACCACGACCCTCAGTCATGAGGAAATACGACTTAGAAGATAGGAATATTAATGCATTTACATAAACAATAATATCACCTAACATATTCATAGGAAACGTTGACATTTTTCGAAAAATTTCAACTTGTATTAACTCGTCTCCACATTGCAGTGAATAAAATTTCACAAACTTCCACATTCTATAACGTCGCATAACGTTTTCAAAGATATGGTTCGTACTTTGTTTTCAATTCACCTGATTTCTGCAACAGTTTTAAATAAGGTTATTGAAAACTTTATTGCTTTGTGTTAGGGGAACAGCATTGCTGCTTCTTTATATTTCTCTGTAACATATAAGTAGCATTATTATTCTTTCGAACACGACAATATTACCATATGTATATACCATTATGCAGACAGTTACTAGAAGATATACTGAAACAAAGGATTGTTTAAATTGCGTGCTTAGAGCGAGTATATTTCTGAAGTGTTTTTACGCTCTTTATACTTTTGTTCTTATACATATATATATATATATAACTTCATGGCGCCATAAAGCGTATATACTAACGAATATAATACCTTAATTAAAATGTTTGTCAACAGGTTTGTAGCAATAAATCATGTCGTCTCCGTCCAAACATCGCTTTAAAAAACAAGCCTGGTACAAAAGACTTATGTACAAAAGGCTACCAGTTACAAATTGGTTACCGGAGTACAATTCAGAGAAGGCTATTACCGATCTGATTGCTGGTGTTACTGTGGGCCTTACAGTGATACCACAAGCTTTAGCATACGCCACTCTAGCCGGTCTTCCGCCTCAAGTAAGTTTTGTTTTAATATAAATATTTTAACAACAAATTGTGCATGCTTCAAAATACTTATTTAAATTGAAGTTAGTTTAAATAGTTGCTTTTGATTATATTTTATAATCATTTACAAGTTATCGTAGACTATCTCGGCGAACATAAAAACTTAATTGGCTATTATTAATAGTTGAACCATTAATGTCCCCAAGGCCTAAAGTGAAAAACAAGAATATTTACTCCGCGTAATTTGAATAGGTCAAACGACGTATTTCGTGTTATATAACATATAATTTTTATTGTACTGGATTTAGTTCTATCGTCGCCTAAAGATTGGGGAAGGGTTTTTTCGATCCGCCTGACTTCCTACCACACTCATGTTGTAAATTTTGCGTTGTTCTTCGACGGTCACCTTAAGACAGCTAAAGTATTCTGGGCTAGCAGGTTTCACCAAGTCACATAACATCATGTGGACCAGGTGAAATTTGCTACTTAGAAAAATTAAGTTACAAATATATTTATTAGTAAGATAAATGTTATATATATGCGAGTATAAAATACAGTTTCTGTCAATATTATGCTGCATGCATTGTAACACACACGGTGTTACATACCATAATTAATCGTGCCTATTTGATCTTCGATTTTATATCAAATTAAGAGACATTAAAAATGAAGATTGTGAAATATGGTCCTTTAGAACACAGGCCTTCATATATCGACAGACGAAACAAAGGCATGCTGTTGTGGCGGTAAATTTATAATATCATGGTGGTAGATAACCCGGTGGTTTGAAAACGCCGTACCACCGTCCAAACTTTACTATGTAACGATATTTCCATTTCCAAAATATCCGCAGCTCCATGGAAACAATTTCAATTTAAATTGTGATTAATCATACCACATACACAGAATTAAGTAATGGTAATCATTATGATAAATATTCGATACTTTCATATTATCAAAGTTTATTGTAGCATGTTTCATGATAAACTCTAACTTCTGTTAATAACGATTAAACGTAAACCTTATAAAAAAACTTCTTAAAAAAATAAAAGAGGTATAAAAAATTTACCTCTACCTCAGTGAAACTGATTAATATTTTATAGATCGTTAAATAGTTTTAATATTTCATAACCCTATTTGCTGTTGTGATGTGTTTATATAAAAGTATATTATGGTATAACTATTAAATATATTCATTGATGTTTTTATTTCGTCTGCTCCATGCCGATAAGGACACGATATTCTTGGGGCGCATTAATTTGAATAACATCCTCGTAACATTTGCATGTTAGCACCCTATTATTCAATAAGCCATTGGCATCAAAAAATAAAATGTCGCGGGGAATATTTCCGCTTCCCTTCTCCCCATGTTTATGAGATTAATGTGTATTGTTCCTCTCTGTAAATTTCTTACTGAACTTTGCGACGGCGACTGCTGTTATTCGAAAGCAATTTTCGTAACAACGATTTATATTCACTTCTCCTTTATTGTTTTATCTTTATTGATAACCGACAATTTTTCCCAAAAATTTTCCCCTTAGTTATCTATCTTGACAAAATAAATTATTTTAAGTTCAACTAACAATCGTTAACTTTTTTCTTTTTTATTTAGTAAATATTTAAATCCATTTTATTTTACAAAATTTAATCATCATTACTGGTTAGCCACTGAAGAAAGGTCTTGTATAAATTGATATTCAAAAAAATCTTTTTCTCTGAACAGAATCTTTTTTCAAGTAAAATTAATAAATTTTTGTTTCAGTACGGCCTTTACTCATCTTTCGTGGGCTGCTTCGTCTACACAATTTTCGGGTCTTGCAAGGATATTACTTTGGGCCCGACAGCTCTACTAGCTCTAATGACATACGAACAGATTCAAGGAAGGAATTTCGACTACGCAATATTGCTCTGTTTCCTAACAGGCGTTGTTCAACTGGTTATGGGAATATTGCATTTGGGTAGGTAACCTGAATTCATTTTGATTCCTGTACGAACATACCGTTAGAATGTACTTTTATTGGAAAAACGCTTCTATAATAATCAATATTGTCATATATACCGTGAAGACTTGGTGTCCATATATCCTTTCTGTGATCTTTTATTGGACCTAACTGCTGTACCAATTTAAGTATTGAATGAAAGAAAACACCCGGATGGTTTAATATGCGATTGATTCTTTAATTCTACAAGAATATCGACAAACTTTTGTCTATGATTTAATTTTCTTCACACACGCTTACACGTATACAATTCATAAAAATCTATTAAATGAAATAAATATTGGCATTAAATTAGTTATATGATTTAGTGCATGTTTAAATAATTTTCAACGTATTTAATTTACGTTTTAACCTTACGTTTCACCTTCAAAAATCTTTGCAAAGATTACAAGTACATATTCGATTTGACGACACAATAACTATAAGGATAACTTGTAATCTACGATTATATTGTTCAAAATTACATGAATTTTTTAATCATGTAATATAAATTACCACTGTGTACCAATAGATTATACAAACAGATAAGTGAAACGAATAGATTCATATCTGTATAAATCGCTTTTTTTAATCTTCGCGCAAAATGTTTCAGTTTTTTTTTCCTCTCTGGTACACATCGATTTATCTCCTCAACTATTCAAGCTGAAGAAACGAAACCGATTTGATTTATTGGAAATTCCACTAGTCTTTATGCTTAAAGGTTTTCTTTGTTTCTTTGAGAATTGCTCGGAAAATAAATGATAAAAAACCTGTATTCAAAATAAAAAATAATGCCTTCTACTTAATAGCAGTTTTGGTCAGGTTATTCGTATCGTTCAGATAATTTCCCTCTCTTGACAAATTTATTGTTTAAGAACGTAAAATCCATTTGCAATTATTGATTATCCCATTATTCATATTAATATTAACAATCATTACACAGTATTTTTCTCTGCAATAGGTGTTCTAATAGACTTTATTTCGATACCGGTGACTGTTGGTTTCACTTCGGCTACGTCCGTTATCATCGCTGTCTCCCAGTTAAAAGGACTTTTGGGTCTCCAGTTTAAATCTAGAGGCTTTATAGATACCGTGAAGAAGGTGAGTTCAAATGTAATATAAATACAATTACAAAACTTGTTACTTATTATACTTTCTCTAACAAGTAGACGCCATTTATTACAGATTGTAACAAATACTAGGCAATTTTTTTTATCTCTGTGAGGACAATTTTCTTAAAAAGTTTTTTTTTTCAAGTATATACAGAGAATATATTATAAAAAGCGCTTCAATGTGTATAACAGGAGATTGTGAAACTGTATTGTATTAGGCATAGTTCCCGTAAACAGGATTTATTATCATAACAGTTTTATAAATTGATTCTTTCGGCCTAATTATTGTATGACCTTAGCAACATTTATGGTAACTTTGCAGTTAAATAGGTGAATACCTATGTAACATTTATAACAATTCGTCACAGGTAATCGTTAACATGCCAAACGCAAGGCTAGCAGACACGGCTTTGGGAATATCGTGTATAATCATCCTCCTTGCAATGCGGGTAAGACATTTTTCTTCATTCACTTATTGCTTGAAATATTATTTTAATCAATCATCTTCAATTAAAAAAAATTAAACAAATAAATAAAAAAAATAATCAAGTTCTCGCTAATGGCTTACTCAGTGTGGGGTTTATGGGGATCGATTGTTATGGATAAGAAATCATCACCTTATTGCTGGAAGGTCCTTCTCAGAGTGGACCGACGATCTGGTAAAGATCGTAGCAAACTGCTAGATGTGGGCGGTGCAGGACTGATCGGTATGGGGATCTCTGGGTAATAAGTCTTGCTGTAGACAGACGTCTATCTGCTGATGGTGAAAGAATAATTCATGGTGCTTAATTTAATTTTCAACTCCAAATAATAGAAATGGTATATCTAACTATTTATTCTTAGTGTAACATCTTAAGCCAGGACTCAAAACCACAGAGGCGCTATATGAATATATAATATGTAAAAAAATATTATACAATGTAATTATGCTAGTCGTCTCAAGCATGTTTGATAAAAAAAATGTTACCGAAGCAATCTTTTTAAAGTAAGCCTGTTTGATGCTTTCTTGACATCTTCGAACAAAGGATTCCAGAATAGAATAGACTGCACTGTAAAGGAAAAATTGAAGAAACTAGAACTGCGTTGAGGGACATGAATCTTAAAACGATTTATGGGACGCCAATTTCGAATTGAAAGTTAAGGTACGAAGAGGAACAAGAATCGTACTCTACTCTTGTATCGTAATAAAGTTGTTTTATTGTGTTTCAAAAGCTTGTTGTGATAAATTTACCCAGTAGTCCATCATATATCATATGATTATTTAAATGCATTATATCTTTATAATATTCATTTTGATATGTAGCAAATATTGGTTCCGAAAATTTGTCATATGTATTTCTATACTTGTTCGTTAATTTCTAGTTATCAATAAGTTTATTACTAAGCTCGCAACGTTTCCTATCGCGTCTCTTGCAACGAAAACAATATTTTATGGAAGTTTCTGTTTTACGATACTACACCGTTAGAAAGTTAGGCTCGTTATCCATCAAAGTAGAGTCGGATGGAGTGGAATAGAGCTGTAATAAATAACCAATACGATTTCATTATTTCCCAAAGATCTTTCCTCTTAGCTTCAGTGCACGCGATTCAGCGGAAAAGAGATCGGAAGATAAAGAAATACAATTTGTTTATTTATTACACCGCTGTTCTCTTAGTGGATTATTTCGCTCTTCTGTAAATCAGGCTTTAATATTTTTTTTTTGTTTATTCGAGAACAATGACAATTTCTGCCAAGAGATTAAGATGGATAACCGTTTTTATTAAAATAATAGAAAGTTTAATACTTAATAAGGCGAAGATGAAAAATTAAATAAAATAATTGTTTCAGAAAATGAAAGATTTAAACTTACCATGTAGTCAAAAAGGTTTAAAAAAGACGCTATGGTTGCTGTCAACGTCTAGAAACGCTATTGTTGTGTTGGTCTGCTCTTTAACCGCCTTCTTTTTTGATAAATATTCGGAATCACCATTCAAATTAACAGGAACTGTAAAGTAAGCTATATTAAGAATACTAGTATTTAGTATATGATTATCCCGTTAAGATAGTTTAACATTGTTGTTAAATGAATATAAAATCAGAAAAATAATATATAATCGTTATCAAACTGAAAAAAAAATCGTGTTATAAATTTGCAAAACGAACTTTTAAAAAATGTTACATAAGCATTTTCTCCAAATCCATTCCTTTGTAAAGACGTAACGTGATTTCAGACAGAGATTATTAAATAACTTTGCTTGCAAGCCAATTCCCAATATTCGTTATGTACTTTTATTTTAGAGAAGGTCTTCCAGCGTTGAGTTTGCCTCCTTTTGCTACAGAGTATGGAGGTAGAAACGTAACGTTTATAGAAATGTGCTCAGATCTGGGCTCCTCGATAGTTCTAGTACCAATAATTGGAGTTTTGGGGAATGTAGCCATCGCTAAAGCTTTCGGTACGTATCGTCTATTTTCTATTATTGCACAAAACAAAGTTCTTTAATCGATAACCTCTTTGGTGGATAGACAACAAGATAGAGAGAAAAGTTTCTTTTTGTAATTCTATGTATTATTGTGAGGAAGAGAAAAACCCCTCTGATTTAATAGACATCAAATTCACACTGATGTATCTAATTATTTTTTTTTACTATGCAAAGATAGTAAGACATTCTCCTAATGGTGTGGTAGATACGCCTGCGCATAACAATATCGTTCTAAAAAAGTTAATACAGTAATTTATTATAGCGTTCTTCAAACTGTTAGATGTACAAGCTATATATAGGCGACGGTGACCTATCATCAATTTATTAGATTTATATTCTATTTAGACTTTAGTGATGAATTTAAAAAAGATTATAATAAATGATATCGATATGGTGGACAAATAAAACAATTTTTAGATCTACATGATCTCGTATAAATACGAAAGATCTTTAACTACAAACGTATAACTCTAGTTTTGTTAAAAGAAGGTCAATATTTTAAAGTCTAAGCAGATCCAATTGGACTGCACTGTCTCATAAATAATACTTTAATTAAACGGGAATGTTGATAATGATTGTAAAACTATTATTCTTAATTTTTTCTTCTACAAAATTTCGTACAAATCGAACATAGTTTTGTATCGATATAGATAACGAAGTTAAACAAAAGGCAATAGAATATACAGTTACAGGTAGTAGGAGTAACGTTTAATAACCCCTAATATCGTTACCGGCGTCCACTTCTACATCAGTATTCAGGTTGTACGCCATCGCCAATATCGAATAGTCTTATTTTCAAATTGAGTTTTTTTTGTAATTCACCTCTCTTAAACGTAACGTAAATATATTTTTCTCTTTATATGTGGCAGAAGAGGTTTTTTTCGTCATATTTCCAAGATTTCATTATTATCTATTTTTCGTGTGTACATTTCTTATGTTTTTGTATATTTTATATATCGTGGTTATAGACACTATAGTTTTAAAGTATTATTTGATATTAACGTTCAAGTTATAATGATAACGTGTCTGAAATGTGTTCGAACTCTAAATTGAACACGTCTGTTCCTAACAACTTTTTTCTTTAAATAGAATAAAAACTAAATGTAATAAATAACATTAAGTTGTAGGCAATGTAATTTCAAAGGTTCGTATTTCTCCTCAGCCAGTGGTGAATCGGTGGACGCAACACAAGAGCTCCTAACGCTATCACTGGCCAATATATTTGGTTCGTTTGTCAGCGCGATGCCAATCACTGGTTCATTTTCCCGCAGCGCTGTGAATCATGCCAGTGGAGTGGCGACGCAATTTGGAGGCATTTACACAGGCATGTGAATAATTATATTAACATTTATAATCTTTAAAAAAAATTGTAAAACTATCAGAATCAGACTTTAGAAACTCAAAGGAAACTTGGTGCAGGTGTTAGATAATAGCAATCTAACTTTGTAAATGATCACTCTATTATATAAGGATAGAAGTTTAAAACTGCTTTAGAAATTAAAGTTGTTACACAAAGGGAGTCAAGTTATAACGAAAAACTTCGATTTCTCAAAGCCAATATTAATTTTCTAAAATAAATTGTGCTAACTTTCCTACGTATTTACTGTTGTCTTGTAAAAAAACTTTAAAAGGTGCCTTTTATATCTTGGCCTTAGTGATGAAGTAGTGTGCTAATACATTTTATATTAACACCATCGTGTATTAGTTTATAATTGGTATATTACAAACTAGTATTTCCTTTTCGGTTATTGGTTCATGACCACGCCACGTCTTATTTGCCGCTAAACACTAGTGTGCAAACATAACTGTATAATAGTCAGCTGTTACAGTTGTTGTATATTAATTAGCATGCGATGAATGATTGATGATGTGTAAACATCCTAATTAACAACATAATTTTTATTGGCAGTCTTGTATCCAGATGTCTTGTTGCTTCGTTAAAAATATAAACTCTAAGTAAAACTATTAATTTACAGGTGTTTTGGTACTACTAGCGTTAAGCTTGCTAACTCCCTACTTCTACTTTATACCGAAAGCTTCTCTTGCTGCTGTTGTCATATGCGCAGTCGTTTTTATGATAGAATACGAGGTAAGCCGCATTTTTTTTTATTTAATAGGATTTGACAACCATGCCCCTGATGGTAAACTGCATTTGGTTGATAAAACGCACTAGTAAAAAATATTTAAGGAAAGGAAATTACGTTAATAGTAACTAATACTTACGATTATTGTATGTAATTTTATTGGAAAGGCGAGGAGACCAGCAGAACTACTACCTTATGATTTATAGCAAATGATGTGCCTGCTCATAACGATGTAGCGATATACACAACTCCCCATTACGCTATTATTATCACCAGTAAAATCACTACCTACAGCGCCCTTGAAACCGGAACACGTGACGATGCAGTGGTCACTCCGAACGGTCACCTATAGAACCTCCGCCGTTAAAAATTTGATATTTACAATTCCTTATAATCAGGACATGTTCAGACTTCACAATTCAAATAATCCATTTATAATGACCACATTAAAACTTTTTATGTTAATTTCAAAATACTTCTTAATAATTTGGTCTGTCGTTACAGATATTCTTTAATAGTCATGGTCTGTAGTGACAGACCATATTAATCATGCCACTGTATCTCGTTGGTCATTAATTGTTAATATTAACATAATGACCTTATCTGGATATAAAAAGAAGTTCTATTGCATATAAAACAAAGAAATACTGTCTCAATTAATTATTTTAATCGATAACACCTCGTCGAACGCACAAAAAAATCATAGGTCACTGGCATAGTAAAAGTTTGTTAAACCGGTGTAAACTGGTTTATTTAGTGTATGTTTCAAGACCAGTTTGTCCTTCGACAAGTTTACCGAATATAAAGTCTATTATATTATGTTTAAGTATTAGATTAGTGAATTTACACTACCGCATAAATTAATTAATGGACTATTCATGCGTGAACGGAAACAAAATGTGGCGATGTTGCGCCCACCGGGTATGTGTTGAGTGACTGCTATTGTTGGTCTTGCTTATTCAATTGGATAATAAAAATACTTTAACTGTTGGCGTGTGCTTGAATATTTGTTATTTCAAGGCCATAAGATGTTATATTATTTAGACGCAGATTTAACGTGTAATGTTTTTAATAAGGTTACGTTAATAGGTACTACCGCAGCGACTATTTGTACCACCAGAATACTAGACATTATTATATTCCGTGACGACCGATGTAGCTGAAATTATTCGGGTAACGAAAATTAACATCTTGTCTCAAAGCAACAACCACAATGTGTTGTAGTGTAAATTATCCTTACTACCGCCACTTTCTTATGGGCAGGCGTATCACTAACCATTCGACCGATGGCAATCTTTCAAAAATTTTGAAATAAGTGTTACGTTTAACTGGCGATTTATAAACTTATTTATTAAACAGCCTTCTGTGAATTTAGAGAATATTACAAAAATTTTAAGAATTACAATTTTACCGGTATTAAGTTTTTTATTAAAATTTTTATTATACGAAACATAGTTTTGCAATAACGTTTAATGCAATTATTTTTCTAATTATTCTGTTCTATAAGTGATTTTAATTACGTTGGATCGTTATGCCGGCTTTTGTTTTGTTTACACTTATTTACCACCTGTTAAAACAACCTTAACCGCAATTTCTACAAGGACATCTATTGGTTAAAATTATATGACAAAACGACATGTCCAAAAAGTATATAAGAAATTCCGGTCTTGTTAAGTATTCGTTTTTATTTTCCTGTGAATAAAATACATATAGGTAAATTAAATCTCTAATAGGCATCTATTATTAGGAGCAATTAAAACTTAAAACTAACTCTAGGACATCCATCAGACTCTAACTTATAGTATACCGAACACCCATTACAGGTTGTGAAGCCAATGTGGCGTTCTAGACGTGCAGATCTTATGCCGGCATTCGCAACTTTTGCGGTATGCTTGGTGGTAGGCGTCGAAATAGGAATAGTGGCAGGAGTTGTGCTGAACGTTCTGCTTCTATTGTATCCAAGTGCTAGACCACAGCTGGACGCCGAAATTGTAACTGTGAGTATAAGATTTTATGTTTTGACGTCCGTTTTATATTACCTATACACAATTGGCTTAAAATTGACTTCAATTCTCATCATTTTAAGTGATAACAAGGCCGTAGATAGTGTAGTGTGACTACAGAACATAACGAGAGACACCCTTGCCATTTAAACTTCTTAACTTATTTGGGCGCACAATCGAACTGTTGATCCACGGGTCATAAGACAAGCAGTTAACCGATATACCACGATGACAAAAAATAATAAAGAGTTGTATTACACGTTTAATGCACATTATCATATATCAGTATTAGTAATTCTGGGGCACACACTGCTGAACGGATGCTGTTTTAGTTCTTTCCTTTTTTACCAAGAACCAACCATTTGTTTTTATCCAATTAAAGAAAAACTTTACAGTTGTTTGCTCGTTTTTATAATAAAAATAATAGCGATGTTAATTTTATAAAGACTATTTTTTTGGGTCTTATACAAATAATTGAAACTCCGCAATCTCACTTAAATCTACGATTAAAAATTTTAAAACTTATCATTTTCCTGCCATCTTCAATACTATTGGAAATAGATTATGTATGACTTAACTAAGCTATACAATGATAAAAATGTATCTGTAAATAATAATCACTATGGGATATATTACGATAATAATACGTAACAGACGATAACAATATTTGTGTATGTCAAGAATTGATAAAATAACCTTGAACACATTCAAAACATACCGCACTTTCGAAAAATAATTTTAATAGACAAATCGTTTATAATTATAATTATTTGGTAGTATTTTTAAAAAAAAATACAATCACTACTCTATGATTGCCTTGAAATGTTGCTTCGAACTTTAATAACGATTGCCGTTCACTGACATCATAGTTTAACAAATAATCGATTTAAGTTTACAACACTATCATTATAACATTGTAATATATTTTTTCGTTCATGTAATACCGAAAAAAAAATGTTTTAAGATAACTATCAATATATTTGTTCTATTCTTCTATCTCTTCCGGAAGAGCTCTTATTTTAATATTCAATAATGTTTTAAATCGGAAATATTGTCAACTTTTAATCAATTAGTTAGCCAAACTAGCTACCACCTTCATGTTGTAAATTTGCCGGCTTAACAGATGTAAATAAAAAAGTTGCGCTATTTCCTTTTTTTTTTATAAAATGGTGATCTCTTGTTCGTTGTTTTATTACAGTCAACATCCGGCTTTAACTACCTGTTGGTGACGGTGGGGAACAGCCTGTACTTCCCTGGCGTCGAATATATTAGGCAGTACGTTACACGCGCCGCGCAAAAGCAAGGCGGTTGTATCATGCCGGTAGTGATCGACTGCAGATATGTTTTAGGTATTCAATTTTAATCTATTTGTGGTTTATGTAAACAAACCGCCCACATGTAGTCCCCACTGTTACGATTCCCAAGAGATTGTTTTTGTTAAAGCCATAATCACTTTGCTGGTCATACAAGTTGTCGAATGTCGCCTATTATCTACGAAAGCTATTGTTCTTGGAAGATGACAGGTTTCTACACGATGTTTTCTTGACCTCAAGTCGTGTAGCTCTGTCGACTGTGCATACAACCGTACTTTACTGCTCCATTTACCTGTCACTATCTAGCACCTGATGTTTTAGTGCCATAATAACTTTCACTATCTTGTTATTATTGCGTAGTAAAAAAAGGATAACAAAAGAAAATTTTAAATTTTTTACGTGATATAATGTGAGCAGATCGGTCTATTTTATTAAAGTACTATTTAAGATGTTTACACAGCATCACATTGTTTATCGGCATTGTATTCTTTTAAGATAAACAATAAGCATCTTTATATGTCAATCTCAAATGCACTTTCTGGAAAACCGGAGAAAGATAATTGACTTGCACACTACCTCTCGATAGCTGAACAATAGCTATTGTAACAATGACAACTACCCAATATAAATTTGTAAAGGTTAAAAGGCAACTTCAAAAGTTACTGACATAACACGATGTTTCCTTATATCACAAGACGGCGAGTGCAACCGGACTTTGTGTAAAAATCTTAACCTCTGCCACATTGCTATAGGTAGATGTATTATTTAACAACACTTGTACGTGCTTTTTGTTTCATTGTATATAAGAATAACTCTTCGAAGAATATCAGTGAGCTAATACAAATGGTGCTATGGATGATTTCCAGGTGCTGATTTCACTGCTGCTAAAGGACTCTGCGCACTTTCGAATTCATTGTCATCCAGAGGTCAACCGCTAGTCCTACTCTCACCTAGAGCTAGTGTCGCCTCCGTGTTTAGCGGGGCAGGTTCCAGTGTGATTGTTGTGTTAACCCCCAGTGAATTGGATGCGACGCTACAAGGTATCGTTTACTTAATATAAAAAATCGTGAAATAAATTATTAAAGTAAACATTGAAGCAACGACAACAGTAAAAGGAGGAATCAAAAATTATTCAGCTGTTTATAAATAAACGCTTTAACTGGAATAAGCTAATAATTTTGAGTGATAATAATTTTCTTTTTCTATAGACCAAGGATCAACTACATTACATAGTATGTTGTGCATAAAAATAAATTACATTAATTAAACACAATGTTTTGATATTAAATCTGTTGTAATGAATATTGTATTAACGTTTTAATAATTATTTTCTTGCAGACCTCACTGGTAACATACCGTTGCCGTTATTAAACAGTAAGGAGAACAAAATGACGCCCCCGCCAACTTACAGCTCGTTACGTAATCTAGACGATAACGCTATTGAGGTAGTCATAGACCACAGTCAAACAAACGTACCTCTGTTGAGAACAAACGATGGCGTTAAGAAAATAACTAATGAAATAAACGACACCTGATTTTCGTGCCTATACACACATATAGAAATAAAGCCTTCAGAACCACAGACAGTTTTATGACATATTTTAACTTAAGGTAAAAAGTATTCAAAGTATTTTACTAGTTAATCTCACCACTACTTATGTAGTTTCTTAGTGAATTCTTTTTTATATACAATGAGATGACAGTTGACCATTTTCACACGGTTTTCAAGCGTTATTGAAGCCACTTATGGCGAAACGTGCTTGTAGACAATTTCTTGCACTCATGTTGGCTACATGACAATACATTAACTATATGCGATTATGCTATATGTTAGCCAGGCAAGTTAGACAAAACCATTTTACTAACCAAACACCACATGTGGCCTCGAAATCGAATCAGGAACTTCCGTGTTACGAGGCAAGCGCTTAGCCAAGTGCGCCACGGAGACAATTATTGCTAGGATAATATCCAGTAAGTTTACCAAAGATACGCTGTTCCACTTATGTCTGTAAAACTGACTGGAATCAGAATGTTAATGAAACAATACATAACAACACCTGCAACGTTTGTAAGTGACATTTCCTCTAATAGCTACTTAATGTTAAGTTAAACTCATGTTACCTTTTTACTTATACAAATAGAAAAGTGCAATAAAACTACGAAACAACTTTTTATTTTTTGTAATCTTTTCCTTAGTAAAATATCCAGTATTTTTCATCAACAATGGGCCAATATTCGTCATTAATTTCATATTGTGTTAATGAATAATGAGACCGGGGATGGTGAAGGATGCTCGAATATTCACGCTCGGATATTATGGTAGAATACCTACAATATGATTGCGGTAGCTAGCCGGGCAGATTTGAAAAACACTCTAAGGCGTTAACCACTACGCCACGTAGACTATCGAATCTAAATTTAGATAACTAAAACTGCGAAGAAAAGTTAGGTGCAATTATTTTAAAGATCATCCCGACAGTTATCAACGTTTTTGGATTAAAAGAAAAAGTACATAAATATTTTTTATATTTATTTGATATACCACTAGAATAAATAAAATTTTATCATAAGAAACATAATTCTTACTATTATCATATTACTTAGCACCATTAAAATTACAATTATAAATGCATCTTGTGACTATATTTAATATTGAGTATCAATTAAATTACACAGACCCCTAAACAACATGCATTTATGACAACCTTAAATGCATTTGGTTCAGTAATAATATATATTACTCACTGAATCAAGTCAATAACTATCTTTAAATACTAGCAAAATCTCGTAAGGGTTAAAAAAATTGTCTTAGTTTTACATTACTAGTATTTTTATGAATATAAACTAGTTCGAATAACCCTATCCAAAGATTTTTTTCTCATACTATACCCAATTACCAAACGTTAAAGAACTAATAATCATCGAACTAGTTTACAGTCTATTTCAGAGCTTATATTTTTTATCTATATTTAAATGTCAAACCGACATACTGGTGATAGAACCGGGACATCGATTGATGCGGGCAACGCAGGGTGGAGCGGTGTGAAGATCTTTGGGAAAGGTTTATGTCCAGTAGTCAATGTCTATCAGCTGATGAGGATGATGAAGTTTGAAAATTACGCATTCTGAAGAAACATTGGTTTAGATGCAGACATCAACTTCTCAGATACGACATGTGCAATCCGAGCGCTCCGTTGCCATACCAGTTCCCGGGTGCGCTCATGGTTGCTATCAACTCGAACCTGTGACAAAACCGTTGAATGACATACATGTTAATAAATACAAATATAAAAAATTATGTTGGAATTGTCAAATTAAACATTATAGTAAATTTTAACTAAGGAAATTTTTAACATATGCAAAATGCTTTTTATTAATTTAATGGGAACTACTTTGGTGTAATTCATTCCATAAAAAATCTAAATCACACCAAGGAATTAAAATAAATATGCTTTTCGCAATGTCATTGGTTAAAAAACGTTCTTTAGTTTTAAGTGTGTCCTCTTTACTTCTATGAAAATTTGATCCACGTACCTGTTTTGGTTGCAATACTTTTATTGAATGCAATGTAGCGACACCTTGGTTGTTTACCCGAAGGGTAATCTTGCCTGTCATTTCAGCAGTGGTGGCTGTTGCGGATTTCAGTTCCTTTTTGGCGCCACGACCGACCTAAAAGTTATATGATTTTTATTTTTATACACATTGTCATATTATGTCAATAAAACGTTATTTAATTTTGTAACCGAGAATTTACATTTATATTGAAAACGTACCTCTTTCTCCACCTTTAATACAAGAGGCCCCACAGCAAAGTTACTTTTCACTGTAGTTTGATCTGACATAATATTGACAGCCACATCTCCAGTTCTTCTAAGTGAGGACAAACCATACAGAGTTCCCTTGGCTCTTGGCTTACTTTTTTCACTAGTTTTAGTTTTGTTTTTATTTACAGGTTTCTTAGTGGTAGTTTTTACAGGTGGCTTTGTGACGGGTTTAGTTCCTTTAGTAGGAGGCTTGGGCCTTATCGTAGTAGGTTTAGCTTTTCCATTTTGGGTACTAGGCTTTTCTTTCAAAGCCCTAATTTCAGTTTTCTGGAGTGATTCATCGATCACTTGTTCAATGTTTTGGTCCACTAAATGTACATCGTTTATTTCATTAGTTTTCGTTAAACCATCAATTGTTTTATTTTCAGTCTTTGCCGAGTTGCTTGCACGAGTACTTTGCTTCTTTTTACTGCTGGTCTTTCTAAAAAGTGATAGATTTCATTAGATTATCTACTCTTAAGATCAATAAGAAAAATATTACTTATTTTAACTAAAAACTTAAGTTTAGATTATTTCCTGACTTTTAAATAAATATTTTGAAAAATAAACTGTAAATTTAAATTACACAAAAAACTTAAATATTTTTACTTTTTAGATTTAGTCTTCGTGTTTTTCTTAGGTTTTGAATTCTTCTTTTTGGCATCAATAGGTTGAAGTTTGACATTAACAGGATCGTAGGAACGTCTCAGAATGTCGTTCATCTTTTCGAGTATGTTATCAACGAATCTATTGTACTTGACAATGTATACAGCAGGTACAACTGGTTTTTTCGGTGGTTCTTCTTTCAGCGCTCCTGTAAAGATTGTAAATTAAAAAAGAGAACGAAGAAAGCTGCAATAACCAAATTAGGTACAACACATGGTAACGACGAAAAATCATACTTGTTTTACGTACAAAGTAAATTTTCTGTAATAAAAATTATCTTTCAATGTTCTGAGAGTGATCTACAGCATGATTCAAAGTAGTTATATATTGCTTGAAACTTACAACCATAATGGCCATTATGTTTATTAATAAATGACATAATTTTGAATGAATATTACATTTTTTACGTAACGTCTTAACAGAAAGTTGCAATTATTAGACATTAATATAAATAAGTTATTTAAATGCCAAATCATAAAACAGTTTTTTCGCAACAAAACTTTCTAATTTCACATCAAAAAGTAGAGATTAAAATTTTTAAAGCGATTAAAATCCGTTTATATATCTTATATCAGCAAATTTTATGTAAAAATCGCCGTAATTAAAATAAAACTTGTCAATATAAACTAACGCTTTAAATAGCTATTACTGTAAGTAAATTTGTTTACATTATTAACATTTATTAGATATTTGTAAACATTAAGTATGTGCACGTATGCCTAACAGTGACATTTAAAATTTGTCTATTTATAAATAACCAATACGTTATAAAAACTACGTAATTATTACACATACAGTATTAATAACGTTAACGAATACTTTGTCATGTGTATGTTATTCGATGCAAAAAACTTCATGTTCGTTTAATGTACAAATCTATTTACATTAAAGAAATAATGCGTTGGCACTTTAGAGCTTTAGTAAATAGAGGTGTAATAATATAGTTTAAAATACATAAAAACCTACTTTCATTTTAGTTTTTATCCACTAATACAATAATGTTTAGCACAAACCACCCCTTTGGAGTTGCTGACGTTTCAATTTTCCCGCGCCTCATTAGAAAGCTAACGAATATTTAATTTTTCGTAGAATTTAATCGAACCGCAAAATAGTTCTTGATAAATATCTATTTTCGTGTCAGCATGCACTTTCATGTTACTATCTAGTTATACAGTGCTTTTTGTATGTCAGACGTTAATTAGGTATTCCACTGACAGATAATTCATACATCAAATAGACGATTCGAAGCACGTTGCGAAGGCACGCGAACAAGTAACTGTTCCCGTCTCCGTGAGCCCCGGTTGAATTCTAATGGCGAGCAACAATTAATAGGACCACTCAACGATGGATTTTCTATTTTCCACACGTAAAAGAAATTGCGTGCCGAGACGCACATGCAAGAAATCTAATTGCGGAACTGCTAGAACCGAACGGGAATTTAAGCATGGTTTCAGTTACGCACTTTATAATCTAACAACGTTCCTGGCAATGTTAATTCCGGCATTTTTGTTTTTAAGTCAACGTTTACGTAATCATGTATTATAATGTGAATTAATCATATTATTTTATATATTTCTCACTATTAATGTACTGAATTTCTTTTTTGTGAAAACCCTACAAAACACACCTTAAGAAACCATTTTAGGTGCCATGCTAGGCGTTACCGGTAACAAACTGGTTTCATTCAGGTTGAATGTGACCGTTTACGACTCTCTCGGAATTTCACGACGGTAAACATTTTAAATTTCTCTTTTCGCATCTCATTACGTCGTTTTCACTGAGCCGGACCAGCGACATACAAATTTCGCAACGAACTTGTCATTCAGTGAGAGTAAAGTCAAACGTCTTTACGCTGCTTTCTACGGGCTATGTAGAAATATGCCTTTAGTTTGTCAAGGTCGTTCCTGGTAGTAGAGGGAGCAAGGTCATAGAAAGTGTCAAGGCTATATATGAAATCGGGTAGGGTCATCGTCCCAACAGCGGATGAGAAAGTAAGCGGTCGTCGGACGCGTTGTCCGATGCCGACCCCTTAACACACATCCACATCAAACTTGTTCCTACCAGCTCCACAGTTTGTTGCGCTGAATACTCGCGCGGGATTTCTAGATCACAAACAACGATAGCTTGACATTATCGACAAATGAAATCTCGCACGTTACAGTCTCTCATATAACAGGTACAACATGTCCAGGATACAGGAAATGGGATTTACGGTTAGATTGTGCTTTAAATTTATAGATAAATCGGTCAAAAAGCTAGTTACTTATACAATACTATACTACCAAACTGTATATAAATATGATATGAATATAAAGGAATGTATTAGTAGGTTCAGGTATTTACGTTATAATAAGTAAATGTTTTAAATATATGATAATAATAAGATTAAATATGTATACAAGTTTAATTGACTAGTATTTATTTATTTGTGAACATAACAATTAAATTAATTCCTAGATAATGTCACTTTCTACTGACAACATATCTTTTAGCTATTATAACTAGAGTTCTGACCGATCTCGCTTCTCGATGAAATCTAATTTTCAAACAAACGCACAACTGTTTTTCAAAGGTTAATCAATAAACTCGACACAGGAAGTGAGAACAAACAGATTTATTTCATATAAATTGCCACGAAACCAATGTGACATGATCTAGACATTAATTTAACTTTGACTCTTTATGCATCATACGTACAGTCACACATCAAACACGCTCACTTAATAAATAAAATAAATTAAATAGAATAAATAAATAGTCAATAAATAACTAAAGCTAGAGGATGGGACCGTGGGATACTCTCGGGTGTTTGAGAGGGCATGGCGCTTCCGAAACTTCGGTACCACAGAAATCACTATCTGAACTTTTTGTGATCAGCTACGACCACGCTGGATGCTGATTTAGTTTTCTTAACTTTACCGCCGTGGTTTACTTTTTTCCCGCTTTTTTTCGCGTGCGCCGAAAACTTCGCATTGAACTTTTTGGACTCACGTGAGTGCTTCGATGAGATGTTCCTGCCGAGAGCGTCAGAAATATCATCTTCCTCGTCATCATCATCTTCCTCCTCCTCGTCATCTTCATCGTCATCGTCTTCGGGGTCTAGCGCATCGGTAATATCGTCTTCCTCTTCATCGTCTTCTTCAGCGTCACTTTCGACAGGTGAAGCAGCTTCAGCGGGAGCAGCCGGACTTTCAACTTCGGCACTGGCAGGCTCTTTTTGGCCGGCTTCAATTTCTTCGCCTTCTGCAACAGTTTCTCCTTCGGCCGTTTCAGCTTCTTCTGCAAGAGTGGATACTTCTTCTGCGGAAGCAGGCGAAGCTGCAGAAACTGCAGGTGCAGCGGCTACAACATCAGCTGGGGCAACTACAGGCTGAACCGCTGCTGGTTCGTCGTCGTCATCATCGTCATCCTCTGTAAGAAATAAATTTATTTATATTTTCATTTCCCGCCATAAGGTGCTAGATTAAAATTTGATTATTTATTGTCACTTTTTTTTTATAATGGAAGTTATTAAGACGTACCTCCTCCTAAGATATCGTCGAAGAATCTTTCCAGGTAATCATCATCATCATCGTCTGATTCCTCTTCATCTTCATCATCGTCCTCGTCGTCTTCTTCATCATCATCTGTATCTAAAGAATGGAATAATGTTTTCTTTTAAACTTTCATTATTTTTGTGCTATTTCAAAAATAAAACGTAAAATCATGCGCCGATACGTGCTGCGCAGGACAAGGCCTGCGATGGTAGAAAGTCGAGAAGCGTCAATCTCTCTAGTAGTATTTTTCTTTGTGTTAGAATTAATTATCAAATGAGAGCACAGTCACGCTCTTTGGTTCACATACCGCGCTGGACCAGCTACGTTCTGATTGTTAAGCATATTTATCGATGGAATGTAACACTTTCGAACAAAAAAATATGTTTCACAAGTAGTATTAAGAAATTGTACATTATTTGAATATTACAATTATAAGATTGCAGTATTTTTATGTACATTTGTGCCTGCTAGTATAATATGCTAAACTATTTTTAATTACTGTACAGATCCAATAATTTAAACAAAAGATGCCTGTACATTTACTATAATCAGTAACTTATTATCCTTTAGTGTAATTATATATGTATTTCTAAGACGTAGTACATTTTATACACATTATTCGTTCGTTGATGCTCAGTGAAACTGAGCAATGCTGTGAGAAGCTATCCGCGTACTTTACAAGTATATAAGACATATTAAATCTGCCGTTACGTCTGTTTATTCAACGGTGGACGGCTTTGACCAATACCAATGTTTGTTTGTCACATGTATTGTGTCCCACTTTCTCCAGAAAATTTTACGTTTACACTTAACTTTTAAATGCTTCTCAATGTCATGTGACAGAAGTAAAAGATAATTTTTTTTACCTCCTAAAGCATCAAGACCATCATCGTCGTCGTCGTCGTCATCGTCGTCATCGTCTTCAGAGGACGCCGCAGGTGCGGGAGCTGCAGCGGCCGCTGATTGCCTTCCCACCTCCTTGTCTTCTTCAGATCTCGCAATGGGACTCGCCCATGCCGACAATACAATGCAGCATAGCGCCGCTAACAAAAACAACGACCTCATCTCGTATCTGAAACAAACGTAAGGCTTTAATTACCACCGGACTGTATGTCCGCGATCGCGACAGTGCCACATCTGACGTGCCACTATCACACGGACACTGTTGCTATCACGATATCACAACACTAACACGTTCACGTCACCAACACTTGATGTCCTTGGAGGTCACTTCACCTTTTGACTTTTCACTGTCGAGTCCTTGTGGGCTCCAGCGGAATAGGTTCCGCTCGCGTCTTTCTATGTGGCTGTTCGAAACGCTATGGCCGAGCCAGACGAGCGGATACGGTATAGCGGCGGCGTCTTCGCGGCACTCTCTTTTATAGAGTTACGTCACATACGCAGGGAAGAAAGTAGTGATGGTAGCAACGACGGACTCAGATCAGCGACCAACAGAGATGTCGAATTCAAGTAGGTACAAAGTAAAACATATTAATCCGCCGACCATTTGTTTTAAATGTTACTTATGCAAACAAGCATATTTCTTTATATTCAATAACTTTTCTCGTTACGCAGTAATACAGTAAAATAATATTTTAATTTAATTAAAAGTATTAAATTCTAAAATATCAAATGCTATTTAATCGTCCGTTTTAGTATTAATCTCATAAATTTTAAAGTTGTGAAAGTGTACCACAAATATCTATTTTGCATATAACCTATAAATAGACCAGCCTCCTAATGTTCCCACTACTGGGAGTCTTCTTCCGCAAGGAGAGACTAAGTTTCGCTGGCCAAGCCCGGGTTGTCTAATGTCATATGTTAACAAAAGCTGTTGTTCTTTAAACATGTCGGTTTCTTCACGATATTTTCGATCATCGGAAGCCGAAGCTGTGCGAGATTTAAACGCCTTCGAGCAATTATTCAGTACAAAAATAATTATATTAAATTGTAATGTAAATATATTTTAATCTATGAGCGCCGAAGAGGGGTTGGTTGAGTTCGATTGACTAATTTATTCAATTTATTTGCCGAGTCGGTTTGTTTCGTCGGAAAAAGTGTAAGCACCACACCGCTGTAGTTGGAATTTTTAAACATTTACACATTAGTATGGGGAAACAGCTTCAAACTTTCACTTGAGGTTATTTATGTAAATTAGCTGTAAACCGTAATTGATAACGTAACTCAAAACTACGGACAATCAGTTGGGGAATAACCAAATCGTAATATTATATTTTAATATACCTATATATTTACTGCACGTTGAAGATAATTTTAAGTGGGACGGATATAAGGAAGTGTCTTAACGGGAATGTGAATATCTTTTTTGTTGTATCCCTATGTATCTTCTCTGTTGAAATCTTGTGCTAGTTTAAGGAGTTTTTTATAATGTAAAAAATATAAATAGAACCATTTTCAATTACCATAAATATTCATAGAAAAATTTCAACACAAACGGTGGTAAAGGGGAAAAAAATCTATAACAGCGAGCTTACATAATTCCCAAGATGTGACCAAAAAAATAGTTTTTTTTTTTTATTTAATTGATTTTATTCTTAAAAAATACATATTTCATCTATGTCAATAGTTACTGAAATACACCCTTTCTTTAAGTCTATAATATTTCTTTAGTTTATTTACTACTGTATTTTAAACGTTTTTAAACTGATATTAGTTAAATCACATTTAGTTTTCTGAACTAAAATTTTGTTATTATTTCCATTATATATACATATATATATATAGAGATAGTGATTTTTAAATAGTTTTAAAACTCTATTAAGTTATGTAACATTAATATACAATCAGTGTAAACATTTTTATATTTAATGATAATATAATCAACGTCTCATACATTGTTGCGGCTTTTAAGCCATTTTTATTAGGTCTCTTGTCACACAAACATTTATAACATAATCGGAACTGAATCATCGCCAGTAATGAAAACGAAAATACTATAATGATTTTCGCAAACTTGCAAAGAATATAAACTATTTTTATAACATTAACAATCACTAGAGCAATGTTTATTCAAAAATTGTCAAAATGGTATGAGAACAAAATGAATTTGAAAGTGGTAACAAAAAATTTATGTCGTTTCTTCCGAGTTCTTGGCAAATTTATTACGACGCTTTCAATTTGTGTTAAAATTTCATTTAATTTTAAACATCGTATGATAACAAACGATTTCTTTTTTTAAGTGTATAATTATGTTGAATTATAACTTAAGAATATTTTTATATTCTTAAGCCCCATGTAACATTTAATACCATATAACTGATCTTAGTCATGATCGTCCTTTTGCTTCTAATCATGCTTAGAGTGACAGATAATACAAGAAGTTTACATAAAAAGGATTACACATAAATGATGGAGTCTTAACTTATCGTCTGCGGACATTCATGTAGAAAAGCGATTACCATAAACTAGTAATATAATGAACCTCTGCCACCTAACCACTCATGCAGGTTGATATCGCAACGTCGTCGCTTCCAAAGCGAGAAAGGTCTAAACCCGTTTTCGGTATTGTAGGCGGCCACAAATATTTGTATGCGGCTTGTGAATGGACCTCGAGGACTTTCTCTCACTCGAACAAGTCTCTAACACTCACACAGACACACTGTGCCTGTGCTTTTCATCTATTAGTGGCAGTAAAAATGTATTCATTGTATTTTGAAATCAAACTCCATTGTTATGTAATGTGCGCGATAAAAAATAGCTTCGTTGGAATTGTTTATAGGACTACATGTGGTAGATCTTTATACCGAACCGTCTTGGTAGATATTACTGCTCAAAAGTGCCTATTTTAAGTTAAATAGTAATGTAATTAGCTAGTGTGTGTACTCAGTGAAATTACGAGACCAACTATCTTGTCTCAAGTCGTAGATTAATATTATTAAAATATGGTGCGGTATCAACAATTTTTATTACCACCTTATGTTTTTTTTTTTATTTAGCGACGATACGGACTAGAGATTCCTGATAGTGAATAACACGCCTACCGATAACAACTTGGTGTATGTAAGAATTGTATACACTGCACAACATTGTGTTCGACGCTTTGAAATTACTTTGTTCTTCCTCTGAAAGTGTGTCTCTGTTTTTCTACATTGATGATAGTGGTGTACTCTCTTATGGTTACTAACTTTACTGATATCAGCCACACTGGTACCTACCCAGACGGTCTCCGGCAACAGAGATCATACTGATGGTTATGAATACACGTCTGACTCACCATAAAGGTCTCACCAAAATAATAGCAAATACAAAGAATAAGAATCATATGCAAAGAGAAATAAAAAAAAACATTCGTCATCTTATAGTTTAACTTATTTACAATACATCGCAGTAACTCAAAAGAAATAAAGTTAAAAATAACAAATATTCATTCTTTACATCTATTACTATAATATTATACAAAGTGTTCCGTTAACGCCTCTAACTTTTCCGGCTGTTTTAATCGATACAATCAGGCGACCTTTAGGCGACAATTTTTTTGAAATTCTTTAACAAATTAATTATAACTTTACAGACGAAAGTTATCTTAATATAAGGATAGGCTGCAACACTTTAAATTGTAATCCCTTAATGATAGACGAGATATTTTAAATTTAGTCTGTCTCCAGAAAATTGTTAACGGTACGATAGACCATCATTACTAAATAAATTCATTGAGGGTGCCTACTAGAGCACCTCGTAAACGTGGACTACTACTATACTTCATGTCCGATTCACCAGAACAAACACAGGCAAGCAAGCACCTGTCCCTTGCCTATCCAGCCTCTGCAATCACTTAGCCAGTGTAAGTAACGAGATCGATATGGGGATAAATTGCCGCAATGGAAATCAAAAATTTTAAATATTGCTGAACATTAATTTCATTTTGTATTTGTTTGTTGGTTATAATTAGAGTTGCAATTGTGTACGCGACCATAGTCTGTAGCATAGTTGCAGTATGTAGCATTATTATTTTGTATTGTTAACACTGTCGGCAATCCTTAACTAATAAAAAAAAATAATCTATTCCGTAATATCTCTCTCTACTTATGGCAGGTCTCTGTTGCCAGGGGCCGTCTTGGTAGGTAACACCGCAGCTCTCATATCTGTCATTAAACAGTAGTGTGCAAACGTTACTGTTTTTGTTTGAGCTAGGGAAATTACTGTCGTAACGAGACTACTTTTTTTTACCAAAGCAACCAGAATAATATGGAGCAGTGTATATCATCTTAACTAGCACCACTTTGTCATGCGCAGGCGTATCTCTTACCTCATCTCTTCGTTGAATAAAAAAAATAGAAGGATACTAAATAAGATTCGCTGGAAATGAAAATAAATAACTTTTTCTTGATTATTTTCGCTTTGACATAATTCGGCGCGTTAATGTCGCCGATTCGTTCGATTCTTACTTTCTTTTTTGTTAATTTAATTTCGCCGATGCCATACTTTTTCATAACGCGAGTATTATATAACCGTAGCAAGGAAAGTTTAAGAATTTATAGTTTTAGAGAGTACCTTATATTTTAGTATGGATATTAACAGAAAGTTGTTACGAGCTCGTTTCGTTACAGAAACGCGAATAAAGAATGCAAAATGTGGATCCGTTACCGAACAATATTAAGCGAAATTTATGATAGTGGATATGGCTTCATAATAAGCAATTTCTTTAGCCATTAATAGTAACTTATATCAATTTTAGCTTCCTTATTTTTAAAATTTAGGAAAGTGATCTTTTAACATCACTATATAATGATTTTGGGTTTAGATCAGACTAAATATTTCAGTTAAATTTAAACAGAATAAAATACCTATTCATTAAATAGTCTCTTACTAACTTAAGATTCAAAAAGCACACAACGCAGCGGTAAAATTGCTTTTTGTGTTAGTAAATACATTGTATGATTTCTTATAAATAACCTAATTTAATAATAAATTTTTCAGGCGCTAAATTAAAAGCACTAAAAGAGTAAAAGTGCTGTATATCATTCAAAGTGCTCCACAATTATTTTTTTAATTTTTAGCTATTATTTTTGCATATTTATCGGGTTATGAAAATACTTAATTTATAGTACACTTAAGTACAAGTTAATTTATAATGAAAGTAATCGCTCTTATACACGAAATAACAAAAAAAAACAGTACGCGGTGTTAGTGCAAAAAGCAGTCTCTTTAAACAAGTTTTGGATGGACAGAAATATTGAGGGCAGGGTGTAACGTTAAGTAAACATGTAAATATAGATAACACTACTACATTTAAACAATTTTCCTGCCATGAAGACATATAATACAAAACATAACTCGGCGTAGCTCAAGAATCGAGGTGCTGAATTGCTAACTATACTAATTGGTAAGAGACAGTTAACGCAGATGTGATTTATCTTACAGTTACATTTAAAATTATGTCAACAAAAACTGTTGTCTGTTGTTGTATTTTTGTGTAAAACATTTTTTTAAACTAGAGAAAATTTATGCCTTTGTAAGAGACTAATTTTAATGAAAAGTTAAAGTCAAAATTTTTTTTCAACATGGGAACAATAGTTCACTTATTGAACGTCAAAATATTACTAATTTAGACAATCCATGAAAAAGCTCAAAAGCTTTAAATTTTTATTACATATACTTTCCTCTTCTGTCGTATAACAGTTTTGTAGATCCTTTATTATCATTTGTTCATCATACTTATCATTTGTAATTGTTGCTTATTAGCGAGTAATACAACCGTCTTTGATTTTTTTTAATGGCTAATGAGCAATTTTCGTTACTTCTGGGGGGAAGTTAGGGTTAAGTGTAATTTTCACCAACCAAAACCCCAGTGGTGGTGATACCAGTAAGTTGTCAGTGCTCTCTACGCCTAACCACGTCCCAGAGAAACATATATAACCTAATAACTTTTCTGCCATACGTCTTTATTAATGTGTAAGAAATTATGTTGAAATGAGAAAAATGTTTAATGTTTTAAATAAATAAATGTTTTCATATCAGAATATGGCACGACGTATGCCGGATGTACTGTTAACTTTATTATACTTATTCACATTTACATCGACGTCAATAAATTGCAACAGGGAATGCCTTCGTGTTTACTCACACTGTTAACGGGCTATATGATTGTACAATGTTCAAGCTTTATTATGCGTCATACTTGTGGAGAGATTGGTTGTTATAAAACGTAATGAACTGCAAAAAGTAATAACTTTTCTCAAATAACAAACAAAGACAATAACAGCTTCCTGTTATATACAATAAACAGTATAATAACTTCAGACAAAAAATTCTCTAATGTAAATTTACTTTAAAAAGTTTGTTACTTCGGTGTATTCAAATAATTTACTTGCAGAATAATTATTCAAACATTATGATCGTAGATCGATACTAAAACATTGCTTAAACATTTCTGATATTATTTTTAAGATATTTTTGTTTAAAGTAAAATAAAATTTATATGTCTTGATTCGTATCGTTTTAAATTGTAGTTAACTGGTAATAAATGTATAGTTATTTACATGCATTTCATTTCTTTGTCACTGCTGTAAGCGCAGAAATGTAACATCCTATTACTATTATAATTTATCATGGAAGTGTCATTAGAATTTAATTTCCTTTAATTTTTTACAGAATTCCGCAAAAATATTAATTCTATTATCAATGGACATGAAAAACATATGCGTTAAGACATCTCTGATGCTCCTAGATTCGCCTTTACATTCAAAAACCTCAATGCAAGTGAGTGTTGGAATTTGTAGATTATCATAATTTTTGGCTTGCCTCATTTCTGTTGAATAGGAAGTGTTTGGACTATAGCAAAAGAACAATAATTATATAATATGACCACAAATAAAATATACAGTTTTAAATTGATTTTACAACTCTTAGTTTTTAAGAAAGAAATCAATATTGTTATTTGTTTATGTTGCATTATTTTTAAAACAGTTGATAATGAATTGTTGTTAAAGACATTTCGTTAAAAGAACGATGCTTTTAAATTGAAAAACACCTTTAAATTTTTTTGTAATCTTTCATTTAAAGAAACTTATTTTACTATTATAAATCCAAAAGGAAGAGTTGATAATGTAAACACTCTTCAAAGTCTACTCTGCGACTTGTTCCTCCTAGACAACGCGGTCGGACGCCGCCAAGTTTGAACACGACTGTCCCACTAAAGCGACCGGTTGGGCGTTGGTACTTTCTTTCTCGCCTTCTTACTTCCGTCTGCGGGCCTCCACGTGCCTGGACTTGTCCCCATGCACAACATATAGAGGTTACACTACCAATAAATTAACATTCAAGTATGCCACTCATATTAGCAGGTTGTACATGTATGGATTCCAGTACATTTGAAATTAAGCTTATTAGTTAGTTTTAATATATAAATAAATGCTATGTGTAGTAATCTGGAATAATATTAAACAAAAAAATCATACAGTTGCTCTAAATAGCTTTACGTCTTAGTCTTTAGTCTTAAAAAACTTTGTTTGTTACATGTTTTAATATCAACCATTACATTACCAGGTACATTTTTGAGGACGCACTGATTAGTTAATCATCTAGCTTAAAAGAATTTGACTGGCACAAACGATGTGGTGTACAATGTCTTTTCTTTATTGTAAAGTTGAACCATTTTTTTAAACGTACTGCCGTTACCATACAAATCTCATACATACAACTAAATGAAATGAACTTTTGTTTCGAATCTTCCAATCAAACGTATACCTTTAATTAGCTGTATACAGTAAGTAATATTTTTATTTGATTTACTTAGTTATTATAATAGTTCTCCTTCCCAGTTATCATTTATATGTAATAAAATCTGTAGTTATGTATAAACTCAATAGCAGGGTTTCTTTTGATATACTTTTTACCTGTTTACGCAGTAATCAAAATTTTTAAGTAAAATTTTTTTTTTCAAACTTTTTCTACCAAATTTGGTAAAAGTCGCTTATCGCAGTGTTTTAGACATCAACGCATTTAACGATAAGGTTAAAATGGTTTGATGTAGTTTTTACTTTATTTTACTAACAGTGTATGTTTTTAATTCATTGCATAAATTAATTTTGGGGAATTATTGTACGTTTTACGTAATTATTTTATAAAATAGTTAATGGGGACAAGATAATGTGATTAAAATTATTTTAGATCTATGCCATCTCGCGGTTAAGCAACAAACTATTAGAACAGACACAAACACTATGTATTTAGATTTCCTATATCCTCAGTAGATGGCGCAATAATAAAGTTTTACACTCTTCAACTTTTGAATAATTGAATCCGTAATAAATGGTTTCGAAAACAGCCAGATTACTTACATTTCAATAAGTTTAAAGTTAAATTGAAAACAAAATATCATCTCTTTATTTTAAATTATTATAACTATACTACTTATCTAATAGTTTAAATACAGTCCACTTTAAGTACAATATTTTACAAAAAAATATATACCGACCTTTTTATTTATATTTTTGAATAAGTTTTCATCTAAAATTCGGTAGTTTTTTATAACCTGTGCAAATGTTTAACGTTGAATTAAATAACACGTTTTATTATAGATTGTAAAATAAAAATTTAAATGTATATATTTTTAATTTTATTTTTATTCTTGTAAATTACTTAATTCCAACTATTCTGATCATTTTTCAAATTTATTTTCGGTTATATCTTCTTTTGTCTTATACGTCTACACATGACATTGGCTCACGCACAAACCGTGCTTATGCCAACAATTGGGAAGAAGAAGAAGAAATAACACGTTAGAATACCAATAAATTGATGACATAGCAACTGAGGATTAGAGTATTATTGAAAATAAATATTTTCCTTTTGATTCTGAAATTGTTACTAAAAAGAAGAAAAGTTTAAAAATTTCTATCATATTGTAGGTTAGGTTAGATATGTACAGTTTTAAGGGAATGTTAAAACTGTACATATATATTTATATTATGTTTTAATGTTTTGTCTTCGCCATACCCTACCTGAAATCTCTGTGTACGGCACTAATGCTGGTCCTATAACTTCGATGTAAAAATACTTAGGTAAACTGAAAATTTAATTATAGATACCAGTCGATAAACATCGTCAAATTTATTAATATATTTTTTATTTATAAAGAATAATAATAAATAATAAGTTGCCTACTAAGTTAATCATAAAACGTAACCTAATCAGTTTAATTAACAAACGTAATCAGTAAATACGAAAGCGAAGTATCGGCGTGTGACTACAAACACGTAGACACGCTGCTTGTCGGATAAAATATTTTCCGTGTAGTTTAAGGCTTTGCTGATAATAATTAAGTACCTAACAAGTATTATATTAATATTAGCAAACAAAGGACAACTCAGAAATAAAAACTTATATCCGTTAATGCCTTTTTCGTACATGTTTTCATTATCTATTATCTGCAACATTTATCATTATAATATAAAAGACATTGGGAACTACAAAATACAGAATGACGAAAAAAGTCAAAACCTCATTAAGATCGTAAGCGAAAAGAACAAAATGTATTTTAGGATTTGTAAC
Organism: Byasa hedistus; assembly: GCA_029286795.1. NCBI lineage: Eukaryota > Metazoa > Arthropoda > Insecta > Lepidoptera > Papilionidae > Byasa > Byasa hedistus. Next base: position 5,904,343 of record JAGSMW010000001.1, read on the forward strand.
TTGCCATAAGTTATTTATATCTATTATGATAATGAGCATATAAATGCAGATAAGTATATCCTGTATTTTTGAATTTTTATTTTTACGTTTTCATTTTGTTCAAGACGAACAAGGTAATTCACACATTGTCTATATTACTGTACGATGTAACGTATTTATTTACGATTATTGTAACGGATCACTGGTTGTAGGTCTCTGTCGCCGGAGACTGTTAAGGTAGGTACCACCGCAGCTCCTATTCCAGCCGCCAAACAGTAGTATACAAACATTACTGTATTCCGGTTTGAAAGACGCTTTAAGCTAGTGAAATTACTGGGGTAATAAGACCTAACACCTTATATCAAGGCGACGAGCACAATGTGATGAAGTGTATACCTTCTTAACTAGCGCCACGTTGTTATAGGCAAGCGGTTACCATCAGGTGAACGTCAGGCATGTTTCATCGCCTCTTCTGATAAAAAACAAAAATCGGGTGTTATTGTATGACCAAACATCGCCCTTAAAATTAAGTATAAAAATATGAATCGCATATTAACATTCATTATCATGAGATGCCTTCTTCGAACTGAACTTTGGAGGTCATATTGACAAAACTATTTCGGTCTTGAATATTTGAGATCTTTAGCGAATTAATATATACGTGTTTTTGTTTTAATAGTAATAATTAGATATCTTACGTAAATATATCATAACAAACAAGTGTGGAGTGTGCTTATAATGAATCCTATAATCTCGTGTTTATTATATGTTGGCTGTGAACAAGGATATGTGGTAATGTTTCGCGCCGGCATCGCAACCGCCTCTATCGGAATGCCGCGGGCGGCTTTGCCCGGTAATCGGAACTACATAAATATTAGCCAAGCCGTTGGAATCATGTGACCGCCTGCGAGACAATGACAGCCTTGACATTTCCGAAGAGGACGATACCACGGTATCACCGAGTTGAGCACAGCCGCACAGAATCGTTTCTTGCGTCATTTTTCTCATCAAAGACACATTGTCTCTACTACTCCACGCTTTATTGTATTGTATGTACGGCTACGCTTACGGACGTTATTGTGTTTGATCAAGCTTCGTATTTAAAACTGAATATAGGAATATAAAACAGATATGAACATTGCAAGACTTGAAACACATTTCAGCTTTATAAACTTTACCAAAATTACATTTTGTGGCTAAGAATATACTTTAGAGCAAAAACCCTTCAAACATAGAATAAAAATAATAACGACTTAGCTTTAAGTAATCTTATGTTTATAAGTTATGGAGAAGGATTTTTATTTCTGGAAATTTGTAGAAAACCCGAACACTGTAATTATATTATAAGAACTAAATCATAATTTTTACTTACAATGGTTTAACATTTGACCCTAATTTCTTATTACGGTAAGTGACAATGATGCTCAAGATGGTAATGCTTGTGTGCATAAAATTTTCAAGCACTCATATATTAACAGTTGGTACATAGTTGTTGTTATAGTGGCACCTTTGCACTTCAAGTTAGTACACAGGTAGGTTCAAAAAATTCTGCCAAAAAGAAATATGTACCAAAACTTTCTTGTCTTATGTGACGATGTATTCAACAATGAAGCCACCCTGCCACACCTGCTTAGTGATAGCCTGATGTGACTTATTTCTCACGTCAATATTAAAAAAGTTTACAATTCGGTAATGTGGTAATTGTTTTAAATATTGTAAAATCATCTCGTATCAGCTTTTAAATGGTACTCCATCCTCGCGATTCCGTAGAAACAAGCGACTGTCAACTGTGCGTAATAGACCATTTACGTGTTTTTGTTAAACATTTTATGTACATAGGTAGTGGCGATGGCAGGTAAATGTTTAATCCGGCTCCATTGCACGTGCAAGGTTTTTCTCGGCATCACATGTCTCGGAGCTTATTCAACTTTGATCTTAATCGTACCGTTATCATCATTTCACAATTATCGTCTTACTACATAATTAAAACTTGAATTTTTTTAATTTCTTTTACATTATATTAATTTATATTATCCCGAAAGGACATTTCAAGATTTATTTTTCTTCTAATATTTACTGACTTGCAACACTATTGCCTATACATATATTTAGTTAGTTATTTAAATTAATATAGGGAGTACCCAGGCTACAAATAATCAATAGAAATGGTTTACAGAAAGCCGGCTCGAAGGACCAATGTTCGGTTCAACGTTGAACTATGGGCTAACCGGCGCCCTCTGGTGTCTAAATGAAACAACCAGCGGCGCTAAACCGATGTTATATTTAAAAACTAAACACTCATTTAATATGTAAGTTCGCAATACGAAACCATCGCACGTTGCAACAACGTGCAACGCCATCTGCTGGGCGAAAGTTGAACAAAACTTATACAGCGGTAATAAGATAATGCAAAAAAAGTTGTTATCGGTGATTTCTACACGTTAAAACACACTGATTACTGATAGCGGTTTAGGTTTAGGGATCTCTTAATTAACGTAGTTCCATATTATTTTCAGGTTCGCTTATAAATGAGGATTAAAATTTGTTAAACTGAAGCACTAACTAGTAGAAAGTTATAAAGGGAAAGATATAAGTCCTCGGTCTAATCGTTTCAGAAATTATTACGAAGAACTTAAACCCTTTACTTTTATTTGTATTATATTTATATAAAATTTGTAACACTAGCCATTTTGGTGATTTTGTAATAAATAACCTTGCATAAATTTTGAAATAGTAGCTATTATTTTGATACAAACACACACTTAAATTTTATGTATTTGCTCAGCTTATATGAAATAAAGAGAACTTCCTGTTAATCGTTAAATGAATTGTTTTAAATTATAAATTTTTGTCGCCTGTAGACATAATTAACATTATAGAAACAATTTATGTACGTCCACAGTAATTACTACCTGAACCCGAGTATATTTTAAGTATCGCGTCACGTGGGTAACCGGTCGGTCATGTGATTGCTGGGTAAAACATTTGCACCCATCACATTGTGCTTTAATATGAACACGTTAATTATTATTGAGTAATACAATTGTGTGTCAATAAAACACACTAAAAATACAAAATAAGACGCAACGCAAATAACCTAGCCCAGTTTACGTAGTTTTCGCAATCGCACGTGAAGCATTGTGAGCCCCCACCGCGAGCTCCTCGGTCACATGAGCTAAGTCACATGCTCCGCAGTTATTGCTGTTGCGGAAGAACGTTTACTTTCTCCTACCACTTTACATATTTGTGTTCGCCCCACCACGACAAAGGGCGTGCATGGTGCTTCACTCCGCTTGGGAAGCGTCAAACTAATGTTCATCAGCACACAGTTCAGTAATTTAATTGAACGTTACCAACATATGAAAATATAAGTAACGATAGCATGGATTCTTTCGAAGCCTTCCGAGATATCGCTCTTTTTCTATTCCTGTCTAAAATAGAAAAAATGTGGGAAACGTTCCTGTTTCTATAGAAACTACTAGAGTAACTAGGGTTAACATCTCTTTTTTTTCTACTAATCGACGAGACGAGCAAGACGTTTACCTGATGGTAAGTGAGACGCTTGCTCATAACAAAGTGGCGCTAGTTAGGATGGTATACACTGCACCCCATTGCGCTCATCACGTCGACACGTAATATGTTAAGTCTCGTTACCCCAGAAATTTCACTAGCTTACAGCGCTCCAAAGAAACATTTTAAACCAGCACTACACTGTTATGGCATGATTATCACTCACCATCAGGTATACGTGCTGCTCGTCTCGTCGCTTCTTTATAACAAATAACGTGACTAAAATAACGACCTAGTAACAGTAAGCTCGTTTACTACATTATGTTTGAATGTCTTTTTTGTATAGATGAGGTAGTCTTTAAATACATTGCTCATTTACGGGTGAAAGTCGGGATTATGTGGAGAATTATACACACGATACCCATCGGCGGTCATCGTTAAGTTTTTGAGGTTAATCTTCAAATATCTAGCTGATAAAGTTTAAAAATATTATCTACTCATAATAAGTTATAGATTATATACCATTACATCATGATGTAATGACAAAGCATAATCATAATCGATTAAGCTTTATTTTCATTCTGAAAAACCGTAGTAAAAGAAAAGTAGTTATAACGACTACTTAAACCGAAATTTTGTACAGTTGTGCTCATTAACTGCGAGAAATTAACATGATGTTATGCTTAATGGTTACTAATTCAATTTCTTTGTATCAATCTGCATATATGAAAGATTTATTTAAAAAAGAATGTAATATCTCACAAACTGCTATATATGCTGATTTACGTAATAAGAAGACACGTTATTGCTATCTCGAACCGGTTGAGGTGTGTTGTGTTTAAATGCGAATCACATGCTTGCTTTTGACCGAAGAGAATAATTCTGGAAAGCGCTTAAAAGATACATATAATTAAAGTGAGGTCATGTACAATGTTATAAAATCTCACTAAGTATATATTGCAAATAACTCTGCACTATATTTAAGTATCTTATATCAGTTTCTATGTTAATATAATATATTCTTATGAATTGAAAAAGTAAATTACGCTTTAGCAGTCAACGCTCTTGTTAGGTATTCAACAGGTGACAGGCAGCGATCTTTGGATTATTATTTTTTATTTACTACCGCATTATAAATAGCTTTCATAATAAATAAAACTTTCTGGAAATGAAACATTTCCTGCTAATGTATTGATATATATGGTAGTACTCCCTTACCTACCCTTTAATAGCCGAATAATGATCAGCGGCGAAGCTTAGTACCACCACTACAAGGGAGTTTTAACTGTATTACAATCGCAGAGATATTTGAAAGGATTTCCATGGCCTTACCATGTACCAGCAGTGTTAGACAGTCCTAAACTGACTTTGTACTCGCAAGAACAGGTACGCAAAGATACTTGCTTCATCAAAAAAAGAGTTTTATGAACACTGCCAGGTGTCAACACGTACTCACAATTTTTCCTTGATAAGACTAAAGATTGTCGCTTTAGTTTTGTCATAATACCGCGACAGCAGTCTCGTGCTAGGGTTCAAAATACCCTTAAATCCGGGTTGGTTAACCTAAAGAGTGTTGACAAAATCATGTTAAACGCATACTTTACGAGTATTCATAAATCATCATAACGAATAAGTGTAATGTACTAATTTTAATAGCAAAAAGGTTTTCATAGCACTAGATTTAGTAATGGTGGAACATAAGTTTATTATGAATCTCTGGGCTTAGGGAAACAAAATAGATTTTTTTTTAGTTAGTGACCGAAATAGCAGATCTTACGAATTCTTTGCAAATACAAAAGGAAATACTAGAAAACTTCTCTTTATTTGATTATTGATAGCTTTAAAAATTATGGAAGCTATAAACTAATACGTTTTTGCTTTGAATTATAACAACTTTCAAATCGTTAACAGGATACGAGCCGCGGCTTACCTTAACAATGATTTAAATGTCATTGCGCATTGTTTCCACGTACGTTACAGAACAGATTCCTTAGTTCTTCGCATTTGCATATTACTTAATCACGAAACGCCTGATGAATAGAAATACCCAACTCGGCGGTAGACAAAATATCCTTAAAATCTTAATAATTTTTGATGTACTTTATAATAATTTGAAACGAGTATTTGCTCTACTTCTGAAGCCATCATTCTCAATAAATTATGATAATTTCAATATATGAATAGTCACATAACTACCACTAATTGATGAGGTGAAAGATTTCACACAAATCACTGTATTTTATATTACCGCCAATATTTTTTCTAGACACACATACCATCCGTCTGGTTTAGTTAGATTTTAAGTTACTATGTAAAGCAACTCTTACGTACGTTATGAAGAAATTCAAAATCAACTTTGAAAACCAAGTTGAATCAATTATCATATGATTTAAAAGACGGTAAGCGATAGACACCGTGCTGGCAGGCTCAAGATGGAAACCGACGATCTGGTGAAGGTCGCACGAAGCCGCTGGATACGGGCAGTACAGGACCGATATGCATAGAGATCGTTTAAGAACATATGTATGATATAAAATGTCATTATCATACCATGTAATAAGTTCAACCTGAGTAAGAATTACAACACCTGTTATCAAGCGATATCCTTTATATGTATAGAGAACATTTTTTTCTCATTCCAACAGTTAAGTTTTATCGCAACAAGTGCATTCTATTCTTTTATTTTTACCGTGTCTTTCAAATTATACTAGACTTCACTAATATATAATTTACAATACATAACGTCTAACAGTAGTATTCAAACATCACTATGTTTCAATTTGAAGGGCGATGTAGCTAATGGAATTACTGCCATAACGAAAGTTAATATCTAGTGTAGATGTGATTTATCATATTTATCATTGACCAACATCAAGTGGAACAGAAAAAAAGACACACATCCTGTTCCTAATCATTTGGTCGGTTAATGCCAAGAAAAAGTTTTTCTGAAGCGTTGTCACTTAGCAACAACTTAATCGAATTTTTGACAATTGTTATTAGCAAAGGTCTAAATGGCTCCATCGCTATTTGTACTCTGTGTGTAGCTGTTACCATTACTTTGAAGGTTTTGTATTAGTAGTTGGTACGATAATGTAAACTACGTTTCTATCGAATATCCGCGAATCTGCGCCGAGGGTAGCTAAGACTGTGCATCGTCACGATTAAGACTCACGAATATCCTTGTAGTGAACCGACTAATGCCCTTTCTCTGCTCAACGGGTTTCCGACCGTTAATACCAAAGAAACAATTAAAGATGTGTTCGTAACTTCTTTAAATTAAATATGAATCAGCAGGAAGAATAAATGAATTTGGTACATTAGGAAACTTCGCTGAGTTTTTATTATAGTCATGTGATTCGAACGTAAACCGATTAGATATTCATTAAATGTTCGTGGAAATTGATTTCGTTAAAATAAGCATAACATGAAACGGAGCTCGTTTTTATAAATCATCGCTCAATATTGATATCATCAGGAAATTCGGAAAAGAGGTATGATGCAATATCATTATACTTTATTGATTAGTAACAACACGATATAGTATTATTTCCAAGCCCTTAATATTTTCTGACCCTTATAAATAAATTATTGTTAATTATCCACCATAACTGAATTTAACACAGATAAAAATTTATAGTATCAATCAAATTTGATTTTACCGAAGGGTTTAAGTTTTAGTGTAGTGCTTAATTACAGTATATTTTTGTAATTAAAAAATATAAGTGGCACCTAAAGATAAGATGAAAAACTAATCAATTTAAGTTGCAAAGATCGATTGTAGTAACGTAAAAAATTCATTAGCGTTCACGCCTCTTCCTCGCTTGAACTTACAAATTACCTTTTCGTTAATTGCAGGAAATTAGGCCCACATGTTGTTATTATTAACATTCAAAATGGTTATCTGATATCTCGTCATAAATATTGAGAAGATGTTACTTTTTATTTCTCATAATTACACAGGTAAACGTGAATGCGGATATACATACAAATTATAAAAGTGATGAAGGGATAAGTTAAATCAGAACATTTACAAATGGAACTAAAAGATTACATAAGTCTTATTTCTAACCTTTTATATTTAATAATTTAATATAAAACATTAACAAAATCGATATAAGAATGTAAACTAAATTATCTCTTATATATTTACGCGAGTATTAAACATTCAATATTACTAAAATTTACGGATTTTATCGCATTTATTTAATTATTTTATTATCCTGCCGTTACGACCGATATACAGTATTCGTAATCACGGAAAGATAAGTGACAGAACTTGATGTCATAGTCATCAAGGAGTACCTACAGCTATTTTAATTATTATTTACATTCCAATACAGAATACACAAACAAAAAGAGCTACAATTTTTTTTATTTAAAAACAATACGTTGAAAGTTTCTTTAAAAGCTATTTGAATAAGTAAGACAGTTCTTTTTGTTTATGTAATTTAGTATAATTACTTTTATTTAACCATTATAAGAAACTAATTTAATTAAGCACTTTTCTATCATATTAAACGATCGTTTAAAACATATTGAGAATGATTACCATACTAGAACCCGGATCCATATCATAGTAACATTCATTCATTACTACAAATGCCGGTCTTATTGTAGAAGAAAAATATTTAAATAAGCACGAAACAAATGTGTGCCGCAGTATTCTTAGAATAACGTTCAAGCACGAAAGCTTGACTAATTCATACACACAACACATAAATAGAAGAAAGTGAAATTTTTACTAATATTTGCCTTTGACCGCGTACAAAATCCAACAGATATATACGTAACGTGATTATCAAAGTGACCTTCAGAACTTGATAAACAATATTAGAATTCCATCAGCTTTATAAAATTACAAGAAATGTATCATTTAAAATTTTAATGAAAATTATATGAAATGGGAAACTTTGTTATCTCGTTCTGTTCGTTACCGGTGCCGTTCCTTAGAACATGTTTACACAAAGTAAAAAGGGTCTGGTCTTCCCTACCATCCTCATTATACTACTTCAAATACGAAACCACTTCACTTTTTACTTTCTTCTACGAGTTTGCCTATTGAGTGATAACTGCCTCCACCTTCCAGCTCCGCGAATCTGGGGACAGTCTCGCCTTTTACAACAAGTATGACTTATATACTCGTATACCTAGTAGCTTGACTACAGAGCTGAACAAAGTAACATAATTACGGATACTAGACAAATATCTATTTGCAGGATGTTTTGAGAACGACACCCACATAACAGTAAAAAGAAATTCCATTGTAGTTTACTTAGATACTTTTGGTCAACATCACTTAAATGGTTAATCATTTATGAAACGATTTTATGTTAATAGTTTTGTTATTGAATTCTTAACTAGTACAATTCTTAAAACAACAAATGAAGCTTTGTTTCCGTATAGCAGACTCAGTTCAAAGACATTAAATTTACTTGAAATAAAAAGTCGCACAGCATTGTGATTAATGTTTTAATGAGTAATATATTTTTTATTTCAAATGGATTATAATAAACCCACAATCAACTCGTTGATTGTAATTTTTGTGATATACAACTTAATTACGGTTCTTGTTTCGATTCCACTTAGCCTTATTTTTTCAAACTTAAATGTTTTATAGTTGACGCGTCGTAAAAACTAATACAGAGTTATTTAAATTTTTTGATTTAGATACTTAACAAGTATTAAGTAATTGTTTAAAAACATGCAATGATGTCAAGCAACAGGTTCGGAAGTTATTTCCCCTACTTTCACTCGATGTTCACGTCGCGTCTGACGCTTGTGTAACAAGCGCACACGTTTTGTCCTGTTCATCTTGTTATTAACTAACCTTAAACCCCAATTATGGTGTAACATAATAAAACAATTCAGAAAATAACTAGCGATTACTTTTATAAGTTCACATCTCTGTTTTTTAACGTGTCTACATCATTATGTAAATTCGGTAGTTGCTTTACAATGCCAACGTTCTGTGATATATCAAAATGTAAATCAAAAGCAATTGCTTTATATATGCTCATAAATCAAAGAAAATTTGTAATAAAGTAAAATAAAAAAGAAAAAACAGTAAACAAAAAAAATACTGGCTTAGTTGAATATAGTCTTGGTTATGTACTGAACATGAACTTTCGAGAGCATAACCAAATTATAATCCAACATTCTCAAGAATAATATTTTTAGTTTAACACACACCCACATACCCGTAAAAGTGAAAGTGGCGCTGACACCACTCACAATCGAATAAACATTTAACCCGGCTGTTGCATAATGTGCTATCAATTTAATGGATTTTCTCGTTTTGATAGCCAATACTTGTTTATGTTATCGGCTGTGATCAAACATGACAATACCGAGGATTATAAATCAAAATTCTTTCGAGATAATACTAAGTTTAAAAGTAACTGCATACATAACCAAACTATAATATTTCGTTCTGAATGAACCTACACTAAAACAAAGGAGTAGAAAAACCTATATAATGCATAAGCTATTTCTCTTTTAGACTTACAAATATATAACTTAATTATAAGTAATTATGAAACAATAATCGCATTAAAAATTGATCGCATCAAATATTCCATAAATAATAAGTTTTTTTAATATACCCCAATATTCTTTAGAGCAGGTAAAATAGGAAAATATTAGTAAATAAACATTATGAAATAAAGAAAATTATTAAAATTCTCACATTAAATTATTACAAATTTTTAAGGTTTTTATTTGTTAATATTGCTTAAGGTATTGCATTAAACTTATTTACATTTCAAATGAGTTGTTGAAGGTGATTAGATCATGTGATGCGTTAAAAATTTACATCCTTTTTCACACAAACCATCTAAGAAGTAATGCTTGCATATAACAATAAAACGATATTCAACACAGATAAAATATTCAAACATAATTCATTACAAGCTTATCTGTCAAATAATCATGAGGTTATTATTTATGTCCTCATTAGGCTACGATTATTAAGGCCTAATAATTTAGCAATTATTTGGTACTAGTCTACAGTATTAATATATATTTTTATTTTTTTGAAATAATACCGAAGATCAAGAACGTCAAATCCAAAATATAACTATGGACGTATAAAATAGAATACTAGATTTTAATAATCAACGAAAAAATTGTATTTTTAACAAAAATAGAAAAAATTAAAAGTACATTGGTTAATTAAGAAACGGCTACTTTGTTTAAAGTTACTAAATGATTCTAGTTACTCAGAATTTACACAAATTCTCACAGCATTGTAATGTTATACTTAAGATAATCAAACTGTGGCCTCCCGCTACGTTGAGTAGTTTAAACATTATGACACTTACGGTTGCTATGTAAAATCATGTAGCACAAGTGATGTTTCCAGTGTATAATCTCATAAAGGGATCATTAAAATATCAAAAATGTTAACAAACTTAAAATTGCTAAGAGGTTAGTATCCCATAGACGAGGGCGCTTGCTACTTTTACTCTTTTATAACAGACTAAAAATATAAATTTGTTTATAATTAGACAAAAGATTATTATTCTTCGTCTAAATGAAGTCTAAAAGAATACTTACGAGGTTCATCATCATAGTAACCTAGAAGTTTGACCTCAGTAGAACCTCTCTTCTCAGACTATTAGCAAAAATTTTTATTTAATATTTTTGGTCTATGTCTTTTTAAATCTTAAATTTATTGTTAAAATTATCTTAAACTTTTAAAGCTTATAAGTTGTTATAATTTTTTTTTATTTCTCATGAGAAATTAAGAGAACATCATAATCCACAAATCATTAAATATTCTCCGCAATTACAAATTTAATTTAAATACATTACGGATGCGAGAAAATTATGAACTTGAGCAATCATAAATATCATTTGATCCAATGGACATTTGATACACTATTCATTCAATATCAAAATTATCCAAAGCGGCAATCGAATCGACTACCGCCAACCTACTGGTATTGACTACGTGACCATTTAAATAATGCAACTTGATCTCTTTTTTTATTCGACGAGACGAGCGAGACGTTCACCTGATGGTAAGTGATACGCCTGCACATAAGAACATAGGGCTAATTAGGATAATATTAGGATAATATTGCACCATATTATGCACGTCGCCTTGAGACATAAGTTGTTAAGTCTCGTTATCCCAGTAATTTCACTAGCTACACCGCCCTTCAAATCGGAACACAGTAATATTTGCATACTACTGTTCAGCGGCTGAAATAGGAACTGCATTGGTTTCTATCTAGACGGTTTCCGGCAACAGAAATCTACCACCAGTGAAATTACCTAACCGAATTTTCGAAGATAAGTTACTTAACTTTGATTTCTGTTCAAGATGAGTTAAAACAGAAAATAAATAGATTATTTATTTTCTAAGGTTCGAACGATTTTATATTTGACAGAATAATAAAACAAAACATAAATATTTTTGATAATAGAATCGGAAACACAGGTGCACGGGAACGCCTAATACATAATTCTAACGTTATTTATAAACAACCTAGTAAGGCAATAAGCGAAAAAATTTATTATCACTGCCTGTATATAGCCAAAGTACATGCTATATGATATTTTTTAGGAAAAGTCGAACGCAGGACTTGAACAGGATGCTGCAAATGATAAGGAGCTCTATTTAAACTGTAACACTGTAAACTGTGTGATGATATACACTGCCTGTCGCTTTAAGACACAGGCTGTTCGTTGTTTCAGTAATACGTATTCGTACATTTTTTTTTATAGTACTATGCGACGAGACGAGCAAGACGTTCACCTGATGGTAAGTGATACGCTTGCCCATAACAATGCAGCGCTAGTTAAAATGGTACACACTGCACCGCATTGCGCTCATCGCCTTGAGACATAAGGTGTTAAGTCTCGTTACCCCAGTAATTACACTAGCTACAGCGCCCTTCAAATCGGAACACAGTAATATTTGCATACTACTGTTCAGCGGCTGAAATAGGAACTGCATTGGTTTCTATCTAGACGGTTTCCGGCAACAGAAATCTACCACCAGTGAAATTACCTAACCGAATTTTCGAAGATAAGTTACTTAACTTTGATTTCTGTTCAAGATGAGTTAAAACAGAAAATAAATAGATTATTTATTTTCTAAGGTTCGAACGATTTTATATTTGACAGAATAATAAAACAAAACATAAATATTTTTGATAATAGAATCGGAAACACAGGTGCACGGGAACGCCTAATACATAATTCTAACGTTATTTATAAACAACCTAGTAAGGCAATAAGCGAAAAAATTTATTATCACTGCCTGTATATAGCCAAAGTACATGCTATATGATATTTTTTAGGAAAAGTCGAACGCAGGACTTGAACAGGATGCTGCAAATGATAAGGAGCTCTATTTAAACTGTAACACTGTAAACTGTGTGATGATATACACTGCCTGTCGCTTTAAGACACAGGCTGTTCGTTGTTTCAGTAATACGTATTCGTACATTTTTTTTTATAGTACTATGCGACGAGACGAGAAAAACGTTCACCTGATGGTTAGTGATAAGCTTGCCCATAACAACATGCCGCTAGTTAAGATGGTACACACTGCAACGCATTGCGCTCATCGCCTTGAGACATAAGGTGTTAAGTCTCGTTACCCCAGTAATTTCACTAGCTACACCGCCCTTCAAATCGGAACACAGTAATATTTGCATACTACTGTTCAGCGGCTGAAATAGGAACTGCATTGGTTTCTATCTAGACGGTTTCCGGCAACAGAAATCTACCACCAGTGAAATTACCTAACCGAATTTTCGAAGATAAGTTACTTAACTTTGATTTCTGTTCAAGATGAGTTAAAACAGAAAATAAATAGATTATTTATTTTCTAAGGTTCGAACGATTTTATATTTGACAGAATAATAAAACAAAACATAAATATTTTTGATAATAGAATCGGAAACACAGGTGCACGGGAACGCCTAATACATAATTCTAACGTTATTTATAAACAACCTAGTAAGGCAATAAGCGAAAAAAATTTATTATCACTGCCTGTATATAGCCAAAGTACATGCTATATGATATTTTTTAGGAAAAGTCGAACGCAGGACTTGAACAGGATGCTGCAAATGATAAGGAGCTCTATTTAAACTGTAACACTGTAAACTGTGTGATGATATACACTGCCTGTCGCTTTAAGACACAGGCTGTTCGTTGTTTCAGTAATACGTATTCGTACATTTTTTTTTATAGTACTATGCGACGAGACGAGCAAGACGTTCACCTGATGGTAAGTGATACGCTTGCCCATAACAATGCAGCGCTAGTTAAAATGGTACACACTGCACCGCATTGCGCTCATCGCCTTGAGACATAAGGTGTTAAGTCTCGTTACCCCAGTAATTACACTAGCTACAGCGCCCTTCAAACCGGAACACAGTAATGTTTGTACACTACTATTTGGCGGTTGAAATAGGAGCTGCGGTGGTCCAACCCATCCAGACGGTCTCCGGCAACAGAGACCTACCACCTGGAAATTATGATATGGATGTGGATGAAAGATTTTTATATTACGAAATAATTATCAGAATGTTACTAATAACAAATGTCAAATGTTAAAAATAAGATTATTGTTATTGCAGAAGCAGAGTGATTGTTAAATGTCAAAGTAGGACTTCGCCGGAACGGTGTCCGTTCACCGTGTCAGTGGCGCGTGATCTGCTGGGAGGCTAAAATTAAATTTTGTCACCGTATACGCAATCGCTGATGGTAGCGTCATCGGCGAACGTAACAGCAGGGTTTGATAACTCGGTAACTTTCTCTCTCGGACGAGCTGGCGGGCGTTTGGCTACCGTGGTGAGCATCAGCCGGCGCAGCCTCACTCCGCCGTAGCCAGCGAACCGGTTCGTTCGTGGCGGTAGGCGCGTACCACCAACGCCCGAGCTCGCAGCGCGCGATCACAAAATTCGAAGTAATCAGTGCCCTCGTGTTTGTTTTGTTGTTTAATGTTTACTCAGTGAAATTTTTATTCTTTGCCAATATGGGAGCTTTTGATCGGTGAGTGAATTAATTTGTAAATATTCAATCTTCTGTAACCATGTTGAAACTTTAAGTGAGCAATTGTAAATTTGTATATGTCCTTGCTAATCTTACGACAAAATTCCTCTCATCTAAAAATGTAGGACAATGCCAGATGCAACAAAGTTCATACAAATTATATACGACTTGTTAAACGTACAACAATGTAAGTGCTTGAAACATTACGAATCTATTTAGTACTTAAGTTTTTACAGTGTTTATTGTCAAAGAGATTGAAAGGAATGTTGTTTAATGTGATTATCTACGTATAACAAACCAAAAACTCCCTTAAAATGGGTAAAGCATAAACGGAAACAAAGTACACTTTAACTCATTAAAGGGTTTAGAGTTCAATCCTCGTGTATGATCAGAAACTGGACCAAATTGCAGTTTTTTTTATTGTAATTGAGGAATGTGAAATACTCGGAGCTAAAACCGGCTAGAAACGAATCTGCATCCGCTTAAATCCATAATCAAGACATTAGAATATACAAAACTTAATATACTCCGGGATGCCGGCATTACATGACATTGCAAGTCCCTGGTTCGCTTCCAGACCACACAAATTGCAAAGCTTGGATTGTCGCAATGTTTATTGAATACATCTGTCATAGCCATAATTTTCTGAAAGCACGCTTGATCATCTTGGTAGTCATCATCATAGTTATTCAACAAAACACAACAACAAAAAAAAAGAAGTACTATGTTAAACAATTTAATATAAAAAGATATCAAATGCTTTCAACCATTAACGTCATTGGGTTTATCCGCAATATTGTTTTAATTTATACTTTTAATGAGGGATTCTTTCAAACAAAACTATTCATGACAAAGATTACGTTATTTGACATTACTTTTGTTCTTTGAAAACAATCATTAGTCGAAAGTTGAAATGTAGAAGATGAAGTGGTTTTTACACAACCTCTATTATCCCGCTGAACCATCTTGCTAATTGAGTAACCTTTAACCGGAACTTTCGATTTCTTTTCGTTGTTATCTCTATGCGCTTTTATGACTAAGAGAATTTATAACTTCATGTATCATGTATGTATTTTTCGTTAATTTCGTTATACAGTTTATAATGTTTTTTTATGTTTATAAGATTAGTGCTGTTTCTCAAAGTATTCTTTATAAATATATATCCTTTTGCCTTAGTTGACTTGTAGAGCATGCCTGTAATGACATTGACTTTCCTGTCAATCAAATTTATCAATCAGTTAAACAACTGAATCTGTTCTGATAACATATTAGTTATGTTATTATATTCTTCAATTAATTATAGTTTGTTTGTAGCAAAATTACACTATGATTTTTTAAATTACAATTGTATTTTTTTATTATACCATTTTTAAAGATGATATACTTAGTAAAATTAAATAAATATTATGGTCTAAATTAGTGTTTACTTATAAACACCGATCCACATTTATGATCAAAAGTGAAATTTGGTTTAAAAAGAATTATTTCTACAAATTTCTTAAATATAATTGTTCTTAAAGTCCTTACTAAGTCTCTGAGTCGAAGAGGTTTTGCTTTTGCCCTGCACATTTTTCGTTATAATATAAGACTACATTCGTAGTTTTTAATTATTAACTGTACCTAGTGTTTGTAAATAAAACGCAGAAATTTCTATACATTTCATATAAGGATTACTTACTGAATCTTGCAAAGACTGACAAATATTTAAAAATATAATTAACGTGTTACTTTACAGACGCTAGTAAAAAAGTGTGAATTTAAATTAATAGATCATACCTTATTTGAAATGTATGTCGAGGTTATTTATGTAAATGGATATAAAGAAAAATTACATCCTTACGTTCATTACATTTACATTATTAAAATTAAAAATTGTAAATATAATACAAAAATAAAAGTGCCGACATTGAGATAAGAACTATTGGATAATAAGTCTACGTGCAATTCAATATTTTAGGTGACTTGCATTGATAATAATAATTAATTTATAACATTAAAATATTCTAAAATCATACATATCTTTCATCGAAATAATATATCTTTACACGCGATACTATTTATAAACAATTTTGATTTAATAATGTATGTACTATAATGACCTGTATCCGTCAAATTTAAACTTAGTAATAAATATGATTTATTTGCTCATCGTAGATTTTTTTAGTGACGAAAAGGTTTTTTTTAATCATCGCGTATTAAGGATATCCTGTATTAGTTCTCAGTGATCGTGACGCACCCGGATACACTAAAAGCAATTATACGAACTCAATGCCTCCTCACTGAAGGAGATTATCATCGTGTAAATTATTGTTAATAAAACTCTGTCTGAGTTTCGTTTTAAACAATTTTTCTTACTCAATGATTCTTTATATTATTAAAAATTAAAAATATTAAATAAAAAAATTATTCCCGCAGCATTCTCAGTGGACATAAATATTGTAGATAACATTATATTATATATGATTGTAGGTGTTTATTGCATTGCAAAAAGATGTGTGCAGTCGAAGGACACTAGTAAATGAAATGATTGCGATGAGATCTTATAGTCTATCTCAAGGAGACGAGCATAAGGTAGCGCAGTGTAAATCATCCTAACCAGCGCCACATTACAGCAGAACATCCTGCTCTTCTCGTCGAATCGTTGAATAAAAAAAATGTCTACTGATTCACACAATAGTAAAAAACATACATAACAATTTAGTTCTTCACAGTTACTACTAACTCGAGTCGCAATTGTCAACATCGAACTGTTGAGTAATCATTTATTATTAAACCGATGTAACACTTCGGAATTTATTCGAATAGTAAGATGATTATATACCCGACAAGAGTAATTAAATTACTAAGTACGGTTGCATCGCCCGTCTTCCTTGTTGTAGAATCTTGCGTAAGTGAATTCATGTTCTGAATAATTTATACACCCTGAATCACGTGAGCTATCCGTCACGGAGTTTCGCTACTGACCTGTATATTTTAGGCCCAACATTCAAGGCTAATGGCAAAAGCCACGCGTTTTAAAAACTCTGCTTTTTGTTTACACACCATATTAAACTTTTTAGCACTGCAACACCGATATTTAAATTAAAAACTTGAACAAATATTTATAAATAAAAATATATATATTCTTCTGATTATTATGTAATTTAAATATACTTAAAAGCAATTTTTTGTCAGTTATTCCCTAGTGATAGGTCCTTGTTCATGTCAACCGTTTAGTCAACTGATTAATTCTGATAACTATCACCGTAGCAACTACTTTTTCTACCGAATATGACTGAAAAGTTTTCTGTTTCGATTGAAATGCTGCTGTAGTTAGTGAAGTTAATGCCGGAATGTGTATTACTTACCATCAGGTGAACGGCTTGCTCATCTCGTCCTTTCGCTGTATAAAGTAAATCATACCAACACATTGTGTTAAATTGGTAATAAATATACTTACTTCAGTACAGGCGGAAAGCCCGAGTTAATGTGATTCACGAATAATACCTTTATGTGATCATCTTCTCAGTAAATAGTTATAGGACAGATTATAAAAATATCCGCGGGTTTTCCTCTGAGTTTCGTCCGACTTTGTTGAGGATGGTAACAATAAATTAATGAATAAAATTATAACAAGATCTTTATTTTTAATACACTTGTAATAAGGAAAATGCGCTAACAGTATTATGGGAATATTTTTGATTAAATAAAATTTAAGGAAAAATACCACATTCCTTATATATTATCACTGAGATAAAAATAAACTGAAATGTTAGCCGTTAAATATGTTTTCATATTCTGCATTTGTTTAAATACTGTAATTAATAAATAAAAATAGTTTTTTGTTATTATCTCTGTGTCACATTAAATTCTAGTTAATTAAAGTCATTAATCAGAAGTGATATGTGTTGTTAATAAAAATGTTTAAAAGGCATTTAATGCAAATGTGTTATGCAAAGAAACAACAATAATATAGTCACGATTATGTATGTTATTTACAGGATGATAAATAACATGAAATATTAATTAATAAACAGGATAAATATCATAAAACAACAACTATAATGCAGAGTTAACATACCTTATATTGAGTATGAAGTAAATAATTTCAACAAAATGCAAAGTTGTTTAAAAAAATACTTATTCACTTGTCCGAAATTTTCTAATGGAAGAAATAAAACTAGTGACGCAATTGTAAATAAAATGCAGGTCACCATCGATATTTCATTCACGCAGTACAATGGCGAACATCCTTGATGCTTCGAGTAATGTATTGTGTAACTTGGTACTATTTCTTTAACGTATTACACGTAACTTGTCTGCGGGAAAGAAATTATAACTTTAAACTATTTAAACAAAACTAACAAATCATCATCATAGCAGACGTCCACTGTTGAACGTAAGCTAAAAATATACAAAACGATTAATTATTTAATATGTCTAGAAAAATCTAATTTTTGTTTTTTGTTTTGTAAAAAATATAGGGAGTACAGATTACTAGTTTTATGAATTTTGAATATGTTATTATCTGCAATGGTCTCAACACTTAACCTCCATGTAACGTGATTTTAAATGACAGTGGTACTGTAGGTAGTGAAATGTGCTCGACCAAATTACTCTGGCTTTTATAAGTTTACTGCCGAAATACAGTAATGCTCTTATTAGTAATGTATTGCGGTATTATTTAATGTATTCTTCCTGATCATCTGAATTTAACAAAAATGTAATACTTAGCTGATTTCCATTCAAGATATAATGAGATTTTAATAGTAGAATACAAAAAGTATTAATGACACATATATTAAGCTAACAAAAGACAACGTTGTTGTAAAAACGTATTATTTGTGACTAAAAATTTGGTCGGTATGAACTAATATACTAAGTTACTGAAACAATATCAGGCATTGTTTACGAACAAACGCAAGACAAATATGTGCAGTACCTGAGCCAAACAGGGATAATGTCATTTTGCGCAACACACTGAGACCTCAGCCTTCGACTTTCCGCTTACATAAGCATACGTTTTCGATTTCTTTCAACCTCAGGCGGATTCGCTTTCGTTAATGATGCGAAGAAACCCATACCTAGATATTTTTATTTATATCAATACACGCAAAAGTACATTGTTCAAATTATTTATATAACAAAGTAAGAAACTAAGTTAGTTTGGACACGTGAAAACCGCTGCATATATTCTGCTGTGACTTTCGCCCATAAAAAACTTATGGCCCAGCATAAAATCTACGGTGTCCTTTACAAGAAAAAAATACTGAGATAAATAGAAAGAGTCTATGTGGACAAAGGCGCAAGCAAAACCTTATTAACATTATTGGTGGTAGGTCTCTGTTGCTTTAGACCATCTAGGTAGTTACCACCGCAGCTCCTTTTTCAGCCACTAAACAGTGGTGTGCAAACATTACTGTGTTCCGGTTTGAAGGGTGTTATAAGCTAGTGAATTTACTGGGGTAACAAGACTTAACAACATATGTCTCAAGACGACGACCTCTATATGATGCTGTGTGTACCATCATAACTATAATTACGTCGATATGGGCAAGCGTATCACTTACCATCAGGTGAATGTCTTACTCGTCACGTCGCCTCCTAAAATAAAAAATAACATTGCTTAAGCGGCAATGCGCAAATTGGCAATGTAATACTTTCGATACTGGTTCCGTAAGACCTATTAAGGGATTGATCAAATGTCAAAAGTACATTACTGTGAAAATATATTTTTTTTTTCATTAATGCACCTTATACTAAAACACATGAATAATATTAAACATTGACGAATAATGTTAAATCTTTTCAGTCGAAAAAATACAACTGTATATGAACAATATAAGAATACAAAAAGCGATTAGAAACTTACATCTTAAAGTTATCGTATTTAAACATAAACTTTAAGGTAAAGGCCGATATTAATAGATCGTAATCGTCACTTAAATAAGTGTATCAAATAGAACTAGATTTGTCGGCCGTTAGTTTTTTTTTATTGAAAACGGGGTTCACTGTCGACGTCGAAGGTTATACTTACGACTGGCCGACGTATGTTACTTCGAATCGTGTACTTAGGTAACAACCGTGTTTATTCATTACCGCGTAACAACAACGTAATTCAATTCTTCCTTCCTTGCGAATTACTTAACGCACGCCACTTACCAAATTATTGTTACGTTTATATTTTGCATTTATTTTTGTTGCATTTGTAGTTACATTGTAAACAAATATAATCATACTAAGTATCATTCGATACAGGTATTCAAGATGCAACTCAAAATTAAATTGCTTCGTGAATTTATATGAAAAAATATAAATATTAATCAATTGTATACATATTTATAGAGAACACAAATAAATACACAACTACTCCAAAACACTACTAAGTAACTATCACATAAAGCAAATCTTATAGATATATTATTAACAACGAATTCAGTTAACACCGCTCAGTTATTATAGATTTGCACTTTGTATATTTAAACTCACAATTTGGAGGCCGTAGTCTATCGAAGGCTGACAAGGTAATTCGCTTAAAATGTTATTTATTCACAACAAATCTGCTAATATTCATAGACAATATTATGTTTAAAGCACGCGAAAATGTATTTGTACAGATTGGTACCAACGGATAGATACAAAATCTTTACAAATTAAATAAGCGTATAACATAAAGTACTTATAAAGCGCGCAAGATTCAGCAAAACTATAACTTATATAAATAGGGATACTTTTGCAGGATTCATAAATTTTAGTCATTTGTGATAATATTCGAGTGGCTGATTGATGGAGCAGTAAGATACTAGAGTGTAGACAATATTATGACATGGCCGTTAACGAAATGAATCAACGGTCTGGTGAAGATCATAAAAAGACATTAATCAAATGTTACAGACGGCATCAGGACCATCGTACTAGGAACTTATCGAGGAAGCCTACATTCAACAGTGGATAAAAAGACTGAAAAAAATACTGCAGAAAAAAATAATTAAAAAAGGCGCCAGCGCTAACAACGCAAACAAAGAACATTTTCTAGTATTTGTTATATAAGATTACTTGCACGGGCAAGTCGCTAAGACAATAGTCATGTTTTATAGTGGGACGAAAATAGGTCGATATTACGAAATATACACGACTATGATTCACGATAGCTCGTTGATGTCTATTTCAGGCAGAATATTATGCATAAAGATATTCTTAAACGTACAATATGAGAAGTAAAATAAATGCTGTTCTTTTTCTTTCTTCTATTGTAAATAACTTAATAATAATGATTTCATTTTAATCATCATGAAAAAAATTAATCTTATGGAAGTATATGTAATCAACATTGCTGGTTGTAGAAGCAAATGAAAAAATAAACGAAGTTACTGTCAATTAACTATTGATTTACGGCAATTAAATACAAAAAAAATACATTAGGCATGCAAGCTGTGTGCAATGCAATGATGAATTTAACTTAAAAAGAACTGTTAAAAATCTGAAGATTCTTATGTATTTACTTTTTAATTGAAATTAAGGTCGTATTTCAACTCTAAGGTTACAAATACGGATAAACTTCGTGGTTAGGAAGTAATTAAAGGCCAATCAACCTGCGGTTCTATCGACAGGTTAATTGACGCGTTCTTACAATGAAAAAGGAACGTTATAAAAACTGTGAACAAAAGTGAGGAAATTAAGAATAAACACATCTAAGTATGCTCTTAAACCCTAAACATTGTTAGAATTTACACTTACTATTACAATCCCCTGAATAAGAACTTCTAGTGAAGGAAAACCTGTTGAGAAAACCGCTTTCACTGTGATGTGATATCCACCAATTTGCACTTAAATAACGTGATGGATAAATGGCTTTGACTCTCTTGTGGAACAAGACGCCGAGTCCCAGCGGTGGGAACGTTATGACCGCTGTTTGTGTTTAAGTATAATTGACTAATACTCTATTCATAATTTAATCATCTTGTATTTATCCAACATTAACAGCATGAGAATATTTTTTTTCATTTATTTATTTGAATGACGTGAACAGTAGACATATCTTAATATATCCTATTATTTTAAAAGTTTTTCTAAGTATAGACAGACATAAATATAAGTAATCACATCTAATTCATATGAAACAACTATATTCATGTAATCATCGCAATTTTAAACCTCGTAATTTTTTGTCATAATTCACTGTTAGAGACCGATTGAAATAATAGTTGAAGATTATATTTTGACTTGTTCCACCTCTACAATGATGATGCTAATATTGAAAAGGATGTTACCACGAGACACAAAAACCTTTATGAAGTAGGTCAATCAAATTTGTCTAGAAAGTTCATAATATTCATTCCACAAATAAAAATTCATAACTTTTCGCTAGGTTTGTACGTTTTATTAAAATGGGATATTATTAGAATGTTTGAATTCTTCATTGTCTGAATACAAAGATTAACATACTCACCATGCTCAACACACGTAATGTATTGGTAACGATCACAGGGAAAATTGTCGCCATCTACTTGCGAATGTTCGTTTTTTAAGTCGCCTTTTATGACACACTGAAAATGAGCGGCGAAGGATTACTATAACCGTCGAGATACATCAGAAATTAAAGTATATTAACTTCAACTTCTAAAGTGATCACTACTTGAAAACAAATGTAAACAAGCTCGCATTTTTTTAATTATCACATTATTAATTTATCACCTATTGTTATCGTGAGAGAGTCTAAGAAATTACACAGGAACGGGAAATACCAGTATAAAGTCAACCTTGCCTTACCTCAAGATCATTAGAAAAATATTTAAAGTAATATATTTTTAGTGAGTTATTAAACGATGTATGGATTGTTTTTCTTTTCAATGAAATTTTAGTCATTATCTTTTGAACTTATTGATTTCCTTTAATTTTAAATATTATCTCGTTGTCCTAGAACGTATTAACGGTAGATTTAGCAACATGCTACATCCTAAAGTCGTAGATAATAATATGAATGAATGGGTAATAATAACCAGAGTATTGCGCTTAACGCGGATTTGCTTCCCGATAATTTATATAGAACTGGCATGGGCTGCATTGTAAACGGTTAGGTAACCAAAGCCGCGGTGAGTTTTCGCAAGTCGGCTTGTTGTTGCCTCACGAGAGTCACCACGTTAATATCTATGCGCAAGAGCATTTTATCAGCCGTCTGAATCACTTTACCTACGAACAATTTGTACGGTGGACCACGCGACAGGTTTTGTAAGGCGTAGGTGTTCAAGTGAAACGGATTACTCATACTTTATTTACTAATAGTAAATCTATTGCCGGAGACTGTCTAGATAGGCAACTGCACATCCTATTTCAGCTTCGTCGAATAAAAAATAGTTCCGCTATGGATACAGAAATGTGTATTAGAAGATTATGTTAAAAAAAATTAATTGAATTTTTAAATGCAGACAGCAGAGTTTAATAACCTTTATCGACGTTTTTCTTACATTATACAAAGTATAACTCGTTTTTTAAAAGTCAAATAAAGATTTTTGATTCATAAAAATAGATGCTTTTAAAAGATATTTAATCACACGCAACAATATGACTAAGTCTTTAGATCCATTGTTTTAATATTAAAATACAAATTTTTGTAACATTTGCGTCACAAATAGCTTCTGTAAAACATGTACATTGAAGGTATTTAATAAAACTTTAGTTTTACCAAAAGTTTATGTATTTTGCATAAAGACTATCGGAAAATACATAGTTCATAGATCATTTCGAAATACCTAAATCGTAAATAAACGCACGGAGAATCACATGTTACCAAACGCCCGCATGCGCGTACATTGCAACATTCGATCGCTACAAGTTTGCGGAAATACTATTAAATGATCATAATGATGAACATGATCATGAATAATCGTTGGAAAACGAAAAAATAAAACACAAAAAAAACAGTCTGGTTGAATGTAATCGCTTTGTATTTCTGTGGAAGTTCATTACTTTATTTAAAGTTACCAATAATTAACCTTAAAGTAAACGTTTATACAATGTACCTAAATTTAAAATAACTACATTTACTAAGTATCGTCTTTAGACATTCTCATTTTTTACCATCACTAAAGAAAGTAACCTAAAATTTATTTGATTCAATATTTAGTTAGAAATTAACTGTAATTCTAAAACATTTGAGGCGTAGTATTTAATTTTAGTTAAAGAAAACGTAATTCGCATAATTTTAACTTTTTGCATTTGAAATCGTTTTAACGTACATAAAAACGAAAGTATACTCACAAGTGAACATTAAATGAATATTTGGGTACGTTTGAAGATTCCGTGATAAATACTAATAGTTATATTTACGAGTAGAGAATTCAGTTAAAAATAAATGTTCTCATCATCGTAATCAGGATTCATTTGTATAGATAAGAGTTTTATTATTATAGATATGCTGATATAAATTTAGTATTCGTTTTATTGCTAACATTAAAATGTATATTAGCAGCTTTAATCATCAGGTTTGGTTCTAATTTTTATCTTTACAAAAATTCGCTGTAGAATTATAACGATCTCTTCGAAATAGTGCTCATTTAAATGTAAAGAATAAAACCTAGCCATATATTTAAATTTGATTATATATTTGATTTGTTGTTTCACAAATTGCAATTATGATTAAAAAGTTCAAACAAAATAAATACGATCCACATAATCGTTTATACTTTCATGTAGCCACAGATCAAGCCTTTCCAATTAATTTAGATTAATCAATTTTGTTCACTAAATTATATATTTGTTATAAACTTAGCGTAAATATTATTGAAATGTATAAAAAACCAATGGCGTTCTGTAATTTTTCTCGATGACACGAGATTTGTACACTTGAAGTCACATGTTTGTATAAATACGTTAAGGATATCATCCGACAACTAAAGGTCATTCGAGGATCCGGCTCGTGAGGTCGTTCAATGCGCTCCTGTCGTTACGGGGTTTTTAAAAATTCCAATACCATCCATTATATTTAACCATTACAATTTGAACATCTTCACTTATTATCTACGACTTTAAATCGCCAGTAGTAAAACAAGTTCTTTATAGTTACTCTAAATTTGTTTATAAAATGACTTACACCTTTTCCATACAGATTTTAAATTCATTTACATTCAATGAAAACCAACAAGTCTAAGGTTATATTTTTTTCTTTTTATATCTTCGAAGGGTCGAACGATAGTCGTAATAGTTTGTTTAATCAACTTTCTACTATAATTATTAATGAGATACTGCTAAAAAGAATTAACAATAACGTAATTTTTATACATGAGCACCACTAACAATATAAGAATAAAAATAACATTATTAATCTACAACATTTAGTCTTAATGAATTTTAATATTCAGCTCAAAACATGTTTTGTAATAATTTAATTCGAATATTATATTAATCGAATTCATGTTTAACTTTCATTTCATCGCATAAAACAATGGCCTCTTTGTCGTTTTCGACCACAGCGTTTCGCATATATAAATTTCCTTATCGAGAATCGTAAATCTCTTTTGGTCACTACGATCATTCAGTGGTTAAATAATTGCTGCACTGTACTTATAAAGACTGTAATTAATATTTGAATTCCTCCCGAATGACGAACTATTTCGAGTTTTGTCAAGTTACCAATAAAATTTTTTGTGCTTGCATTTGATTCTTTCCGTAACAAGTTTTCAAATTAATGGAGCAGTGACTTTTCTTAATTTGTCTCAAAAAAATATCTCAAAACCGTATCTTTCCACTATAACAAACTCAAATATTTAAATAAAACTTCAAATTTAAAAAATTTTTATATTAGACATTAACCTATTAATATGTTTTTAAAAAGCTGCTTTAGATTTTACAATACTCTTAGTTTTTTTAATTACTCTAAGTGCCTTTCTTCTTGTCTTCTATACATTCTATTTGTTTTACTCTTTATGTCTATAATGAAATGTACATAGTACAACTTACCTACTCAAATGATATACTATTATTTTCAATTGGCAAATGTTTTTGTTTCTGGACTATGTCATTGATCATTTGATTAACTGTGTGGTCATATCATTCATACTAAAAGAGTTATTTGAACATGTAAGGTCAAACATGTAATTAAAATGTCTTGATACTGTTCATATTAATCAGTCTGTTTTGTTTTTTTTAGACGTATCTACTTACGAAATATCGATTAATACTATTCAATATTATAGATAAACTTATTATGTTCTGATCCAGAACTACACGAACTATGAAACTATGAAATTTATAATTTTTTTTATTTCCATTAATTAATTTCGGAATTGGTATCAAAATTGTCCTTTTGTCTTTCCCTACTATCATATACTATTTATCATATAAGTCTTTTCATCGTACTTCAATTTATATGTTAAAGAAAAATATTTAAATTTTATGCATCAAAAAACAACTAGAATTATGTGATATTTAAAAATATGTGTAATTAACGCGTTATAATATATTCTATTATCTTTAATACTCATGTTCTGCAAACGGTTTAACCTTTTTGTTAACTTAGTTTATATTACTCACGGAAGTCACATCAAGACACTGGTAAGACGTTGTATAATAGAATTTTTTATTTTTTTTTTCTCATATTTACATTCATAATTTGTCGTTACTTAACATTTAACCTTGTCCAATATAATGATTACCTATTTAAAATTTTTATTACCGTCACGTACTATTGGTGAATCGAGCACACTTTCACTCCCAAGTCCGCTTGATATCTAATTGTAACAAGTAACGACATTGAACTATATTTCCCAAGTACTATCGTAATCATCACATAAAATCTAAACAGTACAAGAACAGTTCCGAAACACCATTTTCGGGGAAGAGTAAAGCCTTCAAACTTTTGCATGAAAAATCTACATACCATCTTCTGCTAATACATGGAAATGCTTTTGCTGTACAAATATCGTAATACTAATTTATTACTTTTCTAATGTAAACAGATTTATTATTAATGTTGTCGACACCACACATCGATGTAAGTGATAACAGAAGAATTTTTTTCAGGAAGCAAAATTCCTTCTGTACTACTACATTTGAGTTTTAAAAACCATTTTCTTTAAAATATCATATTTAAAGTGGTTGTTTTAATTTTATGAGCATGTTAAAGTAAAATCAACGCACCGATCTCCTAGGCCATGTGAAAGTGGAAGGTTGACATTGCGAATGTCGAGGCTTACGTGTTGTCGCTGTCGGCTGCAAGGCCCCAAGGATATCTGAAACTCGCCGCCAATTCTGACATGTCACGAATTAAATAACAATAACATATCTTATTTAAAATATTGATAACAAACCCATGGGAGCGACATGAGTTTTATTGCAAGCGCTGTGGTCGAAATAATATCTTTTAATTTGCATAATTATCATTATAAAACGAAAAAATATCAGTACAAGGTTAAGTAAACGCTTTCTATCCTTATAAATTGCAATACATCATTTCTTGTAAAAATAAATCATTTATTATAAATATTATTCGGTTATAAAATGTAATATAATATTAATCGAAATAAACTTGCTCAATACGTATGTATATGGTCAAAGGACACATGTCTACATAGCAAAAAACAAATTTAACGTGTTATTCTGTAATAATTACTATTTAAAAACATTGTTCTTAATATATCTCACTCTTTTAAAACTACATAATAACAATATTACTATTTTTTAAATGTTCACCATCATCAAGTTGTTATCGTTTAACTAAACAATGCATAAGAAGAATCAAAACAAATCTAATTTCTGATTTCGTTTTTCATAAAACAAAGACAAATGAAAAGTAAAATTAGGCAGTAATTTAACTGTCGGTAGTTACGTCAGAACAAAAAAAAATATTCATATCGATTTATTCTTCCGCATACACCTCACTATAGATCATGCGCGAATTATCACATCACAGTACGCATCGTAGAGGTATGACAAGGCCTCAATATTTTACTACTTAATTTTTTTACTTGAGATATTATTTATCTATTTTTTCTTTTCAACATAATTATAGCAAAACAACCGCTGCTATCCTTTTTAATTATATATCAAAAAGTTTTAAATTGTGTGAGACATGTAAAATCATTTTTAATATTAGCTAAAAGATTAAAGTTGAAAAATTACAGGGATGTACATTGAACCTTTAGTAGGCTTCCTACTATATGTTTATGGTTCATAGTATCAACGACATAAGTTCAGTTAGAAAGTATTACTTTAGTGTGTACGAACCGGTACTTCCCATATGAGATCTCTGATAAAAATGAAAGCTACAGCTGTAGTCTATGATACACTTGCGGTTTAACTTGTTTACTTCCTCAAATTATATTATGCAATATTATTAGAGACCAAGTGGTACAGCACTCAAAGTTGTATCTATAATAACGCAGTATAAATGCAAAAACATATTAGTTTTTTTTAACGTAACTTTGTTTTCATGTTACTTTAAACCTATGACGGTCTTCAGACATTATTTTCAACTTATGGTATTTAAACCAGGTCTACTTCTTTATTCCTTCAAATCTTCTTTCTCACGGTTTACCAAGATCACTTTTTTTTTAAAACTTTAACTTTACTCTGCAAGACCGACCTTAGGAACTTATAAAGGAATCTTTTTTACAGATTTCTTAAAAAATGCAACGAAAGTATACATTGGATACAATTGTATTATGAAATACTAAAGTAAATTATTTATTATTCATAAATGTCACGAGTACGGCCGAAAATCTCGCAAATCGTTTTAAATAAAAATATTTTCTGTATTGAAATTCTTAAAGTAAGACACATCATAAAACTCACAAAAGGCACTTTTTTAATTACGCTCATAATTACTTTAAAAAGCTTTTCATTGCGTTATAATTAATAGTGTTTATATTTTACTTATTTAGTTTAAATTATAATCAATACAAAAAATTATCAAATAGTAGATTTGGTTGCTACAACAAAACACTTCCTGCATTTGTTAGACGTTTTTTTGAAAGGCGGCTACTACTTCATTCAATTAAATTAAATGTTAACTTAAAATTTAACCATGTCCATTTAAATGGATCTATATATTCTTTTTAATATTAACGTTTAATTAATTCACTTTTATCTTTTCAGTAATCTTAAAACTACTATTGTTAAATATTTAAGCTTTTATGACTTGAATTCTTGTTCTAAAAATGTTAAAATTGTAAAGGAGTAACAGAATTTTTAATAAACATATATTTACATTTGCTGTTATAATGTCCACCAATAATGAAAGAGTGTTATGAACAATAAAATTTTTTAATTTACCTGCATAAGGGTAAGAAATATCTCTATTCTAGTTATTCAGAAGTCAGAAAAAAATTAACTGTTTTAGAGTTATAGCTTTTAAATTAGCCAGTTGCCAACCGAGATAGTAACAGATTTGGATGCAAATTGGAAAAGCGTTGAGGCTTGTTTGCTGTGATAACATCCCAACTATCACGATATTATGTAGGGCATTCTTACCACTCACCACCAGATGAACTTCCTGTTCGTTGGATTGCATAGTTATATAAAAAGTAACTGACACTCGGTGTATTTCTTGTTCATTAAGAAACTCTTTACTTTTGTATAGAACGAACAACGTTACAGAGTTACTTATAAGTCTTGTTATAAATTACGGATAATATTTTCCTTCCGTTGCCATTGAATTGAGTTTACAGTCGCCGTCGCATATTGGAATGGACTAGGAATTCTTTTCAAGGTGTTACCGCGGCCGTCTACTTTTTATAGTGACGGGTCAATACTCAAAGGAGGCGAAGTTTATAAGTTTGACGCTCTGTCCATGTTCCTGTATATCTACATAAATATGAAAGTCAATCGATAGCAATATAAATATAATTTTCTATGATCGATATTTCTTTCAACAAACCGTATTTGACTTATATATTATATATACTTTTAATTATTTTCTGAACAGAAGTTCTTACAATTTTACAACTTACAAGACTTTTGTAATAATGATTTAGCTCATTCAGTTAAAAAAAATGTGCATTTGTTAATCAATCATTTCTCAATATGTCTAGAAAGAAAGAGAGGTCTGTTAGAATTTATATAAAACAATCATCAGTTTTTTTTATATGATTTTTCCTTGTTATAGATTCAGAAGTAGTTTATTACTACTGGCCGTTGTATATGTGGAGATCCTCGCGCAAAAGAGCAGAATAGAAGAAACCAACATACAGACTGTGCCCAGCGATTTACGGCGAGCAGTCAGCGAAGCTTTGGCCTTAGAAAGGAGGTTCCAATTGGGCGCAAATGATGCGTAAGTACTTAAAAATATTCAAAGAAAATAAATATGAAAAAAGCGTTTAAGGTGCAATCGGTTACACATTATGACTTTCATCCGTCTTAAATTCAATGTAAGTTTATTATTTATTTTTATAAAATTTGGTTTGACACCGTATGATCGTCACCTTTTGGAAACTATAGTTTATCAGGTTTTTTTATTTTTACTTTGGTATTTATATAAAAACCACAGAATGGTCGACAGATATCCGATTAAAGTTAAAGCTTAGAATGAATTGATAGACTTCCCTGAGAAATAGTTCTGCGATTGCGTCGTGTAACTATATTCGCGTGTGTCAGTTAATATTCTAAATATATACAGTCGAGTAAAATATAACAAAGCTTTTAACTAACGCGATTAAAAGATATAGTGTTTAGATTAGTTAACACCCTTCATCTTAGTAGTAAATGTGAAAACATTTTTCAATTCGCATCATATAACTGAAATTCATACGGAAATATAGTTCTGTATTATATAATTCAAGCATATAAAAATTAAGGATGGCTACTTATTATTCCACCTTTTCAGACAAAACTGTACATCAGAAGACGAGATCAGCAATACCCCATGCCCACCCAGCAAATACCGCAGCGCGAGTGGGGAATGCAACAACGTTCGCCACCGGCCTTGGGGACGACGTGGGGATGTGTTCCTTCGATTACTGCCTCCGCACTACGCTGATGGTAAATAACTACGCGATAAAAGCATTATCTACAATTTTAACAAACCCCCTCTTTTTAAAGTTAGAATTTCTTTTAATAATCATGGCGTTAACTTTAATAGCTTTCACGCTTTAAAGTTACTACGAAGCTGTGATGATAAGAATGTAATAAACTCCAAGAAAAGCTTTTTAATGACTTTTCACGAACTGCTTATTACAACAAAAATTGTAAAAAATTAGTTATAAAATAATCTATTCATAAATTGTCCATGCATTAAACAAAATCATAAAGTTAATGAAGCATCCATATCCGTACACAAAGTTCCTAATCGAAATATTGTCTCATGTTGTTGACTTCGCATTAGACTTTTTATAATCCTGTAGATGAAATAAATTAACACATTACAAGTATTAAAAAAAACTAATATCATCATGGACAAAATCTATCAAAAAATTATGATGAGTTTTGTTTTTTAACAATGTCGTCATAAGTTTCAGTTAGCAACAATATTTTCCAACAAAATAGTGTCTTGTTGATACTGACGTCTACACGTAAACGGGTTTAATAACAAATCTATAGATTTGCCAACCGAAGTCGTTATATAATGTTCTGTCCTCGGTTTCCATTAGGGGACTGGAATTTTAAAATCTGTTGCTTTTTTTACACGTGTTCCGTAATTTTTGTGATTAGTTGTTAGGGAACCACTTTACTTAAAAATATGGACACGATTCACAAGTTATTTATAATCTACTTGCATTCAAATTAAATTAATAAATTCTTCGTTAACATTTTAGGTTTTTTCGTGTATATAAAAACTATTTCGTAAGTTATACAAAATTAAAACTTAATTGTTATTTGCACTTAGCAGTTTGTACAGGAAATGTTGTTTACTTCTACTTTACGTAAATAATTATTTCAATAATGATTTTTCGTTTACACAAATATACTGTATGTTCATTTTAAAATTAACATAAAAATGTCAAGTGCTGATTTTATATTTTACGTTGGACGTTTTAGAAGACATCAACAACATCATTTGACTTTAAGCCGAATCGAGGTTGATAGTGGGATCCAAATCATGTGATGCGGTAAATCTAAGCAATAAAATTTACATAACGACGCTGAAGTTTCTATTAAAGCACAATAAAATCTTAGATTTGATGCTTGGTAATAAGGGCAAATGGTTTACCATTGCATTAATCTAAAGATTTTATTGTTACTTGTAGTTTATCGGCCTACACTAAAATTTATATTAAGGATAAAACGAGCTTAAAGCTGAATCGATGGACACGAAAATAATTTCAGTGCTGCAAATATTCGTTCACCTAAAATTCACAGCATTGAAACGTTTGAATAATAGTAGAAATTATAAAAAAATATCGATTTTGGGCGTTGCATATACAAGTAACATCTTAAGAATTTATAAATGATTAAAAGAAAGTAGAACTTAAAACTATAATATCTATCAAGTTTTTCTTAACATAAACCTTAATAGCCTTCATAACGTTCCCACTATTTGTACTGAGGTCATTCTCTTACAAGGAAAGAGTGAAGACTAAATATCCATCACGCTGCCTAAGTGCGGGTTGATAGTTATTCCCAAATGCTGTTCTTAGAATATGCCAACTTCTTCACAATGACTTCCGTCTCTGGAAGTTGGAACATACGTCTTTTCGCGTTGTACAACTGACTTATTACCGCTTTATTTAATATTTCCGTAGATATGTACATAATTTATAAATTTGTGTCATCACAGGAGTGTCGCAGCCGCTATCGCCGCCACAAATGCCGGAACCAACACTAGCTGTGCAGGCAGCCTCTCAACTCACTGAACCCGCTGAACACGACTATGTCACTAGCCTACTGGCCGCTTGGGGACAATTCCTTATGGACGATCTGATAGCCACAGCCAATGGGAACAAGGTAATAAATAACGCGTCATCAAATAATTGACATCACATTTTTTACACCTCAAATTCTTAGGTCCATGTAACAAAACTGAATATTAAACTTATCCAATCTTATGAATATTTAGACACTGCAAATATATGAAACTTTTGTAATCTATATATAACACATACACAGATAAAAAAAAAATTTATAACAAATTTCGTGCATAATTGAACTATATTAGAAATATACGATTATGATGTACAGAAACGGTGTAGAAAAACAAATTCCGAAATTAATATATTAAAATCACATAGATAGGTGCTTGAGTACGATCCCGCCTAGTGTTATGTGATCTGCGGGTTAAAAAACGCCTAACTTAGTAACAGTCTGTGCGTTATTTACTAAAAAAACAACCATGTCGTATTTAGATGTGAACACTAACGCTGGAAATTTTTTCCACTCGTTTACTGTTTATCAAGAGCGAGGAGCTAATCCTCTTTGTTAGCAAATTGTAGATGCTTACAACAAAAGGATGGTGATTCGCCGTGCTCCTGGCCATGGAAAAGGAGACATGAGAATTATATTATATAATTTTGTCTAAATATATACAATTCACTGCTTTTTACTAAACTCTTTATTATTTATTTAATTCATAGAAATAATATAACGTTAATAGCGATACAATAGCGGTAATATATACTGTTTGGATACTATTTCCCATGGTATATTCATTAATTTAGTTAAAGATTACATTTGTCCTAAAAAATCTGTGTAAACAATAACGTGCCTTGACCTATGTCATAGGGCACTTCACACGTCATGGTTAGCGATGCTAAGGCCGACGGACGCCATTTTTTTACATTAAGATTATTGTACGATGTAGCAATATAAGCGTTACAATACCATCGTACCAATAAAACTAATGATGCCTCCCACTTAACGTTTCTAAGTCTAATAACTTGAACTTGGCCGAGACCCGATTTATGAAATAATTAACGCTTATTATTCTTCGATGACGACCTTCACTTACATTAAGTTTCTTTTTACCGTCGCGCAATGCGGTTTCTTTAATTGTAAGTAGTATTATATACGAACATTTGCTTAAGTTTTCGCTCGTGTAAAATACTGGTTACGATGATGTCTATATATTTCATCAAAATATTTAAAATACGTCTTGAAATTGAATTGAACTTGCGGAATTGAATAAGATCACTTTCATTTCCCGAAATGTTAATATAGCTTTTTTTCAATTATAAAAAGCCTTGGACCGTCAGAAACAGTCTATAAAAAGATAAATTACTCTTCCTGTTTTGTTAAAAAAATATACAGAAGATGTAATCTTCGAAATGTTTTTTTTTTTAATTTTTGGTTTTAGTTTATAGAAACACAAAACTGTTTTATGAATTGAACTTAAACAACGAAATTAATAACTTATGTTTTACTTATACTTTTTTTAATCTTTGTGACGTATCAAGGATGTAAATAGTCATCAAAGTCATATTATTGTCAAAAATACGTTAACGAAATGATGAAAAAAAGTTGAGTTAAAAATTTAACGAAGAAAGATGTAACGCGCAGAGTTTGCAAAAGCTATGAGTTAAAGGGCAATCTCTTCCTCATAGACATGCATTAATGCAGGTCATTTGATTCGGGGAAATCAATTACATCCTTAATCAATAGATCTAGTAATAATAATACAAGATGCCCCCATCACACTACAAATTTTTTTACTCTGCGCGCATTGTGAATGTCGCCTTCAGACATTAGATGGTCAGTCTCGTTATTCCAGTAATTTCATTCACTTCGGCGCCATTTAAACTGAAATATTGTAATAGTGCCCCACTACTGTTAGGAGGGCAAATATAAGGGCTGCGATGGTACTTGAAAACTTACGTTTATGCTATTAGTATAACACCTTCAAACCTCCGATTAAATATTTAGAAAGAGTAATAGAAAAGGTAATTTAAATCAGTAGACCATTGGACTCTGTAAGTTTATATTTAATGTCAATATACAATTAATATTATACGGAAATACTTATATTAGTATTTGACAACAATTATAATAAATTCAAATACGAGAAAGAAACGATGCCGCAAATTACACAA
Organism: Byasa hedistus; assembly: GCA_029286795.1. Classification (NCBI taxonomy): domain Eukaryota; kingdom Metazoa; phylum Arthropoda; class Insecta; order Lepidoptera; family Papilionidae; genus Byasa; species Byasa hedistus. The sequence goes on from JAGSMW010000001.1 coordinate 5,939,775, forward strand.
TGTTGGCTTACGAATTACGGATATACGTGTTACGTGTTCCGCCCGCTCAGTGAAAGTTATTTGTATGACATTTCATAGGCATTGTTGGTCTATTACTTAAGAGATTATACCACCCAATGGAGAATTCTTAAGCATAACCGAATTTATAATCGAAATGTGACCGCGTTTTTTTTTTAAGCCTTAAGATTCGGATTAAGATTCTTTCCGTAAGACGAAACGAACAAAACAGTAGACATTCCATTGCCTATATGTTTTAACTGCAGCAATGGTGCTGTAGCTAAGCACTTGCCTAGCACGGAAGTCTCTAGTTCGATTCGAAACCACGTGATGTTCAGTTTAGTGGATGGAGAGGTTTTTTCGAAATAACTATTGTTGTGTTCCAACTGTACACATATGAGAATTTTTTTAAATTCATGACAAAAGAAAAAAGTTTAAATATATATCAAAATGTAGTGATAGCGAACGTGACGAAAAACTCCATATGAACAAATGAAACTGCTTAAGAATTTATGTGTTTATTTGAAAAAATAACATTATAGAGTCACAGTCAAAGCTGGTGACACGGACATTTAAATGCCCGCCATTTTCGATCAGCTTTAAAGTTTTTTAAATACTTTAATAACTTTTAGGCGTTCATTATTTTCATTTATTGTAGCTGACAGGTAAAATGTTGAATAAAAAAATTAAAGTCTTTGAATTTTCTTTTTAATATTCTTTTTAAATTGGTCATTACGTTTACTAAAAGTTAACAATATTTTTTCAAACATATAGAAATGGTAAAACCAAAACGTTATTTGTAATTTAAACAAATTTATAAAAAATGTATGAACGTGTATTTACTGTTAAACTTTTTTTTTAGAAATGTGACTCGTCGTCTTGTGAATACATTCGCTCAGCACCAACCAGGAACCTCGATACATGCGGCTTTGGTAAGTTTTCTTTACATATTGCTTACTTTTTATTATATGTATATCAGAAAGAGGACACATTTTATTTAGATTTAGATTACAGTGTTTCATACTCATCGTTAGTGCACTGATTAATTACCAAATGTTTGTCGTTAACGCAATTGTCCGTGAACATCAATAAAGTTGAAATTATTATGTTTAGTCTTATAATGAGTCCACAATCAATTGCCCCGAAGGTCTTTAACTTTTTGACACATTTTCAACTTTTATTTTGTAGTAGTCCGGAAAGTTGACAAAACGATGAAAATTCATTTATAGAGATAATCGTTAGAAAGTTAAGTCAAATGTTAGAACAGCATGTAAATATTCGTGTCCAACGTCTCGTTACAGTTGTCCTTAAAACGAACGTAATCACGGCCTAAATGTAAATTAAGTAAAAAAAAACAATGTGCGGCCACACCTGCGTACAAAATCACATGCTTTAAGTGAACGCAAAGTTGTTTGAAAGGTTGCATCTACGGCGCACTGGCTGTATGGTGTAACTTAATGTATGCAAACAATATACAGCTCTAGCCAATATATTTACGTACTATAACTGCGTAACACACTTTAACCTAAAATTAATATTGAGTTAAACTTGTACCACCATCACAGTAAGGAAGTAATGTTGGATTTGAAACAGGTTTAGATTATGTTATTAGTAAATGTCATGTACAGAAAATATAAACGATTGATATATGTCGAAATATATTATGGCATTTTTATAACCATTTCCAGTTATAATAATTTCAGTTTGTCGACTCAAATATACGCAACGAATTCAAGAGCAAATTAAAGTTTATAAAAACCATACTAGAATTGATATAATGTTGTATTTGTTTTTTTTTTTTTCCTTTATACAGTCACATTATGAATTCGGAAAAAGAAGTAATCTTATATATCAATTTTTTTTTGCTTGTTTAATGAACTAACAGGTTTCTAACTATGGTTTTTTACATTAATTTGACCGCTAAAACATGCATTTTCTTTTAGACTTGAATTATATACGTTTTGTGCTTAATTTTGATGTTATACCATTTTTTATAGTTACTGAACTTTTTTAAACGTTAAAAATAATAAAACGTCTGTTAGTTATCTCGTCTCTGGTGATTTTAATACTGCTGATTAAATTACCTTATTCAGCTCATCGGATACTGGGCTCGAAAACCCGGAGACCGCGGCCTAAAGTTTTAACCTTGAACAACGTTTGAAAGTTATTAAGTGACTAATTTTATTAACTTAACCTAACTAGAAATAAATACTAATAGTGATTTTCAAACAGGATGTTTTAATTTTACAAATAGATGTTGAATATTAAAAATCTTTATAACAATTACCATACTATGAAGTTACGTCGGAACTAAATGTAACAAACCACCTATATATAAATACAATATTTCAAAATGTTTTTTTGTAACAGAGTTCCGTGAGCAAATGAACTTGGCTACCGGTGTCCTCGACGGTTCTGCACTTTATGGTAGTTCAGAAAAAGAACTGCGCTCGTTGCGTCTATATGATGCTGGAAAACTTGACGTGTCTTCTTGTCGCAAGTGAGTACTATCATCTCGTTTCTTTACATTCTTTTGTTGAAACGTCATTTGTGATTTTAAGTTAATTACTTAAATAAGTACTCTCCTCCTTTAGGACTAAACTTCACACAAAGTATTTGTATTTGAATTCTATTTTTATTTAACTTCCGCTTAGACGTTCATTTTATAGCAAGTGATAAGCATGTTCGTAATTTGATATTAGTTTTGATGTTCACGCTGCACCTTTATGCACATTATGCCCTCCGTCTAATAATATAACATGTTAATTTCAGTTACCATAGTAATTTCTATAATGGAGCTTTTCAAACCGGAACATACCTACTCAAGAAACGGAGATCACAATTGACTCATTATTTCAATCTCAATAAATTCTTTCATACATTTTTCATAGCCCTCTTATTAACTAGAGTTCAATTTTAATTTTGCAGCTATAAGTAAGCGATAATGTACGTCCATGCGAACATATCCCACGTATTTCCTATCGCTTTGTGTTCAAAAACACTCAAGCTACCTAAGCTCTTTGTCAATCCATTGTTTTTACTCAAGGTTCTTCATTATTATACAATAATAGATTTTCGGATATAATTCAATTGCCAATATTTTTTAGTATTAGCGACTTACCTTTAACTATGTATGACGTATGCGTCTGCGTCTTTGTGCGCTTTATTAGATGAGATCGCTGGTTCGAATCCGGGGGCTATATGCTGGTTATCTTGTAACATAAACCTGCTGCCGTAAGAGCATTATTGTGTTCAGATTGTTAACTTTCGAAAGCCAGAGCATCCTGAGCGAACATGCTTCATTTAGTAATATCCAGGAATTCTGTCGATATTATCGTTTAGTATAAATATGAAAACGAACAAGGACCGCGTACTTTCAAAATTAATTTCATGAGGTCATGATATACGTAAAGGAATTATGATACTTCTGCTATCGCTTGAGTCGAATCACATTCGACATTCCAGTGAATTTTCCACTAACTTTGGTACAGCATCATTGATACTATCAATGGATCTTCAATTGCGGTCTTTAAATAGGCTCTTTAAAACGAATGCAACATGAGCAATTGATATAAATCTTTCAAAACGTTTCGAATCATTTATATTTTTAATCGATCTTAGGAGGTTCCACTCGACGCGTATTTTTTTATTTGATAAAATTTTGGTCTTCCAATTAAAAATTAATCCACACTAATAATAGAAACGTGGAAAAGATTGTACCTATCAATTTTTAAGTAACTGTTCATTTCCATTTCTCTGTTGGTTTTATTGTAGTAAAGTATTATTAACAAATATTTTAAAAGATTTTAGACGATGAAATTCACAATCTCATTGGTATTGCATGCTATTTTAAAAAAACGTTAGAGGCAAATAAATTATGGTAGCTGTTATCAAAAATATGTAAAACCATGATTTATAGTTTAGATGTGGCCAATGTTAGTTGAAAAGTAGTTTTTATAATATTTTTCTATGCAGGTGCAACGATGGCTCTCCCACTGGGCCTCTATACAAGGCTCTATTTTTCGAACACAACCGTATCGCCGGCGAACTCTATACGATGAATCCTTTCTGGGATGACATCACTTTATTCCTAGAAGCTAGACGGGCGATGGCAGCTTTAATCCAGCACATAACTTACAACGAATTTTTGCCAGTATTATTGGGAGAAGTAAGTATAATATATGGCAATAATGCTCTTATCCGCGATATGACAGTTTACTTTGTTAATTCAAAAGAAACTGCTGAATTAATTTAAAATCTAGCAGAATAGAAATACAAAAATTTTGCTCGTCACAAAACAATGACAGAACATTTAATGTTTTATGGATAATTATCACTATTTTCATGCGTTTAGATTATTCCTATCCGACATGAAGAAATTATAATAAAAGTCAAAACTATTAACCATTTAATTAAGAGCATCAAAAATACATCAATAAAAAAACAAGTTTTCTAAAGTTCATCGACTCTTGTATGCGTTGGGAATTTACCAATCATATTAGCATACCGAATTATATGTATAATGATGATCTATCATTTAAGAGATTACGTCAAACTTATATATCATCTGTTTGCGATCTAATTTAACTGCTACCAATGTATTTTTTACTTAATAAAACTTACGAAATACTTTAGTTTTCTTCCTTTACTTATTAGCGTTTATTTAAAATCAGGTTATATTTATATAGAGATATGATTAAAATTAAATAATTAAGACTAGGCTGTATATACATACATATGTAACACTTCTCTAAAACACTTCAATAAATTTTAATAGCTATAAAGACCTACACTCAACCCACGAAAACTGTTAATTTAAATGGTAAAACATGTTCATTATTTTTTTTCAAGGTCGGTATGGCTAAAGCTGAATTAAAGCTAACATCATTAGGATTCTGGCGAGGATACTCCAGCACAAATCGCGCTGGTGCTTACACTGAACTGATTTCTGTAGCTCCCATATTCAATGCAATGATGCATGAAAAACTGGTAAGCAAAGACTTTATTAATTTCAATAATTTCTTATATCCATGTTAATGGGGTTGTTTTATAGTATGTCTCATTAAAATTTGTGATTCAAATTTGCTTACGAACCAAAACAAAGACATTTTATTTTAGTGCAAAAAAATTTGAGTAGCTTTTTTAATATATACAAATTTTATAATGTGCGAAATATGGGCACAGCCAGCTTAACTTTATGGCATACCTTGTTATTGAAAATACAGGCTAATAAAAATTTTATTTATTGTTTTCTAGATTAATGAAACTGTATCAATAATGGACTTGGTAAAAACAAGTGCCAATAAGGTATCCAAATTCCCAACTTCAACCCAGTGGGATTTAAACCGTTCACGTGATCACGGGGTAGCGTCTTATTTGCGAGCTCTGCGTCTTTGCGAGCCCATGGTTAATGTCAAATCTTACGCAGACTTCGAAAAGCTTGGATTTGATCGAGCTCAACAAGAAATGATGGCGGACATGTACAGGTGAGTTTATATTTAAACAAAATGTTATTACAAGATATATTTAAACGGTTGCACTGTTTACTACTATGAATTTTTCTGTAGGAATGCAGAAGATGTGGAACTAATGATTGGAGGTGCTATGGAAAAACCGGCGTCTGGTGCAGTTGTTGGATCTACGCTGGCGTGCGTATTGGCACTGCAATTCGCGAACATGAAAAAAAGTGATAGGTAAGATATTTATTACACAAGCTTGAATAATTTATTATTTTGAATTATACTGACAATTTTCCTACTTATTTCACAGGTTTTGGTACGAAAACGATATTCCTCCATCATCATTTTCTCCCGAACAATTGAATGCTATCAGAAAAGTCTCACTCGCAGGGCTTTTATGTGCAGCTGAAGATAATCTTGGCAACATTCAACCGAAAGCTTTTGTCAAAGAGGATCCTTACCTGTTAGTTCGAATATAAAATGAGCTTATTATAATCATGGATTTAAATAAAATCTATACGTCATAAAAAACACAAACGAAAAAAGTAACTATTTTCCACCTACCAATATAGCGCAATAAATAGTTTTTAAAATATACTTTTTTGTTAGAAATGCAGCTCAACAATGCTCCCAGCATAACCGCTTAGAACTGAACGCTTGGAGAGACGAGACTGGTGCCAAGGCAGCAGAAAGACTGTCACAAGACATGCTTTCAGCAGCTCTCGAAAAAGCTAAACAGGAAATGGCTGATAGAAAAAAACTGGAGTATATGCTTTGGGAAGCGCGTAAGTTTTATTCCACAAAAATAAATTATTGCGTAATTGCGATTAGCAATTTTTCGCTTTCTCATACAAAACACTCTCTCTGTCATTTTAGGTGGCGGAGCAGATCCGAAATCTCCTGTCGGAACAGCGGCTTCGTTCTCAAAGGCAAACAAATACGCATTGAAGCTTGCCAATACATCGCTTTTCTTTGAATTTGCTACGAACGAACTTCTCAATTCAGTGAATACAGGGTAAGGACCGAATTTTAAAACTGTCTGCTATTATATTATACTCTTAAAGCTGAATCTTAGTAAATTCATCTTGCTATGATGACTTAAGTAGTCAACACAGTGTTTTAAGTACGAAATACTTGAGCACTTTACGCAATATCGATAATTATTAGTAGCATACTTTAGAGATATAATACCGCCACTAATGTTGTAAATAATAAAGAGATTAAAGGTCTAATAATGATAAACTAGCAAAGAATGCCACTGAGGTATTAAACCCGGGTACTATATACGGTAAGTATTAAATAAATAAACAGCGAACTTACAAATTATGAATCGCTTAAAAATGCAAATCTCTTTCCAGACATCGTCGTAAACGTCAGTTATTTGACGACTCTTTGAGCTTTGCCGCAAACGACTTCGTAGACTCTCTCCAATCAGTCGACGTGAGTGGCTTCATTGGCCAAGATCAGCAGGGTCCCACCATCGAACCACAATGCGACGACAGAGGGACGTGCGACGCCAACAATCCCTTCCGAACCTACACTGGCTTCTGCAATAATCTAAGAAATCCTAATTTAGGAAAAAGTTTGACTACATTCGCTAGACTGCTACCACCAGTATATGAAGACGGTAAACAAAAATAATTTATTACTTCTCAAGTTTATGTCAAAAACAAGCCCGTTACTTTTTAATCAACAAAAATTCCATGAAAATCTAATTTTTAATAAGACTTAAATTAGTTTAACAATTAACAAATATAACTTATACACTAAATATAAACTTATGTTGTCTTTATGTAACAGTCTATTACCTACGGTATTAACTAACATGTATAGAACGCAAAAATGGCGGGATTTCCGTAATCAATAATACGTTTGCATTATTCTTTTATTTTCCGTTTTCCTAGGTTTCTAACATTCTTTTGTAACGCAGGTGTTAGCAGGCCACGTATTAACTCAGTCACCGGCACCCCGCTGCCGTCTCCGCGCATCATCTCCACGGTCATCCACCCGGACATCTCAAACCTCCACACGCGGTACACTCTCATGATGATGCAGTTTGCACAGTTGGTAGATCACGAGCTGACCATGACTCCCATTCATAAAGGTGAATCCTGTACTTCGCACCCGACTGCTTTAATATATAACAAATTTTAATATTAGTATTATTTACGTTAGCCGAGACGTGAAAATCGTTTTACATATTAATATTTATAATGTCTTCTCTGTCCAGGTTTCCACGAATCTATTCCGGATTGCCGTTCGTGCGACTCCCCTCGTACTGTTCACCCTGAATGTAACCCGTTCCCTGTGCCGAGAGGGGATCACTATTATCCCGAGGTCAATATTACCTCTGGTGAAAGGCTGTGCTTCCCATTCATGAGAAGTTTGCCAGGACAGCAGCATTTAGGTATCATTTTTGTTAAAATGAGTATGAATGTCACAGATTAAAAATTTTAATAAATGCTTATAAAGAATTATTAAAAGGTAAATAAAGTATTCATGCATTAAATTATAAATTTATTAGGTCCCCGTGAACAAGTGAACCAGAATACGGCGTTTATCGACGCGTCAGTGATCTACGGTGAGAACCCTTGCATCATGAGGAAGCTGCGTGGCTTTAACGGAAGAATGAACGCGACCACCCATCCGCTGAACGGACGCGACTTGTTGCCTCGCTCCGACAGTCACCCCGAATGCAAAGCGCCCAGCGGCTTTTGTTTTATTGCTGGTAAGACACATACAGTTCAAAATCACATTATTATTAATGCAAAAAAAAAACATCATGACGCAACCGACACGTTCCAAGAACAACAACTTTCATGGACCAGCGTGGTGGATCAATGGCATCGTCTCTCTCATTCTGTTACACAATCAATTAACAAAATGAACATTTTTAATAATGGTCAAGATAAGTTTTTAAAGTTCTAGAAACGCATCTATTCTTAAAAGAAACAGAACAATGAAAAAAAATGCAATAGTTATTAGATAAAAAAAACATGATTATTTGTCAAAACTAATACTCGATTAAATTTCAATTATTTGGGTGTCTTAAGGTGACGGCAGGGCATCTGAACAGCCTGGCTTAACTGCCATCCACACGATCTTCCTCCGCGAGCACAACAGGCTGGTGGAAGGGCTGCGCGGAGTCAACCCGCACTGGGACGCGGAGTTGCTCTTCGAACACACGAGACGTATCGTATCCGCGGAGTTCTCCCACATCATCTACAACGAGTTCCTCCCTAGACTTCTATCCTGGAACGCAGTCAATCTTTACGGACTAAAACTGTTACCAGCAGGTTAATTTTTCTAATTAATCTATAAATATAATGAAACAATAAACGAAAGGAACGTTAATTTTTCGAGAACATATTTGCCAAATTTGAACTACCTACAACAACTTCTGTAATATTTTTTTTTATGTATTTGTCAGTCGGATTTCTGAAGAAAAGCCTATGCACAGCTGTGGGCGTATATCGACTGATGATGATAATAATGAAGTTATTTTTTTTTTTTGTATATGATCCCAACAATTTAAGTAACATTCTCAGTTTTCATTACCCAAAATCAGTACATACCACTAACAGAAATAATGAAAGGTAATAAGTGTAAACTTGAAATTTATTGTTGCTGAGTCTTAGTTGCTGCAGACCATCTAAACATTACTGTGGTCCGGTTTGAAGAGCGGTATTAGACTAGTCAAATTCCAACATTTCACAATTCAAACAAGACTTAACATCTTTTGTCTGAAGAAAACTAGCACAATGTTATACTGTCATTATCATCTTTAGTAGTGCTGTGTCATAGAATAAAAACGTAACATTTTCACATAATATAGTAGATATGTAATGAGTATATAGAAATAAATGATTATATATTATAGGCTACTATAAGGAGTACTCGCCAACTTGCAACCCGGCAATAGTGACGGAATTTGCTGCGGCCGCTTTCCGATTCGGGCACTCGTTGCTTCGACCACATCTACCACGACTCTCCCACAACTTCCAGCCCGTTGAGCCACCAATCTTACTTCGTGACGGCTTCTTCAAACCGGATTTGTTCATGACCGTAAGTTTAACAGTCGTTTCTTTTAACATAGTTATAAATTTAAATACATCTATAAATAATAAAACTGGTTTTTTTTTTTAATACAAAGATTTATAAAAAATTTGTCATGATAGATCTCTGTATTTTTTTCTATTTACTTAATCTTTACATATAACTCTTCTGTACGAATAGAAATACTTTGTGATATGCAGATCTCTAGTGAGTTGCTAATTTCCTCGACTTTAAATTATCTAGGATCTGAACTAAGATTGTAAAAAAATAATAAGCACTACTTACCAACATTCACAAATATCAAAATTGTCTCTACTATTATATTTAATATGCACTGTAATATAAATAAAAATGGTTGTTAGGATTAAACAAATAACATTATACAATTTCTGATTTAGCACCCTGAACTGACCGACGAGCTCATGCGAGGTCTCTCGTCCACTCCCATGGAAACATTAGATCAATTTATCACTGGCGAAGTTACCAATCACCTGTTTGAAGATCGCAGGATTCCATTCTCTGGGATAGATCTGATAGCTCTTAACATCCAAAGAGCAAGAGATCATGGAATACCGAGTTACAACAACTACAGAGCTCTTTGCAATTTAAAGAGGGCTGCTACCTTTGAGGACTTGGCCAGAGAGATACCTGATGAAGTTATTGCAAGGTATGTCTTATTTTGTTGATTAAGGTAATTCCTTTGATGATAAACTATTGCTCGAAGCTATAGTGATAACATCAATTTTACCTCAAAATCATTTTGTCTACTACCCACATTGAAAATCATAATATCAATTATTACTTTAATTATATTATGCTTTTAACATATCTATTTTGTTTGGACTTCTATAATAGCCTTGCTGTACCTCATTTTGACATAGAAATTAATGAACATCTATTTCTCAGATTGAAGAGGATTTATCCGACTGTGGACGACATCGACCTGTTCCCAGGAGGTATGAGCGAGCGGCCTCTTCAAGGAGGTCTCGTGGGACCCACATTTGCCTGCATCATTGCCATACAGTTCAGGCAACTTAGAAAATGTGATCGCTTCTGGTATGTATAATTTTATAAGCGTATATAAGACCCCAAAATTTGCATACGCGAATTTTCATAACAATTACTTAGTAACTCATCATCATCCCCATTGCAACTGATGCACGTCTACTACTGGATAGTTCTCTTGTAATCGATTCCTCAAAACAAGATCTTGCACTGTTTTAGTCCAGAGACTTTTCTTTACTGCAACAGTACATAAGTTGATACATTATGTTATCTTTTCTTACCAGGTATGAAAACGACAATCCAGCAGCAAGATTCACCGAACAACAACTGGCGGAAATTCGTAAAGTGACATTATCGAAGGTTCTATGCGAGAACTTCGATCTGCAGAGCGACATTCAACGGGCCGCTTTCGATTTGCCAAGTAACTTCCTGTAAGTATAATATAAAACATAAAAATGTTATGTTATGTGCATGTTGCACACGAAAGCGGTTACTCAGCAGTTTTTGTGTTAGTGTAATAAATAACATATAACATAATAAGTATTTTTTTATCTACTCCAGATCTTGATTTTCTTAGCAAAAAAAAATATAGATTAGATCGAACATGTTTTAATTAAACCTGCATAAAAACGAATACTGTGCATAATTAATTCCTGATTTTGTACATTCAGAAAAATTGCAAATTCAATGCCTTTTTACATATAACCGTTAAAGTTTAATGGTGTGACTTCTTAATGCCATCGGTATCGTTACAACGTACGCACTTAAAATCGAGTAAATCTCGTTCGCATCTTTTATTCTTCTAGCCATTTCAAATATAGTTGCATAATAAGTAGTAACTGTAGAGAAACTTGACATTTGAGGTTCAGGTAGTATTGTTTGTAGACATCAAATCCAGTGAAAACCACCACATCGACCACCATTAGACAGTTATTCATATTAAATAAGAACAAATGATCTGATAAATAATGGTCTTTTTATATTCCAGGAATCCTCGTGTGTCATGTTCATCGTTGCCCAAACTTGATCTGTCGGCGTGGCGCGAGAGCTCGGCACAAGGCTGTCTTATAGCAGGACGCTCTGTAGCTGTCGGCGAGTCTGCCTTCCCGTCGCCCTGCACATCATGCATTTGCTCTTCCGAAGGGGTAATTATGAATTTTATCGAAGTAATACTCCACGATCCGCCGAACCACTCTCGCCTCCGTCTGATAGATAAGCAGCTTTGTCTCTCTCTTTGTGAGAAAAGCCCTTAGACCCAGCAATGAGAACATTGGGTGTGCTGTATATTATATTATTACATAATAATAATCAACTTAAAAATTAAAGAAATAAAACATGTGCTTGCCGTTTTTCCACGTCAACTAAAAGCTTAATATGTGTTAATATGCGTAATATGTCGTGAATTACAAAAACAGAAGAATCACTTAAAAGAGAGTTACTGTAATTTGTAAAGATTAAAGAAACCTTTTTTATAGTATAGTGAAAGAATTAATTACTTTGAGAGTTAAGCACATCGATTAAGATGTATCTTGTGACCGCTATCCATTTATAGTACACGTCACTAACTATGCAAATCTACCATTGTGTGTTCGAATAAATATACTACCTGCATCATATTTCAATAATTTCTCGTTAAACTCTTAGTTTGCTTATATTAATTAATACAATTTATTTATCACAGGCCCAATGTGCGTCCCTGCGTATAACAGACTGTGCGCAGTTGTTACGAGAATGGCCGCGAGAGGCAATACTTCGTGACGACGTGTGCACAGCTCAGTGTGGCACAGCAGCGCCGCCCGTCTCCAACAGTCCCAGACGACTACCGATTAACTTCAAATTCCCAGACTTATCTCCATTTATAGCGAAGTGAATAAACATTCATTGGGGTTTCTCCAATATTTAAACCAGTGCGTGCTATTTAAGCTAGTTAAACCAATTTATAACGGCTAATATGAGTAAGTCATGAAATGGCTCTTAAAATTCTGTTTTAACTAGCCACACTAAGACATTAACAGAACTGGCTATTAAATCTGTTTTGATTAAAAATAATGTCTAAATAATATTATATTACGAATGAAATATCTCTAAACACAAAAAACTTCCAACTTAAAATTGTATGCGTAATATAATTGTAACAATTTTTTATGTATAGGTAAAATGCTTTAAAAAATATCTATATAAATTTTAATACGGTGAAATTCATTTCTCTGCAAAGAAATAAATCTAAATGTGTAGTACCCAAAATTATGGAACTGTATTTAAACATATTAAATAAGCATTCTTACCAAAGTTATTTAAAAATTCTTCATTACTCAATAAATAACCAGAAAGTATTCTAAACACCTAATTTGAATATGTGAAAAAATGAATGGCCATTTTAGCTTTAATTTCCTGAACGTCACATAATTACCAGTGTTGCAATATCTAACTCAATGTTACCATTAAGTCGTACAATATTAGGTCAAGTAAGCGAACAAATGTTGTGGTTTTCACTGCCCAGTGTCGTGTATAAGTTTTTAGGAAGTGTAAATTATTTTGTAAAATATTGTCATAATCATTAGCCTTAAGATTTTTTAAAATTTTTGTAGTTTTTATTTTAATTTTAAAATACAAATCTCACCCATTATTTATAATTATTTTTTTATTTAACGAACTCATCAATCTGAGATTAGAGGAGAGTAAGTCCCTTAACAAGTCATGAAATTACTTTAGGGCCTCTAGATAGAGCAATGTGTATATGGTATGTGTAACTGCAAAGCACATTGCGAAATTCGCAATGAATGAGAACACCTTTCATTCGATATACATGTTTTCAATTTTGTTTTGGCTCTCATCATTATTTCAACCTATTGTCGTTCACTGCGAGTTACAAGGTAAGCGGTTTTAGACAAAATAATATAAACAATAAGTAATGTATCTGAAACTTTTGTACGATGATACTCTTTAACCTTAGTCAATCGCTGTATTTTTATTGCAACAAACAGTAATTTTTGCACACAACTGTTCAGTGGCAAAAATATGAGGTGGTAACTATCTAGACAGTTTCCAGCAACAGACCTACAACCAGTTAAATTTTGTTATTACCATTGGAAATTAATTACTTTAGTGCCTCGTAAACAAACATTACTCAACTATAATACCTGTTAATAAAACAAACAGAAATTACAGTTATTTACAAATCACTTTACTTTGTTGCATAATATTATCACCAAGTCCATTTAATTTTATTTTTACAATAAATACATTACATTTTGAGTATAAAAAATGGTTTTGCTGTAAAAAAAATAAATAAAACACAGTCCGATTGTTATTTGTAAAAGTCTTGATTTGTCGCGAGGGATCGCCCGTTGTGGAACTTCAAACACTTGGCCTGGTGGCACTCACTACACTCGGGTACATACACTGCACCAAGTGCTCAATTTAGATTGCACACTCACTGCCCGTCGCCGTTGTCGCTGTCGCTCTGTTAAAAAATAATTTACATAAATTTTTTGTAACCTCATTATTGTGGATAAACGTATCACTAACTTCAAGGTGAACGTCTTGCTCGTCACATCGCAGTGTAATAAAAAAACCGTAAAACTAAAGAGCGTTATTCTCTGTATGTTCCCTGCAACAATTTGAGGATATACCAACAGAGGGGAGAGGTAAGTGCAAGAGCGGGAGAGGGTAGAGTAGGTTACGTACCGAGTCGTCGGTCGCGTGTCAGTTGGCCGCTAGCTCCTTATACCCATTGGACAGCGGCGCGGGCTCTTGGCTGCGGCGCCACAGGCCGTACACACGACCGGGCACGCCCTGCCACAGCCTCACGGTGCCATCTTCCGAACCCGTCGCGTACAGCTCACCATCCGGTGACCACCGCACAATGTGGACCGGACCAAAGTGGCCCTTGTTCGATTCTGCAATCAAAAACGTGGAAATTTAAAAAGACGCTGTAGCTTATAAAATTACTAACATCTTGTACATCGAGGCGACCAACATAATATGATACCATATCATCCTCACCAATGCATGAGCGCGTTATGAAAAGAAGTATCATTTACCAACCGATTCATGTTCACGATCTTCTTTTATCAAAGCTTAATTAAATAAAAAAAGACCAAGATGATTTTATTTCTTTTATCCACAATGGACTAACATGACTTCAATTTCACTTCATGTAAATTCAACAATGAGACTGAAAGTGGGGGTGAAACGTATAACCCTAAAATACTTAGGACGACCATATTACAGCGGTAGCTAAACATATAAATAAAACCGAACACTGCTTACATGTCGATGTAACGACTTGTGTTATACAAAGAAGGTAATTAGTAATCAAATAAAAAAGACCACCTATTGCCGTCGGCGGAGACTTACCTAACTCCGTACCAGTGTTGTAGTCGAACTTATAAACCTTGAGGTCCTCTCCGCCACAGACGAATGTGGCGCGGCTGGGCGCCAGCGACGCGGAGTAACAGTTCGTCGGCACCGGGAACTCGCGCATCTTACGCATTGTGTCCGACGAATAAAACGAAACGTTGTTGCCTAGAAAGAAAGAACGAACTGATTGTTATCGATTGCTGCCTATATATTTTTTAAGCAACGTGTTTGGCAAAAGAGTTTTTCTAGTATGAGAGGAAAAGTAAAGAGGGAGCTACCGTGTGATGGTTTTAAAAGTGCAATTTCATGCATCCTCTGAAAATGTGTATATTTATTACAATGTTTCACATCTTTCACCGTCGCGATCGGATGCTATATAAATATAAAACTGAAGATATTCCAAACTAGAGTATGGATTAAATATGCACGAGCATCTGAATTAACTAACAAACTGAAATTACCGAGGTAACGAAACGTATATCCGATCTTTCAATGCGACGGGCACAATGTGGTGCAGTGTATATAATTAAAACCAGCGCTGCGTTATGGCCAGGCGTATCACTTACGATCAACTTAACTTCCTGCACATCTCGACGAATTTGGTAAAATAAGAAAATACATATTACATGTCTATAGTTCCACCAATCAGAAATTATTCACTAATTATATTCCTCTACCGAATAAATTAATATGAGAAAGTTATGCAATCCAATCAATATAGATTATACTTAACAAGCTTCCCATATCTTCTATTGCTTTTTTTTTTGTCTATCATCCCAATTCAAATATAGTAGTGAATATTAATTTTTAATTACCATGAGCCACAGTCAATATCGCACCGTCTCTAGACAGTTCCAAACTGTTGGGAATGGTAGGAAATTCTATTTTGCTCACTTCCTGAAACAGAAAGAAATACAATATCAGATACATTGCATGAGTGCATTTAATTTGTAAAAATGTTGTGTTTGTTTTTAGTTTTATATCTATTATCATGTGATGTCTAAACAAAACACTACAGCTCCAAATATAAGACCAAATGATCCAAAAAAATACCTGTCCACTGTTACGGTCCCAGACGCGCATCGTGAGGTCGTCACTCACGCTCACTATGCGCGAGTTGTGAAGGAAAACTGCGTGCCTTATACTGTTCGTATGTGCACTAAACTTCTCAATAGCTGAAATATATGAAAAATTTGTTAATGTTTCTTTTATCAACAGAGCGAAGAGACGTATGGAACGTGCATTGAATAGTAAGTGATTCGCATGTCTATAAACAATGAGGTGCTATTTAGACTCATATACACTGCGCCCTATTGTGCTCGTCACCTTTAGACAAGATGTTATGTCTCCTTATCCCAGTAATTGTACTAACTACAAGGCCCGTCAAACTGGCTGTAGTAACAAGCGCTACAATGACCGGCAACAGAGACCTTCTACAAATTATAATATTTATAATTATTCTTTTCTTCAATGCTTATTAACATTTACACGGCATTGACGGATTGGTAATTTCAGTGTAACCTATTATTACTACAAATAAGGTTACTTTTCAGGCTACAATCGACTAAAAACTTCCCACAGGTTCTTATGATAAGAACCTCGGAGAATGCTTCATCATAAATAATACTTAATTAAATTACCAAAAAAGATGAGTTTTAAATTACACTTATTTCATATTTAAAGTACAACAGATACACAGAGCTATTTTCTCCTGTTCTTTTTGTAATCGATCTTTCTTTAAGTGTTAGATTAATACATGTATAAATTAATCATTTAAAATGTTAATAGTAATTCGTGTTGCCGTATTAAATATGTATTTCTTTTGTCCAAATTAACTTATTTTCTAAGCAACGAATAAATATAAAAAAGCGTAATTAAGTAGCTTTAATAGAATTTAGTATTCATAAATTAGTAGGTCTCCAGCGGCTAAGCGTGACAGTGTCGCCGGTCGAAACATCACGCCAATCTCTTTATCCAATTAAACTACAACACTAAAATGGTTTTACGAAGTAATTACGTTAGAATACTTAAGTAAATAACAAACTTTTTGCTACATCCTCATAATATGTACCAGAAAATGCCTCAACATTTAATTGTGATTAAAAAAAGCGATGTGTTATTATGTAATATTCTTCTTTTATGAGTAATTTAAAAATAAATACTAAAATTTAATTTAAAAAATATTAATTTTGTTTTCCACAGCTTGCATCGCTTATAAATATAAAAGCATTTGTCAATAATTATCTGCCTGTTCAATATGTAATCTTAATTTTTTTTTATTTTCGTGTTTCTTTATACACTCACCACCTGTTTCTGGTTTGTTGAGGTCAAAAACCCGTATAAGTTTCTCATTGCTAGCCGTCAGCAGCATCGTGTCATCAGCATTAAAATTCACACTCTTTACTATGTGCTCGTGGTCGAAGGTATGGGCTACGTCACCATATCGCGCATCCCATAACTTGGCTGTAATATACAAAAAAAGATATGATAAGTAAAAAAAAAACTCTTTTTTACTATTATTTTTATGGCTTTAAATCTGATAGAGGGCGTGATAGCCTAGTGGTTTGAACGCCCGCCTTCCACTCCGGAGGTACCGGGTTCAAATCCGGCCTGAATCGATGAATTTTTCAATTTATGTGCAGTTAGTATAACGCCAACTAATATCACGTGCTTTGACGGTGAAGGAAAACATCGTGCGGAAACCTTCAAATCTATATCATGACCATCCGTGGTCGAACTAGTATGTGAAATAGAGAAGGCAATGGCAAACCACTCCATTATAACTGCCAAGTAAGTCGTTGTGTGTTTCATCACACATGATGACCACGACCCTCAGTCATGACGAAATATGACTTAGAAAAAGAGCGACCTGATAGCTATGTACCATTATATACATTCATATTATTTTTTTATACTGATTGGGAACGCGAAATAAGGATGTTTCGGTTGTAAACAAAAATTTATGATGTCAAGCGATGATAATCGAGTGAAAATTTTAAATAAAAAAAAAGAATTTTTATTTATCAAATTCATCTCTCCTGGAATATTTGAGTAGCCAACGAATGAACCGACAAGATAGTTTAAGTAAATAGCTTAATTTTCCATCTACCAATAAAAAAAAGGTACACGACCATGACTGACAGCCGGAACAGGACGGTATGACTGATATTAATATAAAGGTAAATTTACATAATCAAAGCCGGTACTATAATCAGTGACGATCGAATAAACCCTAACACGATCCAAATATTACGCTATAAAAGTCGTTGAAAAAATTCGGAGTCTATTTATTCATTTAATCAATTAAGTTTTAATGCTCTAAGATATTAACTTATACCTGTAAAGTCAGCAGCTCCACTAGCTGCTAGATTTGCATTTTGTGTCAAAGCTACCCCCCACACGGCGCCTTTATGACCCTCGAAAGTTCCGATCCAGTCTCCAGTCTCACCTTGCCGTAACATAGGCTTGCCATCTGTAAATAAATAATCTTATTGCACTAACAAAAGTCATATAAATAATTTATATGTACTGACTTTGATTAACAATGTTACGGACACTTTTAAGGACATACTAGTAATTAATAAGATCTAGCTATAAATGATATTGCCTTGATTGTGTTACAGTTAAATTTCTTTGCCTCCCATAATTGCTTCCTTTTAAATGGGTAATAAGTTCTGCAGTCTTTTTTTTTTTTTTTTGATGTATTAAATTTTTTTTAATAAACTTATAAACTAATTTAGAGAAATGAAATAGAATTAATTCCTTAATTTGTTATAATAGTGCGTGCATATTGGTCATAAACATTAAAAATCCTCTTTAAAAAAGGAAAGAGTTTTTTTTTCGTTTGTGTTATTATTGAGTTATTATATTGCACTTTTTTCTGTTATCAAAGATTTATAATATCTTTGAATTTAAATTTAGGGTTGGTTTAAATGGTTGCTTTAATGTTTATCATGTTAAAAGTGAGTTATCACTGCAAATAACTAAGACTGCCAGATCCAAATGCCAGTTGTGTTGCTATAACTTTGAAGCTAGACACGGCTACAAAGAATTGCCCCAAATATTACTTGTATAAAAATCTATCACACACCTGAATGTCTAAAAGTAACGTCCAGCAGGATAATTATACAGACATTTAGAGCAGACATTGGTCATCAGAGATAGCCAGTTCATTGTTACTAATGTGTTTAGAAAATGTTTACCACCTTATTAGTCTTTTTTATATTTTGGTTATTTTATGACATATGTTTGTTTATTTTTACAACATAAATTTTGTGTTATTATAGCAATAAAAACACAAATTCATGAACTTATAGGAATCACTCTTATTCTAATCCTTTTTCAGAGCTTTAAAGAAACAATTTTATAAAAGACATGTACATATTCTTCAAACTCAATAGATTTTAATCTTGATGAGATCTGTGTTTATTTAAAAAGGTATAGAAATCCACCAACAATATTATTGTAAAATACGCAAAAAGTTAGAAACAACATCTACTATTTCAAAATAAATTTACATATTGTCTAAATAACTTTCTAAAACTGTATTCATATTTTGTGAGTCACAATTAAACAAAATACTTGTGGACTCCTACAAAAAAGATCAAAATTTTTACAAAAAACAATTCTAAAATAACTTGTTTATTCAAAAATGGTATAAAACACTTAAAAAAATAAAATCAAAACTTTCAATATAAAATTATTTTTATGCATATTATACACCTATATCTCTTTTTACACAATAGATGTTGCCAAAAATTTGAGTAAAAGGAGAATAATTGTATCTTCAATTTTACTAAATAGTGGAAATAATAAAAAGAGATATTTTTAATGTAAATTAAAAATCCATGAAATAGCTGAATAGATTGAAAATCCATGCAACTTATGCAAAATATGAATAATAATATATACTTTGATCCTTTTTGAAGATGTATGCAAACTTTTGTTTGATGTTTTGTTAATATTTAAAATTATTATAACAATTTTAAATTAATGGCAAATATATTCATATGTAATAAATAAAAGCAAATGTATAGAAGTCAAACCTCAATGAACTCAAAGCATTGGCAGTTTATTTTCCTCATTCAATAAAACAATGAAAGTGTTTCTGAGATTTGTTTAACATTCTATGTAGTACACAATAATGTCAAGTACTTTTAGGAACCTTGAGTAAGTACAAGGTGACCCACAGCAAGTGAAATGTCAACAGACAACAGGAAAGAAACATACTGAATTCTTATAGCGTTTCGTAAATACACACTCGTGAAATGGGTATCTCTTGTCACACATATAAGAATAAAAAACACGATTTAACTACCAAGGCAAGCGGCTCCCGCGAGGAAATGTATGACTGGAACTCAAGGTACTTCCTGTATGTCCGGAAAGAGAAGGTCAGATCG
Source organism: Byasa hedistus (assembly GCA_029286795.1). Lineage (NCBI taxonomy): Eukaryota > Metazoa > Arthropoda > Insecta > Lepidoptera > Papilionidae > Byasa > Byasa hedistus. Next base: position 5,960,053 of record JAGSMW010000001.1, read on the forward strand.
CGTATAGAATGAACACCGGTCGTGCAGAACCTCTCGCAAAATAAGAAAAGTGAAGGCCCTAGAACGCATCTCGTCTCACTAACATCTGTCTATGAAACTTTATGCATAAACATAAATAGACATACACAGGTCCTCGACCTATTTGTAGGTCTAGGTAAAGGGACTCATTCACTATAAAATAATAATTAAAACTCACCCTTGCAGGCCGATATCAAATAATATCCATCTTTTGTAACGTCACTAAAATCCAAATGTACAACTGGTCTTGTATGGCCGCCACATGTTAAAGGAACTTGTTTCAAAGTTGTCATTTTATTGTTAATTTCGCTTATTGTACTTTTTTTGAAAAATAAAACTAATGCCGTTGTAAAATTAACCTAATGAGTCTGATCGTACTGAATGTTGACAATCGACTGACGGAAAAGTGTACAGTATAGTGATGGGTTGTGCTTATACCGGCTTATTCACATACTAAGTAATAAGTAAATAATAAGTAAGGTAAATTTGTAATTATTTACTTATTTGTAGTACTTTGTAGAGATCAATATAATTAATAGGTTGTACAGTTAAATTATAACGACTTTGAAACCTAACATGTAAATAGGCATTATTTATTTATTTCAAAGTTAAGATATGTATTTCTTTTTTGCAATTGCATATAAAAGAACACAAGCAATTTTTTTATCAAACTATTTATAATATTTAGTTTTATTAATGAATTTTCGTAATCCTTAATGATGCAGTCGCTCTTTTTCTGGTTTTCACTAACGGTATCTTTTTACAATAAAAAATACATCGACGTTAATGGATGGAGTATATTTATTGTAATACTAAATCTAAATCGAATATATGATTTGTTATATTAAAAACGTTGTAAATTTTAATATTGTTGTTCAATGGCAACTTTATGAAATTTAAATGTTTACTACTCAAAAGGACTCGTATCCAGAGCCGTAAAAACATTTACAAAAAACAAATGTTTACTGCTTCTAGTCCTGGGTCTTGACGTGTCATTTCATTGTCATTTGTCAAATAAACACCTAGTTTTAGTAAAAAAAAGCTAAAAATTTAAAAATGGACTTTTTTACGTCTATTCCTACACATATTGATTATGTTGGTCAAGCTAAAGCAGAAAGATTATACCGAGCGATTATCACTCTTTTCAGTATTGTCGGGTTTATTTGGGGATATATAGTACAGCAGTTTTCCCAATCCGTCTATATTCTCGGAGCTGGATTCATATTAGCAGCAATTTTAACAGTGCCACCATGGCCAATGTATCGGAGAAATCCATTAAATTGGCAAAACCCAAGAAACTCGGAAGAAAAACCTTCAGGAAAAAAAGGAAAAAAGCAATAAACATTGGGAATTTGTCTCGTTTTCCATGCGTTATTAAATAGATTTTAAGTTTCACGTTCTTTCATTTCGAATTTTTGCATGCCCATAAATATAAAATAGCAAAAAGTCATTACTATTTAATATTATGCTTTTAACAATCAGCTTTAATAAGATATTGACCAAACTTTGTGTAAACAATCTTTAGTTACCTTCAAGTTGGATTAATTGAAAGTATCTATTGGTATATTTTTTTAAACAATGGAAGATGTAATTGAAGAGTCAGCCAGTCAAAAACAATCTTTTTGCACCAAAAAAATAACTAATTGAACTACTAATAAAAGTAAATATGACTAATCATTTATAACATGTCTACTATTAAAGTTGTTTCAGTCACAGTCATGATGTTGATTAACAAAATAAGACACATAAGATAAAAGCTTTTATTTAAAACAGTTTATGTAATTGAGGTATTAACGCTATGACTTGAAGTCTTGTGAGAGGAAAATTAGAGTTTTAATGATATAATCTCATTTATGTCATTTATACTACTTTTTTCTCTACTGACTATCTTTTTTATATTGACTGTCATTATTTCAATATGATTATTTTAAATGTTTTTACTTTTTAAACATTGAACTATTTCACTACATTTAATTTTCTCACTTAACTATCATTATTAAAACTTAATTTTTCTCTCAAATTTTTGAATATTTTGTATATTCTGTTTTCATTGCACACATCACACTCGGGAGTCTCCTTTATCTCTTCTGCCCCTTCACTATCTTCTTGTCTATTATTTTTTACTTCTTTCTCTTTTGAGTTTTTGTTTATCACATTTTCTTTTTTTAGCTTCCCATATTTTTTTTCAATGCTATTTGTCCCTCCAGAGCGTTCATTGTTCAACTTGGTACTAGATTTTTTTGGTTTATCTTTTTTTATTACCTTTTCTTCAGTATCCAATAACTGTTGAATTGTTATTAAGGCAAAAACAACAGTTACAGAATAATTTACTATGGTCAGGTCATATGGGCCCATAAAGAACAAACCTACAGTAATTGTAATAATACTGCTTGGTAGTACTTCATAATATCTCCTGAAAAAAAGTTGTGTGAAGATATAAATCTGGAATCTCATAAGAAATGAAAAAAAGTAAAGGTAAAAAGATTGAGTCACTTAAAACTGTTTCATAGTTTTAATGTTTTGTTTGATCGTTGAATGTGTTGGCAAGGGAAACATTAATCTCTTGGAATCTTGGTTTTATCACAAGCTAGTTCGCTGGGCTACCCTTTGCTTAGCATCAGGAGTTTCCATTTCATAGCAGATAATTTAAGACAATGGTGCCCAGCTAGCATTATTGCATATATTACTGTGTGAAACATTGATAACACAGTTTGTTAGTGTAATTGTACCCTATACAATGTGATGAGGTGTGGGTTTGATTCCACTGAACTTGAGCTTCTATTGAAGGAAATCACATCTTATGATGGTCTTCTTTAATATGATCCAAAAACAAATTGGAGTTGTGATATTTGTTGAACTAAACTTGGCCAGTGTGAAGCCATGGGGTCTCCTCTTAAAGAACGCCTTGAGTACCAGCAAGTAGAAACATTAAGTAGGCTGTTTATGTTTTTGTACTACTATGAGATGGAAGCTTATTTAGTATTACAAAAAAATTTATTAATTTGGCTTACAAGTTTTGTCTAGGTAAATCCAATTGCCAAATGACACTTGAGCACACAGACAAAATCACTCCAGACAAAAAAGAGTTATCATTTGTTAATACCGTACTGTATCTGAAATGAAAACACATATTCAATTTAGATTCATGCACATTTATGGAGCCTTTATAAAAACAAATATTAAAATTATTGACTATTAAAAGATATAAAACTTTCTTCAGTAACATATATGAAATGCTGGATGTAGGCAGCGATGGACTATTGGGTGTGGAGTTCTTTGGGGGAGGCCTATGTCCAACGGGATGTCTATCAACTGATGTTTCTACTACTTACTTAAAATTTCTAGCCCAAGTTAAAAGTGCAGGAACATTCATTGCTGTAACTAGTAACCATAACAGGAACATCATTACATGAAAGTTTATTTTATTTAAATCTTCATTTTTACTGTTTTTATGTTCGTTAGTTGATTGTTTGTCAGTCTCTGATTCACATGCATTTGTGTCAGGACCTCCAGGCGCGGTGTTTGCAATGGTTTTCGTGTTACTGCCTAATTTTTGGTTATTACTGTCTTCTTCTGCAGTTAAAACATTAGTTGCAGTTTCTTTCGAGGTATTGGGAATATTACCATCATGTTTTACATTAGGTTTTCGCGATATGAAAATTTTACATATTCTGCTGCCTACTTTCGCCATCAATCGATAAACATAATCTTCGAGGTAGTCTTCGTACATTTTAGAAATCTGGAAAACAAAGTTTACAATACTGTAAAGGTTATTTTTAGTAAATACGAAGTAGAAATACTTTTTTTCCAATGAAGCTACGGGTCGTACAGATCGTTCACCAGAATGTAAGTGGTAAGCCCGCCGAAAAAACGTGGCTCCAATTGGAATTATATACAGAGCACCACATTGTACTCGTCGTTTTAAGATTTAAGATATTAATTCTCGTTATAGAAGTTACAACACCATTCACACTTAAACACGGAAACGTTTACTAACAATGTTTGGCAGCTATAATACTAACTAAAATGGCACTCATCTAGACCGGTCGCCAGCAATAGAAACCTACCGCCAGGTAGAAATTACACATAGACACTCCTTCAAATACAACAAATGAGCTAAACCATTTAGTAAGCAGCAAACCGAACTGCTTCCGTGACGCAGAGGCTCACCGCGTGGCATACAGCACAGACGTCGCTGGTTCGATTCAGAAGCTACATGTTGTGGAATTTGGTCGGTGGCAATGCTTTTTAAAACCCTCCTGGCTAGCTAATGCCCCTACATGGTAAATCAGCCGCTATAACAACATTGCTGTGTTCTAGTTGTCAAAATACAACAGTCAGGGTATTCTGGGTATTCTCTTTTTCACGTAACATCATGTGGAAAAGGTAAAATGCCAACCAGTAGCAATAATAAAAAAGGACTACTTTAATACAGACTATTCTAAGCGATCCACGGTACCTTTTCAGACGGTGTCCAACATAATTACTTACTACCAGTGTATTTGCTAAATACTCACCATAAATGCGTAGAACGAAGCTCCGGCCACTAGTGATGCGGCGCCGCAATACAAAGACGCAACGCAGATCATCGCACTCACCACTATCGGCATGGTGCGCAAACCAGACGCCATTTTTTCAGCTATATTATCACCACCGCGCCAAACAATTCTGGTAAACAAGGAAAACGAATTCGTTAGGTATTTTCGCATGATCTAATATCATTTCACAAATTAATGTGTTGCACAAACATTATTGTAGTCTAATTTGAACGTATTAGCCAGTTAAATTGCCCAGTAACACGACTCAACAGCTTATTTTTATAGACAACGACCACAGTGTGTATCACATACTATAACGTGAACATTGTGCGCCATACGTCGTTATGTTTAATAAAAAATACATGTAACAAGAAAACAATATTACCTAAATAGAAGTCTATGTGCAAGCTGCGACCAAAATACGAGTACAGCCAATATGGCCGTCACTAAGACTAACACAATACCAAACGCCGTGAGAAACGTCGGCAAAATCAACACCCGTGCGAAGTAACGCAGCTCCACGTTGTCCCACCCTGCGGTATCCACTATTTCAAAGTGTGGTATTAATCTAGAAATATAATTATAAACATCAATATTGTTTAGCGGTAGATATTTGTTGCCCAGGATTGTCTAGGTTGGTGCCACCGCGCCCTGTATTTCTAGATACAAAGAGTATTGTGCAAACACTATTGTGTCCGGAACACTAGAGAATATTAAAAATGATCTGCTGTGATATCTTCGCATTGTGTAATACTAATACACAAGTGGATGTTGACTGAATTTATATTTTTTAAAACTATATTAATACACAAAACAGTAATGTGCAAATATTACCGTATACCGGTTGGAAGGGCGATATAACTAGTGAAATTACTAGGGTAATGTTTATCACCTTAACTAGCGCGACGTTGTTATGGGCCGGCGTGTAAATTACCATCAGATGAACGTACCCTTTCTCTTTTCTCCAAAAAAAAAAAGCTTTCTCCAAAAAAAAAAAGGGCAGACAATTAATGGCCGAATTTCCAACGCAAAAATTAAAAAAAAATGTTTTTTTTACATTCAAAGTGATGAACAAACAGCGCTTTTTTCTAATGATAAGAATTGCGCCTTACTCACAACATGATAAAGTCTTTTCTGTGTTCCCACTGCTGGAACTTAAGGCCTTCTCTCACAAAAAGAAACAAGGACGTTAAACTAAAACTACTGGTGGACATTTATAAAAAGAGGTCGCTGTGTTGATACCACCGTCTATTTCAGCCACCGTACAAAAAATATTGGTGCAGGATAACAGGACGTACTATTTTTATTATATTCGGCAGGTCACGCTAATGTGGTGCTACATGAACATAGTAATTAGCGCCGCATTCCTGACAGGCGTGACCAACAAAAAAAGTACTACCAGGTGAAAGTACTACCCGTACCAATCATTTCGTTATTAAAACATACAACATGTGCAATAGGAGTAGGATACTTACGAATAAATCATACCAGCAATTGTTACAAATACTATTGTGTAAAATGGCTCCGCGTCCTCATTAATCAGAGCGTGATATAAAGAAAGACACGTTCCACGCTTTCTCAAACTTTTAATGTTTGTTGCCGTCGCCAGCAGCACCACCACGGTCATGTACGGTATTAAAATGGGTGTGTAGTTTCTGACCATTTCACCCAGCCGGAGGTACCAGGATGCAGATATACTGATAAGTAAACTTATGAGTTAGAAAACCGACATAGATAAATACTCGTAAATGGTATACTCGAATTTTTTGAAGAGACAAGATCCGAAATAAACAAAATCCGATGTAGAACTAATATATATATATATAATAATAAATAGTCATAGCTCTGAAAATCTGCAAAGCTGTTGGTGTTGTGACAGTGTTTTAGAGAAGCTCGTAGAGTTAAGGCCACATATAGAGTTGAAGCCCTCTCTTCAGAATGACCAATGACCTACTAAGGGCAGTCGGAATCGTATGAATGCGAAAAATTGAGAACCGTCTTTGGTGGAAGGCCTATACCTATGCCTAAAGGCGGACAATGTTGATTTTAGTGACAATAATGATAATGATTTTTATCGGAATAATTTGGATTTACATTCTGTGAAAAAAAAAATATCATCAAAATTGGACCACAATTTAAACTAACTCTTAACAACATTGAGTATGCTTGATATTATCTATTATATATTCTTTAACAACTTAAGGTCTTGCTTTCCATTCCCTATCTTATATAAATTAAATTGTTGTTAGTTCATTTGTTTGTAATTGCTATGATTTAGAAATAAATATGGTTTACCTAATAGTAAAGGTACACTTGGGGTCCAATAACAAAGTAATTTTAACTGTTTGTTGTCGCAACTTCTTAAAGTTAATATTTGGATTGCTCTTAAATAAGCGTATTTTCATTGGTGATCGCTTCAAATGCCTGTAAAAACAATTAAGTTAATTTATACATAAGCTATGCAGTTTCCTCACTTTGTAACCATGTCCTTTGTAAAAATGTTGCTTACGTGAAGTAGTGGTAGTATTCATAATTCTTAGCCCAAGGTAAATGAACCTCCGCCGTTACGTGGTACTTCGTAACCTGACAACTTGCCGTCGGCTCCACGTAGAGCAAGTATGCTTGATGAACAAAGAAGACATTCAGCAGGACAACCTCGTAGTACAACGCACCGATTTCCGTCTCCTGCTTTATAACCTGGCTGCCGAACACTGGGACGTTTGTGTAAATCAACCTCGAGATGTAGTCATTGATGTCAACATTAAGTGTGACCTGGAATTTTGAACTTTATAAATATTTATAACTACAACATCCTTCAGACCAGAACAACATAATGTTCGAATACTCCTTTTTAGTAGCAGAGATAGGTGTGTTGCGGTGGTACCTTTTTGTATAGATAGTACCACCAGCCAGTTTCCGACAACAGAAAGCGGCCCAATGAATCTCGCACGGGGATGACAACTATATTGTGTCGTGTGAATATTCAACTCCCCCATACCTCATCGTTATGAGTAGAGAAACGTACGTGTTGCCGCTTCATAATATAAATGAATATCCTTCAGTCCTTTATCCATTCCTTAAGTTAATTCGATTAAGTAGAATGGTATGGTCACAGAGCGCTTGCATAAGCGTATTATTTACTATAAGTTGAACGTCCTGCTCTTCTGGTTGCTTCATTTAATAAAGAATACAAGTTCTATTACAAACATTTACTAAATCGACGACATGAAATGTCGTGAGTTATAAGATTTTTCCTGATAATTCATGTTAAATGTGCACTTCTGACTACACGTGAACAGATAGAGATAATTACAGGTTTCTTGGTAGGAGAGACTTTAACGACCACGTGCGTCCAATCAGGGTGCGCTTTCATCACACTATGCAGGTTGACAGTCGCAAGCTTTCTCCGTTCGGTAATGTTTGCTGAGCCACTCCAGCGACTTAACTCCGCCAAAGAGGTTGCTTGTTTACTGTACATTACACAAAAGTTATGTATTATGTTGATAAAAATTGGTAAAAAATATGTCTTTTCCGTCAAATTAATAAAACTGTTAGTTACAAAAGTTTTGATCTTCATGTTATATTTAACCTCTACTATAAAAATTTAATGCTTCTGTCACTTTGTTACATCGTATTCCTTCACATGGTTTGAGTAATTTTGAAAACAAACTGTTTTTTCTCGTAATAATTAATAAATTGAATACGTTACTTAATATTAGAACATATTTATTCTGACGGAAGTAGTCTAAAAAGTTGCTTGTAATATATTTATATTCTAAACCCACCAGTGCCTGTAAGTGTTGTGTGTGAACATCGCATTGCATCCAAATATCCAGTCTTTGTCGTTAACGTTAACCGACTCGACGGCTACAAATTGATTCTGGGGGAATTTTACTAATCGAATCATCAAGATAGTTGTCCTGGAAATCAAAAGAGATTGAAATGTAAAAACCTTATAAGTAAAAGAAAATATTTGAATAACAAAAAAAATCCGTAATTTTTATTCCATACAAATTTTATACCTATTGTATCCGGTATGTATAGAAATGATGGCGTAGTTGATTAACATTTTATAATTATTCAACTTGAGTATAAACATGCAAAATGAATCGGGCAATGCAAATAGACGAAATACTGGAGAAATGCCAAACCACGGCTGTTAGCTTCTGTCGTGATATTATTATTAGTGCTAACGTAATCTTATTTCGGATGCACATAAAAAACTAAAGAAAGAACATCTTGAACATGTCATTCAAGAACAAGACTAAATTAAATTGAACCAAATTCAGATAAGGCTTACTATATTCTATTACGGCAATTTACCTGCCAATATCGGGTATATTTATCTGATAAACTCTTCGATTATCTTCATACCAAAATGCGTCCACTGGTAAATTTCCAACAGGACGCGCTATATCTGGACTGAGAGTCATAGAACGATTTGCCTGCAATGCAATAATTTAAAATAGAAAAGTAAACGAAAGCGAAATGATGATGATATCATCGTATACGACTTTATGAGGCATAGATACGACACCACCAGAGATTAAACTTTCCATTTTTTTAACATCATGCGGAAATTGTCGAGTCCCCAGAGCAACGTCTTTGTAACTACCACCAACGCGCATTTGGCCGCAGTGGTGATTAAATTACATTGATTGTCTCCTTGAAAATAGAGACTACAAGTTCCAACAGTGAAAACATTCAGTGGGCTGTTATTATATAAAATTATAATATACATATGAAAAACAATATTTTGTAAAATTATTTTACAGAAATGTTAATATCATTCTCATTTTTATCATTTTTTATTTGCAATAGTCATAAATATTCACTGAACAATTTTTTTTTAAATCTATAAATATTGTTCCAAATATTGTTCTTTTACCATATACCTAAAATATATTTTTTTTATCTATAATTAGCTATCACGGGGCTTCATTTTCGCCTGCAGTAAGTGACAAGGTGGTTGTAGTTTTAATGAATAGCATTAAGGTAATAAATCCAATTAAATTGTGAACTACTAAGTATGTATATCATGTGAAACACAATACCTCAAAATATTGTCTAGCTTTACTCATTAGTAGTTCTTTCTTGCCAGATATCTGTTGTGTTTGAGGATTAACAATATCAAAAAGATACCGGTTTATGGCTATCACAAGCTGTTTGCACCACACCATGCTTACATGATCAGGAGATACCCACACTCCAGGCACCGCTGTAGTCTAAAAGTGAATAAGTGACGTTGATATGACAGTCTCTGTAATTAATATCTACCAAACAGTCATGAATTATAAAATTGTACTTATCTAAATATAAGGAATATTGGTGTAGATTTGTAACATTATAATAGATTTTTAATAATCACACATGAATATTTACAAAGAAGAACAATTCATAATACTAGTCTGTTTTTGTTTAGGCTAGATTGATTTTAACAGAACTTTTAATTACAATGTTCTTTTAGTTAAAAATTATCAATCTACCAGAAATAAATATTTATAAATACACATATTTCATACATACCAAAGCACTTATGTAGCTTTCATTAAGAGATGTCAAACTTGCTGGTATAAGGAGATCTCTTGGTCCACTCCCAAAACTAATTATTATCTTCTTTTGATTGAACTTTTTAATTTGATTAGCCCTTATTTCCCATTCCATCTCCATAAGATTGTAGAAATCATTCATGTATATATCAAAGTTAATAACCGGTGATTTCAATGGTGCTGCCAATGTTATTACAAGGTTTGTTGAGTCTATAGTTGCATAGTATGAAAGGAGACGCTTTGCAATAACACCACCCTGGTACAAAAATATCATTATTAGTTGATGCAATGGAGTTAGTACTGTTTTGTATTCTAAGGTAGGCCAACAAACATACTAATTAACTGATATTAAGATAATAAACTCTGAAGATAATGTTTTTTCTTTTAGAACCTATGAAAACTTAATTAAAAATCATAGAGACAAAAAAAAAATCCAAAGTATTGGAATTATACACTGAGTAATAATAATTTGGAATGATTTCACAAACAGGTAAAAGTTAATTCCAAAGAAGCCAAGTTGAATAATTACTGATTGAAATTTGGTAAATTAATTATAATTTATATTATATATTAGCCTGCTATATAATAACTAAGAATCCTTACCATAGAGTGTCCAATAAGAATAACAGATGTGGGTACAGGCTTTGTATATATATTACTTTTATACAAGTTTAAAATTTTTGTTATACTGGCTGCTGCGAATTCCGTCTGGCTTTCCAATACTCCTCCAAATAAACCAGATAATTCTTCATTATAACTTACTGAAAATAATCCATTATTAACACTTATACCAATATTTGCCAGTTCAATGCAATTAATACCTTTTACTTACTTGTAAAAAAGTCAAAATGGTATTCATAGCCTTTAGCTAATGCTTTTCGAAGTGCAACAGAGGCCAGAGATCTGGCTTGCATGTGACTTCCTGAATTTCCCGGCAAAAATAGTACTGGTATACCATCAAACCTAAAATTATATGTTTATTGCTGAGAATACTGAGAATTAATAGTAATAATTGAGAAATATTTTAATCTTATAAAATGATTGTGTAAAGTAGAAAACATTTATTTTATCTATGTAAGTATGCAATTTTTTAAGTGGACATGCTTAAACATAGCTTCATGTCAAGAATACTTTTTGTTCTTAATGGGATCAAAAATATCAAGGTTCCTATAACAAAGGTGTATTTATTAACACCACCTTGGAACTGGAGAACTATAATGGAATAAGTATTTATCTATAAGATAACTTAATGATATCAGTAAAATAAAATATCTAAACTAAATGATACCTTCAATTAACACAAGTATAATTAATATACAAACCACATTTTTCTAGCTCTTTCTGTGAATCTTCCCTCACTGTAAGCGAATAGCCCATATTGTGGATATGTGTTTTGAATTGTATCATCTAACGAAATCCGCTACAAAATTATGCAAAGTTATTAACAAAAAATATTACAGTTAATATAATGAACACATCATATATTACAAAGAATACATACAACAAATTGCGGATATTCAAACATGTAAGTCATGGCACAGTAATCATTTTTCCCACTAAAATATAAATTTAGTACGCCAAATAAATATCCCATAAGCGATATTACAGAAACAAAAAAAATTGATATAATTATATGTAAAATCTTCATTTTAAATTACGTCAATTTACGTATTATTTATTTTAAATGGATAAGACATTGTATCTTAAAGATGATTTCAGAATAAATTTAAAACCATTTATGCATTACACTTTCGCCGTTTTAATCAATACATCGGGATCATAGATAACGCACCAGGGCATACCAATCACAATTTTATTCAGAAAAGTCAATAAGAAAAGGTTTATTTGTACTAGTATTGCCAATATAAAAAATGCCAGGTCAAAAACTCACCTGTGTTGTCTTTAAGAAAAGAAAAAGGAGAAATGTACTAACATTTCTCCTTTTTGTTTTGATTAAAGCAATTAATATGTCGAGACCACTTCTAATACTAATTCATATTGCATTTCGGAATTTTGAAGCTAACCCAAGAGTATTCACGAAATTTTACAAATTATCTTACTCCAAGAAATGGTTAATTCCATCAGAAACTGAAACAGTTGAAAAGAATTAGTATAAAAAGTATTTCATAATTTCGAAACATATTATACAAGAATTTTAATGTTATTACCCGACCTTTAGTATTAATGTTGCTTTTAGACAAAAAAAATTGCGTGTCTAAAACGACACAATCCATTTTCCTTTATACCCAAGAACCTACACAATAGTAAATAATCAAATAAATAATTAGATGTTTTACAAGAGAATATTAAAATTAGTTAACAGCTATTGTTCCTTGTAGAGTAAAAATTAGTAAGTATTCTGGGTTCTATGAAAAAGTAAACACCGTGTGTACTGATCAGTAACTTTTAGCCAAAGTTCGATTAAAGTATGTGTGATATAAAGCATCGTAACTTGTAAATAACTGGAGCGACTATGATTTACATTTATATTCTAGACTTGGACAAGTGAGCCATAATTGTAAAAAAGGGCAGTAATAATTTGAAAATTACCTGTTCGTTTCTCTTACGATTTAAGTTTTAATATTTGATTAGGTGTAATGATGAAGAAAAAAACTTTAATAAAGATCGTAATTTATTGATATAATAAACCATAACTTAGATGTTAAAATTATAAAACAAATATTTGCACAGAAAGAAATAAATTTATTATTTCTATATCATATATTATCTAAATAACCACAACTGACATATTTTTACATGTTTGCACATTTATATAGATAACAAGGCCTTTACTAAAACCTAGATGGATACTACAAAGCGTGAAGAAATGTCTATAATAAGGATGTGATGAGAGGCTTTTAATGTTTTAGTGCAATATAATAATATTTTAACATAAGCTTGAAATAAATCATAAAATTGTCAATATTTTGGTTCAGACAGCAATATTTCACATTTCTAAAATTTTATATTTTATCGGATACATAACATCTACTTTTTTGCTAAATAATTATATCCATTAAATGTTCCTGTTATTGTAATAAATAGATTTTTCTATGTTTATCACAAATTTCAATCAAAGCTTATCAATTCTGCAGTGTTACTGTTGTGTTCGGATTTTGTAGGTGTTGAAGCCTGCGGGTTAGGATTTTGTGGTTGGCCTTGTGGACCATTCGTGAAATTTTGTTGTAGCATCTTCATAGATTGGCCCTGAAAATTTTGAGGGATTTGTTGACCTTGCGGCATTTGTTGCCCCTGCGGTATTTGTTGCCCTTGCGGCATTTGTTGCCCCTGCGGCATTTGGTGCCCTTGCGGCATTTGTTGCCCTTGCGACATTTGTTGGCTTTGTGGCATTTGTTGGCCTTGCGACATTTGTTGGCCTTGTGGCATTTGATGTCCTTGAGGCATTTGATGTCCCTGAGGAGTCATTTGTTGTCCTTGGGGAGTTTGCTGTCCTTGGGGAGGCATTTGTTGCGCTTGCGGAACTTGTGATCCTTGAATAGGTATCTGCTGTCCTTGAGGGGGCATTTGTTGAGGAGGAAGTTGACCTTGAGAAGGTATTTGTTGACCTTGTTGATACATTTGTTGTGTGCCGACTTGCGGTCCCATTTGTGCCTGCATTTGCGACATTTGTGGTAAATGTTGGTTCATCATGTTGGGCAAAATTTGTTGATTGATTTGCTGTGTGTGTATCATCTGTTGACCTTGAACCTGTTGCATTTGATTTTGAGGCATTTGTTGGCCATGAGGCACGCTATGTTGATTCTGATGTGCAATGTTCATTTGCTGTCCTTGCAAGATCATTTGCTGACCTGGCTGACCTTGCATAGACATATGTTGGCCTTGTGAAAATTGGTTTTGTTGAGATTGTTGTGTTTGTGCCGGACCCTGGGCTACTTGTGGCCCTTGCGAAAGTATGTTTGGGTTTTGATTTGAAACATTACTGTTAACAGGGGCTTGGTTGTGTGGTAATACTTGTCCCTGTATCATTTGTTGTCCTGGCATTGGCAAATTTTGACTAGACATGGGCATTTGAGATGGTTGTGATATATTAGGTAACTGAGATCCACTTTGTGGATTGTTTTGCTGATTTTGCAATGTTATAGAGTATTGTTGTGGGCTAGCATTGGATGTATTGCTTTGCATAATTGGCATTCGCATACTTTGCATCTGCATTCCTAATAAAGAATTGGCAGCATTTAAAGGTTGCCCTATATTTTGTCCAATGGACATTTGAGGCATAATGTTACTTTGGGGTAGACTTTGTTTAATTTGCTGTGACTGCTGAGCATTTTGTTGAGAAGTTGTTCCCGTGAATCCATTTGCAATGTTTTGGTTCATCAATTGATGTACACCTGGTTGCATAGGCATTCGCATTTGGTGCATTTGTTGCATGATCATCTGCTGTTGTATTGGGATTTGTTGTCCAAGTGTGGGGCGGTTTGGTTGATTTATAGTTGATGGAATAGTAGAGGGAGCTTGACTCAATGTAATTCCTGATGTGGTCATTGCATATGTATTTGTTAATTGTGGCATAGATTGTGATATGGTACCCATCTGGTTAACACCAAACGCCGTGTTACCTTGCGGCATATGGGGTTGACCTGGAAGGGGTACAGTACTATCTGCGGTCGTTTGAGGCATCATTTGAGGATGGGATTGTCCAGATGCGTACACTGCTGGACTGGGTAAACCAAGTTGATAATGCATTGAAACTCCTGGCATGTAATAACTGTTTGCTGACATCATATATTGATGCTTCTGTTGTTCTTGCCTCATTTGCATTTCTCTCTCCTGCTCCTTTAAACAGATTATGCATTTTTGAAATATTTAAAAAAAAATAATTTTTCAAATAAATTAATATGTTATGTACTTTATATGTAATAATTTAACACGTTGATCAAAGAGTAGTTTTAGTCCATATGAAAGTTTAAATAATTATAAATATCTTTGAACAAAGATAGATGATACAATACCAACATTGAAAGAGAGGAGACAGTCTTTGTTTATACCTGTACTCTCTGAAGAGCAAGTTGCCGCTGATACTGGAGGTACTCGTGCTTCTTCTTTCTCATGGCCTGGAGCTTGGCGGCCATTTGCATTTGTCGCTGACGGTCAGCTGCCTCGGCCGCGGCGGCCAGGCGCGCGGAGTGCTCTGCCCGTAACGTGTCTAACGCGGCGCGACTGTCGCGCACTTGCGTCACCTTGTCCTGGGAGCAGAGATTGTACGCATGTCACTGGTGTCACTAGGCACCGAAGACAGAACTTACATTGTACATTACAACGAAGTTATGGACAGTAAAGTATGCTCACAGAGAATTCTCTGGCTCTCATATGTTGATAGACGGAAAACAGCTATGCTATTTTGGAGGCAGATTCATCCATATGATGGTGGTAACTCGCCCAGGCTGGTTTTGAAAATCATACCACTTACCAAATTAACACAACATACGGCACTGTTATCGAATATAAGAGCTCTGTGTTGAAGGCTAGCTGTTTTTGCACATATTCTAATGAATTTAAAAATCACAATGAACAATGAAATATACTGATAAAATTACTAAATAATACATTTTATACTATGATTGAAGTTTAGCAACCTGTAAACTCTCCAAATAGACACGCTTATCGTCTTGCTGCTGAATGTACCGCAGTAATCGGGAGTGCATCGCGGTGATATTCATAAACAACGTCTGAACTGAAGTGTCGTTGGCTATCGAACGACCTCTGTAATTAAATTTAGATGTGTTTTTAAAGAAAAAATTAACTGAGTTACATATAAACAATTAAATACATATTAATAATTTTTTTACATAACATAGCTATACATGGCGGACGAATTGACCACGTAGACATTTTTTAAGAATTTGTATCCTTTTATTTTATACGTATACACATGACATTGGCTCACGCACAAACCGTGTTCATGCCATCAATTGGGAAGAAGAAGAAGAAGAACATAGCTATATAGTTTCTACGTTTGGTAAATTTCTTAATATGGATGGGAAGCAGAGGGATTTGATTCTCAAAAGCAAAACCCCGAAAACCAAGCACTCGGAAGATACCTAGAGAGGTAGTTCGATGTCATAGTGAACTGGGTGTAATTACTCCACACGTGATTGCAAATGTTTTTTCCAATTGACCATCCAACTTCTATTTTGAAAATGGCACTTAATGTTGATGACACAGTTTTACATTATTAAAATTTTAAATAAGAAGGAAATTTGTATGTTAAAAAGTTAAAATAACACAAACCGCGAGGAGTTACTCTTCATTCTGTTAACAAATATCTCCACTTGAGATTTTAAAGATTCCACAAATTCATCGATCTCTTTGTCTTCAACGTCGTCTTCATGGGCTTTATTCGTTTGAAGTTTTGGAAACTCCGGCTGCAACAGAAACAATTCAGTGAATGTTATATTACTTCAAATAATTACATAAGTAATGTTTTTTTTTTTAATTTTTAAGTGAACTAACATTTAACCTCTTTTCAAAATACTGTTAAGTTACAATGAAGTCGAAGATGGTTAAGGGTGCTCGCCCAGAACAATCTGGTTCTCATATGTTGACAGCCAGAACACAGCAATGCAGTTATGGCGGCATATTTAAAACAGCAACATCACTGGATTCAAACAGCACAAGACCGTATTTTGTGGAATACATTACAAGAGACCTATGTCCAGCAGTGGACGTCCATCGGTTGAAATGATGATGATTTAAAACAAGGGTAGTAGTTAGACGGCAAGTACGGAAAACTCTACCACCAACCAAACTCGAATACACGTGCACCACACGCACCAGGGACTGGACAAGCCACTGCACCACGAAGGAGCAATTATTCGTGTTTATATTAATCAGTAGTCACCTCGCTGTTGTCGTGGGAAGCGTGAGAGGCAGGTGCGGTGGGTGCCGCTGGCTGGTCGCGCGCAAGTCGCTGCTCCCAGTAGTTCCGGTCGAGGTAGCGCGATAGCTCCGAGCTCGCCACTGTGCTGTGGTCTGGCGACGCACTTACCGATGACACGCTGGGAGAAACTGAACAAGCACACAATATAGTACCCACTACATCAATCAACAAGTCAACTCAAGATCTGGCTGATCTACGTCAGCGAAAAAAAAATTGGGGGCCCATGAAAGTGGATCTCAACACATACACTGATAGTACCTATTTACTTACATCATACTATCTTATAATATCAAAACATATACATTGTTTATAAAAGTACCTATGAAGTAAAAAAATTATTATATATGTTTATAAAATTGTGTAAGTTGTGTTATTTTATTTATAGTTTATTTTATGTTACGTATATTTTACATAACAGATACAAAATTTTATTGAGAGTAGTTTTAGTTTAAATTCAATTAATAAATGTATAAATTAACATGTGTTTTTATTTTAAGTTTTTAACACTAAAGTTCACTACAGTTAGAAATTTACAGGAAATCAATATCAGGTAAGTAGGGGCTCTACCCAACACGGAAAAACACGACACAAAAACGTTTGGGGAACTCTGGTTTAAATAATAAATTTTGAGCAAAAAATTGCTTCATAGCAATATTTTTCATCTTTTCATTGACTAATAAACAAATACTTTTAAAGGTAGTGTATATATAAAATAAATATAATGTTTTTTGTCCTGAAAAGTATTGTATTGACTCACTAGTGGGATGCAAGGACGTTTCAGGAGCGACAAGAGAACGAGATCGTCGTTCTTTTTCTTTTTGTTCAGCTTCGGATTGACTCAAAGCAAGCGCCAATTGCAATTCTTCCTCCTCTTGCAACTCCTCTTTCGTTTTTTCCTGTGGCTGTAAATAAAATAAAAATGTGAACTTTATAATATACTAATGCATTTCCAATTATAAATTTGTTGATATAATTTATGAATGCCTACGTACGTTTATACGTGAATGAATAAACAACTAAGAACACAAAGATCTCGTTTTAATTAACATATTTCATGCTATCGCTACTAATTTTACATTTTTTACGTGAAAACGTATTTATTAATTTTCTTCTCAATATAGAACTAAAGATTGTAATAGTACAAGAATATTTTGCATATTCATAATGCAATAAGTTTATATATGTATCATCATGTTTGCCGGTGTCGGTAGGTTTCTAAAACTTACGTTGTTAAACGTTCGATGATAAATTATTAAACACCCGTAATGTCGCGATTTATCCTAAGAATAATATTGATTATATACCTTCAAAAGAATAGACTTGTAGAATAATATAATTTATCTGTTTATTCACGAAACGTAACGCAAGCGCATGCATGTCTGCCAAAATCTAGCCGATCGTAATGTCTTTGGAACAAACCTCTACGTTTGATGTAATAAAACTCACAATTATTTAAATCTCTTGAGAATTTATATACGCATCCATCTGATAGACGGCCATTCTCAGTGAACTGTATCAGGTGCCGACTGACTGCAAAGCTACAGTTCGCCACACTGAATTGTTATGTTGTATTATCAATATGATCGTAAGAATAGCTAAAAACAACTACTGGCTAATATGTTAGTACTATAGCTTTTAAAGCTATAGAAGGTTGCCCCAGGTGATATGGACAAGTCTTACAACCCCATATTCTTGGTCATGAATACATCAAGTTATTATAAAAATGTCAAGAACCCATCAGGTTTTCAAAGATCTTAATCAAATCCAGACCTTTTTGAAAAATGAAAATATTACAAGTTTGAATAAAAATTAAACACCAATATCTTTAATTCTTTAATTATTCATAATACTATAAATAAAACTATAAAGAAAATTATGAGCTGTGAATATTAAGTTTTACTTTCTTACATTGGATCTCATATAAAATAACTTAAGTAATATATGTCAACAAAATATTATACCATGTTTAAAGTTTACATTAAACATATCATGGCTCTCAAAATAAACTCATTATTAGTCGATTTCATCAATAAGAGAATACTTTAATTTTTCTTCAGTCTTCTTACAAATTTGGGAGTTTCGGGTACAGTGAGTGGTTGTGTGGACTTTTCAGGTATAAAAGGAGTTATTGCAGGCATAGGCTTAGCATGGTGAATTAATTTAGCTTTTAATTCAGCTTGTGCTTTTTCATCAGCTTCTTTTTGTTCCTTTATTTTCTGCTGTTGCAATCTGTCTTTTTCTGCCTCTTTTTCTTTCAAAAAGTGTTCAAATTTCTCCCTCTCTGCAGCTCTCTTTTCTGTTTGTAAATCAAATGGTGCTGGTTTTATAATCTGAGAATGTGCCAATAGAGGTTTAAAAGGTTCTTTGTATAAGACAGTAGGTGGACGAGCTTCAAATTTTATGAAATTTTCTTTATTCTCTGAAGATGTATTGGATGTACTACTTTTACTTGTCACACTATGCATTTGCTTTTTAACAGCATTAGGCAAGGGTTGAGCTTTAAATAGTGATGCCATTTTTCTTTCCTCTTCAATTTGATTTCTAATTTTCTCTTCCTTACGCTTTTTTAATTCCTCATCTCTTTTCTGAAATGAAAACGGTTCAGGGTGTATGGGACCATTCACTATGGTTTTTTTACAAATTTTTTTTACATCACTTTGAGCTTCTTTGTAACTAAGATAGTTTTTCTTTACATATTTTATCTGATCAGATGAAGTAGTTTGTCTAGAGCAATGTGTTGCAGCTGTATTAGTTCTCATAGGTGCATTTAACTGTATTTGAGGCTTCTCTAATATATGTTTTGGAGCAGGACGTGCTTTAAAATTCTGTACAGGATTTATGGACTGTACTGGTTTCTTATTTATTTCAGTTAATTTAAATGGCTCCGGTACTGTATTAGGTTTCTTGGATACATCTGGTAAGTTGTTAGTGCCAGCTATAACTGATTTAGGAACAGGATGAGCTTTAATTTTGAAGTTTTTCATTTCTTCAAAGATCATCTCTTCTTTTTCTTCTTGAGAGATGACATGTATTGGTCGAGATCTAGCCTTACACCGAAGCATAGGAGATTGTGGTATAGTAAGACCTGGACGTGCTACGTTATTTTGCGAGCGAAAGGTTTGCGGTTGAGTTGTGTGAAAGCGACCAGGAATACCACGTTCATAATGATAAATTGATTCTGCTAATGACACAAACTTCGTTTTAGACAAATCTTGATTACTGCCAATGTGTCTGCGATATCTTGGTTGCTCTTGATATTCTTTAAGATCATTCATGGATAATGACTTTCTCATACCACTGCACTCGAAATCATAATCATTAAAATCCTCTTCGCTTGGTGACACAGGTTCTTCTTTAATATTAAATTTCTCATTAGGAGTGAAATAACTATCGCCACGAAACTTATTCACATAATTTCCAGACATTTTTTTAAATGTTAACCAACTATTGTTTCTTTAAGATTAAAATTTGTTTTGAATGATACACTAACACGAAACCGTTAACTGATTTGAATTTCTTCCAATGACATATAGTTTCACAACGGTCTTCGATTTTACTTGCCATTACAAATAAATGTACTATTTGCGTCAAATTAAAACGTTCTACTAAAAAAATTTTAAATTTTCACATTATTAACTTATCAATTTGTCTCAAATAAAAATTAAATATTTTTCTGTATTTAAACCAAATAAAAGAAATTACAACATTTATTGTTACCCAGAAGTGTCAAAGTGACATTACTTACGGACAGAACGCAATACGGACGCGATTATTCTTTATTTTCTTGTAAAACAAATAAAATATTAAACCATAAGAAATGTCACAATCGTTGCCTAATCCCAATACCTTGTTACCGCTCGAACTTGTTGATAAGTGCATAGGATCAAGGATACACATAATTATGAAGAATGATAAAGAAATGGTAGGAACTTTACAAGGTTTCGACGATTTTGTAAATATGTTACTAGACGACGTAACAGAATATGAATCAACACCAGAAGGAAGAAAAATAACCAAGTTGGATCAAATCTTATTAAACGGTAATAATATTGCTATGTTAGTTCCCGGGGGTGAAATGCCGGGTGAATCTTATGAAGGACAATAAGTAATAAACGTCGGTAATAAAGATTTTGATAAGAACTATTTTGTTTCTGTTTTTTTAATCACAAAAAATTTTGAGGTTAGGTCTTTAAAAGGTTTTAAGTTAGTTAATTTTTTTAAGAAAGGCAAACTTTCAAAGAAAAGATGATAAAACAGATACGTTTTTTTGTGTATTATTTGAACTAGATAGCATTCAATACAATTTCCGCAAATACTACCTATCACAACATGTATGCTTTATAACTATGATACTTTTAATAAATAACATTGTTTTACAAAAAACAATACTAATCTGTGCTAGCAAAACCATAAATATGCATGTCTTTAGAGCATGAAAAGATACCAGAATTTTTTTTTTGCCATTTAAGAATATTACTAAAAAAAATTATTTATTCCAAAATGTAATAATTATCTTATACTAGATGATTTGTTAAGTCTATTGGCTCTGTCATGAATAATGCAGACAATATGGCTTTGGGTTCCTCCTAAATTTATAGGAGCAGAAAGCTAGGCACACTTCTACCACTATATTCCCATAATAGTTATCATGATAAGGGAATAAAAATCTTCAAAAATATGATAACTATAACTACTCAGGTAAGAGTAAAGCAACTAACAACATATAAAATTAATATACACAGTCACGACACTGCTAATTTCAATTAGTTGGTAAATAATAATGTGAAATTTTATAACTTTGTAGTTTTACCTGACTTGGAATTGTATTTACATCAGTTGCCGGTGCCTTCGATTTAGAGGTGGAAGATGGTGGACGACTCACTTTATCAAAGCAGGCATCACATACTCGCACCTGTTAAATGCTCACAAATGTAAGGGGTTGTTTTACTTCAACCAAGAGATTTATAAAAACTCGGTTTTACGGATTTTATCGCGTTTATTATTTGATTGTTTATTCCCGACGTTTCGACCGCTTTGCAGCAGTCATGGCTTTGGCTCCCGTGACTATGACTGCTGCAAAGCGGTCGAAACGTCGGGAATAAACAATCAAATAATAAACGCGATAAAATCCGTAAAACCGAGTTTTAATAAATGTGTAACATTCGCGGAAATATAAGAAATCATTATCAACCAAGAGATGTCCTGATGCTGCACATTGGCCTCTACCTAAAGATTTCCACTTCAATTTCCTGAGCTGCCTGAATCTAGCAGTTTTCTCGCACCGGTTATCAAATTATTCATTGTTTAAATTACAAAAATCATATGTAAACAATAAAAATTAAAAAATTCATGACAGGATCGTAGTCATCAAGCGAAATGAAACACAAGATGACTTTCTTGGCAGTTAAGATGGAGTGGTTTGCCATTGCTTTCTCCATTTCTCATACTAGACCGACCACATATGATCATGACATAGATATGTAGGTTTCGTCACAATGTTTTCCTTCACCATCAAAGCAAACCGACATGATATATAATTACAGAAAAAATTAAACAAAAACTTACCTCTTTTTCAATACCAAACTTTGGAAGAGTAGATGTTTTAGAACTACACTGTTGACAAAACACTTGACCACATGCTCGGCAATGATGGCGCCTTACCATCAAAGAGAAGGGCACACGGCATCTAGATACACATGAAGAAATAAACATTAATTAAGGAATTAAAAATCTGCTAACACTACTTAATGTCAAGTTAAAAGTTAAAAAAACCACTACATGGTGAGTAATCTTTTCTTAGTTTTAATGGCTTCTATTAATATAATTCTGTTATGTAGTGTCAATCTAAAAGAATTTACAAAATTAATAAAAAATAATGGCATTCCAAAAACTGTCAATATATCATGTGTTCATTGCACTTTGGCTGTCATATATTATGATTATGATAGCTGGAACACAGTAATAATGTTATAAATGCATGTGACAACAATGTGAAGTGGGTGGTGGTTTTAAAAACCCTACCAACAACAAAGTCCAGAACATATGGCCCGGAAACAATCAAGAGCCATGCTTTAAGTTAGCAGCCTCTGCACCATCAAGGTAGTTAGAGATGCTAAGTAATAAAACATTAAACTATGGAGAAACAGCTTCAAATCCTGTACAAACCTGTGGCAAACTTCCCCATCAGCCCATTCCGGTGCTGTATCTGCAGAGAACATTGCATCAGATTCCTTTAATGTAGGGAATTTGTATCCTTCTGCTTTTAGAATGTTAACTGTGTCCTGTTAGCAATATTGATACACATCACTGTATTAAATTGAAATATTTAGCAAAATCATGTTTGAAATAGATGTTGAATTTACACTCATTATCACTTCATCATACTCTTAGCAATGTCGTTGTTTTATTGTATTGTTATGACTCATATTATTGACTGATAAGGAAAAGGTGAAAAGATAACCATGATGGCATTGACTGCAAAAACTAATTCAATATAGAAAAACCTTTCTAAAATAATTTATTATTGAAACTAATAACAAGAAAAATTCATTCATATTTTATAAATAAAACAATTTTAGTAAAAATTCTTTACAAACTTATTCTATAAATGTTATAATAAAATTACACTAACTTTAATAACTTAGGTCAACATAAGTATGATTATTTTTTTGTTTGCATAATAAATAAATGTTCAGAATAGTTGAATTAGGATTGAGGAATGAATACATACCAAGTACAGTTTAACGAGAAAGAAACATGTCTACCTAATTGAATTATGAGTATTATAAAATCAATAGCAGTATGTAAGTGGGTTTCTATTCATGAATTGCGTTTAGTCTATTTATACAGTTTTTTTTAATCTACAATGAGTTAACATCAGAGTTTGTTTTCACATGGTGATAAATGACAATGGGGCTGTGGATGATGAAGTGACCTCGTCCAGAATGGTCTGGCTCCCTTTTGTTGACAACCTGAATGCAGCAATGCCATCACGGCAGCAGATCTACAACATGTTGCTGGTAGCTAGGCATGCGGGTTCGAAAAAACCCTACCTCTAAATAATCCCTATAGCTTATGGCCCTGGAATCTAGCTAGAGACCTCTGTATTATAAGGCGATGCTTGTCCACTGTGCCACAGAGGCAGTCTATTAAACTTTATAATTCCAATAGGTATAATAAAAAAAATACTTCAGTTCATGATAGACAAAATGCAAAAGGTCATTAAAGCATATGAAATTTGTCAGAATGGAAATTTTTATATTTACATTTCAGATAATACTTTTACATAATAACTAAGATAGTATTTGATGATTTTATGCCTATTTTTGTAACCACATATTTTAAGTCAATTTTAGTGTTTTAAATAAAGCAATAACAAAATAATAAACAATATAATTAAAATTAACTAGTGATAGGTAAAACTTTAAACATTAATTATAATGCAGATATGTTATTAGCACTCTACTGAGTAACAATATTATATTTATTTTTACTAATCACTTTCTGGCCTCTGGTTACCACAATTGAAACCCATTCAGTCAAAAAGTAGTTACTTTGTTAAGTTTGTAAGTATTAAATTGTCAGAGTTTAATACAATTTTTTATAATTAATGTAAAATCACCTACCTGCACTGCCCTGTATTTAGGTGAGTTTCGGAATGCAAACGCCCAAGCTTGTATAAGTTCCAAGATTTTGTTGCGAAGATTTTCATGTTGAGTAGATTTTACCAAATCTCTGAGCATTTCACAAAATGCTTTAGATGCCACTTCATCATGAACTCCAGATCCTGTCAAAGAAATTTCGCTATGTACATTATGCATATATACTATATATATATCATGCCGGCTAAGTATAGATTGGCAATTCTGAAGAACTAACTACCATCTCACGAAAGTTAAAGTATTATTTATGCAATTATTCTACTACAAGATATACATTAAATAAAATTTAATGTTTATCACATTAAAATATTATTTTCATGTTTTTGTAGTTGTTAACTCTAGGATCTGACTTGAAATTATATCCCAAGGATTTATCTCATGATATTTTTGTTCATAGGAAGCAGAAGTGTGGAAATTCAAGTGCATTGGAATATTAATACAGCGACTAAATACTGTTTACAAAACTAAAAATATGTAAACACAAACATTTAAAAAAATCTAACAAAGAAATTAAATAACCACAAATCTGCTGCTTGTTTCAATGAATATAGTCGAAATATTTAAATTTATCAATTATTAGACTACATTAATATAATATTAGTATAAATAAAAAAATAATTTGCTTCTCAACATACATAAAGCATTATAGATATGCACCATGTATAACAAACATTTAATTTTATAGTAATAATATAACAAGATAGATATTGATGCAGTCTCTTTACTTCAAGTTGTATATAAGTTAATATATTATGTAGGCATTATGTTAAGATAACTGGAGCAAAGTTGAGCAAGCAACAAATAAATATTACATACATCTTTCTTATCTTCACAATAATTTATAAAGAAAACAAGGGAAAAGAAATCAATAATTATCTAGGTTGATAATTTACTAATTTATCTATGTTTATTAGGTCTACAATACTTCATACATTCATTATTACATATATAATTCAAATATCATATCTTTATTTAGAGATATTTATGAGATTATAACAAGAATTCCAAAAATTTATCAAAAAGTAAAACTATTCACAAATGGTGTATCTTAGAATGTGAGGTCAACAATAAACAAAAATTCCCATTGACATTTCATAGAAATGTTATGAAATATTTAATAATACATACCACAATTTTTGACAATACTTTCAAGAGTGAGAAGTGCAAACATGGCTTGATGAGGATTTTGAGAATACAATTTCTTTTTGACAGCTGCAACTGCATACTTAGGGCTACAAAATATATCAAATATTAGAATGATGAACATTGAAGTAAATATAGCATAACAATATGGACAACATTCTTAATAGGTACAGTTGTACTCACGAGCAATCATTTTGTCTTATTAAGTCGCAAATTTGTAAAATTGTTGGCCAATCGGGTTCCAGACGTAGATTACTAGTTGCTTTATCTAGAACATAATATCGTAAAAAATTATTAAATGACGTAAGAGAATTGTAAATTTTTGGTAAAGCAATAATAATAAAAAATACTAATGGAAATGACTATAGTAGGTCATAAACTAGACACAAATATAAAAGAAAGCATTAAACAAAAGGAAATCTGTGCATAAAAATTATGTCGATATAACAAAAAAAAGATGTAAATATATTTAACCATTATTAAAAAACTTACCGAGCAATTTATCAAAATTGTTAACCCGAAACATCCTTTTTGTTTTGTATTTTGACCAATTGAACTATTGTTTTAGAAAATCAACTGTGATGAATCGTTCAATAGACAGAAAATGACAGCTCACTGTGTCAATTTTGTTATTCCTATTTTAACATAAGTAATTGTGAACGTCAGATTAAAAAAAATTAGGTAGACTCATTTTAGCAAATACTTAGTTTTAGCTAATTTATAAGCTATTTGTTTTTTATTTAATTATACTAAAATTCCATTATAATTTCCTGATGACAAAGTTTAAGAGGATTTAATAATGAAAATAAAGTAATGTGCTTGCAACACTAACTACACAGATTAAACTTAACTGTCGTGGAGAACACAGTTTTTATAGTTTCTCATAAATATTATCAACATTAGTATACATAAATTTAATCTAATTATAACGGTATTGTAATGATGTTTTTACTACGTTAGCAATAAATTGTTAAACTTTTGTGTAACGTTGATTTAAAAATGTTTTGCTGAAATATTTTATTAAAGTTCAGGGGGATAATAAGTAATCATGAATATAATACCATGACTATAGTATATATAGTTGATAGTCAACTTCCTACATATTTACCTTTTATATTTTATATTGGTGGTACGTTTCTGCTAGGGAATACCATCTAGATAGGAGTCACAGGTCACCGCAGCGCTTAATTCTACCGTTTCTATGTAGTATGCAAACAATACATTCCAGTTTGAAAGGCGTTGCAGCTAGTGAGATTATTGTAGTAACGTGATTTAAGATTTTGTATCTAAAGGTAATAAACACTGTGTGGTGCACTGTTTATCGTCCTAACCAGCTCTATATAGTCATAGGAGGGTGAATTACCATTAAGTCGCTCTTGATCGTTTCATGGAATAATAAAAACATACTAAATTCATTAGTTCTACCTCTTTTACGACAGCGAAGTGCCTTAAACATAATTTAATAGTAACGATTCAAAAGTTTATTAATTTACATTAACAAAACGTTATCATAACCTCTTACAAATATTTATCGTAAATCGTTATATACCTTATCTCATAATATGTGATGCATTCGTTCTAAATTCTTAGTACGGCTTTGGCAAGCGGATTCATTTTGTATTTAGTAAATCAGAAAAGTTAAAACATTTCGCACTGTTGTTTGTGGTGATTACATGCAATTATAATATGTAAATAAATAGTAATGTAAAATGCGTTCTAATACTTTTCTTAAAGAATATTTCGAAATAAACGAAAGAAAATTATTAAAGATAGATGAAGCTTTGCAAAACTGTAATCGTCTGTTGACTGCAATTCAATTAAAAGTGGGTGCGTTGCAAATGCAAATGTTATTAATGAGGGCAATGTATCAGGACATCATGGAGTTAAGAAAGTTAATTTTAATTATTCATCCTCATCTTACTCCAATAAGGCACCCAAAATAAAGTACAGGTATATATATAAATATAACACAATTTTTCTTTGGGTTGAATTGTTTTACCGATAGTTAAATTAGAAAAATCCATTGAAAATCTAGTATTTTCGGGAACATATTATTTAATTTTTTCCTTTATGAAAATAAGCTGTGATAAGAGAGTCACGTATTTATTAGTCAGCACATCTTAAACGCTTGGTTTACCTTATTAACACTTTTTGGTTTTGTGGTTTCAGGTTTTATTTATTGCATTTACATTCTAAATTAAAAACCATACATTAGAAGGTAAATGAAACACAAAATCACAACTAACTTTTTGTCGGAAATAAGTTCTTTATTGGAAACGCGCTTTAAGTCAAGCATTAATCCTATCACAGTTGTTAGTAAAAACTGTCTGCAGATTGTGCTTAGTAAAGTACACATGAAATCTGCGCGACTAGCAGTGGACTAATATGAGTTGGTGTTTTTTCGTCTTAATGTGCCTCTCCAACTAATGGAGATTGGACACCAGTTCCGCGTATATGTTCCTATTCCACGCTAGGTGGATCAGCTTCGCAGCACTCTTGATGTTGGTCCTCTCCTTTATGTTGTCTAGCCACGACAACATGAACATGATTTCTAGTTGGTGATTATAGTGATGATAGAATATTCTGGTACCCAATTCATCATGTGTAAAAATTTAATGTTTTAGTTAATTGCGAGATTTTTAGTACTAAAACCTGGACATAGACCTCCCCGAAACTCCACACCAATGTGTATACCAAATAGATATTAAAAATTGGCGTAATCATCTTTTGAATTAAATTTCACATAAATTATACGTCGACTTTTGATTTTTTCGCCAGTTCACCACTGTTAATAACTTTCTAAAAACTTTTGCTTTTGTCATTTTAATAGGAAGTTGCTTTTCTTTTCAGCAATTTCCTCTTATGGCAGCTGTTATCCTTCCATAATTTATTGCGGGATACACCTGAGGTCGTTCGACGGATAAAGCAGCGGCCGTGACAGTCGAAAGAGCAGCATTACGAACAGGGAGCGTAATTTGATAATAGTCGCGCACTTGACTGCTACACAGTGCTGACAGTCCATCTGTCATGTTGATTGACGCGACCTATGAAGGACAACGGCCGTTGATGTCGAATTAATCTCCTATTTCCTGACCTTCTCACCTGCTCTGTAAAAAGTCTTTTAGATATTTGTTTTTTAAAAACTGGTTTTAACAAAAATATTAAAAAGATCTTAACGGTTTGGTTACTATGTAAATACACTAAGTTCAAAGTGAACCAAAGACCAACGGAAGATGTTTTTATGTTTACGCATTGACGACCTACTTTTTTCATTTGTTAACTTTTTTACCACATGTTATGTAATATTGATAAATTTAAGTATAACTTAGTTTGCGTCAAAGGTGCTGAGATATTCCAAGTGAATAAAAAAAATACACAGTCAAGATGTAAGAAGCGTTATATTTTTTTTGTTAAAAATTTTACTTGTAGTATTTATGTAAATTATTGCAGCTATGTTTAAATATAATTAGTTAATGAAAGTACTCTCGCGTGGTGACTGGAGCACGTGTTAGATCTACCTCATTCAAGATATTCAAATTAAATATAGTTTTAAAAGAAAACAAACGAAACTGATAAAATTTACCAACTATAATTTTTTTTTGCTATCCTTAATAGCCCGTTTTCGTAATGTATTTGTAAAATTCAAAATTTATAGATTAAATATCATTATCATACACAACGGCGTTCAACTAGATAAAAACAAAAACTAGGCTATGAAAAACTTATAATAAAAAAAGTTTAATAACATGTTTATAAAAAATACATGAATATGTGATTCATTCAATATTCAACAAGGCAAATGGTAGAAGGTTAGTGAAGTACTGCCAAGACTTTTGTCTTTCGCCAAAATAGTAACCTCCAAGTCGTATTCATTCAACACAAATCATCGTGTTTTCCTCGTATTTTATTTTATTACTTATTTTTTAACCTCTGTTGGTGAAGTCGCTTATAAATGAAACTAATTCACAACCTCCAGAGATTATCAAGTATAGAATAGAAGAAGCTAGATGACCAATTATCTTTTTCTAATGTTTAAATATTTCTATTTATAACTATCACAAAAGCTGTTATTTTTTCAGTGCCTAGAAATTTAATTAATATTACTAAAATACTTGTAGACGATATCCTAATTATAATTAGATACTACTTTTAAGGAATAAATATTACAGGGCTCATGTAAAAATTTACGAAAATTGTGTTAAAGTAGAAAAAATGCAATTATTATTCAAGTTTGTTTCTGACTGTTGCTTAGTAAATATAAACTTCCAACATCTATAGTCTCAAAAGAACAATGTGGGTATATTCAAAATTTTTCTTAAGAATGGTGAGGTAATATCAAAACACTAAAAAGTAGAAAATTATTAGACCAGTGTTAGAATATGGCTTGTCATTTATCTTACGAATAAAGCTAATAAGTAACTGGTAACACATTTCTTCAGGCGTTTTCGTTACGAAACTGTCCATTTAAATATGACCTTCTTTGCTAATTGAAAACTTGATGTTGCCGTTGGCACTGGAAATTAATTATTAAAATGTTACTATAAATTTAGCTAATATACTTCGCTACCACTGCTTTTCCCCACATCCCGGGTTGACAAGTAGAAAATGCTCGCAGGCATTAAGTCCACTATTTGTTACCCAATTTTAGGTGAAGATTTAAAAATATATATAAATGTAATGCCACGCAGAGCGTTGGGAATAGAGGTTTGTTAGAAAATATTAAGACAAATATTTGTAATAGAACTTTTAATAATGTTTGTGTAATTATTTGATTGGGCTTGGTAGCACCACCTGTCAACCCGGTAAAAATTGCAGAGAGCCGTTGGATGCAACTAACATCGGACCGATCGGGTTGGAAATCTATTGAGGTCTATGTACAACAGAAGACAGCGAGTCTCAAATGATAATGATGGATATGATTCCATGTTGTAACAGATTATTTTATAGAGTACGACCACGAAAGGTAACTTGTTCTTAGTTTGAGCTACATAAATATAAAGAAATTTTTGGCAGCTAAAGCACCAATATTTGAAGTCAAAAAGGCATCTAAAACCTACAATGTCAACCTATTTTTATGTAGATTAGTAAATCAAATTGTAAGTACAATTTTCTTTGAAATACTACACAGCAGGGATAAACCCACGCGGTAGACCGGATCTTCAGCAATCATGAACTGATGAATAAGATGTCTGTCTTTGTTGTATCTACGAGGATAGCGATTTACAAACAATAAAAAAAATGTATTACTGTGTTACTATTTAGCAATAAATTAAGGAACAAAGTTTTAGAATATGATTAACATTTTTGTGATATAAAGAACTTTATAACACGTTACGTTGTTTTTGTGATATTCCTTTCAGGATGTTTTTTTAAATTTTTCATTTAATTTTTAGTAGTACTTAATGATCGTAGGCTGTTATCCCGCAACTAACTACTTTGTAATTAGTCAATGTTGGTGCTTACTCTTCACATAAACACTGATATTAATACAGGTTTTCGAACCTCGCTTATTATCTACTATTATTATGTGATAATTGAAAGACGTATTCGTGCATTTAATTTTTTGTATCAGAATATATTGTTGTAAACCTTATCAATTTTTAACAGCCATTATGTTTTAAAACGTTATGGTATTACTAACAGTAATTGGAAATGAAGTAAAATTCATTAGTTTGAAAAAGTCTAGTTTCATCTAGAAGCTGTTTCCTATTATACATTTGTATAGGCTCTTCCCGTCTGTGTTTCTGTCTGTTATGCAAATGAGTACCATTGACTGACTTGTGAGGCGCGTATGCCAAAGCGGACATTTAAATCTTATCTGCAGGCCAGCAGCAAATACAGTCAATTGTTTCCGAACGCGTGGCTAGTTAACAAATAAACGCGGTTTACAATTGGAGTAGGTACAGAATGCGCAAGAGTTGCTTCGAATGTATTGCCAGTTCACGCTATCCTGGCGGTCAGGACACACACGCTGAGGGTCCGCGATTTTCCTGGGCAAATAAAAAAACGCGCGAGAGCATAAATTAGAGTTCCTCACTATCTTTTTAAGTCGATGGTTGAATCGTTTATTTCAAATATCTTTTGCAATGTACGTTTGCCGGAGTTAAGTCTTTATGTGACATGTAAATAAAGTTTATTTGAAATGCTGTCATGAACGGTCATGGTAAGTAATTCTTGTTGTTTATAATGACTTAATGTGTCCAAGCTGCAATAACACATTTGGTGAAATTGTTCTGATCCCCATTTTGCGAGTGTTCTGTTAAGTATAATTCTTTTTATTTTAAGATTAAAATGTAAAAGCGAAAACCAATATAACAAAAATTATTATAACGTTTTTTCTAAACAAGAACACTTATTATTAAAAATGAAAAAAAATGCAATTTTTTCCTCATTTTAGTCAATGTTTTAATCAATACAATTGGCGGTTGATTTTGATTTAATCACTTGTTAGATTATTATTAATACATACAAATGACCGCCGAATACTTTAAGTAATATTTATATGTATGGGTATTATGTTACGTAAAAATCGTTTTAACGATGTTTGTTTAACGACTATTTTGGTAAGAAACCAGTTTACATTTGTAAATAGATCCTTTTAAAACATTTAAACAACGCTTTACCGTTGCATTTTATCATAACGACATATCTATAAGTTTAAAATCAGTTACAAAATCTATTAATGATATTGAAAGCACTACAATTACAGAAAGGATACTATAACAAAATCGATTCCAAAATGGTGAAAGATAGAGAAAATAAATAGTAACTAAAACATAAAGAAAGCCCTCTTTATGTTAAGATCGCAATAAATTCTTGTGAAATCCTTAAAAGTTAGACAAAATAATTAGTACATCTTTTTTTAATAAATTCTTGTTGTCAAGGATCAAAAACTGACGAATCATATTATTATCATAATCATAATAATTGTTACCTATTGATGTCAATAGCTAAACACAGGCTTATCCAAAAGGGGATATTTACTTATAACACCTGGCAAAAGATTTAGCGAGTGTAAGTATTAAGCTTATAAAGGTCGTGGGAAAGCCGCCTTTATTCCAAAATTATTCCCTACATAGTGAGCTTTTACGACACGCCGAGAGTAAAGTGGCGATAGTTATATTATAAATCTTTACTTATTACGTATCTTAATAGAGAATCTTGTAAAAAGTGTTGTAAAAAATCAACAATAACTTTCATAGGTGAAAAGTCATCTGTATCCTTGCACTTGTGTTGACTCACGTCTTTATTAGGTCGTGGGTTGTTTGGCGTTAAATGAACACTTCCAAAGCAATGATACTAATGTTCCAGGTATAAAATGTTATTTTATTCTAAAACAATAAATATAAATTGTTATTACGAATACATGGAAATAAAAATAGTTCAGTTCAATTTCAAATATGAAGAAAGTTATAAAAAATTCTGAACAGTTTTTTTTGGGGAAATGAGATTATTAAAACATTTTATGGAAATAAAAGAATTATATATATTACCAATAAATATAAAATTTTATAACAACAGCGACCTTATCAAAATTCTTGATATTCAATACCTAATATAAATATAACTTGGAAGGCCGTGTCGCGTTATTGGAATTGCGCTTGCCTTGTAACAAGAAGGTCCCCGGTTCGATTCCAAGGTTACATGTTACAGAATTTGGATGGCAATAGAGTTTTTCTAATCCGTCTGGTTAACTTAACCTTTATTTATTAAATCTGCCGCTATAACAGCATTGCTGTTTTCCTACTATCAACATTTGACTAGAATATTCCTGCTGTTCCTGTTTAATTCGCACTTAAACTCGTGTAAAACTAGGCTAATAATTATTATTAGTAAATTAAAAAATCAAATCACTATTAAAACCAATAAATCTGGTTTAAAAGTTTTGCCGTTTAAGACCTTCGTTTTAATGGACAGGCACATAAATTAATAGATACATGTTCAGCAATGGATGTCTATCTGCTGACGATAATGCTTATAATTTGGGGTATAGTTACAAATTTTAATTTTTTTTTTTCATAAAAATGATTTCTGTTTCATTTTAATTGTAGTACTCGGCCAATAAATTTCACTATTTAAACAATACAATCAATTTGGTTATGTATTCTAAATGTATACTGTATAATTTGCGTACGGGAGTTTCAGGAAAGCAACGGGCGTTCTCTTATTCAAAGATATCTGTGTAGATTTTTTTTTACAATATTACTATAACTTTTCCGGCACTGAATCAAAAAGGCTTGAGAATTATCCACCATTTAAGCTCAATGCAAATATTTTGAAATGTTTGTGAAATTTTCACGCTATTTTTAGCATAACTATCACATGCTCCGTGTGACCGTTAGCACAATCTGCGCAACCAGTTTAAACATGCAAGTGAGTGGGCCCATGGACTCCCAAAATAGTTACTTCCTGCTCACAATTGGGTCTAGTAATAAATTTGTTTCCTAGGACAAGATACACTCGTTGCCTTGCGGGGCGTTTCAGTGAATTTATCATAACAAAATCTATATCGGGAACGTAGACAAATTGGGTATTGATTTTACATATCAGATTTTTATTACTAATTATTGGATATTATATAAAGTTTCATAAAAATTTATCACAATCATCTTAAAAATTATACGATCTTTCTGAATCTTTTTTTAACACTTTTTGGGTTTATTTTAATTTTTGCTTTAGACAAACTGGTCCAGTGACTTCATAAAGTTATTAAACTTTAATAATTCCATCTTGTAGATTAGATTGGAAGATTGGACAAAAGTTATGATTGGATGTATTTATACTTATGTACGTGTTACTTAAAATGTTTATTAAATGAATAGGAAACTGCACCTAAACATAGTTTAAGTCTACTTCAACGATGATGGGCTGATGTTCCCATACAAATATAAAATATTTTCATTACGTAATTTCTGTTGTTGCTCCCTGATACTAGAGAAAATTTAATGTACAAATTACTTCGGCCTTTGGACAAGGAAAAAATTTAAAGTAACTTGTACCGGATATGTTTAAATTTGTCGTTGTCTTTTAAAGTCTGTTCATATCAGTATAGGACCTTCACACGCGGCGAGCTCTTGTTTGTTTTGCAGGGTACTAAATTATTCAAAACCTTTCAGATAACGTTAAGTAATATTAATATATTTCCGAGAGAAACTTCGCTATTTATAGTATAAAAGTTGTTCTATTCTTTGTATTAGTGGTACATTTTTCTGGTGCCTTGTACGTAAATACAAACATATAAATAACGTTGTTTGTGAAATAAAAGCAACAGCTCATTAATTCATATTAATCAACGATTCTTATTAAAAAAAAAAAAAACTAATAAAATTAGCAATAAAGAAAAATAACTACGAGAAAACGGTTTTAAGTATTTTATATCGCTAATATTTGATACTTGGAAATAGACTATTAAAATAAAAATGTATATTTTCATGAATAACTCTGCACCAAATTGTGCTGCCATAAATCAATTTCCATATCGATCAACCAATTTTCATAGCTATTGTTTGTGGGGAATAAATGAGCATTTATAGACTTGCAGATATAAAATAAACATACACTCACAAGAAAACGTCCTCAGGATATCAGTTTGTTCATAAATGTCATCAACAACTATTAAGGTTGCGAGAACAGTCTGTACTATAACCGAAATTAAGTGATCTACTTAACTCTGATGTCATAATTTCCAGTGTTATGATTTAATATAAAAAGCATGACAATAGGTACATAACATAATTACACAATGATAGTAGGGAGATAGGGTAGATAGGTAGTATTTATAATAGACGTATTATTTTTAACAATACACTTTTAAATTGATACATTTTGCCAAAATAGGCAGTAAATTTAAACGAAATATTTTAGAAACGTTTTTAAAAATCTGTGACAAATAACCCGAGGGTAAATTAGTTGTTACCATAGAATATATTTTAGTATTATATATAAAAAAAAAACCATTCTGCCTAACAAAACCATTGGCTTAACGACCAAAAGTTTTTGCTAATAATAAAGTTTCTTATACTATTTTATAGAAACAGACTTCCATAGTGATATTACTCACCAAGTTAACGAACTCATCAGACGGATTAAGAAGGTTAAAAAAATCTTGGCTCTGAAATTAGTATCTACTATAACTATTGAAAAAAAGTGCTAATTATAACTAAAGACTTACAGTACTTTTATGAGAAATAATTATTGTTATTTATTATATTAAAAACTTTCTTGTAGTTTCCCAATATTTACCATAGTTTTAATTATACATTTTTAATACCTGGATAAACTTCTTCATATTCGTATTCCTATATATAAAATATTATATCATAATCCATAAAACTAATATATGTACATCAAGTTTCTATGGGATGGCAATAATTACGAAAAGTTTACATAAAAAAGGTGTTTAAATAATTAATGAGAAATTGCTGTGCTACAAAAGAACCATTGTGTTGATGATGAATATATCATTTCGGTTATCATATAACTACAAAGTAATTTGTATATAATTAAATATTAACTTTCAACAATATCTTCTAACTTTTTACGTATACGGTATTAAGAAAAAGCTTTGAATATGCAAATATACTTATTTTGAAGAGTGGCTATAAAGTGAATATTAATTGCTGGAGAGGCACGGTAATTGAGATTGGCCTTCACTAATAGGTCGAGAAGGTAGAAACGTTGACAAACATGCGTCTCTGTTCTCGTGACACATACGTCATCTGCGACAGTTATTACTAAACACATAGATAGCTCCATGGTAACATTCGCCGATTTGATATATGTAGCTATTATAGAAGTAGTAAAACCGTAACAAACTATAATATTTTTATTATATTTAATAATATACCTTAAGACATTTAATCTCCGAAACAAACTCTGGACAAATATATAAAATTGAAGAGTCGGTAATACCAAATTAAAAATCTTACTTAACTCCCGATTTTACTAAAACACAATTTTTAAGGATTTTTGTTGTCTGTCTGTTTAATCCGGGTAATCATCGGAACGGTTAGATTGATTTTGATGAGACTTTCACTGTCTGATAGCTATACATGTGAGGACGATTGCAAAAATAATATAAATGTTCGTGCATCCGAAATGTCATTAAATTAAAATATATTATTCACTAAACAGAAATGTTAATGGAACTTACGATGAGGTTTTAAAACAAGGTGTGATTAAGCGATTGTGGTATACTGTAGCGGTTTCCTCTACTCTAATATGGATAAGGTAAAAACTTCCAAGTTTCCGCAATACGACGGAATAATCCCAGTGGGAGGAAATAGAGACATCCGTTGGTCATCATTGCATATGGAGATCGAGCACATCCTAATGAGTGCAAGGACGTACCGTGTCAGAACACCGGAACAACGCTCCATCGTGATAATTTTTAAGAAAAATCGTTTCTTCACAGTTGTTGTCGAAAACGTTTACTTTCAAGGCGATCTCAGTTAGTTCTGTAGGCGGTAGGTGGCGCTATTCACATCGTTAAGAAACAGATTAGATTATGTTTAAATAGGTGTTACAGAAATTTTAATTATTTTTCAGAAATAAATAATGTTATACAGTATTCATAATTTTCGAAAAAAGATTTCTAGACAATAAACTGTATAAATACGACAAAACATCACCGCGAACGTATTAATTTGATATTAATAAGCTAGTTAATTACACTATTCAACGGAAGATGGCTCTGTATTTTTGGTTTATTTAACGATGTGGCCAATTAAAACGACGTTTTTTATTATTATTTTGGTTAAAATGTAAACAAATTATTATCGTTTTCTCTATGTAATACAAAAAAAAACATTGTTTTCATATAGACTTTTTATTATATAACGGAGAAATGTGATGATTAACACATTCGCCTGATGTTACAGCAGACCGAATGACTGATAGAGATCATCGTATCCTAGGCTCGCAGACCTGGAATCCTCGGCCTAAAAAATTTATTCATGCCTTTATTTATTATTTTTATACATTTAATTCTATAATAGTCATCAACATGTAATATTTCCACATTTAATTTAAGAATATACCAGTGGTGAACCTTTTAAAACTTAATTAATATTTTTTTATAAAATGCTGCATGGATTTTCTTACAAGTGGAATAAAATAAATAATTGCTTTTTCAAGGTACTGCTTTATGGAGACACATCAAAACACAAAATACACGACCTAGAAATTTTTACATTATGACACCACATTTCTACAAAATTGAAATAAATAGTATGGAAATGAAATCGTTGAAAATAAAAGCAAATGGAATATCGTGACAAATAGAGTCATAATGAATACGGAGCCGACGTACGAGATGCATTTGCGAAAAGACGATGGCGAAAAAGGTGCTGAAAATAAAATAGCAACTGAAAAGATATTTTACAAACCGGGGGTTACAGGAGATGAAACTGATGAGACAAGTGTATTTGAGAGTTCTATGGTGGAGTCACCAATGCTGGAACGTGGATATGGTAGCAACATTCTAAAGCCACCACAAATTTATCCTACGAGTAGTCTGCACCGGATTCCAACTTATAGCAGTTCAATTGGACAGAGCACTATATACCGCCAAGATACATGCAGGTAATATTTTCATGATTATTTCCTTAAATATGCTACGATTGTACTACATAAAACTAAACTTTTTGAAAAGCAAAGAAATAGATATTCTTACATTTTGTTTTATCGGACTGTTATATCCTGGTTTTATATTTATAAGTTACCCTTTAATTTGTGTTCATATAACTAATATCAGCATGTTTTTTTGTTTACCGATAAGATTTCGTTTAGGGACCATTTGTCAGTAATTCCGGTTAGATTTCTTTAAAAACGTCTGTACTTGACATACAGTACTCAACAATTGCTTGTGACTCACAATCCTTGAAGGACCGATATCTAATCAGCAGAACATAGATAGTGGTCTACTTATCAAAATAGTTTACTGAAGTTTAAATAATTCGCAATAGTGGTTTCATGTGGGTAATAAATGCACTTACACGTTGTCTCGAAAATTGAGGTTAATAGTGTCATATTTTTCGGCATTGAAAATATTTTGTGTGCTGTTTTAAAAGAGAACAAAAGTTCTTGAAAAGTGTCTAAAAATGCGTCGCAGGCGCAAATAGTGATGATAAGGAAGACATTATCTTATTTACAAAGTTTGTTCTAGTTTTGTTTGAAATAATCATCAGTGTGACAAGGTATTTGGTTTCAAAAGGATTCTTAGTATTAGGCGAACAACAATAATGCACTGTTAAAGTTGTTTTGGTAATCACAAAAATTCTCTTTTAAAAGTATTTTCATTGGCCGGTTCTAGTGAACTTGTCTTTTTTGATATCTTAATGTACTAGCATTTAACGCTAAGAATAAATTGAAAGGGAATTATTTGTTCTTAATATACAAATACTTCTTCGTACACCAAATCATCTTTTGTGAATTTTCATAGAAGGTCTTGTGTCTTAAGGCCCCGAGTATAATGTGGTGCAGCGTAGATCGTCCTAACTAACTCCACATTGTTATTGGGCAGGCGTATCACTTACTCAGATGGACGTCTCTCTTGTTAAAAAAATAAATCAAGTTTACGTCGTCGGGCTCTTTATTAATTTATATTATCTTTATTAATATAAAAACTAAATCATAATTTGTGGAATAAGGGAATAGTCAAATATCAAACAGTCAATGCAATTACAAGGGGTTTTATAACAGTATGATTACCGCTTGTATATCTTAGATAACATGTAACAATGATATTATTTATAATCTTTTATTTTTTAGTGTTTATGTAAAAAATTCTTAACGTATGAGATTATCTTGACTCTTACCTTTTTTATGCTTCTTATCATTCAAATATAATAAACGAGCAATGCAATAACAATTACTAAGAGTTAGTGCATATTGTCATGATATTTATTCAATAATCATATGTATTTTGGAACCGTCGTTTTTTTTCGAAGAAGCGACGAGGCTAGCATAACGTTCAACCGATGAAAACGTCTGCTAATAACAATGTGACGCTAATTAGGATGATGTACATTGCACTATATTGTGCTCGTCGCCTTGAGGCATAGGATGTTAAGCCCAAGGAGATAAAGACTCCAGCAATTTCAATAGCTACAACGCCGTTTAAAGCGGAACATAGTAATTTTTACGCTTAGAAGGACTCCAGCAACAGAGACCTACGACCACCAAAACAGACGCAGACACAAAGCGAAAGGTTAGCTAACAAATAATTGACAGACATGAATAAGTTTTATTCACTTAAACGTTCTTCATTATATTATGAATAATTTGCATTAAGTTATTACAAAATAACCAATAGTAATTCTTTTTGGGGCCGTGTTTATTAAATTGACTTAAGGTAAGTTAAGTTATGAAGGTAGTAAATAAATTGCAGTAAAGTTTTGTGTTTTACAAGTGTCTTAATAAAATCTACCTATATTGGTGATCTTTGCTATTGCTATTGTGAAAACGAATTGCATATTCAGTATTTGGTTATGACAAGTTTTTTACTAAACAATCTAAACAAATTTGAGGTATTTAGTAATTGAAGAAAGAATAATTTTTATTCTTACTTCTGTAGCAGAAAGAATAATAGATTATGTTTTTTTATAATTTAACGTCACAGATTCAAGCTTCGCAAATATATTGTAGATACTCCCTAGACTACAGGTTAACGCTTTAATCTGCTAGAATCCATGAAAATCTCTAAACAACTGATACGCGTATAGATAATAGTGATTAATCACATCTTAACACCTTTCCACTCCTCAAACGAACATGTCTCCTCAGATAAGCGTAATTCGACCGCAATTTAGCGCAAATTAACGTTATAATTTTAATTACGGCATATATGTTATAAAAAGTAATTAGAAGAATTATGTAATATAAATAATAGTTCTATTTTCGTTTCGCTGTTGTATAACGAAACCATTTAAAAGCGTGGTTTTAAACAGTTAATTGTTGTTCAGTGAAGCTCCGGCACAGGTTATATTTACATTTATTTTTATTAGAGAATATTGATTTATTTTTGTATTTCTTAAGTAATACAGCGTTTTGGATAACTGTATAAAAGTGTGAGCAGAGCATAATAAACTAATTTGTTTTTTCTATCGCGTACACAAAATTTAAACGTTATGATTTGATTTTAAATATGTGAGAGGTTATATTCACTTATTCTCATTCATATTGTAAAAGAGTGTGTTAACTTATGCAGCTACTCTGACCGGTCGCAAATACACCATTGTCGTTTATAATTGAACTCATTTTTAGTCTTTGTCTAGTCTGTAGTTACGTTCAATGACGATTCCAGCACGTGTCCCCTGTCGATCTTCATAGTCTTTTTTAGGATCACCGTATTTATGATATGCATTCCAGGACAATGTTGTTCCAATATTTGATTAGCTTAATTTATTAAATTACATTTTTAATATTTGCTTTAAGTCTTTTGTCTTTTGTTTACAATAGTTTCTCTTTGAATGTTAAAAACAACTTATTCTTCGTTAACGATATTTTATTAAAACCTTTGAATTTTAAATTAATTTTCAATTGTATAAATATTGCTTGACGATTTATGTATCTAACACACACTTGCTTTGTATTTTTATAGTATACCCGTATTCATCGCAATTTCGTATCCCCATTACTGTTCAATGAAAAAGGCCTAGAACATAGGAACGATTAGATAAAACTTGTTCCACTTGTTTTTTTATTTATCGATATTATGTAACTTCTAGGACTACTTGTTCTTTATTTTTATACATATCGGCAGAAATAGAAGCAGTAACAAGCCAACGTATGTTCATTTTATTTCAATAGATTTATGACATACAAATTACAGTCAAGAAAATTGTTTTATTTTATATTTTTTCATTTATCGTAGCGTCATCGCACAATTATGAAAAGTAAATAATATGAAAAAAAAATCACCTATTCTTCAAGAAAATTTTGTTTTCCACTGATTAGTTTTCTAGATTTTCTATTGTATTCCAAAACAATCTAAATTATTTTATCCATACAGACGTAACAACAGTATAATAGCGCTATTTTCGGTATTGGTGGGAAACCAGTAACACCATCACCATTAGTGATTGTCGTCATAGCATTAAAGGGCTCGGGAACTCCCGGTTTTCTGCGTACAGATAGTTCCATCAGTGTGGTAGACCTAACTTTATGTCCTTTAGTCCTAGATATAACGACGAAGCTTTATACGCAAAGTGAATGCACGAACGTCATTCTTTATAACTCGCGGGGCCAATAATTAGAGTTGTCAGTGATTTTATGTTCACCACTTTGTATATTTGCTTATTATAGTAGTTT
This sequence comes from Byasa hedistus, assembly GCA_029286795.1. Taxonomy (NCBI): domain Eukaryota; kingdom Metazoa; phylum Arthropoda; class Insecta; order Lepidoptera; family Papilionidae; genus Byasa; species Byasa hedistus. The sequence goes on from JAGSMW010000001.1 coordinate 6,002,174, forward strand.
TATTAATCATGCAATTATATTTAACAGCTACAATAAATTAACATGTAATAAATTTTAACATGACTTCAGTCGGATTCACTTTCAATTCAATATTATTGAAGTGTATTTCTTTAGTCATAAATATGTAACATGTTTTGTCATCTTATAATCTGTAACATAACTATGTATAATTCAAACAAGGTCCTAGATGAGGTGCTGATTTAAGTTTCACGACACTGAAACGTCGTCATATTTACCGTCCTATAATAAATAATAAATCGTGATTGACATGTAGGCGGGGCAAGGATTTAATGAAAAGTGGAAATCTTGTAGATATTTGTAAACAAATATATTATTAAGGATTCGCAAATCGTGATACATCATTTTAAAAATATTTTGACGCTATTAAACTATCACGAAGAACTATTTAAAACGTTTCAATCACAAATCAATAATTTAAAGAAAATAATATATATATAAATATTTAATATTTTTGATAGTCGTCAACAAAAAAGTTTATGTACTTGCTATTTTTGAGGAGTATATTATTAGGGAAATCGTACAATATTACAGTGGTGTGTTAAATGGTTTTCTAACGGCTTGCTGTTTCTTATACATATAGAATGATATAACTATTGAAATTTAAGCATAAAAAAATCTTCCAGGTGTATATAGTTATGACCTTCAATTTTAAATTGTTCGAGAACCACAAATTAGTATAGCAAAAGATGCGTATTAACAACCCAATTTGCACACTGTCAAATTAGCTATTTAATGAAATGGTTGGGGTGGGCAGCCATTTTAGGTTTAATAGAGTATGTTCAAGTTCTTCAAGGTAAAAAGACATGCTTGTTAACATATGAAAACAATTTTATTTGCAATAAACTTGATAAATTTATAACGAAATTGCTGTTCTAAACTGAAAAAGCCAGTAAAGCATTTCATGTAACTTGTCAAAACTATTTCATCAAAACTAGCGTATTATATTAGCATAATATGTATTATGTATCGATCCACTTTAAATATTAAAGGGTCACCAAGCTTCTCTTATGTGGTAATAACGGAATGACATCTTTTATATAATGTTCTTAGATAACAATAAGTAATTGTTTAACCTTACCTGTTTAAAGTACACAATTAGTTAAGACTTTCAATTGTGGGTAATGGCAAAATTATTGTATTTCATATAAATATCTACAATTTAGAGTTAGGCATACCAGTTTTCGTTATACTCGTACGTCTTCATGTAAAAGTTAATGAAATTAAAAAGTAAAAGAAACGAATGCAAATTTCCTTTCGCTTCTAATAAGTATTATGATGATATTGTAATATTCAAAATTTAGGGAAACGTAATTCCATCCGGAGTTTACTCATGCATTCATAGTTTTGTGCGATATGTATAAGATACCATTCACTTCAAATAAACATAATTATAGTACGTTTTTTTAATGAATTAATAATTGGCTAACGTGTCAACTATTTTGTTACGGTCATACGTCTCTAGCGTGGGCGATGAGTGTAAATGCGCACCCTGTAGGTGCCGTCGTAGAGATAGTCACTAACTGAAAACAGATTTTCCGTGGCGAGCTGATAATTTTTCATTATAGAATCCCGTGATACAATTATAAAGTGTTTAGCGCGCCATTGCGCGGAGACGGGCAGTCGTGATCGGTACATTATCGCGGGCGATGCTTCAGGAGATACGCGAACACCGAGGAATGCAGGCGCAGATGTCTCGCTGCGACTGAGCCGCGCACACGACGCCGCCGCATCCGCTGACATGCGCACCGACCCGGAGTCGCCCCCCTGTCGCGAAGAGACACACCTTCTGCCAGACGAATGGCTCAAAGTGAAGACAGTGCCGGGCAACGGGAATCTTTCCCCTGGCGTTTATTACCCAACGGTCAGCAAGAGGTTCGTCGACGTGCGCCACCCTGTGCCGTCTCCGACCGAATCCACCCCGTACTGTTTCGCTTTTGTCCAAACGTTCGCTTTCCTTACATTTCATGTTTCATCCGGTGTTATTGCCATTGAAAATCGTATATTTCTTTAAGCTCATTAACAATATTAACGTGAGCGAAGGTTACGACGTAGCCAGTAGTGATCACACGAGTGTGACTTGTTCACACGTATAATAAGGCTCTTAGTACATGTATTATATAATGGAAGTCATTGAGCTGAAACGGCACTAAAAATATATTTCCGTGTTTGTTTACAGGAGTCGCTCTCATAGGCACGGCGTTTCTAGAAGAACAAGGCGTCGAGCTATACTCAAAAATGGCGAGTGCAATATACTCAAGTCCCGGATCTCGCAGCGCCGGCTACGATTTCTGCAAGACATGTTCACTACGCTTGTCGACGCACAATGGAGGTGGACTCTGCTTGTCTTCACACTCTCCTTTATATTATCTTGGCTCGGCTTTGCTCTCATCTGGTGGTTGATCGCTTTCACCCATGGAGACCTTGAAATAGACCATTTACCGCCCATGCAAGAATCTTCAAATTGGAAGCCGTGCGTCTTTAACATCTACGACTTCACTTCATGCTTTTTGTTTAGTATAGAAACACAGCATACCATTGGATATGGATCACGAACAACGACAGAAGAGTGTCCCGAAGCAATATTTATAATGTGTTTACAAAGCATTGTCGGTGTAATGATCCAAGCGTTCATGGTTGGTATCGTATTCGCTAAGATGACGAGGCCCAAACACAGAACGCAGACTCTTCTTTTTTCGAAGTACGCAGTGGTGTGTCAGCGTGACGGTGAGCTATGTTTAATGTTTCGCGTCGGAGACTTGCGGAAGTCGCATATTATAGGAGCTAGTGTGAGAGCTCAATTAATACGATCCAGGACAACGAAGGAAGGCGAACTGCTATCTCACTACCAGACTGAATTGGAGCTGAATGCCGACGGATGCGACAGCAATCTGTTCTTTATTTGGCCCATCACAATGGTGCATAGAATAAACGCCGAAAGCCCGTTCTACGGAGTCTCGGCGGCGGATGTGCTACAGGAGAGGTTTGAGATAGTAGTCATTTTAGAGGGAACAATTGAATCAACTGGGCAAACCACGCAAGCGCGTTCTAGTTACACGACCAGTGAAATCATGTGGGGCCATAGGTTCGTGCCCTTAGTGACTTACAACCGCGAGCGACAGGGGTACGAAGTCGATTACTCTAAATTCGACGAAACTACGCAAGTCGACACTCCGCTTTGTTCCGCCAAGGAGTTGGATGAGTTCTATGGTAATCAGCCCGATCGGAGATCTATCGGTAAGTTTTTTATTTCCACTATTTTTGATAGAAGTAAAATATATGGAGGAGACAAAACATTATAAATTAAAAAACAAGGAGTCGATAAGAATCCAATAATTTAAAGACTTAATGAATTCGCAGCAAGAATATGCCGTCAGTACTAAATTTCGATAACAAAAGTTCCTTTCAGACTAGGTCTTAGTAATATCGATGTTATGCAAGCAATTTCTAACTGTTTTAGTTCATTTTGTTGTATAATTAATGCACATATACGTAATTCTGAGTATATATGATAGCTTGTCTTTAATATTTGTATATCATGCGTTTCCGCAGCTTGCCATATTGAATTATCTGCAATATTGTTTATCTAGGGTCAATAAACGTCTTATGTTTGTGTCTGTACTAGATAATTCTTAATTTATTGTCTATGACATTATAGAGTTGGATCACTTGTACCTTGTTTATTATAATTTTTTATGAGGTCTTTCCCTTTTTACATACATTGGTAGCATCTATCGACCGTTATATAGAATGTCAATGCATCATAAACTTCTCTTTGTTATTGCTGTTTTGCGGATTAGAATAGCAATTGCTACCATTGGTACTAAGTTATCTAAATCAATGCAGGTTGGAACAATATGTTATTATTCATAACTTGTGTGCATTATTTACATTATGGCTTATGAAGCGTGACATAAACACCTGCCTGCTTGTACTTTTATGTGCTTGTTGTGTCTACTTGTTTCGCTACTTCTTATTCTATTTATTAAGTGGCAATCATTGAAAAGGTTAAAGAATTGTTAACGTATTTTATCATTGGATAAAATCAGAAATTTCTATTAATACTGCCAGTAATTATCCGCCTGAATTCTAGTCAATCCGAATGGTCATTTTAGGTTCCTTCTTTTATTAAAATTTGGTACAAACTTGGCTTCGGACATCTATTGCCCTTATTACTGCAGTTACTATGAAATAGGATATAGAATTATGTAGTGTAGAATGCTCGTTTATTACACTATGTCGTATAAAAATTGATAAGAATTTTTTGTGGGGCGCTAGATAACTCTTCGAGATAGATTTTGAAATGATTAATACAGCTTTGTTGTCCAAAATGTTATTTTAAGATTGCATTAATTTTTCTTACACATTTATTATTATGAAAAGTAATACATCAATAAAGGTCGAGTTTACAAAGCATTACTTTAATTTTACCTTACAACCACTCGCCAGAGATTTGCAAAGTTGTACAGTGCAAATTTTGCTGTATTTATTTCTAAAAGGAGACAAAATTAATAGAAGGTTGTACAAGCAAAATCTATGCATTATAGGGTCCTTCATATTTGCAGTCTGTGGTTTTTTTGTAAATGTTTTTACGGTTATGGATATGAGTATATTTGAGCCTCACTTCAGTCAGTGTGTTCTGGATGGTGTTTCTATAGGTATTAAGTTACATTACGAAACAGTTTAATCGAACATTAGGGTTAAAATGCTAGAAACCGGCCTTTTGTTGTTGTAATATATTAAAACGGACCAGTAACTTATTTTGTAGGGTTTTTACTTATAATAAGAATTGTAGAGGTATAATCTAATTTGCCCAAACACACATTCTAAAAGCTGATCTATGTCTGGCTTTATCCGGATAACTGGTTACCCTGGTTACACTACCGTAGTGTCAAACAGTTAGCCACTCTTCAAATTTATGGCTACAATCTTTTATTTACACGGTAAACAAAAATCAAATAAATTTCATGAATTCCTGTATATTGCAGTGAAATAAAATAATTTGTTAATTAAGGTCATACAGAAGAGTTAAAAATTTGGGTCAGAATTTTTTTTTTATATGCTTATTTAATTTTGAGACAGACAGTTCCTTTTCCGTTAATAAAATAACAGGATGTGCAATTTTGTCAATTTAGATAAGCAACAAAACTGTTTGTATCTATCCCCCTTTTTGATACAGGATATACATCTTATTTCTCATTTGCTCTGCGAACAATCGACAAAACTAAATGGCCAATTTGTTACGGCCATACACCCGAATGGACAAGTATGTTGACAATTGTTTTAGTACTTATTTAAATTGCTGTAAAGATAATTATAACGACAGCTTGAGTCGTTTACTCTGAATAGTCATATTCATCTTAATAATAGTATAGACGTAAACATATTCTCTGTGTAGTGTTTTACACTTTAACAGCATTATTGCAAAAACATTAATTCAATTTTATGTTAAAATTTTATTTAAATTTAACCTTATTTTTAGTTGATGAGAAGGTTTTACGTTATAAAATATTCTAAGAATATAAATAAGAATAAAGTTAAATGTATTAATAATAGTTTTAACACAGAGTAAATTTTTCTTATGTATATTGTACAGTCTATGTAATCCAAATGTTTGCATTTCCTGTTGGCTACAACTGTCTACATTATTATCATGATGAAGTTAGTCACTACACAAGACGGTCCGTCGGTATCTGAAATATAATTTAAATTCAAATATCGGAAAATTACTGGCATTTCTCTTATCTATAACATTTTATCAAACCGTACGAAAATTTTGGTTTTTTGGAATTAGATTATAAAAGTACATAACACGTTCTCATCTTATGGGGGTGTAAATGATAGTTAAATACTACATAAAATTTTGAAGAAATTGATTATCTGTATGCGATTTTTTATTTGTCTTGTTTTTAATGTAAATTGTATTTCGCTTTACGTGTTTTGTTAATTTGTCGAGCCTCCTTTTTATGTGCTTATGTGATTTGTTTTGATTTTATGTTTGTGCTGTCTCGCAGAGAGCGGTGAGCATTTGGTGCTGAAGATGCCTGAGCGTACGACAACGGAACCCAAAGCGGAACAGAAGGACGGCGATTTCACTGTCACTCTGTAAAAGCGCGGATACTTCTCGTAAAATAAATACTTTTCTTTTTTAATTATAACTACGTAAAATGTTTCGTTAATTTTCAACTATCAAGCAATATACACAAAAAAAAATTAATTAACAGTGTTTTCGACATATTTCTATTATATTCACGTATGGAAACTGCATCTGTAATATCAAAAATGGAGTTACCAATGCTAATATGCATAGATTTAAGTGTTTAATATATTTACAATATTATCTCAGTTTTTACTACTAGTCATTTAATATATTTATTGAGAATCTGTAATCTCAGTGATAACAAGGTTAACCTAAAAGGTTGTGCAAATAATTCTAAATAAATAAAACAATGTCAGACGTTTAAAATATTTATTTTTATTATAAGAAATGAAGCTTGATAAAGAATGTAATGTTAATTATTATAAGTACAAAATAAACGTATATAGGTCAACTTTTAATAGGATTTCAGTGTATAACCTTCCCTATTTACCTTATATAAGAAATAAATTGTTATGCCGTTATATGTATATATTGAATGATAATTTATGTTTCAACGTTCCACGTCTTTAATTTACAGCTCCTTTCACTTTAAGATGAATAAAAAGTAAAATAAGTTTTTCTTTAAAACACTAGAGTAAAATGAAAGAAGCGTAAGAAGCTTAGCATGTATTTTTTATCTTTACCCATTGGTTTTTCTTTAACATTACCTATATTCCTTTATTTTATCATACATTATAAATATTACACATATGAGCCAAAGTACAATACTTAGAAAAAAATTCTGGGTTATATGTGCAGGGCACTTATGTATTTTAACGTGACAACGTCTATTAATTATATCACAAAAAATTTTGATAATAAATTTTATTATTCTTGTTTGACATGTTTATCGGGTTACAAATGAAGTTATACTAACTCTCAATTATATTTGTTAGGGATTTTATTTCTAATTATTATTGAGCAATAGAATACATCTTTTACTTTCAACCAATTCGGGCAAACGCATACCGACTTAGCGGTCGGCGTAAGCCACGCCCACTTATGTGCGGGACATTTCTCAGCACGCGCGTCCTATCTTATACCAATTTAATAGACGTTGTCACGTCAAAAAAAGGTTAACTAACGTAATAAAAATTGACAATAGTTCATGTATAAATAATATACGAAAAAAAGAGAAATTTTTCCGTTTATTCTGTTTGAAACAAAAATCTTTTTAATACTTTTTACTGTGCAAATTTGTTATTTTCACGTCTGTGTTTACATATATCAAAGAATAAAAAGGTTGCGCTATTAGAACAGACATAGTAACTTCACTAGAGTTTTTCAAAAACTGACTACAAAATTTCATTATTTTAGTTTTTAATTAAATGTATTAATTAATTGGAGAACCAACTGAATGGTAGCTGGATATAAGTAAATGATAATATGAATGTGTTCGGTAATGGCAAGCATTTAAAAAAATGCTAAAGTATTAATAATAGGAGTTTTGTAGACAGTTTTTAAATGTTGCCTATGTGCTTTTCTGTCTTGTTTGTACATATAATTGTTACAAAGAATATATCTATAACTTCAAGTCAAATGTTAAGATTTTAGAACTTTTTATTTAAAAGTATGTTCTGTGGTCTGTGCCATTGCATTTAAAAGATGTAAACTATTACACTATTGGTGTTAAATACAATAGCGAAATTCTTTTGGCATTAACTTTTTAACAAAACCTCGTTACATTTTCAGTTTATCCCATCGAAACGGCATTGCCACGCGAGGTCATCTACAATAACGGGCAGAGGATTCCAGAATCGCCTTTAATCAACATTGCAGATAGACTTGTTGTTGATGCTATCCGAAGAGCGAGTCTCACAAACCGTCCTTCTGTTGTAAAATACCCACCGGATTATTTTGATAGTCACGTAGACCAATCTTCATCCTCGAGTGAAGAAGAAAATGTAAAAAAGAAGCAAAATTCGAGAAAAAGCAGCGGAAAACCTGTCTAAAATTTTTGCGTTAGAAACATTTTGATACAAATCTGTTAACAGCGCCACCTGTTGGTGAGAAGCATTAAAGAAAAAATATTCTATGAAGAGAAAATAACGGTTATTGAGAAATTTCTTAATTATTATAAGTTCTTAAAGTATTACAACTCCCTACTACTTTATTACAATAATTAACTGTTTTGTTATTAATTATTATATACCTTCGTATGATCTTCAATGTTATTCTGTTTACTTATAGAAAATTTTATTACTTTACTACTTGTATGAATAAAAATAAAACAACTAAATTGATTATAAATACTTCATTTATTAATATTTTTCTAATATAACAGGAAAATACAAAGCTTCAGTGGACTAAGCGCAGCGCCCGCGCCGCTACAGGTATTCTTATATTGAGACAACAAAATAGTTGGAAACTTTCTAAGTGCAGTCATTATTAAAAAAACACCGCACATCAGTAAAACATATTTATTAACATGTTATATAATTTCGCAGTACCTATAATAACAAAGCATTAGTACAACTAACACTTATTTTTTTATAATATATTAGTGAAAACTACCAAAATGTATCTAATAATAAAATATGTTTTCGTAACAAGCGTACGTATCAGCAACTATGATGATAAGTTTATGTTTATACGATTGTATGTAGATTGTAATTGAAAAATTGCAATTTGTAAAACAGTAGTAATTTATAGGCACATTAGTATCAAACACGTAATTCTGCATATTTGTGTGTAGCGAAACAGATTATTTGGATTTCATCCAGAAGGTACGAAATTTGATTTCGATCTATTAAAAAACAAAATTTTCCATCGCCTGGTTTCACCACCGATAGAAAGCGGAAACTCTTACGTTAACAGTTTGTTACCTTACATACAAATTGTGGGAACATATCAGTTTCGTCTGAATATTTGTTGCTATTGATGTGCACTGAGCAGATTGTTAAATTATTTAACATCACATTTTTATTTCAAATATACAATAATACATTATTAAGTGAAAGTAGTAAATAAAAAGTTCGTGAAACAATTGTGGAAACGAGCCTTCATTATATCTCTCAAAGCGAAAATCACAGTGTGGTAGTATAGTTTACCATCAGGTGAATGTCCGCTCGTCCCGTCCATATATTATATACATACTTTTAAGCAACTGTAACTTAAAATATTCATAATGTGCGTCCAAAGAGGATATAAATAACGAAATATTCCCGACCGTTCGTATTTTCCTATTTTTAAATAAATACTTGGGCTAACCACTTAAATCATCGTCATCATCAGTCGAGAGAAGTCCCCTGATCGGTGTAGGGCTCCCTCAAATATCTTCACACTTATCGGCGCCGCACTACCCACATCCAGCGATTTCCCGCGACCTTCACCAAATCGTCGGTCTACCTTGTGGAACGTACTCCAGCACTACTTGGATCTTGCCACGTATAGTTTTTAAACATTGCAGCAAATTGTTTAAACGACACAGCACGAAAAAGGAAGCGAAGTTTATCTATAAACTAGTCACATGGATACACTTCTATTTGGTCACAAGCGTCTAAGTAACATTTTAACAATACTTCAAAATAGCAGTCTAAAGCACATACCGCGTACATGCTGGAAGCCCCTAATTTAAGTAGAAAGTAAGTTTGTTTTCGTTGTGACAGTTACATAGAAATAAAAATATTTGTTTCTACATGAATGTAATAAGTTTTCTCATTAAAAATTCAAGTAATTGAAAACACAGACTTGCGTCGATCTTCATGTTGCTTAAATTTAATCAGATTTTCAAAAAGATTAAAATACGTTCTGAATAATTTACATATTATATGTAACTGTGCGGTTTAAGTATGTTTGTAATTTTTTAATATAGCAACAATACACTATCTAATTTCTTTTTCATCACAATTTAATAGCTTTATTCTTTTATTTGATCTATTTAACTATTATATAGCAGCACTAAATAGGAACGTGAAGCATCGTAGTCTTTTAAACGATATCTTTTGGTACACAATTTAAGTAGGTAACAATGATAATTATAAAATACATTTTATAAAAATTAAATCGTACTTTTTAGTAATTCACTAAAAACATACAATATAAGCGTAAATAGTTTTGCTATAATGTACTATACATGTATAAGTGTTACATATGTACGTTACCACTTATTTGGAAGTGGTTTATTGGCCCATTGTGTTTGATATTCAAATGTCATAGAAGTGTCCATGATCATATTTATCACTATATAATCATTGTCTAAATTATATTTTTTTTTTACGATCAGAGTTTACACAACATCTTCATTTGTGTTTGTATATACATAAAACTCGTAAGTGTTCACTAGCATATATAAATTATTTGAATTTTCACATTATTGTAGTCCTCAGATATTTGTGAATAGATTGAAATATTGTTATTATGTGTGTAAGCAACTACAAATAGTTTTCAAAGTATATTATATTGTGAATGTAATGTTTACGGTGACTGTTGTCCGCTAACCTAATTGTCTGGTTGAAAACGTACGCGGTTCCCTCACACTGGTTCCTGTTCCGGTGATGTCACGAGAATGGGTATGGGCAGAACTGGTATCTTATCCACTATATGATTCTCGCTCGGCGATCTGTAAAGAAAAAAAAATAACCGTGAAGCTGGCGCAGCACATTTTTATTAATACTTAAAAGACTTAATCTGTTAATCATTATCATTCGCCGATAGACGTGCACTGCTAGGCAGAATGTTAGAGCAATGACTTAATAATTAAAAGTTAATAAAAATTATCGAAATTTTGTAAAATACAATTCCACAAATAATATTTATGCTGTTGATATTTGAACTCACTTTCACATGATATTAAGTGAACCCATCATATACGTGTATGTGATGGGTTCATTGAATAGAAAATGGAACATCATTTTCAGCCAGAACAGAGCAACGTTGTTATGGCGGCAAATTTGACACCTCTCAAACTACAGTATAAGTTGTCCCGAAGTCGAACTTAGGATTTCAATATTTTAAGGCAAGCGGTAAGGTGGTGCGTCACGGAGAAGGCTACAATTGCTAATAACACTGATTCCATTGCGCCATTCTTCTTATAAAGCAAACAAAATTTCCTGATAAATCTCTGATGCTCGAGACCATCTAAATAGGTAGGTGGTAAACAGTAACGTGCAAACTGTGTTCTAGTTTCAAAGGCGCTGTAGCTAGTGAAATTAATGGGATAGCAGAATATACCCGTAACATCTTATGTCTCAAGGTGTCGAACAAAATGCCAAGCTTCTTTAGTATCTAAGTAATATTACATTATTATGGGTGGATGTATCATTTACCACTAGGTGTACATCCTGCACGTCACGACGTTTCGTGCCGAAGAAATGCTTAAAGTGTTAATCGAAAATATTAATTAAATTGGAACAATTTACTAACATTGTTAAGTAAAACGGAAACTGACTTTTTAATTTTCTGTTGTTCCCTGTTCTCGTGCGCGCAGTGCCCGATGCCGTTCGGCGTCAGTCCGTGTGCGCGCTTCATGCTGGCGTGACTGTAACTCCTGTGCATAGTACCATCCCTCGCTTGCGTCCCGTTATCCGTCCCCCTCATTTCCATACTAATCCCCGTCATGGAGTGATTCTTCGGTATCATCTCCAACCCGTTCTCAACGGCTAAATGCGTGTGATTTTTCAATTTCTCATTGACGTGCTGCACAAAGTTGTTCTGCGCCATCAGCCTATTCTCGCGGACCCTGGATTCTGGAATCTTGATCTCTATGTGCTCGTCCAAAGATATTGAATCGACGGAACTCAAGTCCAGTGTGTCGTTTGAGAACGTCTTCGGTATTGTGCCCAACATGCGATCTGAAATTATACGCATATAAAATTATTAATGTCCAATACACGATGGGTTTGGTTCGTCTGCAACAATATGGCGCAGCAATATGTATGATAACACTGCGTCATTTTGTGGTCGTCGCCCATCGACCTAAGATGTTAAGTCTCGTTACCCCTGTATTTTCACAAGCAACAACGCCCTTCAAAGTGGAACAAAGTAATGTTTACACATTACCATTTTCCAATAGAAATACATGTTGTGACCAAGACGGTCTCTGACTACATATACCATTTATTTTCACCATTGGGAGTTAGGTTTCCTTATTCCTGCAGTTGTTTACTCATAATAGACGAGGGTAATTTGCAGTAGAGGTTCTTCTTCTAATCTATCTTTCAAAAGAGAGGAGTAAAAATATATTCAACGCTATTGTATTTAAACATTATAATTATGTATATTGAATTAACTATTGAAATCGTTAAACATTTGGGGAACAATAAGCCGTTTAATTAATAACTAATATTAACGGTAATGGACAATGAATACTTAAATAATTGCTGCAAAAAAAATAGGTTTGTATATATCTCAACCATAATAATCGGAAATACACGGTATGCTCAGTACCAGAATAAATATGTACCTAGCTTCTGAGAAGTGGAGACGGTAGCGCGCAGTTCGTCGAGTTGCTTGGCGGAACACAATGGCGTGTCCACTTCGTAAGTGTTGTTGAACTGCGTGTAATCTACCTACGGGAAAAAAAGCAAAAACGATTGTTAAATAGTTTTTTTGGTGAAAGATTTTCATAGTTATTTTCCTGTTAAATACTTTTACGGCAGGTGCATTACCTAACCAGGCAAGTTTCGCACACAATACACTGGAACTGCCTTGTAATCTCGGAAACGTCTTGAGAGCTTATCTCTCTCGAACGAGGGGATTTTAGGAGGTACAAATCCCACAAAACTTTGACTTCGTCATTTAGTTAATACCGTAATGGATGGGAATCATATAATGGACATCATACCTACTGCAGCAAAAGGGGAACTACTATGACTAAAATGTATAACAAATATCATGACCTTTACCACCACGACCACTATTATAGGAAAACGATAAAAAAGAATCCCTGCTGCTGAAATTTGACAATATTTCTGTTGTGCTTAAAAGTTAAGTATTTCCAACAACTTTTTTATTTTTTAAATTCTCATAATAATTTTTAAGTGTAATTACCAAATTTATGAAGACTTAAAAGGCGTACTGCTCACCGTTTTGTAATTGTCAAGTTTAGTTATGGATGGTTGATATTTAGGACTCGAAATATTTTTATTAAAAAAAAGTGGACCAAGGCTGTTGAGTAAAACATTTAGCGGAATCTAAGATTACAGACATGGTTCTAATGATGAAGTCAATGAGCAAAGTGTGGGTTACATATTTCATATAACCGGTAACAAGTTGGCAATTTGCAATCTCGTATTGGCAATAACGACCTGACAGAGCTCGCTAAATTTCAAATTTAATATTTTAATGTATTCTGACAAAATACCATTCATTTTATTATGAAAACTATAACATAACAAACACATTTTAGGAAAATATTAAAAACGAGGTCCGTCTGTATTCTGCGAACATTTTTCTTAGAATCTTCAATTATAAGTAACCCATATTTTTCTTTTAACTTCTCAAAAGCCACAAGATCTTTTTGGAAATCTGTTAGCTAGGGATCACAGAATAATAAAATAATTTTGTGGCCAGTTGGTATCGATTCACGTCTTCGTATATTCCAAAAGCTTTTTATTACTTAACTTACTTTATTTATGTTTTGTTATTATAATTTGCGTTTATAGTGTTACGAAAAGGACACATAATTTTGTATTTACCAAAAAACTCCGTGATTTTTTGGTAGTATATGTATAGAGCTGTATAAATCGGTCAAATGACATCAGTAGAAAGCATCATCAGAGAATACTTTGTATGCCGCCACGTAAAAATTATTATTCATGTTTGAATGTACAAAAAATTCCGCAAAGTTACGTAATTTTACCTAACATAACTTAAATAAATATGGACATTTCATTAAGTAATAAGGAAAAAGGAACTAATTTCCTCGTAAAAGGGTTAAAACTGTTTGGATGAAATTCACAGAATATCTGTATGTTGAAAAGGTCGATTGCTTTCCTTGTTTGTACCTGTCTTATTTCAGAGTCATCGCTAAGAATAAACTCACGTCACTTTGAAGAATAAGGAAATTTAAAGACTAAAATTACATAAGCCCTCGGTTATGTATGGAGTATTATAATAATAGCTGCTTGTGACTAAGCGCTTGCTTTTGTATTACGGAGGTGCCTAGTTCTATTCTGGAGCCTCGGTGTTGTCAAGTTTAATTAGTGGTAGGTTTTATTTATTGGAAATCAGACGCTATAACAGTTTTCCGGCTGACAACATACAAGAATCAGAGTATTCTGGGCGAGCACACTTCGCCTAGTTCGACCTCATTGTCATATAACACCATGCGAAATTGAGGCCAAGTGTTAGCACATTCGTCGACAAAAATATGTACAATAAATACATTACACGTGTTAACAGTAACAGTGCACTGAACTCACCTCATACTCCCCAGTATCTTTTCTAAACGACACCATGGTTTTAAATCTGTGACCCCATAGAATCTCCGATGGTAAGAAGCTGCTTCGGGCTTGTGTTGTCATTCCAGTAGATTCGATTACACCCTCTGTAAATACATGAAAATTATTTTAATAAAATGACAGGACATCCATTACTAAGCAGCACAGTCTTATGTGATCAATACGTTTCAATATCATTAACATATTTATACAAGGCGATCAGCGTTAATGTTTTTCACCCTAAAGATATTATGTACATATTAATGCATTTTGAACGTATAAATATAAAAAAAATTCACAGCCAACTGTATTCGTTATTAATATTGTCGTATTTACTATAAGTGTGTAATGAACACATGTGACACACGCATAAATAGTTTGGGTATATACATATTATATTCTCAGTTTTAGGGCAAACGACCAAAACTCCGTCGAGTAAGTGCCAAATCGATGTAAATTGAATGAATGCTATCATATTTGTGTTGTAGTTATTACAAAATTATTATTTTACAAATTTAGTCAAAAAAAAATATATTTAGTTATAGTATATATAGTTATAAACAGAAACATGTATAGATAAAAACAGAGTTTTGTAAATTAGTAATGTTAGGATATTGTATTCCTTAACTAGACAAGATGTGTTAACCATGATAATTCAATGATTTGAAAATTTTATTGCGTTAGGTAACTATACCTGATCAAGATATAAATTTTTTATATTTTTTGAAAACTAAATAATTCTAACCAGTAATCAAGCTAGATTTCTCTTTACATCACTTACCTAACATGACGACTATCTCGAATCTCTCTCTGAGCATGTCAGAAGCAGAAAGGTTGTACAACGGGGACTTCTCGTTTATCTTGTGCACAATGGTCATGGGCCAAATGAACATCAGTCTATCCTCTTCACCATCAGCGCCCACTTTCAGTTCTTGTTGGTAGAATGGTAACACTTCTCCTTCTCTGGTGATCTGAAGATTTAAGTATATCTTTATAGAAAATGGTGCTAGTTTAAAAAATATATGTACATAAAAAATAGAGAGACTGTTACCGTATTACCACAACCACAGATGTAAAATGATTTCTATAAACAATAAAATGTCCTGGTTTAAGCGGAAATAAAATAGTTTTATAAGCGTAGCAATCTATGGAACTTTGTGGCAATACAATTTTAATAGGTATAATATATAAAATTATACTTGTTAATTCCTTGATTTCCCGCTAAAAATGTAGGGGAATGTTTACAAATTCAATAATCTTACTTCATTTTTATCAGCGGAATTTTAATAGTCATACACAATTAAAATAATCATGCTCTTAAAAAAATATAATTGATTAGTGCCGGAATGCAGATTGTTGAGCTTGCATTTTACGCAGGAACTCAAGGACAATTGTGATTTTTTTATAAATAAGCGTGAGTAACGATGCAATTAGTTCCAAAAGCAAAGCTAAATAAGCAATATAAAGGTAAAATTAAGAAAAATATTAGTGTGATACTACAACAAAATAAATTGTTGTTAATTATATTTTTTCTTGCTTTGATACATCACACAAAAGCACAATCCGTATTAGTTAGGAAAGCAAATATTGTAAGAAATAGACATGCTTGCTATAAGACTTTTTGCAACTTATCCATAGATGGGTCTTTGCTTAAAAATAAACAGAACGACACCAAACAAAAATAAACTTACACGGCATTCGCACCACGACATAAAAATACTGTTTTAGAAACATATTAGTACCTTTTTCCGAATAATCTGGGCGCGGACATGCGCTTCAAGGATATGCGACTTTCGTATATCTCCCACTCGAAAAAGAAGGCAAAACTCTCCGTCTCTTAAACATATCACCGCGTTCCTTGAGAACAGGAGTGTGGTGTTTCGTTTTTTGGCTCTCGCCAGCTTCGCGAATATTAGACCCACCTATGAACAAGAGAAAAAATGATTTCGCAGTTGAAACATTCGCAAAGGCGATCGAACATTGAACTCATTTTAAGTCTTTCAAAGTTCGCCGCCTTCTAATGTATGGGGTGCGATGAGTTAACATCTACCAGGCCAGGCTAGATGTAGTTTAAAAGCGTGCTGACTGAAATCCCCAATCACTAACCAGTCTCCTCTTTGTTGTAATAATATACCTTGTGGCGTATAACTTGTGCTCTTATATGCGCTTCGACTATATGTGATTTTCTCATGTCACCAACGCGGAACATCAGACAAAGTTGACCGTCCCGTAAGCATATTACAGCGTTTCGGGAGTATAGCAGGGTCTGTGCACGTTTCTTTGGTCTAGAGAGTTTCGCGAATACGATTCCCACCTAAAATTAGAATTGTTGGTAGTGCACCGTAATGTTTTTTATATAAAACAGGTGGAGGCACTTGTTTCGCTGACCCCATTACTGTTGCAAAACAGATATCTAACGCTGGAAACGTGTGGAGCTTACAAAACGATGCAAATCAATTTAGTTTAATATTCATAATACAACTCACACTAAAAGCAGTTAAAACAACCTGGCGACGTTTTTTCGTAATGACATTAAAAAGATCATCTGGATCAGATACTAATAAACGTGGATCGCGTCCAAGTTTATTTTCACATAAAATAATATATTGGCTTTGACGCAAGAAGGTTACACTATCGAAATTATTTAACAATGAACTTTTAAACGGCAATGATATCATACGTACTATAATACAAAAAGTTTTTTTTTAGCGATAAGTGTCATCTTTAACACAGTTAAATATTTGTTGTAAATTTGATCTAGTCTTAATGATGAACTTTGAGCTATCTAAATCTGGTGAGCCTTTTTTGTAACACGATATGGCGGTTTGTCTGGTCCTAGAATTTAAGAAAAAACTTAATTATTCTTATCAAAAGTATTTGTATCTTACCATAAATGCTTGAATGAAAACTCCAACGATACTTTGGATGCACATAACGAAGATAGCTTCAGGGCACTCCTCGTTCGTAGTTCTGGACCCGTAACCAATTGTGTGCTGTGTTTCGACAGAGAAGAGGAAACAACCAGTGAAGGTATTGACATTGTTAAGGCAGGGGATGAATTCGTCTGTGCTGTTCGGCGGTAATGGATTCAAGTCGCCGTGGGTGAAGATAATTAACCACCAGATCAAAGCGAACATTAACCAGGAGAGTATGAAAGAGAGGGCGAACACGAGCAGCGTCCAGCGCCACTGGGCGTCCACAAGGGTCGTGAAGATGTCCTGAAGGTATCGGCGCCTGCGCTTGGCCACGTTCCATTGCACAACGTTACAGTCTCCATGTTTAAATATGACGCGTTTCCTGACGCGCCTTGCTGCGTAGCGGGCTTGGCGGTATCTGGAAGTAATAATTTTCCGTTTAATAAACCAGCGTCGCAATTCTTTATCAGAGTTCAATTTACGTAAAAGCTTGAAAGCGAATGTAGTTTTCATCTTAGCTAAAACTGCACATTAATGATGTAACTAAAAAAAAACTACTTCATGATACTTAATAAATTGACATATATGTCGTGCGAAATCTGCGATCTAATATTCACGTACAGACAAAAATACATACAAATCGATAAATAATACATTATGTTTCTTATTCAGAATGTTATTTGATATAAAGAAAATTGTAATAAATATACTAAGTTGGATAAGGCATGTTATTATTAGAATCTAATTTTTGTTCTAATTAAGTTTTAATGTTGAAAATTTATTAGTACAGAAATTATCGAATATTTCTTCCGTATATAATTTAGCGAAGAGAGTAGATTAACATTTCAACGTATTATTAGATAATACGCAATTTAACTTTATAATATTTAAAGGAATTTCGTTTGAATAAATTTTTCAACATAAATACTACAAAAACATGTAGTCTCATAAAACATAATTGATGGTTACATAAGATACCGTCCTTTTTCAAAATAACAACTTCATAAAATGTAATCTTTGATGATATTTTTTTGTTTATATTGACTGGTTTAGTATTTTATTATAACAGACTAGCTTGTTAAATAACTGTGACGTTATGTCAATAAGTATTTAGTCCACAGTATAGAAATAATGGTACTAAAATAAAATCTGCCACCGCAAACAAACATTAATTGGCTTAAAAGGTTTCACGTGTAAGATCTATTAGTTGTAGTGTATTTGCGTTTTTGCTTCCACTCACTTAAATCTCGAGGACTCTACACTTAGATAAACTGAATTTTATCTGAAATTGTGTTTTTACGCTGTAGAATGTTCTAACTTTAAACATTTAGTACATGATTTATTTTAAAAAAATATAATTCATTACAAGTTACAAATACAACGAAGTACCTTCATTTTTGAGTAAATAACTAAACAAATGTATTTACCCTTGGATAAAACAGCAGTTCTCAAATTGAGGTTTTTGTATGGAAAAACTTAAAGTTAAATGATATTTAACAAATTTATCTTAAAGTATTGTATTTCTTAATTTACAGTTTAGTCTACACGATGACAATATTAAAATTTGGTTCTTTTTAACATTAAAACCAAAAACCTTTTTTTCATTGCGTGTTTCCTAAAAAAGGTATAAAGACTAGTGACTAGATCCTACATCACTTTAAAGTACATTCATTTAATAGTATTCCTAAATAATATGAAATGCTAAATATTAAGAAATCAAAGTGATGCTAAGAATTTTTAAAAGGAATTGGAAATAGTAGATAAAATTTATTAATGTATGTGAATAGATCTATCTATTTATATATATATATATATAAATCAAGAGAAGTTTTTAATGTACGTCATTTGTGCAGCTGACGTGATCTGTGCGGTTTATACTATCGATTATTTTTTATTTATGAAAATGTAACAGACGAGTTCTTTTGGGCCATATATAAACAACGTTTATCCCATCTCTTAGTAAGATATTTCTGCAATGTCATGTGTAAGGGAGTGGTTCAATGCCTCCGACGTCCTTTTACTTGACTATTATAATACATAGTTATTAGTTGTAGCCATATTAAACAATAGGCAAGAATTGCAAAACATTGTTAAATGTCTGCGCAAATTATCTTCATTGTACAAATATGACATCATTGGGCATGTCATTTGAAGTGACGCAGTATTAAAACAACGTCATCAAACGCCGTACCAATATTGTTGGTGCTAGAAATAACTCGATATAAAACCATTAAGTATTAATTATAATGCTCTTTGGCTTTATTATACAAAGAAATGGTATAATTAAAATATATTTACTGCTCTCATTCTTTTCTAAAAACTTATGTAAATTGCAAATTAAAAACATTTTCTTGAGCAATATATTCTAATATTACTACGGCCGCGAAAAAGACCTTCAGTTTTTCTGCAACGTTGTTAGTGCTAAAGAAATCTTTCGTTTCTTTATAATACGTTTTTAACTTACTTTTGTAATTCTTCTCTCCACGCTGATTCGGATGAGTTTACTGGTTTCCCTATCATAAACATCGACACTTGACTTATGCATCTCTTTAGTCCAGACATTGTACTGAGCATGAATTTCACTGATTTAGCAATTGTGATTACAGACGATCGACACAAAAAATTTACAAGTCCAGAGATCAGTCTATCGAGAATTCGTGGATCTAGTACTCTGAGGTAAAATCTTTCAATTTAAATCATATGGTAAGTCACTTAATGTACTTAACGAAGTTATTGAATTGTCTCCACTCTATCTTTCAGTAGAACATTAATCAAACATTCACTGAATACTTCTTTGATATCAAACAGGAGCACCACAAACTTTCGCATCATTTTCCCCCTCAACATTCTAAAGAAAAAAGGCACACAATACGAACGGTACAAAAATGGCGACGCAAAAATCTTTGTAAGATCATTCACTATAATTTCCACTAGTACTGGGTGTGAAGAGAATTGGACCAATACTAAAGCGAGCGGATGTTTAACGAAACAGATGCGAAAACGCTCTCAAACAAACACAACAGAGGCGTCCCGTGCCAACACAGATAGTGGCGCCGCGAGTCGACCAGACGTCGTCATATTATAGTCTATTTACGATCAAAAAACCTATTCTCACCAACCACTATATTTATAAAGTTGTAAAATAAAAGTACTGTAACGTTAACATATTAAAGATTTTCACACAATAACAAAAAATACATTAAACTGGTTGTAAAAACGAATGTGAATAATCTGTGCTAATGTATGTAAATTCTATAGCACCATTAACGTTATCATTTAACTTGCTCTTACTGGTGATATCATTACTTAAATGAAAATTTGTCCCTTCTATATTAATCATTCTTATTTTTCCGTGACCTATTATTTGTTAATGCAATGGTGTCAACGTTTTATGGCCAATATCACTTAATTGCATTTCTGAAGTAATCGCGCATTTCAAAGAATAATTAAAGCAATTAAAATAATCTCTAAAATTTTGTTTAACATCGAAATTTTATTTAATGAAAAATGCGTATTACTAGTGGCAATAACAAGATTTAATTAAGATTTAGATAATACCGCATGTAATTTATACATATAATTTTCTCCTATAATTTTGTTTTACATATATTTTTTTGGAAAATAATGGAATGTGTATGGCATCATCATTATCATTAAACACATGTGTATTTTTATTTTACCATATTTTCCTATGAGAGCAGCAGTAGTTAGTCGCCTTAAAATTTTTTGTCATCATCATCAATGTCTATCGTGTGTAAAATGAGTACTCGCAACGGATTTCAATTTTTCTTTCAACAGACGCTTACATTGCTAATTACTTATAATATTTCAGGACGAGGTTAACTGGTAGATAATGCACATTCTCATTAAGTTAAAATTTGTACTCATAAAGTTTGATAACAAAATAAAATCAATACTTATCGTATATAGATTTCTGCTCGATAAATCCTTATTTATTTAAATTTGAGCATCAATATGCTCCTAACAACATTTGTCGATTATCATTAGTATACGAATTGATGTTAAATGGAAAAAGTCTTTACCATAGAACTTTCTTGCTTGCTATTGCTGTTTTCACTTATTATTAAAACTTTAGAGACGGAATTATTTAATACATAAGTAAGAAAAAATGTATAGATTCATATAATGTGTGATTTATGCCATTATAAAAACGTGACTCCGTTTCTACGATTAGTTCCATTCCAGGCGTTATGTTATCGGCGATTGCAAACGTACGTACGTAAACAATTGCCCAACGTGTACAGAAAATGTTCCGATAACATAGCGTCAGTATTACACGTGAGGGGAAACTGAATCACCGTTCCATTACTACCAAAGTTTGTATTTCTACCTATAATGGAATCTACTGGCAGGATTTTATTGCCAGATACCGTTTAGGCAGGTACCAACCGGAGTTCTTATTACAGCCGTCAAACAGTATTGTGTAAATTACTGTGTTCATATTTAAAAGGGGTTGTAACTAGTGAAATTACTGGTGTAACGAGGCTTAACATCTTACGTCTCAAGGCGATGAGCTCAATGTGGTGCTGTGTACATCATCCTAAGCAGCGCAAGATCTATCAGTGTGTAAAAGTTTGAGGAATACCAATGCCCTCCACTTATGTTTCTGGTATTCATTTACAGACTAAAAGTTTAATGACACAGAGTTACTCCAAATTCCAACAGTTCATGTGCTCAGCTCTGATTCGTATTGAAATAAAACAGGTGGCTTTTTTGCGACGGTATTTTTTTTGGCTGAACGCAAGTGACTCTATTTCCGCCAGTTCTGTTTGCCAAATGACGCATAATTTCAGAGTAAAATTACTATAGAATTAATATGAAAGTTTACAACGAACTTGTAATTAATCTTAATGAAAATTTGCCCGTACAACATTATCAACAGAATCAAAACTGAACTGTGTTGATGAAATATCGAATACAGGATTGTTAATAATAGACAAGCATCAATCAATAATATTTTTGTGTCGAATAATAAACAAAACTGTAAAAATCTAACAGGATTTAATAATGGAAAAAGTGGAAGATGTCTCGTAAACTATGTTTTCGAATAAGCGAGATGCATATAAGACTGTTTGAATAATGTTTTGTAAGACTGTTTGAATTTTACTTTAAAACAAATTGCTAATAATTCATTCTGTGATAGTTTTCTAGAAACTACTGAAAGTCGTTACTAAAATAGTTGGATGGTAAGAAAGCTTTGTATGATATAAAGGATTTTTTTGTAGTATATGTTAATAGATCAGCTTAGCATCCATATTTTGATAGCTATGTTCGTGTTTGTTCGCCCAAACAATGTACATATTTTTATTTTGATATAACAAACCTGTTACCCTTGTGAAGTTACGAAACCCTTCGCGAATGTTTGACGTAATAATTCTAGGAAATATTTCGGACTCCCGTCATTTCCGACCAGTGGCAGAATATCAAAGAGCATTTTTAAACTGAATATATATCCACATAGTGACGGGCGACAGCGATTAGTGAACTTGGCGTCTGGCATTAGTATTGGCAATTCCACTGCCAAGCGGGCGCCTCCATAATTATTCTACGTTTTACACTTCTTGCTATAAAGATTGATTTCTGTTATAAATACAATAAAGTATCATTAAAACTGGAAAGTTGTTTTTGAATTTGCAATTACAATCGGCATGTAGCCTCCATAGACATTTTTCAACTATTTTTTCCTATTGTTTACTTAATTTTAGTAACGGAAACGCTGTCTCTACATTAAACTAAAAAATATAAACAACGAAGTCAAACAGTCGTTATATTAGTTCATTAATCACCAAGGCCAAAGTTCATTGACTATGTATATTACAGAAACATTACTCAAAGGCTAAAACGAAATAAAATAAAATTTTATATCATTGTAAAAATTTAATTAAAATTCAGTGGAACTTTCTAAACGAATGAAACCTTCATTGTAATTTATGATGTGAGTATAATACGATCTGACTAAAGACGACTCCTATAACATAAATAATTTTAAACAAGAGAAAACCATCTAATGTTTTAATGTCAAAGAATTTCCCTCTTTGCTGACGCCTTGGAAGCTAATGATATATACATTCGAGAGCTTAAAACAGAATGAACTTCGTTCTCAGCGAAATAGATACAAACGCTGTTGCCAAGGCACGCCATTTTGGTGACACGTAAGTCTGAAATAGCTATTTGCTACGATACTCACCAATTAGATTTATCTTAAAAAGAGTTCGAGTTTTGCTACTTCCTAACAGATGGCATTAACCGCTCTATGCAGAAATATATCATACATAAAGTGTAAGACGAAACAGCAAAAAATTACTCGGTACTAATGTTTATCGTTAAATATTGATTGATTAATAGTCGACAATTCATTTTGAAAGGTCGATCAAACATCAAAGGAGTGCGCTGTGTAATTCTGTAACAAAATAGATATAAATGGAAATAAAGCATCTATACCTACGCAAGTGACGAGAATACCCCTGTAGTCCTACATAATGAGTTTCCATATTCTATTATTTATCAAATGAAACTGTAATGGTAAGCTATTTAGTAGTTTGTACCACGAGTATTTTTGAATGTAGATTAGTCAATATTTCTCCTACAACAATTGTAGTATGACTATTAATATTGTTATTCACAACACAAACGGATATAATTTGTCCTGTACTAAGTAATTTATTTCAGAAACCTTAGTTCACAGAAACCTTAGTTTACAGAGTGGAACAATTTGCGGGCGTCAGTGTTCCCGTCCAATTACGACGTGGGTGTCTTCAAAAGAAGAGTGAATAGGCTAATACAAAGTTAATGCGGTTTACCACCACAGATCGCATCACCACTTAACATTAGGTGGGATCGCGGTCAAGCATTAACTAATTTCCCAAAAAAAAAATGTAGTCACTTGAATCGCCAGAATGCGATTTAATTGAGTTATATTTAATAGACTTTTTTTTTCCTTGTAAACTCTTTATGGGTTTTTTATTGTATGGGTTTAAATTATAGTGTTGATAAAGTTCAGTGGAATTTTTCTGATGGATATTGAGGAGTTTTAAAGGCGTCAACGGTTCTTTGGACTGGTTTCAATATGACTCACTGGTTTCACAAGACGATTGCAATGACTTTGAAAAGGTATGCCGTGCCGGTCGTAGACAAAAAACTAACGGAAAAGATATTAAATATATTGTTGACGTAATCAAACAAAAAACTGAGCGTGGCGTCACCAGGTTTTTGAACTGATTAGATGTATGTATTCATCCTTTTAATAAGAACAATGTTGATAAAATACCTATAAATTTGTGTAACATATGTATAAGTTAATTGAACGAAAGTTAAACGTTATTTATGAAGAATAATTCTATTGTTGATTCTCTTTGTAAAATATCTACATAACCAAAGTGATAGAGAAATTTTTACTTGTTAACAAAAAAATGAATGTTTTTAATTTGTAAAATACTTTCACACGTATCTACAAAGCAGAAACAATGTAACGTTTGTTTTTATCAATAACGCCTCATTGAATTCAATGAGAGATCGCGACCATGATTTAGCTTACATAATAAGTATGAACCAGTTTATATGTACTCGTGGACAATAGTTACATAAAATCATGATCAAAGTTCAAGTAAGGATTACATCGACAAAATAAAAATAGTGTACATTAATAGAGTAAACACGTTTAAAAACAGTTTCAGAGGGCGCAAATGAATACAATAAATGTTAAAATATATGATTGCCAGAAATCTCTTGTAATTTTACTATAAAAAACTATTTTAGTTATGTAACATAACAAAGATATTTCCTTATACATTAAGTATGTCAGTTTTAATTTGTCGGGAAAAAACAAGGCTTTTTTAAAGATAAACAACATTTTACCTGCCAAAGTGCTAATTTAAAAGTAAAAAACAACTTTGAAGTTGTTAACCTCCGAGTTTTAATTTACTTAAACATATTTTGAAAATAGTGCTCTTAAGGATTTAAAAAACAAAAAGAAACCTCTAACATAAAAGTACTCTATAACTCAGTTCCGCGGTGTGCCTGAAGAGTTTGAAAGTAATATTTCTAGTAACATTAATCTCGTTGCGATTGGAAATTCATAAGGTGCGTTTAAAAATACCACCCAGTGCTAAAATATTGCTTCGGTCTAAGATAAAATATCGGGGTTATCCAAACAGTAAAGTATCAAAGAAAACACACACATATATTTCTCAGTTTATAACGCAGACGTACTTCGCTGAAGATAAATAGAAATATATTTACCATTTTGATTCTTAATAGTAAAGGCAACATAACCCTCAATTACTACGTAAATAACCTTTTCAAATATAAAAAAATATAGTATGGTCTTTAGTTGGGCCGCCAAGTTCATTGACCACTGGGTATATGAACTGCATGCTTGTGTCACCTTAACTTTGAAATGATAAAATTAGATATGCGAGTTGGGTGATTGCTCTTAAATTATAAAGGCGTAAATAAGGATTACTTATTGATTCGGCCCCTTCGCAGAAAGGTGGTTATATGATCAAAAAGGCCCAGCGGAAGCATTACATCACTTTTGGAAGGTAACAAACTATATCCCGTGAAACGGTTCGGAGAAATCTACAAAGGAAGCCCTATTTTTAAAAAGAGGTTTCGTGTTGGTAAAACCACTTGGCGCCGGCGCTTATCGTGAGTCAGTAATAGTTATATATGTTGTCCAACATATTTTGCTTCGGTATGAGGATGTTTGTTCTGTATTTACTAGTTGTTGTTTTTCTCATAATCAATACAACTGTTATTATTACTTAGTATAATTCAATATTTATAACATTCACAGGAATTTTAATAAGTATCAATTCTTGATAAACGTGTGTATTTATCTTTTATTATTATTACAATATAAATAAAATGGAAATGTCTTGTCAGACTTGTCTCCATGACCTGAAATACTTTTTATAAAACAGTTATTATGTTTTATAACTGAATTTGGTGAGTAGTTTTGAGGACATTATAAAACCGCGTGTATCGATTGCTTAATATAATTATGTTTTGCGTTCAATAAACCTACCCGTTTTTAGGAAAGAATTGTTTAAACGTGCTCGGAAATTAACATAGCGCGACCATGTGAGAACCGTGATAAGGCATGGCAGGAAACATGGCGAACAGTGAACAGTTCAGTTGCAAATATAAGCGATAAAACACCGCAACACATATAAAGTGTACAGACTACAACTCAAGTGTCGGTTTACTTGTATATTAGTTTCTATTGTTGCAGCAAATCCTATCGAACTTTTATGAGTGTTTTGTTTACATTAATCCTATATTTTATCAAACGAAACGGTCATCGGTTAATCATTAAGTAACATTTCACATTTTGGAAATTAAACCCATTTAAAATGACGCGCAAATTATTAAAGATGGAGGCTTTTAAAGTTTGGTATAGTTTGTTGGAAAAAATGTAAGGTATTCAGTTTCCACTTTAAACGCTGGAGTTGTTAACGTCTGTACTCCTTGCGCTAATAAGCACATTGTTTTGCAGGTTGCTAGTCGGTTTCGATGCGAAGGAAGTGAGCGGCCTCGCCAGCCTATTGGTCAAATCGTGCCGTGAATTCGCCCGCTCAAATATTTTAACGGTCATTCTAAATTTGCCACTGCTCAACTTTCTACCGTCGACCGTCTAAAACGTAGTTTGCAATATACTATTATCTAATTTAATTATAAAATTTGCATTGTCGGTTTTTTACGTAATGGATGGATTTTTTTTAAACCTCTTAGATCAGCAGAACGCCAATAGCAGTGCCAAGCGTTAGTCAGTTTAAAAGCATCACATTGTGGTTGTTCCCTAGAGACATAAGATCTTTCGTTAGAATGTTAATTTCACTAGCTTCAGCGCTCCCAATATAAAGTTCAGTCTTGTATAAGGTTTGCTTATAAAAATGTTTAAGTACGTCATTATTTTGATATGAATATATCAGGACGGATATTTAACGAGGACTTTTGAGAAGTGGCTCCTAGTCATTGTCACAAAAGCATTGTTCCGTTTCGGCAAGTCTAGCTCGGCGTCGGGTTTCCTGTAAACCACTGAGATCCGTGATAAAATAAGGACGTCCGTTTCCTCTGTGCCAACTTTGCATGCGACAGTAAAGTGACAGGTAAATCTTTTTCATGGCTCATCAAGTCGTTTGTAAACGGAAGGACTTTATAATTGTATTGATTATTCTCTGAGCGTAATCATTACAATTTGTTAGAATATTGCAATTGGTGAAGAATATCCAACATACTCGTAGTAAAACCTCTCGTGACAAATCATGTGGGCAATAAAAATAGCGATAAGACAACCTCGAACGTTTGTACCAGCAATTATTAAAGCGGGGTAGATAAAGTATTAAATGAAGTCGAAACCATGTGGGTGCGATTGTACTTGACCTCTACTTAAATATGGGAAATCTCGTGAAATTATACTATTTATTACTCGGCAGTCACGTTTATACCAAAATTTTAAACGCTTGTTCTAAATATCTACACATTTACCCGCAATGCTCAGGTAAGATATGAGTAAATTCATTCATAAAAAATATATCCTTGCAATAGGGAACGTTATAAGTTACAACGTTCCCTATTGCAATGTTTCAAGATTATTTTTGTTTCCATTTATCGGATTTAATGTTAAATACACAATTATATCAATTATTATAGACTTTATATCAAATTAATAGCTTACTTGAGAAGAAGGTTAAGGGAGCTATCATTCCTGGCCGTTGGGACGTCCTTGACACTGGATGGTTCACTTCGTACACCTCGGAGGGAGAGCCTGAGTTGACGGGGTATGGTGCTGAGAAGACCACTGCTATTTCTTCTTTGATTAAGACTCTTGGATCGCGTCAACTTGTTAAATTCAATGTCAACAGCTTGCGGATTAGCGGAGAGCTCATCCTTGCAGATAGTAGCACTCGACGCGTTAGTCTGAATGATAGTAGGTACAGCAGTTTTCACCTCGCCCAAAAGCTTCTCCAGTGGGGACTCCACCTCTTCCTCCGAAATCGTCTCGAAACTTCTAGGGCCGACAGACGACGACGTCTTGTCTGACATTTTGAAAATTATCTAACTAATATTAAAAGGAACGGAACGCAGCTATACAGACACCTTCAACACTTTCGTCACTTTGGATTTTTAGTTTCTTGACAACACTTCACTCTTATCATAATATCCATTTGTAAATCATAATGTTTGGGATAAAAATGTTGACACTGAAACAATAAGAAAAAAAAGTATGTTATTATGGAAACAATAGATTGAATAATATCCTTTGAAATATGACGAGTAATTTTTTTTTGAGAAATGCAAATTGTACATAAAATAAAGTTGTTATGAAATTTAGAAAGAGTACTCATAATTTTACGCTTGGCATCTACAAAAGCCTTCGTAACTATAGTTTCTGAAAGTTTTCTGTGTACCCAAAGATAAAAATGGGAAACGGTAATAATAGCGAGTCATATCAACGGAGCATAATTATAAAAAAAAAACAACTTTTTGTCTAAAGAGAAAGTCGTTTCAAACCAGACACAGGAAACCGAAATGAAAGCTAAGTATACAGTAGCGACGACTTTCCATTTGTTTAGCGGACCAAATTCATGAAAACAACCGCTCGTATTGAAACGGAGTTTCGTGTCTACGCACTTTGCAAAACTAACCAAATATTTTGCCACAGAATTATCTTGCAGAACCATTAAGGAATGCGAGTTATAAGTACCGGAGAAGGAATCTGAATAGCTTTTTATGAAATGGGTTATTAAAATTTTATGAAAGATAGAAACCATACTACTATCGTGTAATCTTTTACTATGAAAAATTATTTAGTCTTTGCAGTTAACTACTTATACTACTATGGTATTCAATTGAAATAAGATCAAGCTTGAAATTCAGACGGATCTACACTGCAACGGCCAAACCTTTAAATATGTTTCGACATCGTTTAATTTCAATCCTGAAACTAGCTGCAAGACAGAAACGATAACTATAAAAAATACACCAGTATAAATAATGGCTACTACAAAAGCGAAACTTTAGGAAATAAGAGATTGTCTAAATTTGTACGTAGTTTTCGTTCATAAACTCCTTCAATAGAAACGAGCGTGTAACAAAAACTGAAAACCATACACTACAACTGCTACTAGTATAATCGTACCTGCTCACTTCATGTTATGTAAATTCTACCTTATGTTTCTGATGTCATCAACTGAATGATCGAATTTTCTTAGTAATAAATACTGAACGTTATGACTCAATGTGCGGAACAAATTCGTTCTAAACGTCCAACGTCTAAATATATTAAAATAAGTTTCTTAAAAATTTCCAGCAACGCCATTTTAGATTAAAAATTACCTAGTTTAAACGTGTATGACTAAGAAATACGGAGAAAAAGATATCAATGCATCTTAAACGTTTTAAGATAAGAAAACTTTGTTTGAAACTATTAAAGTCTTTTGTTTGTTGGTGATTCCATAACATTCTATTTATATACTACTAGTAGTAATTACTGAGTTTGATACGTAGTAGTATATTAGTTATATTTGTTATATCTATTTCAGTGTTCAGTTAAATCTCTACTAAATTTCAATTCTCAAAACCAAATCTCGCAAGATATGATGGATGAACCGTGTATGTTACAAAAATAGTAAGAAATTTTAATCGAAATTAAGAATACATTTTAAATATTCAGACTAATATTTAGAGTACAGGAATGTAGTTACTATACGGAAATTTTGCTATGTATTCAATTTTAGATTCGTTAAGAAGCATAATATAAGAGGATTGGGACAGAAATCCCGGCGTTGTACGGGCGGCGTGTATTTCAGATGCGCGGGGTTGCCAAGTGGTGCGAGCTGGTAGAATGTGGGTCAATGCTCTAATGAATACTGAATCTCAACAACGAGATATTTTTCATTTACAAGAAATAAATTAAAACCATTGATTGTACTGATGATGATTATAGCAGGAAATTCTCAGAGCCACAAAAAATACTAAACATCCCTACGTACATGTAAATATAGGTATAGCAAACGGCTTTGTTGTTGACAGAAATGTTGAATGCTGTCATTACCATCGTGTTATGTTGTACGTGTATTACATTGTTTTTATATCACAAAACGCTGTTATATAGTTTCCTTGTATGCAAACACAAAGATGATTATGAGTACCACGTAATGTGATATTACCTAGGATGTCTAATTGCATGTCTTCTTTGCAGCTTAAGGTCACTATTATTATTTAAATCAGATATGATTCTACTATTGTTTCAATTCCATAAACCACGCATAACATTAACATAGATATTTCAAGGAAAATATATAAAAATTAATACTACAATAGTTTTAAAAGAAACTCGAAATTCTAAATCGTCTATATTTAAGTCAGTAACTTCTTTTAAACAAATTAAAAACAAGATGATTAGACAGTTTATTCAGAAATTATATTGAATACTTAAAAGATATCTCTGTATCGTTGAATTATAAAATGTTAGTAACCTTTGTATTCAATTACTTTATAGAATATTCCTAAAATTAGTAATCAAGCCGCGCAGAATTAGGACACCTATAATTTCTCGACTAAAGATAACATCCAGGGCGGCGATGATTAAATTTCCAGAACTAATCCGTTTCGGGTAATTTGCTTGAATAAATGCCAACTGCCACAAACGAAGAGTAATAGTAGTCTTTCACACAAATAAATTATGCTTTGATGATTATAATTAGTAACCAGGCTTTTGCTAACAACGGTAACAATATTTTAGTAACCGATTGAATTCTATAGATCAAGTAACTGAATATGTAAAACAAAGTTATATTTTAAAGGTTACGTTGTGTTAGATATTATGTGTGATCGGTGACCCCGTGAATATATAGATCATAATAGTGTTGACAAATCTTTGTGATTTTTCTGTGCTTACGACTATGTTTTTGTCGCATGTATTATTTTGTAAATATAAGAAATAAATTAAAAAAAGGCTTACGTTACTAAACACTGATCAATTGAATACATTACCAGCCGTTTGAGTGTTATATTGAAATGCTAATCAATCATTCCATTGAACAGAGTAAATAGGAATAAAAACGTTTGATCGTGTTATTGTAGAACTTAATGTTGGCGCCATGGCGGTAGGTAACAATCTTAATGACGTATTTAAACACATTTCGCAGAAGTTAACTAGAAAACTCGAGGTCAGCAATTGCATACAGAACAAGGCTCTGTAATTATATTAATATTTATAAAGAAAACAATATAGTAACAAAAATAAATTTACTTAACGTTTTAGTCTCTATTACCTGATTGCATCAGCGTAATAGAAATTAATGCTCTGATTTAAATACTCCGTAATGCTTGTAACTTTTTAATTGATACAGCTATTTGGATACTTTTTCTGGACAAAATGAACTATAGGATAAGGAGACGAGAACTTCGAAATATAAAGTCTGTAGCTCTTCCAGTGAAGGAGATATGAAAGGTGATAAAAAAATGTTAGCACTGTGGATGGGAGGAAAAAAGCAAAATGAACAATTTCACAGAGAATTGAACTCATGATCTTTGTATTAAAAGCACGAAACATAACCCAGGGGCCATTCTAATCTAATAAGGAATAGAGACCGGATAATAGGACGTCGCATGCATCGTCTTTGCAGCCTGTTTAATAATGATTTTCAAAAAATTACAAGCTTAGCAGTAACCAATTTTTTAAGATTCAACTAGAAACCTATATTAATTATAATTACAGTAATATCGCACGTCTGTTCGTCTATTCAACGTCCTGCGGAACGCTGTACTGTGATTGGATCACCGGACTTAGCAGCATAAAAATTGCTAGATAAATATTATAAATTCCATAGCAAACTCGATCAGAATTATTTATTATAAATGATTGAAAGTATATAAGAAATGTTAACAACGCTTTAAGTTTTTTAAATATAAAGCGTAATTAACATTTGATCAGGCTTTTAATGATACGAGTATAAGATATGAGGATGTAATTATCTATAGATAATTGTATCTTTATATAAGAGATACAATCTACACGATGTGCGCAAACTACTTCGTGCGACTGCGGCTAGAACGTGTCTAATGTATCACTTAAGTTACATAAAATATAATTTTCTAGTTATTAGCATAGTTTCAACTGTTCATGTCCACGAAAAACTGTACATAGAATTATATTTCTTCTAATATCTAATCAATAACAATACACATAACGAAGATAAATTTTAATGACCGCAATTTCTTATTTAAAACATAACGCTATTATTTTTAAATAATTAAACTCTTGTTAATTTTAATTAATGAATACTGATTAGTTAAAAATAGTGTTACAGTATTGTAATTGATAACAGAATTAAATAAAAAATAATGCTTAAAAACTCGAGTAGAAACTTTAGGATCAACCAAGTGGCCCTATACAAAGGGTCTCAATAAAAGGCTCAACCGCTCCTTGACAGGGGCAACTACCACTGATTTATATCGGTGACCGTATATCTCCTGGATCTTTAATAAGTAATCCTTTTCATTATCTTAAAGGATTCCTAACTTTAAAATTGCAATGAAGAGGGCACATTAGTCACAGACTGTTCTGATGAAGGTCATAAGAAGCCGCTAGGGAATAGACCAGTGCCACAAGGATACGGGAAGTGCAGAATAGATAAGGGTGAAGATGTTTCATTGAGGCTAATATCCAACAGTGGGTGTTCATTGGTTAAACTCATGTGTAAAACATTTATATGTTTATGTTTTTTAATTTATGTAAAAAGTTATAGAAATAAGAAACGGAGAAAGCAAATAATAAAAAGCAGTTGTTATCACTTATAACTTGTTTCTACTTTATCTTACAATTTCTCTTCCGCGACAAAATTTAGTCTGCCAGCAAGTAAAATATTCTCAGTTTGATTCCATTGACTTAAAATTAAACGCCTATCTATTTAGCACATGTAATTCATGAGTTTCGTATTACTCACTGTTGATTACTCCGATACTATTTCAGCGAAATGTAATCGATTTTTTAGAAATTGAAACCATGTTTAAACGTAACACGAACTGTTAGACATGAAGCGGTAACTTATTACTCAGTTTTATGAAGCAATATTTGCAAGTTATTAAACTATTGATTTCTACATCCAAAGTTCACGGGTGTCAAAATTAATCAGCATTTTTTTAATACATTGGTATTCATAGTAATCATTATATTTCTACGTGTATTCAGTATTGGGAACTAATATTAGTCGAACTTCGTCTTCGAATTGTACGAGGTATACAGAATCAATGTATCAGATTCTTGTAGATTACTGACATTTACGAATGAAGGCTTTCGCTTAGTAAATAATTCAGAAATGTATACTTAATACGTAATATAATAATTTCAAAAATATCTTTTCCCGGATATTTACTGAATAAAAATTAATGTGTTTAGGTTTTTGAACTTCTTGCTATCATTATTCTAAACTAGTCTCTAACTAGAAATACCTATCAGTATATTAGAGAAAAAATAATTAATATCGTAGAAGTGTACCTGTAGGTTGTTCAATATTGAGTAAAAACATCTTATTAATAAAATCGATACTAAGCCAGACAGACAGGTAGCTGAAAATCAGTGGTTGTTCACTTTGTGGCTACGACTACATTTAGACAGCTGCCAGAATTTGTAAAATAAAAATTATTATTTGGCTATTGGCTGTTTAAAAATATAAGTTTCATTATCTGTTTACATGAATGTATAATTTTATTATATTTATGTTATAAACAATTATGCGTTATCTATAGTAAAAGTGTGATATATTAAAAAAGAAAGGTTATGCTGAACTTAGACGGTCACATCGTAAACATCTGTACCTTGTCCTTATTCTGAATTAGCATTATTTCCGCGTATAAAATTATTTTGTTTAAGTAAAACGGATCATTGGCCCGGCGTTCGTTCACCGCTGCTACGCGATAAATAATGACAAAGCGAACTACATACACCGCTACAAACGTTTTCTGGGAGGTAAATTGGGTTCACTTTTTTTTTCTAATACAAGTGTCTGTGTGATTTCATGATCTATATTCCAAAAAAGAAACATGATCTGTAAACTGCCGCCATGACGTAGTAGCTAACCGCTTAGTAGCACGAAGTTCCTTGGTTCAATTAAAGGTTGGATCTGGCTGTCAACATATGGAAGCCAGAATATTTTGAGCAAGCTTGCCCATCCACGGCTTCCTTGTCACTTAAAAACATGTGAAATTGGAATCAAATATTAGTCTATTGTATAAACAATACGATAATCTACAGGTTTGTGACGATAATTGAAAATTTCATGTATTCACTCATCCCCTTTACGATCGTCGTCATTTTTAGACTTGAATCGGTTGATGCCAAACAAAATATTCATACTACGTCTAAACTTTAGCTTCTTGCCTGTGACAATTCTTATTTGTCAATATCTAGAGGAAACTCCATGGAAATTTCCTAAACATTAAGAACCGTTTCACTTTCAAAAAATACAATATTTTAACTATCAATATGATAAATACGTTTACTATGATCAATAAGATAATTTTTAACGAAAACAATTACGTAATTTTTGACTATCGAAGTGAATATATTTAGCGGATGCGGTAAGGTTAAAATGCACGATAGGACCTTGCGGAAGGACATTAGTACAGGAAATTTTGTTGTTAGCGTATTACTGGTATGGTGATGCCATGAGCAAATTTACCAATTAATTGAACAATTTGTTTTGCTCGTGTACATGAGCGTGATTTTCAATGAACAACGGCACATGAATCTTCGTGGCATATGTAAAAACGTGCTTGCATTATATACCTTGTCTGTTCATTTCTATGAAAATTTTATTCTATTCAGAACATATGTATTTGTACGTCAATACATTTAAAATCCAACAACATGGTTTAATATCTATTGTTGCCACCAATAAATGTAAACATAGATACTACAAAAGAAACAGAAACAATTTGTTTTTAATTATAGCCATTTTTCTTTATGCATTTCGTTATTTCATATAGGCAAAGATATGATGAAAATATACTTATATTATCATTCATTATTATATAAGTGAATAAAAAGACTTTTACTTTTAACAAAAATTTATATAGATTGTTTTAAAGTTTCCCTTATATAAAAACGAAATAGAAGTTACTTTTTCTGTAGTTATACAATTATTATAATTGAAACCTACAACTAAGAGACACGTGTATTAGGAACATAGTTGTATTATATCTGATAATGAAATATAATACATGGTATAATTTTACATTTAAATGGTGGATTACAAAAAAGCGCCTAGTAACCACCGCTTAGTAACTGTTATACGAGAAGTCTCGCTTTATTTTTTTCTATCTTGTAACTGACACTGCTGACTTGGTTAAACTCAATTGTCGATTTAGCAAAATTGTACGTAACTTTTATTAAATTCGTGTGATAATCGATATTTTTATTTGCGACGTTAAAAAAATTCAATACGTAAATTAAATAAAAAATCCAATTATAAAAAAATGCATAAAGAAGGTCAGTATTGTTTCTCAAGGAATTGTTTAAGGTAAATGTTGACAGAGCTGCACACTGCTGAAAACCTTAGCGCACCTCTTAATCGACGGAGTGAGGGTAAACGTCTCTCAAAAGTCTTCTCTAGAATAATCGACTTTTAGAAGTGATGACAAATGAGATGATTTTGCAATGATCAAACTAAAAGCGATTCATTTGTCATCAGTTTTCCTA
Organism: Byasa hedistus; assembly: GCA_029286795.1. Lineage (NCBI taxonomy): Eukaryota > Metazoa > Arthropoda > Insecta > Lepidoptera > Papilionidae > Byasa > Byasa hedistus. Next base: position 6,038,354 of record JAGSMW010000001.1, read on the forward strand.
GCGATATCGATTTGTTTAACCTGAATTAAGGTATGACTCATAGGCCATTATAATTTATTCAGATAAGCAGAGCATTGTTTGTTTTTCTAACCTCTTTGCATATAAATCACTTCTTCACCACCTTTATATATTACTTTTTTTATTTTTTATTTTTAAAAAGGTAATTTTTAAAAACTGTGTGCATGTATATTTTATAGACATTTCTGCTCAGTTACAGTCAATATTTGCTCCTGTTTTGGTCTTAACATACCTATCTACCAGAAGGTCAAACTTGATGGACTGGCTATATGCAATATGTTGTTATATCCAAGTGTATTATAAATTTTGATGGCTTGTAAAATTCTGAAATTAAAATGTCGTAAGTTTTTTGATTATCTTAACCTTTACGTCATTTCTACCAAGCATGATTCGCGTGGCTACTGAAATCAAACTTTAATTTCAATAAAGAAGATGTTTGGGTATTACCACCGCCACGGTATTATTAACAAAATTAAATCATATATCAAGCATACCACTGGAAGACAAAAACACTTGGACCTTATTGTGCGTAGATCGGACTATAAACTACATAATAATTAAAGTGCTGTAGGTACTCCGAGATAGCTATGACGTCAAAACTGTTTGTCTTTTCGCGGTCATGGATGCTGTCAAGTACTAGAACGTCGAAGTATATAATCCGGTAAATTTTGGTATAGTTAAATGAGTAAAGTTACATAATCATTTATATGTCTTATAGTTTTTTCTATTAGAATCATTTAAATGTAACGTGATCATGACGCGTTCATTACGTCAACGATAGCAGTACAACACTAATTAATGTTTTCTACAGCGCTATCATTCGGACCACAGACGTTGACATGAAACAATAGGGACACGATGATAGCAGCCAACCTTGGCGGCGTACAGCTGGTAAACTACACGTAAAATATTAACAGCTCGTATTTGGTTTAAAATGTATATGGTAAACACCTGTACTTCAACTACGACTAACGTCGGCAATATGTTACATATTTTAAATTTTTTTTTGGTTCTTATGTAATAACTTTATAACCTTTTAATGTTCCCACTGCGGACACTCTGGATTTTCTTTTACAAGGACAGCGTCACGACTATTTAACCACTACACTGGATAGCTTTTTTCACGACGTTTTAAGATCGATGTTCTTCACGAACGAACCCGCGCCTCCTTACCGTCTAACAAATTGTACTATCACAGTTTTATGATTAGTTACCACTATTAGTGTCGTAAAAACTTTAATGCTCAGTTTCAAGGTGGAAAAACGAAAATAATTTGGACAACCTTCGAGTGTACTCATTACTGAAAGACCTTGCTTTACCTAATAAGCCGCATCAGTTGTTTTTAAGATGATCGATAATATAAAAACTATCGTCTTATTTATTTTAATCGCCATTAATAGATTTTTTTCTTAATTAATTACTAACTATCGGTAAAGATAAATGACATTAGTTTCGGCATGTTAGGCACAATATTTATTACTTTATCATATGTTAATTTAAAAGAGGTATACTTAACGTATTATTTTTTCGTAGTAAAAAATTACTGTAAATTTTCAAAAAGGCAATGTAAAAAGTTTGATAATCCTGATAAATATTGCCCCGACTTAAATATAGAAAAATGCATAACTTTAATTAAATTACAGTAAAAATAATTGCGATAAAGAATAATTCAATTTACGCATATACTACAACTACAATACAATTACTATATGTTAATGCATGTATTTTATATGCAAAACATTATTTAATCTGACCTTACAATACAATACGATTTATTCCTATTTAACTAGTTTTATACTCTATACTGCAACTTTACTTAATATAAAAAGGCGATAATTGAAACCCTTTTTGGTCTGTAATACAGACGCCATGTTTTATTACAATCTTGACGCCGTCGACTATGTATCTTGTACATTTAGGCTCAGAAATTTATTTATACGTACGCATACATATACCAACGCAGTGCCTATTTCTAACGCCAAACATTAATGTGCAAACATTATTCTGTTCCGGGTCGACATTCAAAATTTTGAGTTAACGACGCATTATCTTACATCGAAATGTAGTCAACAGGTATTAATTAAAGTTGTGAACATTTAGTTAAATTATATATGAAACATATTTGTATGACTAAGCTGCGTTTAAAATAGGTCTTGGTTAGACGTTTGAATTGGTATTATTAATGATTAACCGTATCACCAAGCGGAAAACGTTATAATTGTATTATGTCGCTACACAACAATAATGCGCATGCTGTAACGCATGAAACGTGTAATTTTTAGCTATTGTTATACATGACTTTTTGATCTACATTTAAACTCTATATCACATAAGTTTAAGTAAAAAGGACACCAAAGATTGTGAAGCATGCCGGCTCAGAATACTTTATGATAACAACATTAAGACAAAGAATAAAATTAACTACAAATTGTATGGTAATTAACTAAAAATTGCATCATTAGTTCAAATTGCCTTTGTTGTTTTATATTAAGAATATATCTTACCAGAAATTGGAAACAAATTAACGTGTGTACGGAATAAATATTTTAAATTGTTATAACTCAAAATCGTTGAAGCACCAATGACATGTTATTTGCATGGAAATACCAAGGTGTTGCAAAAATTAAACAAATGGATACCGGTTCTTCCAGTGTCTCACGATTCGTTGGTAATTTATCTTGCTACACGCTATATCGTTTCCAGAAGACAGCCATATTATAAGATAAAATTCTTCATTAACATACAACAACTCATGCTTACTACGAAAAAGTGTGCTTTTAATTATCATCGGGTTACACATCACAGGAATAACAATCAATTAATTCATTTTACTTTTCCCTAAATTAACAAGAACTTATAAAGCTAAAACATGTACAAAAGAGTAAAAATATAAAAACTTTATAAAGGCTACGTCATGAAGCAGAATCTTTCATTTACAGCGAAGAACAATCGCGGTCGAATAACCTTAAAAAAACTACTTCAAAGGCTTTTTTGCTTGCTGGTGCTATGATGCTACAACAAACGCGTACATCGCAGTAAATTTTTTATAAGTTTTTCTTCACGTTTGGGAATTAGTGAATTTATAAAAAGAAAATTTGGCAGTGTTAAAAAAATTGTATTAGTTATTGTGTGTAAATAGTTAGTGTTTTACCGTATCAAAACTGAATAGATTTGAAATCTGCGTCAAATGGCATTACAGTATTTATAACGACATTTTAATTTCAAGGTTTTGACATTATTACCGGGTCATCGGTTGTTTCTAAATCAATAATGTTTCTACTATTAGATATAAATATAAGACATACGAGATGACTAGTTTCGATATTTTTTTGTCATTTGGCTCTCAGACGACGTACCAAGTAATACCAATATAATTAGTCGCGCTGCTACCGCCTAGTAGTGAAAAATACAAACCTCAACTCCATTTTGTAATATTAGGTTTCTTAAAAGAGCTCAATAACAAAATCATGTTTTAACTGATAGCTTTACATAGGAAAGAACTTTCAATCAAATAAACAATGATCTTTTATTGCGAAAAGAAACCTAATAAATATTTACTTGATTGTTGCTCGATAAAAAGGAATTACTAAAGTACTTGCCTCTGAGCTATTAATGCTCGTTAAATCATTCGTGATTATTATTACGTGAGATTAAAATGTTAGTTACTTGCAATTACTTTATACAAAATATATAAATACTAATTATTAGAAAAAAATACACCAATTTATAGATTACTCACCTTCATATATGGACCTATCATAAAGACCTTTTATCACAACGTTTCGCGAAAATATATTTCACGAAACGAAATTAAATTATCAATACTAAACACGATAGTTTCACAACTATTTAATATCACAGATGTTTTACGCAGGCAAAAACACGCAGGCCGTACAGTCAATAGCACGATTTCACAAAAAAACTAAATACTCAATTGAAATTTGTAAAAGTTTGAAATTACTTTTTCATTTTAGGCATATTTAAATAAGATTTTTTTAATAGTTTCAATTAATAATAAGTTAGCGTTTTTTATTTTTAATAACCGCGGTTAAATGAATTCGCGTGCGCGCTTCGCGAACGTCAGCCGTGCGCTGTCTGAATGGTGACTGGCTGAAACGCTTGTTATATCCTACTCATGTATATTCGCGGCCGTTAAAAAATAAATACGCCAAGGTGTGAGCAATGAACGAAGGCCCAATGTGTGTAAGAGGAACTGTTATCTAACTTTAGCAAACTCCATTTATATTTCAACTTACTCTGCAGATAATAAAATATGTATATTTAGTTTGTACGGTCATATCCCATTGACCTAGTAAAGAACATTGACACTATAACTGAGACAAATTAAGTGCAATATACGGAAAAGGTTAGTAAGTTTAAGTGTTATGATTGTCTTCACCTTCAATTTATAATTAAAAAAATATAAAATCATGAAAACTTATTTAGTAAACAATACAACAAAACAATATAAATAACTTTTGTAACACTGTTGCGAGGTTTGGTAAGTAAACAAGTCTGCGTACTTTGAGTTAAACGTAATTAATTCCAATAAATATTAATTGTTTATTATTATCATTGCGTACGAGGATGGACGCAATTCTCTTTGTTCGTTTCTATAAACATGTATTGGTTCGTAAAATATACGTTTCGATTTTAAACTATTATTAGCTAAGTCCTGCAACCTCCTCGCTTAAAGCCATCATGTAAGTACCATCCCAGCATCCCTTCGGTAGGTTTTCAAATGTTTGCTCTTCACAGCATAGTAGACATTATTTCATCACTACATTTTGCTTGTAAGAAAAGTTTATGATATTTTACGGCGACAAGAGTAACCTGGTTCTCCACAAATATCCTGACTAGCACCATATTGTTTTGTGTAAGCTGACATATCATTAGATGCGAGTTCTAAATAGCTTATTTGAATAAAAAATGGAAACAATATTATAATGAGCTGAAAATATCACAACAAAAATCTCAAGACATAAAAAAATTGTAGGTTTAATACAGGTTTATGTCCGCATTTTTGCACAACGCTTGTTCGACTTGATCATGGTCGAAGTCACAGCTTTCGTTTTACTTTCATCCGTTCAGTGAACCTCTGTTTTAAAACCTCCTTTAAACTATAAAATGTATGCCACACAAGTTTAGAGAAGGTAAGCTAATAAATTAAACTGATCTCATAATCGTGACCATCCTGGCTTCTCCCACACATCGACTATAGATGTACCGCACTAGCTTTTTGGTTTTTTCATAACTCATCTATATTTTTTTTAATTTTATTATTTGAAGACTATTGTTTCTCCACATGTGCCACATTAACAAACAGATATAAGTGTTAGCCACAAATAAATATAAACTATATTTTTAATACCAAATAAAATAATATCTTTTGGTTTAATTGATTTCATTGTTGTAATTACATTTTTGTAAAATTTTAGACATTAATGATAAAAAATCTTTAATTGTAATTTTATGATTTTTCTTAGGTTATATATTTAAAGCAGTTTTTTTCAAAAGCCATTAGTTGTCGTTAAGTATGCGTAGTGAAATACCTACGCGACCATGCGTTGATGCATTTATAAAGCCTTGTCAGTAGTTGGAAAATCGTAGTGAGATAACAAGTAATACTGTTTAGATTTATCTTCAAAGTGTGTTAGTAAATAATCTATAATTATAACTAACTCTTATTTAGAAAACCCTTGTGAACTGTTCATTAGTAAGTACGACTAGTTGTAAATATAGTTTGTTATGTTTAGTTTTAATGTTATGTATTTAATTACACAATTCGCTTCCTTATTAAGGTTTTATTTATGTAGTTGATCATTGACATACATATATGTCCGTAAACAATTTTTTTATTACGTTACGTTATATACGAAAAACTAATGAATAATATTACCAGTTTCAATTTATAATTAATAAAAAAAATTACAATGGGTAACGTTTATACTCAATTTTACATGATATTATATGACTACCGCACTGAAAATTTAAAGCGTGTTTGCCCAGAATACGCTGGATCTCATATGTAAGTTGTCAGCCGGAACAGAGTAATATAGTTATGATATCATTACGGTATGATTCATACCATGAGAATAGTAACTAACCAGTTGGGTTCGATAAACCTTACCACCCTACAAATGTAGCTCAAGTATCGAACAAAACGGTAAACGCAAGTATTTTAAGAGTTACCTATACAATTTGCACAAATTATTTTTTTTTTTAAGTTTTTCAAGGATCAAATTCGTATCCCAAAAACGATTGATTCAAATTAGATAATTCAATAAGAGTTACCTTTGAGTTGCGTGTCAATAAAAAGCAAAATATACGCGCACAGATATTGACTTAAGAATAATGCCATAAACTGAAGCTATTCATGTGTAGAATGACATAATATACAAGTTCATCAATCTATATAGTATTATGTTAAACACTTTATAAGATAAAATACACAATATTCAACATGGATACTCGATAACGAATTATGTGAAGTTGCAGTTTACTACCAGAGGTCACTAATTTGGCCGATTACGACAATGTCCGACATTGGCGTAGTGATTAAAACATTTACAACTAATAAACCAGCGCAGATGTATATAATCTGTACATATAACAGAGCAGATTAAAAGAAAACATAAAAATTAAAGATGTGTTCCTGTTCTAGGTTTTATTTGCTGGAGACTGATTAGATACGTATCAACACAAGTTTTTTGGCACTAGATAGTATTACGTCTGTTCCGACTTTTAGGGTGCTGTAGCTAGTGAACTTACTAAGGAGACTTAACATCAACTGAGTTATGAAGAAACTAATTATAGCTATCTAGAGCTAAGAATGAATTATAATTTTAAGTAGGTAAAACTATAAAATAGATTATTTCGACGAATAATTAATCATCGTACAATATTTTTAAGGAAATATAAAAGCTATTGTAATATCGCTATCATCCGCTGGATGTGACAGTTACAGAATAAACGTGCCCTAGTTATACAAATGAACTAGTCAGCGACGTAAATATAATTTACGGCATAAACGTGAAAATCGTTTCTATTTTCGTACCGCGTAGTACAAACAAATCGCCGCAGTGGCATCGTGTTAGCAAACCGTGAGATTTAATCTAAATATTATGACACAAAAACTCTTTAAGCAATCAATATATTAAAAACAACAAAATTGAATAATTAAAATCATTATCATTCATTACTATTCTCCTTTCTCAGCTTTTTGGCTGGTATTAACTGCATTTACGAGCCAAAGCCAAGTAAATGCAGCGTGTGTTGAGTGTGTTTATTGTTCTTCTATTTGCATGAACTTTCTCAAGATTCTGCAGGTGTTTAAAATTACGGCTTTTTGGAGGGTAATGTAGAGAGTCTCTTTCAGGTCTATCAACTTGAGGCTGCGAAGATGATGTGGAATAACACCTGTTGTGGAAAGGACTATAGGAACTACGTATACTTTATTCTGTCTCCCAATTCTAGCTACCTCATCCTTCAGTTCTACATATTTGCAAATTTTTTCAGTGAATGTCTTTTTTATGTTATGTGTTTTGGGAACTGCTATGTCGATTAGGTATGTAACTTTATTTATTTTATCTTGTAAGGTTATATCGGGTGTGTTGTCATTACTATCATCATTGTCTTTGTTATTACTGTAACACCGGCGGTCTTATATCACGGAGTTCCTCGTTTTGTTTCTGGGATCATGTGCGCTGGAGTTTGGTTGTCGACAGAGTTTAAAAACCTGCTTGACTACCTACCATAACATTGTAAGTCTGCCGCCATGACAGCTTTGCTGTGTTTGGATTTTCAACATATGACAGTATTCTGTATATTTTGAGTGAGAAAGCAGTAACATCTTCAGTCGTTGAAGAAGACAGGGCAACAACGTCGCCTTCTCAGTAGAAGGGCGACGTATATCGTCAACCCTTCTACAGAGATGGCGACCTGCTTTACTTTAATACAATCGCATGCTACAAGATTAGGCAGACGGTTATTATTACGATCACAAAATTTTGTGACATTGTTTATTTTTAAAATATATTTCATATCATATCCATATTAATAATTAAAACTTAAAATCCATGAAAAATTTACATATTGAAGAAAAAGTAATATAATATTGATGAAGTTTCGAAAACATTTTTATAAATAAATGTCTATTAACCAAGTTTCGTTAGTTTCCTTCATAGTAATACCCTATGTATAATAAATTTCATTCAAAAATCCATTACACCTTGAACAATGTTTAAAAATGTATAACACGTAAAATTTAACTTGAGTACATCATTGCCATCTAGTGGTGAGTAGGTTGTGTTCTGATAGCATCACATTCATTGCTATCCAACAAATTATATTATGCTTCTTAGAAATAATTTCCTAAAAAAGTAAACTAATTCAATAACCTTTGTGTTTTCAAGACATGTATAAGGAATCAAGACCATAAGCGTTCTTTTGAAGACAAAATGGATTAATCCTACTCAGACTTATCATTATACTACTTTATATATATATGATTAATACCACTTAGACTTAGGTATACAAGTAAATTTCTTTAAAAAGAAATAATGTGTCAGAAAATTAAATAAAATATATTAATTTCTAAAAAATAACGACTTATACATATAAAATGTATATATTTATTTAATTTATCACACAAACTCCATTTATTGCATGCTGTACATTAACTAGTTTTCTAGAACGCATTACATATAACCAACCTTTAATGATTTTCTTAGCAAAACGATGCATAAAAGATGATTTCTGTAAGTATAAGGCGCTTATTTAATAAATTTCTTTCAGATCTTCAGACGAACTGAAAATAATGAGTAAAAAGTTGTTTTAACTTTAGTAAAATAATCGACGAGATATTATTATCTTTGTAAACACAAAATTTTAAAATTCATTTTCAATTATGTATGTTAATATCGTAAAAGGTAACTTGTTCAATAACAAAAGCTAATTGTGGTTTGTTAAATAATTTTATAGTCAAAAAAATACTGTAATTTCATTGTGAACGCAGCTTTAGTTTAAGAAATTATTAGTCTGCTCCAATGTAGTAATTATTAGAAGACATGTTTATTGTTAGTAGTAATACTGCAGAATGCGTGCGGTACCCGACTGTCCCACACTTGCCACTACAATTCCGATAATCCCTTACACCCCAAGCATACAAATGAGAGTTTATAAGAAGTTATGTTTTTTGTGTGTGACTTTAATACTTGGCTTGTAGAAACTTTATTTTATTGCCGATAAAGATACTAATAAAGTATGAATTTTTTCGTTTTTCACAGAACTATCACATTATGTTCTAGCTGAATGTATACCACTTCTGGCATCATTCAATCGTTGTATATCTTTAAATCTATGTTTTTTATTTCACGAATAACATTGTGGAAATCATAACATTGTGGCACTAATTAGGATAAGATACTGAGCCACATTGTACTCGTTACCTTGTGACATAAGATGTTAAGTCTCGTTATGCGATTTATTATCAGTAATTGCACTAGCTCTAGCACTCTCCAAACCCTAACCGTAATATTTGCATATTACTGTTTGGCGGTAACCAGGTATAGAATCTGCGGTGGTACCTACCTAAACGGTCTTCGAAAATAATCAAAACAAGTATGTATGAATATAAAGAGATATGACAAATTAATATCTAGAAATTCCTTTCACATCTCTAAAGCTATAGTTCTTAATAGCACTTTATTTCCTAACAAGATGCGTCTTTGCGACTATAACAAATGTATAATAAAAATATCTTAACACTCCATATTTGTTTAACCGGCGAGTCCGGTAAAATAAAAAGGTAAAACACGTAAATGTGTAAAAAAGCCAAAAAGATGTTTTCCCGTACCGGGAATCGAACCCGAGCCTCCTGGGTGAAAGCCAGGTATCCTAGCCACTAGACCATACGGGATATGATTACTATAATATAATTACAAGTGATTTGAAATAGTACAATAAGAACATAAAACAATTAAAATCAAATATATATAAAAACTTAGCTTTTTTATACTCGACTCCTTAATATAATGAAAAATCATTAGTTAATTACTTTTATAAGAAATTGCGCTGTAAACACTTTAGGACAGCGCCATCTATGAATGAATTGTTGTTATTTATCATATGAAAATTTAGATACCGAGTTAAAGCTTGACAAGAACATAGATGGCAATAACTAAAGTTAAAAGTTTTCGTACTTTGACTTTTCACAATAACCATTTTTGTCATTAAGACTAATACAAAATTGTCTTAAAAACTATTTTGTATAAATTAAACATTTTTCAAGCTACTTCTGCTGATGTATGATACATAGCCGGATAGCATGCAAGATAAAGATTTAAAACGGAATTTATTGTTCAGAACACTTCTAGTTATATAAACATTAAATATTTTTGTTCTTTCTATAGACAAAAAGCCAGTCAATTTGGGCTATATGGTATAATATACAATTTCACGGACTGAACAGCACAATATGCCGGATGTTTCTTAATTCATAAAAGTCTACGGAACCGTTTTGATTTGCGTGCTAACATCATGTTATAAATTAATAAAAGAAAAGAAAGAATCGCTTCCGATCACCGGCGCTCGATATGTTAAAGTCGGTTACGTATAAAACTGTGTAATGCTTTGTTACGGTGATGCCCATTAAACTTTATAAGCAACGACAAAGAGGAAGTTCTTATTTTTATTTTCGTGCGAGGCTAGGCATTACTTATGCAATGTATTCCAATTTTTTGGATTATTATTTTGTAGAGTATTTCAAGATTAGTATTGTTTCAAAGTGTAGAAAATAATGAACAATGTTTTGCGATTATTGTTTTAGTTGGACCTTTTTGTTATAATTTCCATTTATTATATATTTTTTTGGAAAATATTGTATCGAAGAAACTTTTCTTGTGTACAGTACAAATAAATAGAGATCAAATATAAGGAAAATCCTTAATAGAAACTGAATGCGCAGTTATAAACTTGTACATCATGGTTGCGGAAGATCCTTTACACAGAGGACATCTAGAATCAATTTAGAATTTGAAACGGTCACTTAACCTTACTGCTGCTATAATTTAAAATACAATTCGTGTTACCATGAAATAAAGATCATATTATGTGTTTGCAATCGATATATTTATGATATCCAGTTATTTGAAATCGTTACAAATTGTTTCAGTGTTGGGTGCACATGAAATGCGTAAAGCGGAAAAGGTTTTCAGAGTTAAACGAAACTATCCTGTTAGTGTATAAACCTTATAAATCTAAACCAAAAAGTTTATCGTATCTTTTCTGTGTGGTAGTCTCGTTTTTTTTTGAGAGCTCAGTGTTTTGTAGGTACAGTATAAAACATTATGTAAAAATTAATGTGTCACAAACATAACAAATAAAATAAGGCTTATTTGTTTTTGGGCTTAGATGCTTTGAAGTTTGTATCAACTACGTAATTTCTCATTCCGTTACTACATAACAAAACTTTTTTATCCAATTCTGTTGGTTGTTTGGTCACAATACTCATGAGCAATTATTGCGGTAAAGATCACCTATTATATATCTGATTTAGTATTCAATAGGTAACGTCTAGCAATGCAATGGTATTATCAAGTATAGTTGTTGTTCGACAAAGTATTTACAGATTGAATAAATCTTTTGTCGAGTTATTTTAAATGGTGCCGTGACTCGTTTTCAACATGTAAACATAAAAAAGTGATACATTATTTAATATATAGAAAATTGTTTTTTATCATCGCCGCTTCATGCTTAATAACAAATTCAAACTATTATCATATATTTCAAGTCTGTTACATCCACAACTCCTCAAAGTCATTATCGCGTTGATCAGAAATGGCACTAAGTTTTATAGAACCAGAACGTAGGTTACCTAGCATCATGTGAACACTTTGGTACCTTTACGAGTTATATATGTAGATAACAGTACCGGTATGTATTATTCATAGTTTATATCATAATCATAAATTATACTTTGTACTTTATACTTGTACTTTAATAACATGACATCATAAAATGAGTCCTAAAAATAGATTTTTCGTAGTTTAGTTGCCGACATCAAATAAATGGCGTCCAAGTTTGGTCATGGTTTTAATCAAATAGATAATTATTAACTGTGACAATTAGTCATAACGCTACAGATGTGAAATAATGAAGAATTTGATATCCTCGACAATTCACGGTGAGCGCGTTTGTTTGGTGTTTAATATAAATTGAAACTGCCATTATATAGCAAATGCTCTTTGAATATGCTGTCGGTTAATTAAAAATATCGCTTGAATAATACATGGCCGCGCCGGCTAAATTAATATTCGTGCTTATCTTTATACATCGTAATGTATGCAATATAAAAAATAACACAAGAGAAAATAGTGTTTCTTTTTTACAAAGTCACATAAAAAAACTACAAGGAAGAAATTTATTTATTGATCACTTTTTCATGATTCATTCAATCCAGTGTGAGGGATTCATAGCCACGTGCATTCAACTTGCTTTTTTCACGAGGTCGTTGCCAGTTGGCTGTCCCACACTGCGCTTATGAATGCCTAGTCTCCTCTTCACAATCTTCCTACGCCATCGATTGTCTGTCTATCTTCGCGCTACATCAAGGTTTTAATGTCTTTAGTTCATGTTAATGATTACATAGAACATTATAATAATTAAATAGGTTATTAAGTTTGAACAATTAATGCATTGTTTGTTATAACAATAACGAAATAATCCAATATGCATAGTGCAGACCTATTATACAAATTAAAGTAAGAAATTTTTACGAACAATGACACATATGGACTAGTGCTGTACCATCGGTACCTTTTGGAATACAAATGTATTGAGTTCTCATGACTCAAGGGTCCACAAACCAGTTTACACGATGACTCACGGTCGTACTGAGCACATTCTTATAATTGTTGTTGTAATCATACATTTAATATTGTTAATGAGTAAACACTCAACTTCATCTGTGCGATAAAATTAATCCAAGTTATGCCTATTGTGAAACGATCTTTTATTATTTAAGTTAAAGCAAATAACAAATCGAGAGTAATGCTAGAAATGTAGACTTTCTTGTCAATTATGTAATAAAGTAAACATCATAATCTTTGTTAAAACAGCAACGATAATTATTTACATTCCAACGGCTCTCGTATATGTTAAATGTAATGTTTTAATTTTTTTTCATTTTTACTCCAAGAATTGCTAGGCTATAAAATTTTATAAGTTAATATGAGTGCAATGGAATAGGAAAATTTAGTAACATAGAATTCAAACGTCTTATCGCCAAGCAGAATAAAAAAATATAACGTTAAATAAGAAGTCAATCCAATTGCGTGCATGTATATTGCTGATTTTATCTTAAAGTAACACGCAAAACGCTGCAACTTAAGACTTGAATCGATTCTATGCCCCCATAGAAAGCAAATACACTGCCGGACCCTCCGTCTGGCTAGGGTGAGTGTGACCTTGAGTTACCCTTACCCCGTACGGGATTAGATTCAATCTGTATTGGGGCAATGTACTATGTGTTATCGTATGAGATAAATTAATCGGATAGACCGACTGTAATTGTAATAATATTAGTGTTGTTTATTTAGATGTATAAACATGTGACATCGGTGCGATGTTAGGCGCGTATTGATACGCAAGTTGCTAGTGGAGGCGAAGCGGCTCCGTGTGCTCCGGCGACAGTCGCAACGCTCGCGCCGTCCGCGCCGCACGCTCCGCCGTCTCTAAACATGCTCTCACTGGTGATCCTCGTCGCAGTCGCCACCGCGGCCGCGCAGAACTTAACCCAACCAGCACGCGTCCCTGCTGCACGACGAGAACAGTTCAGAGTGATATACGAATGGAACGTAATCGACTTCCAATGGGATTCCCCGGCAGAACGCGAGGCCTACCTAAATACGAGCCGATACATACCCCGCAACGTCCTAATCTCTGGAATAAACTTCTACGGAGAAAATCTGTTCCTGACTCTCCCGAGGATGCTGGAAGGCGTGCCGGCGACGCTCGCCACGATACCAGTGCAGCAAGTCGATACTTCGCCAAAACTTAAACCGTTCCCCAGCTGGAGTGCTAACACACTTGGTGATTGCGAAGCTTTGCAGTTCGTGCAAAATGTTGAAATCGACCGCAATGGAATCATGTGGATATTGGACAATGGGAGAATTGGTACACTCACCCAAAAACCCGATACGAAGTGCCCACCTTCGATCGTTTTGATTGATCTGAAAACTGGTAAATACGAAATGGAACGTATACCGCTACCAGTGGATACAGTGAACGCATCAACGTCGTACCTTAATGATATCGTTGTAGATAATCGTGATGGTGATTATGCGTACATTACCGATAACAGTGCTGTTGATCCGGGTATCATAGTTTTCCGTAAAAGCGACAAAAAATCGTGGAAAATTCGAGACAGTAAATCCATGTTATCGGTGCCAGAGGCTGCAATCTTCCGCATTAATGGTACAACAATTAACCTTCCTGTAAACATCGACGGCATTGCTCTTGGTCCTCAATTTTTGACGGAAGAAGGCTATGTAGATAGAACAGTATATTACACCCCCTTATCTAGTTACCATTTGTATGCTGTTAACGCTTCCGTTTTACGAAACGAGTCGCTCTCTGCAAATAGCGATGGAGCTATACGTTCGTATATCCAAGACCTTGGATCGAAACCATCCCAGACCGATGGCATGAAGATGGATTCAGCAGGTACATTATTTTTCGGTTTAATTGGCAACTCAACTATTGCTGAATGGAACACAACAACGGACTTCCGCGTCGGTCAGCGTACGATTGCAAGAGATCCGAACTACATACAGTGGGTTGACCGTTTCACCTTCGACGATAGTGGCAACATATACGTTGTTATAAACAGGCTGTACAATTTCATTAAAAACCAAGTTTCTCCTGACGAAGTGAACTACAGGATCCTGAAGTCGCACACAGGAACTAAGAGCTATATATTTAGTCCAGATGTGACGCCCATATCGCCGTCCCCGCACGGAGCGGCCGCTGCGCCAACTCTAGGCGCTTCACTGTTGTTGTTGGCCTTCGCGCACTTGCTGGCCTAGTCCTCACGGTATTTCTAGGTTATAGCTTTGTCACGGGCGTAACCACGAATAAATGACTACGTTACCTACGTCAGGACTGATATCTAACATTACCAAATATTTAAAGTTACCTTGACCCCGCAGGTCTTCCCAATGTAAATGCGCAATGTAGATAGATAGCTTTACATGTTTTTTAGTGTATTTAAGTGTACTTGTACGATGTAGTATGATTTCGCGCGCTGTGTGCAACTCAACGAGTCATAGGCGTGCCGAAGAAGCACCGTGCCTCTGAATACTGCCGTGTGCTAGTTGAAAGGTCGGGGACGAGTTGGGAAATACCACATCCACTTCACAATATTAACATTTCAATCTTTTGTTTATGTTAAGCACCATGTAAACCTCCAAAAATATTTATAATAGTCTTCTTCCCATGGGACAAGAACAATAGCGACCGAATGTAAACAAGTGATGGATCTGTCAAATGTTATTTAACCAAGTCCGAAAATTTTGCGTAGATGAGCCAAATACTATTACTAATTGTTACATTGTAAGGAATGTATAATTTAATGATAAAGATACGTTACAAATGTATAATAGAATAAACAAAATGTAATATATAAAACTGAAATATACGTCTGTTGAATGAACGTGACTGACATGAATTGAAATAAACGTGTATTTCACATTAACATATTTGTAGTTATTATTTTCCTGACGTTTTATTGACTCAAAATATTACATAGTAAAGTTATCTGTGGATAAGTTTTATAAACAACGACTCTACTATGCGTCCCGCATGTATAAAATGTTAATTTACAATTATTAACTATTCCCTGCTTTAATTTTCCACAAGTTATTAGCTTTGTATTACAACAAAAATATTACAATTCGTAAGTAAAAATTAAACAATTTAGTTTCAACAACATTATTTGATTTGCACCAGTAAGTTTATCTCATTCGAATTAAGCTTAATTTAGAAAGTTCTCGAGCCATTAAATAAGTAGATAAGAATTAACCGTAATATTTTTTTAGTACAAACAATGTATTCCGGCTACTTAAAAATCATTCTTTGTATATTTAATAGTTTTTACGTACTTATACGCTATTTTGCAAGTGTTTAAGAGCAATTCGTTGATGTTTTCTCAATTCACCTATGTTTCAACTTCGTGTTAAAGCTATAAAAGATTCATAAAATATTAAAACAAACAGCGACATTAGCTTATCGCCTCACGTTATTCTTTGCTGTTAACAATAATTTATAGAATAATAAAAAAATGTATAAGTAAATATGACTGATGTAAACCAATTTTGCTATAAATTGATTTCACTTCGTGACAGTTTGATGTATTATAAAAAAAAGTCTCATGTGTCAAATACGGAACCAGTTTTAAAATCATTAAACGTTCGTAACGTGTTAGGCTATTTTCACCAAACACTTTTTGCATTACTCTAGTGGGGGATATTGTACGTAGAAAGTGAACGTACGATTGTAATGAAAGTATAATAAAACATTTGTGTCAATTTTTTCTATTAACTAATAATTTCCCCCCGTGATTATAATATTCTAAAGAAAAAATTATCTATTGGTATACCCTTTCATATGAATATGATATTTTTGGCTGTGGTAATTAAATAATTACCACAGCCAAATATATCATGCTAAAATTAGCAGAAGAGTACAATGCTCAAAAAATGCTATGTAGTCTTTTAATTTCCATGAGGTATAAGAAAGTTTAAATACCACCACTATCACCTTGATACGGAAGATATCCGGTCTCTCCAGGGATTAATGTAAATTTAATTACCACGCCTTTCAAATTGGAACAAAGTTCATAAAAAAAAAAATATTTAATGTATCATATAGTGAGTTAGGTGGTAGAAGTTTACTAATTAGAACTTTATTTTTATCTAGTCACGACTCTTCGTTTAGATGATTAACAAAAACTTATCACTGAGGTCAGCGTTAATAAATTCTTAGAAGCTGTTTTTAAATAGATACATATCATTTCGACCAAAAATACATATATCATCGTTATCATCAGCTGCTAGACATCCATTGTCGGATATGGGGTTCTTCGAAATATATTCACACCGATCGGTACTGTACTGTCAACATTCAGCGGTTTTCCGCGACTACATAGTAGATCCACTTAGGGGAGGGCCGCCCAGCATTAAGCTATCCTGGACCTTACTACCTCATTCGCCATCAGTTTTATTAGTGAGTTACCCTTGAACTGTGAGTAATAATGCATTAATTATTTAATAATGAGGCACTGAAATGAAAGAAAACAAAGTCAAACGGACACAGTCTAACCGGCAGGTTATCGCTTGTATACATTTCAATAACGCATCATTCGGTGTTGCTGTTTAATAATCAGCTGCGAAATAATGACATCAACATTTATTTTGAACGACTGATCGCGTCACTACTTATTTCATTTTACGTGCGATTCATGCACGCTAGTTATGTGGCTGAGTAATCAGAGTATCTGGTTTTAATGTTGCAGAATAGGGTCGATTCTCGAATGTTCTTTCAGACTTCCATAGGCAGGCGTATGTTAACACAAAAATCTATTGCAAATTTATTTGAAACTTTGTAATTATGAAAACGCTATTTTCCATCAGTAACATGTTACTTTAAACAAGTTGAACTCGACAGACAATTTTATTTTATTTATTTATGAAAATTTTCAGTATTTCTAAGAGAGGGACAAAAATTCAACTGAGTCGAAATTACTAAACAATTTTAAGTTTTAAATTTTCTAGTGCGGGACCCAAATTTTTTATTTATTGAAAGTTTGCTGTCATACCTTTTAATCTTGGCTGTCTGCCAGTGAAAGTCCCGTCAAATCGGCCCAGCCGTTTCGGAGATTACCAAGAACTAACATATAAATAGACAGGAAAACATTTTCAAAAGTATTTAATATGTTTACGTTGACATAATATAATGTTACAAACACTTTAACTGTACTTACTTTTGTATGTAGCAATACTTGCGAATGATTGTTAGTAATATGATTCTTATTGCGTTTATATTAAATGTAAACCTGTTTGTATAGAATCCCCACACAGTTGAAACCGAGAAAGCTTTGTTATGTTTTTGCGTCGTTTGCGTCAACAAGTGAAACCGTTACGTTGGTTTGTTAAGGGCGGCGCAGTTTCTGACGTAGTTTCGCATTCGCACACAATTTCTTAACCGATATTTTAATCGAATAGAAAGGGGTACTCTATTCGATAGTGTGATGATGGAGTTATAGGGTATACATATTTAAGTACTACTTTTAAATATACCTTTTCAACGTATTATTTTTTTATTTTGTTGGCCCTTCATTTTGGTATTAAAGAGTATAACAGCGCTATTAGTAATATAATCTATTAAAATGTGGTAACGGGTTCTAAAAGGCAATGCATTAATTTGATTCTGTTAATTTTGTAAAGGTTTTTATCATGATCATATTTCGTTTTTCCTTGGTTACAGCTGTATAAACTCGAATGGTATAAGACAATGAAGTAAAATAATAACTCTTATAGTATATATTTACACACCGACACTAACAGATTTTTATAGTTTTTCTTGCTTATTTATTACTACACAACATTGATTTAACTATCTTATTGTGTTGTCTAATAAAGAACTGTTGCCTGTCGTCACTGTATCTATACCATTAAAGAATACTATGTTAGAATAGTTATACATAAGTATAATACATAAACGTCGCCTTATGAAATATTACGTTATATATTATATCCCAGAGAATCGTAGTTTTTATTTACAATATAGAAATAAAAATTATTAAGGCTAATCATATAAAAATGTTTAAAATGTTATTGCGTCGTTAGTATTTTTTTATCACTATACATGGAAAATACCGAATGTTAGTAGTTGTGTTAGTATTCGACAAATATTTATTATGAATTTGCTATATGTGTAAATTATAATATACACTCTTCTTATTAAATAAGGTTTGCTTCTAGTAAGAAGCGTGAGGTAATAATTGTAGCATTAGAAATACTAATATATTACATTGTCGTTTATAAAACTTGTAACGAAAATAGACACGCTACAAAAATCACACCGTTACCATATACAAGGAAATCTAGTATTATATCTATCCGAAACAAATAAACACTATAGTTTTAATTTAAAGCACAATTAATATTTTATTAAAGCTTTGATTAATTGTTAAAAAGAAAAAAAATCACCTAAATTTTTAGCTCAATTTTAAGTAACACATCAAAATATAAAATATAAGCATTGAACACATACAAGACTTAAAGATAAAAGGTTCTTAAATTTCTATTTCTTTTGCAATATTTTAAGATAGTAAAGACAATGTTGTATATTATTTCACCTCTATCTTTTCTTGTAGATATTATTTTTACTATTCTACCTTCTACCATACCTTTTTTGTGATAATAACTAACTCTAAATCTTGGTTTTGTTTGCTTACATCAGAAATATTCGCACGGTCTAAAAACTACACAACATGACTTACCTAAATGCAAATGATAAGATGAATATAATATATTGTTAAATGGTTTACGCCAGTTGCTTCAACTCGAACGTAATACTACTACAATACTAGTACAAACACAAAATTTTGAGTTATTTACTAAAAATTTTCAGTTTGCATACATACTGATTTATTTCTATTAAACTCTTTGTATATCCTTTACAGTTTACAAAGGTTAAACAAAAGTAGACAGAGTATTAAAGTTGATCAACACTAAACAGTTTTTGTGACCTACCCAATCGATGAACCATGGTAACCTTCATGCGAGGTAAGCAGTAAACTCGCCGAGTAGACGCTTGTCGTAACAAATTGTGTAAATGATTTGGCGAAACATCTTTTCAAATTGCAATTTAACTCGTCAGGTGGTTAGATAATATAATAAATACATGCAACGGACCTTGACTACCGTAATAGACTACGAACGAGAAAATCTGACTACTTAAATAAAAACAAAAGTTACACAACGCATAACCTAAATCATGCACGCAGTAAAATCGACTTAACTTTCCATAAAATTTACTTTAAATTGCATGGCGATAAAAAGTACGAAAATATGTACGAAAATATATTAATTGGACGGCAGCCAGTGGATAATAAAAGTTTACCATAAGAAAATTTATATATAAATAGTATTCAAATCTTTAATATCACTTTCAAATATACAGTGTTTGAATAGTTAAAGATGAAAAACATAAGCAAGACCTATCATTATTATTTTAATAGAATGAAATATATGATATTTTTTTGGAATTTATTAGTTGGTTACAAATGATATTCGTAGTTAATAAAACTCGAATCATTTTATAAAACTTCTGCTTTCTGCTCCAAGGTTGTTTATTTAAAACCGGATCCGTACGTATCGCAATTGTTGTGCATTGGATTATTTGGATGCTTCCACGATCATTTTCTAGTTAAACAGGATTGTACAAGATAATAAGACAACGTATTTTTTAAATAACTCTTATTTGTGAAGTTTTTTAAACCCCAAAATAGGCTGTGTTTTCTTGCAAAATGAAGTATCAATAATGTTTTATTCCGTGATTGCGTTTTGACGCTACCTTTTCGTAAGTACTCGTAGTTACGTTCAATCTTGCATATACCTCCATTAAACACGATTTACCATTTAAGAGCGCCTATATGCAATTTCTTTAATATGTATTTTAAGTATAACTCGGCAAATTTGTAGGACACCGAATTACTGCAGCTGGTCTCTGTACACATCAATGACATCACTAACTGTCATAAACAAAGTTTCTTTATAGAACTTTCTCGAATGACTGAAAATTTGTAGACAACTGTATACATAACATAGACAATCGCCGAGAGAAATAAAATAATAAATAAATGACAGGGGAGCATTGTTTCATTATAACAATGAGAGCGTGAAATAAACAAGTGATTATAAGTGCGGTGTTAATGTTGCTATCATAATAATATTAACAACCAAGCTTAGAAATTACTGCTAAGTGTATGTTTTTATGCTTACACACATATTCCTCTGCCACCTCTAAATTAAGCTAATTATAGTAACCTACCACCATACTATTATAAGTGTGTCATTAAATGTATTGAAGTGGGAATTATTCCGCGTAAATGGTAGCAGTAAAGGAAATGGTTCCTTGCAACAGTTACTCACATAACGCGCACGCTAACATAAATGCCAGCCATGGTCGTTAAATAATTTTATATAATGAAAAAAGAACTTTATGCGATGCTTCTTGCTATTGCGTATATAAAGATTCAGAACATTTAAGTTTAATGAAAATTAATCTGATAAATATCAACCGCTCCAAGTTTAACCGAATTTTTTAACTTTTTTCTTTTTCAGGGTTTCTGCTATTATTCCAAACACAAATTTCAAATAAAATATTGTAAATGTAAAAATATTTAAAAATTGCCAAAAAAATGCAAAATTTTGAGATATTTCCATCAACTGGATAACATCAGGGATTTTTCATTTCAGTATAAATGTCTTCTCTCAAACAATAGTTTTCAAGCATATATTAGATTAAATAACACCGTTGCTAGCATAGTCATCAATCTGATAAGACATAGTAATTTTTAAATAATAAGTAATCAAAATTTATAAATGTAATCAAAAATAGTGAAAGTTCACTGTTGCCGGAGACCATCTAGATAGATAACATCAAAAGCAATTATTTATGATGCTATAGAAGAGTTTTAAGCACCACTTTATTGATAGCATAAAACGTATCAAATTGATAGTTGTAAATCCGTTGAATGGTTTTGGAGAGATATAGTGGTAATACAAGATGTTGGACATATTTAAACATTGCTTTAATTTTTTGAACTGAACATAAACAGTCACAGCTTATATACGTATGAAATGTAAAGTATGATAATAATTAGATCTACATGACGATCTTTATTATAACACGACGTTTCGTGAAGTAGTTAATTCTCAATAGGTTTTATAACACATAAAAAAATCAATATGGATCTAATGATAAGCAAAATGTAGTGTTAAACTAAAATAAAATTACAAATTGATTAATTAGCAATTTTTTCCTCGATCATAGACACGGCATTAACTTGTTCCGCTGTCAGAGGCTTTTATGTGTAACACGCCGTCTTTTTGACCCGAGAATCATATCTGTTATTTTATTTACAACTCAACTTCAATCTCACGAGGTGTTAAGCGACAATAAGTCATTAGACTGATAAGCCTGCTCGTTTAGAACATTCTGGCTCTAATATGCCTTCATTCAAAAAGCAGCAGTGCTGGAATGGCGGCAGATTTACGATATTATACTAAAAGGCGAGTTCGAAAAAACCATACCACAACAAAACTGCACAGTATGATATGATAACTGATCTTCACAAAGTTGAGATATTTAATACGAATTAATAACTTCATTGTAAACCTTCATAATATTATTTCAATGCTGTAGTAGAAAGATATCAAGTAACTATTTTGTCACAAATTTAATAAAATTTTTACTAACAAGATTGTCCAGCAGTGGACGTCTAAAGACTGATGATGATGAAGTTGTTTTTAGCAAATTTTATATAAATGTGTTCCGTTATTCATATTCCAAATAATGTATACAGAGTTGCCGTAAAAGAAAAAATAATGCGACTAATTATATATGAACATTTATCCTTAAATTGGTCTTTAAAAATGTATCAATCAATTTGAATGTAAAACATTCGTCAAATAAATTTGGCTCAGTTATTGACACAATTACGTCAGACTGAAGTGAAAACATTCAGAGTTTATTGTTCAGTCTACAGGCGTTGGAGCATGCAATTTAAGTGCGGTTGCAGTCTATGCAGCAATAGGTATCCTCTAAATTACACAACTTCACAATCCATCGAGACTTTTTCAAACAAAAAAGAATAACGACGTCTTAACAAATCGACCAAAATCCTAATGACGGAAGTATAACATTTTCAAAATAAGATGTGCTTCACTTGCTGTGTACGAATATCGATGATATAAAAACGAATAGGTTGTAGCATTAGAAAAAAAAATTATATTGAAATTTATCGTAATAAATAACAGAAAAGTCGAATAATAAAGAATGGTAGCTACTAATCAAAAACAAACTTTAAAGTCATATACTTTACAGCTACATAATGTTAGAATACATAATGTTTTCAGAGAAGTTTTCGAAATGGGTTAGTGCTTATTCACACAAATGTTAGTAGAAAATATTTTATGGCTGATATAAAATTATATTCTAGTTGTGTTTAAGGTACATAAGGAAGGCAAGTAATTGTAACAAAACAATTCCTTGACGATGTCACATTATGCCGAGGTCGCATCGTCCTCATCCGGGGCCGACAACCTAGTTACTGTTCAGTCTTCCTTCATAAAAACAATCTTAACAAACAACTTGCAATTAAAGAAAGAAACTCATTAATTTCTATTGTAATAATAAACTCTTTTTTTTATTATGATTAATTAACGGAAAAGTAACAAATATTTGTTAAAGTTTTTCTATGATTTATTTAATTAATTTTATGGTCAATCATATGAACTTACATGTAATTATGTTCTACTATTAAATCTATTAAAATCCTTTCAGCTGAATTTATCATTTGGATAGAATAAGTAATTACAGGAATAGTCTAAAGATATTATAGTTGTACTACGAATAGTCATGACTTTTAACCCTTAACAATTGTTAAATGATTTATATTTTATACTTGTGGGCTATCGTGCAAATATGCATTACATATGTTAAATTTTAAATCCAATTGTGGTTGCACGATCGGAAGCAATATACACGAGACCAGCACCTAATAGGCTTTTTTATATAATAGACTTGTTTTTTAATGTGACGCATTTATTATAAATTTCATTGTGAAAAAAGTGTATTCCTCTTAAAAGTATTCGAAGTGAAAACATTTGTCAAGTTTATTAAGTTCATATAAATAAAGTTTTTATATTCATTAAATTGTGCGAGCAATATATAAGGGAAAGATGTTTTTAAAAATCTTCTGTAATAGTTTAAACATTAATAAAATATTTTATAGCTATTTGTTTATTACCTTCGCAACCAGTTGGAAAAACCACTCAGATACGTTTTCCGTAACGCGCGCATAAAAGTATAACTTAAATGTTAATATAATTTTCTTCAATAACATTTAGGAATCAATATAGATTTATTCATTCGCTTCGAGTTCCGTAAAGGTCATGGCGTGTCTAACGTGATTTCGTTATCATATAAATGAAGTACCGCGACTCTTCTCGACAGTGTTCCCTTTGATTTCTACATCATCGTTGTATTAATACAAAAAGAGGCCATACAGGATTAATAGCAAATTGTGGCGTCACTTCATGCCTTATTTAACGCAATGTTTCAATGCAAAATTGAGAAAAATAATATCTTTGTGTCTATTTACAATTAGTGTCTATTTTAATAAACTGGAAGCTGAAATGTTAATAAAAACTTTATAAGGTTTTTTCTTCAACTAAGCGATGAGAGCCTACATTGCACCGCATTGTGCTCGTCATCATGTGATATGTCTTAAGACGGCGTAATGTTACCGCAGTAATTTTACTAACTACAAATATCGGAACACAGTCTTGTTTATACAACAGAAAGGTGACTACATATCTATTGCAGAAAATCAGGACTTAATGTATGTTACTAGGAGCGTGATTATTCCAGTAAAAATACTATCACAATGTAACTATAAATCTATAATAAAGCTTTTCTACGATAATAAGCTAAGGTGACATGTGAAAAAGTAGCCCACCATAGATAAAAAAATTACAACCTCTTTCGGAACTTCGTAGTAAAACAACGTCATATCTCTTATTTAATATCTAAGTTTTACACAATTTTATTGCGCTGCAGTTACAGTAGAAAAAAAAGAACATTTAAGAACTTTTAAAAACTACTTCATAATCGCAACTGTTGGACGTTCGCTCTTTTACAAAAACTACTAACTAATAATCAATGTGTCAAATAGTCTTGCACTAGTATAATAATAAATACTGATATTATTTCATTTTGAATATCAACTCTTCTATTTATGTAATTGCAGTAAAATTAAAATATGAATGCTAATTTCATAAAAATGTATTAACCTCAATTATATAAACACCGTTTAATTTCGTTTAAGTTAAATTATATCTCTGAAAAGTATGTATGATAAAGAAATCTGAAAAATTTATCACTCAAGATATTATTGACATCATTTGACATTGAGAAAACAAAACGCGATTGTTTTATTAAGCAGACTCTGTAAACAACTGGAAGCACATAACCAGTTTATTCAAGGAGAACAAATATAATATATTTCTAAGGAAAAGTACATAAATTTTCTTAACGGAGAAGTAGCTTTTTACTTATGGCTTTGATCGTCATTAATAGCTCTTTTAATGTTCTCGCTAGAACTACCCGTGGCCTTCTTTCACTTAAAGAGAGTAAAAGCAATATATTCATCACACTGGCCAAGTGCAGATTGGAGGATGTCACATATCCAAGAAAGGTCTTGTTTTTGGATCATATTAATTTCCCCAAGATGTTTTCATTCACCGCAAAGTCAAATAAATTAAAAGTATTGTTACAATGTTTATAATTGAAACATTTTCACATATTAAATTATCATAATAATTATATTTACAAATGGTGAGGTCATGTCTGGTAAGTCAGTCTATTGTGCCACGGAGGCGCGCCTACCTGAAAATCGATATAATTACTCAAGTTGCCACCTCGGCTATAATTAAACGACCTCCATTTAAACTATTTTCTATTTCTACTCCCTAGTTACAATGCCATTTCTACCATGGTCATAACACATACATTTACTTTAAAAATATCGCAATCTTTAGCAGTGAATCAGAATTATATAGCCGTTGCTTTTGATCAATGTGTATTCAATAATAGTTCTTTGTAGGTTATTTTTGAGTTGGAACAAATAAAAAAACAGAATTCAAATAATTAGTAATATTTTAAAGGTTCAATGAATAACTTCAAGTACGTTTGATTCATTGTCGATACATTTTTTTTAATTAACACTTAACAGTTGTCGCGTCGGTATGTTTTCATGCTTCACGCTTGATGATGTTCAATATAAAGGTATTTGTTAAAATCGGGGTAATTGAACGAAACGATCCGTCACCGCCTTTGTTAGACGTTCTTCAATAGAACTATTTTAGTCTTGAGTTACTTGTTGATTCACCCACTTTACATTATGTATAATCAGAAAATCTTGAGTTGTAAATGCATTTACATATTCTCCATTCAAGCTAATGTCTGTGGAATGCCTTACTCCGGTTTTGGAGGCGAAGCCTTAAAAAAAATTGTATATAAATATTAATTTTGCAACATACATATTATTTTGATTTCATTTTCATATTTGCTGAACGTGTATTTGTCTATATATGCTAACACGACTGTACCTTCAAAAAATACAAACTTCTTTGAAACAATTCCATCTAAAAGTTGTATGGCAAATAAAACAATACGCATTTTGCTCCAATACAATAAAGTTTTCTATTTTTTCTGTTTGCTTTCTGTTAAATTCAAATTAATTACAATATATTAATCATAAAACATTTTAACGGATACATTAATATTTCATTACAAATTGATAATTTTTTACTGTTTGCTACTTATGACGATGTCGAGGATAAAGCGAAGTGAAAGAGTTACCTCAAGAAAGCTGTCCCCAACATATGGGATATATGTGTAGCTAGAAAGACAGAAAGACTTTTTTATGTTTGTAAATGATATATGTACAAACGCATCGCTTCTAAATAACTAGTGTGTTTACGTAGGCGAGTTAATTATTTTCTTTAGACTAAACAAAGATGTTTATTTTGGTTCTAATTAGCTTCATTCTAAGACCAGGGATAAAATTTCTCGTTTTGTTTTTCGAGAACGCTGCCGGTGTTGTTTTTTAAGTAATTCCTTTAATGGTTTTGTTTACTGTAAACATCAGTATTACATCCGCGTAAACCTTCTAATGATTACCTCCTGAATGATAACGTGATCATTAGAACAGGCAATAACAAAGTATTTAAATCTTAAAATAACATTTTCCTTTTGTTAAAGCTGCCATTTTAAAAATAGCTATTTTCTAATAGTGCTAAAACTTTGCATTAATATTTAATTCTTGGTATTTTATAAAATACAAAAGTAATATATTTAATATGTGACAAGTTACCATACAATGTTTATTCATTACAGCGTAATAGTTTACATAAAGAAGCGATTCTACTACTTTGGTTCATATGTACTTAAAACAATAATTTTTTTATAGCAATTGACAGATACAAGGAAGTGGTTATCCTTCCGTTTCAATGTTGATGTCTTTTTCAAATAAATACTGTCATAAGTGATGAACAGAAAAAATAGTTAAACCAGTAAATAAATGTACATGAAATATTACAATGTCATAAAATATAAAAAACAATGTTTTACATCATATACAAATACATTAACTATTTGTCTGAAGGAAATCGCATTAAACAAATAGATCGCCTTTTGGTGTCCTAATTATATTTCCATTCGTTTCTTGGTGCGCTGTTCGCAATAGCATATTTATATGTAAATATTTTGAATAAATAAATACATCATCAGGCAGGAATCGTGTACGTGGGTAGCTTTACAGACGCTTGTTGTACAGTATCATAGCACACGGCACTTATGGCTAATGAACATGCACGGCGATGATTGTTTAGAATGTTATCTTGCCACGTGAAGTCATTAGATATTTACCTATCTGCAAGACTGACGTCTGTCATACAATAATGAACAACTTCTGTCACGAAGGTACATACGTTCTTGCCAATCACCTAACGGTGTGGTCGACGACTACGACAACAAAAGAGACAAATATGGACAATGCACTATTGAAATTTATTTTTTTGACTAAAGTTTTTCTTAAGAAAAACGAAAACGCACACATCATTTCGGAAATATTTAGTATGGAAAGTATACTCTAAAGCTTGCATTTGCCAAATAAGTTTTAAATTCACAAACAGGAAATTAAGTAGTTTGGTATCATACTTATGAACAGATGTATAGTTAAAAATATAATTAGTTAAATAATATTATAGATATTCTTAAAAAATAACTACTTACACTCCACTAATTCAATTATTAACAATATCTTGGAAAGACTTTTTAATTTAACGCTCGATTTTAAGTTCTCAAAATGCTGCTTTTTTGTGGGTTTATTTTTCAATAACTTTTACACATCTCTTACAAGGCAATATAATAAGTAATATTCCATTCCCGAACTAAAAAAATAATAGGTTAAGGTCCGCCATGTTGATAAACTTTTTCGTTTTGATATACAATGCGTTATAGTAATAACTTACAATTATGAGGTAATTGACTATTTTTCGCTGTGGTATACTCGTTAAGGATGATTTAATTTATTTCCTCGTGAAAGCTCTATATAAATTAATATGAATAACTTCGATAAATACATTATGTATATTTCAGTTTTTTTTCACAAGCTGTTAACGACGGACTATACTTAATTTAAAATAAAGTAAATCTAAACCCATTGTTTTTTTCCACTCGTCAGTCTGTAATAACTAGCAAAGAAAATATCGATTTAAAAAATACCACAAGTCACTGCAAGATTATAACTATTATTATAGACTTCGCGATTTCATTAAAGAAAGCTGCCTACATGGCGCAGCGGCAAACCGCTTGCCATGTATTTCAGGGGTCACTGGTTCGATTCCGTATAAAAAGATAGTAGAATTTGAATAGTGGTAGGATAATCTAGAACCCGCCTGGCTAGTCAACATTTACAGACAAAGTATTCTTTATGATTGCACTTCGTCAAGTGAATGGAATTGAGGATAATTGTTAGGCCATTGTTAATAAAAAGAAAAGATATTTCGCATGAGTCATGAGTAATTCATATGAAAATTCTAGTTTGTTAGTACAGTTGTTTCGTTTACTTTATAATGTTGCCTCTTTACATATTGAAATAAGTAGCATGTTCAGTTCTTGTCGTGTGTAACTTGACATTCGCCTTTTGAAATTATTCATATGTAACTACAAAAGGACATTTCCATGCGTATATACATTTCATCATATAAATTTATTTTCCTCGCTTGTTTCATTTTATAAACGCGTTTTATTTTTGTACTAATTCTGGCGTAACACTATGTGTAAAAGCGGGAAATGTTCCAACAACACGCAACATTCAATTTAAAATTGTAAAGTTACAATTAAAATAAATAAAAATGCACTATATTCGCTGGCTTTCTCCTAAATATTTACACAATGACACTTGACGAGAAGTTCTTTTTATAATATTACAGCAGTACTTGGCGATAAGTATACCTGGTCTACACTATAGCCAAGATTGATATTAGGTTGCTGTTTTATAGTCACTTACCTATAACGAACTTATTGTTACTACCTTGTAATTATTACAATATTAATAATATTACTCGCAACACACGTGTTTAGTCTAAATTGCCTCTTTTAGTACTACCAAGTATTATATTGTAAAATAAGAAGTGGTAAATGCAACTATAATAACATCAAGTATAATCCTTGAAAATTTGGAACTGCTCCATATAATCCTCCATAATGCAAGGGCATTTAGTAGTCAAGGTTTTAAAAATTATAGCAATGGTGACGTATGTGGCGGTGTAATTATAATTTAAGTACGACCTTGTCTTTTAACAGTACTGGCATTTGTTTGACGAGGTCTTTAGGTACGACATTTAAATAATGTGGAAATCGCTATCAACGTTTCCGATGGAAATTGATCTCAAAGTATGTGTAATAGTTTTAAAGTCACAGTGCAGTTAACATGATACAATGTTAAGCATTGCACTGATTTACGTCTAGGTGCTGGTATTGCTATTGTCATATTTATGTTAATAGGTATCGTTCGCGCATGTAGCATGTCATATTACGAATGTAACCACCTTGATCTCAAAAAACTGGTCAAGAAGTTTTTGCTCAGAATTGCAAGGAAGCGTGAGAACATTTCTCATGCAATGCTTTGTAAGAAGTCTTTGTCTGCTACAAGTTAGATAGTTAAGAAAATTAACAAAGATTATTCAAGTAACCGTTGTACATGTTTTGTGATATCGTGTATGTACATTTAATATTTTATTTAACCTCGATTGTATAACATTCGTGTTGAGGGTTCCAACGTCTTTCGGTATTTATTTAATATTTTGTACCTTTTATACCTAGGTGGTGATAAAAACTAAACGAGCGTGGAAAAGCACGTTTTCAGTCATAATAAATTAATGAAAAAATTCAAACAGCAGTGGCCCAGAAATAATGATTACTTCGCCAATTATTCTTCCTCTTTTTACAACGTAGCCTTTATATAACACATTTCCTCTTTTTATAGCAGATTATTCTCGGTGCCACTAAACATTTATTGTTTGTTTCGACACTGCAAAATCTAAGACCTAAGATTTTTGAAACGTTGTCAGTAAGATGACATACCTGTTTCAGGTCTTATGCCTTTTGTAGAAAAGGATATATTAAAAAAAATATAGTTTTGGGAGATTATAAAAAAATTACGACCATAGTACAGCACATTTTAATAAAATTTGCGACGCGATATAAACTCATTTTTGAAGTAGTTTTATAAATAATTGCTGAATTTTTCATGAAAGTTATTTGCAATATTGTTGCCTTAATTTTTATTAAAACATTGTTTTATTGTTTTTTGTTTTTTATTTTAAAACTTTATATTTATTACATCTGTACTCTTCTGGAATAATCCAGACTTTCATTATTTCCGAATAACACAATTTTTCTTTGGTAAGTATGGAATCATTTTTCAATACATATCGATCTTTAACTTGGTAACTGCTTGAAAAGGCAACGGAGCGTTGATCCGCAGTTAACTGCTCTGATATTACTAATAGACTTATTGTTTTTAAACTCGTAAACACATCGACGAATGCATTATATTATTACCGTTTATTATTTATCATTAACTATAACCAATCAATATAAATAATACATTTTAATTATGCAATAAATCCACCCCCTATTAAGTTACAATGTATGCCGCATTATCTTTTTAATAGATTTGTTATGATGTATATTTACACAAATAGATACGTTTATATCTAAATGGTTAATGATAACATGCATTCTTTACGGCGGAGTTTTTAACCTGATATGTTCTTGTTCACTATTCCACTTATATGTTTATTACTTTAAGTACGGTGAGTAAGAAAACAACTAAAAGCTTCGTCACATACATCGTCAACCGGAAAATTCCCGCAGCTGTATAGGGGTTCCACGAGGATCTTTACAGTGACCGCTTATTAGCTATCATATAATGCAACTTTCCGTTAGCGGTGATAAAGTTACATTTAAAATTGGAGTAATAAACATAAAAAAATTTAATTATGGCAACGATGTTAGAGAAAATACGGTTTTGTATGGTAAATTGTTACACTAGTTACAGTAAAGCTTATTCTTGACTATGTAGTTAATGCGACATAGTTGTTATTGAAGAATATTTTATAAAGTAGTTATAGCAAGCGTGAGTATGTAATAAAGTATGTGTAAAGTGTAAACAGCCATTGAAGTGAATATTTACGCAACAAAAACGTTTCACCCACGTCGGAAAAGGAAGCTAACTCGGACGCGTCATGCTCGGGCGAATTAACTAAACGTTTACAAGAAAATGCACGTAACTATATACCTGCCTGTATAGGCTGTTAAAAATCTATCCATAAAGATAACAGGAAATTTTAATAACTTTAGAGAATGATGGGAAGAACATGCAGGCAAGGAATAACAATTGGTATTAATATTCTCCCAGGTCGGAATACCATATCTAATTTTAAGAAACATGCACTTTTTAAATAAAAGAGATTTACTTTAGGCTTTTTTATTAAAAGCACTGAAGATATTACTATGAAGCTAATATAGAATTTAATGGATGAAACTAGCTTTGATTGATGAACAATAAATATAATTATAAATATTTTTTGTAATATTTCAAGCAACACGTTATACTTCATGCAATGTTCTTATATAAAATAACTTGTAAGTTTGGAAGAAAGAGGGGTTTAAAATACGAAATTAACTTTTTTATTTAGTCGAGGTAACCTTATTTATAAAGTTTTTATAAATATTTATTAAATATTTCCTTTGTTAACCATGATATCGCATGGTTTCTAGCAATCACTACATAAAAACAAAAGATTGGTTTTTTTTATTATAGTACATATTACTTATAACTTTCGTGTCTATTTTTATTGATTGGTTTATAAGAATTGATGCGGTCTTTATTCCCGAACACCGTCTATGTAAGCAACGTTTGTTTCCGTTAAACAGTACCTATTCAACATTATCGTTCTTTTAAAGGGCGCTGTAAATAATGGAGTTACTTGGGTAAGGAACACCTTATCTCAAAGCTACGACCACGTTGTGATGCAGTGTATATCATCTTAACTAGCGCCACATTCGACAAGCGTATCACATACTATCAGATTAAAGTTATTATCGTTCTTTCGCTTCTCTGAATCACTATACAACTTTTCGTAATGACCATTAGTTAATAATGAGATTTTCAACATTCTAAATTGTTTTCTTGAAAAAGATAGTTACAAAACGAAAGAATCAGTATTATTTTAAAAAACAAAGAATTTTTAATGATTTCTTTAACATAGTGCACACCAGGTTACTGTTAACTCCTACACATGGCTCTATATACACGCCTACTCGCTTATAAAATTAAATGATGAGAATATATAAAATAATTATAATACTGAAAACTACAAGGAAGCAGAACTTAATTGAAAAGACAAGGCAATAAATAAAGATATTAATGTATTTCTTTTTCCTTACATGATTATTTACAACACAATCATTATGCACATAACATATAAATCATTACAAATAATTTAAATAAAGATTAATTATTCGGTGCAAATTTACAAAAACGGGCTAATCGCGATAAATTAAACTTAAGAATAATTACAGATCGTTACCCTTCGCTGCCTTATCCATTACTTCATATAAAAAAATACACGGATACCTTCATCGGCGATGTGGTCGCAACAGCACACATAAAGGTACCGCCGTTTATTGCTTTAAACGATATTAACAACAATCATTACTTGTTTGTATAATTTGTCTTATTCATACAACAACCGCATTGACCGATCTAAGTCTATAGGACGCATGCTTCAATCCCTATAATTATTTTTCAATACATGAAGGCCTATTATCCACAACAAAAGAAAAAATAAAAATATAAACTATTTAACACTCAACTTAAGTTCAATAAGCTATAGCGTAATTAACATAATTTATTGTGTATCGAAACGCGACATCTTGAAATTTTCATCACTTTTGTTGCAATTAAATCAATATGGCTACAGCATTAAATCAGTTTAGTGCATCATAAATTGAATCATAATCATTCTTATATTCAATCACACTTATTATTATATTCTATAGAGGCGTATGTATATATACTGTGTTCCAAAAAAAATGTTATAAATATTGGTCACATTAAATCTATTATATAGTTATTGAGAGATAAAATCTTTAGATAGGCCTTTTCATATGTTCATTGAACCAAAACTGTTCACATTACAAATTAATGACTACAATATGGTTAATAATACGAACAGATTTGAAAAAAAAACTACTGTAGCGGTAATAGTTAGTAGTGCAGATATGCATAAAGAATTTTAAGATATTTCAAAAAGGAACAGTCTAGAATCTACATAATCCAGACAATTTGGATAAACCGGTTATAACAGGAAAGATAAAAGACAAAAGACCACGGGAATCACATACCGATTGCAGAGGATCTATAAATAAATAATGTTCTGACTACTTAGTAACAACACAAGACAGAGCGATGTCAATACAGCTGGTTGATACATCAATGTGGTTTTAAGATAAGCACGGCCTTCAGTAATGTAACGCACGAAGTATATTGTAATGGTATTTGCGCTTGTAAAGATCTTCATAACAAACTATGTAATTTACAATAAAATTTCTAAAACATATGAAACAAATTAAAATATTATTAAAATAATGTACAATGAAACAAATTGAGACATATCATAAATTACTGATAGAACAGACGAGTGACAAAGTACACGACTGAAATAAATTTGCTCAAATGAATACATAACCCATTTCCAAATATGATATAATTGAGTTAAAAAATTTAATATTTAATCGTTCTATATGTCAATTGCATATTAGGTATTATAACTATTCGTGAGGCATATTTACATTAAACCGAAAAGGGTTAAAAAGCCTATATTACACTACATTGTAAACTATAAAATAACTAATTCTATACTTATTTATGGTACATTACTATAAAGTAATACTTTCGATTAATACATGTTAACACTAATTTTACTATACACAGTTTAACAACTACGACGAAGTTTAGGCCAACAGAGCCCGCAAATCATAAAATTAAATTTATTGTCGATGAGAAGCAATTATTGATCCACATAAAATTCATTCGTGAAAACATCTCCAATAAAAAGAAACATTGCCATCAAAAAAGTTGAACACGCTGCAAACGGCAAATTATTGTTGTATCGATAACGGTACGCACATAGTACAACATTTACACTTGACGCTATTTTATGATAATAAAGCATAAACGATCCTCATCATCGAGCAATTACAATTAAAGTTATATTTTAATAAAATTCGTAATTTTTAAAATACTACAAAAAACGTAGCGTCGTCAAATCTACGAATTATAAAAAAATGGAGCTGTCCGAAAAACAAACATTACTCTGCCATAAATTCAAACCTTTAATCTATTCTAGTAATCCATCTCAATGGAGGACCTACATATGCAACATTACAAAACATGGTCTATTACAACTAAATGATATAAAAAGTTACTTCACTACACCTCTTTGTTATACGCGTGTTGGTATTTATACAAATTACAGTATAATCAGGCACTTTTATGGAAGTCAATATGTGACTGTTATTAATGATTTTATTGGTTCGTATATCGTTAAGTTTTGAGATATATTTTCATGGCTCATAAGCATTTTCTAGGCCATCTCCTCAACATTTTTTCTTCAGTTACATTCATAAACATTTACCAACAAGACAAACACTATCAATAACAACAATTATTTTACACAAGAAATCTACTTTTGATATATGTAGGTGTAAGTATATATATTTTGGAATGAACACGGTCCTTTTAAATATTGTTTTAATTTTTTATTGTTTTAATACTTAATAAAAAAACTCGCTGTTTATTAATATAAAAATTCCTATTACTTTGTGCACATTATTACCAAAGCAAAGGTCTTGTTTCCTGTAATTTTAACAACGTATGTATGCAGCTCGATAACAAATCGGGTTCGCTAAAACCTTCCTTACGTACACTGTACAAAGTATTTATAAGGACGAATGCCATTTTTGAGTATATATCACAAATTCTCTCCTTTTAACGAGGAAATTGACTCGCGTGCCCCTCGCAACTACAGCTAACTTATTTATCTGGATTCACATAACATGAACTGCATCTTATGTGCACTTTGTAGAGGACTCGGCGCCTTCTCTCGTAAAGAGAGTCAAAGCCAATAATCCAATACTCTGGCCAAGTGCGGGTAGTAATATTGCTTACGTAGTGATAAATAGGCGTTGTAACGAGTACATATAAACAACATTAGTTTAATATATCACCAGGACAGTTTTTTCTTTATTTAGCACAAACTAGTGGGAACTGGAATGGACACTGTGCTGCGCCTTCTTCTTCCGTTGCGCCAACATATCGTAGAACGGATTGTGACTTATTGAGCGACGAAGACATTCGATCCATTCGTCTCGCTCTTCCGCCGTAGCCGCTGACATTCTAAAAGTATTATTTTTAGGTTTTACAAATGTTCATAGTTTTATATGTTTTACATTGAAAGACAAACAAATCAAGATCTCTTAATTATTTTACCCGAAGGTATATTATGTTTTGTTCCTAACAATATTATGTAAGTAAGCTCCACATTGCCCTTGCCTCATTTCCTTTAAACTAGGCCACAGTTTTTTTTTATTATTATTGCTTGATTATCGAAATAGTGGCTGAAATGGCACCTACTTAGGCAAGCGAGACTTACTGCTGTGTTTTCAAATATTCTATAATTTTATATTGTAAAGGGTTCATTTGTTGTAATTAACAAATAAAAGTTAAGAGACTGAGTTTTGTTACAGTTTGTACCTTTTTCAATATGCAAGGTTAATTGCTAAGAAATATCTCAAAAATATTGGATATGCTATTAATAAAGAACACAAGTTTTTTATTTATAAAAATATAGGTGAATTACCTGTAAACTGTGTGTTTTCCCTCAACCACTTTTCCTTCAGAATCAGTTTTACACGCTTTAATGAGATCGGCTCCTCCGCTAGCGTAAAGTTCTAAACAGTGAGGTCGTTGTCGGTCGCTTGCTGGGCGGACCTAAAAAAATTGTAAATTTTTAGTGTTTTTATTTGGGACGCTTTGTATTACTATAATTAGTTTTAATTTAGTTAGACTATACTGCGTAATAAAACAACGAAAGTGTAAAGATTTATTTAATAAAAGAATATTAACAAAAAAACATATTTAAGAAGAATACTGAAACAACATACAAGTACTAAAAAGTCACATTCTGAAATATGTAAATTTACTGCTAAATATATTTTTAACCCTCTGAGTTCTTTCGTCAATAAACCAAATCTGGCCAGATTAGTATTACATGATGGTAAGTGTTACACGCCCGCCTAATGTTACGATAGTATTCGCTGCACCACATTGTGCACGCCGTCTCGAAACAAGATGTTAAGTCTTGTTACCCCAGTAATAAACTGGAACATAGTAATGTCTAACACTACTGTTTAGCTGCAGAAATAGTAGCAGTTCCTATAGTATTACAACGTATCATCTGTATATTATCAACGTGTAACCTACATTGACGGTCTTTCAACTACAAAATCAATCAATTTTAATACTTACAGATATATTTTCCAGTGGGATGATACCTCTAGGCTCTTTATCAGTAGTGTATTCGAAATAGTATAGGCAGTTATCATTCAATATGAACCAGCGTCTCTTCCATGACTTGTATCTGCAATTCAAATATATTCTAGTTAATAAATATTCCAAGAAACTTCTATTATTTATAATCCAAATTTTAATCATTAAAAAAGACATTAATGTTTTATATAACAAAAAGAATTGAAGAGTATATGTTTGGGGAAAAAAATTGAATTTAAGGTTACTTATTTTTATTTAATAAAATTTAGGGCATATTCTCAAGTTACTTCATAAAATTACTAGCTACAAAGTAAAAATGGGTACTTATTTTTGTCTATTAAAAAACACTGAACACTTTTATAATACTATCATAACCACAAATGTTTACATAATCTACGCTATGTATATATTATTTACCTTCCTCCTTGCTTCCAAAGCCACCCTTCTTTATCCGGATTGAAGAAAGTGTGCATGAGGTCATTTCCGTCGTCCTCAGGAATTTTAAACGGCTCCGTTTTTATAGACTCGTATAATGACTGTAATTAAAATAAATAATTAGA
This sequence comes from Byasa hedistus, assembly GCA_029286795.1. Classification (NCBI taxonomy): domain Eukaryota; kingdom Metazoa; phylum Arthropoda; class Insecta; order Lepidoptera; family Papilionidae; genus Byasa; species Byasa hedistus. The sequence continues at coordinate 6,075,968 of JAGSMW010000001.1, forward strand.
GAAGTTTAATATACGACTCTCCACTCACCGAGTCGCGCGGTATATGTTGCAAATGACTTCTTATCGTTGGCAGTTTATTCAGATAAGGCGCCATTTAACGAGGCAATTCCTATCAATATTGTTTACATACAGTCGGTTTGACGTCAAGCTGTTTTTAGTTTGCTACCACAGAGGTCAATGCCGCCGATGCAAAACAGTCGGATCTTGTTCTGTAATCAAATTTTCATGGCTGAGTTGATATGTGCTAAGGTTGTATTTATTTATAGTTATTTAATGTTATCACCGACTTTAATGTAAACAAATTATGTATCTATATTAGCGATAAATGGTAAATAGATGGAGTCATTTATGTTGTGGGTATTTAAATTTTTTTATCTAGTTTTATTGCAGCTATGTGAAAATTTCAATGCTGTCTCTTCATAAATATTTCACGAAGAGACAGCATCCCATCACAAGTAATTAAAATTAAGCATTATTTTACATATAAATATTTATATATTTCATTATTTATTTAAACTTAAATTACATTGAAATGAAAATGTTGCTTTGGTCTGGGGAGTATACGTGGTAACTCTCCGGACAGATGGATAAAATATATGCGCAAAACTAAGATAGAACCGCTTACGTAAGTACGGCCATATGATGACCATATTACAAAGATTTTTAAGCATTTAGGAGAGAACGTGGCCGTGAACGACCATGTGTAACCACGATATAGACATAAAATTCTTTTAAGAAGATGAATAAAAAATGTTTTAATGTTTTTGCACATACACACATTACTGACATTTCCACTTGCCGATATATGTTGTATATCACAAAGTCCAATACTCATTCTCCCAGATACAATTTGTTATAGGCTATACGGGACTGTTATCTTTAGATATGCTATCGTATAGAGTCGGGTCGGAAATCACATTATAACGGAATATATTTGTTTTTACGAGGTTCGTTGTATTTTGACCTCGAGTGTTTACAACACAGCCTGTTTCATTTTAACGACGTGTAACCTGTCGATGGTGCGATGTATATAAGCGTGTAATGTCTAATTTCCTAGTTTGTATTAACCTCAAGAACAAAGTTTGTACAAGCGAATAATTGCATGGAGTATTAAATTATTTACGGAGAGGCACGAAATAACCTAGTATATAGCACTTGGATCTCAATTTCATATGTTTTAAAGTACAATAAGTCCGCGGGTGGTAAAGCATGTTCCCTCCCTCAAAATACTCTGGTTCTCATAGGTTGCAACATGGAACACAGCAATGCTGTTATAACGGCAGATTAACTACATGATAAAGCTAGTTTCAAAAATCGAACTAGGGACTTCCGTGCTATAAGGCAATGGTCGTATTCAAAGGACAACCTTTAATAACAAACACAAAATTTATTAATCAATGATTTCAGTACAATTTAAATTTAGTAGCAAATATTTGCTGCTTTTACGAGTCATGGTTGTTATTTGCCTTGTTGCCTAATTACCACCGCTACATATATTCAGCTGTCAACAGTGTGTGTAAATATAATAAACGCTGCTTTAAAAAACAATTGCACTACTAGATGACTTTTAGATTAGTCGAAACGCTAAAAAAACTAAGTCTAATCCGTATCAGAAAGAGGTCCTCACCAAGAGCAATTCCTGTGGCAGGTCCCCGCCGTTGTTGATGCCTCGATTCATAGCGACGAACTGTTCGGGCGTGGGTTTATCCTTGACGCTGGGGTTGTGCAGCGACGTGTTGAGCATTATTATCGCGAAGCTCAGCACGTAGCACGTGTCCGCGTTGGTGAATATGTCTGGGTTCAGCTGACAGTAGCGCTGCGCGAAGCATTCCATCATGCGGTCGATTTTCTGCGCCTCGCCCGGCAATCGAAAACTCCAGAGGAATTGTCTGTAATTGTAATACGCATAATTTTTTAACTGCCTCTGTTATATTTAGTGATTCCATGACGCAATGGCTAAGCGCTTGCCTAGTAACGCGGAGGTTCCTGGTTCGATTTCGAGTCAACAACCACGTTGTAAACATGCTCACATGACAGCCAAAGTATTCTGGGTAAGCAGTTCACCATCCTCAGCCTCATTGTCATTTTATATCTTTGTGTCACCAGTAAAATTAAGGTGAAGTTTTACTAGATAAAAAAAATTAAAGTTGAAAGACATTTATTTAAACTGTATTTTTTATGGTACCGCAGCATCAAAAGCCATAGGTGTCTAGAGGAGCGGGTCACTGCATCTACTTGATGACCACGACCAGTCTGCCAAGACTGATGCGACTGAGAAGAAGAAGCATCAAAAGCGGGACCAATTACAATACAATTTTTTCTAGTTTTAGAGGAGTTTCTAGTATTAGTCTTTCCTACACGGGGTATTTACGTTGAAGAACAACATTTACATTAAATTAATTAAAACGTAAAATAAACACAATTTCAGAATATTTTTTGCAGACAATCATATTTTAAATAACATTAACACCAAATTATCAGTTCACAGTAGCATCGCCATTTCCGAATGTGACTCAACTCTATGACGTAGGCCGCATCTGAACCAAATTAGTAACCGATATTGATAAGAAACGATGAAACTATAAAACATACCATAATATTAACCTTTTGAAACACACTACATAACTTATGTACACCAACAACAAATAGTTAACACGCAAAAAATATGAGAAATAAAAAAAAATAAAGAGAAAAGAGAAATGCATATAAGTTTTAAATATCTCGTTTGATGTATTTGGTAAGTTACTAATAGTATCACAAAACTGATAAACTAATGAATGTTAAATAAAACTTTGTTTTAAATTATTATACAGTAAATACGTCAAAGATAAACCGTTTTCCGTATTCTTTGTTATGTTGGCTTTATACGTGCGCACAAAGAGCGAATTCATTATCACAAACAGGATACACACCACATGAACATTTTTGTGACTAAAGCAGGAAAAACCCGTTAAATCGATTGTAAATATTATCTCTCATAAATAAGTTATAGTATGCGGGAATGTTGTTGTTAATTATAATATGTCCTTCATTTACTTAAACAGTTTGTTTTGAACTTCGGACTTGCGAAAAAAACTTTTAATATTTTTGTATGTAATTGAATAAAATTATATAGTAAATATTTGTTATAACTTTAACTGAAATATTTGAAAATCTAACAGCAGAGATGTTAGATTTTTCAAATGTTTCTACATATTTTTTTATATTATATTCGTGATTTATATATACGCGTAGTTAGCGGGGTTTTACCTACATTTAATAAATATTTTTCAAGCATGGACGTATTACTGAACAGGATATAAAATGAGATCATTTTATGAGATATATTCAGAAACATTCCATATATCATCGCAAAGGACACTCTTTTATTTTTATTTGCTAATATAAAACTTTACTCCGCATTTGATGAAGTATAAAGTACAGTGTTTGCTTTCTTGTTAAAAACATCTTTAGTGATATTATTCATCAAGTAATCTATATAAATAAATAAAATATAAGTGTGTATAAAAATTACAGCTATTACAATAATTTTTATGAAAGTTTATACGATAATTGCTCACAAATAGTTTTAGTTACTCTTAAAGATATCAACAACTTGACAAATGTTTGTCGATAAGATACTGTTGTTAAAAAAAACAGTTAAACAGAAAAACATAGTCGTAGTCTAAAATAAATATAATCTCGAATTCACGGAAAAGCTATAACCACATGGCAAAAAATAAACAGTGATCACTGCGAGCAAGAATAACAGCTGATAAAAATTATACACCAACGAAAAAACAAACGAAACTATTCTTTTTACATTTGCAACAGCATCAACATCGTGAGGTGTTTTTAGATTGAAATTTGGTGACTAAATTAAGATAACATCGGTCTTAAGCTTCTCTCATCAACTAACATGATTTTAACCGGTTCCTTCATTAAACCGTTACTTCCGTAACAATAGCATAAGCTTTTGTAAAAAAAAAATACAACAGACTAATTTTAGAACAAACTATAGTGGTGATACTCTGTTATTATTATTCTTTTCATCTAAAAAGTTTTGTTTAATTGTGTACAGCGGCGATAGATCTCTGTTGTGTGAAACCGCATAACCGCAGACGCCTATTTCCTAATTTATTTTAACCTAACCTAACAGTGATGTGCAAACACCACGATTGAAACGTGCAGCTAGTTTAATTGCTATGGTAGAAAGACAAATATAAAAAGGATTAAATGGAGGATTTTAGTCTCTATCACCTGATTGCATCGGCGTAACAGACTGTGATGCGCTGACTTAAATACTCGGCCACGTTTGTAACTTTTAAACCGGAAGAATAACAAGGAAACTCTTCCAGTATATAATTAAGGACGGGATAAGGTGACGAAAATCCGAAATAAAAGTCTATAGGTCTTTCGGTTAACGAGGTATGAAAGATCAGCACTGAGGAAAGGAGAGAAAAAGCAAAAAAAGAAAAACTTCGTTGAGAGACGAACTTATGACCTCCTTGTCCAAAGCATGAAAGTTAGCACCTAGGTCATTCCTGCATGTTCTAATCTTACAAGTTAATAGAGACCTGGATAATAAGATGACGCATGCGTCTTTTTTCCGGCTTGTTTTTTTACCCACCTTAACGCTTGTACTAATATCAAGTCCGTAAAATCGTGCAATTCCACGAACGCCCGTAGAACGGCTTCGTTAAACTCTGACCGCTCGCCCAAATAGTCGCCAATCGCGGTCTTGCTTAACCCCTCGCCCTTATGCAGGAACTGCGCCACGTCCTCCGGTGTTCTTTGAAGCAAACCATTCTCGTAAAGGTATTCTATACCTGAAGAGAAGAATAATAATGATAAGTTAGAGCCAATAAAATTATACACCATAGCCTAATCTACAATACAGAAGAACCGAAAGCAGATTTTTTTTACATAAACATTAAGAATTTTTTTGAACAATTCAAAATATTTAAACTAGCCAATTACATTTTAGTAACATTGAAATATGGTGTCGTTACATAAAAATTCACACATTAATTAAAATGAATACACCTTTCTATACAGAAGATGAACCTTCTTCTGTGATGAAAACTAAAACGGTCTAAATTAACACCAAATATTACCTATCTATAATCTATCGTACTAGACCTATTATACGATTCTTTGAATAGAATTACGACGTTATGCATTAACTCGAGAAGAAACCATTTTACTATGTATTATCGTGAAAAATTTCAATGGTTACATAAGTGAAGTAAAATAACAACAAACATCTCTTATCTACTAAGCTTTGAAATATATTAATCAATTTCATTATGTCTTTATTTACACACCGTAAACAATATATCATGAAAGTAACGCTTATATTTAGAATAATATTAAAATACATCACTTTTTCCTAAAGAAGCACTTTCACAAAGAGGTATTGTATTGCAAAAAGGGATGACTGGCTCGCATTGATGTCGGGGATGGTCGTAAATTTTTGGTGATGTCATCCACTTACAATCGTTTTTCTGCGCCCATCGTGGGCGGGAGAGCGCTAGACAGTTAAGCGATTGGAGCTTTTATAAAATACTCTTAAGAATAACTAAATTAAACGTTACCCTTATATAAGATTGACTACACTGACTAAATATTTAATAGAAAACAAGTGGAACATAATTCGTTTCAAGCAATGTAAGAAAAATACTAAGGCAAGGTTGAATCAGCCTTTTTGTATGTGTTCGTGCGTGCTGAATTGTAGATAGCATAATGATAAATTGCCTTGAATGGCGAAAAAGAAAAGGAGATGCGACTAACGACATGTGGTAAAAGCAGTAACAAGCTCGCTTGTTAGACCGTACGTTTCTACAAACTTGTGACGTACAACTATAAACAGTGAATAGAATATCTGTCTGCAAATATGCTCCCCCAGAAAATTTCAGATGTGTTTCGAGTCGACACTACATTATATTATATTGAGGGTAACATAATATACTAATAGTATGTTACACTTTAATTATCTACAAAAAGTATCAAGTTAAAAATCCATGAATATTATACAGAAAATTAAGCGACTACATGTAGTGTAATAGCTTAATTTCATAATATGTTAAACTTCACGTATAATATAATTTCTTTAAAACTAGAAATAATCGAAGTACCGTTCCATAACTAAGCCGAAGAAGGTATGGTTTGTAACACCAAAATTTTTTTGTTAATGTGTCGTTACAAAAAATACGTTCTTAATAACACATATTCCAGTATAAACTTAAATAAATTTAAAGACTATACATATAAGGAAACAATAATATCTGAAAAAATTGCATGGATAAATTTATGGCTGTAGGTTAGGAAACTACATGATCCGTAGTCAAATTAGAATTATGCGTGACTACATATGTGAGACTAAAGTTTGATTGTGCAATACAGACAGAACGTCGGATCGGTCAATTATTGATATATTACAAATGTCTAGGACGTTTGAAATGGTGAAATTAACATAGGAATAATCATAGCTACTTACCATTTACATCATTTATATATCTTTTTAAATGCATGTTACAGTCTGAACGTGTATGATTGTATAATAAAGTATGTGCGTTTGTGTAGAAATAATTTTTGTAATGTAATTCATTTAACATATTATGTTGCGTTATATATTAAATGTAATAGATTATTTGATAACTAATATCATTTGCTTGAATGAAGATCTAGTGAAGAATTTAATATAAAAGATAATGAGAAAATATTCGAGATTTTTCTATCTGACGAAGCCTACTGCTGTTTAGAGTCGGCTATAACTATTACGGTATTAACGAGATTTAAATTGCTGTATAATTTAAGCAGTGTATAAAGTATGAGAACATATTAGTTTGTGTTATATGTGAATAAATGTTCATTCATTAACTACAAAAATCAAAACAAATATACAATATGAAAATTATTTGAAAAGGAATCATAGTTTGACATACTGCTATTATTTATCCTAATTAATATACATGTTAAATTAGATTAATAATTTAATACATTCTTAAAGTGTTCAAGGAAATTTTCGGAAGATACTACTTTCTCAGAGGAAGTCAAAGTTATGTGACATTTCTGTTGTATTTTAACAATAAGTAAATTATTAGTGTTATGAAGATTTGCAGTTAAAATTAAATAAAACACCGTTACTCCACATTGAGGTCACAAACAAGCCACGAGACTTAACAAAGTATGCGCGAGAAAAATGTAATGAAACATTAAAGTTTATACGAATTATATAGAAAAATGGTAGAAATATTGGGTTAACAATTAATTATCGCTGAATGTTGCGCAATCTGGATTGTATAGTTAAAACCAGGACGCGGTTATTGTCTTCCAACGCGTTGTTTTAAACGGGAACGGAACTAGCGAAGAGAATACATACATTTTCAAAGGAACACCTTGCTCTCAACTTGTTCTCTGCTAATTGACTACCGGGTGTCAAACGCGACCTAATTAAACGGCAACGACATTTGATTTCATTTACATAATGCTTGAGTTAACTAAAAGTGATTTTCATATATGTCTTTATATTTATACAAATAAAAAATAATTTATTAAAAATCCATCCAATAGCATTATTATCGGTATTATAAACATAATCAATAAATGATATAAAACTAGTTTTATATCTTGTTAAAACCAACTAGGTACTGTATACTAGTTGTTTATTATTCTTTGATTACACATTCTTCATAGAGCTAGTATATTATAAATGAAGTTATTATTGCAGTGTATATAAAATGCCTTCGCAACCGGTTTATAAAATGACATGGGAGTTCAATACGTTATTAGTTACAGAGCAATGATTACATTCCCATGATAGATTGCATCGAACTTATAACATTGATGTTACACAATGTTAGATTCTAACAATCAATTTTAAAACTAATCTAACTTTATATTTAGCAACGGTATAGTTTTAAAATACAAATAGATTTTGTGATAATTTTTATCAACTGACAAGGTTATATTTAACATTTTGTTTTTTTTTACAGAACTATCATAACCTACAAACTGTAAATTTTAAAGTTCAAAGCTAAACTGAAACTCTTAGTAAAGACGGTATTTTGTAAGGGCTTTCTGCGTACCTGACCCACATTCGTCTTTTAAGAATTGTATATTAGGTGTGCATTAAAACATCTGAAACGATTCCCTTGAGCATTATCTAGCTAGACCATACCATTACTATTTTTAAAGAATTGCTTATGTATTAAAGCAACAAAGTATACATTTCGTTTTACATTGTATATTATGTATGAATTTTTATTGAAGAACAAATAGTATAAAAATGTACTATCTTATGAAAATACAAAAAATATAACGTTCATCTTATAAGATTTCTTAATAAAATATTTAAATATTTTTTAGGTCACAGCAAATTTAATTACTACAAACAAAAATCTTGTAATTTATTAAACTTATTACTTAGAGGTCTATAAATGTTTTCAGAATCTATTCTCACTTATTATTTTTTATTAAAAACCACTCCTATAAAGAATCCAAAAAAGGGGATAAATATCTAATAGGATAAACTTGATAATTTTTAAATAGTTAAACTATTTTTTATAACAACTTACAACACTCAATCTAGTTACACTATACAGAAAAGATCGGTAACTAACTACAATAGTCTCATCTGAAATATTTTAAGTTTATGTGCTGCTATATATGTAAAATAGTTTAGTTGCGTAAAAATTATTTATTTACTGTACTTAAACATGAAATATGCAAACGGTAAAGTACAGACCATATTGAATCGAGGGTTATTTTTATTTAATAGAATGGGTTAACACTTGACCTCAATTTCACATGGCATAGTGTAGCTATGGATGGTGAAGCTTGATTGCTCAGAATATAGATCAGGATATAGATATATACATCTGACTCTCGTACGATGGCAGCCGAAACACATTAGTGCTGTTATGGCGCTAGATGAGAATCGAAATCGAACTCGGGACCTCCGTGTTACATGAGCACTTAGCCACTCCGCCACGGAGACAATAAAGCTAAGTATTAATTAGAGATAACTTGTAATGACGAATATTAATTACAAATTAATATTCGTCATGTTCATGTTCATGTGAACAAACTCAAAAATAAGGATGTTTCAAAGCAAAATTTGATATTATAAATAAACACCAAAAAATTGTGGAATATTTGATGCTTTAAAAAAATCCGTAAATTCCTATATGCTTATTATTAGACGATAAAATTAGATAATTCAGTCAATTTGTATACACCTGGTAACACTCAGCGCGGGCGTGGGAATGCCGCACCTGTCATCAACGAGTGATACCCACACTGACGGCTTCGCTCAGTATGGGACGACGCTCTCTAGTTTTTAATTGATGGCCCACAACTGTTAGTTCCAAGGAATCTACAGCAACGCAAGTACTAAGTTGTTTACGCTCATTATTACTTTGTAACAGCTTAACTATCAAGATTATTTTTAATCAGACTAGTTATTTTCTTTTTTATTCTACGAGGCGACAACACAAGCGAGATGTTACGACGGCAAGTGATACGCTCGCCCATAACGTCGCGCTGGTTAAGATGTTATACATTGCAGCATATTGTGCTCGTCTCCTTGAGACATAAGGTGAAGTCTCGTTACCCCAGTAATTTCACTAGCTTACAGCGGCCTTCAAATCGGAACACAGTAATATTTGCACACTACTGTTTGGCGGCTGATATAGGAGCTGCAATAGTACCTACCTAGACGGTCTCCGGCCACAGAGACCTACCACCAGTGTATAAAGATCTACTTTGAAAACTCTGTTATTGTACATTACAGAGCTAAAATATATTTCAAGCTCTTTAATGCATAAGCAATTTGAAACTTCAAATACAGAAAATGTACAGGAAAAAAATAGAAACACTTATGACACTTTGGCAGGTAAATCGATCCTGTTATCCTTCTTTTTCAAATTAACTTTGTCTTAGAAATGGTTAAGTTTAATTAAAATTTATCCAATAAAACAGAACAAAACAACTTCCTTAATTACGACATTAAAGTCACAAATATTAAAGTTACTTTTAAAACGTTCATAAGATAAAACCTTCGATAACTGTGCCCCGGATAGTAATACACGTGGTGCCGAGGGTTAAAACAATGAGTTAACTTTCTAAATTTTTTTTCCCGATGTCTGACAATTAGAAATAGGGTGTATTTTATTATATAGAGATATATATATGATTAAATAGAATACACACATTTGTAGTTTTTGCTAACAAAACAGGTATTAATAACGAAAAAATCTTGGTTGTACTGCATTACTTTCATAAAAATCTATAACAGCAATATAAGTTTGATGATGTATCACTAATAGCCAATAAGAATTTCATTTACCTTTTTTTGGATCCATGTTGAATTTCTTCCTGCCTATGCTCATCTGTTTGGCTTTGCTGTTCTGTTTGCACTCCTCCTGGCCATCCAGAGCCTCGAGCTCCGCCACCACTTCGCCCAATTCATCTTTAAGTTGCTGTGAAAAGAAAATTAAATTAAATATTTTTGAATAACTCACTCAGTAAATTAAATTTACAGTAAATATATAGAGGTTATGCAAGTCTTTCAAAACGTAAACAGAAACACTTTTATTATTACTGAATATACATAAAAAAAAAACACAAACTATAGACATTTTTTTGTATCACTGACGACTACTAGGAAGTGAAAGCTTAACAAGTTTGTGGTAAACATTTTCAAATACTAGTGTAAGGAATAATATTTTTAAGAGCTATGCCTGCGGGTCTAGGTCCTGCTCGCAGGTTCAGGTAACATTCCTGCCCTGCACTGTGCGACTAGACCGCAACCGCGGCAAGGTAAACCGCAAAGCTTCGGCGTGCTCGCGATTAGAATGTATCGGAGATTGTGTTTACTTTCCCACCTACTGTGCCTTGTGTGAACTACCAGTCAAATATAGTATATTTCTAAAGTAATATTTCTCACCAAATGTTACTATTATAAATGTTATTAAAGCATACTTACTATCAATAAATATTTAAGGACTATTGGTAAAATAAAGTCTAGAGTCTAGACGCAAAAGATTAAGTATAAATATGGTGAAACACGTTCCGTTAGTCATGTTCTGCTGATTCATTTCACATTCCCCCTTATTTTAATTAAAGTTTGTATTGAATTGTCTACAATTTAGTTCATTAACCAATGTAAGAAGAAGTTTTATGAACACAATGGACGCTATCCAACACCCATGAGATAATTGTATTATTTAAGAAATGAGTATTACATTTTCTTTACACTAGCTGTAAATATTTGAAGGTTAAATAAAAAAAAATCCCACATATAAATAAAAAACGATTATTATTATGATTAGGAATTATTCTCTATTCACATTTAAAAACATTCTTGCGAACATTTCATTCGTAGTTTTATTAAGGTTTATATGTAGATACTTATAAATCTAATTAAAAAAAGTACAGTTTACACACAATAAAAAAAAATGTTGCTGTCAAGTTGTAAATATTACGAAGTACAAACTCATAGAGCAGGTGTATTATAAATTATCAATTAATGGATTGCTTTTAACTAGAACTACGTTCGACTTTGAATAAAATTATAATTTGAGTGTATAATAAATATTGATATAATATTACACCTGCATGTTACTAATTAAAATAGAAAAAAATCTATTAAGCACCATCTTTAATAACGTTTTCGAAAGTAGTAAAAGGTACCTACTTTAGTCAAGACGTTATTCAGCATAAATATTAGTCAAATTTGTTTTTAATGAATACTTATTTATATAAGAAAACAGTTAGTTAATAAAACGTATTTATATTGTCTGTGACAAATAATTCAATTGGTTGAGGTTATTGTTTGTTAAACTAGCTACAATGATGAATATAAAGTAAATTACAACAATCTCAAACAAGCACACAATGCACTTCCGATTCGTCCACATGCCGCTACGCTCCCTGGCTACGTTGTGTTAACATCGTTTGCGGTCGGCAACCCATTCCCCGAGGGATACACGCCTTCCTAGTCTAGACAACCAAAACATACTAAAATTCCGAAATATGCATATTAAAACAATGGGCTAACCACTCTCAAAGGAAGATTTTATGTACCAAAATTTTAACACACGTTTTGTTCACCTCCAAGGAAGTTATTGCAAATATTTAAACAAATTTATAAAGAACTTTTGATATTGATTGTAAAAACTAAAATCGAACGATTGTACGTGGAATTGGAGTTCTTATGCTGCGACATTGGTTGACAATAACTATAATATTGCAATCCCACATCGCCTGCGTGCATCTATGCAGGCCTACAGGAGCTGCGTTTATTACCCCTGTCTAGACGAGTTTTTACCAGAGCAGCATCAGGTGCCTAGATGAAAAGTGGTTTAGAAATCTTTTCTTGTTAAAGTAAGGGACAAGTATAATCAAGTTTATATGTCTCTTTAGAAATTCAAATGCAATGAAGTGCTGACCTTCTAGATACTAAAAAGATATCTTCTTAATGTAATGAAACTATTATTATCTAACTAGCTGCCCCGGCAAACTTCGTATCGCCTCAAAATCAATAAATAAAAAAGCTAAACTATGCAAATGGGCAAAACTTAACCAGAACAAAAATAATTCGTAACCAAAATGAATGCCCGTTATGAATTTGGTTTTTCTATTTTATTTAAATGCACATGTTGATTGGCTTCGACGACTCAAGTCAGGACGTCTTCTCCTTGGTATTATAAATTGAAGGTAATCAAAGTAAGAAAAGTTCTCGCGCACTCAGCGGTAAATAGTGTCACTATCACAAAAGATCAACAAAGTAAAGTTAAGACTTAACTACTATTTTGAACCAATCTGAACTTAGAACAGCGGTGTTCCTGCTTGGATTCTATAATCGCTGCACATGAATACACTTATTTACTGCATGATACACTCACATCGTACATTCAACCGCATTATGCACAAAAAAATAAAAAAGAACCGAGGCAATTCCACCTTTACGCCCAGATTCCCGCTAAAGTTCGTAAAATATTCTTCTTCTTCCCAATTGATGGCATGAGCACGGTTTGTGAGTGAGCCAGTGTCATGTGTAGACGAATAAAATAAAAGAATAAAATTCTTTAAAAAATTGTCTGCGTGGTCAATTTGGCCGCCATGTTCCTCCCTTTTCTCGTAAAATATTATAATTGCAATCAGTAATTAATTGTTGGTTGTCAATATCAAATGTCAAAATCAAAAATATTCTTTTAAATTGTATTTGGTTTCTAAATGACGGGACGAACTTCAAATATTTGACGTTTTATGTATCTAAACTAAGGAGACCAGACGCTCGCTTTTAGCGGGACTGTCCCGATTTTTACAATTAGTCCCGCGTCACGCGACGTTTTTCAAAAGTCCCGACTTTTAGAATTAAGTTAAATTTTATATTTATGAAAACCATTGTTTTACGTAACACGTTGCTTTTGCTACCCAGTTACATTGTATTTGTCTCTCAGATGATACACTTCGTGTTCTGCTTCTTGCCATAGAAAATTAAGGTATATTTCATAAATACATACATTTTCTTAAACTAAGCTTAAAACACTTGTAGTCTTAATTTTTTATATTAATGACAAAAAGTATGTCATCGACCTTAACCCTAAAAGTAATTTAGATAGAAATATGTCAAGGAATAAAATATTATACATTTTTATATTTATAAATTGTACTTATGTTGGAACTAAAAAAAATTTTAAGTTATTATTACTCCTTCGAAGTTGTCCCGCTTTGCTCATCTAAAAATCTGGTCACCTTAATGGAAAAGAGAAATTGTTGTTTTTACCATATTCCGGGCACTTTTTCCATATTTTCTCACCTTTTACACCTTCCCTGGACTTCCACGAAAAATTCAAGACCACATTTAGCCAAATCGGTCCAGCCGTTCTCGAGTTTTAGCGAGACTAACGAACAGCAATTCATTTTTATTATATAGAAGATATGTTTTTAGATGATATTTTAATAACTAAATATTTACTTATACATTTTTATGCTTATGCTAAGAAACATCCAAGAATTTTTGTATGCCCGTCTGATTACTCAGAGTAATCACAGAAACGACTGTTTATTTACGACTTTTATATTAAAGTAATATCAGTGAGCAAAGGAGATATGTAATATCATTCTCCATGAAAATTTCGTCATCACTTCAGCTATATGATGCACAAAAATATAGCCTAAATATTCCAAAGTATATTTGGTTATTATAACGTAGATATTTAGTTTGCGGTATTAAGCCGTTTAGAAATATTCCAAGTGTTTTAATAATACGCGAAAAGATATCAAAAACACTTTCTAACATGATCGTTTCCTTTTTTAGGTTCAGAACAGAACCGCACATTGTATTGCGGGGTGAGTAATTTTATTGTACAGCTTACATCCTGTTGCTGGCGCGTTCCATCTGACTTTCAATTAAGAGTGAAATTACTTAGTTCGTACACGTTCAGCACTTGAATGTATTCTGTAAATGGAGTGCGTTGAGAGAGTGTGGCGTCAACGAAACGGACATTAATCATAAGCATCGTTTCGATCAAAGGCTTTCTCGTCTAGACGAATGGGGGGGAAATCCATTCGTAACATTTTTGGTCGGATATCTCACAAAAAACTTGAAGGATTTATGAAACCACAATCTCTTATCTTAACGTTTTTGTAATATTGCGTATAAGCTTTTTTGTTAAATTGAACCCTTTCCAATACAGACTCAGTTAAGACAGTCCGACAAATAAAGTGATTATGTTAACCAACCCATAATTCAACACATATACCATACTTAAAATGTAGCGTATGAGTTAAGTTGATTTTACAAAAGCGATGCTGTGCTAATGACTGTGAAGACTAAGTTAAAAAGTGCACGAGACTCTAATCTTAGCCCACAGTATGTGGAAATAATAACTGTTGTCGTAACAGAGTACTGCGCCATATCCGTTATTATAAACAATTGAATTGCAGTAAAAGTGTGACCCGGAGTCTTTTAGTATAGTTACATAATAATTTAGCTACACTTTCATTGGATTTCACAATTGAAAAAAAAAAACGATTTGGTCACGAGGAGGAGAAAACAACCTCTTAAACTTGTTAATGTTACACGCTAAATTAAAAATGAAGATTCTCTCACATTAAACATATGTATTTTATATACTCTCAACTACCATAAACGTTTATGTTCATGCATAATAAAAAATACAAAGACCATTACTAAACGTTATTTACATCAAAATCTATTATTAAAAAATTAAATAAGCGTCTCAAACATGTCTAATATATCTCTGTTCCATTCAAATATCAATGTGAACGACCCCCACAGTAAGAAAGATATATTCAATGCCAATTGAATCCATACTAAGTTACAAATATTGTTTTCATAATGTCTAACTCTTATGTATTTTATAGTAATAGCTTATACAAAGACCGTTTAGTAATCTTGTCGGCGGTGATTAGAAAACAGCGGTAACAGCCTTTGCAATTCTGAAACGAATCGAAACACCCTGAAACAAATCGATTATGCAACGTTGAATTGAAAAATACGCGAAGACGTAAAGTATCTATTTTATAACATCAAAGGAAACTGCAAATATTCCGACTCATGGTATATCCCCACGGATCGCGCTAGTAAGAAAAACACCGTTTAAATGAAGTAAAACGTAACATGGTGAGTAATGACAATTGCATGGGACTATTTAGAAAAACGTATCCTTGTGAGCAGCACGCGAAGGTACCATCAATCTATATCAAGTGTTATGATGCAACGACGCAAAAAGGATCGTTTGCAATGTTATATGCCACTGTACGTTCATTGGTTAACAACTTTAAACTTGTTATTTAATAAAGTTACGATTTATGTTCGCGAGAATGCTTCAACTGGGCTTCCGTTGACGTTTATGATACTTATTTAATAATATTAATAAAAAATAATAAAGCTGGCTTAGTAAATATACTAATGATTACAAAAACATAACGTTATTCAGTAAAATCTTTAAATAACCCAATCTATTATACAAAATTAGTCTTGTAATTTAAAAACACTGTAAATAGCTAACACATTCGAATCCTTATACTTTCCCTTATTAATTCACTTTCCCTGCGTTTAGTATTTCCGAAACCGGATGCGCACGATACTTTGAGCGGTCATTTAAATTACAAACGTGAAAAAAGACATTATATCTCTAAGTCTTATAATCATTTAGTCATTTCACTTAATAGATATTGCACTTCTAGGGAAGGGAGAACATAATTATTATTGTTTCATAACATATATAACAAAACTTTTTCAAATTTTAACAAACTAGTCAATATGAAAAACTTATAATTTTAACTAGATTATTTAAATGATTTAATAAAGTTTTAGTACATCTACGTCTCGGGTTTGATCCCCACTAAGCTCGAGTATCGTGAGAAAGAAAACAATGTGAAGAGACCAACATAATCAAACTGTAAACATATTTCGTGGACATGGATCATCCACCAATCCGCACTCGGCTAGCGTGATGGATTAATGGCCTTTGCTCTCTCCTAGTCATAGAAAGTTTTGTTACAAGTTTATAATTGAGCTGGAAATATATTGTGATATAGTAACGGTTTATAGTAGCATTAAAAATAATTAAGTAATAAGTGTGCAAGAGTAATAAGCTTCGTGTGTTAAGTAATTAATTGTATATCGCGGCACGCGGACACCCGTCCGGAGTTTAGCTAGCTACCTATAGATAAAGAGGGGAAGTCTTAATGAGCGCACATTAGATTCAGTTACAAAGGTACAACGTCCACGTGAGCAAACACGGGAGTCGGTTACCAGCCATTAACGAAAATTAATGTATTCCATCCTCAGCGCTGCGGTAATCACTTCAGTGTGTATGTAACTTAGAGGAAGGGAATCTACTTTCGTCTTGTAATTAAAAAATAATTATTCCTATGTAATATTCATAATTTCAAGTAGTATTGAATAACACTCCGATTATTTCCCTAGAAGCGAATTGTTCGTGTAACTATTTGGAGAGACAGTTACAACGGTAAAATCTTTATCGAAATAACGTATGAGACGAGATAGCAAAAAGATTGAAAATGAAGAAAGAGGCGGAAATATTTTTTTATTAGTAATATTTGAAACTGATCTCCATTGACCTTCGGCGAGAATTTCCAAGAAATATATCTCTGTGCAGTGCCCATGAAGTCCATGTGACATTCTCCAACCAGCATTTGGCTAATGTAGTGAATAAATTAGTCCCGACGCTCTTCTTGCGACGGCCTTGAATCCCAGCAATGGGAACATTAAATGGGCTGTTCATGTTTATTCATTATGTTGAAGATGATAAACCTAAATATCAGTTACAATAATTATTACTTACGTAAAACATTTTGTCAAATAAATAACTTGATAAATATAAAGATTACTACAAAAGCACATATTTGTAATTATTTGTCATAGTTTAACGACAATCCATCTCACTAATGAGCCGGTTAATAATGTACGCCATTCTATAAATATTGTAACCTATTTCTGAAGGGCCGTTTTCCTATAATTAGTGTTTCGTGTAATAGTGCTCATATAACTTGAAGAAACGTTTTGCCGTACCGTTCATAATAATACAGTAAATTATGATTCAATAATTTATTTATTTACATTACTTAAAACTCTTTTATATCTAAAAAGAAACATGATAATTTTCCTTGAAAATGCCGGATCTTTCTGTATACTATATTTGTGTAAAGTTTCAAAATTTGATAATGCTAGATAAATAAAAGACTAAGTCTGTAGTCCGCATTAATAACGATTACAACGTTCAGAATATTTTATGACTGTAAACATTATATTGTTATCACAATGTAATTATTGAGATGACGTAAATAGATCGAGGAATATCGCAGCAGTCACCATAAAACCAATATATATTAAAATTTAACCTTGAAACCGTACGGGTACAAGTTTTAATTAAATGCACACCGATTTCATGCTTTCCGCGCCCAATGACGGAAATGTGGGTACGACGACAGCTTCCGTCATGTACATAGTACTATTAGAAATCGACAAATATTAACGTACTAATCGATAACAAGGAATTATTACATAAACCTGTCCTTCTATATTTTTGTGGAAAACTAAAATCTGGACAATGCACAATTGAACAAACGCGTAGTTCGAATACTAAGGACAAGACTGCTTCAAAGTTTACTAATTAAACATACCATAACCTTTTAATTCTTTAATTGTTGAAACAAAATGGGATTGATATTATGCACAATTTTGCATACCATGACCATTGGTAAATTTGTATAGGCTTTTAAATTATTATGCTTTGCCTCCTAGACTATCTCCGCTTACCATCGAGAGAAATAGTTAAACACTAGTTAGTATATATAGAGAAAACTTTTGGGCAATAAAATCCGACTTTCATTTTAAAATCTTAGTTAATAACGTCTAGATTTTTTAAATTATATATTAGACATATGTTTTTGTCTGCCAAGGTCCGCGCGTCGCATTATTTCGGTAGGCACTTTCTATTGGCCCACTGATATTTCGAGTGCGACTGCGGTATTTGTGCCTAACTGCCAAGTCTAATATTATTCCATCCACCATTTTAGGCTGAACTGTGATATTTAGTGGAAAAATTATTATAGAACTACGACAAATACTTTCTATAATTGTATCACTATGTTTATATTAAAATATTCTAAACATTTTTTTTGGATTCGTTGCGTATGACTGAGACGTTTACGAGCTGTATATGCGTTATTTTTGTCTAATGTTTTATGTTACAGTTAGTTTTAATAATTGTTATAAATAAATAGCACAGAAAAAAATTGGCAATCACATATTCCTTTGAAAAGGAGGCCGTGACCAAATGATATATCTTATTATGCAAGTCGCGTAGTGAAAGGATGAACGTGAACACCGTACGTACTCCAGTTCCATGAAAATAATCAGAATGTAACGAATCTTAATACTACTGAAAAATATATAAACTATCGTTTTATATCAATTCTTTGTTATTATGCTGTTTATACGTTTAATTCATACGAGACATAATTGTAATAATATTGTTTGTAGTCATTGTAATTGTCTGATTTAATACAACTACGGAAATACTCCATCTGTCTCCAATGTCTGAACAATGAAGGTCCTTTCAATAACATTTGACTCTGCAGCACAGTATAAATTATGTAACTATTAACACTGATTGACCAATTAGAATGCTCTTGTTCAATATCACATAGATGCGTTTAATAAACATTACTAATTATTGTCAGGCCAAAGTATGAACACATTATAAAATAATAATCGTAATATTTATATAAACAACTATTATTATTTGACATACCTTAATTTAATGTAACTAAGCGACAAGACGTTCACCTGATGGTAAGTTACACAGCTGCCCATTACAATATGGCTTTAGTAAAAATGATGTATATTTCAATGTATTGTGCTCGACAACTTCTGACATTTTATGTAAAGTTTCATTACCCTAGAAACTTCATAAGCTTAAGCATTTTTAAATCTGACCACATTGATGTTTGCCACAATAATGTTTGGCGGCGAAAATTGGTGTTACGGTGGTAGCTACCACAACAAAGCTGCAACAAAGACCTACCACCAGTAAATTCTATTTGGTTACTGACTGGAATATATCCCTCACAAACTCTCCGGGAAACCTAATCAAGGAGTTGACTCGTACCGACTGCTTTAGGGATTATGTTACTGTAATAACTTTTGCAATATCTACAGCGACTGATGGACCATGTTTAATTGAATTCTAGTAAATGTATTGTAGTTATCGTGACATACATTCTATGGCGAAGTATTGTCTTGATTAAACTTGTCGTAAAGTAACAAATAACAATAAACATTTAATTATCTTCTTGAGCAAAATTACCGTAATCTCATAAAATTATTAGTAGTATTTTCTAATAAACTATTGTTTTCCCGTTTTTCTACTAATAATAATTTTTACGTTTATTTAGAATAACCACAGTATTTTTAAAGAGGTTTGCAATATGAAAATGAGGGAGTAGACACAAGTTGTTAAATGGTTATTTATATTTCGCACACGATGAAGTAATCGTTCAAGAATTTTCTAAGGTAAGCATCACGAAGTGACAACAACGGGCCTGACCTTCAAGTAACATTCACACCGAGAACGGCATTGTTAATTGATAATAGTGAACAGAGCATATAATTGAAAAAAAGTCTGAAGCGATCTCTTTATGTGGTATGTCGAACTAAAACTACATGTACAGTGTAGATACATTAAACCTGTTCATGTATAATTAGCTATTTAAGCTGCATTATTACTTCAAAGGGAAACGGTTAAAGACTTTACAACTTTAGCTAAATATAGAATACTCTTTTTTGCGTTTTAAAATATTTCTTATTGATGTGATTTAAAACATGATATGATCCAAAAAAAAATTCTCTTGCAATTTATGAAATTTTTCGCGTCTGATTTAAATATAAAAAAGTAAACCAATTTATGTAGTCTATTATTGCAGTTTAATTATGACGAAATTCTAAGAAAATTCTCGGTACTTACTAAACAGACTTGAAAGGAAAACACAGTGATTTTATAGCACGGTTTTCCCTGTTCAAAACCTTCAGTCGAGCGAATAAAAAACAAACTTGCGTAAATAAATTGTATTAATATTCAATTGAATTTAAATCGTTTGGTTTAACATATAGGAAACTTTCAATCTACTACATGAGTATGCTGCGAATTACAAACAGTTGTAAAGGGGATGACAATGGACCTTTCTTTAACAATGCCATTACGCTTAGACGGTCACTCGACGCAACTATTACTACTATTCACTCTATTTTAGCGCAGACAGACTATATAGAATATTCAGATTATTAATATTATGAAGGATTTTTAAAGAATATAACCTATTATAACATTAATCCCCAAGAACAATGCGAAAATATTGCTTTTCACAATAGTCTAACCTTCCGAACCTGTTTTCGTATAAACAAAGAAAATGCGCAGTAAGTTTAATCAATGGCTCGTGGTAAAGAAAACTCGAGTATAAAGTTTATTATAAACTTCAAAACTTGACTTACTTGGGAAACAGTATACAAAGGAACAGAGAACAGACGGCCTAGTCGGAACCACAAATGATCTATTTTACTATATTACTTAGTTGAGAACATTATTATCAATTCCTTCTATTCTCTTTATCGGTAATAACTATATGTGAATGCGTTTAAAACAAAACGTTGTAAAAATTTTGATTAAACTAACACAAACGCCTGCACGATGATGATAATTTTTCATATGGATTACGATTACTTTATAAATAAGATAACACTTATGTATAATATATGCAAGTAAAATTTCTATACTATTGGATAAACTGTTTATCCATTTCACATCTAAATGTTAAACTTTAGTACCCTTTATACTGGTGTTTACATTTTTACCATTAAAAACCTCTGGCGGTCGGCCAGACTAGATTGACTGTCATGATACAATGCAGTTTGTAATGGAATGATATTTCAAAAACTCAGACAGCACATTTCTCCTTATGTCATATATCGCTATGAGAAAGCAGAAACTCTTACGCTTAGGTGACTTAAACTTTACTAGTAATTATTTATAATAATTCATTATACTGTTAAAACTTTGGCTGTAACATCCCTTCGAAGTGGACCGTCCAAAGTTCTTTGAAAAATTAAAACAAACTAAAAAATATATATATTACGTTAAAAAAATCGTACAGACGGCGTACTTTCGACTTACAAAAAGACAAGACGGAGTACAATGGGTTCATATTTCCGGTCCGCGGTAATGGAGAGAGATTCAGATTTTTGCTTCATTCAGCCTCTCACAATGCGGTTAATTTAAGACTTTATTAGGCTGGCAAAATGCCCAAACACAAACTTCATACCATTTCCAAACCTAATGGTCGAGTTCCATGAGTCATACATATAATTTATTGTGAAGTATTATTTGTTAGGTCGTACTCCAAATGGATTACTTTAATACTGTCCTCGGTACAATCGGTTAGCTCATCAGAATTGGTAAAATCCTAAAATCATTTACTTGATTTAGTTTTCTATTTAGCAAATTGTCAACGAATACCATTTGCGGACGTGTATACGCTTATTGTACAAGGGCAGCAACGATGCAAAGCGAGCAAAAACTCTTGTAGGGGACTGATGAGATAGCCCGTAAGGGAGCGAAGCCAACGCGACCACATGCAAACTTGACGGCCAACGCCCCCACAAAATTTAAACTGCGCCATTCAAGCACCGCTTTAATGAAATTCGAAACGCTAACAACATTAAACTTTCCGTTTAACAGACTCATCGGAAGCGTATTAATTTTTTACGATATCGTTTCATACCAAAAATAAAACAAACTAAATATTAAACAAAAACCGCCTAATGTTTAATTAAAAAATTGGTTTTCATTATAACGTTAGTTAAAAACATATTTTAGAATGTACCACACATAAACACATGACTTCTTAAGGTTGGTCAATGTGGGTCAAATTTCAAAAAATATCCTCCTGGTAGACAGTGGAAGAAATTGTTTGAAGATGAACCGAACTTAAATATCATCAGTCGAAAATAGGACCGGAATAGTTTTCTCAATCTGACTACCATAGTTCAGTTTGAAGAAGGCAACTCTCGCCAATGATGAAACATATTACATTCGACTGGTTAAGGTGAAATCTTTTAACTGTAATCGCAAATAACTCGATTGTGGTGTAAACAACCCGTTTGTTACACTTCTCACAGTTCGCGCCCGTGAGAATTCAGCAACTGTATGACATTACAAAATATGCATACTGCATACAAATGTGGCGGATACAACACTGTTTTCCCAACATTAAATCTGCTGTTTCGTCATTGCAAGATGGGTAGCTTGTAAATTTCCGGTTCGGTGGCGGTAACATCTTTTAACAAATATAAAGAAAAAAGAATTTAAAAATTTCAATGCATCGAAACGTATATTAGAAACAAAATCTAGATGTAATATTAGATCAAAACTTTATATTGCCGCTGATGATGATTTTTGTAACATTTGATGATGAACATAAATAAATTGAGCTTCATTATTTGTTAAGATTTGTCAAGCAAAGTCATCAGCTACTACACACATGAGAAGGATTATACTCTGATACAATGTAGATGTGATGTACGTATATAGAGATTGTTTCAATATCGTACAAAGTACAATGATGCAATTAAAATACAACTAACCATCGTTTTCATATCTGGTTAATACTTAAAGCGTTCTTCGCTGCTTCAAGTAGTGTAGAAATGTAGCCACATGGCCGGGGCATATGTTGTATAACAATCTACAGCTTACGGCAACCGTGACCTTGGATCTTTATCTGCGACTAGGGTACCAAGCGAAACCATTAGAGTACCATTCAAATTAAAGCACCTTTTAATAACAGAGAGACAGCCACGGATTTATTTCGGTAGATTAATGTTTTAATGAAACTGCAATATACTACACGATAAAAAACTTTGTATAATATTAACATTCAATTGAACGAATAACTTAATGTTAACTACGCAATATCCGATGGGTTAATATTATGCACATTAATTGAAATGTTACATGGATCTTTATGAAGAAACTTCCTACATGATTATACTTGTGTTTAAAAATAACGTGTATGTTACGATTTGTTTCCGATTAAAAATGTATGTTATAATACATAAAATCCTTTGTTATATCGGATGCCTGATTTGTAAATATTTCTATTTACTTATCAACAGGTTTTCAATTTTAATAAGAGCTATGGGAATTTGATGTTTAAATAACATTTTCTACTAGTGCTTAATAACTAATTATATTTTAGAATGTTTTCAAAAAACTCTGATTTATTGTTTAATAAATGAACATTTAGTTATTTAATGAAAATTTTTTTATAAAGAGTTGTATTTGTTAATTACAAGGCGTGGGAAAATATAAAAATGGAGGAACTGCCAGCAAATTATCAAACAGCATACGTATAAAATATAAAGGTCACTGGGATTTTAATTTTTATAGCAGTAGTTCTGTAGCTGAAATCCTTTAGAAATGTTGTACATTCATAAACATACAAAACAAAATTTGCAACTTTCAAGATATATTTAAAATCTAAAAAAAAAATTGTGTTGTTCATTATTGTATTCAACAATAGAGGCAAAATGAGGATAGCACGAATGCGGCATTGCTTGCACTTTGAATTGAGTCCTAGCTTTATCACAAAATGCCTCGTAAGTAGGACAATGGACTATTATATACAACATTGAGAGTAATAATTTTTTGCTTAACTTCTATTCACTTTAAGAACTTTATTTTATGGTCATATTTTAATTTCAGCTTTATTTTATTTTTGTGGTCGCAGAAATACTGTGCACACATTAAATGTTCCAGTTTGAAGGGCACTGTAGCTAGGTCAATTAGCGAAACTAAACATACGAGTATGTCTCAAGATAACGTAATGTGACGATGTTAACATCTTCATTGTTATGGACAGGTGGTCCTTAACAACAGGGTCCTAATACAGGTCCTTACCATCAAGTGCATGCTCTGTTCGTATCTAGTTTATAAAAAAAATAGAACCCATGCTAGTTCTTTATCAGTATACGCAGGGCAATTAATTGAAGACTTAAGTTATAATAATTAAATATAACTGTTGTTATGTGTAACACAACAGTAAAATGGTAACTTTCGTTCTTGTATTATACATTAATCAGTCGTAAAAACACTAGAGATAACAAAAATTGGAAAGAAAGAAGCCATCGGATATATTTCAGTGGCAATGTATGATATACAATTTTAATTTACATTTTAGAATAACGTAAATAGCATGTTCATAATAAAATAGTTAATGTATTGTTTAAAAATATATTTAACACAAGCAAGTGTATTTAGGTCTGTTAAAGTTCAACTGTAGTACATGTGACTCGCTCTAATTAAAACTTCCAAGTCTTTAGATAACCAACAGTAAAAATATCTTACATTCCAACAACATTAAATACAAATTATGTTATTACAATATTTGGTTATTAATATTAAAAGCTGAGACTTTACATTTTAGAAATGTTCCTACGTGTGAAAAAAAGAGCGATGAAAAAAAATATAAAAGCTTACAGGTATACTAATAAGAACAATATTCTATTTCTATCATGATAAGCCTTTCTTTACTGTACCAGTAGACGGTTACTGATTTATGATTGAACTTAAAAAAATAAAAGGTATAACATACTTCAAAACTACAAAATCATATAACAAAACCACTACACAATAAATAGGAATGACCAAGTTAAAGAAAACGACATTTAAAGGCGAACGGCCAACACAGGGTAATTGTTTTCGCCTGGTTTCGGCGCTAAATGCCTCCAAGTACAATTGTTACCCGTAACATTCAAGTATAAACAAAAAAATACGTCCAGGTACTTGCTTGCATGTTAAGTTTAAAAATGAACACAGTGAACACAACTGCTTACATTGCTATTGTAAATAACTGATGGGTGTAATTCGTATTGGTATATTCTATTTTTTCACTTAGGTCTTTCTGATGCTTTTTTTTAAAAGCTGAGACTATTGGACGGATGTGACATGGATTTTTTTATTATCGCTAAGAGGATTAATAGGAACATAATTATGAATACATGCAAAATTAAGGTTTTTTATTTAACCTCACCTGGAAATATGTTTTAAATATCAGGGTGCGCTTTAAGATCAAAGCAAGTCTATAAATGTCCCAGTCCGGAGATAGAAAATTCATGTCACGTAATCTACGCATTGAAATCGTTGGTTCAGACTATGAATCTACATACCGTCACGTAACCATAGCAACGTGTTACCGCTGATTACAAGTTGTAGTATTAAACGTCGGTTTTGTAAATATTACTTCTCATATGCAATCGGTGGTATTCTGAAATATAACTCTTTGGCTGATCGTTTATATGACAGGAGCACATCTAGGTTCTTACCTACACAATGAAATTACTGGAACTAAAACGTAAAGCTTAATGTATTATTGTGTAAACACCATTACTAGCGCCACATTGTTATACAGGCGTATCGCTACTATCACGTGAACTTCCTATCACTTCGTCGTTTAAAAACATAAATATTACGCTCTTTTATCATACATTTATGTACGGGTAAACAAACTAGACGAATAATGATCGTCTTATCAAATGCCAAATACCAACCTAATGTGTGACGAGATAACGCCTAACTGCGCCCGGCATAGAATGTAACACACTGCAAACCAGTCGGACAAGTCGGCGACCGAGCGCCGTGCAGTACACTCCCCGCCGCCCCTGGCAAGGTCAAGGCACCTCCCCGCCATCAGGGCTATTCCTGGCTCCCACAACAATGACGGTTACGCTCAATAAGAAAATCCGCCGAGTCCACAGTGCAGGGCGATCACACATGACCGTCCCGAAATAAAATAACCGCCTGCAATCATATTTAAGAGTTCGTATAACATCAAAAAACTCGACATCTTTCCGCTAAAAGATTCTAACAATTTCAAAATGTTAAACGACATAACCTAATCTAGATTTAAATGTAATTTCTTTATAAACACAAACTTCAGTCATGTGACCAGTTTTCTATAAATAAGCTAACATGATAAAATCTTAAACTAGCAAATAATCTGCTTGTTTAAGACTTGAAGAAGGTTACTTTCGAGTAAGTAAACGAAAATAAGAGTATGTTTATTACAAAGTATGAAATGATTTCACGATAAGTGTATTGACTGAAGATACAAGATGGCTTTCTTTTATTTAAATTGTGATACGCACGCGTACATACGACACACAAATCTAAATTTTGCGATAATGTTCTAGGCACGCAGATTAAAATGCTTTAGTAAAGAGTAATTGTAGGAGCGCACTATATAATCAAGTATATGAGCCGGCTAATTCTGCTCGAAGCGAATTCAAAGCAAGTACACAGGGTATTGTGCATTGACACGTCATGTTACGCCCGGTCGAGCCCTTTTATCTTAACAGGCTTTGTGTTAGGAAAACCTTTTTCATTCGCTGATATGAGAACAGCGATTTACAATGTTCTTCTTGATGTTTTTCATTATCATTAAAAAAATGTCACAAAGTTTACAACAGATCATACCATTGATTAATTAGTTATCTCTAAATTATTATTAATATACAAATAGTTTAAGATTTTACGTACATAAAAGAAAACTTATAGAATTCAATATAACAGCCTTTACAATGCGTCAAGTACATTTCAATGCATCAGATATCCGCATACAAAAATGTCCGTCTGACTCACACTTGGCGCCTTAAGGTAGTTACGAACAGCCTTCATACAAAATTACTCTGAAATATGTATATTTTTTCAGTATTCAAGCGACGAAGTAAATATTTATACCATACACATTTTGTTTTACAATTATATAACTTAATAATGTTTATGAAATGACGTATACATAATTTTAACTATTACTACTAACTGCATGACCGGTACGTAACTATTTATGGAACTCAAACATAATTTACATAACTGTACCAAAATATTTTGTAATTAATTTACATTACAGTTATATTTCACAAAAATGGAGTTGTCTTTTTTTTTCAAATAAGTATAATGGTACTTTTTGCCATAGCCGATTTCTTTTGAATGACACTGTCATACATATACACAGCAAACTTTTAAAAGATAAACAAAACTATGTTTGTTGTTGTCTCTTCGGTGAAAAAGTAAAGGCTGAATTTAAAATTTTGCTTCAGTACAATTTTTGGACGGTACTTGTAAATCTCACTCGCTCATTATTTTTCACTTTTAAGATTTTTCATAATACTCATCCTTTTGTTTTATGACAGAATCATGTTTGCGAACTAAAAATTTCTGACGAAATAATCATATTTTCTTCATACATATTTACTTCTACATTTATAATCAATCAATTAAATAGTTTCCTTCATCAAAAGTACTTTATGCCTATATACACGTAAAATAACAAAGGTATTTTTATAGATAGCAATGTAATCTTGTATCTAGTCCATCTGATAAATCAAAAATATTTCGTGGAAAAATTGTCATACAAAATACAACATCACAATGCGAACTTTAATTTTTATTATATGATAAACAAGACAAATCAATGAATTGTCGTTCATTTAAATATTAATA
Organism: Byasa hedistus; assembly: GCA_029286795.1. Lineage (NCBI taxonomy): Eukaryota > Metazoa > Arthropoda > Insecta > Lepidoptera > Papilionidae > Byasa > Byasa hedistus. The sequence continues at coordinate 6,104,062 of JAGSMW010000001.1, forward strand.
CAGCTACAGCGTAACAAATGCAGCAGTTAGCCGCGAGGCCAATGCCTTTTTGATTAAGAGACAATGATACACCGCATCATTTTGTTCACTAACCGTCATTGGTTTTTAAAACAAACTAACTTTTCATTTTAACATTGTAAGATATAAATAAAATCCACGTACATTAAACGTATTAAACTTGTATAGTCACGATTTTACATGGAGACACAAAACGTCATTGATCCAGCAGATTGGAAAAATGCCAAAAATAATTCTGAAGAAGAATTCTATCGGCGACATATTCCCAGTAAAAGCAATAGCGAGTAAATACAGACCATTCTGGTGACGGTGGTAAGATCCCAAGCGGATCTCGTCTTCCCACGCGATTGTGTGCCATCTTTCCTTCGGCCCAAAGAGCCATAGCCAGTCGGAACCGTAGTGTCTTCGCGCCGCCTTCGTCCACCACGTCTTAATGACGAAAACCAATTGGACACTGAACCACGACGCTCCTCTTCAGCGGCCCCAGGGCCGGCTTTGATGAACATTATTCTTATAATTGCTAACGCACACTGCACATCACACACTCGCTAGATTCAGGCACTAAACTCACGATATTAATGAAGCTCCACAACCACAAAACCTATAAGCTCAAAATATAAACAAAACTGCGTCATAATAAAGCAAATAAGTGGAAAACGAGTGGAAGCACGCGCTGACGCCGGAGTCGGATGTTTGCCAAGAAGGTGAAGCTGCACGACACGAAATTTAGTTTCGATATGCATTAAAAGCGGGTACGTGGACACACCTGGTCGTAGTCGTCGTCATAGGAGTAAGTTGCGCGAGCGCATCTCATCAGCACCGGCCACCAGAGCGCGCCGCATATCAGGCGAACATGCAAACACATCGCGCGCCATACACTTCCCTCTAAGGAACGCGACTGACTGAAGACAGTCGCGAGCGAGCGTCGCCGCGGCTTGGCACCCTGACAACTACATATACCACCTCACCTATACATAGTTGCGTTTCTTATCGCCTCACGTTGCGCCTAATACACTCCTTGCACCAAACTTTATCGTATAGCGTACAATTATTATCATATATCTACTACTACCTATAATACTTTTATTGTTTAATTTGAAACCAAAACAGTAAATAAAGTCACGATATTAAAGCCATTCCTATGGACGTTATCATATTATATAAATGACTTAAATGTATTTATATTTATTATAACAGATAAAACAGTGCTACAAAGTGCCGCTTTTTCGTTATGCAGCAAAGTTAAAATGTATTAATCGGAAACTAAAGAGGAAACGTATTGTGATAAAACCATGAATCGCGATCGTTGCCCTTTAACAATAAATATAATAAGTTAGATAAAATTCTCAAAAAAAAAAAACGTAATTAATATTTTTATCAGAAAGGGACTAAGTAAACAGTGCATTGACTGAAATTTTAGTATAATAGACCCATATCATTATGACGGTATATTATGTACAAGGTATGAATCACGATCATGACAAATAACCATCCAATTACCGGGTACTGATATTTTAACTCTAAATGAATAAAATAACAATTATGTAATTAAACAAAAGCTAACTAGTCACTCGTTTAGAATGGACGAAAGACGGACCTCTTATTGTTATTAATGAATTCCTATAATAAATTAAAAGGACATTGAATGGAAAACATTATAATTACGAGTTGTTCAAGTACAAGTTAAGATCTTATGTTGTTATACTTTTAAAAGCATGTTTAATAATGTTCAATAGTATACTCCTATCGTATATCGTACAACTTCACCAAATTATATCGAAAATGTCGCAAATAATACTTTCAAACACCGACACCGACCAGGGCATCCGAATCTCCACTCACTGATTTATCATTAGATTTGTTGATTATTTGATAGCAATTTAGAGACTACTAGAAATGTTGTTTAGTAAATTTCACACAATTTTCTACTCACACTATTCGCGCGAACCGATATTGATAATAAAAAGACCGGTTTTAACAAGAGCGATAAAACGAAACGTCAGACCTAAACCGCGTTCTGACAGCAACTGACATAGTTTAGTGTGCTGACTGTGTGCCTCTCGCTCACTTGTAGTAAACTGAACATTGACGGCATACGTCAGACTGTACTGGAGCGCAGGTTTGAATGAAATAACTTATCAAAGATTTAACTAAAATTCTTAATCGAACATTATATAATCAATATAATATTTTAAATGTATAACATACGTATTGAAATGGGTAACAAAAAATAATACCCATAACAGGAAGACTTTTATAATAATGAGCAAATGTTAATAAAATTCGTAACATAAAATGTTTAAGTAAATTTTTGAGGTGTGATATATGTATAGAGTTAACGTTAATTTTCTAACAAATTTATTTTTTAATACATATTCAAACATGTACATAAACATGTAACAAGTCATGTGATTTAGCTCTGTTAATCATTAATTATCTGGAACGTTTTTAAGTAATGATATTATATTGATGATAAAACAATGTCTTGTTTTGTTATGAGGTATAAACTTTTATAAGAAGTAGATGCAATACTTTCGAGTCACATGGCAGTCTTATACAAAAATTTGGCTTGTAAACAATTTGTAATCTTCAAAAATTACATACAGCATATAGTGGTTTGACAACAGTGATATACTATTATTTACTTAATTGAAAATAATAATAGTTTCTGTTTATCAATATGCAGACCAATATTTTATGAACGTACTAATCTTAATAATCTAAATGAAACAGTGATTTAACATTTAATATATCCCAGCATGTTAAAAAAATTTGTAATTCTACTTCAACAAAAATATGTAATCCAGTTTTTAGCTTTTTCTATACATTAAACATTTAAGTAATAAAATCAAAAACATGTAGCAAAATTTAATTTTGGGAACTGTTCATCGAAATACTTTATTCCTATTAATACAACATAATGTGTATATATGAATAAACCAAAATTGAACTGTATAAATTGTGAAAACTTTGCGAGCAATATGATAATTTGTAATTGGCAGTCCACATAATCTCAATTATACTTACATATCCCATCTGGAGATATTATAGTTTAATTTAGAAGTAATTACTTAATGAGCAACTATGATATTCAATATCAAGCAATATTTAAAAAAATATTCATAAAATATGAATACATTTTTATGATTTTATTATAGAAATCACTAATCATTGCCTATTTAGCCATATTCAGTTATTAAACAATGCTTGAATGTATAAGAAAAATTGTTTGTTATTTTTATTTTGGACATGATCCATTTCCACTGTTATCATCTTATTGTCATTTCCCCCATTACATATTGGATTGATACAACATATCTAATGGTCCATTCTAAGGACTAAAAACATCATTCAAGTACAAAAAAGCAATTAATTTCTTATTTCAGTTTTAGAAATGTTCTCTTTTATTACGGTTGATTCTATAAAACATCAAAGTTCTTAAGTTTATTTGTACAAACTGTAATCTTCATTACTTTTTAAATTTTACAGTAAATTATAACTAAACAAAATTAATGTAAAATTTACCTATTTTGTTAATTTTATTTTGCCATTCTGACATTGATATATTCAGTAATAATAATAAGGAATTAATATGGCTGGAACATTGAAAACTACGAAAAAGCAATTGAAAGAACATGTTTACTAAACTTAGTCAAATGTTATTCTTACCTGGATTTCTAACAGCAACTCAGTTTTTCGGCGTCTTATATCTATTAAGGTTTTTTGTTGTTCAGGTGTTAACTCTAAAAAAAAAAAATTTCATCTATATATTAATCACTTTATAATATAGAATGTTGTACATTGAGGTCATATTCGAAGAGTAACGCATAATTAAATCAGATATTAATATTACCTGTATGGGTAAAAGGGTCTGCATGATTATTGGCAGTATTATTTCCTCCAAGAGACAAATTTTCAAATTCACTTATCATGTCTTACAATTAATAAAAACAGTAAACAAAAGTTTACATCGTTATTATCTGATTGACGGCCATATTTATTTACTACTATGACTACTCATCAGCAATCATTTAAAGATGCGTTCTAGTTTGAACTGCAGTGTATGTTTTTCTTCAATTTTAAAATATTATTTATTTTTATATTGAAGGAGAAAGTACCTAAATCTTTTTATTCAAAATAAAAAGAACAACCAATGTTGTAGAATTTTTTTTTATATGAATCAAAACTCCTGAACGTTCCAATTTAAACAAATTATTAAATTATTCAAGTTGGAAACCTAGAAATTATTATTTAATATGGTTAAATAACACATTTTTACATTTAGTTATCATTACTTAATTTTAAATATAACTTTTTAATAACATGTTTTTCAAGTAGATGTTAAAAATATGAAAGTAACAAAAATGTATTCATATTGATTAAGTTAAAAAAATTATAATGCGCAAGCAATATTATTGTAAAACAAAATTTTTTTTTTAACAGATGCTTTTATATTGATTTTAATCACAAAGAACAGTCTATAAACTACTGGAACAATTCGGGTATTGCCAACGTTTACCTTGTACAGTATTGTGTAGGTTTCCAAATTATGTGGTGCGTTCTAAATTAATAAAGTAATAATTTTAATGAGGTCTTAAAATTCATTTTTTTTAATTTGTCCTATAATAAGCTTCAAAAAAAAACTTAATTTTTAATAATGTTAATGGTTCACTATAGCTGTTAAAATGTATTGAATCGTATTCCGATAAAGATTTATGTGGGAACTGCATAAATGCCATATTATTATACAGACTGCGTAGGTAGCCCCAGTCTTCCTGGGCCAAAGCAAACGGCCGCACTCGTTTTATAAGGACGAGTGAGTAGTGAAGCTAGATTGAACTGAAATCATTCGTCTTGTTGCACACAGATTACTCGCTGCAGTAACAGAAGGAAGAAGCGCTCCGTGCTTGTCTTTAAGGGTGAGAAAAGAACACGCCCTAGAAACTGCTTGTTTTGATTGTTTATATTATTTTATAATTTATTTTTTGTAATAAATATGAACATATTGTTAAATATTGTGATGTGACAAAAATGTTTTCCTTCTAGATACCTAACTAGAATTCGAACGACGTAATTTAGCCGGCACTCCTATTTCACAAACTAAATAATGAATGACAGTGGTTGCATTCATTTGAGTAATTTTAAGGCTGCTAAAGGAACTAATCCATATAAAATAGTACACGCATTTTTTGTGTCGTGTACTTCGTTTGAAGCAAGGAGATACAAGGTAATAACTATATACATATTTCATATGTGTCCGTAATAATTAAATATTGCATTAATTGTGAAGTGTCATGAAATAGCTTTTTTTATGAAATTGTAATTGATTATTGCGGCGGTATTAGCTACTTGTGTATTTGCTCATTTATCACTTGTGTATTTTAACTATCAGCTGATTACTAATCTTTGACCTCAAACAGCTGTTTTCAGCCATTTGTTTTCTCATTGTTTGGTTTTGCGAATTCATATTATTATTCATTTTAAGAAATTATGATTTGTAAGAACATTGTTTTCGAATACAGCTAAATGTTATACTTTAAATAAATAAAATGTTTTTAATTTATGTAATTTAATTAATTGTAATTAAATTATAATTTAACATTTTTTGAGTAGTTATTTTTTTATTAGGACTATGAGTCCAGTTTTTTTTTTGTTTCCATATTGTGTTTTTAGTATATATAAAATATTCAGCAAACACTTTTTTCACAGGCCACGACATGCTTGTGTTTTATTTGTGGTCAGCCAGGACCACGGATACACTCCTGTTTGCATTGCATATTTTTTGCATGTTATGCTGGTCACATTCAAGATCATTCTAAAACAAAAAAGCACTTTCTGTATGTTGATCTCAACTATGGAAACATCTTTTGTGCTCAATGCCAGGATTACATTTATGATAGGGAAATGACTGAAATTGCAATGTCACATCGACTAAAAGAAGCAAAGTAAGTTTAATTTTACTTAAATAACTATAGAATGTTAGTATATAATATTAAGAAAAAATTTGTGAGGGTTTGGCTATTTAGAATAAATTTTTGACAATACTAAAATTAATTTGAAATTATCTAGTTGGAGCTTGTTGTTATTATTCTATTGGTGGTAGGTCTCTGTTGCTGGAGACCATTTTCCTGCCTGCTCTTTCTTTAAATGATGTTATGTATGTGTCACTTTGTTTCAAGGTGACTAACCCAATTTAGTATGTGAAGTGTGTATTATCCTAATTAGTGTCCCACAATGTTATTGACATCAAATTAACATCATATCTCATCTCTTTTTTGTATAAAAATATTAATTACTTTAAATGACCTTCATAGAGGTTACACAACCTGAGGACCATGATATTTTCTTCTCTTGAGGTCACAACTTTTTTTGTGCCTTGTTGAAATTTCTACAACAATGCATTAATAATTAAGAGTCCAATTTAGCAGTTTTTCTATTGCAGATTTGATTGCTTGAACAGCCATTTATACAGTCATAAATGCTTTTGCCTTAAGATTTAAAAATAAGTTAATATTATTTTTAAGATATAAGATTATAAAGTCTCTGAATTAAATATCAGTGCCCAGTTCCAAATGCATCAGATGGTTGTTGGTTTAAGGAGCCTTTTTATATCTGAATTATTTAGTCTATATCTTCAATTCTAATTTATTACTCAGCAGATTTAGGTTGATATTGTTTCTTCTACTTCTCCCAGATTATAAGTATATAAGATTTAACCTTTATGTATTCTTTAACATAGGTCATTAGGAATCAATGTGCCATTTACACCATGGCTGCCTAGCAATAACGAAGCAATGGCGCTTCGTCGACTTCGCAAAAGGCGCCTCATCAGCCCACATACTACAATAGGCCTGCGTGGCTTACAGAATCTTGGCTCCACTTGCTTCATGAACTGCATTGTACAAGTATGTCTGTTTTAGAGTATTATTTTAATTCAGAAACTATTCATCCCAAAAGATCTTATATATTTATACTTTTGAACTACAGGTGTCATTAAAATGAAGTTAAAAGCACACACTTAGTATTAATTGACTCTGAAGAAAATAATACAAAAGTAAAAATATAATACAGTACATATCTGATTGTATATTTGAGAGTTACATGAAACAACATTGCTATTTATTTCCTCAAAGTTATTTTTGTCAGATGCACAGTATTTCTTACATTATGCATCATATCAATGTAAGCAGCAAGTTTCTTTTCTAAACGCGATTAATGCAGAGAAAATTATTATTTTGATTATTTCGTATACAATCATTAGTTTTGTTTTGGGTTTTTGTTTAAAATTGACTATTACATATTTCGTTTTCTTATACTGTTAATTACCGATGCATAGTATTGGAGAGACTTATTTCATAAAAAAACAATTTTTCGTTGAAAATCCCCATTACAATTATCGCTATAAAATTATGCTTTTCATCTTTATAATGTCGACGCAAGTTATAACGTACGATAAAATTTCAGCTTTGTTCAGTAAACTTGTGAATAGCAAAGCGCTGATTTTGGTGGTAATTCACGATCATTATTTATTCCTTGGAAGTTTCGTTATATTAATCAACATCAGATTACGATATTATTTTTGGTACAGAATAACTTATTATTTTATGAACGATAGATTATGTACTAATTTTTATCTGCAAATGCTTATTTCATTTAATACAAGTTTTTTTTTTAATTTTCCAACTATTCTGAATATAAAAAGATGCATTACTAAAATTGTTCCATTGATGTTTTATATATATTACGTTAACGGGTTATTATAAATATTTGATATAGTATGAATTCAGATTGGGATGGGAGAATGAGCTTTCCAAGTACCGATGTACGTCAGCACAACGTTAAAATCAATACTTATAAAATTGCCGGGACTTTCGACCTTTAAAATATTAACGACGCAACAGCGCATTCGTGAGGGACTCGATCGATTGTATCAAAGCGTTCCTCTCTGTATACGCTTACCTTGTAGTTACATTCATTGTTATTATTTGTAATAAATATGGATTTTTATTATTAATACATGTTTAAAACTGATTTCATATTTTAATACTCTCTGGAATTAATAACTTTATGGTATAGAAGTTTGAAAATTCAATTATCGGTACATTCACCCTTCGTCCACAAAGAACATCAACATTAGTTGTCCACTATTATACTGATAGCATGTTAACATATAAAAATACCATTAGGGATATTTTCCTTTGTCATAGCGAGCCTTTTTACGTGCACAAAATGTCTCCGCGTACCTGCCTTTGTATCTGTAGGTCTGATTATGACGGACTAGAACTTACTACAAGCATAAATATTCTATGTTCGCTTTGCCTAGTCGGCGCTGATCGTAAATTGGAGGTCTTTATCAGGGGTGATAAATTCCTATCTTTTCTCTTTTGGCATAGCAACCGGTACATACAATGCCACTTTAACCTGTGTATAATATCTCTGTGTAAGACCAGCAATATTTTATTTAATGAACGGGCAAGTTGTTTGTTACAAATTAGATTTACATTTTTTTTCTGTCTGTCGATCCGATAAATTAAACAAAATAAACATATAACTAATAAACATATACATTAGGTTACCTCGCTATCAAGAGGACTTCGCCATTGTTGTTAGAAGTTGAATATATTTTACGTACTAATCAACTTAGGTATTAAAGTAGTAATCAATGTATTCGTATTAGGATAAACAAAATTGTTTTATTTTTCTAGGCGCTTATTCATACGCCGCTATTGAGAGATTACTTTTTGGGCGAAAAACACAAATGCAAGGCACAGGGGTCCGGCAAATGTCTGGTATGCGAGGTGTCCAAATTGTTCCAGGTAAAAATGTTTTGTATAATTTCTGTCTTTAATTTGTTAAAAGTTTTATAACAATCATTAATAAAAATAGTTCGTTTAGAGCTAAAAATTAAAAAAAAACTGTTAACGTCTTTTTTGTTGTATATACATGTAAAAGATAAACTAAAATATAGAGATAAAGACATACATTAAGAGTGTATATCTCTCTGACTGAGTACTTTCGATGTGTGTGTTCAGGAGTTCTACTCCGGTGCCAAGACCCCGCTGACTCTGCACAGACTGCTGCACCTAATCTGGACACACGCTCGTCACCTGGCTGGTTACGAGCAGCAGGACGCCCACGAGTTTTTCATCGCTACGCTGGATGTCCTTCACAGGTTAGATCTTTTTAAAAAAAAAAAAAAAAAAAAAATATAAATGTATCAATAATAAGAGCAATGAGTTATGATCTAACTATAATTTATTTGTTCTTGGTTTTAATTAAGTGTTACGTCGGCATAACGATGTAAGCAATAAGATTTTTTTATTTACAATGGGCTATCACTGGACCTCAATATCACATAGTAAAAGTGACAATAAGGCCATGTTGAAGAGCGCTCTCTTAGAGCACTCTGGCTTACATATGTTAACATTATGAACAGCAATGCTGTTATAGCAGATTTACGATATGAGAGCTAAAGTTAATAAACCCTACCACCAAAAAACCTAGTACATTTAGCCTCGGAATCGAACCAGGATCCTTCAGTGCAAAAGCAACTAAAAACTCTTCCGCATCAATTGACGCTTTACAAATCTCATCCACTTGAGATTATTTCGTTCTAGTAGGATAACAAGCGGAGACTATATATTTACATTAATTACAAAGTCCAAATGATCGCGTTATACCGGCGGATGGCTCCTCGCGTTGTGAAGCATCCATTTTGCATGCCGATGTAACGTATAAGTTAATATCTTCCAGAAACATAGTTGCGTAATCATTTCGCTCGTTGTGTTTTCCATATTGGTTTGTTGCGCATCGGGTAAAGTTCTGTTTTGATAAGAGAATGCATAAAATAAGATTAATTTATTAATAGAATATGACGACTTTTGAGTTTAATATGATACATAGCACACGTTTAGGTATTGTATATTACCGTTTTGTTTTTCATATCAATCAAACATAACCAAAAATATTCATATGTTCTGTCTATCCTTTGAAAGGCTTAATGTTTTATGTATATAATGAGTTATTTTTTAATTATCTAATTATTTTTCATTTAAGGCATTGCATGAACGGAGTGGAGGACACTGAAAAGAAAGAGAACGGTCGCTGCAACTGTATCATAGATCAGATATTTACTGGGGGCTTGCAGAGCGACGTCGTTTGCACTTCCTGCTCGGGCGTATCTACGACAATCGATCCCTTCTGGGACATCAGCCTCGATGTGGCCGGCCCCGGATCACTTCAGGCCTGCCTTGAGCGTTTCACCCGCGCGGAGCACCTCGGCTCCGGTGCCAAGATAAAATGCTCCAACTGCCGAGCATATCGCGAATCCACCAAGCAGTTGACGCTCGAAACTCTGCCTATAGTGGCAAGTTTCCATCTCAAGCGCTTTGAACATTCCTCGCAGATCGATAGGAAGATCTCGGCTTTCATCTCCTTCCCCGCCGAGCTGGATATGACGCCGTTCATGTCGACACACCGCCGCGCCGTCGATGGAGGCACCGACAATAACAATGCCCCCGAAGGCATCTTCGAAGATAACCGCTATTCACTGTTTGCGGTGGTGAACCATCTGGGCTCTCTCGACGCCGGGCATTACACCGCGTACGTGCGCCAGATGAAGGGCAGCTGGTTCAAATGCGACGACCACATGATCACCAGAGCCTCATTGCGCGAGGTCCTCGATAGCGAAGGGTACGTATACCAAGCACCATACAAATAGTTGTTAGAGTTTTTATAACAAAAACCTAGATTATATTTATCCACAAGGCTCTACATTTGACCTAACTTTGACGGTGGCGTTAAACAGCGAGACCGCGGAAAGAGCGAGATCGTTTATAATATCCTGCCTCTTACGTGTTAACACCGGGAACTAATAAATACTGCCACAGCGACAGGTTTACAATACGAGGGTGATGAAGAAGGTAAAACCTTTCCCTCAGACAATCCCGTAACCCTGGGATCTATCCGCTGACGTCCGTGTTACTGGTCAAATGACTACATCATGGAGTAGTTAAAAATGTTCAAAATACGTTTGTTTCAAGTTCGAATACAACAATACATTAGTTTTTTTTTGTCCACAGGTATCTTCTCTTCTATCACAAGACAGTACTCGAGTACGAATGCGACGTATCCTAATTTGTCTTTTAGACTCCTTTACTCATCCACCTATATGTCTTTACCCCGTCATCTCTTGTATAATCGATGTTCATATTGTCGTGTTCAGAATTTGCTTTATATTAGACATCAACTTCAAAACGTATACTTCGAGATAAAGAAAAAAAAAAGTCATATTTTTCCCTCGTGATATTAGTGTGTAGATGATGAAAGGAAATCATGATGATCTGACCGGTTAATCGTGTATTCCTTAGTGTTAAGCTTTAACGTAAACTTATGTTTTAATTTCGTTATATTTTTTTTATTGACTGAAATGATTCTCAAAACTTTACGTTTAGTGAACGCCTTCTTATATTTTACCAAGTATATAAATCAATAATAAATATAAAAAACGAGTCGTGATAGCTCAGCTTGTAAAGCTATCGTACGCGCTCTACTTCTCCGGAGGCGCTATTTATATCCCCACTGAGCTCTAGTTTCCGGTGTAAGAAAATGTCATGGAACCGACATGTTCCCAGATCGGCTTTTTTCAACATATGACATCTCCCAACAATTTAGCCAACGTGGTGGATAAATAGTCTTGACTCCCGGCCACTGAGAGAAGACTACAACATCCAGCAGTGGGAAGATTAAAATGGGTCGGTTATTATTTATTACTATTATTATATAATCAATTCTCCCCGATTATGTTTAATGTAAAATTAATGTGGCGTCAATCATTTTACTTTGCAACGTTGCAAGTTTTACGTTATATCATTTGTAAAATTGTATATTCTTTGAAACAATTAAAATTAAGGTAAACTTAAAAAAAATCTAGTTAGAATGTATACACAATGAATGTGAATTACTTAATGTTTTATGAATTTTATCTGATAAACTACAGAACAAACATTTCAATCTACCTCGCTGTTTATCTCTTTCTCGCATTTGACTTTTTAGACTTATATAATTGTCGTTAAATAATTTGTGAATAGTTTTTTTTTTTTTGAAGAGCAACCGCCAGCTTTGGTGTTGGGTCTTTGTTGCCGGAGACAGGTTGGATAGATACCAACTCTGCTAATATTTTTGCCTCTAAACAGGAGTATTATAAAAATGGTAGATTACCATCTCGTTCATCTCATTACTATAACGTTCACCAGATAGTAGTAATACGCTCGTCTATAAAAATATGGCGCTTTTTAGAATGATGTACATTTATTACACGGTTTAGACACACAAGGTGGTCTCGTCCCAGAGATTTCACAAGATACGGATTCTTCCAATATGGAACGTAGTAATGTTTGCACACTACTGTTTGGCAGGAGAATTAGAAGCTTCGGTGATCTATGCAGTCTCCGGCAACAGAGACCTTCGACTTGTAATGTCTTAAACGAGTTCAAAGTTCTCTATTTAAGCAGATATCTTGCTAAAAAATGTCACATATTTTTCTATTTACCAAAGTCAAAGCGAACAATACATTTTTTTTATCATTGCTATTTTTAATAACAGGACTCTTCTAATGTCGCGCTCTTGTGTGGTTGTTTTTAAATAGTACGTAAAGTATGACTGAATTCATTTAGCTTAATGTGATATTTAATATTTATAACCTGAATTTGAAGTTGTAATTAGTTTTAACGGTTTAATTTAATTGGTACTAGTTTTATGATCGTACTCATGATTTTACTGTGTTGTTAAATTGCACTGCTTTGGTACGCACTCCTTTTTAAAATTATATTAACATATTTAGTTGTCCTATCGGAGATACGTACGGTGTATTGCTATAATGTCAAAAATTATAGTTCCTGCTGATTTTTAAATTTCAACTTATTATATGACTTCGTATAATTGCGACTAATTTACACATTTAACGAAACTAAATTTTAGAAATTTTATCGCTTTTATCTAATTATTTATTACCTGAATTAATGGTTTGGTGTTAGCATCGGCTTGGGTTCACATTTATAAATCAAATACCAAGCATAGAACAAGAAGACAGTGAGTTATTCATTCTGCGTAGATCGGAATGTAAACAATAGTTAAAAAGTAGAACCTCGGTCCTCTCGCGGCCATGGAGGATGTGCACACAAAATGTCGGAGTAAATTATTAAATAATCGCGATTAAATACATAAAATTTAGTATTGCTAAATTAATTAACTTTTACAATAGTTATAATATTAACTATATATGTTGAGTTACAAATGAAATCAAATTCAGAATGATATAATTTGTGGTGTAATTTAAATGTTGTATTTATATATTATAGTGTCTGGAGTGGTACAGTGTCAAAGTGCCATTCCTATTTTTTTAATATTGTAATACTGTAATACCATTTTAAAATTCAAAGACATAAGTATTGCTTGGTTTAAATGTTTCAAAAAAATTACAATAATTTTTTAATTAAGTGATGTAAAACTTATAATCACACGGAAGTTAACAATTCGCCGGTGTATCAAGGAATGTCTTTGCATTTATAACTAATTTAGTAATTTAGATCCGAGCCTAATTGTTTTAAACTAATAGCTCATAGGTACTATACGTGATAGGGAAATGGTAATATTTTTGTGCAAAAAATGCTGTAATTTAATTTAGCAGTAGTTTTGTTGAGCATTGTATCCATTTTATTCCATTTTTTTATATAACTTACTCACGGTGTTAAGTGACAATGAGGCTGGTGATTGTGAAGCATGTTCGCGTAGGATACCCCCAATCACCAAATACTAAAACACGCGGCCAATGGATTTAAATCCGAGGTCCCTTCGTGTTGACAAGCGATTAGGCACTCCGCCATCGGTTTTTGTCGATGAATCTAGCTGTAGTGAATTTGGATGTATGTTATGCAGGTATATATTTAATGTGTCATTAATACATAAGACTACGAGTATTCAGTGTCGTTACTACAATATGGATAATTAAATCTCTCGGTGTTTGTGTCTCCTTATCAGAATGTCATCGTTGTAATCAATGTAATGAATGTTTCCCGTCTCCATTTCCCCTTCTCGAATGTATTGTATCAACTTTAAGAGTAATATACAAATATAATCGAATAAATAAAACTCCTCTCATTCTTAACGTTTTATTTGCTTTTTTATTATCACAAATTTAAAATGACTTACGAGCAATAACTAAAAAGCTACACAATAGAGATAAACTGAAAAGGGGTTGCCACTGAAAATTAAAGTTTATAAAGTATTATTCTAATTTAAGTACAAGAAAGCGTTGACATTTTAGAGAACAGAGAAATAACTACGTACGCGATCAGGTGTCTACAAAATGTTCCAGAAAAGTGCAATACATTTTTTAGGGGCAACCCTCAAATATAGATTAGTAACAATATAAATACAAAAGTTAACAAAACATAAAACTATGAGCATTGCTTTGCATTACACTCTTAAAATGTTTAACATATTATGCGAAATATTTAATTAAAAATCATTATAAATCTGAAACATTCTATCACATTACATTCAGACTAAAGATTTTCTCGACCACTTGGTGGTATACACCCATTATTTTTTTTATTTTGAGATTAGTTTCATAATTACATGCGTACCAGTGGTCTTTAATTTTTAAATATTCTTTTGACTAAAAACGACTATAATTAACTTATCATCACCATGATGAGTTAACTCAATTTGTAACAAATGTAAAGAAAACGACGGAAAGTTTTTTGTGCCGATAAGCATAACAAGATCTGATAATATGATATCATCATCAGACGAGGTCCACTCTTGGACATAGACCTTCCCTAAAAGGTTTTCAAACCGATTAATAAATAATGTTAATAACATGATGATATAAATTTAAAAGAGACAAAATTTTAATTCAAAAGTAAATAAGAAAAAACAATCGACGCTGATCCAACGTTGCTTACTTTCAGATATTATTAAATTTGAAAGATTTTACATGAAATTTCTGGAAACGGCTTGTTGAATAAACATCATAGTTACATTTCAAATATACACGATAATAACTATATTAAAACAATTACTATGTGATAAAGAGATTATATTCTAAACGCTATACTGAAATTCTATGAGATTATGAAGTATGTAATTTATTCCTTCTTTCGTGCCCATAGTGTTCTGACTACGAATAATTTTACATTAATAATTCTTCTTCTTCTTAGCTAAATTAATATTTTTAATTTATTCTGCTAAACCGATATTAAAATGACTGTTAACCATGGCTTGAGAATATTAATACTGAAAATGTATTTGCTGCAGCGAAGTAACTAAATAAAATATGATTACATCAAAATGTTCTTAAGTATTCCATTTTTTGGTAACTATACCATTATATCAGTTTAATATAATGAAAAGTAAAAATTATATACCAGCGTGTTGAAGTGTGCCTGCTTAGAATACTCCGGCTCTCATGTGCTAGATATAAGGATGTTCTTCTGGCGACAGATTTACTGCAGGAGAAGCTAGCCAGGAGGAAGGGCCCTCCGCGTTACAAAGCAAGCAGGAAGAACAAGTTAGGTAAAGAAGCTTATGAAGACCTGTCATCAGATCCTCCTGCATCATCATCGTAGTGTTCAATGATATTTAGTACGTTATTATGAAATAAGGATCAAGCATACCTTTTTTTTTGTAATTATACATTCATTCCACATCATGAAGTGTATAATTAATTTTCTGCATCCTGTCTGTTTGCGTCTACCTGCAATGAAAACTAATTAGTAATAGATTTTAAAGTACATTTTCTAATCATTATAAGCAGTTTTTTAACATTTCCTACAGCTTCCCACTATTCTCTGCTACTTACTTCTTGAGGACACTTTTCTATTTCTAACTACTCGTTTGGGGTTTATTTTCTTCCACGATTGCTCTGCAGCGTGACTAGCGCCGGAATGAGTAGTTGTGCAAAAGATACCATAGCAAAGAATATTGTGGAAGTTTGGAAGCAGCAAAAAGCGATAAAAATTGTTGTAAGGCTCAAATAAGCGCGGGCTTGGTCCCATTGATTTGAGGTTCTGGTAAATGTGATTCATCATGAGAAAAGCAATACGTTATACAAATTCTTTTGGTTCAGTATGTGGTGGTTATAACTGATATGTTTATTTTCGCATTGTGATTAATTATACGTACTTATTGATGTGCGGTTTGGTCGGCTCATCGAGCAGGCTCTCGAGCTGCTTGACGTCGGTGACCGGAAGCGAGCACGCGAATCGCCGGCATACGTAAGCGGCAGGCACGTCGCCCGACGAACGAATACGACTCAGCACTGTGATCACACAAAAAAAAATCTCGTATTTTATTTACAATCAATCGAGGTCAAGTGTATTTTAATTACACTTATCCTTAATTTTACATGGTGTTAAATGACAATGAGGCAGTAACCAAATGACGTTGCACGGTCAGAATGCACTGTCTGTTTATTAAAATATCAACATTAATAAAATAGTGTGACAAATCGTCTGGTTAACTACTTAGGTTCTTTGTTATTAATTCTCTGATATTTAAGACAAAATTTTAAAACTTATTTTTTTTTAAAAAGTCTTCGTAGTCAACAGTTTATTAATCATAGCTGATAATATACATGAATCACCTAACTTCAGTCGCGATGACATGATGCCATAGATTCAAGTCTTGAACTATTAAGTATAATATTAGATTATAGTTCCGCTTATAGCGATATCCATTGTTGGGTCGCGAAACTACTGGATGCGGACGGGACAGGACTAAAAGGTGTGGAGATCTTAGGGGAATGCCTATGTTTAGCAGTGGATGTCTATCGGTGATGATGATAACAAATATACATTAGAAAATTTCTTTTAAGTAAATGAAATATGAGTAATGAATTTTAACATGAGCGGACTCACGTATATCCGACATACCGGCGTGCGTGTCGGCGGCTGGGTCGGCGACAGCGAGCACGCGACCAGCCAGCAGCCGCGAGCGTACCGCACGCACTAATTCCAGTGTGCGTGGGTCGGAGCACCCACCAGAAATTAAAACCTGCGCGAACGCACACGTACCACGCGCACCATCAGAACAC
Organism: Byasa hedistus; assembly: GCA_029286795.1. Taxonomy (NCBI): domain Eukaryota; kingdom Metazoa; phylum Arthropoda; class Insecta; order Lepidoptera; family Papilionidae; genus Byasa; species Byasa hedistus. The sequence goes on from JAGSMW010000001.1 coordinate 6,121,175, forward strand.
GATAAATTTCCGTATTAATAAGATTATAAGACGCAACTTTTATGTAGACTCAAAACATAAATTATTAGAATAATAATAAAAAAAACATATATTATAAATAATTATATGTAATTTTGTTATATTTAATTTTCTCTGAAATTTACCTTATTCAATTTAAGCTGCGTTTTATAATCTTAAGTCCGAAAACTACAGTATCCTACAAATAGCACAGCCGTGTGCAAATATTTCAAATTGCGCTATAGTTTGTTACTGGATAACAATCACTAGTGGTAGGTCTCTGTTGCCGGAGACGGTCTAGATAGGTATCACCGCAGCTTCTATTTCAGCTGCCAAATAGTAGGATGCAAACATTACAGTATTCTAGTTTGAAGGGCGCTGTAAGCTAATGAAACTACTACCAGGGGTAAATAGATTTAAAATATTATGTCTCAAGGCGACGAACGTAATGTGGTGTTGTGTACACCATCTTAACTAGCGCAACATCGTTATAGGCACGCGTATTACTTATCAGCAGGTAAACATTTCGTTCATCTCGTCGCTTCAAAGAATAAAAAATAAACAACAAAACAAACGAGATAAGATCACCACTTACTATCAGGTTAACGGTGTGCACGTATTGTCGCTATCGCTGCGCGTGTAATTTAAAAAAGGCACTTACTATTAGTAATAGTAGGAATGTATAATTATCTGATATACATTTCTACTATTACTTAGTAATTCAAAGTATTGAACAGAGAACAAGAATTAAATAACTCTTTAGCAGTTAATAGCTAGACCTGTGTAGGGGAGTCATTGTAGAACATGAGTGCGGACAACATCTCGGGCAGAGCGGTCGGTGTGTCAATCATACGGCGCGCGAAGGCGATCAGCAGGCGCTTGGCCATATCCCTCTCTAGGTCTCCGCCCTCGGGGGCTGCACTCTTATCAGCGTACGCCGCAAGACGCTGCAGGTTGTGGCATGCGACACTATTACCAGACGGTTCCGCGCCATCTTGTTCTGCAAATAAGAGAAAAGAAAATAGATCAAAATTTTACTACAAAAGCACTTTTCTGTAAATATGTGGGCATCCTGGCAACAAATTTAAATTCTGTTATCTATGATAAGAATCAGTTTGAAAAAATATCATTTCCAGTTTACTTTTGGCTAGGAATATTTGTAGGATCATTGAATTAATTAATTTAATGTTTACCTCCCTTCAGTCTCAAAACCACCGTGTTATCTTCATCAGAGCAGGTAAAATAACCACCATTTTCATTGTCCCAGAACAGTTCATTCTGCTTATGTTGTAGTTCGCGCGCCCAATTGAGCCAATGCAGATCAAGCGACGCTTCATACAAATCAAGCAAACCTTTTATAAGAAATGCATAATCATCTAAAAACCCCTTTATAGGTTCTGCGCTGAAATGAGAGAAAATATACAAATAAATATAAACATACATATTGAACATAACTTACAATAACTAATATTTTTTAATTTGCAATAGGGGAATGTTTGATCTTATTTTCAGATGGTGTTAAGGGAAAATGATGCCATGGATGGGACCTAAGTGTTACAAGGTAAGCACTTAGTCACTGCACTGTGGTGACAATTGCTAACAGCTATCGTTTTAGTGAAAATAACCACTTTAAAATAAACAGATATAAGTATTATTATGGGTTGAGAATATATGTAAATGTATCCACATGTTTGGGAGTTACATTGGTCATAAATCCATAAATGTCTCTTATTTTATAATATACCTTTTTTGTGATAAAATTGCACTTGTATTAACTAAGAATTATACAAAAGAGAAAAACCAGAAATTATGACTACAAAAAAAAATATTATAATGGGAAAACACACATTTAATAAACGTTGTTTTAATATGGTATTATTTCTTACATTTGTGCAACAGATCCATCTTCTGCCTTGTAACAAGAATGTAAAAGTGTTCTACTAGCAGAATCATACAAATGTTCCTTTATAAAATTAGCAGTTTTGATTGCATCATCTACATAGCTCTTCTCCCCTAACCCTTGCCCTGCTTGTGCCAATCCAGCAATGATCAGTCCATTCCATGAACAAAGCATTTTGGTGTCTAAATGAGGACGTGGCCTTTTTTGACGCTCTTCATATAATATGTTAATGCAATATGTAATTACTTCATCAAACTGCTTCAAGGAAAGACCAAATTTAGACATTGTATCTTCTTTACTTCCATAAATGATCAAAACATTTTTGTTGCTTAGTTCACCATGAGGATCACTCTCTGGTGAAATATTTCCACCTTCTTCTACACTGAAGTAATCACAAAATATATCAAAGTAAGAAATTTCATTTACTTTGTTATCGTCAAGAAGATTTTTTATTTCATCATATTCCCATACGCAAAATGCACCTTCTTTCTTGTGAGAAGCATCTTTATTAGGATAGGAATCTGCATCTTCTGCACTGTAATATCCACCTGACTCATTTCTCAGATCTCTATTAATATATTTGATTATGTCACGAACTACATCTGCATAAAATTCTTCTTTAGTTGCTAGGTATGCATCAGTGTATGCAACAATCAATTGAGCTTGATCATAGAGCATTTTTTCAAAATGTGGCACATGCCAATCATTATCTACAGAGTATCTAGCAAATCCACTTGAGACATGATCATGAATACCACCTTTGGCTATTTTTGTTAAAGTATAAAGACACATTTCAAGGCATTTTTTCCCTTCAGGATCTGATTTGTCACGAGCATAATAATGAAACAGAAAGTTAAAGATTGATGTTTGTGGAAACTTTGGTGCTAAACCAAACCCCCCAAAGTGTGGTTCAAATATAGAAATATATCTGCTAACACACTTAGTCCATGTAGCCTCACCTGGTATTGACGGAGAGCTATCTGAATCAACTAAAGTTATTTTCTGCAATGCATCCATAATGTTATGACTAGCTTCAACAAATTGTGAATTATTTTCTTTCCACTTTTTGGCTAAACTCAGAAGGATGCTTTTAAAGCCTGGTCGACCCCACCGATCTTCAGGGGGGAAATAGGTGCCTCCGGTGACAGGTTTTAAATCTGGTGTGAGAAAAACTGACATTGGCCAACCACCACTTCCTGTTGTGGCCATAACAAACAACATGTATACACGGTCAATGTCAGGTCTCTCTTCTCTGTCTACTTTAATGTTAATGAAGTGTTCATTCATTATCTTTGCCACATCTTCATTCTCAAAAGATTCTTTTTCCATCACATGACACCAATGACAAGTAGAATACCCAACAGAAAGGAAAATCAGTTTATTTTCTTTTTTAGCTTTTTCAATAGCTTCCTCGCCCCAAGGATACCATTGTACAGGATTATGTGCATGTTGGAGCAAGTATGGTGATTTTTCCGTAGTGAGCTTATTTGAGTATTTAGGTGAGTCTGATTTATCACAATCAGTATTTGTATTTGACATTTTTATAATATTCTCACTATAACTTCTAGTCAGGTTAACTGTATTTAAATTATGTGCAAATGTTGCTAACCTATAAACAGAAACAATTAAATAAATAATTATTAATAATGAATATGGTGAGCATGTTAGGATCCTAGATATATTTTCAATCACTTTAAATAAATAAGTGCAGATTATCCTACTTTTTTGGAGGTCTAACATGCACAATGATTTGAACTAAAATTATGTTATTTTATAAGCCGTACAATTACTATGTAGAAACTTATGCTTATTGAAATTAATGATACTAGTAAATTTTATTATTAAATTCCATGATGTATGTAATATTTATTGTAATATGATATTTATTTACATTGGTATTATGTATTTATTATTTTTAATGCTGGTCCTACGACATTTTTTATTAAATACCTTTGAAAATTTTTCTTACCCAATAGTTTATACAAACTAAAATTACTTCATTAAATTTGATGACGTTCTTTCATGTTAATGGTTAGGGAGGCCTTCAAAATGTAAAATAGACCCACAAAAGTTTTCATCAACTAGTTATAGTCCAATCTAACCACTTCCTTAAATATTAACTAATGAGAGACAATCAAACAAGGTCATGTAACAAGCATAAACACCGATTGTTATCTAACGTTTTCTTCCAAACGTATTATTAATTTAGTTAAATAAACACAGAGAAGTTTTAAAAAGAGAGTAAGTTTTTGAAATACCTTTTATTTGAGCTGAGATCTTTATTTAGACAAGCCGGGTTTGATACCAATGCTTCCTTATTCGCACTTTGATTTATATTTAAATTCTTTAATTTACTATCGCCCGTTGACAAACGTCGTAACAAGAAAACTGCTCGACCATTAGGCATAATAAAATTTATATTTAAAATAGACTGCAAGTCTTACAATGATTTATAACATGAATTTTTATTTGAAGCAAATTGACAAAGTACAATAACAAAAATATTGAACAACATTTGCAGAATATAAAACACTTGTCCACAGTCAGCTTTCACAGATAATACAATTTTAAAATTAAAGTATTTGGATTTATGGTTAAATTTTATTTAACCTTACTTCATTAATAACATTAATCACATATACGATAAACCTCACAGTTTGCAAATTTAAACGACATATTAGAAAAGTTGTTTGTAAAAAAAATATAATTTTATGTATGTGGAGTATGGGTTTTTGAGATAATATCACTAACAAACTATAATAATTATTATTTAACGCACATTCTCTGTTGATGAAAACCGTATAGCTTGCTTAAGGAAAGGTAAGTACAAATATTACTTTGTTCTGTTAAAAGACATTAGGTTATTTAGCAAGGTTAATGTTGCGACCGAAAACGACGGTGCTGTTGAAGGTACCCAATCAATATTATATTTTCATAACGCATCATACATTTATTAGTTTGCAGGTATTAAAAACACTAGACATTAATTCAGACTTAAGTTATTTTTTACAAAATAAAAATTTAACCTTTAACTAAAAACAATAAATTTTTAAAATATAAAGTTACTTTTATGTTTTTCAACAACAAACACTTCTATAATTTTTTTTAAATACATAATTAATTTATGTGTAATGTGCGCCTCAAATATTTAATAGCAATAACAAAATATTGCTGTACAAATTTATAAAGGCGCAACATGTAATATTCTTAAAAGCTTAAAATAACCGTACACATAACAAAAATAAGAGAACATTTATTTTGTATAATTTGTCTGAATTACTACTTTTAAATAATGAACTAGAAAGAACATTCTCAATTTAATACTTCAATACGCATGCGCGAGAATTAGGACGCCATTCTGACTGGTTGTTACAAGACATGTTTTGACGTTAACAATTAGATACAACAAAGTGCGGCCTAATGTGCTCTTGACACGAAATGTTTCATAATATAATAGAAGAAATGAAATTCAGTGTGAAGTTACCCTTATGATATTGATGTGATGATTAAGTAAGGTATGTCTTGTTCAAATTATGTGTAGCTTATTTACAGAATAAGAAAGCAATGAATTAAAGTTTTTAAAAATGCATTGGAAAAATAAAGAAGTGCAATCATTTACCATGTATAGAATAAATGAATTTGAATGTAAAAAATCAGTATACATATTTTATACAAAATTTTTATATACTTATTATTCTATTATAACTATTTCTTTACACTATTAATCTATTTGTTAACTTATAGCTGATGGTTTACAGCATTATGGAATTATTGTTAAAGATATTTCAAGGGACACATTTAACGTAACTTTAAAATTTTAGTATTTCTATCGCCTAGTATTCAAATATCTGACAATAATAGTACAATTTTTTTTGATATCATAAAATGTTTCTCTACGCATTAAAACAAGCGAGTGGTTTAAGCAGATCTTGAATAATACTCGTCGGTCCGTTTCCATGGTAACGATAAAGGGGTTGGTACCCGATGTAAACATTGGGGTCCGCATTGAATTGACTTTATTTATGGTTCGGTTTTACCCCCCGTTTCTGTTAGTGATTATTATGATTGTACTTATACATATAAAGTCATGAAACTTTTCATAGATTTGTTTTAGAAATTAATAATTAATTTCTTATGAATTTTCATGTACGAATTTATCTTACAAAAACGGGCTTAAAATTTTGCGTTTATTAAATAGAATCAATAACCTTTTTGATTTCAGGTGCACCGAAAGCAGGATAAATTTAACCAACTATCGTGCCTTATTTTTCTTCCTCCGCTTGTTTATTGCACTAGTTAATGCTAAACCACACCAGTACCATAATTTACGTGGTCCACAATGTTTAACAAAGTACATAAATAATTCGGTCCAAGCTGCTGTCCAAAATTTTGATGATATTTTAAACGTTGTAAATGTTACTTCAATTTAAATAGAATAAGCATCGTTTTATATGTCAAATCATATAAAGATATTTATATATACATGATACAACGTTAATAGATATTTGACACTGTAAATCGCAGCTAGCAGTTGTGTGGATGGTTTTGTTAGCAAGATGTCAGTGTGGGTGGGCGGTGGGTGCAATGGCGACGAAGTGCGGGGGTCGCACGACGCCACCGCCACTGTCCTGTCAACGAACACCTCCATGGAGTCAGGGATTGAAGCGGGAGTATTGCCAACTGTCACGGGATCAATCGCCTCGGCCCGAGATTCCTTGGGATCGCTATCTCGTGCGGCAGAACAGCTTTATGACACAGATCATACGGATCTTGGCTCAGAACTCGATGAAGCGGAGATTAGAAGGGAGTTGATGCATGATGTAAGTATAGAATGAGTTTTATACATGTTATTAAAAATAATGAAAAAAACTAAAAAATATTTACTAAAAATTATAAATCTATATATCTATCTATCTATCTTCTATCTATCTATCTATCTATCTTCTATCTATCTATCTATCTATCTATCTATCTATCTATCTATCTATCCATCTATCCATCTATGCATCTATGTATCTATGCATCTATGCATCTATGTATCTATGTTGTATGTATTTATTTATTGCCAACCTATTCTAGAGGAAATACAAACGACTATGGTTACCTCTAATAAAATTATGAGAAAACATTCAATTTATATATATAAAACTAGCTGACCCGACAGACTTCGTTCTGTCAAAAAAAAAAAAAAAAAAAAATGGAATATTCTTTGTTCCTGGTTCCAGACGAGTGGCCAAAGTTATAATTAAAGTACATAAGTTATATCTATATAATAAAAATGAATTGCTGTTCGTTAGTCTCGCTAAAACTCGAGAACGGCTGGACCGATTTGGCTAAATGTGGTCTTGAATTATTCGTGGAAGTCCAGGGAAGGTTAGTAAGGTGAGAAAATATGGAAAAAGTGCCTGGAATATGGTAAAAACAACAATTTCTCTTTTTCATTGAGGTGACCAGATTTTTAGATAGGCAAAGCGGGACAACTCCGAAGGAATAATAATATCGTAATTTTTTTTTAGTTTTAACATAAGTACAGTTTATAAATGTTTTTTTATATAAGTGAATTTGTTTGAGTAGATTGTAGTAATTTTGTAAAATATTGTAAAAATCTTCACAAGAATTTGATAAATTAGTTTGATTGGCTTGAAATATTTGCAAAATTCTATTCGTATATTACTTTCTAAAATTTCTTTCGAGGTTAAGGTGGGTGATACACGTTTTGTCATCAATATAAAATATGAAGACTACGAGTATTTTAAGCTAAGTTTAAGAAAATTTATGCATTTATGAAATATTTAAATAAATTACTTACTTTATTTTTCTATGGTAAGAAACAGATTTGTAATATTTATTTGTTTAATTATCTTGCTAGCACGCAGTACGGATACAAAGTGTATCATTTGAGAGACAAATACAATGTAACTGGGTAGCAAAAGCAATATGTTACGCAAAACAATGATTTTCATAAATTTAAAATTTTACTTAATTATAAATGTCGGGACTTTTGAAAAACGTCGCGTGACGCGGGACTAATTGTAAAAAATCGGGACAGTCCCACTAAAAGCGAGATGTCTGGTCTCCTTAGTTTAAATACATAAAACGTCAAATATTTGAAGTTCGTCCCGTCATTTAGAAACCAATTACAATTTAAAAGAATATTTTTGATTTTGACATTTGATATTGACAACCAACAATTACTCATTGCAATTATAATATTTCACGAGAAAAGGGAGAAACATGGCGGACGAATTAACCAAGCAGACAATATTTTAAGGATTTTTATTCTTTTATTTTATTTGTCTACACGTCACACTGGCCCACGCACAATCCGTGCTCATGCCATCAATTGAGAAGAAGAAGAATATTTTACGAACTTTAGCGGGAATCTGGGCGTGAAGATCGCATTGTCTCGGTTCATTTTATTTTTTTTGTACATAATGCGGTTGAATGTTCAATATGAGTGTATCATGCAGTAAATGAGTGTGTTCGTGTGCAGCGATTGTAGAATTCTAGCAGGAACACCACTGTCCTAAGTTCAGATTGGTTCAAAATAGTAGTTAAGTCTTAACTATACTTTTTTGATCTTTTGTGATAGTGACACTAACTGAAATCTGAATACTGTAAACTGGAAATTGAAAATTGAAAACTGAAAACTGTAAACCGTAAACTGGAAATGGAAAATTAAAACTGAAATCGGGAAACTGTAAACCGTAAATTGAAAATTGAAAATTGAAAATTGAAAATTGAGAATTGAGAATTGAGAATTGGGAATTGGGAATTGGGAATTGGAAATTGGAAATTGGTAATTGGAAATTTGAAATTGAAAATGGAAAATGGAAAATGGAAAATGAGAAATGGAAAATGGAAAATGGAAAATGGAAAAAGGAAAATGGAAAATGGAAAATGGAAAATGGAAAATTGAAAACGGAAAACGGAAAACGGAAAACGGAAAACGGAAAACGGAAAATGGAAAATGGTAAATGGGAAATGGGAAATGGAAAATGGGAAATGGGAAATGGGAAATGGAAAATGGAAATGGGAAATGGAAAATGGGAAATGGAAAAAGGGAAATGGAAAATGGGAAATGGAAAACCAGTAACCAGAAAACAGAAACCAGAAACTAGAAACCAAAAAACAGAAACCAGAAACTAGAAACCAGAAACTAGAAACTAGAAACCAGAAACCAGAAACTAGAAACTAGAAACCAGAAACCAGAAACCGGAAACCGGAAACCAGAAACCAGAAACCAGAAACTAGAAACCAGAAACTAGAAACCAGAAACCAGAAACTAGAAACCAGAAACCAGAAACCAGAAACTAGAAACCAGAAACCAGAAACTAGAATCTAGAAACGGGAAACTAGAGACCAGAAACTAGAAACCAGAAACCAGAAACCAGAAACTAGAAACCAAAAACTAGAAACCAGAAACCAGAAACTAGAAACTAGAAACTAGAAACTAGAAACCAAAAACAAACAAACAAAAGTTCATTTTAAATTACAAGCTTTTACTGCTGTCTAAGCAATGTAGTAATATAGCAATGTAGTCAATATTCACTTTATTACAGCTGCACAAAGTTCAAACTCAATTATTCTATCAAAACAGTGTGCGTATGCGCTTCGGAGGATCTAACGCCGCGTGCCGAAATTAAAACGAATGAAATAATAACATAAATAGTCACAAAATGTAAGAGCTAAAGATCCGCCATACTGATTTTCAATTTGGTCGGCTTCGCGATATTATTTTTTTTGTTTTAGTTTCGGCGCGCGACATAAAATGCATTCGTTATCACGTCAATACATCAGTGGAGCACAAACCGCGTTACCATCTGGCGGACCTGACAGACTACATTTTGTCAAAAAGATTTGGAATGTGACAGTTATTTGTTCCTAAAAATTATTATAGTAAATACAACTTATGTATCATAATTCTAACTTTGGCCACTCTTCTGGAACCCACTAATATTTAAATATTAGTTATTAGATGAATATATATAGTGCTGAACCCCACACACCGCCCATAACCAGGGTGACGGTTCTGTTCAGGAGAATTTTTTGCCCCGGCTTTAAAATAGGCAGGAACAAAGAACATTCCAATTTTTTTTGACAGAACGAAGTCTGTCGGGTCAGCTAGTTTACAATAATAATTTTTTAGGAACAAATAACTGTCACATTCCAAATCTTTTTGACAGAATGTAGTCTGTCAGGTCCGCCAGATGGTAACGCGGTTTGTGCTCGACTGATGTATTGACGTGAAAACGAATGCATTTTATGTCGCGCGCCGAAGCTAAAACAAAAGAAATAATACCGCGAAGCCGACCAAATTGAAAATCAGTTGTAATGATCTTTAGCTCTTAAATTTTGTGACTATTTATGTTATTATTTCATTCGTTTTAATTTTGGCACGCGGCGTTGGATCCTCCGACGCGCATACGCACACTGTTTTGATAGAATAATTGAATTTGAACTTTGTGCAGCTGTAATAAAGTGCAAATTGACTCTTTAGCGTTACGAACGCACCTACATTGCTTAGACAGCAGTGAAAGCTTGTAATTTAATATGAACTTTTGTTTCTGGTTTCTGGTTTCTGATTTCTGGTTTCCGGATTTTGGTTTCCGGATTCTGGTTTCCGGATTCTAGATTCTGGTTTCTGGTTACTGGTTACTGGTTACTGGTTACTGGTTACTGGTTACTGGTTACTGGTTTCTGGTTTCTGGTTTCTGGTTTCCCGTTTCCGGTTCCGGTTTCCGGTTTCCGGTTTCTGGTTTCTGGTTTCCGGATTCTGGTTTCCGGATTCTGTTTTCTGGTTTTTGGTTTCTGGTTTCCGGATTTTGGTTTCCGGATTCTGGTTTCCGGATTCTAGATTCTGGTTACTGGTTTCTGGTTTCGGGTTTCTGGTTTCTGGTTTCTGGTGTCTGGTTTCTGGTTTCCGGTTTCCGGTTTCTGGTTTCTGGTTACTGTTACTGGTTACTGGTTACTGGTTACTGGTTACTGGTTACTGGTTACTGGTTACTGGTTACTGGTTACTGGTTACTGGTTCTGGTTACTGGTTACTGTTACTGGTTACTGGTTACTGGTTACTGGTTACTGTTACTGGTTACTGGTTACTGGTTACTGGTTTCTGGTTACTGGTTACTGGTTACTGGTTACTGTTACTGGTTACTTGTTACTGGTTACTGGTTACTGGTTACTGGTTACTGGTTACTGGTTACTGGTTACTGTTACTGGTTACTGTTACTGGTTACTGGTTCTGGTTACTGGTTACTGGTTACTGGTACTGGTTACTGGTTACGGTTACTGGTTACTGGTTACTGGTTACTGGTTACTGGTTACTGGTTACTGGTTACTGGTTACTGGTTACTGGTTACTGGTTTCTGGTTACTGGTTACTGGTTACTGGTTTTTGGTTTCTGGTGTCTGGTGTCTGGTTTCCGGTTTCCGGTTTCCGGTTTCCGGTGTCTGGTTTCTGGTTTCTGGTTTCTGGTGTCTGGTTTCCGGTTTTCGGTGTCTGGTTTCTGGTTTTTGGTTTCTCGTTTCTGGTTTCTGGTTTCTGGTGTCTGGTTTCTGGTTTCGGGTTTCCGGTGTCTGGTTTCTGGTTTCCGATCGATGGTTTCTGGTTTCTGGTTACTGGTTACAGGTTACTGGTTACTGGTTACTGGTTACTGGTTACTGGTTACTGGTTACTGGTTACTGGTTACTGTTTCTGGTTTCTGGTTTCTGGTTTCCGGTTTCCGGTGTCTGGTTTCTGGTTTCTGGTTACTGGTTCTGGTTTCTGGTTTCTGGTTTCTGGTTTCTGGTTTCTGGTTTCTGGTTTCTGGTTTCTGGTTTCTGGTTTCTGGTTTCTGGTTTCTAGATTTCAGATGTCAGATATCAGATTTCAGATGTCAGATATCAGATTTCAGATTTCCATTTTCCATTTCCCATTTTCCATTTTTTCGCTTGAGAATATATTTATATGTAGAGGGAGTGACAGAAGGCATAATGTTTGAGAGAAATAGAACTCTTTGTCATCCCCACTCCGTGCTGTGTACTGGTGAGAGGTGACACCGGCAGACACGTGGAACGGACAACTTACCAAGTGATATTAATTGAAGTTTTTTTTAGAGTTTATGGCCACGCGATTTGATACGTGGCCATGTATAATTGATGATATCGAGCGGGACAAAAACATATTAAAATGACTATTAAAAAGCAGGATTTGGTGATAAAAAAGTGAAAATTTAGGGTTGTATGTATTTATTGATGCCACATAATAAAAATATAAAATAGAAAAAAAAAAACAAAAAAAAATTTTTGTTTTTTTGGAGTGGGCAACCCTGATCCACTCTACTAAACCTCTTAGGGGTTTGAAAAATAGATAGTAGCTGATGCTCAGACCTACTGAATATGCATAAAAAATTTCATCAGAATCGGTCAAGCCGTTTCGGAGGAGTATGCGAACGAACATTGTAACAAGAGAATTTTATATATTAGATAGATAGATTATACTTCCCATAGAAACTAATCTTTCGGTTTTGAATGTAAAACATTTGATGTTCGTCCCGACCGTTTAGAAATCAAACACAACTTATGATAAAATTTTTGTTTTTTACGTTTGACTACCAACAATTGACCGCAACTATAATATTTTACGGACTTTGGCGAGAATCTGGGCTTAAAGGTTTTTTTTGACTACGAAATCTTTTAGTTTTGGTTAAGTTTTTACCGCAATGTTTACTAAAGTTAAAATATCCTGGAATTATGATTCAGCTTTTTTATTTATTGTTTTTGAGGCGATGCGAAGTTTGCTGGGTTAGCTAGTTATCAATAAAACTCTAATCTATTAATAAAATCTTTTATGCAAATTTTCATTTTCTTTGCAGAAATGGCGCCTGCTCTTCGATCGGGTAAGTTAAACTGGTAGAAAATATCAATATTTTTCATTATGTATTGCAATATTTAATTTTGTAAAATTAACGTACTTACTTTTTATGTTTTGTAACAACAATTGCGAGCTTTCTAGACAATCTATCCACTTTATATTTTTTTCTTTTGCCCTGCCAATACTTTACTGAAACCAAGCATGTATTTTGTGTAATATAATACTTATATCATATTATTGTGGTAGAATCCACGTGAGACATAAGTAAGAATCTTTACTTACTTAATTTAGTAGAAATTAATTCCGCTGAATCGTAAAAATAGGGTTTAATTAAAAAAAATATCCTTATTGATCAATCCACATTTGCTGTGGCATGGACAGCGATGTCGATTAAAACCAACATTTTGGAAGCTTTATGTCTTAAAGCGGACATCGGTAGTCTGAAATAATAATCATGAAGTGTATTTGAAACTACGTTTGATAATTTCTATATTACAAACGCTGTTTACGGTCTAAAGTATTTAAAATATTTTTTATATACTCTTGTATCCAATTTCACATTTGGCTAATTGACAATGACGAAGTTATTAGTTAAGCGTGCTCGTTAAGAAAACTTTGGACTTCATATGTATAAATGCCGGAGCATAACAATAAAATCATAAGATTGATAATGATAATGGCAGTTCCATTCACCATACAAACTTATGGCAGACATTGGTCTGTGAATAGGTCACGGAGGCATTAATATGATGGATGTAATAAAAAACCGTAATACACATGCTTTTTTGGCTTTAAATCAGATCAATGATACGAAAACAAAACTAACCCAATATTTTTTTTTTTTTTTTAAACTACTAAGCGACGAGACGAGCAAGACGTTCACCTAATGGTAAGTGATACGCTTGCCCATGACAACGTGGTGCTAGTTAAGACGGTACACACTGCACCACATTGCGCTCGTCGCCTTGAGACATAAGGTGGTAATAGTTTGTTTTCTTTTTAACTTTCACTTATTACAATTGAAGCTGCTAAGATTATATGATCAATTCAAATTAAAAGAGCCGGAAGATGAAACAAAAAATATTTTTAAAAGAAATGAAATGTATAATTTTTCTAAGGAAATAAAGTTTACAAATCTTGAAGATAATATGAGACGATAAATACAAACTTTTTGGGACAGTCGTCATACGTGACGTGTCAAAAAGCATAATTTATTTTGTTGATGCTTTTAAGTTGTATGTGCTTTGATTTTGCTGTTAATAAAAAAAAATGTTTTTGAAATAATTATAATTATATTATTGTAAATCCAGTCTTTTCATAAAAAGTCGAGTAAACTTTAAAACGTCTGTTTAATATCGTTGGTCCCAGTTCATGAAAAAAGTTATGAAGGTCACATTTAAATCCTTCGGAGTTTACAAAAGGATTTTGATATTTAATTATACAAAATACATTTTGTTTCTAAAATAATTTCTCTTTTTATTATTTTGTACTTTAATAAAACTGTTTTAATTCCACATCCTAAAGTGAAATATTTAATGACCGATGTAGGTTTCACAAAACCGTCCGTTTACGGGCTTGTGAGAAATTTCAGAGAATAATTTCTTTTGTTTTCGACTGATTAAAATGTACAGAAGCAGTATGGGTAAAAAAGGAGGTTTTATGCGCAGATAAAGAGGCGGTAGCGCCGCGGCACAAACGATACGTCATCACGTACGAAACATTCAGATAAGCGGGTCTGAAGATAGGGGCGCTTAAAGTAGTTTTTGTCGACATCTTTTTGGAAACGGCTGCAATGATTATAACAGAATTTATACATAATGATGGCACGCCGCGAATGACACCCCAACATAATAGCGTTTCGGTTTGTGCGTTGAAATCTCAATTTGTTGTTTTTGTACGTGACCCTGCCGCTGGAGGTGTGAACATGTGAATAATGTTGCAGTTCGATCCGGAGGGTTTCGGCGAGATACCGTGGCCTGATTTTCTTCAAACACTACAGAACCCAGATTTTATTGCACAGATGCCGCCACACAAGCATGAGGTACATAAAAACATATTCCTATTTTTAATATAATAGAAAAATATGTTAAAATCTTCCATCAATATTAAAACAATTTTATTACTATGAATGTTTTAATGAGCCTGCGGTATCTATTTAGTAAAATTTTTTATAAAAATTATTATCTTCTAATTCTAAGTTAATGTTTCTCTATAGTAGTTACCAACTCTGAAACATTTCAAGTATTATTACTTAATTTACAATGCTATTAATATATGGTCCTCGTTTACGTGTAATTAACGGTAATATTTCATCCTTCAGATACTTTTGGATAAAGCCCGCAGTGCTACCTCCGATGCCATCACATTTCAAGAGTTCGTTAACGTGGTAAGTACGTCATAAGTATTTATTACACCATTTAGGCCTCGAGTATTTTTCCAGATGCATTGGATCATTAGTCTAAGGCGGCACTTTAAACATCCCCGTAGGTTTCGTATGGTTTATAATAAAACCTCTCACAGCGGCGACCGTCCGCCGATACAAGACAACTAAATTAAGATGCAACACCGATTACAGCCTCCTCGCACGCCTCTGTGAACTCCTCGACTCACTTCATAGGGTTCGGCTGTATAAAAGTTTAACCGTATTGGGATTACGTGGGGCTGGACGTAAACGAAAAAGTTTACGGTGATAAAACGTTACGGTCGGAAAGGACCCCATGTACTTATCTGGTTCTTACTGTCCTGCCTCGAAATGCGATAAGGCCCCGCCACAATTTATTAGGTGGACATTTATTTTTGTATGGTAAAATATATTATCTTAAATGCGTATTAACACTGAGCATGGTCATTCGTTTAACTTTATATTGATTGCTTTGCATTGCTTTATTTGATAGTATTAATGTATATATATCGGATAAATCTATTCAAAATAATCACATAACGAGATTTGATTTTAAATCAATTCGTGTTTTGTAATTTTTTATGTATGTTCTCTTTCTTTTAATCCTCTTCCTTATTGTATTTAGTCTAATTATTAAATAATTTATGACTTTAAATAAAAGTACGTTTAAGATGATCATTAAAGACGAGAGTACAAAGTAAGTTATTATCAACACCGCGTTTCGCACCTTGTATTTTTTTAAATAAAAGGTAAACAAAATTATCATAAATTTTAAGAGGTGTTTTAAAATAATTAGGCGATCCGATTAACATGTATACATACATCACCTTAACGTCGAAAGACCTCTTACCCTCAATTAATTACCGCGAAGAGGGTACACTTTTGGCGTTATTAACATAAAAGATACTTAAGAAGCTCTTGATTATGTCGGCTTAACGTGGGTAGTGAATTATTGCACACGTCGTCGTCCTTCTTCAATAATTAAGTTATTACTTAAAAGGGTCGAATTATACGAGCAATTTTACGTTTATATGGTACTTAAAATATAATGTGTTTGGAAAATATTTGTATTTGGTTTTCCTCAGTTTTTCAGAAAGTGTCGCACGGGTCAACAATTGAATTTTATTTGAGATGTTAATGTTAGGGTTGTAGCTGGAGAATACCTTTAGTAAATAAAATATATATGTATATGTATGTTAGTCACACGAGGTAACTGAAAATGCGTCAAATATTTAATGAAGAATATTTGCAGACTTACCTTAATTATTACTTTTTACGCAAATACTTAATACTTAAAATGAACTTTGACTACAGTTTAGCATTACAGCCCTTTATTTTCCATCTACAAAGTTATTTAAACCTAACGAATGTTGGAATAGAATAACAGAACGATGCCGATTCTCTTTAACGTAAGTTAACAATTTGTTAACAAGATACGTAAACACAAATAGATTTTTTAGAAGTTATCGTCGTTTGTTACGACCCTTTATCGTCACACGGAACGAAAATAAAGATGTCTGAGTTATTTTTACAAATGACCCGCGTGCACATAAAAACTAAGTGCTTACATAAATTAAATATAAAAAACTTAGGACTTCACATCGGATTTCGGTCTGGCATTAAACTTTGGCGGTATTGGGTATCAAACGTGAAAAGTAAGGCCGTAAGTGTCGACTGCGCGTCGGCATCCATTCTCCTCGAAATATGTATTCGCATACAATTGTATAGACAGACGTAAATCAAAATTAAATTCGAGGCATAAAGAGACAACGAGGGACATTGTGGACTCGTGGGCGTTCATGATGCGGCATTCTTATGCTAATCCAGGCGAACCACATTCGAACGGGGTGGGCCAAATTGTTATTTATATTGTCACCTCTTAAGTTTTTTTTTTGACCTCACCAAAACTTCTTGGCTAAATTACTGAGTGACTGCTTCGGATACCTATGTAATAACAACCTACCAGTATTATTTATTTAGTTAGAAATTCTTCGCCGACTTTTTTTGTATATTCGCATGGTATTGTTTGGAGATCGTTGAACTTCTCCGTTTTCGTTTATAGGTGTGTGTATGAAGATAACATATGTTTATGATGTTAACATAATTTGGAAATTTAAAACAGTGTAAGTATTTTGTGATTTCTGCAATATTTTTTGTGCATTTTAGATAATTAAACAGAGGGCATTGTCCTTATTTAAACCGAAAACGTTTCGTAAAAAGTGAAAGTTTAACACGTTTTGCATTTTTAAAGCAAGTCTATTAATAATGAAGTTATACATATAGAAGACTACAAGTATTTGAACAGAAGTAAATGATTGATGACTCGTCTGCGACTTGAGCATTAGCTTTTAGGGAAATGGCACTCACTTGGTCAGGAAAGCAATTTCCTGTGAGGAAATTAGTTCACTCCATTATTTCGCTTTTGCCGCCAAATGACTAAAGATTAGCCGTTTTATATCCTACCTTCGTTCAATAATAAAATATTTTCTTAGACTATTACGTTTAAACACCGTTGACTTATATACATAGAAATATTTTTGTCGTACAGAAGCTCAGCAAAAAAAATTTAACAGTATTATAATGAATTATTATTATGTATTGATTCCAATATAACACATTTAATAATTTTACAAATTTAATAAAGGGTGTATCAAATTAAGTTATTAATATGATTAATCTCATAAAAAAAAGCTGGAAGAAAACTCTTTTAGGTTTAAGCTCACCTATGTACTTATATTTAGTTTTTTTTTTGTGTGTACAATAAATAAATAAAATATGATTGAACGTTATTAATAGTATTTATAAGGTAAACAGGAATTTATGTTATATCTTAAAAAGATCATTTCGTGTATACTTATTTAAAATTTATTAATAACAGTAAAATTGTCAACATAAATTTATGTAAATATATAGCAGTTTTTATTCAAATTTGAACCTGTAACCTGCGTACTCAACAGTTACACGTTCGTGAAGGCTACGAGCGCTGCGCCACGCGTCGACTCAGTGTTACCTGTTGTGCGGTACAAAAAAACTTTTGAGCGTCGCCGCTGACCCTTAATCAATTTATGGTGCGCTAACTGGAACACGGAAAATGTATTAAAGCTTGGTGTGGGAACGCCTCGCACGCCCCATTCGTACCCCCTAATGCGGCTAACATTTCTTCGTTATTATTTAGATGATGTTTGTTTACTTAAACTCTATAAAAAAAATTTCGAAACCTTAAATTCAAGTACTGTATTGATTATAAAGTTTGGTCATGCTTCTGTAAAAACACCCACTGTGAGATTTATTAATTACTTATAGTATAAACTTTATAAATAATTTATAATTAATGATTTCAGCTGAAATGTAATTACGTTACATTGTTTATTCAAGTACACAACGAGTTTGTTATAAATAGTTAAAAAAAGTTCACCCAACATCTACATCGCTCTTCGACGCAATAAGAGCTTCACGGAGCGTTACGAATCAACATCGAAAACAAAAGCAATTACTTAATAAAACACACCTCAATCAAAATTAATTGCTTTACGCATTAATCTCTTTATCTTCCCTCACCTACAAAACAACGTGTCCATTCTCTAAGGTAATGGAAGCAATCATTCCAGATAAGATACCTCTAATGTGAGAAAAGGTGGACCTGGGCCCGGGTCGTTAATTTAATTTGAAATAATAAAAGTTATATCCATCATTTATCACTTTCGACAAATTTATTTTTAAATGCCCACTTCGAATTTCTTATCTGTGCCTGGCCTTACCCTGACTGGACGGTGGTGGCGGCAAAAAGGAAAAACGTTTCGTTATAAATAGACGTAGGCGTGCCGCTGTCGGCGAGGCGTCAAGCCCTCATTAATTTGAACGGTGGAGTGTCGTCTTCCTCAACTCTACCACTTCCACAGTAGTAGATCGCATGCGTCTACTGCTCTTGTAATCTTATCTACAGTAGGCTGAACTATTACACCTACTACTATATTAACATCATACACTTCTCTTCCTTCCGGTAGAGCGAATGAATATAACTGTGGTCATTTCTAAGTATTTTTTCTGAAATACAAATTTATACGCTTCTTACTTTCCTGTTGTAATTATTTAAATCATAACTCGATTTCAGTAAATGGACAAAACTTTAAAATAAACATGGCACATTAAATTTAGTACGTTGTTTTATACTACAATGTTTGTTTAATTAACATTTAAAACATCGTAAGCTAAATCAAAGATCTTCTAGCGTATAGCTTATGTCTATCAATTTGAATTTTGTTTGTATGTAGTAATAAAAAACTGGCTGTGATGATGTACCCCTAACACCCTATTGGAAGCACCTAATTCGTTAGCGGATCCTGTCACAGGGCACATTCCAGCGTCGAGTAGGTTTTCGTGTTCCGTCGGACAGTCCGTCCGTAACTCACGTGGTATCAGCACCATCTAAATTGAGATTTTATTGACGATTACTGTTCTAGCGACGATATCGTTGCGATCTTGGCGCCCGCCGAACCTTCTTCACGTATAGACGGCATCGATGTTTAGGCTCCTCTTAAGAAAAAAAACAACGACTGACCCGAACCCCAAATTTATTGTTTATATAACTATATACGTAGTGCAGCGGTTTTGATTGGTTTCTTGCTTAGAATCTTATATTGCATATTTTCAAAACTCACATTGAAACTACCATTCTTATAAAATAATGTTTTCATTGCGAATAATAAAGTCATCCCTTTAAGTATTATGATGGTATCATTTCAAATATCGTTTTCTTGATATTGCCTATTGTCTTTTGCGATACAATGGTTTATTAAAATGGTGCAGATATTGACTGTTAATTTTTTCCTTCCTTATTATTGACCATAACAATGCTTATTTTCTCATAGAGAGAATTGGAAATCACTGACATAATATTGGCAGAACTCTTTCAAGATAATTTATAAAGACGACGAATTTAGTAAAATCGTATTGGATTATTAAATTCCTATTATATTTTTAGCGTGATCAAAAACGATGTCAACAAAACAAATACACTTTTTTTTTTTCAATTTAACGTAAATGATTGTAGTAAACAGTTTTCGTTTTAATATTTGTTTCAAATTTGACTTGCATAAAAAACTAACAGCATCCCTTCGTCGATAGTGAAACGGAGGAACAAATGATGATGGTCTCCGGAGGTCCCGTGACGAATCGCGACCAGGGGGTTGATGGCTTGTGTAATCTTTACATATTTTTTGAGACCACACCGAAAACATATTTACTGTAATTTCACGCGCGACGTCTCATGAACATCTGATTTAGTTCACTATTACAATAGACATGTTTAAAGGTTTATGAACAATACGCTATCTAATTTCTTCTGCTTTTTTGCATCTTACATTTGTTAAACACTCATTTGAGTAATGTATTTTTAATTCCTTTTTTAAAAAGAAAGATATAATTTTTAGTAAGTTATGATGTCTTTTAAACCTAACTTACGGAAAATTAAACAGACTTCAAACTTTTTAGGTTCGATGAGAGGCTAACCTGTTTTAATTGTGAATCTATTTTATTGTTTTAAATGTATCTGTTAGGTAGAATTTAAATTAGAAACACGCCATATATTCTTAACCTTGCAACGAATATGGTTAAGAAATCTTCATTCATACTGTCTATGATATCACATGTAGGCCGTTTGTGTTTGGCGGAACCATTAATGAATACAAAGTGGGCATCACCTGGTTCTTTAGACAAAAACCGACCTTGGAAAAAAAAAATATTTATTTATTCAAATACTTTGAAACAATAATCCGAACATTAACATAATATAAGTTTTTTTTTTAAATAATGAACGCTATATAGTGATGTTTACTTTTCTGTCTAAATGAAATTAAATGATAAGACCGACGTCTAGAACTGATGACTACTCCTATTTTTTCCATCAAGATGTTTTTCCAATCTTTTAATAAAATAGCTAATATTATAATAAACTATGAATCAAACTTTCCACACCTTGCCAGCAGTTAGATAAAAGAAGCAACGTAAGATTTGTGTCTTTCTGCACTTGCTCGCATTCTGTTCTCTTTCCACGTTACAATACATCACATGTACAAATAATAATCTAATAATTATCTCCGTTTACTAAAATAAAAAGTATGTATGAAAAGCTTCCCAACCAATAGATTCGAGATGTCTACTAACTATGACTAAGTAGTGACATAGAAATGAATTTGTCGGTGAATGAACGCTGCGAATATTATGTGGAGGTGTTGGTCGTAAAGTTTCCAAAACGGGCCTCTTCATAATGATTGCTCGTTGCGGTGACATCACCCAATAACGGCAAGCACTGGTCCAAATAGAAGCCAACGAGCATTCGCAAACGAATCGTATTTAAATAAGAAATTTCAATGGAAAAAAGTATAATAAAACAATCGGAGAATAAAACAATTCGAGAATCAGACGAATGGAATGCAACTCTATATTTAGCGAGCACGTTTGCCCTGTGTCGAAATGAATAATATGATATGAGAAATACAGAAGTTGAGCGGTGCGTATAAATTAACAGATAATCGACCGACATCACCTGTCGAAGCCCACGCGTGCGCGATCTGTGCACGGTCTGTGCGCGGTGCGTACGCGGCGACAACACAAAACCTATATCTGATTTATGCTCGACTGTCGTTTCCTATGACAGAGGATGGAGCACGCGCCGACTGTCCGGTACGGATCCGATACCGAAAATAAACAGTATCACGGGAACTCCTCAATGCTCCCTAAGGTGCCATCTCCTAATCGCTATTTACGTATCTGTATCCTGTTAGTTGTCGGCTGCAGACGCCGCACCGTTGCGGGGATGCCCATCGAGTCTTTTACACGATAAAGAACCAACACAGGGGCGTTGCCAGACACGTTCATGGCTAAATATTTACAGTGCGACTGCGAGGAAACATAAATAGTACACGTCCGACAGCATTCGTTAGTGTTGTTAATTGGTTTCATCAAACAGCTACAGGCGTTTGTTCGCGGCCGCTCTCGGAACACAAACGCGTAATCGAACACTCTCCGAAAACTGAAAAAAAAAACTAATTTCTAATGACAATTCAAACAATCAATATTCATAACATATCAGAATAAAACTTATCACATTCGTTTGAATAATCTATATAATAAAAATGAATTGCTGTTCGTTAGTCTCGCTAAAACTCGAGAACGGCTGGACCGATTTGGCTAAATGTGGTCTTGAATTATTTGTGGAAGTCCAGGGAAGGTTAGTAAGGTGAGAAAATATAGAAAAAGTGCCTGGAATATGGTAAAAACAACAATTTCTCTTTTTCATTGAGGTGACCAGATTTTTAGATAGGCAAAGCGGGACAACTCTGAAGGAATTGTAATATCGTAATTTTTTTTTAGTTTTTAACATAAGTACAGTTTATAAATGTTTTTTTATATAAGTGAATTTGTTTGAGTAGATTGTAGTAATTTTGTAAAATATTGTAAAAATCTTCACAAGAATTTGATAAATTAGTTTGATTGACTTGAAATATTTGCAAAATTTTATTCGTATATTACTTTCTAAATTTCTTTCGAGGTTAAGGTGGGTGATACACGTTTTGTCATCAATATAAAATATGAAGACTACGAGTATTTTAAGCTAAGTTTAAGAAAATTTATGCATTTATGAAATATTTAAATAAATTACTTACTTTATTTTTCTATGGTAAGAAACAGATTTGTAATATTTATTTGTTTAATTATCTTGCTAGCACGCAGTACGGATACAAAGTGTATCATTTGAGAGACAAATACAATGTAACTGGGTAGCAAAAGCAATATGTTACGCAAACAATGATTTTCATAAATTTAAAATTTTACTTAATTCTAAAAGTCGGGGCTTTTGAAAAAGATCGCGTGACGCGGGATTAATAGTAAAAAAATCAGGACTGTCCCGCTAAAAGCGAGATGTCTGGTCTCCTTACTTTAGATACATAAAACGTCAAAAATTTGAAGTTCGTTCCGTCATTTAGACACCAAATACAATTTAAAAGAATATTTTTGATTTTGACATTTGATATTGACAACCAACAATTACTCATTGCAATTATAATATTTCACGAGAAAAGGGAGAAACATGGCGGACGAATTAACCACGCACAATATTTTAAGGATTTTTATTCTTTTATTTTATTTGTCTACACATGACACTGGCTCACTCACAAACCGTGCTCATGCCATCAATTGGGAAGAAGAAGAATATTTTACGAACTTTAGCGGGAATCTGGGCGTAAAGGTCGCGTTGTCTCGGTTGAATTTTAATTTTTTTGTGCATAATGCAGTTGAATGTTCAATGTGAGTGTAGTATCATGCAGTAAATTAGTGTGTTCGTGTGCAGCGATTGTAGAATTCAAGCAGGAACACCACTGTCCTAGGTTCATTGGTTAAAATTGTAGTTAAGTCTTAACTTTACTTTGTTGATCTTTTGTGATGGTGACACTATTTAACGTTGAAAATTGAAAACTGTAAACGAGAAAATTGAAAATTGAAAGTTGAAAGTTGAAAGTTGGAAATGGGCAATGGGCAATGGGAAATGGGCAATGGGCAATGGGCAACGGGCAACGGGCAACGGGAAACGGGCAACGGGAAACGGGCAATGGGCAATGGGCAATGGGCAATGGATAATGGGCAATGGGCAATGGCAATGGCAATGGCAATGGGCAACGGGCAACGGGAAATGGGCAATGGGCAATGGCAATGGGCAACGGGCAACGGGCAATGGGAAATGGGCAATGGGCAATGGGCAATGGGCAATGGGCAATGGGCAACGGCAACGGGCAACGGGCAATGGGAATGGGCAATGGGCAATGGGCAATGGAAATGGGCAATGGCAATGGGAAATGGCAATGGGCAATGGCAATGGGCAATGGGAATGGGCAATGGGCAATGGGCAACGGGCAACGGGCAACGGGCAACGGGCAATGGGAAATGGGCAATGGGCAATGGGAATGGGCAATGGGAATGGGAAATGGGAAATGGAATAATGGATTATTGGAATATTGGAATGTTGGAATATTGGAATATTGGAATATTGGAATATTGGAATGTTGGAATATTGGATATTGGATATTAGATATTGGATATTGGATATTGAATATTGGAATATTGGAATATTGGAATATTGGAATATTGGAATATTGGAATATTGGAATACTGGAATATTGGAATATTGGAATGTTGGAATATTGGAATATTGGAATATTGGAATATTGGAATATTGGAATATTGGAATATTGGAATGTTGGAATATTGGAATGTTGGAATATTGGAATATTGGAATATTGGAATATTGGAATATTGGAATGTTGGAATATTGGAATATTGGAACATTGGAATATTGGAACGTTGGAATATTGGAATATTGCAATATTGGAATATTGGAATATTGGAATATTGGAATACTGGAATATTGGAATATTGGAATGTTGGAATATTGGAATATTGGAATATTGGAATATTGGAATATTGGAATATTGGAATATTGGAATATTGGAATGTTGGAATATTGGAATATTGGAATATTGGAATATTGGAATACTGGAATATTGGAATATTGGAATGTTGGAATATTGGAATATTGGAATATTGGAACGTTGGAATATTGGAATATTGGAATGTTGGAATATTGGAATGTTGGAATATTGGAATGTTGTAATGTTGGAATATTGGAATATTGGAATATTGGAATATTGGAATGTTGGAATGTTGGAATATTGGAATATTGGAATATTGGAATATTGGAATGTTGGAATATTGGAATGTTGGAATATTGGAATATTGGAATGTTGGAATATTGGAATGTTGGAATATTGGAATATTGGAATGTTGGAATGTTGGTATATTGGAATGTTGGAATATTGGAATGTTGGAATATTGGAATATTGGAATGTTGGTATATTGGAATGTTGGAATATTGGAATGTTGGAATGTTGGAGTATTGGAATGTTGGAATGTTGGTATATTGGAATGTTGGAATGTTGGTATATTGGAATGTTGGAATATTGGAATATTGGAATATTGGAATGTTGGAATATTGGAATGTTGGAATATTGGAATGTTGGAATATTGGAATGTTGGAATATTGGAATATTGGAACATTGGAATATTGGAATGTTGGAATATTGGAATGTTGGAATGTTGGTATATTGGAATGTTGGAATATTGGAATGTTGGAGTATTGGAATGTTGGAATATTGGATATTGGATATTGGATATTGGATATTAGATATTGGAAAATAAAAAATTTAAATCTGACATCTGAAATCTAGAAACCAGAAACCAGAAACCAGTAACCAGAAACCAGTAACCAGAAAGCAGAAACCAGTAACCAGAAACCAGAAACCAGTAACCAAAAACTAGAAACCAGTAACCAGAAACCAGAAACCAGAAACCAGTAACCAGAAACCAGAAACCAGAAACCAGAAACCAGTAACCAGAAACCAGTAACCAGAAACCAGAAACCAGAAACCAGAAACCAGAAACCAGAAACCAGTAACCAGAAACCAGTAACCAGAAACCAGTAGCCAGAAACCAGAAACCAGTAACCAGAAACCATAAACCAGAAACCAGAAACTAACTAACAAAAGTTTATATTCAATTACAAGCTTTCACTGCTGTCTAAGCAATGTAGGCGCGTTCGTAACGCTAAAGAGTCAAATATTAAAACGAATGAATTAATAACATAAATAGTCACAAAATGTAAGAGCTAAAGATCCACCATACTGATTTTCAATTTGGTCGGCTTCGCGATATTATTTCTTTTGTTTTAGTTTCGGCGCGCGACATAAAATGCATTCGTTTACACGTCAATACATCAGTCGAGCACAAACCGCGTTACCATCTGGCGGACCTGATAGACTACATTCTGTCAAAAAGATTTGGAATGTGACAGTTATTTGTTCCTAAAAAATTATTATAGTAAATATAACTTATGTACTTTAATTATAACTTTGGCCACTCTTCTGGAACCCACTAATATCTAATATTAGTTATTAGATGAATACATATAGTGCTGAACCCCACACTCCGCCCATAACCAGGGTGACGGTTCTGTTCAGGAGATTTTTTTGCCCCGGCTATAAAATAGGCAGGAACAAAGAACATTCCATTTTTTTTTTGACAGAACGAAGTCTGTCGGGTCAGCTAGTTCAAAATAAATACTCTCAATACAGACGCTGTATATTTGCTTTACACGTAATAACACAAATTGGATATTCCAAGTGGAATTAACTTCGTTGTCAGACTGCCCACAATTAAAAGAAACTATTAGATTCCGCTTCAATCCGTAGGGAGCTGACCGAGATGTTGATTACTGCACTACGAAATAACATACGAAGATATCTCCAGGCCGCCAATTATTGGTCACGCTTACTGAGAACTTGTTCCAGCCGTAAAACTGTAAGCAATTATAAATCAATTTTAACATTCTAATGGTTATAGATAAATTGGCTTTTTAAATTTAATATATAAAATTACCTCTGCACTTTATAGCTGAAGTATATTTGTTTAAAACATATATACTTTCAACGTTTAAAGTATAATAGGATGATTGAGTTTAGTTTATGTTATTAACTATTTACTATTTAAACTTAGTGATATTATGTATTTTTAGAGAAAGATTTTGATGTTGGCCCTATAAAAATAAAACAGGTGAAAATTTAGTATTTGTTCTTTCTCACTTCATAAGTATTTTCAGTGAAAATGATAATTGTAAATTTAAAAATAGATTATATTTAGTCAAAAGTATCTCATTATATTATTTTTGCTATGCAATTACATAATAAAAGTTAAGATTAATTATAACTGTAAATTGTTTGGAAATGCATGAAATGCATGCAGTAAATTAAATGCATGTATTTCTAAGGGCTGCTTTTCAACACGTAAATTGTTTTGTCTTTGTAGATAAATATAATTTTATTACCAAATTAAAACCTTATTCGTCAAAACATCACCGGTTACGGGCTAATTAATAGGCATTAGAATAGAATAATTAAGAAAAATTGTCGATTACTTAGCGAGAGATTCACATCGTAAAAAATTAAGTGTTTTAGATTATTGTATTAAACTTACATATTTAAATGGTATAATTTCATGGCGACTGAACTTGGGCAATTAGTCACAGGTACGTGAGAGTTGCGGGTGAAGAGATAAGGATCAGTGTTGCCACATTCTGTAAGCTTACTCGGTCACACCTCACGTGCTGTGTAGAGCTTCATGAGCTTTTATGTGTAGTTATAACAAACAAAATATAAAATGAAAATCCTTTTCGCATTATTAATTATGGCGAGTAAACAATCTATATTAACTATATTAACTATCTATAATATCTATATTAACTAAAGAGAACGTCTATTGAAGTTCTGTTCGTAACAGTCTAATACAAACAGTATTGTTTCTTTGGTTTGATTAGTGCTGTACGAGCATCCTTAGTAACATCTCTCTTGGCACACTGTCATCACGTGAAAGTTTTGCTCCTTTCCTCGTAAAAAAATGATTCATGTAGTGTAATAACAGTAGGGTGGAGTGCATGCGGCTGTTTGCGCAGTGCGTTAGCGTTCGCTAGACGCCGCGCCGCCCGCGCGACTTTCTCACGCCCACGCGCGCCCGGCCCCGCCGCCTTTCTTTCATTCCAGGCTTCAAAATTCACCATTGTTCCGCTACAACAATGTCCTAGGTCTTAATCGTATTAATGATTCATTTAAAATTACGATTTGTTATAACTCTATACGAAAAGCTTTAAAAGAGAATTTTAATTCCAATTGGACCCAATACTCGAACTGTTATACTTCGCGGAGGTAGGTCTTTTTTTCCGAAGATACTTTACTACAATCTACTTATAATCTGCAGCGAGAGAAACTATTAGGGATATATGTAATCGTAGTTCTAAAGTTTAAAGCTCAATGCACCGGTAACGTAGTTAAAAGATTATAACTCAATAGTCACTCGCAACTTTTATATAAATCCTGTGTTATTCATAATAAGAGATACAGTGCATACCACCTGGAATGAAAAACGAAGTGACAATTTCTACGTCTTTTTTTGCATCCGGTTTTAACGGAACTGAGACAAGGACGTTCCGCCACACAAGATGCCTATAATCCTTCTTAACCAAGAAATTACAAAAAAAATACAATTACACCCCGCACAACTGGTAATCCATAATCTTCCAACAGAACGAATGTGTTGTTTACTTAACGTTATTCATTCCTCAGTTATAATAGATTTAATCATTTATTTTTGAATGTAGTAATGGCGATTTGTAAAGGATTTACCAGTAAAACTCTGGCTACAGTTTGTCAGTGACATAATCCGATAACTATGACGGCTATTACATCCTCGGTGCCTTTTTATAAAGCTAATATGTTTCTTTACAGTATATTGGACACTGTAGTTGCAGCGACATCGTTCGGATCAACCATATCATAACAGAGGTTATTTTTTATGGTCTCATGATAGAAAGATCGTGATCGCGAATCGTCTGATACGTTAGATGCGACTTTTGACGACTTTCATCGAATGATGCCACTTAAACTTTAATACAGTTGTAAATTTTTATAACAAACATAAATTTCATTTATAATATTGCTTACGACTAACAAACTGTTTGGATACATTTTTATGAAAACCGGTACAGTGATAATCTAAGACGGAGGTTGTTAATAACGGTAATTTTATCAAAATATTGACATATAAAGTGATGCTTAATTACATGTGAGCTTTGATATAGTGACATCACGCGTCTTCGGAAGGTGACGTGGGCAGACAATAGGTTACGCTATGTAGGAGGAGGCGGCCAAAATTCTAGCCTACGCAATCCTTTCCCCTCGAACGGTTATCAAAACATCATCATAAAAATACGATAAGTTTTAATACTTAATTATTAATAATCTTTCTCAGAGTACTTTTTCTACAAGATGACTTTATTAACAATTGTTAAAAGCCTGCCCATATAATGTGGCACTATTTAGGATTACATACTAATTTATATAATCAAAGTGCAATGCTAAGGACTAGAAAAAATTGTATGATGATAATGTTTAGGCAAAAACATTTAGTTATCACATGAATGGTGACATATAAAATAAAAAAAAATAGAACTGGTTTATTTATGATGTTAATCATGACTTATTCTCAGTAACGAGAGCTATTCACTGATATCGTTGTTAAATTAAACACCTAACTTTTTTCATTAATGATTTTGTGTGAAATATGTGTATATAAATCACAAGGGATCTCATTAATGAGATAAACAATTGAATTAAATATTCATGCCCGATACAGCAGTATTGCCACTATATCACAGTTGGAAGGAGTCAGAATCGGTGGCCGCACCCCCGGGGGCTTTGTCGGCGCCCCCCGCTGTTCACATCTCCCACTTAAGTGAAAAATTACCCGAATGTACATTTGGTTAGGTTTACTTCTATATGTTACATTATTTTATAACTCGGTCTAATAACATAGAGTTTTATTTGCTTTGGACGCGCCAATGGCGGTTGTAGTCTTTTCGTTCCGTGGGGGCAAGTTTATTTGTCACTTGTACACAAACAGGCAAGTGCCGCGGTCCACGTCTCAATAAAGTGCGCTGGAGCCGTGTCGAGCGGCCCCGGTGGCCCACTCGTGATATATCACTGTATACTTGAATAAATAAACGAGTTGCGATAGTTAAGGACGACTATTTAATTATTTATCCTTTTTTATACGAGAAAATCTATTGAGCCCGTAGAAATTGTGTACAAACAAAATATTGGACAATGTAAATATTTTAATTTTGGTTTGACCTTTTTGTAGAAATGATTTGTTATGGATTAACATAATTGCTATTTATTTGGAGTTTTCACATTCCTAACGAGAATAAAAAGTTGGACGTAAATAATACAATTGTATAATTTAAAGTTAGTTTTAATTTAATTAAAATGTGAAATTCGTATAAATATCTTACAATATTTAAATAAACGCGGTAAATATTGTATTTTTTTATTAAATGCGTGATATTCGTGTATATCAGAAATCAAAATAATGTAAGTTTTCATTACAATTTTAAATTGTTTTTTATTTTAATGAGTATGAATTAAATATTATTATTATTAATATTCTATTAACAATTTAAGTTTGTGATAAGAGGGTGGATGAAACTCCAATGAAATCATTAAAGTGACGAAATCAATTCGTCATTGGGCAAATGAAGTGATCTACCGTCGTGACAGGTGCGCGGGAATCGACGACACGCTCTGGTACCATACCAATTCCATCGATTATTCACAAAGAATCGAGTCCAGTTCAAACTCTGCCCACGAACGTCTCGGTCACGTTTATTTCCAAAAAATCGATTTTTAGAATCGTGCGTAATGTCGTGATCGATTCCGTATTCGTCGCTGTGTCGTAAATGTGAAAACTTACGCTTTCATAACTAAAGTGTTGCCATCGCTTCCATATATCAGAGATTTCGTTTGTATAAATAAAACATGTTCAACATCTTATTGAATGAAACAAAAATTTTAAATATTTTATTACTCCGGCGTTTAGTAATATTAAAAGTGTAATATTTGCGAAAATATAAGAAATCATTGAATATCTTATTCAGGTTGCGTCGGGATTCAGTGCGAACGCTTTAGTATTCTGATAAATCACAAAATAAAAAGCAGGTAGTTAGACTAGTGATGCGACGATGAAAAATTACATTTTAATATATTTCAAGTTAACACAAAAAAACAAGAAACTCCTATTATATAAAATAAACTCTTTAAATTAATATTGAATGATAATTTTGTTGTTTTTTAATAACTTACCGTTTTAATTTTCATCCAAAAACGGGATGTATGAAAAGAATCTGTGTATAAGTAAAAAGATTGATGCTTATTAAGTAAATAAGAAGGTTAATTGTTTCATTAAAGATAAACATTTTAAGATTCAAGATGCGACAGCTTACATCATGTTCATGTATGAATATCAGAAATTGTGACTTTTTTATTTTTATTATTACTTGTATTAACTTTTCTTATATTTTATCGATACTAACGGCCAACCTTTATTCCGCCAAGCCCCATTTATAATTTATAAAAGTTAATTTTTGACAAGGTCCTTAAACCGATTACAGCTAACAAGGTGGTCTGAGCTTGCAACCTCGCATTTCTCACCGCTAGCATGAAATCCTCTTAGTTTGCTTTGTTTTGCAAACCGCAAGGATACACAAGGTGTCCTTTAACTTATAAACACATGTATCTACGGTTTAAATGTAACCGTTTGTATGAGTATTTATTATAATTTATTAAATTACTCGAATAATTTGATTTTTCTTACCAGCTATTTTATAGCCGGGAATTTAAAAGCTTTTTAAATTGATATGGTATCATAAATACTGTTTCGCTAATTCATCAAATGAACAAGTTCATTGAGTCCGTAAACCCTCTGTTAACTTACATTACCAATGAATATCAGTTAATTTCTATCCAAATCTGTTCATTGCCATCTAGATGTTGAGCGGAGTATGCGCTGCTATTCCTGTCTTGTCCCGGGTTAGCAGTTCTTGGAATGCAGCGGAAGTCTCGGGCGGAGTCTCGCGAGCCGCCTCCTTATTAATGGCCTGTTTAGACGAGCTCCTTTGTTACTCGCTCACGTCCTGCCACTTCAATACGCCACGTACCTAACAGTCAACTGTTAACGCACAACATCCGATACTGTCTTTATACGCCGCTCATAATACCTCTTGGTGTTTAAAAAGTAACGTATACCGAGCAACACGCAATTCACGGTGTTTAGATAATAGAACGATCAAGTTGTTTCCAACAGAGTTCGTTCTCGATTTCGTCTACTTTGAATTGACGTATCCTGTTGTCTGATTTCCTGGCGTTAATCTTGCGGATCAGTTGGATTAGTCACGCTCGTTGATACTTTCTTTGATGTTTATATTGAATCATTTGTTTAATGTATCAACAGTGTTATAAAGGTTTTAGTGTTCGAATTAAATTACTTGACCATGAATCATTGTGATGCCGAGTTAAATCTGGCGTAAGCTGCGCAAGGTCGTACGTCGGTGTGTAGTGTCCCTGTCTTGTAACAATATATCTTTCTGAATGTGCATTGACCTAGCCCAGGTAAAGAGTTAAATTTTCTTATTAAAACATTGTTGCAAAAATCTTTCATACAATCGCACTAACGTCCCTATTGCGACTACGCCTTTTAATTATTGGATAGAGTAAATTGAAATTTTATAATTGACGTGCACTGTGGTAAATAAAAGTACCGCAAAATATCTAAAAACAAAACAAAACAGTTTAATCATTTTTTATTTCATTATTACGCTAGTAAAGCAATAGACTTAAAGGTTAGTCTAAATAGGGCCATCAAAAACTACGATGTTCACGCATAATGCGCAAGATGATGATGATTCATGCGTAATTAGATGTTATCATAAAGACAAGTGGAGCAAAATCAAAGTAAACTTAATGATTTATAATATAGAAGGTATGACTATACGTTTATGGTGATGTATGTTTTTCGTGCGGCGCCTCTGCTCAGTCTCGACTGGCCATTCATCTCGCCCACGTGCCGCCGGTGTCTACGTCGGTGTTCCATTAACTAATTTTTGAATGAGAAAATAATGTTTCTGCCATTTTGTATAATTGGCTGGAGAATAATCAATTCAACCGCAATCACACAGCGGACTCGTTTCTACTGGAATCAAACAACGTTAGACCCTGTTTTTTTAAAGATATCACAAGAGACTTATGACAATCATTGTAGGACCATCGGTTGAGATGATGATGACTCCACAATCAGTAAATTAACAGTTGCGAAAAATTATGAATTTGTAAATCTTGGGAGAACTTTCGTTTTGCAATTGTAGCAGTTACTATGTTGTAAGTTTAGGAACCATTCTCATTTAGTTTTTTATGAGCTTTTGAAGCTATCTTAAATGATTCGCGACGTAATTTCTAATTGTTTGTTCGAACAGTTATTACAAAGACAAAACCTGCATGCAATGCAAAAAACGCCGGCATGCAAAAAACGCATCTAATTAAGTTTTATCGTTGTTTTGTTATCAGGACGAGCCGCGCCGTGTTAATGTTTACTTTGTCTCGGGGCACGCTCCCCGTGTAGGTAATCCGAAATAACAAATTATGAAATGAATGAAAAACCTCAGCCGAGCTGTCGGCGATACCCAAACATATTGTTTGATTGCACCTTAATGACAAGGCGCGGATTCGAAGACATCTTTTGTGCTCTGCCGCCTGGCGCTATTAACCAACAAAATAATAAACGCTCCTATTTTTATAGCGATTGAGTCCATAATGTCCTTATAATATGGTTATACTTTTCTACTAAGGAGGTCTTGGTAATTGAGCAATCATCTACTCTAGCTAGTTGCGGTTAGCACTGCACCTAAAATGAATTTTCTACTGTTTGTTTTTTATTTAATTGTACCTGTTGTTTGGTTATAATGAACAAGTGAGTAGTTAGAGCACTGCTATGCATACACGAATTTTACCTTTTGACGGCTTTGATTAATTACTCTTATAAGTTCGTTATCGGATGTGAAGAATCTCAGATTTTATATTTATGTAATGATCATTTGAAAAATATTTCGTTGTACAAAACTGAACTGATCTCCGTGTATTGCCATAATGATGTTATTAATTTATTTGTAATTTTTCCAACGTTAACATATAAGATAAAAATACAATAGAAATTACCTATTACTTTATGAAAAATTTGATAAAGTTTTTTTTATAGAAAAAAACACAATCTATTTCTAGTTTTTCTGTATAGAATTTGGTGTTTGTTGCGTACCGCTTTTGTATCAATTTCAATTGAACATCCGTTAAAAGTAATAACATATATTTTAAAATGACTTTAAAATAAGATTATTGTTTGTCTACACAAATACTATGTCTACATTCGATCTACTTATTACATTATCTCATTTATCAATCCCACGAAACTCTTTGAGGGGTAGACGGAACATCACCAACTTAAGAATTACACAAACTTGAGCTAACGTAACTGATTGTTCAAATTCAATTATAAGTACGTTCACACATCTAACAACTGTAACAATGGCGGAAAAATTAATTTATCTTTATAATGTACCGTTGCCCCAGTTACTAAATTATGTTTTTTTCTTTTAAAAACAAAAATGTTTCTATACTTCGAAATCTCATAGCTGTAAATAAGACATTCGATGGTTAAAAACATTTTTGGTTTTATAGAAG
Source organism: Byasa hedistus (assembly GCA_029286795.1). NCBI lineage: Eukaryota > Metazoa > Arthropoda > Insecta > Lepidoptera > Papilionidae > Byasa > Byasa hedistus. The sequence continues at coordinate 6,155,547 of JAGSMW010000001.1, forward strand.
ACAACTTGTTTTAACTTATAAAATTCTAATACTCATTGGAATTAATTATGCCCGGTTTCCAGCGAGATTTATTAACATAATTTTGAGGGAAATATTAATCGTTATAAAATATACTTTAAAAAATATCGAAATATTTTTAATGACAATCAAAGAGTAAACTAAATTAAGTTAGTACTGCAAATACACGCGATAATGGGTTAGTTGTCAATATAAATTTATCACACATAATGAGAAAAAATACATGTAAACTTAAATACAGGTGTAGTATAACAAATATAATAAACTCTTTATAAGAAAATCCCCTTTAGTATGTTATAGATCATTTCCATTAATAGTAATATTTCCGAGGAGTAATTTGTTTGACGCATTCTGTAAAAAAAATTTTGTCTATAAGAATTATTTTAGAGATGCTGATAGAAGTCCAAAACGTCAAACCAATGGCAAAAGCTTTTTTTAATGTTACGATTAAAACTGCTGGACTAAAACCGACGGCACATGGTTAAAATTTTTCTCGTATGGACCGCTCAATTTCGGTTTGAAGATGGCACTCAATGATGATGATGAAGATTAGAAATGAAACATTTATGTAAGTATTGCGTACGTACGTAATTATATGCGTTACGGTAAAATACGGTAAATGTTAATAGGAATTATTAGTTCCGGCACACGGCGCGGCGCGGGAGGCCGGCGCTCGGCCCGATTCATACAGCGGTCATGGTCGAAGACACTCACTACTGTTTCACTCCCTTTTCAACTGCCTACAAAAACGACCAGCTTAAAATTTACAAATCGCATGCATGTTAGATTATCTTTAAATGCACACGACAAGTAACCCACCGGTTATTAAATCATTTCATGCTTAAATACACTTCCTTTGAATGTCGTAAGGAGTTGATGTTAAATTAAGTGTTGCATATTAAATCGGAATTCGTTTTGTTGCAACTCGCAATTTTTTATTAAGGACGTTGATGATTGGAAAATAAATAATTAACGTAATGAACATTGAAAATACCAAAGCGACTGACGAATTTATAATATACTTCCGATATTTGTTTTTGGGCGAATGCTTGTTGAGTATGTTTTACCTGTGCTTTATTTGCCGTATTGAATAAACTGTGCGTGAAGTCTGCATTTGTTAGCGGTGTGGTGTAAGTAAATAAAAATAATCTTGTCATTGAGAGGCGGTTTATGTACGCGAGTGATCAATTGGGCGCACTCGCAGCTGATGCTTTCCGACATTTATTACTTAACAAATTACGAATTTGTAAACATTAGTAGATCACAACAATGGAATAACACAAAGGTGAACCCGGATCTAGGCCCTCTACCTGCGGCTTCCGAATCTGCACGCAAAAAAACGCAAAATTGATTCAATGCGATGGCACAAAAAGCTTACTTTGCGTCCCTTGTATTTAGCGATGCCGATGCAACTCGACAAATAAGGCTACATCGAACGGGAAAAAAAATTGAGGATTATTGGTTTGTGAGCGTACAGTTAAACTACCAACTCAAAAGTAAAAATTCATGCAATTTCCATTTTAATGTCCACGGCGTCCGCGTCATATACTCCAACAATACTCTTTTATAGTATTGTGTTACATTATTATCTGCATTTAAAGATTTCGTCTTGCGTTTCATATTTTTTTAAATCATTCAATATATAACTATTTCATCGGTTGGATAAATGTATTTGTTGTATAATAAATTTACGTGTATATCTTTGTCCTCTATTAGATACATAAATCTGTTCATAACATTTTTATGAGTGTTTAATGGTTAACCTTTACATCCCTTAATGTTCTTTTAATTATGATGTGCTATTTTTTATAAAAACAAGATTTAGTTCGCAGCAAATGATCTTGTAGTTTACGAATAAAAAAAATCGTTTAATATGAATTTTCATACATTAAGATTTTTTGTAAATTAAAAAGGTGAACATCAACACGATCTCACGATGAGCCGAAATACCATTCACGGCCTCATTGTCACTTAACACTACGTGAAGGTCAAGTGTAAGCCGGACATAGATTAAAAAACTTTTTTTTTAAGTTACAGTACCAATTTGTGACAACATCATATAAAATTTAATACGTGGAATACACATATCGGTTAACTAGTAACCCGATTGTGATGAACTACAACTAGTCGAATGTAGGTCATTGTTAGATCTGTAGGAGGCAGAAGTCTGCGACAGGAAACAGGTAATGAGACTAAAGTGCTGTTTCAACCCACACGATGGACTCAACAAATTGCTACTCCGTCTTATGCAATACGTTACAAAAAGAATTCACTGCGTTTTTGTATTATTTTTCATGTATTCATCAGTTTCTTGCTGTTTTGAAATAATGTTTACAGGTTTTAATTTTTTTTTCTTCTTTTTTAATAATTTTTTCACGAGGCACCACTTGCTTTAAGTAGACCATGTTCAACGTTGTAGTTGACACAATGAAAAACTTTTTTGGTAATGAAATTAAATGAATAAATGTGAAAAGGATCCTCGATGATCAAATACAAACAGTGCCTCGCTCTTTGTACCCTACCCTCGTGGTCTACTGTGCCTTGGCTCGTCGAGACCACCTGGAGCGGCTACTTCCGGTTAGTTTAACACCTAAGCCCGGCCTCGTTGAATTCCTTGTTCCATAGTTGATGACTAGGCCACGACTAACAACAACACCCCTATACGATAAACCGATAACTATTTCGGAAAAGAAGAAAGAGAACAACTATAATAAACCACATAACACCACGCACTATGTTATAAAATGTAGGTCTGTATCAGAAATCAACCACATTTCTGTTAATAAATTAATTATAAAGTTTTTGTTATTTAAGAGCATCGGTTTTGAAATGTAGAAAAAACTTGAGACAGCGATTTTAGTGTTTACAAGTGTTAAAGTTTGGTTGGCACGAAATTTCTTTTGATGCCTACGCAGTTGCGACGATCAAAGCGAGGGCTATTAAAAAGCAAGAGGATGCTCATTTGTAATGCAAGTGCCGATGGAGACAAAAAGAAGCCGGCGCGCCCGCGCGTGCGGCGAGGAAATGCCTCGCGTCCTCCGCGACTGACGCGCTCATGTGGTGCCCATTGTTTCTTATGAACATCATGGTGTTCAAAATTTATTATAACTGTACTTACATTACAATTTTAAATTTCAACTAAAATACAAACTATGTTAAGAAAATATTAAAATTATAACATTTATTACAAGTTTTTTGTACACTCGCCTTCGTAATTTATACATCTCCCAGGGTTGTCTGGCAGGGAACAATACCTAGGCATTAAATCCGCCCTTTATACTATGTACGGCAAGCATTAAACAAATAAATAAACAAAAATCTAGAGATCATGCAACTTGAATTTAGCAAAGCAGCTGAGCATCTCGATTGGTTTAAAACACTCTTAACAAGCCCAACTTACGTGATCTTTAAACTATTGGCGTAAGTAACGCTAACCTGTGCCTATTTGATTTCTTTATGTTACATCCCAAAGTTACAATACTGAATAGTTTAATAAGCGTATTTTGCTCAGACTAACATTAACGTATAGAATTCCGATGAAAAACATTCACAATCGGAGATAACGAACGATTTGAACAACAAAATCGGCCTACCTTATACCGGTATCGATGTTATTGGAGCGACGATGGGCGCCAGCGCCAGTGTTTATTGAATAATGAGGCAATCCTGTGGCGTTCTGACTCAATCAATTGCTTGATTGAATGATTGCCCGGGGTTGTCATAGCTACTATATATTCCGCCCTCCTCGTACACGTTCCACTGTTTGTAAGTAATTTAGCAATTTCGTAATCAAAAACCAAGACGAGATTTAATGTACAAAAACAACTTTTCTCATGAACATTTCTAATAATTTCGTATTCTGTTACTGGTGGTAGATCTGCTATGCTGAAGATCGTCTATGTAGGTATATACAAGACTTTTATAGAAAGATCGATGAATCTTTTTAAAAAACAAGAACATTTATGTTAATATACTGTGGCATTGAAGTGGACATATTTGAGGGAGTAGTTTGCCCAGCAGTGGGCGTCCATAAGCTGATGGTATAGCTATTGTAATGATGTTGACTGTGGCATTGTATAAAAAATAATAAATGACGTCTAGATTTTTAAGACGCTTTTAAAATTTCATTATTTTATTATTATTACTTAAATGAAATAATCACTCAATAAATATTCACGTTATTTTTTGGTGCCAATACTATTTTTTTCTTACATTAGTACAGTAATAAAGATTAATCATTTTCTCGTTCATTATTATGTATTGTCATCGAAAAAAATTTTGTGAATTTATTTTTTATATAAAATTTTCTTATCACAGTAACATGATAACGATATTTGCATCAAAAATTACTTAGATTCAAGATGAAATGAAACACTTCAACATATATAGAAAATATGGTGAAAGCGAGTAAAAGATTATAACTTGAAAAGTTATAGGTTCATAGCTAATGAAATTAAATATATTGTTTAGTGAGATTTGTAATCGTTGCGCAATATTGTATTTCATCGGTTGATAATGTTCGATTTAAAAGTTTAAATTAATGTGAGCGGAGCGGGGTCACTTAGCATGTATGAAATGAACATAATTCACGTGTTAATTTGTGTGAGAAAATGGCGGCAAAAGAAACATTGGAAGCCTGAAGGTATTTGCAATTCGCAGGCAGCATCCCGCGCGGCGCCGGCCGCTCGTTCACTTCACACCCTGCTCTCATTTCTGTGAACCGTCTTCGACTTATAAACAACACAACTATACTGTGTATCTTAACACTTTTTATCTTAACCAACACTAATTCAAAGTTCAACAAGTAAAATAAAAAACTACGTTATGTGCAATGGAAAAAAAAACACAAAACATTTGTATTTTCATTAATATATTTATGCTTTGTTAACTTTAATAAAGATTTCATTTAACGACATGAAAATTCATTGCTAAAATCTAAAAATGTAAATTTTGCAAGTGTCTAGATTAGGTTTTATGTGATAAAATTCCATTGATTTCTTCTGGACGTAGCAAGTTTCTCTAAGACAAGCTCACCATTATTAACGGCTAAGTTTTTGCGTTCTTTGTTCTTCGGCAGGTAAGCGAACGTAGTATTTGTTGCATCACAGTTTAATTATCTTTTGTTTGCGTCTTGTATTGTTAATTGGTCCATTGACCGACTTTTTGCCGCATTTAATAAAACGTCAGTGTGTAACATGCATAGAGCGGTACATGCAGTGCGAAAAAATACGTACAAAGATTATTTCATACGATATCATTAAGCAGTTATAGAGCTCACCCAGTTTATTATGTAAAATTACGCATTTAAATGTAAATTATAGGTAGTGTAGTTATTAATTAAAACTTAGTTTTTTAAATGGTGTAGGGAAAGTGAGACGCGCGTTTATCTAAACAGGGAGAATCCCTGTTACTGCAGGGTGTGATCAGTAACCGAGCCGTCTCCATTACCGGCCGTGGGAATCAACGCGCACTAAATTATTAACAAAAATATTGACTCGCTGCCTACTTAAAAGATTTGACTACGAGTGTTTGCACTGACAGTTTGCCGCGCATAACAAATAAACGGGCTATTTTTCGAGTTTATGGGAATCTATAAGCGAGACAACCAAACGCCGCTTGTTTGACATTGTGTTTGAATTTAACGAGAGGCGAAAGGCATGTTTGATGATTGGTGTAGGGTTGTGGGAGGAAACTTTTTTTGTTTTCCTTGCTCATACGAGAAAGTGTTCGGTTACCAGTCGAGCGGCCCAAGTTTTCAATTACGAAAAAACAGTATGACATACCTATGTAAAAGTGGCAGTAAATTAATTCAACAGATTTCAACCGTGTCGACAGCCGCGTGCAGGGAGATCTATAGGATCTAGATCTAGGTTTAAAAAGTCTCTCATCTATGTTATAATTCCTAATATAGTATTTTTTTAAATGAGTAAATCACACTTTTTTTTAAATAATACAGGAGAACCTAATTTCGAAAAGCTTTAATTTTACATAGGGTTAAATGACAATGATCAACGCAATACAGCGTCTATGTGATATAAACATGTGGTCTCGGAATCGAATCACGTGTTCCGTGTTAGAAGCTAGTCATTTAACCACTGCGCTACGGAGGTAGTTGAATTTGCTCCTAACGACTTCCGCAGCGGAACGAGCACTCGCACCGTCAATGGTTGCACGTCATAATATTGGACTAGTGACAAAAGATTACGCATGGTGTTCCAAAAATGGCATAACCTCGACTTTAAGATACCTTTTTTGATAAATAAACTTGTAATCAATTTCAGATTTCTTTAAAACAAGAAAAGTTTTACTAAATTTTTACGCATTTATTATTAATTAATAAATTCAAGGAATTATGAAAAGAAGTTTGCATTTATTTGAGAAAATGTATAGCACCTTTTTAATCTGTGGCAGCTAATGATTTACGGTTATTACGCGAATAAATTTGATTTAAACATTTTATTTCTACTTCAGTTTTTGAACAAAATATAATACATACAATACTTAGAAAAACTTATTTTAAATAATTGATACTTGTTAAATTTTTCCTAAAGCAATATTTATTGACAGCATGAAAAACAATGTATAAATTTTACTATGTTATAACGTAAATTTAAAAATACTCTAACGTAACTATACAAGATACCTAATTGAGCATGAATCAGCGAATGGAATCTTGCATTGTAAAGAAATGGTAAGGTAGAAATTTCACTGATTAGTCACTAAGTCACAATGGCGGAAATGGCGGGCCGCGGTCGCCGGAAGGCCGCATGACGGACGTCCATGACGTACAAAGCGCTTGTCCATTTTATACACATATACATAGCAAACTATTTATAGTACTTAGTTACTTCAGCCGCATTGCACCCGCCTTGACGTCAGCGAAGTTATAATATTTCCAATTGTCTTATGAAATATTAAAGCTTAATTAGGAAATTGCTTCGTCGGTAATGTGTATAGTTCCTATAAAATTATTTAATATTTAAATGAAAAGGTTTTATGGAATACCCAGCAAAGCACATGTTTGTTTTGTACGAGTTTCATAAGGTAACATTAAATAAAAATTATGATTAATAAGCGTATTGGTAAGTAATCGTTTATTTTCTCCGATTTGTGTGTATAGTCTACGATACATTTACTATACAGAGTATTAAAACGCCTTGTTTAACTGATTGTTTGTTTAGGTTAAACTTATAAAAACTAAATAATTTATTGTTTACCTTAACTAGTACTAATTTTTTATTTTCATTGAAAACTAATCAATTCAATGACATGTTGTATAGAGCAGTCATGCAGCTGATCGAAGTCATCAAGTTATTAACCTCATCGTTTATCAATGGCATCGACAACAAACGAATGAATCGATCGGACGACTGGCCAGTGTGAGACGTGCTTGGACTTGGCAATGTCCGATCCATTCACAACTTCCACGTCCAGTTTTCGAAAAATCTCGTTTAACTTTTTTTTGTAGCCGCAAACCGTTTCATTCAGCGACGCATATAATAAAACCCATTCCGTTGTTTATATAGCAGCGCAGAATAGAACAATGGAGGCAGCAAAACGTAGCGTAACTAGTGTCCCCGGTTTAATGTTTACAATAGAGACCAAAACGTGAGAAAATTCCTCTAAACTAACTTTATCCCGAAGGGACCCTCTACGTGTCTATTACAAAGACGGACCAAAATTTGGTAGTTTATTGTGTAGGCGGAGGATGTAAAGGTGTCGTAAACCATGTCTATGACGCCCTAAGCTGCCCAACACGGACGTAATCACGTCACTGGCTTTTAAGCAAGTAAAAGCAATTAAAGAATAATTGCGGCGCCCGTGGGAAAGAGTTTCAGCGGCACCACTCTTTGTTACACTTCCTGTTAGCGTGCCTAAAACTGTAAGGGATCTAATATAAGTACCACAATTGTGTTTAATAATAGAGTGATGACCGCGTTATGTTTGGCGGCGGCGATTAGTATGGAAATATATGCTGATGTGATAACGGGCGATTGCGGCCTATTACCTTACGTGACTACAATTAATTAAGAGAAATGATTTTACATAAGCTGACTATAGCTTCATTAACTCTTTCTTGTGAGAACTTTTGTATCGTGGAAACCGTGGAAATAACATAACCATTAAATATATCTGTGGTGTAGTGGTTATAAAATGCGAAATGTTTGTTTTAAAATGTCTCGCTCACATGCGGCTTTAAACTTTATAATGTGCATTTAAGTTAATAATTAACAATGTTCTTAATTCATTATAAACATTTCCATTAGCAATTATGCGTAAAGTTTAGTTAAGAAGGGTTCATTCATGTATTTCAGACGACAAATATTCCGTTTAAACGGCCGTAGCCGCGATTAAATTGTTTTTACGAGCATTTAAGAAGCTGTTAAGGGCCAATTAGCATTTATTGAACTCCCGTTTAAGTGTCGAAGAGTCATGTTAAATATTTATAAATACTACTGAATTTTAAATATAATGGACTTGTCAATTTATTAAAATTCAAGGTTTTCGATAATCCTAAACTGTTTATCGATTTCTACATCAAAATAAATATCTATATAAATTTTACAATCCATATATGGTACATGTTGCCAATAGTATCATAAATTTATAGAATAGTACGATATTTTATTAACAATGCTTTTTAGCTATACTAGCAAGGTTTGCCTAATGATTGCAGAGACATATAACGCTTTCACAAGCTTTTATATAACATATGTATGTCTGATGACTATAAGTATTAAAACAACTTGTAAATGGTTTTATTACACAATACAACACTGGAACGGTTTGATTCATAAAAACTATAAAATCAATTACGTAGGTACGTATAACACGTGAGTCTTTTGTAAGATTTTAATAAAATATATTATTTGAAAGCCTGAGCGGAAAGCATTCCATAGGGCTCATTGCGGAGTTTAGTTAACAGGAGGGACAAGCCACAATGGAAGGACGGAAGCCCGGCTATGTCCGCCGGATGCTACGGCCCACCGTCGATCAAATAACTACAACACGTTCCGCTTTAAGTGACGGTGTACTTTTATTAATCTCACAACCACAGCCACACACACACGCACACACGAATGTAATGCACTTCATTGTTAATTACAGAGTCCATTAAAAGGCAGGGGACCAACGTATAACGACTTTTTCACTCATACGGCACTTAGATTAGAAAGAACTAGACGAAGAAGAGTCACTGTGGACGCTCTTTGCCCCATCTAGGGGACGCAGGATATGAATGATGAGACGAAGAAGACAAAATATTTTAAATATATATTTAATATGTTTTGTCTAATTAATCTTTGTAATTGTAAAATTTATCGATAATTGATAATGTATAAGATAATATCTTAATCTAGTTTGTAAATTTAAAAATTAAATAAAAAAAATCCTGTTTTACAATCATTAATTTGCCAGAAGTGAAACGACTTCTTAATGTTTTTCGTTTTATTTACTTAAATAAATTCGTAACCAGTTTAAGTAAGGATGTAATTCCGGTGCCTTGAATATCACCGGTGATGAATATGTTAGTACAGTGAGTCAATGGTTTCTTTTGTGTTTTTTTTTTGATCAAATAAAGTAAAACCATACAAGGATAAGTGTTCGCGGGCGTGGCGCTGCACATCCCGCCGAGGGTGGATGGCAGGTGCGCAGGCGCACGTGCGTCGCAGCTTTCGCCGCAACCTCCCGCCCGACATGTGGATTAAACTAATGTAAATTTAACTTACCAAATTATACACCCCTCACAATACGCCACGGTATCAAGAAAGTTGCAACGTAAATGCGAGTCCTGCTCCATCTAATATCGCCTTGTTTATCTAATAAGACCTAAAAATAATTGATAGCTACACTCTTAGTGATATCAAGGATTAGATATGTAAAGGAAGGTATATGTATAATATTTCCTTATCTAATATTTCCTCCTCGCATTGCAGTGGGGCAACGATGACGATTTGGCGGTTTTACATCCCAAATATAGTCTCCTCCTGCGAAAGTGGCGCATGTACTAAAAATTTTCCTCTCCACAAAAAAGGTATTGACTAATCTGCACGATCACGACAATCTCATATATACTGAACCTGCAGTATGCGGATCCTTAGCAATATTTTAGCTTTAGCTGATACTTTAGCTACCGGAGACCAACTAGCTCCTTGTTGATTATCGAAGCAGTATTATGCAAACATTACTGTGTTTCAGTTTGAAGAGAGGTGCAGCTAATTAATTACAAGGGTATGTGGATTAAAACCTGTCGTTAAAGCTGCAGTATAGTAATGTAAAGACACGAGTTTTTTTAAAGGTAAATGTATTCTAATGAATTTAATGTTTTTATTAACGATGACAAAGCTATCGAAAGAAAAATTCACGTAAAATTTTAAGCGAATAATCATCAAATCATAATCGATTCGGTTGTTGCACTTGAATCAATATTCTATTGCACCTGTCGTTGAAACATTATTAAACGCTCCGTTGGTAACAGTTATGGGTATTACAATAATCGCTTCATGTCCGGTCGTTACTGTGATGATAAAGCACTTAGCCTGACTTTGAATCGTACGCATGCTGCCATCGCTGTACCATATCTTTTATATTTAGGGTTGCAACGTTTTTTAATCAAAGACTAGATTCACTTAATGATAAACAATATACTTCGTCATAACAAATGTGATTCTATCTAGGATGTTTTCACAGTATCAAAAACTGCTCATCGCAATCGCAATCAGTTATTATCTTGTCACTATAATAATCATAGTTAAAGTTCCCTTCAAACTGAAATATAACTGCATTAGCATATCTTGGTTTGATGTCAGAAGTAAGCCTTGAGTTAGTACCTATTTAAACGACCTCCGCCAACGGAGACCTAAAATCAGTAATACATAAGAAAAAAAAAATTAAGGTTGAACTACTTCCGTATATAATTCCAAAATATCATTCAGATGCTGTTTATTTATGTTTAAATCTATACCAGTATAACGCCTTGGTGGTAAAATCAGATTTCATCATGTACAACAATTTTTGATCTATTAATGTTTCCGAAGTAACTTGGAACTCCGTAACTAATTTCCGAGCTAGACTATGAGCAAGTTAATTTAAAAAATTATGAATAATTATCTGATGCCCCAGTTGAAACTATATTCGTGTTAATAATTGCCGATGCTTTGAAAGTACCGGATAATGTAGGAGCTGTTGCCGTAGTTAATTAAGATTAGAAATCATCGTAACTATCTTATCTTATAAGATTGAAGAATAGATAAATAGAATTTAATTCATTAGACGCTGGGCATGCAGCGTGTGGCAACCCTTGTTACGGTACTGAACTAAACTGTAAGTTGAACAATAGTAAGCAACAATGCTACGCGAGACTTGGAGCCGAAACAAGTAGCGTGTTGTCACGATGTTATACGACACTACGATCTACGCATAACCGGTATGGTCCGGTTTGCTCAATAAGAGCATGCAATTGTCCCATTGGTGGATAAACAAGTCTGAAATCCTGATCTAAAAGCCAACGTAGCGCAGCGGGTAACCGCTACCCTAGAAACTAGGTTCGAATCCAGGGCTACATGTTGTGGAGTTTGGTTGGCGATGAGGTTTTCTCGAAACCTTCTAGATACGACTCTCGTATTGTAAACCTATCGGTATGATAGCATTACTATTGTCAGCCGGAGAATTTTGGGTGAGCACTCCTCACCATCCACGACCTCATTGTCACTACACCAATTTTGAACTTAATATAATTATGAGAATGTCACAATCTTTACATACATTATATCGTTGTTAATGTTTATTCGTTTAATCATTTCATTGCTTCGAATCGTAAAGCAATCATCATTTGTTTTCCTCATTCCGACTTCGCTTTCTAATAGCTTCTACGCCATTAGAACTATTTCACACGTCTCTTTTTTCAAGCTTCTAATTTTATCTTTACACCGGTGATATATTACAGTGTAATGTATTTTATAGGCTCGTCAGGACATCATGCTTTCGCAAGCTGTCCTGACGAACGGTATGCGAACCGCGTTACGTAAGACTTCATCCAAATAGTTTTTGTAACCCTTTAGGATCTCGAAATATTATTTAAATATATCATTCAAAAATTTTGATATTTGCAACAGTGGGGAAAGTTCTTGACACGGCTCATTTTAATAAGTACATATGAACATCGATGTACAAGCTCTGATATAATCACGATGAGTGCAGACGAGAATTTCATCTCGAACACGTATGGACACCGTGCATCTTTACCACTACGACCTTTTTGTCCCTAAATGAACAACCAACACAATAAGCTTTAATTTCTACAAAATAATTACTCGTATACTAAGTTCCTCTTTGTCTCCCTATAACTTTTATCAACTTTACCTTTTATAAGACTCAGCAGTCAACTATAAAACAAAGGTCACTATCTTGTCTCATATACATACTTCTGTATTTTTTATAAAAATGTAGCAACGATTTAATGATTTACTTCTAATGTCTTGTAAACAGGTTTCATTCCCATTTTAAAAGTATTGTTTCTATAATGTATTAGCGTAAATAGTAGTTTTAATCGATTGACTATGTACTATAGCTAAACCTTTGTGAATTGATATGATCTTTAAATGAGTTATAGTGTATAAATTATAATCAATGTCCACAAAATAATATCAAAATTATTTTATATCTAATATATATACATAAATAATACGTTTAATACATAATACATACATACATAAATGTTTATGAGATATGTTTATGAGGTATGTATAAGTAAGCAACATATAAGTACTTAATAAATATTTTTGTGACACATTTAATAATATTTATATTTATGTCTATATTTGGACAATTTTCAATTTTGTTATAATTTGTTTTTCTCTCCATAACCCGACAAATCTGTCAAACAATGCCTCGTAATATAATGGCCGCCTTATTATATTTTTCACTTGTATTTTTTTGTCTGCTCTCTAAAAAAGTTTAAATAAACCTTTTTATAACTCTACCACCTACATAACAATAAGTCGGCGTTTGAATTATTCAAAATATGAAAATAAATTTCTAACCGCCATGTTTGCAATGTCAATCGAATTCCACCCTTAGTGGGCTTGGCAGTACAATCGGCCGGAAGCGGAAGACGCGCTCCGCGATCTCGCCGCGAAATTCGGGCTGCAGCTGCGCACGCCATCTGCCGCCTAATAGTTTATTTCCCTTTTGCGTGTCAAAGCACATGATCGGTAAATCTAAAAGCCGTTCTGTATTCGCCGACTCTTCTGTTGACTATTGGCAGGGTATGCCTTTTTTAGATATTTCTTTTAAGATTCAATAAAAAAAAATAGTTAATATTAAAAGTAGTTTTTACATATCTATTTTTATCAAACCGGCTAAAACAATTGATTTGTAGGCAAAAAAATATGTTTATTCAACTAAATTATCATATCCTATAACACCATACATAAAATTTTAAAGAGAAATTCTTAAGAACTATTAATACAGCCTGTTATTTTGATCGGTTGCTAGTTCTAAAGTGAATCAAATAGTATAATAGCTAATGTTATCGGAATGAAATTCTATAAAACGTTATTTCGATGAAAACGTTGGTAACTTATTGGATGTTAAGGATATGTATGTATTATCTTACTTACTATATTACACAGTATTTTTAATTAAAAATATTTCACTACATTTCTGCAATGAAGGATATTTTGAAGCAAATAATGCAAGAGATACTTATGTGTACAACTGTTGTGAATCCTAAAATAAATATCCTTCTGCAGGCGTAATAAGATAACAATCATATAAAGCAATTACTTTTTGTAATCCTTTACAAGACCCATATGCTATGTTTATTTTAAGTACAATTTGAAGATAACATAAAAAGTACATCTTATTTTTAGCTACTAGGGGAGATCGTATGTATAGTGGGCAAAAAATGTCCACAAGGGTGTTTAGACATCAGTTTAGATATTAATAATAGACACGCAACATAAAAAAAACTTCAAAATCTGCTGCAAATTAAATATTTTACGTATCCAGCTATAAAAAGGGACAGCTCTAAAAATATTTATTTTTATCTCGTTGTTTCTTTGAAGCTACAAAAATAAAACTACTCGATTCAAAAGTGCCGGAAATCATTTCATGTTAACTTGTAGTTTATGACTATAAAATATATGTGTATATTTAATGATCACTCTTTAAAAAGTGACCATTGCCTTTCAGACACGATGACAGATGGCTCCGCTCATCTTTCTTATTTTCTCGCTAATTAAACATTCTATGCTGAGGAAATTTAATTACAGTTATTTATGAACTTCAATCACTAACATTAGCAATACGAGGCCACCAGGAATGTCTTTTTCACTTGTAGTTTAATTTTAAGTTTCGTATGTTTCAGCTTTTATATCATGTGCGAAAATAGGTAAAGAACTTGTGAAGTCATACGATTATTAGTAATTAGTTGTCATCAATTCGTCATTCAGATTTTGGTCAAAATTTTTAATAATTTGTTATATTAAATATACATAATTTGTAGTCAAAATCGAAACCGTGTTAAACTATTAACCCAATAGATCCAGAAAGAACTCGATTCAATTACTGAACAATGATCGAAGTCCTTCACATCTGTCGATGAAACCTTTTAACGCATCATTTCATCGACAAAAAGCACGCGCCCATACAACTTTTTCCGCGGGACTGCTTCCGGTGACTGCTCACCATTGTGTATACTAATGTATATGACCAAGTCCAATTCATTTTACAGTTATCAACATTACCTAATTTTAACGTGTAATAATTTTGATATTTACTAAACACAAGTATGGTATTCAGCATTAATAGATTTTTCAAGTATTTAAACCCGACAGACGTCCTGTCTTTATATAAGTACATATATTTTATAATATTATAACTTTATGACTTTTTTTTAGTACCGTATTATTATGCTTTATATTTTCAGTTATCCGCCAGTGCCAGTCTCTTAAAAAAGCTCTTTCGGAGATAACCTTGTACAAACAAACAGTATAAATATAGTATAAACATTAATATGAATTATGAACAATATAGACATTAACATCAGACACTCTAATTTGATTTGCTGATATTATAAATATATTACTGCTCGTATATAAGATCGAATTTAGAAATACAATCAGTATCGACTTCATTTATAAATGAATTAGTACTAATTGCTACTATTTTAGAGAACTTCTTGGTTCAGCCAAAAAGCTTGTATCGATTTATATTCGTAACAATAAGTTAGCGGAGAGCAATCCAAACATTCTGTATAACTTCAACCATCACTAATTGTGTAATGGGTGAACACATCGCTTCCGTAATACCTACCAGTTCCTCATTGTTTGTGTTAACGCTTTTGGTCTTTACATTTGGAAGGGCATATGCTCTTTATCAACCATTTGCTTAATATGAAAATATTTATACAATATACGAACATGATTTCAAATACACATATTTTCGGGTTAACTGCATCGTCAAATTTTATTTCATTCCAACAAATATTAGTTTATAGAAACATTATCCAAACGTGTAATAGCAGGACCATTACCGAAGACTGAGGAGGAACTACTGCAGTGTTTTTTTTTACCGCTAAGCTGCTGTTTCTTTTGCAATAATTACTTTGTTCCGGTAAAAAGGGCATTATAGTTAGTAAAATTACTATGGTGAGGATAAACATCTGTCAACGTTTAAGGCGACGGCTTAAAAGTATCGTAACTAAGCACCACATTGTTATAGGTAAGCTTATTGTTTACCAACAAGTTACTGTCCCGTTCGTCTTATTGATTCGTTAAAAAAACAAAAATTGCTATCTAAATTGGTATACCTTACACGACAGTTTTTTTAAAACCAGTGACATTTTACATTTAATTAGTACTTGTACTTCATTAC
The DNA here is from genome assembly GCA_029286795.1 of Byasa hedistus. NCBI lineage: Eukaryota > Metazoa > Arthropoda > Insecta > Lepidoptera > Papilionidae > Byasa > Byasa hedistus. Next base: position 6,171,441 of record JAGSMW010000001.1, read on the forward strand.
ATAAGAAACTCTGAATAAAAAATATACGTTAATTAGTACAAATGCGTTTTCATTTTGTGTATGTTAATTACGAGTAGAAATATTATTATAAACTTATTTAATGAAAATTTAACTGATACGAAACCAAAGTGTGTATAATAACGAAAAAACTAATCAACAACTAAAGTAAAATTTCTTAATTCTACTTGATCGTAGATTACTGTCGATCGTCGATAAGGAAAACTATAAATATGTACCATATCACTTGACCGAAGATTAGAAGATTATATTAAATCTTTTAGAAAATTTTGCCGATTGTACTAAGTATAGTGGCTAGTGGTTGTGGCCAGGTCTCTGTTGCCGGAGACCGTCGAGGTGGGTACCACCGCAGCTCTTATTTCAGCCCCCAAATAGATATGTACAAACATTACTATGTTCAGGTTAAACGGACGCTGTAAGTTAGAAATATTACTGGGGTAACGAGACTTAACACCTTATGTCTCGAGGCGACGAGCGCAATGTGGTACAGTGTCTACCGTCTTAACTATGGCCACGGTTGGATGTATCACTTACCATCAGGTGAACGTCTCGCTCATCAAGTCGCCAGGTAGAATAAAAAATTAAAACAATACACTATGATATTGTTATAATGCTTGCTTCTTCTTCGGAGGAGCTGACGCCATGTTAGAGACAATTTTCAAAGGTAGCTGATGTGATAAATAAATTATATTATTTCTTTACCTGTCCTCATATAACCAAATTTATTCTGTAATCGTCTCCGTGTAGGACATGTAAGATAGTTATGGAGAAGCGCCATGTAATCTTATTACGACGTCATTCGAAACTCAGTTTAAATAAGATTAAACTCTTAAACGCGCCTTCACAGCCATGATCCTTTGTATTTACCTCGTGATCCTATTGTCCTTAATGCCTCCATACAAGTAAGTCTGAGCGAGAATTTTTTTTTAATAATATTATCCGTTTTTAGTTTCGATTTTCTGCTGATAATGTAATTTGATAAACCCAATCGAGTGTTTCTGATGTTATCTTCAGTTTCTTGTTGACACCTTTGTGTTTAATGTTTTTGTTATTACTTATCTCATTTGATAATCAACTACGGGTGTTATAACACTGCCTATTATAATGTTTGCTTAGATAATGTAGTTATTTAATACCGGTGTTTAAAAAAATTAGACTACAACAAAAACTTCTTTTAAAATCGGATCCTATTTTGAGCGTTAGTGGGAATAGTACATACATGATGTAGATTTTGTATACATAAGTATTTTTTTCTTACTATTGTGGTTATAGATTGGAAAGATTTCAGTTCAGTAGCGTACATCAATAGTAGATAATGATATTATTTAAAATTTAAACGAGACGGGGCTCACAGAACCATGTCTGTTATAAAGTGAATTTGTATCGTAATACTAAATATAAAAATTAAAAAGTCAATGTTATATAAAAATTGATAATAATATTTATTTATAGAGCAGTAATAGAGTAGGGAGCGGATCAATCAATGCATTTTGTATTTAGTCCGCAGCCGTTACATCTGTTGGCAAGGTCGGCAAGGTGTCGGTACGCACGATTATTTCTATGCGTATCTCTATTAAGAGTACAGTAGGGCACGTTTCTACGTAAAAAATTGAGGTTGCAAGGGTTTCGCCAATATATAATAAACACTAATCTTCTTAACCAAAAAGATTTTTTTCTCGACCGTCACTACACGTATTGCAAAAGAATATTATTCACAGTTTCATTGTGTTCGTAATTTTATCTCATAGACATTCAATATTAGGTACAATATTAAATAGTAACTTTATAAATAAAATTTTATTTTATAACATATATTATTCGACTACCTGTATTGTATCTCTATTTATTAAAAAGTACAAATACAAATTTCACAAAATCAATCGCATCATGTTGTCCTATCAAACTAAAGTACACGCATGTAATTGAATTACTCGCCTTTTAAATCGATTCTGAATTACGAGTCTACTAGTAAGTACATTTTTATATCTAAATTTAATATATTTATTCTTAACAAATCTTATAACCCTAAGTACTGTATTCATCATCTCAAAGCAATACTGGTTTCTGTTAAACAACCAAAATTTAGCCTCATAACAAAAAGATCAAATGGGCATGGATACTTGTAAGTTGAAGTTATACAGCAGAATTTATTATAAGTATTAATTTTGCATAATTTTATTATTAAAGTAGATACTTAGCAGCAAAACAGTATCAAGTTCACTTTGCGCCGCAGCGTTAATTAACATGATTTACTTTCCCAGACTAAAAATAAATTACTTTTTATTCTGTATAATACATTTGGTACTAATTAACATTTTCTTTAGAACGAAATTTATTAACACAATTGCGATAATAAATTAATACCGTATATAAAAACAAATTCAAACAAATGTAGTCTTACATTAAAAGAATATTCTAGGTGACATGAAAATTTAAATAAATTAATGAAAAGTTACTTTTCATGCCAGTCGTTTAAACTTACATTCCTAATCTTGGATAGGAACCCATTTTTTGGTGTAAACCTCTTCCAGTGTGTTCATTTAAATCCTCTGCCTTTTTTTTTATATCTTTTCAGTTGTGTCTGTTGTGTGTTTAATATGATTTAACCATCTTTTTATTATTAGGCAATTTTTTTTTTACATTTGTATTAAAATATGTTACAATCGAGAAGTATACTAGTAATATACACTCTTTGTTTAAAATTCACTAATATAACTTTAAACTTGCACGTAACGTGTAGAAACACATGTAGAACCTTTCAAGACACAACAATAAGGGGTGGGAATCAATCTGGGGCATTAGCCGGGTGTTAATGTATTTTTTTTTTTGAAGACATGTGCTACTGCCAATTTAGAATGGGACAAGGTGTCCACGGAGCCCCTGCAGGAGACCGTGATTTGGCATGTGTACACACGCCACGTGTAACAGTTGCAAATGCAATATATACAAAACCTTTTTTCAAAAATAAGTGGGAATTTCCTAAGACAAATATGTTGAAGGCAAAGTAATCGAATTACATCAATATGACAAGATTTTTTAATACTGGATTATAAGTTCAAGTATTACTATGTATTTCAATTTTGACCAGTTTTCTCAGCAAAGGATTTTTTACTCAAAATATAAAACTATGGTGCAGAAAATGGTTGAGCCTGCTCTCCTAGAATACTCTAGCTTTAATAAAACGGCAGCACAAACGCAGCAGTGTTGTTATATTCTTATTATAAATATATTAGGGTGGTAAATAATTTGGGTTCGGAACAAGAGATTTCGGTGTTACATTGAAAATTACTCAATTACTGCGCCACGGAGGCAGTCATAAAAACAATACAAGCCATGTCCTTTAAATATCAAGAATATCGCCTTTAGAATATATGTATGCAACATTAACAAACAAAAATATATTAATTCAATAACTACTTGTAATAAGCTCGACCAATATATATCTTTATTTACTAAAACATTCTTTTGCTTATGTCAAAATGCAGAGTAAAAATTCCCTTAAAAAGTATTGATTGGTCGTGGTAGAAACCCTATGACGCAGCACTTGTAAATAACAGGGAATACGATACGGCTCATAAGCATTATATCAGACCGCCACGTAGTCATAAGGGTAAGCGAAAAAACAATTTATTGGAACAAAAGTAATAAAGATTCCTTTGATATCACAAGTATATTTTCCGTACTGAAAAATATGAATATTGTTTCAAAGAAATTAAAATAATACATAATCCTTATCCATACCTTGTGTTATATAATGAATATACCAATTAACAGTTTTATCTAAATCATGAGATATCAAATACATTAATTACGTATTTTAAGTTTTACTAACTAGAAAGTAGAATTAATTAAAAACATTCGTTAACGTTTACCTATACCGTACTCCGAACGGCTGACGTCCTACCTCCTTTTCCCTTTAACCATATTTATATAATTTATCCTTAATTATAACTATTTTAATTAAACTGACCATTACACAATTATTACTCCTCACAATCTTTTTTGTAAAATTTTCGTTTCGTTCAATGACGTGCTTTTTTAAGTAATTTTTTGTTAAGGTTAACCCATTGTTACAACTGCGTTTATAAACTTATAATATAAACCGTGCATAGTAAATCATCATTAGTATAATTTCATAATTAATTTAAAATATTAGTTACATACATGTTAATTACAATTCATTTCATTCAAAAAAAACTTCATCATTAATTTTAAGCTTTAAATTAGAGATGTCATAAATCATTTTAATATAAAAGCATAAGAAAAACGCATGCCACTATACATACGATCATATAAATCTTTGAAAAATGTGTAATTATGAATCATAAATCCTAACGATTGGTATTTTTATATTAAAATGTTTACATCGTATACATTCATAGAGGGTTTTGCTTTCAACTTCGAAAGCTCACCGCAAAATATCGGCATTCTCTGGCGGCGTCTGCATACTTGGACAAATATAAACTGGATCTTCTAAAGACATCTTTAACCTTCTTCTTTTTTAACTAACTACAGTTTACATTTGTAGATTATTTGTTTAAATAACCTATACAAGAAGTTTTTTACACATTATATTTTTCTTATTTTAGTTATTAATAATTCCGATCATTGTTTTCTTATAAAATTGCAAATACTGTAAGTAGATCAGTTATCAATAACTATTAAGACTTTTCTTATTATGATTCTTCTTGTCGTACCTCTTCATGTCTGAATGTTAGCAGTTTAATCTGAAAATAATAGAGCCTCTCTTACACGTTGAAACTTTGATATTACTTCAAAGATATTTACCTTTTTTCCTTTTCTTGATTTGTGATTTAAATCGTGCAAGAATTTCTGCATTTTGAAGTAAATTGAGGGAGAAGTGCATGCACATTAAAGAAAACTTTTACTGAAAACAATTATTTAAATAATCACATTATCAAATAGGCGTGTGCTGAATCAAAAATTATGAAAGGCCATATCTTAGAATTTTTCTACTACTGATATATATAGATTATTAAATTAAATGACGAACGGGTACAAAAGACAAAAAAATATAATTTAGTTTTATACATATATCATAAATTTCTTTGAAAAATTTGCTATTCCGAATATTACGCTTACTGTTAAATATAACTATTTAACAATATATAAAGGCTACATCTAGAAATGAACAAGTCAAACTGCTTCCATTTTAGTATGTATAAATTATGACATCAAACAAAAAGTTTCGCTGCCTCCCATCGTCTCGATTCGCCTTCAGCGAGACTTAATGCAGCCGTTAGCGAAAATTATTTGGACGAGACGGCGTCGCTTAGTCTAGGATTATTTTGAAAAACACGCGACTTGCCAAGCAATCCGCAAAGAAGCCTGTCAGTGACGGAAAACGTACGCAGTCTTCCTTCTACATTCCAGCCGCCCTTCCCCTACCGAATTTATTGCAATTCGATATCCAAGCAGCGCTTCGTAAAGTACAGTCGTAAGGGAATGAAGAAATTGACGCAATTTTTTAAATTCATACAATTCAAAACATTTCTTTGTTGTAAATAATAGATGCAGCAGTTTTCATATAACTTTAAAAATATTTCATAAAGAGGATACAACGATTATAATATTTCGTTACAATTCTTGATATGTCTTCATTACTGTTGATCTATAAATATTCCCCCATTTTATACATGCAGAAGTTATCAATTTATATTTAACATGTAAAGCAAAGATGTTACAATAAAACGACAGTTAAAATTTGTTTCCGTAACAAAACGACTATACCATCAGCAATCCACTACACTTTCATATATAGTCCAAAACTTTATTAAATTCCTATCTCAATCCTTTGATCTCGCTGAAATAATTAAACGTCGGGGTAATAAATATTTAAATTAACGCTATATAATTAAATATGCAATACTTGATTAAATATAAGAAATTTTTATTTGTACAGAAAATTTTTTTGCTATAAATAAAGAAGAATTTATAGAAACAAAGTGTTTTAACTATGAACAGTTTGCATGTTCTGAAACAAGCACTTTATACCGGCCCATATATCCGAGAGGCAATATGGCGGCGCGTCAAACGCGTAAGGGCGGGCGGTCAACGTTCCCGCACGCTTACATTGCCCCGATAAGTTAATGTTAAAACCTTACATTATTTTTTTTATTCGATACACAGTTAGCTACTGTTACCTTGGTGCTGCTTTTCAACAACATTTGCCATATTATTTTTTTGAGTTTTTTGCCGGAACCCCTTGCTGTGGAATTTGGTTTATTCGTTACCGCCTGGCTAACTACCACCGTAATATTGTAAATGTGCCGCCATATTATGTTACGGCTGTCAACTTATGATAGCCAAAGTATTCTGGATGCTCTCATTGTCATTTGTCATCACCTGAATTTAAGATCATGCGTTAAAGTAGGCACAAAAGCAACTACTATTTCTGCCGCCAAGTAGAAGTTTACTGTAGGTACTATGTTCCGGCCTGAAGAACACTGTAATCATAGTGGTTACTAGACTAAACATATGTCAACACATCTATGCGATGAGCACAATGTGGTGCCATGTAATATCCCTACTAGCACTTTGCCATAAACAAGCATATTGCTTACCACACGTAAACTTCTGCATTATAAAAATAGATGTCTTAACTGGTATCAAAAATTATGCGTTACTTCCTTACCTAGTTACTTATCTCTTATAAGTAAAAACGTTTACACATAAGTAACAGAGTGTTTTACTATGGTGGTCACATAAATATGTCGGATAAGAAATGTGACGCATGCGGGTTTAATGTCGAAAATTCCTTTTTTTTTTGGAATTAAGAAACCGCGGGTTAAAAAGCAAATTGTTATATGAAAATATCCTATTACATGTAATATGTTATTTTTTTACTTCTACCTGCGCCCTTACTATTTTTCTCTGCTCAACCCTAAATACGATTTTAATACATTTTTGTGTGTACAATTAAAATTATTTTTATTTTTAGACATTGAAAAAATAATGAACACTAAAAATCAAATGTCTAATTTGGTCGAAAAGTAATCATTTAAATATTCAAATGCCAATTAAAACTGGAAACTTTCATCGAACAGACACCGTTATTGTCAATATGTTCTTATCTGACGGTGAAAGCTTCCGATAAAGGAAATCGTGGGAGTTCTTTTACCAAAGAAAGTAAATACGAAACGCCAACATTACAATACCGCAATGCCATTATATCACGTTTCTAATGGCGTACCGTTTTTTGACATCATTTGTTTATAGTACAATCGCAATTCGCGAACTCTGTAATAATAAAACCATCTGGTCTTACATTTCAAACATTTAATCAGTTTAGATGTTCTCAATTACAAATTATCGTAGAAATTTATAGTATTACACGAACTATTTAACGTCGTACGAAATCAGCAAGATAAGTATGTACACACGACCAGTGAGATTTTTAAATTAAATAAATGTTATTATTAAGTAAATGACGCTTAAATTAAGATTTTTTGTATAATCCTGATTTTCATAGACATCGCATTTTTTTTCGTTTTCTGTTAATCTGTTCATGATCACTGCAGCACTAAGGTCTCCACAAAAGTGAGTGAGCGCTGACCTTGCCGTAGGGGTTTGATTATAAGAAAATGTGCTTCTCTTCTATATTTCCTCCTCATTCGCTTTTTGTCATACCGGGAATAGAATGTAATCCATCTCCGACTCTGGAGAAATGTGGCAATACTTCCACTTATATCCCACATTTTACATTGTATTAAAGGGCATTCCTTTCTTACAACTTTAAAAGGTCTCGTTAGCAGAACTTAACTGTGTATTTAAAATAGGGAACAAACATTAGGCCTTCGTAATGGAAAAAAAACCCTTTATTCTTAAAAATGTCCACCAAGTCCTTATGTTCTATAAATTCCAGAATTGATCTTTCAGTATTGCAGCTGTCCGATGTTTTTGTCGCATATAACGCGATGTTCATCTCGGGCTTCGCATCCACATAGCGTCCGTTCGGACAGGAAACGAGAAAAAGTCATAAGTGGTGTGCGTGTTGAATGCCAATGCACATTACGCACCTGCTCCATCTCATCCCGTCCCAAGGGAAGGAGAAGACGCGTGCGCGGAAACCGACCCAAGAAATGCAACACTCCATTCAAGTGTCGACGGGTTTTAATATTTTGACACGATTTATAAAAAAATATCATCCAAAACGAATTTTCTTTTCATAGTTTTAAGTCATAAAGTTAACTTATTACTCTTGTCGGGAAAATAAATAACTACACCCATAAAATAATTATGCACGCAATGTTTGTTAAGGATTTCATTTTGATAACATTTTTTATTATACCTTTGCCTTTGACTAATACACGATAAATTGAAATTAAGTTACTTAATACATAAAAAACTACTTCGATTGGGGGATGGAAACTTATCGCAGAAGATGAAGACCTGGACTAAATAACACTTGTCTTACCTGGACTGAATAAAATTGTCACGAACTTTACAGTTTTAACTTGTGCAAAACCAAGCCTAAATTAAATTAATTTTTATATCGGCACTTACAATTTATTTTCTTATTTTCATATTCGTATTTTGTTTTTCATTATGATAAAACAAAAACTGGAAACACTGAAAATGTTGCGACGATAAATAATTTATATGCAATAAACGATTTAAAGCTTTAAACATATTTATAAATATTTGTATATTGTTATAAATATATACCACACAAATATTTTTCGGACAACAGTCGAACACCCAATACTTAATTTATCCATGCTAAGCTAAAAGTAAAGATTGCCAACGGAACAGTTTTCCATGTGACCAACAATTTCCTAGAGTAGGGAAATTTCTTTTCACACTCGGACGGGCCTCTAGAATATGGGGAGATCCGTGGGAGCATTTTAGTTAGTGCGTGAGAACCGAGAACGACAATAGGACGAACACACATGACATACTGAGTTCTGATTTAGAAGAGACATTACATCAAACAATGCAAGATTGGAATGGCGCAATAGTATATGTAATTATGCATTTATAACGTAGGCGGCATGGGAAAGTCGCTCGCCTTTGCTACCCGCGACTGCAATTGATGTTACAAATGTGAAACGCTTTAATAATACTTCTCAAATAATAGCTTAGTCCTTCTACTCGTCTACGGAAGGACACACTACTTTTACTCTTAAGTACCTTGGAATAAGACAATCTGTTTTCCTTCGTATACTAACTGAAGTGAAGATGTTAAAGGCAAGCTGAATGAATACCAGATGATCCTTCTTTAAAACATTACATTTAAAAGATTTTATAAGTAAACAGTATCGAGCTACTAAATATAACAATTGTAGAAGAAAACTAAAATAAATGATATTACTTCTTAGTCGATTTTCCTATTAGAAGCCACGTTAAGGTTATATAAGAAAAAGAATTGCTAATTGTGCTTGATTCTCTTTCAACTTTAATATCTTAACCTATTATTACCAGCAACGTTAATTAAACCAACTTAGCACAAACATTTTCATAATTTTATTCTAAATTTACTTTGTTGCCACTTGACCCACTTAGGTATTCACGCTACCCGTTTCAAAGTCCGTTCTGCCGTAACAGATTGATGTTTATCGCCTGTGTTTACGTTGAATATCACATGAACGTCGCTTAATTATGTTCACACCATAAATGTCTCGGGGACGACATAAATTGCCATCGCAATAGCAGGTCTGAAAATCAGAAACATTTCTGAGCAAATTAATACGTAAAACTGAAAAACCCCTTAACAAAGCCGGCTACCAATATTAAAACATCTTAATAGCTATTTGACAAAATAAAAAAAATCACGTCTAATTCGTTCACATTGTTCACAATTTTTTTCAAAAATCTTTGCAAATAGATAGCTTTATTAATAATAAGGTACAAAGTCAAAGTATGTCACTTACATACTCAAGGACGTTAGTCAAAAAAGACAAGGTATGTAGGAAATAGCAGCCTCGGCACCTTTTTCATTTTCATTTTTTATTGATTTTATTATCAATTTAGTCACTATTATAGTTTATCCACAATATGGTAAATGTATTAAAACTATATTATGAGTTCATGACCGGCTAAGAGCACGTTATTATTTATCATTCCAACGTCGCCTTTTACACTTATTACACTGAGTTTATGCTTACCAATTTTTCTTTTTTATCTTAATCAAAATTATACAATAATACGTCATCAAAGATCAGTGACTTTTTGAAACTAATTGTGATTAATTCGGCTATGTCCTGCCGTACCCTGGCGTGATACACGCTACTTACAGTCACATAACAACAACGCTTGCTTTGATCGCCCGTTGCGACTTTCGGCAAGATAACCCCTGACCTGACATTCCCTTATAAAACGCCTTACTTGGAATAATGTCAAGCAATAAATATTTCCATCGTGAAATCACTTGACTTTTTTGAGAGATATAAACTGAAAACATTTAATTGTAAATATTTATTATATAATTTTCGTTGAACGGATAAACCTATTACTGACATGGATAATCCAATGTTTTCTAGAGCAAGTTAAATGGACAATCTATTGATGTTTAAAATTACTTTTGATACTGACCTTTCCTTAAGTTTATATTATTCATAATTCCCGCGACACTATGTCTGTGGTATCGATTCGTTTATACTTATGCTGGGCTATTTTTGTTCCGGTATCCGAAGCGAACGTTTTTAATATTATTGTCCGTGGCCTACAGCCGCGCTGGGACGGCATCGATATAATGTCGCACGAGTAACATATTTCAGTATTAAATAACTTCGATCTAGCTTTTGAAATATTGTTACTACTTTCCAAAATTTGATGCCGAGAATATCTTATTTAAAATATCCTATCGATTAAGAGTTATGCCAAATTCTTACCTATTGAAACCTGACGGTATTCATCTCAAAGCTTTTTATTGGAATACGGCATTAATTTATCATACTCCTGTAGTTCTATCTAGTCTATAAACAACTATTATAGTCTACAATCAAAGTATTTATTTAACAGCTATTGTAGTAAAATATGCCAACCAATAAATATGTGCGGTTAGTTAGGATGATAAACCTGCATATTATGATCGTCACTTTACTTTCCTTACATTAGTAATTACAACTTACTAATCTTAGCCACACAACAAAAGTCTTTTCATTTACAAATGTAACATTTGTAAGTTGCCGTTTATATAATTGCTTCTTCTTAGTTTTTTCATAACCTAGAAGAATAATTGAGATTGTTACTGCGGCAGTAGGATATCAATTGTTTCAGAAAAATAATTTAAAACGTTCATTAACATTTGTAACTCAACGTGAAAAGTACCGACTTTAAAGGAATAAGCAAAAAGAGCACTCGGAAACTGAAATGCGGCGGCAAAGACGCGGATGTCGCCGGATTTAGACGCGCACAGACCGCTAAGGATGGGAATAGGTTAAGGAAAAGTCAGCGGTAGCGTTTGTTATATATTTAACAAATTATACTCGTAAACACTGTGAATATTTGTTAATATTAATATTTCTATCGAGAAACTTGTTTCTATAAAATCAACAATTTGATTTACCATTTTTATAACTACTTATTTAAAGTAATAATCGTCTTGAGATGTTTTTAAAAATTTATTAATATATAATGTTAAGCTAACTTTAAGCAAATTATTAAAAAGGCCTTTTGGCACATAATACAGAAAAACTTCGTATGGATTTTAAAAGTAATTAATGATTATAATTTTAAGGTTATCTTTTATATTTACAATATTTTGAAACTTAATTCAACAATAGCCTTGTGGATCGCTCTTGGTACAGATCGGCGTTGTTGTGTAAGGATTTGTGATCTATGAAATCTGATGTAATGGTTGTGACCATCGAAAAGTTTAATATAGTCAATTTAAAATATTGTTAACATCAATGAGAGTTTGCCCTTAAAGATTTGCGACGGCGGACTCGTGGCGTTTCGAATTGTCTGCACTAATTCTGTCGTTTCAGCAGTTTATGGACGGGAAACCTTTTGCAAATAAGTGCCAACTATAACAAACTCACACTTAATGTTTGTGTTTTAAACATTTCCTTTCACTTGCTCACAGAACATTATTAAAGTATTACCGACTACTTTATTTGTTACTGATGTTTGATAAAATGAAACATGTTTAAAAATCAATTTTTTTAATATTTAAAGAATTGTTGCTTTTGTTGTCAAATTACAGAATTTTTTTACTAATCGTGCAAATGTGTATTTTTCCTTTACATACTATTATAACGTTCAATGCATAAATACTATTTAATTATGTGCTATTGTCCCGTGCTCTATTTGCGTGTTTGTAACGATAAGCAATCGTTTAAAAAAGTTTAATCATAGACTTTGTTCTTTTTGCTGATAACGTAAACTTTCTATGTGCTCATTCTCATTACATTTTTAATGCTTGAGTTGTTTGTTTAAATAATTTCTACTGTTGAAAACTTCAAAATCGGGTATTTAATTTACCAAATACTATTAATAAAGTTAACAAATGAGCAACTCTAATGTAAGTAGATATCAATTGTTGAAAATAACTTTAATGGGTGCCATCATACACTTATTTCAAACGTCATATAGTGTGCGGACATTACTAAGTTCCGGTTTTAAATGGCGCTAAAGCTAGTGTAGTTATTGAAGTAAGTAGACAACGTCTTACGTCTCAAGGTAACGAGCGCAACGTACTGCTGTATACAAACAATACTTTTAGGTCCAATTGTTATGGACTGGGGTATAATTTACCACAACATAAACATCCTGATCTTCTGGGTAAAATAAAACAGTTCATAACAACTTAAATTGTTACATTGTTCAAAGTTAATATTGGTTATAGTCATCATTATTATAATGTTACTAAAATTTGTATAACATACATTCCCACAAGTCAGCTTATATTGACCTTGACCTTACTAGATCTACCTTTACTGGAACGCGGTCGCCACATGACACTTTACTGCGTCAACGGCCGACAGTTCTGTATTTTCACTCTATATTATTTGTTTACATAATCCTTATTAAATTGAGATGTAATACTAACATTTAATATTTTGTATGAATATATTTTCAACAGTAATATATACGATGTTTTTTATTTCTTAAAACGGATAGATAAGACGTTGCGATTTAGAATGTAATGCTGCGGGCAGGTGAACCGAAGGTCCTTGGTCCCTGCGCGTGCGCCTAGCGGGTCGGCCTTGTGACCTATTGTGCGGCCTTGCGAATGTAGCCAGGAATGCACCGGGTTGTGCAGGTGCCCCGCGCGCCTCCCACAATTGTCTACTTAATTACCAGGAACGCTGTTTACATAAAATTTACCCATGTTCATTGCGAAGTTTAAACTTTTTTAGTTGTTCATTTATTTCTATAATTAAATTTAAGAGAAATCTATAAATAACTTCTTTAAGTTATCAGAATATAGAAGAAAATTCTTTCTACGAGTTTTAAAGCATATACATATAAGTAAAATATTTGGTATAAGGTACAATCAATGTTCATATCAAAATCAACAGTAATGTTAAACTTTTTTCATAATATGTATTACAACTACATTAAATGATTATATATGATTATCAGTTATTTCTTACTCTATACGATTGTATTTCGGCTACTGAATTGATAGCAACAAATGTAGGTAGGAGCACTCGCTTCTATAGTGTTGGCACCAATAAGTCATTTCTAGTATTGCCCGTTGTAAAAAAAAAGGTGCTTTTTGTAAAATATACTAACATTTATCCAACAACGTACCGACTTTGTAAGAGGTCCGTTCACTTCGACGGACGGAACGCGTCTATTTGCATATCACCGGCGCTTTACTATTTTTACCCGCACGTGAATTACAAAAACATGCTGAAATTTAATGAGTCACCTCTAAATTTAACATAAAATTATAATTAATGAAATTTTAACGATAGGTTTAAAACGTATTTGCTCTGATATTTAACTAATTTTAACAATCAAATGATTTTACAACGCGATCGCACTGATATGTATATAAATGTATAACTACATGTAAAAGTGTTGTTGAAATTTAAACGTTTTATTTGCTAGCCGTATTCAAAAAGTATATTTTTTACCACGATTTAAGTGATTAACAGCTAAATTCTTAGCTGCTATGTAGAGCAGCCAGCACATTTACAAATCTGCACGCAGGATTCAGACCTAATGCTGATCATTTATATAAACTGTTTGCGTGCTTCAAAACATGCTGCTTAATAACCTGTGACATTGGATCAATTCTCCCAACGACAGAGAATTAACCCGGATTTGGATTTTTACAATTTTTTTATTCCATTGTGACTCATGTGTCGTGTAGTTAGGAATAAATGGGTAAGCCTATTGAATGTTAACCTACTAAATCTTTTTAACAAATAAAATCTTTGTATGAGCAATAACGATACCACACAAAACAGCATAAACTTTAACAAAAAAATGTTAGCAACAAAAGTCTCAACATTATTTTCGGAACAAAAAAAAGATACCTTTTATAGATATCAAAATGACGTAGCAGCTTTTTAACAGTGACACTTGTCGATACTCAAACAGTAAGTGACGCGCGACTTCACTTGAAATTTTCTATAGATAAGTCAGCGTCGCGTGTCGGCCTAGCGATACCATAGTTTGTGATATCCTAAATAGAAACTGGCAGACATACCAGAGCATTGAACAGGAACAATTTTTAACTCTATGTTATAAGCCGTACATATCAATTTATGCGTACAATAGTTTTAGTAAACTTGTGTCGGCTGCGGCTCAAACAAGGAGGTGTTTGCGGGAGATAGCGGCTATCGCCTGGGAACCTCAAACAGGCGGGCCCGACCCGCGTGCCACCGCCTCTCGCAATGCAGGATCACCGCATTGGGGAATACCTTTGAGCCAAGCATTGACTACAGACCACATTACTTAAAATAACAAAAAAAAAACAAAGGTTATGTCAATATTATATAAACTTTCAAAACATATTAAATTTGACTAAGAGAAATGCCCAAATACATATGCTGTGATTACATTTATCAAAAATCCTTTACATTATAACCTTAAAAGCAAATGAGGACTATCATCACAAAGGTTTATATATAATTAGCACACTAATATAGAAAAGAAAATAGTAAATATTTATATTTATAACGACTTGATTACAAAAACGCCGTTGCAAACTACCCGCACGCTATGCCGTTCCTTACCACCGATTTCCTTACAACCGATTACGTTGCTATGGATATTATGCACGTAATTATGACGTTTATTCCAATAAATTTTATGAATTTTAATAAGCATTGCAATACACATCAACGCTATCTCAAGTGTAACAGTACATCTACTTTGTTGCCTCAGCTAAATATGACTGCGTAAACAGCAACGGTTTTACGAACTGGAGCGGACAAATTCATAACGAACTTTTACCATACTGTAGTCATGTCAAATGCCGAAAAGCTGAATTTGAAAATGAGAATCAAAAGTCAACTTCAGTTGTTGTCTAACGTAGTTTAGCTTTTTTTAGACCTTCTTCCACAAGTCTAGATTCATTTATAAATTGACTGACCTAATTTAAATTATTGCACCCCTATTTATATACTTCATATGCAGAGCCTGTAAAATATAAGTTTTAACATAATCTAAAGTTTTTCTTTGTTTTTATGTTCTGAAAATTTATAACACATTTTTATGTTAACCCCCAAGTTATCTAAAAGTTCGTATAATATTAAAAGTAAATCTTTATTATTAGGAAGCAAATGCATAAATTTTTTGGTAACTAAGAAAGCCCAAATTTCTAGAATTTTTATTCCAGAAATTTGGGTTTTCTTAATGTTTTCGTTAGCAGCATTAACTGTCTATTTTCTTCACTCTCTTCTCATTACTTTCCCAGTTTCTGCGTTTACTTTCTAAAATCTTAAAACAGTATTGTAGCAAAGGTAATTGATAAAGTATATCATTAAAGTAAGTATCATCCAAATTTATACAATCCCCAACGCTTCGCAGTCTTAGGGTTCACATTTAAATTGTGTTGTAATTAAACTTAATTGAGCTTACATCCCAATTAACGGCCAAAATTAGAAATTAAGCTAATATCTTTTATAGCGGTTACCGACCTTTTCATTCAACAAACTGTTTAAGTATATCTAGTGAACACACAAAATGATTTCATTGCTCATACGTAGTTTAAGTGCAATCCCGATGAAAAGCAGGATGTTGTTAATAGCGTAATAGGTGAAGATGTGATTGAAGTATCAAAACAGGTAACCACGTGCAAAAGCGAGACTTTATTAAATTAGAAATAAAATTTGTAAAGTTTACGAAGCTTAAGTTAATAATAAATATCATGATACTAAACAGAGTTAATTATAAACTAATTGTATTCAGGATGTAAAATTTAAATAAGTTTTATTGTTTTTTTTAGGCGTTCTCTTTGGGGTAAATTATAAACCTACACAGCATTAAGGTCTTGGCTTTATGACAGATAATGTTAAACCTCGTTAACCTGGTGATTTCAGTACCTTCAACGCCCTTCAATTGGGAACAGTACTCAATGTAGGAACAGTAGTAAGCAAATATTATATATTTGCTTACTACTGTTCGGCAACAAGTGGGTTGTATTAATAACAGCCGAGACAGACTTCGGCAACAGAGTTCTACCACTAATTAAATTGAAATTTAAGGTATTTACTTAAATTATTTATATATACGTGAAATGTAAAATCTTGCTGTAATTTTTTTCATAAATATAATAGCGATATGGCATGTAGCTTGTCATACCGTTGCGTTTAATTTCAACTTTGTGACTATTTGTTTTTTGTAATAGTAAGACGTTTATTTTCATCACGAATACAATAGTACGGAAGTTAACATAAAACTTATAAAATTACAGCACAAAGTAAACATAAGTAAGGCTGAGGTCTTAGCAAATAATATTAGTTTACAGACCCGCCGACAATTTATTTATATGTATATATGTAAAACAAGTCGTCATTTAAATTAAAATCGATCATATTGGTATTAATGAGATATGCTCTGAACGTACAAACAGAAGAAAACTTTAAGAATTAATTAAAAAATATTACCGATGATAATTGGCGCGGCATACTGAAGAAGATCGCGAGTACCGAGTGTACACCGGTAACATCCCTTTTGGAATGCAACAATCGGGCACAGGTGCGCGCACACCTGCCGCGCTCTGACACAATCCACGCTGACGCCGTATCGATACGAGGATAAAAATCAATATAAATAAACAGCCCGCTTAATTTTCCCACTACTGGGACTTCGGGTTTTCTCTCAAGGCCATTTTTCCATCACGCCAACCAAAATGTGTTTTTACAAACCGAGGATTACTACCGATAATTTCTACTACTGAAAACCATCTTCTTGATTGATTTATATTATTGTTATTATGACATTATAATAACGATTAAAATATAGAAAATCATTGTTTTTGTCAAAAAATGTCATAAAAATATTTAAGACATGATTTATTTTTAATTATGCATTCAGTTTCGTGTGAACTTTTGATAGCATAAAGTTTTAAATGCATTAACAATTTTTATATAAATGATAGATAGATAGATAATAAGTTTATTGAAGGCCAAAACAGAACACACACACAAAACACATGATACTTAAAAAATGACAAACAAAAATTTATTCCGTGCACAATTCGGGCACGGGTGTATGTGTGCTGCAATGGTACAATATGTAAATAATAATGTAAATAAAAATGAACTACCGTTCCTGGCAACACCAATAAAAACTATTTATCATACATTGTCTCATATTTAATTTAAAATGAACTGTTTTTTATTAAGTGAAACAACACATGAACGTGCGAGTGCGTGCCGCAGCATCTACGCGCGCACCTGAGGACCAGTCCGATGGTAAAAAGCTGTCGACTTAAACATCAACCGGGTATAAATTCTACAAGTAGCCAACAAAATCGCCGCATAACAATTATCATATAAGATATCTCATTGAAACGAACTCATAGTGAAAAAAAAATACAATGTTTACGGAAGTTTTATAAAGCTACAATAAAGCGGTTTCGAAGACGTTATCGTAAAAAACATTGTTGTTCTTTTTTTCTTTTTTCTAAGGAGCTTTAAGCTTTTGCGGGCTTTATCAGCCCCATCATAACCTAAACTATTATCCATTACATAATACTATCTATGTATGATTACTAATAAAAATTCTTGCTGATTGCTTGATTGCTGCCATAGATTTTAATGCAATGAAGTCACACTGGACTCATATCTATTTCAAATCTGTGTTGGAGGTTAGGTATAACTTTTTATTCGGTCTAGTCCAGACACTTTTTCGATCTTTACAATGAAGTAATATAGAACTTAGCGCTAACAGCGACAGAAGATTAAAACTAGTACTTTTTACGTAGAACAAAACCTTATTGTAATTAACGATTCC
Source organism: Byasa hedistus (assembly GCA_029286795.1). Lineage (NCBI taxonomy): Eukaryota > Metazoa > Arthropoda > Insecta > Lepidoptera > Papilionidae > Byasa > Byasa hedistus. The sequence continues at coordinate 6,189,843 of JAGSMW010000001.1, forward strand.
GACACCCGCGTTAAAAAAATTCGGCTGTAACAAGCTGGTTGATACTAACCAAATAATAGCACAATTTTAAACATGTTTTGAGCTTTTATATTTTAACAAAATGAACATTTAAATGCGTATATTACTATAATGAACATATATAATACTTAAGTAATAAATGGCTCATTAGATTGAACTGAGCATTTTTATATTAACACTAGCTGACCCGACAGACTACGTTCTGTCAAAAAAAAATGGAATGTTCTTTGTTCCTGCCTATTTTATAGCCGGGGCAAAAAAATCTCCTGAACAGAACCGTCACCCTGGTTATGGCGGGGTGTGGGTTAAGAACTATATGTATTCATCTAATAACTAATATTGAGATATTAGTGGGTTCCAGAAGAGTGGCCAAAGTTATAATTAAAGTACATAAGTTATATTTACTATAATAATTTTTTAGGAACAAATAACTGTCACATTCCAAATCTTTTTGACAGAATGTAGTCTATCAGGTCCGCCAGATGGTAACGCGGTTTGTGCTCGACTGATGTATTGACGTGTAAACGAATGCATTTTATGTCGCGCGCCGAAACTAAAACAAAAGAAATTTGTTTTTTTTTAAAAAAAAAAATTATCGCGAAGCCGACCAAATTGAAAATCAGTATGGTGGATCTTTAGCTCTTACATTTGTGACTATTTATGTTATTAATTCATTCGTTTTAATATTTGATTCTTTAGCGTTACGAACGCGCCTACATTGCTTAGACAGCAGTGAAAGCTTGTAATTGAATATAAACTTTTGTTAGTTAGTTTCTGGTTCTGGTTTCTGGTTTCTGGTTTCTGGCTACTGGTTTCTGGTTACTGGTTTCTGGTTACTGGTTTCTGGTTACTGGTTTTACTGTTTACTGGTTTACTGGTTTACTGGTTTAACTGGTTTACTGGTTTACTGGTTTACTGGTTTACTGGTTTACTGGTTTACTGGTTACTGGTTTCTGGTTCTGGTTTCTGGTTTCTGGTTACTGGTTTCTGGTTTCTGGTTTCTGGTTTCTGGTTTCTGGTTACTGGTTTCTGGTTTCTGTTTCTGGTTTCTGTTTCTGGTTTCTGGTTACTGGTTTCTGGTTTCTGTTTCTGGTTTCTGTTTCTGGTTTCTGGTTTCTGTTTCTGGTTTCTGTTTCTGGTTTCTGTTTCTGGTTTCTGTTTCTGGTTTCTGTTTCTGGTTTCTGGTTACTGGTTTCTGGTTTCTGGTTACTGGTTTCTGGTTTCTGGTTACTGGTTTACTGGTTACTGGTTTCTGGTTACTGGTTTCTGGTTTCTGGTTACTGGTTTACTGGTTTAACTGGTTTACTGGTTTAACTGGTTTACTGGTTTAACTGGTTTACTGGTTTAACTGGTTTACTGGTTACTGGTTTCTGGTTTCTGGTTACTGGTTTCTGGTTTCTGTTTCTGGTTTCTGGTTACTGGTTTCTGGTTTCTGTTTCTGGTTTCTGTTTCTGGTTTCTGTTTCTGGTTTCTGTTTCTGGTTTCTGGTTTCTGTTTCTGGTTTCTGGTTTCTGTTTCTGGTTTCTGTTTCTGGTTTCTGTTTCTGGTTTCTGGTTACTGGTTTCTGGTTTCTGTTTCTGGTTTCTGTTTCTGGTTTCTGGTTCTGGTTTCTGGTTTCTGGTTTCTGTTTCTGGTTTCTGGTTCTGGTTTCTGGTTTCTGTTTCTGGTTTCTGTTTCTGGTTTCTGTTTCTGGTTTCTGTTTCTGGTTTCTGTTTCTGGTTTCTGTTTCTGGTTTCTGTTTCTGGTTTCTGTTTCTGGTTTCTGTTTCTGGTTTCTGGTTACTGGTTTCTGGTTTCTGTTTCTGGTTTCTGTTTCTGGTTTCTGTTTCTGGTTTCTGTTTCTGGTTTCTGTTTCTGGTTTCTGTTTCTGGTTTCTGGTTTCTGTTTCTGGTTTCTGGTTACTGGTTTACTGGTTTTACTGTTTACTGGTTTACTGGTTTAACTGGTTTACTGGTTTACTGGTTTACTGGTTTACTGGTTTACTGGTTTACTGGTTTAACTGGTTTACTGGTTTACTGGTTTACTGGTTTACTGGTTTAACTGGTTTACTGGTTTACTGGTTTACTGGTTTAACTGGTTTACTGGTTTAACTGGTTTACTGGTTTACTGGTTTACTGGTTTACTGGTTTACTGGTTTACTGGTTTACTGGTTTACTGGTTTAACTGGTTTACTGGTTTACTGGTTTACTGGTTTACTGGTTTACTGGTTTACTGGTTTTACTGTTTACTGGTTTACTGGTTTAACTGGTTTACTGGTTTAACTGGTTTACTGGTTTACTGGTTTAACTGGTTTACTGGTTTACTGGTTACTGGTTTCTGGTTCTGGTTTCTGGTTACTGGTTTCTGGTTACTGGTTTCTGGTTACTGGTTTCTGGTTTCTGGTTACTGGTTTCTGGTTTCTGGTTTCTGTTTCTGGTTTCTGTTTCTGGTTTCTGGTTACTGGTTTTACTGTTTACTGGTTTACTGGTTTACTGGTTTACTGGTTTTACTGTTTACTGGTTTACTGGTTTACTGGTTTACTGGTTTACTGGTTTACTGGTTTACTGGTTTACTGGTTTACTGGTTTACTGGTTTTATGGTTTACTGGTTTACTGGTTTACTGGTTTACTGGTTTACTGGTTTACTGGTTTACTGGTTTACTGGTTTACTGGTTTACTGGTTTACTGGTTTACTGGTTTACTGGTTTACTGGTTTACTGGTTTACTGGTTTACTGGTTTACTGGTTTACTGGTTTACTGGTTTCTGGTTTCTGGTTACTGGTTTACTGGTTTACTGGTTTACTGGTTTACTGGTTTACTGGTTTACTGGTTTACTGGTTTACTGGTTACTGGTTTACTGGTTTACTGGTTTACTGGTTAACTGGTTTACTGGTTTACTGGTTTAACTGGTTTACTGGTTTAACTGGTTTACTGGTTACTGGTTTCTGGTTTCTGGTTACTGGTTTACTGGTTTACTGGTTTACTGGTTACTGGTTTACTGGTTTACTGGTTTAACTGGTTTACTGGTTTACTGGTTTACTGGTTTACTGGTTTACTGGTTTACTGGTTTAACTGGTTTACTGGTTTAACTGCCCATTTCCCATTTCCCATTGTCCATAGCCCATTGCCCATTTCCATTGCCCATTTCCATTGCCCATTGCCCATTGCCCATTGCCCATTGCCCATTTCCATTGCCCATTGCCCATTGCCCATTGCCCATTGCCCATTTCCAACTTTCAATTTTCAATTTTCTTGTTTACAGTTTTCAATTTTCAATTTTCAACGTTAAATAGTGTCACCATCACAAAAGATCAACAAAGTAAAGTTAAGACTTAACTACAATTTTAACCAATGAACCTAGGACAGTGGTGTTCCTGCTTGAATTCTACAATCGCTGCACACGAACACACTAATTTACTGCATGATACTACACTCACATTGAACATTCAATTGCATTATGCACAATAAAATAAAAATTCAACCGAGACAACGCGACCTTCACGCCCAAATTCCCGCTAAAGTTCGTAAAATATTTTTCTTCTTCCCAATTGATGGCATGAGCACGGTTTGTGCGTGGGCCAGTGTCACGTGTAGACGAATAAAATAAAAGAATAAAAATTCATAAAATATTGTCTGCGTGGTCAATTCGTCCGCCATGTTTCTCCCTTTTCTCGTGAAATATTACAATTGCAATGAGTAATTGTTGGTTGTCAATATCAAATGTCAAAATCAAAAATATTCTTTTAAATTGTATTTGGTGTCTAATGACGGGACGAACTTCAAATTTTTGACGTTTTTATGTATCTAAAGTAAGGAGACCAGACATCTCGCTTTTAGCGGGACAGTCCTGATTTTTTTACTATTAATCACGCGTCACGCGACGTTTTTCAAAAGTCCCGACTTTTAGAATTAAGTAAAATTTTAAATTTATGAAAATCATTGTTTCGCGTAACATATTGCTTTTGCTACCCAGTTACATTGTATTTGTCTCTCAAATGATACACTTTGTATCCGTACTGCGTGGCTAGCAAGATAATTAAACAAATAAATATTACAAATCTGTTTCTTACCATAGAAAAAATAAAGTAAGTAATTTATTTAAATATTTCATAAATGCATAAATTTTGTTAAACTTAGCTTAAAATACTCGTAGTCTTCATACTTTATATTGATGACAAAACGTGTATCACCCACCTTAACCTCGAAAGAAATTTTAGAAAGTAATATACGAATAAAATTTTGCAAATATTTCAAGTCAATCAAACTAATTTATCAAATTCTTGTGAAGATTTTTACAATATTTTACAAAATTACTACAATCTACTCAAACAAATTCACTTATATAAAAAAACATTTATAAACTGTACTTATGTTAAAACTAAAAAAAAATTACGATATTATTATTCCTTCAGAGTTGTCCCGCTTTGCCTATCTAAAAATCTGGTCACCTCAATGAAAAAGAGAAATTGTTATTTTTACCATATTCCAGGCACTTTTTCCATATTTTCTCACCTTACTAACCTTCCCTGGACTTCCACGAATAATTCAAGACCACATTTAGCCAAATCGGTCCAGCCGTTCTCGAGTTTTAGCGAGACTAACGAACAGCAATTCATTTTTATTATATAGACTAGCTGACCCGACAGACTTCGTTCTGTCAAAAAAATTGGAATGTGCCAGTTTTTTGTTCTTACCTATTTTATAGCCAGCGCAAAAAAATCTGGACTGAACCGTCACTCTGGTGATAGGGCGGTGTGTGGGGTTCAGCTCTGTATATGTTCATCTAATAACTAATATTTAAATATTAGTGGGTTCCAGAAGAGTGGCCAAAGTTATAATTATAGTACATAAATTATATTTACTATTATTATTTTATTAGGAACAAATAACTGTCACCTTCCAAATCTTTTTGACAGAATGTAGTCTATCAAGTCCGCCAGATGGTAACGCGGATTGTGCTCGACTGATGTAATGTCGTGAAAACGAATGCATTTTATGTCGCGCGCCGAAACTACAACGAAAGAAATAATATCGCGAAGCCGACCAAATTGAAAATCAGTAAGAATGATCTTTAGCTCTTACATTTTGTGACTATTTATGTTATTATTTCATTAGTTTTAATTTCGGCTCGCGGCGATCTTCCGACGCGCATACGCACACGTTCGTTTTGATAGAACGTCCGTTTTGATAGAATAATGGAATTTGAACTTTGTGCAGCTGTAATAAAGTGCAAATTGACTCTTTAGCGTTACGAACGCACCTACATTGCTTAGACAGCAGTGAAAGCTTGTTATTTAATATGAACTTTTGTTTGTTTCTGGTTTCTGGTTTCTGGTTTCTGGTTTCTGGTTTCTGGTTTCTGGTTTCTGGTTTACTGGTTACGGTTTACTGGTTTAATGGTTTACTGGTTTACTGGTTTACTGGTTTACTGGTTTACTGGTTGACTGGTTTACTGGTTATGGTTTATGGTTAATGGTTTACTGGTTTACTGGTTTATGGTTACTGGTTTACTGGTTACTGGTGTACTGGTTTATGGTTTACTGGTTACTGGTTTACTGGTTTACTGGTTGACTGGTTTACTGGTTTACTGGTTTAATGGTTTACTGGTTACTGGTTACTGGTTTACGGTTTACTGGTTTCTGGTTTCTGGTTTCTGGTTTCTGGTTTAACTGGTTTACTGGTTTAATGGTTTATGGTTTACTGGTTGACTGGTTTACTGTGTACTGGTTTACTGGTTTACTGGTTTATGGTTACTGGTTTACTGGTTACTGGTTTACTGGTTTATGGTTTTACTGGTTTACTGGTTTACTGGTTTACTGGTTACTGTTTACTGGTTTATGGTTACTGGTTTATGGTTACTGGTTTACTGGTTTATCTGGTTTACTGGTTTACTGGTGTACTGGTTACTGGTTACTGGTTTATGGTTACTGGTTTACTGGTTACTGGTTACTGGTTTTACTGAGTTTACTGGTTTACGGTTTACTGTTTTACTGTTTACTGGTTTAACTGGTTTACTGGTTTCTGGTTTCTGGTTTCTGTTTCTGGTTTCTGGTTCTGGTTTCTGGTTCTGGTTTAACTGGTTTACTGGTTTACGTTTACTGGTTTACTGTTTAACTGGTTACTGGTTACTGGTTTACTGGTTTTACTGGTTACTGGTTACTGGTTTACGGTTTACTGGTTTAACTGGTTTAACTGGTTTACTGGTTTACTGTTTACTGGTTTACTGTTTACTGGTTTACTGGTTTATACTGGTTTACTGGTTTACTGGTTTTACTGGTTTACCTGGTTTACTGGTGTTACTGGTTTAACGGGTTTACTGGTTTACCTGGTTTACTGTTTACTGTTTACTGGTTTAACTGGTTTACTGTTACTGGTTTACTGTTTCTGGTTTCTGGTTTCTGGTTTCTGGTTTACTGGTTTACTGGTTTACTGGTTTACTGGTTTACTGTTTACTGGTTTACCTGGTTTACTGGTTTACTGGTTTAACTGGTTTCTGGTTTACTGGTTTACTGGTTTACTTGGTTTACTGGTTTACTGTTTACTGGTTTACTGGTTTACTGGTTTACTGGTTTACTGGTTTAACTGGTTTACTGGTTTACTGGTTTACTTGTTTACTGGTTTCTGGTTTACTGGTTTACTGTTTAACTGGTTTACTGTTTTACTGTTTTACTGTTTAACTGGTTTACTGTTTACTGGTTTACTGGTTTACTGGTTACTGGTTTACTGGTTTACTGGTTTACTGGTTTACTGGTTTACTGGTTTACTGGTTTACTGGTTTCTGGTTTCAGATCAGCAGTAATGATCTTTAGATCTTACATTTTTGTGACTATTTATGTTATTATTTCATTCGTTTTAATTTCGGCACGCGGCGTTAGATCCTCCGACGCGCATACGCACACTTTTGAAAGAATGATCTAATTTGAACTTTGAGCAGCTGTAATAAAGTTAAAATTGACTCTTTAGCGTTAGGAACACACCTATATTGCTTAGACAGCAGTGAAAGCTTGTAATTTAATATGAACTTTATGAAATAGCAATAAAGTTCAAATTGACCCTACATTTTAGTTAGAGAACGTTTGTATAGTAAAAAGAAAAGCGCTGTTTTTAGGGCCTTCCCGGCGACTATTCGAATTTTTTTCAAATTGGCCAAATTGGTCCTGGCGTTGTAGAGTGATGCACTTACCGACACATATTTGTATTATAGATTAATAATAAATTATATTCAATGACATTAGTTATTAATAAATAAATAATAAAGTTGCTTGAGAATATATTTATATGTAGAGGAGTGACAAAGGCATAATGTTTGGGAGATATAGAATTCGTTGTCATCCCCACTCCGTGCTGTGTACTGGTGAGAGGTGACACCGGTACACACGTGGAGGGGATCACTTACCAAGTGATAATATTTTTTTTTTGAGTTTACAGCCACGCGGTTTGATACGTGGCCATGTACAATTGATGATATCGAGCGAGACAAAAATATTAAAATGACTATTAAAAAGCAGGGGTTGGTGATAGAAAAGTGAAAATTTAGGGTTGTATGTAGTTTTTAATGCCACACAATAATAAAATAAAATAGAAAAAAAATTCCCAAAAAATAAAAAAAAAATTTTTGGTGTGGGCAACCCTGATCACTTAGAGGTTTGAAAAATAGATAGTAACCGATTCTCAGACCTCCTGAATATGCACAAAAAATTTCATAAGAATCGGTAAAGCCGTTTCGGAGGAGTATGGGAACGAACATTGTGACAAGAGAATTTTATATATTAGACTAGCTGACCCGACAGACTTCGTTCTGTCAAAAAAATTGGAATGTGGCAGTTTTTTGTTCTTACCTATTTTATAGCCAGCGCAAAAAAATCTGGACTGAACCGTCACTCTGGTGATAGGGCGGTGTGTGGGGTTCAGCTCTATATATGTTCATCTAATAACTAATATTTAAATATTAGTGGGTTCCAGAAGAGTGGCCAAAGTTATAATTATAGTACATAAATTATATTTACTATTATTATTTTATTAGGAACAAATAACTGTCACCTTCCAAATCTTTTTGACAGAATGTAGTCTATCAAGTCCGCCAGGTGGTAACGCGGATTGTGCTCGACTGATGTGTTGACGTGAAAACGAATGCATTTTATGTCGCGTGCCGAAACTAAAACAAAAGAAATAATACCGCGAAGCCGACCAAATTGAAAATCAGTAAGAATGTTCTTTAGCTCTTACATTTTGTGACTATTTATGTTATTATATCATTCGTTATAATTTCGGCTCGCGGCGATCTTCCGACGCGCATACGCACACCATTTTGATAGAATAATTGAATTTGAACTTTGTGCAGCTGTAATAAAGTGCAAATTGACTCTTTAGCGTTGCGAACGCACCTACATTGCTTAGACAGCAGTGAAAGCTTGTTATTTAATATGAACTTTTGTTTGTTTGTTTCTGGTTTCTGATTTCTGGTTTCTGGTTTCTGGTTTCTGGTTTACTGGTTTACTGGTTTACTGGTTTACTGGTTTACTGGTTTACTGGTTTACTGGTTTACTGGTTTACTGGTTTACTGGTTTACTGGTTTACTGGTTACTGGTTTACTGGTTTACTGGTTTACTGGTTTACTGGTTACTGGTTTACTGGTTTCTGGTTTACTGGTTTACCTGGTTTACTGGTTTAACTGGTTTACTGGTTACTGGTTTACTGTTTTACTGTTTACTGGTTTACTTGGTTTACTGGTTTACGGTTTACTGGTTTACTGGTTTACTGGTTTACTGTTTACTGGTTACTGGTTTATTGGTTTACTGGTTTACTGGTTTACTTGTTTACTGGTTTACTGGTTTACGGTTTACTGGTTTCTGGTTTACTGGTTTACTGGTTTACTGGTTACTGGTTTACTGGTTACTGGTTTACTGGTTTACTGGTTTACTGTTTACTGGTTTACTACTGGTTTACTGGTTTACTGGTTTAACTGTTTACTGGTTTACTGGTTTCTGGTTTACTGGTTTAACTGTTTACTGGTTTCCTGGTTTACTGGTTTACTTGGTTTACTGGTTTACTGGTTTACTGGTTTACTGGTTTACTGGTTTCAAGATTTCAGATGTCAGATTCAATTTGTCATTTTCCCTTTTCCATTTTCAATATTCAATATTCCAACATTCCAACATTCCATCATTCCAACATTCCAACATTCCAACATTCCAACATTCCAACATTCCAACATTCCAACAATCCAACAATCCAACATTCCTACATTCCAATATTCCAATATTCCAGTATTCCAATGTTTCAATGTTCCAATATTCCAATATTCCAATATTCCAATATCCCAATATTCCAATGTTCCAATATTCCAATATTCCAATATTCCAATATTCCAATATTCCAATATTCCAATATTCCAATATTCCAATATTCCAATATTCCAATATTCCAATATTCCAATATTCCAATATTCCAATATTCCAATATTCCAATATTCCAATATTCCAATATTCCAATATTCCAATATTCCAATATTCCAATATTCCAATATTCCAATATTCCAATATTCCAATATTCCAATATTCCAATATTCCAATATTCCAATATTCCAATATTCCAATATTCCAATATTCCAATATTCCAATATTCCAATATTCCAATATTCCAATATTCCAATATTCCAATATTCCAATATTCCAATATTCCAATATTCCAATATTCCAATATTCCAATATTCCAATATTCCAATATTCCAATATTCCAATATTCCAATATTCCAATATTCCAATATTCCAATATTCCAATATTCCAATATTCCAATATTCCAATATTCCAATATTCCAATATTCCAATATTCCAATATTCCAATATTCCAATATTCCAATATTCCAATATTCCAATATTCCAATATTCCAATATTCCAATATTCCAATATTCCAATATTCCAATATTCCAATATTCCAATATTCCAATATTCCAATATTCCAATATTCCAATATTCCAATATTCCAATATTCCAATATTCCAATATTCCAATATTCCAATATTCCAATATTCCAATATTCCAATATTCCAATATTCCAATATTCCAATATTCCAATATTCCAATATTCCAATATTCCAATATTCCAATATTCCAATATTCCAATATTCCAATATTCCAATATTCCAATATTCCAATATTCCAATATTCCAATATTCCAATATTCCAATATTCCAATATTCCAATATTCCAATATTCCAATATTCCAATATTCCAATATTCCAATATTCCAATATTCCAATATTCCAATATTCCAATATTCCAATATTCCAATATTCCAATATTCCAATATTCCAATATTCCAATATTCCAATATTCCAATATTCCAATATTCCAATATTCCAATATTCCAATATTCCAATATTCCAATATTCCAATATTCCAATATTCCAATATTCCAATATTCCAATATTCCAATATTCCAATATTCCAATATTCCAATATTCCAATATTCCAATATTCCAATATTCCAATATTCCAATATTCCAATATTCCAATATTCCAATATTCCAATATTCCAATATTCCAATATTCCAATATTCCAATATTCCAATATTCCAATATTCCAATATTCCAATATTCCAATATTCCAATATTCCAATATTCCAATATTCCAATATTCCAATATTCCAATATTCCAATATTCCAATATTCCAATATTCCAATATTCCAATATTCCAATATTCCAATATTCCAATATTCCAATATTCCAATATTCCAATATTCCAATATTCCAATATTCCAATATTCCAATATTCCAATATTCCAATATTCCAATATTCCAATATTCCAATATTCCAATATTCCAATATTCCAATATTCCAATATTCCAATATTCCAATATTCCAATATTCCAATATTCCAATATTCCAATATTCCAATATTCCAATATTCCAATATTCCAATATTCCAATATTCCAATATTCCAATATTCCAATATTCCAATATTCCAATATTCCAATATTCCAATATTCCAATATTCCAATATTCCAATATTCCAATATTCCAATATTCCAATATTCCAATATTCCAATATTCCAATATTCCAATATTCCAATATTCCAATATTCCAATATTCCAATATTCCAATATTCCAATATTCCAATATTCCAATATTCCAATATTCCAATATTCCAATATTCCAATATTCCAATATTCCAATATTCCAATATTCCAATATTCCAATATTCCAATATTCCAATATTCCAATATTCCAATATTCCAATATTCCAATATTCCAATATTCCAATATTCCAATATTCCAATATTCCAATATTCCAATATTCCAATATTCCAATATTCCAATATTCCAATATTCCAATATTCCAATATTCCAATATTCCAATATTCCAATATTCCAATATTCCAATATTCCAATATTCCAATATTCCAATATTCCAATATTCCAATATTCCAATATTCCAATATTCCAATATTCCAATATTCCAATATTCCAATATTCCAATATTCCAATATTCCAATATTCCAATATTCCAATATTCCAATATTCCAATATTCCAATATTCCAATATTCCAATATTCCAATATTCCAATATTCCAATATTCCAATATTCCAATATTCCAATATTCCAATATTCCAATATTCCAATATTCCAATATTCCAATATTCCAATATTCCAATATTCCAATATTCCAATATTCCAATATTCCAATATTCCAATATTCCAATATTCCAATATTCCAATATTCCAATATTCCAATATTCCAATATTCCAATATTCCAATATTCCAATATTCCAATATTCCAATATTCCAATATTCCAATATTCCAATATTCCAATATTCCAATATTCCAATATTCCAATATTCCAATATTCCAATATTCCAATATTCCAATATTCCAATATTCCAATATTCCAATATTCCAATATTCCAATATTCCGAGCGAGACAAAAATATTAAAATGTCTATTAAAAAGCAGGGGTTGGTGATAGAAAAGTGAAAATTTAGGGTTGTATGTAGTTTTGGTGCCACACAATAATAAAATAAAATAGGAAAAAAAATCCCAAAAAATAAAAAAAAAAAATTTGGTGTGGGCAACCCTGATCACTTAGAGGTTTGAAAAATAGATAGTAACCGATTCTCAGACCTCCTGAATATGCACAAAAAATTTCATAAGAATCGGTAAAGCCGTTTCGGAGGAGTATGGGAACGAACATTGTGACAAGAGAATTTTATATATTAGATTAGCATATACGGGTATGTATGTCAATATACGTGGCAAAGAACAAGTAAGTGTGACTATTAGCAAAGAGATCGAGTAAACAAACGAAAACAAATCCATAAAATTATAATTAACGAATCAAACACATAAAGTAAGTATTACGTTAGCGCCGTTATAGCGGGGGCGTGTAAATTTGGTCGACCCATATCCAAACTGACCCGTCGCTACACAAAACCCAAATACAAGCCATAACCGAATCGTTTGCTAGAATTATTTAAGAAGATAAATTAGATACAGAAGATTTACTGTTACTAACCAAACCTTAAGTTGGAACAAGTTTACGAAGGAAGGTAATATTATAGTGTGAAGCTACATCCTTTTTTATTATAAAAACAATTTTGATATAGACAGCTCAAGTTTAAAAAGATTGTAACATTTGGAATGGTTTTAAAATGAAACTGCACCAAATCATTAATTTGTCCTCTTTGAAAGAGCTAATTATATATTTCCTATCAATAGTTTACTTACAAATTTGTATTGTACTAAAAATTATATTAAGTTTTGTTTCGTATTACTTTATATCAACAAGAATTATCAAAGTAAACCTGAGGTTTTTTTCTGAAAGATTTTCAAAGTCTAATGCAAGAAAAGTTTGTTATATTTAACATTTACAAAATCTTCACAAACAGGTTTCAAATTAAACCTGTAAGGAAGCAGATTGAATCATAACGGTTGCAATTAATACTTATGACAGCAAAAAATTTTCATGTAGTCTTGAACTGTTTACTTATATAATGTACCAGGACACTTTCGTGGAGGTAAAAGAGTTTCCAAATATGTGTACTTAATCCGGAAGAATTACTGTATTCACATTTTTTTAAGTTTACACATTTAGCATCACGCTGGTTAGAATGGGACGCGAATTGCAGTTTTCCGTCTTGCTATCGATTTCCTTCATCCCTTCCCTTATATCACTTCTATCTTACAAAAAGTCATACCTTACAAATAGTCATAGTCATACTTAATCAATAATAACTATAGCTTTCTTGTTAACGATACTATTTTAATAAGAGAAGTTTTTAATCATATAAAAAAAAATGAAATGAAAACTTTTGGTAGCTAGACGGTACCGCATCATTTTTTATTGTCAATATCAATAAAAACCGTCTGACAAGCTAACATTTATACGAATGTGGTTGTAATATTTTTATTTTATATCAGCTATTACACGCTCAGCTAGGGAGCGAGGATGAAAAAGACGAAAATGTTTACTGGGGAAATCACAGCCGTCGTATAACATATCGATTACATTTTGGAGCAAATATTTCGCTCCGTCTTATACATAACTTTGATATGACGATTTATGTAAATAAAACTGTCTTGATTATCTTTATAAATGTATCAGGAAACTGAAAATTCTTTAATTGTAAAGACTGTGATAAAAGAGCATACTTTATTTTGTAATTTAACTTATATCGATATATATAATAAAAATATTTTCAAAATTTCGATAATGTATTTTATTCAAACGGAAAATATTTGGAAAATGTATTATATTATACGTATTGTAAGCAGATTTAGTAATAGTTAACACAAGAACTTTCAAAACATTATAGATCCCTGTGAGTTTATTACATTACTATAATAATTTTGGGGAAGTATTATCGAAAAAAATGATGAATCTATTGTAAACTTATTAGTTTATAAACAAGTTCTTTAAAAAATATTGCCACAAAGAATGTTGCCTACATGAAAGTAATTGCTGTCGTTATATAAATATAAAAAAATAATTAAAGTAAAAGATTTAATAATATAAAAATAGATCATATCAATAAAATTATAAGATTGCAGTACAACAGTATTTTTATTGTTGTACAAATAAAAAAACTTTACATCGATGACAGTAATCGGTCTCGTCCGTTGCCTCCTGAGGCGGAAACCGCAATGTCGTCCGTGAAACGCAGTTGGCAACGCGGCGCCGACGTCTGAGAATTCATCTATAACAACCATGACCGTTGGCTACTTACAGACAAACATATCTAATTAAATACCTTCTTTATAGGTATTCAAGAAAAATCTAATAAGTTACGAATCAGACTTTTAACAGTACAGCGTTTATCTTATTTATTGTTACCAATTTATCTTTTCTTCAAATTTTAAAACTTTTACCTGTAAAGTAAATATGTCTATCTACTTTCAGCATGTTAAAATGTCTTACCAATACCCGTGAACTATACTAAAAAAAATGTGTAAAATATAAAACATGATTCTATATGTTATAGTCGTAAGTTTAAGCTGATTCCCTAATAAGTTCTGAAGTCCAAGAACGTAATAGAAGGAGCCGGCGCCGGCGCGTGAGAACGCGTCGACGGCGGAGCGTGACGACGGGTTAGCGACACGCCCGACCAACTAATCAATTCGCGTCCAAACGGTACGGCAAGGTAATCGACGATCACGTTACCGAGCCAAAAAGGTCGATCTGTATTAAATTTAAATAATATCAAAATCAATATTTTAAAATGAACCTCTTATATAATTCTTTTGCCATAAGACTGAGCCCATAACAATGTAGCTTTAGTATGCTTCCGGTGCACAAAAGTCGTCTTGAGACGTAAGTTAAGCCTCGTTAATTATGTAATTTTATTAACTACAACACCCTTCAAACAAAACAGCAGTGTTTGTACGCTACTGTTTGGCGATCCCACAATATAGATAAACACTAGATGATACAATATTAAAATGTAAGTAATATCTTAGAACATTATTGATCAAGTAATCTATCAAGTAAAAAACATAGATTAAGACACTGATAGATATCCGTTGAATGCTAACCTCTTCTTACGGGTAAACAGTAAGCTAGTTAGTTTTTTTTAATTTCAAAACTACAGTCAACATAACTACAGCTGCTTCCTGTTAAGCTAATTACAATTAAAACTTTTCGAGTAACTTGATTTCATCCCCGTACAAGTTAAACGTTTGTATGAAAGAAAAAAAACATTAACTTCTCTGGAATCAGTGTACGCACTGTATGTCTGCTGATTTACGCGTTTGTAGTAATAATACTTTGGACTTTACTAGTCTATAAGTAAACTTCAGTTAATACATTAATTAAGAGTTATGAATAAGTATAACATGTATTAATATTCCAAGAGAAAATATTTCCTATCTAAAACAATGTTAAATAAGATAGTTAGAATGGCTATCAAAATTTTCAAGCTTTTCTACTTTGTATTTTTATAGTTAAGTGTATACACTTACTTTAAATTACTTAATGTTATAATCGACCTGTTCCATTATGCAGATCAATTAAGATTTTCGTGGGAAATTTCTAACAAACCAGACAATTGAGAAAGAACGTTACTTAGCGCCGTTTCTCGTGCTCCTAACGAATTTAACACGTAAAATGAATTACGTGAACGTAAAAGCGGAGCCGGGATGTGAACTTGTATAAGTAGTCTGTTAGCCAAGTTGGCGTGGCGCCCGAACGAGGCGGCATCGACCACTCAGCCTCCGCGGTAGTGTTTTAACAGCAGTTAACTGAGGGTTAAGGTGATTAAAAGCACCGGAGCGCGTACCCTCGGGCACTCAACGCCCGTGCGTATATCACATTCCAATTTAAATTAGTTTTTGAAGGCCGGTTTGTGTGCCGAAATGAGAGCCGTGAACTTACCTTAACTAAACCTCTATTATCTAATACACACGCCACAAGTAATTTTCATTTTCGACGACAAATTTATATGTTGATAACTTTTTTGATATACAAATCAACCAATATAAGTACTTTGCACATAATTTCGCAAGAATACAATAGCATGAAAAGCTCTGCTTAAATGTTATACGGTTATACGAGTTTCAGCTCCATCAATCGAGGGGAGGAGAGCAGGGTCTGAAGTGAGAAAACGATCGTTAGTATAGACACCTGGCGCCGCTGCACCGGAATTTACGATTGCTAATTGAAGAGTGCGTTTGTGCGGTGGCTTGTCGACTCGCGCCGAGCGCACGCGATGCCGTCCGTTCAAACGGATCGGTGCGTTGCCGAAACGATGCCGCGTAATTTCTGCGTCTCGCCGCGGGCCCCGGCCAAATTACAACACTCGCCGGCGGCGTAATTGCGGCCGTTCGGCATACAGCCCGCGTGTGGGAACACTGCCCGATTTATTAAGATTTAATCGCATCCAATTAAAATACGCATTAACAAAAAGTTTATGCAAATTCCGGCGATGCACCGGCGCGAACGGCCCACCGCGCGCTGATACATCGGAAAAGCTATTTGGAAATCTTGTTTCACAACAAGAGTACGATCACTAATGTTATTAATGCGCCATAATAAAGGTATCAGTGTGTCGTTTTAAATAAGAGAGGGTTCACAGAGGCCAATGCGGCACCTATGGCCGAATCTCGAAGAGGCAACGCAACGATATCGCCTTCCCACGACAACGAAGGACCTCCCCGACGCGCATACATTACCGCAGCACGCATTGTCGTCGTATCCCTCCCCCTCTCCCTCCCCCTCCCGGCAACCCGCCATCTCCCGCCAGCGCACGAGGCCACACGCGTTCCCTTGTACGCACCACAACCAATTGGAAATGAGTTTAATTATTCCCGCTACGAAACTAACACTCGTATTTACAATCAATTAATAATTTATGAGATTTTTATTGCGCGGCGATCCTTGTAAAAGTGAAGCGTTATCTTTTTATATGTTTGTTTTTAATCGGACCCTTCAATTGTGAAATTGTTCACACGAGAAACAAATATTTTGTTAAGATCCGTTTATACCGTTGTATGTGTATAAAGATTTTTCCGTGGTTCAGCAGTTTCAATGAAGGTGTTACGTATACCAGCAATCGAGCAGTTGTCCGCGGGCCAGTCCCGATTGCTCCAGAAACGGGATTAGCATATTAATGAAGGGGCGTTCCCCACAACGACGGGTTGCACACAAATCTTGTCCAGCGTCTCCCACGCGTCTCTACACGCTCCGTGATATATGCTTTTTATAATAACCAATTAGAATGTCCATTTAATAATCTTTTAACTTGGTCTAAGGTGTATTGAATTCTACGTAGTACATAAAAATTTAATTATGCTTATGTCCCATGTGCTACAACAGCATTATTCTAAATGAAGTCAAAGGTAATAAATGTCTATTTTTTAAAGCCTGTATGAATTTTTTGAATCAAAATAACGCCAGTTTCACATACGATGATGATTACTACGTAAAACAGTTACTACTCTGTTTACACTTCCCAGAGATTTTTTTGTATAATTCTTGAGCAATTGTTCCTTTCACACATAATTATTATTCTTCGCTAACAATTTGAATACCTTATAAGACCAAAGTAATCCATGTAAATAGACAAACCAAATGTAAAATAGTAAAAGATTGTATTTTTTTTTTGTAAGTTTTGATTATTTAATAACGTTTTCCTTTTACTACTTATAAGATACATTCTTTTTCTGTTTTCATCTGAGATAACTTTGATGAGAAAAGATGGGTTTGGTATAATAAACATATACGGCTCGCGTTAGATCATTATAACATCAGGTGAATTGTATACTTCTGTAATTCATAAAGTCGCAATGTTTGAATTATACTCAAATTAAACATGATCTAGTATATGTGGGAAGTGCCCGAAACGTACTCAAAGCAAACGTCACTGGTTAGCGTTAGTGAGAAGCAGGTACTGTGTATAGGTAGCTCGATTAGCGCGGTAACGAAGGGGCGGGCAACTGGTAACTCACGCCCGCACAAAATAAATAATGACCGCGGAATGTACAAGGGATAATGGACCACGAATACCAATCGACGAACGGTCTCAAACACTAAAACAGAAAGGATTGTACAACAAAACTATTGAAAACAAATACATGTTTTAGTCGTTATTAAATGATACAACAAATAAATATTTATTTGGACATCTCTGTAATAAATGTGATTAGTAGCTGTAGTTAACAAATTTAACTATACTAAATAGTATCTTCAGTTGAATGACGCATGTCATGACTACTGTCCCTAAAACTTTCGTGTAGCCTTGGACACAGAAAGTTTAAAAATAACTGCTAACCTTCAGATGTACCTAAGGCAAAAAGACTACAAGTAAATATCTCCGCCCTTACTTTTCAAAGTATAAAGTGTCTCTGTCCATATTATCAAATATGAGTACAATTATAGTGCACATTATCAATGATGATATTCAAATAAAACCTTATTTTATCCTCGACTTTTTGTAAGGCAAACCTTCTATAAGGACTTTGGAGTTGCATCGTTATCCTCTAATTTACAGATGCCGACCAATTAAACATCTAAATATAAAAGCGACGATATTTGCATAAGTTTTTAAGTTTATAAGAATTTTAATTGATGTATATCCTTTTTGTTCCTTTGATTCTTGTTAAAATATATACAGTAGACTATAAAGAATTTAGACAACATCTTCAAAACAGTCACGTCGAGGATTCAATTAAATATACAAAAACATGAAGATGTAAAAATATTTGTTGTTTGTATCTTGCGGCCGATGGGGTCGTGCGTGCAGTGGGTGGTATCTGCATTTGTCATTGGGATTACAGAACTATTACCACTGGAGTTCACTCAGAACTTTCAGTGTTCAACATATTTAACGAGGGTTGTTAATCATAAAATCAATTCCGAATTCCGATTAAATTCCTTAACGCGCTTTCAAACAAAAAATAAATTTAACGCTTTGTTACCTTTTTATTAAACCACTTACTACATAGCATTACATAAATTTTCGGAATTTTGATTGGCATTCAATATTCAAATAGTAGGACGTTACTAAACCATGAAATTGTACGAAAATTGACAATTAAAATTTCCTAACACCTTTTACTATTACCACCTATTATTTTTCTTAAGTTTTATTACAGTAACCATCGTTAAGTCTAACATAAGATTATAATTAATAGAGAATACAGTCAATAGGTATTGTTAAACTTATAATTTCCTTTGTATAATATTCTTAAAAATTGTTGCTGTATTTTATAATTAAAGAATTATGATAAATGTTTTATCATAAGAAAATGACACTTATAAATGTGATAATTCATGATCATCAAATCAATCAATCAACTACTGCTGGATAAATTTGTGGTAATTGTCGGTACAATTGTCCAAAAGTTAATGCCACATCCATTCAAGCTGTTTTAGGTCTGTGTGAAAAGTAGAGCGCACGGTGGCCACTATCTTACGGGAGGATCGCGCTCTATGCAAATGTAGTTTTTGCCAGCTACCAATTGAGCAGAACCGAATGAGCAGCCAGTGGGTGGCCAAACATATGCCTATGCACTTGCTCTCAGAAAATTGAGGAAAATAATCGTATCAAATACCTTGTAATAAGTATCTAGGTTTCCTTTAAACCATATGTTTTAAAATTAAATATATAACTTACTATAGAAAATATATGTCATCTCTTAATTTACATTGTGAGTAATAATATCAATCTTTAACGTTAAAAAAAATCTTAGCAAAATACTAAAAAGCTAATTTTTTTCTAATTTTAAAAGACTTGGTATATAAATTAAGTTAAAAAAATACTTTTTGCAACTTTCTAGTCTTAACTAACTAAAGCAAATAATACCTTCATCAGTAACATAAAGAAACTGTTTACGCTTGACGATTTTGTATGACGTCTAACGAGATGCTATAGTTTGAATAAATAAATAAACAATTTTCTACGTTATTCATAAGGATGTTCCATTCGTCCCGTACACAATCGTTGTTCTAATAAATACTACTAATTGTTCGGAGTCACAACACAAGATGTGGATCGTAAGAGCTGGTTAACATATTATTATAATATTCAAAATTGCCCTCACAGTGACTGAGTCATGCTCTGTCAGACTTTCATGTACAATTTCATTTAAGGTCTGCTTCTACTACTTCTGTATAAATGTATTTTAGTTTGACTATCTGACAATCATTAAACTAAACACTAGTTCCACTTAATATAACACTGAAATCGGGCGCATTAATTATAACAAAATTGCCTTATAAAACAATATTTATGATGACGTATTATAATTAATCAAAGTATAAAATTCTATCCTAGCGAGAAGACGCTTAAAGTAACCCAAATGTACTACACATCAATTTTTCACATGTAGCTTACGCTGTGAGGCTGCTACTGTTGCCTGTTTGTTCTTTTTTTATTGCTCGTTTAAATTAAATTTAAAAAACATACAAAAATTAAGAACATTTAAATCAAGTTAAATATTATGTTTATTGGGTACAATTAACATTACAATATTTAACCAGAGGGGATATAAATTAGTATTACGACGCCGTACTATACAGCAATGTAAACTTTATCCGAAAGTATTGATTGTCAATTTTTCATTTCAAATACAACTATTCTTAACGCACAACCAATTTTCAAAATAAGATGATGCCAGTGGTCCTCGAAACGTAACTGGCACTCCTCGTCTATTGCGGTTCTTTATGAGCTACGATAATCACATGCATTCACGTGTGCCGCTTACTCGTTTACCTATCTTCTTGAAAAATATTTGTTGTGTGTGTGTTTTTAACAGAAATATGCGTAAGAGAAGATAAAATAAAATTAAAGTAAGATTTAAGAGCGTCGAGGGTCTGCACCTTAAGACAACATTTTTTGCGCGAAGCGGCCCACTGCGACAAGACTATAAATTAGATGCGTTGAAATGTTTGTGTTGTGGAGTCCGTGGCGGCTGTCGCCGACGCCGTACGCGCATACATTAGCGCACAATACCACGGGGGGGCGCCCATTGTGCCCTCACACTTAGCAAACCTCCCCCTCACCCCCGACACGTTATGATGATGGACCAAAGCTGTAATTGTTAAGCCGTTCGGTCCTCAACCGAAAGATTCCTGGGTATTTTCTTCGGAGTCATCACCAGCCTTCATAGATTTTAAACGTGACGCTTAATAGTGACGTCATTGTATTATTCATTCATTATTCGTGTCACAACGACCAATTCATAAGTCTGCTTATATTATATTATTTTATAATTAATATACAATATTTAATATTAACACATAGTTTAAAGTAACTGGTTAAGTTGAAGTTGGTTGAGTAAGGATTGAAGTTGCGCACATATATAATTTCGTAGTTCCTGTGGGTTCAATGCCGACTAATGACCAGATAATCGGGTGGCAGGTGCGCGGGGGCTGCACGCTATGCGCACACGCCAAGCGCCAAGCGCCAAGCGCCGGTCCCGCTCAACTACAAAACCTATCAACTTTTTGTGCTCGTAAAAACTGTAATATCAACAGTTAGAACGCTTTACGTATAATCCGAATCAGATCTTAATAGATATACGCAACACACGCTTCCGTTGCCCTCCTTTTTTTTTAAAGAAAAAAACATTAATACACAACAGTTGTCATTACAAACAGATTCGTGTGCTTTATGGTGTTATTTAAATTTTACACAAAATGAATCTACATTAATATTGAATTGAAATATGTGAATAGATAAGTGTGATATGATGAATAATAATTTTTCGGCGCGTCAGGGAACCCTTAGCAGTGTAAGTTGCACCTAAATCGTCAACTTTCTAAACTGTTCTCGTGTGACAGCTGTCATATGAGTTTTGAACGTGATGTACATTTTTATATTATATTAAGCAGATTATGAAGCCATTGCGAATAAACATTTAATCGAAGTGTATCTTTTCATACAGTACAATCATGCATTTAGAAAGAAATCGAAATGATTAAAACATTTACTTTCATAACGATTAAAAAGTTCTTTTACTACAAATTAAAACACTAAATATTTGTTATGAATGTGTGTTCTTTTAAGTTTTGTTATTATTCGTTATATTAGCCTAAATTTCTTATTAATATTGATTTTTATATTGACATAGATTTAAAGGTATTAATAATTCGTCTTATTTCGATGCCGTATCACGAAAATAAAAAGTTGTTTATAAAAAATATTGGTAACACTTTGCTGAAAAAAGATATAATGTATACAGAATAAGAAAGTCAAACATTGAACTTTATATATAAAACATTTACAGTCTAGCAAGCTGTTACGGATTTTTTCAAGACCACCTGGCATGCACCCGCGCCAGTGTTAAATATAAAAACCCATACAAAAACCTTCCTAATATTTGAATATCGTTATAAAAAAACAATTATGCCAGCCGCACGTCACCTGTCGCCGGCACGAGATACGCATTTGCATAGAAATAAATTTTCAAGTCTGCCCTTTAACAATACTTTTGATATTACGATAGGAGCGATAACATTCAAACATTTTGAATAATAAACAAATTTCAAAAAATACTGGCTTAACATTTAAAAACATTTCTGTACTAGTGGTAGGTTTCCGTCGGCGGGGACCGTCTAGGTTCCACAGAGACAATTTGTACCGCCAAACAGTAGTATGCAAACATTACTATGTTCCGGTATGATTGTAGCTAAATTACTGCGCTAAAGAGATTTAATGTCGAGTCTCGAAGCGAACTCCTAACTACATTAATATGGATGGACGTATCACTTACAATCAGATGAACATCCTGCTCGTTTCAACATATTTTCAATTAATAAATATAAACTGAATAATACAAAACAATTGTGTTTCATTTATGTTTAGATCGATTATTGCTTTACAGACAACATATTGGAAATGAATGGACAAACGCCTTTTTTTCTTGTTTTTCTTTAACTGGTTTTTGTAAACAAGATGAACTTTAACAACAATAACAATTAATATCAGCTGATGATCCGTGTCATTGTCTATTGAAGGCGGGCAGCCGGGCGCGTGTCAGCGGCTATGTAAATATGCGCGCGCGCCGTCCCATTGTCATCGGAAACAATCTCGCTGTTGTGGATTCCCCTACGCTGACTAATTACGAAACACAGCAAGAACATCCACATAGACAAGAAATCCGTTTAACTTCTTTTTATGATAACACACATATATTGGTAAACAGAGAAAGTATTGATGCAGTCTAACGTAATATCAATATCAACTAAACCATTTTGTTTACAACAATACTTACTTTTGATTATTGCATAAAATTGTAATTATTAATTGCCTTCGAAGCCCAGCGGTTAACCATATGCCTTACACGAAGGTCCCTGGTTCGATACGGAGCCGCATACTGACATTTTTGGTTGGAAGAGTTTTGTTGGTCCCGCCTGACTTTTAATTTTCCATCATCATCATCATTCAGTGCCGTCTTCAAATTGAAGTTGGACAGTATGCTAAAATAAAATACATTATAATATACCTAGCAAAGTTATAGACATATCACAATATATATCGAGTAAATTGTTATATAAACGAGAACAAGTTACTTAAAATAGTATCCTTAATGTCCCGCTGCAACCGCTGCGCACGCCGCGCATTCCGCGGTTTTGTGGCTGAAAAAAGCTGCCACTTTTACATCAGAAAATCACGCGCAAAACAAAACCCGCTGAAATGAAATAGCCTTTATTTTATAATAATAAGGCATAAAGCTGTACTCTTGAATATAATAATAGTAGCTATTACGACGATATCGACGTAAGCTAAGCAGGTGCGGCGGTCGCTTTGTGCGTTCGATGGGCGCTGATCTACGCATTGATACAAATTGCCTCGTTACGGGTACTGTCGGCAGAACTGTCGCTTTACGATCAGCTCCACCTGAAAACATCAGACTACTATTATAGTATAGTTGTCGCGGTATACAACTGATACCAAGCGTTTCAAAAGGAAATAAATATATTATTAACTTTCACTGGTGGGTAAACGGTCTTTACTCTTGTTTTGGGAGAAAGCCCCGAGTCCAAGTAATGGAAAAGTTAAGCGCTACTACACAGCTAGTTACATATTTTGAAAAATTTGTTCTTTATTGTATTATAATATATTATGTCATACAAATCTCGATTGTGCAACTAGATTGATAATAAAAATTAAACTTTATAAGATATGCTTACAGTTATTGTAACTTCAAAAATCATCGTTATCTTAATCATGGTACAGTGTGAAATACCGCCGTGTGTATAACCGCCAAATAGTAGTGTGCAAACGTTACTATGTTCCGGTTTGAAGGGCGCTGTAGCTAGTGTAATTACTGGCGTAACGAGACTTAACACCTTATGTCTCAAGGCGACGAGCGCAATGTGGTGCAGTGTATACCATCTTAACTATCACCACGTTGTCATGGACAAGCGTATCACATACCATCAGGTGAACGTCTTGCTCGTCTCGTCGCATAGCAGTATAAAAAAAGTGAAATAACATCGACAAATAAACAATAATACAGGATCATAAATGCTTGTAAAATAGACGTTCGTCTGTGTCGACGTTGTACGGCTCGGGGCGACACGCCGAACAAGCGCCGCGGACGCGCAGCGATTTGACACGCGACCTACCCCACGGCCACCAGCCGCTGGCCACCACCCAGCATCGAGAGCCGCGCTCTGATTGTTCTATTTATTACCATTTAGATTTTATTAGATAATAGTTTATTGTAACATTGTTGTTTATTGTGTGGCGTAACTAAGCGCGATAGGATCCGCAACGAGTACGTGCGTGGTAGGCTTGGTGTGCGCGACATCGCCGACAACATGCAAGAGTAGGCTACGATGGTATGGCCACGTAGAAAGAAGGCCGCCTGACTACGTTGACAATTTGACACTGCAGCTTTCCCTTTCCGGTCAAAGACCCACAGGCAGACCCAAGACAAGGTGGAAAAATGTAGTGTCCAGAGACATGCGGGAGTGCCAAGTGAGTGACGACGATGTCGAGGACAGGGCGAAGTGGAGAAGAAAAGTAAAGAAAGCTGACCCCACCACCATATGGGATAATAGCTAGGAAGAGAGAGAGAGAATAATTTATTATAACAGTGTTAAATTATGAAACAAAAGAATGCACAATTGTCGTCGCATTATAACAAAGTACGCTTTACTATAATTTTTTTATAATTCAACGAAGCGGTGCGACGTTTGTTCATAAATTTGTAGCGCTACTTACTATAATACGTGCAGCATTATATAGTTCAGATGTTTTTAAACTTTGTTACCTCAGTAATTCTACTACCTTACGCGCTTCAAACTAAAACACAGTTATGTTTGCACACTACTTTTTGGCGGCGGAAATAAATACTACAATGGTACCTTAAATAGATAAAAAAGAAACTTTTGCAAATAATTTCAATTTTTCGTTTTTAAATTTTAAACTTAGCATCGAGCGGTCAGTAGCGCCGCCGCGGGTGCTCGTGCCATTCGTGTTCTAATTTCGAATGCAAATTTCAGTAAAAGGAAACAAAACGATCGCCGGCGTTACGCGCCAATATCCTCGACGAAATTTTGAAGCGCTTGCGTGTGGGGAACGTTGCACTTTACATCCATGCCCCCCGGCTGTTATTTGCTGAACTTCCTTTTTAGAAAACGATTTAACAAAACATTATCTAAACGGACAGATTAATGCCAAACATCTTTAAACATTCGTAACTTACCTTTGAATTTATATAAAACTTTAAAAATCAACTAACATTACCATTAACTTTAAAACATTTCTCCCGTCCAAAAGAAATGACATTCAGCCGTGAAATTATTTTTATGACCTAAATAAAGATTAGAAGTTAAAAATTAAAGAACTGCGATATACCGCACGCAATACTTAACAAAAGAGTATAAAATTAAACACGCAAGTCGTTTTTTGGTCTTTAGCAAAATGGTAACAAACTTATGAATATGTGTCACATATAACCTCGCGGTTATTTTATATATATTTAAATAAATTCGTGTAGAAACAAGTAAGCAGTACAATGAATAAAAAGACTCGTAATTAACGCACAAAATAATTTCAACCACTTTTCCAACAGATACGAATTGTGGAAGCACAAGTTGATAATTTATAAATTTGAAACAACCTGACGAAAAGAAACGTAGACTTTTAAGAAAGTAAATAAGAACGGACGAAATTAAATTAAATTATATAGATTTTACTTCATTTTTTTTTAACTGTTGTTATTAACCGAAATCATTAATGTGACTAATTTTCATCATGTTGATTTTTCCAATAACTGACGAATGTTTTAGGAAATAAGCATTAATTTATACATTTTCATTATTTATACATTGCTCGAAGAACTGGCGGTGGATGGGGCAATAAAATCCTCGTGTGGTGTCTGCGTACCGGAAGTCGTAGTACTGCAAGTTTGTTCACAATATGGACCCACGACACGGTAAAGGTTGCGGAAAACCTTTGGATGTGGGCAACACTGGACCTTTAAGTGACGTTTTAAAGATCATAGTATTAGAGATAAAATAAATTAGCAGATTATAAGAACCGTCTTGTCAAAAAAAGAGTTCATATAGATAATAAATAGATATACGAGGCGCGCCTGCACTCAATGATGCCGACAAGGCCGGTCACTCACATAAGCAATAATCTTAGACGCGTGCGTAAGGTGGTGTAACACTGACTCACCGCAGTCAATGAATCACTTTCACATCTTGCTACACAGGAGAGCACCATGTCTAGATTTTCATCCTAATTAGAATACAATAAATTAAATAATTACATATAACAACAGCTTTCCATTAGTCACAATTAGCATATATAATCAACATCTAAATTAGAATACTGATTTGATCTCTGCGTACAGTAGCGTACTACTAAAAAGTCAATCACCGTCTATTCGAAGTAACTGTAATTTGTTTTCATTTATTTCAATGCTTTATAATAAGTTATTACTCTCATGTACAAATTTTATTCATTACAATTTTTTTTGCAAATGTATTAAAGTATTATTTTAAATGTTCCATTTGAGACTACATTACTCGCTTGGAGTATATACAATGCGTGACGGACCGACGAATTAACTGAACGAAATTACCGAACGTTTAACATCAAGTCCTCGTAACCGCTAACCGCTTAACCGTCCAGTTTACGTATACGAACATTGTATCGACCTCTGAACAATGTGGAAGGCCCAATTTGTCGGCGCTACTAAATCATCGGACAAAAGCGCCGCCTGATCTAAATCGATTTGTCCAAATTATGACCGGAAGGTGGGTAATGTTACTGGCACAATGCCGGTGGTGCACGGTTAGTGGCGATTTGTTGTCGGCTAATACAAATGTTTAACTACCTTCATTATATTTCACGTTAAAGTATCCACATCATGCTATTAAATAATTCTTTGTGCGATCTACAATCTGATGGTGTAGTAGCCTTAATTAGAGTACTAAATCTATACAAAATTGACTTGCTAACTATTGTCCGTGTACAAACACCTTTTACAATTGTTTTCTTATATTACTTTAAAAATCATGCAGTTTTATTAGAGTATCTATCAACTGTTGTTGAAAAACTTTGGTTAGTTTTTATACTAACATGAAGCTGCGAACTAATTGAAATAAAATATATTCTATGACTTATAATTTATGCTAATATAACGGAAAAAAAATCAGGTGTGCTTCACATACGCAAAATCTAGACATGTATGTTTACATATAACAAGCAGTTTGCCTTCCAGTTTAACTGACAAACGAGCACGCTCTTGTGTATATAAGTAACATCAACTTATACTTATAATAGAATAAAATTAGTACTCATATCAATAAAAGTATGTGAATTAAATGAAAGAGAGAAAGATCTGGGAAGTATTTTAAATCAAATAGTTATTTATAAGTTTCGAATATTCAAATATAACATAACTATACAAAAACAGTTTACATATAACTGTTTTTGATATAACTGTCAAAACACAGGACCAACGAATTTCACATAAAGAAAAAACAACCCCTCTCCAGTTTGACCCCAGTGGCAGACGGTTACGTGAACATAAGCTCATTAACAGAGCCACCTCGCCAAATGACGCCTGTAATGACCTACGATTTGTGCTGACGCCATCTTGCGTATAAATATTGAGCAAATTAACGGACCTCATGGCGCCCACCTGCTCGCCGCTAATAGTTACGTGGCCATGTGCTCTTGAATAGAATCATTCGGACATTTTCGCACAATCGCTGATTCGTTTAATTGTTTTGATGATTTACATGTTTATAAAAACTGTGTCATTAAAATGTAACATTAATCGCTATGTGAATTGTCTTTTATCCTAGACATTAAAATAAAAGGTATTTTTCCTAAAAGTAAAGTCAATAGCTTCTCTCCTTTACGACTTTTGAAAGCGTTTAAAAAGCTTATTTTTAACTATATTTCGCTCATCGTCCGACATACGCCCACTGCTGGAGATAGGTTTCTCCCAATGTTTGTTTACCTTCACTTGACTTCAAACAAAAAAAAGTATAGTTGAAAGCATATTAGTTCATATCCGTTTCATATAGATTTCAGTGTTTACTTACAATTTTGGAAAACTGGTCTACATGTATGTGTTTATGATAGCTGAATTTAAAAGAATATATACTCAGAGATTTAATCACATAAAAAAAATAAATTGTTAATAAACAACTCTTTTTTTGTTTATACAACGTAACAATTAACCGACAACGTGCATCCAATAAAAAAACTAAAACTGCAAATGTTTTGCCTCAGGTAATTTCTTTAATACTGTTTTATTGCTGGTCTTGTCGAAAACCTGCAATTGACAATAGTACTATTCATAATTATCATACCATATGGTCACCAGATGTTTCGCAACAACCTTAAAAGAAAAGACTAATACAAATCATAGGATAAATAAATTTTTGTTATAACAGTTCTATCGAGGAAAATAGATATACAAAAGAATAAAGGATCTCTTCTGGGAATAAGTGCATACTATTTTTGTGGTTATTATTGCAAAAATAATATGACGTATTTGTGTTTATATTTAAAAAACAATCATGTCCTTTTTAACCGTGGAAGTAATAAGTACTACGTATAACTTGTACGTAGTACTTATGACTTATGACATGTTTTTAACTGAGCTCAATAAGGAGATACTTAAAATCCTTTGACGAACAATTGTATTAAAATGATGTAATTATTTAAAATTCGTAAAAGATAACTTACCTGTGACAATAACAATCAAAATCAATACGCGAATTTTATTAAATTAAAAAAAAAAAACGAATTAAATGGACTCAGTTTTTCAAAAAATTTCTGTAACATTTAATGTAATTACAAACTATATTGATTAGCTAGACCTGAACTTAATGACACTTTACCTTTTCTTTCCCGTTTTTCCGTAATATTTACGTGTAAGTAACTACAATTTATTGTATTTGTAACTGTACACTAATTAGGTAATAACTGTAGTAATAAATATTTCTGCTAGAAAATTGTATTAAAACTTAAAATCAATGGCAACACAATTTTAACATCGTTTTCTTTTTGCACAAATATTCCTGAACGCAGTATATTCTGGAATCGACTGAATAACTGATTCATAATTATTCATGAGGATTTCCTTTAAGTTTGTTAATACAGAAAATTCTTTTAATGAAAATCCGAAAAATTGTAATAATTAAAAAGAATCCTTTAACGCTGCGTAGGAAATATTCAACCCTCAAAAAAACAATATTAATCCACCATTTCCTAAATTATAAAAAATGGTCTAGCGTTCCAGCCGGAGCAAACCGAACGATACCCAAGCGGACGTCATTAAACGTCAGTCTGTTAGGAGCGTTCGCGGAGGCAGCGCGTGTTACAATCGGAGCAACGCCGTTGACTACGCTCGCGTAGCGTAGTGTTCAAATAACTTTTAATAACAAAATAAATATCTACCTCGAACTTACCTTAGTGTAATTAATTAGTTGAGTGACAATAAATTACTACAAAAACAATTGATGTGACATTTCTAAAACTGAAGCAATAATGGGTGAGTGTTATGGTGGTTATTAAATTTTATTGTCTATTTATTTTTACTCATACTAAAAATTTACTGTTGTGAAATATTTCGTTAAATGTCATTTTCGTTTATAAAATTTCTTACAAAAAATTAAGTTCATTAATTTCGTTTCTGGTGTAATAACAAACTTCTAACAGTTTTACAACTTTTTTATAAATATATCTCTAACCTAACTATTATAACGAACATTATATATGTTACTATTTTTATGCGTTTAAAAGATTATATTTGTTAAGAATTACAATTAATTTAGAAAAAATTAGTCTAGACAAATCTAATTTAGTTTACTTCTATATTTAAAAGTAACTTTGCTTAATTTAAAATTATTAAAAAATTTTTAGTAGCGTATTTTAAATATCTAACAATAAATTTTTTTGAACAAAATTCGATTTTAATTGCATTATTTAACAAGTAAAAATATTTATTTATATTTAGTATTGTTAGTTCATGAAGAGGTACGTACGTCACGTAAAATTGAACCGGAACCGATAATTTTTTTTAGTTTCCTTCATTAAATGATAAGTATTAAATGCCCAGCAATTATACATCAATATGTTAAAAGAAATGCTTCGTGAGGCCGGATCAGTGTTGTATTGGGTGCCGGCGTAAGTATCTATTGAAAAATGTACTGAAACCGTCGATTCATAAAATCGATTTTAAGCACAATGATTGTGTATCGTTGTCAAGTAGCTAATTCCTTTTGGTTTGGTATCACGAGCGTATATAATCGCCTGGGAAGCCGAAGCCTGATTTATGCTCTATTTTTTATGTAGATCGACCGCTAGTAACTTCACGGTATGACACCGCACTGATATGGATCTCACTTGCCGTCAAAATACAACTAAGTGAAACGAGACAATCCGACACGCGAAATCGTGTACTTCGGATAATCGCAGTAATTAAAAAAAAATACATTTACCTCCATAGTTATAACACATTTTATAATTCTATTCTAAATTTTGATGATATTGTATTTGCTTAATTATTATTGAATGCATGATTGAAAAGGTATTGTCCGTAAAAACCCAGATGACGAATAAACCTATAATGGTTATTCGCATTTTTCAAGTTAGTAATTCAAAGTAACGTTGTCTTTAGTATTTAGTAGTACCTATAATTCCATTACAACTTTTTATTTAAAATTTTTAACACTTATGTTTCTAAATATACGAAAGGGGTTGGCAAAAACACTACACATCAGACAAATAGAAGGCATAGAATATTTTTCTTTTCTCGTGAATTTTATAACAGTAAAATGTTTAAGCAAGATATTACTAATATATAGATAAGCCAAATATTAATAAGTAGATTACGTAACTTGTTAATATACATTGTTGTTATAGGTGATCAGAAACAGGTATCAACATGTCGCAACCGGTAATAGTAAATGCGAATCGATTACAATTTATATTTTTAAGAACAGCTCATCTCCCAAATGTGAGAAATAAGTCAAAAAAAAAATTATTGAACGATGTAGTTAAAACTGAACATGCGTGATAATTATATCTAATTATAATAGTAAATAGTTTAAAATATAAGCCTTGTATGGAATACTAAGATTATAATTTGTTTGCAGTTAAAAAGTTGAAAAGCTATGTTTACTGCTAAAACTTTTAGAAAGTAACAATAGTTAATTAAACGTTAATAAAGAAAAAGACAATCCGTTAAAGATGTGATGTGTAATACGGCCATAGACAATATTGTTACACGTATATGATTTGGATATTTGATATTATAGGCTCGTAAATTTTATTTATTTGTAATAAAAATATCTCAATGTTTGAGTGTCGGCCTAATTGTATGTTAAAGTATTTTTTATTTACGTATCGATAACAGATAATGACGCCGCGGATGGTGGCATATTTACATGGGTGGTACATTACCAAGCGGGTACTGAAGAAACCCTACCATCAACCAAACTTCGCAGTAACTTTGGAAACAAACCAGAGACATACGTGTTACAAGGCTGCCGGTTAGCCACTACGACACGGAGAGTTAAACGAAGCTAACGTCTTTTATGTATCACACTTATGTTTAAAAAAAATTGACCGACTTTCTTTAAACAATATAAATGCAATCGAAATAACCTTTCATAACAATTAAAAGCTTGTATATAGTACTATTCTGAATCCAGTTTCTTTGTTACTTAAAAAAAAAAAAAAAAACAATGGTTTCTTTCCCCGCACGGTTTTAAAAATGGGACAAGAGTTCGGCTATTTCTAACAGCCGTTTCATTAATATATTAATCTGTCCACTCTGAAAATCCGGTAGTCCCAAATGTAAACAAAATTTTACTGAACCAAAAATAACGCTTCCTCTTGCAGAAATAGAGGGACATTATTTTAAAATGTTAGCCGGCTATATCCTACGGCTGTTGTAAAGAGTCAGCTTAAATTTTTACATAATAACGCAGGAGATTACTCAAGTTATAAGAACAGATAAGAATTATTTCCTCATTCATATTCGCTGCATTCTTCATAGGTACAAAGACAAATTCCGTAATTCGTTTGCTTCCTGTTTGCAAAACGTATAAGTAACTTTCACGGCATCGTAATAATGCAAAGAGTTGAGGAGATTAGAACATAATGGTGCGGAGGTGGCCGCGTGGGAACGCTCCCAGCGCTCACGTGCCGTCCGATCGCGCCGTTACATTATATCTACCATTCATTTACTTGATTCAGATAAACTCATAGTCTAATGAAGACATTACTTCGCCGCGAAATGTGCCAATAGATCCCCGGCTTGATAGAGGAAAAAGTAAAATTGTACTGCGTTTCCGGTCACTTGATTGATTGCATGACAAACAAAACGATATGGGTTGGTTGGAAAAAATCTATATTACATCTAAATGATGGCCACGGCTTACCTGTAAATATTTATAAGGCGCTGTTGAATAATACAAGTGAATGAACTATACAAGACATTCAATTATACTCCCATTCATAAATCGGCAATGATCCTATGCGGGCGTAGGTGTTGTTCATAAGTCACCGGACAATAAATCAGCCGTGCATACATTAAACATTGAACACTACGTTTTAAGTATATGTGCTATTATTTAATTGATCCAACTTTAACTTAAAATTTCATATCTGTGAAAGCATAAAAATTAAGACCTGGACTGTTCACGTTATTTTCATTATTAAATTATTGACTAAAATATATTTTGAATAATGTTATAATTAATTAAAATGTGGCTTGCGTCGCGTAGGCTCGCGCCGAGTCGTTTGACGGGCGAAGGCGCAGTTAGTGGTTCCGGATACGTATCGGACGTGTCGGATGTCGGCATGAGTCACGGCACCCACGCCGGTCGGCGCCCACGGAGGCCCACCGGCGCCCACAGATCTACGCGAATCCTCAAACCCAACTGCTTTAATATCTCCTCTTCTCACTTTCCGGATTCCCATAGCTTTTAACACACAACTACAACACTACGTTTTTTATAACTACAGTTTGCAATGAAATGTGGAGGTTTAACACAAACCTAACTAGATTTAAAAAACTATAGAATTATAATACATTGTATACTTTAAAGTGAAATAAAACAATCTTATTCATTATCATCGGCATAATTTCAGACTTATCGCTCCACCACTGAAAATAGGCCTCTCTAATCGATATCCAGCTAACTCTTATTAATATCAAACTAGTGACTAAAACGTAAAAAAATTCAATTTTCATATTAAGATTTCAATCGAAATTATGTTTACATTACATATACATCAAAATCAGTGATTTGATTTAACCCTGTACAGGATTTGTGACAAACATCACCTTAATCGACTTTTAACTATACTTTTACCTTCTCTATCTTGATGTAAATTCTAATTTAAGCCGCATAGATATCTATCATACATATTACTTTATAATAATACAACTTATAATTACAACGTTTATAAAGACTAAGTCATTAAAAGTTCAACATAGTTTTGAATTTGTGTTAATGTGTGAAGTGTAAAAAATTAATACTACGCGAAAGAAAAAAAGTTTGCGTCAGTTATCTCTAAAAGTCACATTATTTAACTAAATAATTGTACAAAATTTTATGTAAATGTAATTTTTTAGTGACAAACTACTTACATTTTTATATAAAACATAAAACTTTACTTACTTCAAATAAAATGGTGGTTTAAAACCTCACCCACTTCATGCTGTGTTTTTAGTTTAACTTATACACATGCTTCACAACTCTCAATAGGTTTAACCGATTTATGATTTTGGTTTGAATGAAGATTTGGTCGAATATTCTGGATTATACTTAAAAAACCTGTTCTCTCTTGAGAACACTACATAGAGTTGTTAGAAATGTTTAACTGAAAATCATCACGCGTACTTTCAGCTAGGTATATCATATTTAAAAAACCTTATACCATTTTATTATTAGCTAACGATAGAGAGGGGCGGCGATTATAAAAAAAAATTGTGCCAAAATGACCTAGAGGTTCAGAGGGATTTGATTCCAAATTCATAACAGCTATGATGTTGATTGTGACAACAAAAGTACAGGAAATCCGATCTGGATGCAGCCCGGCGCCGGGAGCAGGCAGCGACTTGTCGCCTGCACGCATCGTTTTCTAAATTAGACTCAGACTTTGTTACTGTGACAGTTTTAGCTGGTGTCTGCGGCGCGTCTAGGTTATTTGTATTTTGGTTTTGGCATTGGGCATTTTGCAGTCTCGTGGGAAACGGAGTTGAACGACTTAGGGGACAATGCGGTTGTCTGGTGCCATCTCTCGGGAGCCCGCGCACAGCCCGCCCACCCGTGCCGCTTTGATTCACTATCTCGTATGAGAATAAACACCATTTGTATTTATTGCTAAAGTTATTCTATTTAAAGCATTTTATGCCACATTAAGCGTTTCCCTTTCCATCTAAATTAATTATTATTAAGTAATAAATTCGCTGGATTATGGTCGCGGCACTCCTTCCTTTCCTATACATTAATCTTATAAATACATGTAATGAAATGCTTATTTCTTCTGTTATTATGTTCCTGCCTTGCATTTAATACTGAATTATAATAATAAATTCATAAAATGTACACATATAACTGTATATTAATATTTCATGAGGCACCATTGCTGACTCGCAGACTTGTTTATGAAAAAAATGTTTCGTAGCGCTCATACTAAAACACTCGATAAAATAATACTAAATAATTCCTATAATACATCATACTCCGAATATTTAATGATGAATGAATCAGTTATATTCAGCAATGATGGATGAATGACGCGGGGCAATGTTAGGATAAGAAATAACGACTGGTGCCTAACCTCTAGTTTACAAATAGCATCCTAATTCTTTATCGATTTTCAAACGTCGTTTTAACTTGACGTATTTTTCTTTTTCTTCAGCCGTTGTTACCCTCTAATGTTGGAGGTTGCATGTCGTCTGAAGCAATTTAATACAGCAGTATGTGAACTGTAGGCAGATATCCAAGGGCCGAACGCCGCCGTCGGTGCCGGGGTCGATAGTTAGGCGCGGACTGGAAACGAGCCAGCGCCCGCCGCGACACATTAATCCACCCTCGCAAAACTATATCCGCTGTATTACTGGCATTACCTTAGTATTAGCTATTACAATAGATTTAAATGCGAGACGGATTTAAATAGAGCCGATCGTAATTACTGAAAACTTTTACGGCTTCCTCTACAACAGCTATTATTTTATCTATATTAAAAAGGAATGGCGTAAATTGTTTGAGAACGATATCTTACAACCCTCTGACTGACGGCTTAAAATGTACTTATTACTGCGATCGTTGTATTTAACAGATGCTGCAGTTGCATGTCAACTTCTATACTGTCCAGCCAATTGCAAATACAATAATTATACTATCCTATTTTCAGATATTTAATTATGAAGATGAAATTATATATATAGACAAGTTGCAGTGTTCAACTAAACTGGCATATAAAAATATAAACATTTTAATGTATGTTCTTTCTCTGGTATCGATCCCTTATATCTGAGAATCGTAGTCCGCTTTTTATGATTGTATCTGGAGCGATTGATCTGCCTGCCAATATAGAGCAGAACATAACCTAAAAAATTATATTTCAGTTAACAGTTGTGCGTACATCTCCACGATTATGTACAATACTGCGTGATAAAGTACCCTCATCAAATTGTAATCGAAATCTTTGGCACTTTCTAAAAATAACGTCACGAAACATTTTTCGTGCGAATTCAACGTTTCGTGAACATTTGAAATTTAAATTGACGAAAAGAAACCCACAATGAGAGTTCATTGCGGATTCCATTATAGGGGCATTTTGTCATACCTTAAATTTATTTTTCTCATACCTTAAATTTATTTTTCTCATACCTTAAATTTATTTCTTCTTTCTTCGTTACATGTTACTTACGTGTTAAAATGCAACAAAAAAAAGAGATTTTTAAAGGTATTCGTTACTAACAAATAGTAATAGTTATTAGAAAAGATTTCGTAGGTTCTGATCAACTTTTAAGGTTTCCCTCGAACCACAAAACGAATATTATGTTTCGACGTTCATATCTTCAATGTGTATTCTTAAATATTATTTTCTATAAGAATACTTCCTGTTTATTGTATATATGTTTTATATTTATAGATGAGCGGTAAACGGACCCGCAGCTATAGATGCGCAGTGCACCAGCGAGATCGAGAGGTCAGCTCCGAAAACGACTTCCATCTGCTTCTTGAAGATCCCACCTTTTTCGCCAGGTAACTTTATCGTTACGTCTAATATAAAGAATATATAATAATTTTATTATCTGTTACGGAAATCTTTATCGAGATGTGTGAATATTAAAAAGTTTTTATATATCAGTGACAAAAATCGGGTAAGCTATGACTTGTAACGTCATTTTCTAAATTACTTGTAACGTTTAGGTTTGATGCAAACAAATTTTTCAGTGTAATAGATTCAAAAATGTAACAATAACTAAACACTACAAAACTTACAAAATCTTGAAGTGTCTTATCGGCGTCCTTTTCAATGTTTCTTATTGATTTCATGTCGTTAAATATAAATATATTTTTATGTTTGGTTTAATGTCACAGTGACATGTGTTGTGGTTATAACGATGAAATAGTTTAGAAATTCGTTCGTTGCGAACAAAGTGTACCGTGAAAGTGAGTGTGATTGAATACGATTAGCAACGCAATCTCGCGAAAAACTTTTCCCAATTATGCACTGTTGTTTTACCAACTGTTGACTGCTATTCATTATGCATCCAAATCATCCATTTGCAAATTGTGATGGTTACACCAAATGAAAACATTAAAGTTTTTTAATAAGTATTTGTAGTACCTAACTATTTATAACGTGTTTCTATTGATGGTAACTAACTTCAATACTTTCTCCACAGGATGGTTCATTTAGTTGCAATGGAGGTGCTCCCGGAGGAGCGGGACCGCAAGTACTACCAGGAACGTTATACTTGTTGCCCTCCGCCGCTATTTATAATCTGTGTCACGCTTTTAGAGGTAAATATCATTAATTATATTTATTACAACACAATTATATAGTTTTTCATCCATCTTACGTCCTTGAAAGTCTTCGACTCTCATTAAAGTCGTTACGCAAAAGCATAAAACAATAGCATATTTCGTTATTTCTTGTAATAAAATTACTCCCGACAAAAACCGTTAACACAATTATCTTACAACAGTCCGTATTAACTGTATTCGGGTAACGAATCGTTCTCTCCGGCGTTACCCGAACGTCTACTGAAATTCACGAAGACGCTGCAATTATTCATGAGCTGTTATAAATGCGATCAAGTTGGCTGTTGAAGTGGTGCATCACTTTCTACGCGGCTGTTACCGCTGCCCGATCCCCGCTCCAGTTGCCTCGCTTAATTAAAAAAATGTAATTGCGGATTTCACATCGCCGCAAACGAGCGGTTTTACGTCCATCACAACAAACGTTGCGCTTGCGACGTTTTATAACGCGACGATTCATTGTCTTCATGGGGCCTTTCCACACATCCATAAATCACACGCACAGTTCAATGTACCTTTAATTTTTTTTAAATGTCGCACTTAAACTGTTTGATCTACTGTTATAACTCCTAATGTCATCCATTTCTGTCTAATACATCATCATATGTGGCTCTGCAGCCGCGAGTAGACCGATCTAGTAAATTCCTCCAAGTTCATCTTTAGGCTTTTTGTTTCTAGCTCTTATTCACTATTATATTTTATTCTATATTATTACTATTATCTTGATGTTCATATTTTTTAGATCTCGTTCCGACATCGTCATTTTAAGTCCGCAATCATTTAATTATACGGAAATAAACTGCCCACCACGGCCGTCCAATTTTTAAAGTCTAGTCGATATTTCGGTCATTATAAATGAAGTACAGTTCGTAATTGTATTGTGTCCACTCTATCTATAACAGCCCTATTGTGTCCGCCTTCGGACATAGGCCTCCTCTCCCTTTTTCCACGTCTGTCGATCTTTTGCCAACTGCATCCATCCTCCACTCGCTAGCTGACAGATGTCATCTTTCCACCTTTTATTTTTTTTATACTACTTTTTTTTTACCTTTTGGGTGATCTTCCTTTTCCGCGGGTCTCCACTCTAAAACGCGTCTCATCCAACGACTGTGATTCAATCGAGCAACGTGTCCAGCCCATATCCACTTCTTCTTTTCAATTTCTTCCACCACGTCTCATACTTTGGTAGCCCTACGGTCCCTTGTGTCCCCACTATTGATCACCAATTAAAACATATATGTAATAGAGCCGTTTCATAATATATATATTGAGTATA
Organism: Byasa hedistus; assembly: GCA_029286795.1. NCBI lineage: Eukaryota > Metazoa > Arthropoda > Insecta > Lepidoptera > Papilionidae > Byasa > Byasa hedistus. The sequence goes on from JAGSMW010000001.1 coordinate 6,228,608, forward strand.
CATTAGTTGCTACTAGTGATAGTGAGACATTGGTAAATGATATTATTGTCTGTGATCTTGAATAAGTTGTGATGTATGGTTTGAGTTTATAAGCTATGTATGTATACAACAGCTGGGCGTGTTCGCGTGGTACGCGTGGGGCTCCGGCGGCGTCGCGGCGGCGGCGGGGCCCGTGCCGGTGGACTCGCCGCTCGTGTACCGGCCGGACCGCCGCCGCGAGCTCTGGCGCTTCCTCACCTACAGTGTAGTGCACGCCGGTTGGCTCCACCTCGCCTTCAATCTACTCGTACAACTAGCGGTTAGTACCACCTCTGACTTCTATACGTCTAATCTTACATCAAACCGAAGTAACACATGGAGCACATTTAATAAAGCTTATAAACATTTCTTCAGACACTTTCTTCTATAACGTCTCAAAATAGTAATTTATTAATTTGGGTAGTGGGGTTGGTGGTATAGGGTACAATGGGAATCAATGGTAACAAAAAAAATATTTTATGGTTAACCAATTCTAACATACACGTTTCTAACGTACATCTATAACTTATACACAAAATTTAAAATATAGTATACACAGCAAACTAAGAAACCTTTAACATTAAAAATTAAAAGAAAGAAAAAACAACATAAACAATTCCATAAAAAACGAAAAAGTAATTAATACTGTTTGAAAATAAGCGCTGCTGTGGTTACCTAGTTAGACGGTTACCGACAAGGGTGACACGCCATAGTAAAAATAACACTTGTAATCATCAACTTCGTTCTTCCAATTTAGATAATTCAGATGAAACCGAGAAAACTAACAGTATGACAAATCTGTTATTTGAATTTTACTCTCAAAGGCCAAAATATTCTTATTCTACAAAAAAAAAATTGTAAACAAGGTAGACGTTTGTGTAGAGTCTGTTCAATGTATGATGAACGATTAACAAAGTAAAGTGTATAAGTGTGTGTTTGGTTCATTAATCACTAACGTCAGTCAGCTACCGGTGACGTTTGTCGACTTCAGTTAACTGTTCCCCTTGGTCAACATGTTTATTGCTCTACTGTTTGAATTACACATACATTGTACATGGTTATTTACACAGCAAATACATGAAACCGCATAAAGGACATCGTACCATTACTTTTACATGCTTTTAACGCGCGTTATTACGTAATTAACAAATCATGTTATAACAACAAACTAGGCGATGAGACGAGCAAGTTAATCTGATGGTAAACTAACGCCTACCCTTAACAATGTGGCGCTAATTAGGTTGGGATACATTGCACCATATTGTGCTAGTGGAATTGAGACAAAAGATATTAGGATACCACAGTAATTTCACTAGCTATAGCAATCTTCAAACCGTAAGACAGTAATGTTTGCAAACTACTATGTAGCAGTAGAAATAGGTGCAGAAGTCGTACCTAAATAGACAGTTTCCGGTGGCAGAGACCAAATTTTTCCGAAATAATAACATTTCTACTAAAAACACTTTCAGTTTAATAGTAAACTGTATATCATTGATATTGTTGCATGAAAACATTTTTAAAATAATAATCTTTCACACACTTGATGTGTTTCAAGAAAGCTCATGCATACATGACTTTATTCATTCGGTTCGTATCACGCAAGTTTGTTATGTTGAATTGTACAGTTGTTGATCGACAAGCTAGTATGTGGTGAATGGTTTTTTTTTTTATTTACGTGCATAAATCACGATCAGTATAGCAGTACAATACGCGCGTGTATATCGTTAGAGCGGAACGCGGGTACCGGACGAATGTAGCGAACGCGAGCGGTGCTTACGGATGTAGGGGACGTAACGCGCCGAAACGGAAAGTAAAAATTCCACAACAATTTCATAGTAAACATATTTCATTCCATATCTTGCAACAATAAGACAAACACCTTCATAAAATCAACAATAAGACCAACTGTCTCGAGCTAGACTTTTTGTATACATCGTATGAAAAAATGTTCGATGAGACGAGCGTCACGTTCATCTGATGGCAAATGATACGCTCGCCCATAACAACATGCCGCTACTTAAAATGGTATACACTGCTCCACGTTGCGCTCGTCACTTTGAGACAGTGTTAAGTCTCGTTACCACAATATTTTCACTAGCTACAGCGCCCTTCAAACCGGAACAGAGTAATATTTGCACACTACCATTTGACGGTTGAAATAGAAGCTGCGGTGGTGGTACCTACATAGACCATTTTTGTCAACAGGAACCTACCACCAGTAAATCGGTCAAATGAAAATGAAATCGGTAGGCTAGTGTTAACGACACTTGCTTAATATACAGTTCCACGTGTCGGACGGTGCGGTGGCTGACGCTGCGTGTGCAGCCGGCTGCGAAGTCTCGCCGCACCGTACACTGTACGGTCTACGCTCTCATTCATTCCGACCTGCACTCGCGGCACTCTCGACTTTTCGAATGTATTTAAAGCAGTTATAAAATCTAATTTACATACAATGTGAGAACACTAATTTTAAAACACCATCGTTATCAAGTATATGTAATAAAATAACAAGAAAACCGATGTGAATCTTAACATCGTTTAACCGATATTTTATAACTTTTAAAAAAAACTTGGATCAAAACACACAGACGGTTGAACTAACACTACTACTCTATTCGTGTCAGGTTAGTAAACTCCTGTTTGTATGTTTAAACTTATACAATTGCGCAGGTCGGGTTACCATTGGAAATGGTGCACGGAGCGGTGCGGTGCGGCGCCGTGTACCTGGCGGGTGTGCTGGGCGGGTCCCTGGCGGCCTCCGTCCTCGACCCGGACGTGTGCCTGGCGGGCGCGTCCGGCGGCGTGTATGCACTGCTCGCCGCTCACCTCGCCAACGCTCTGCTGAACTTCCACGCGATGCGGTACGGAGCCGTGCGCCTCGTGGCGGCCCTGGCCGTCGCCTCCTGCGACGTCGGCTTCGCGGTACACGCTCGATACACAAAGGTAAGCGATAATGCTCTCTCCTCATGATAAGTATTTGTAGAGCTAGGTGAATGTCTAAATTTACCAGGTGGTAAGTCTCTGTTGCCGGAGACCGTCTGGATGGGTACCACCGCAGCTCCTATTTCAACCGCCAAATAGTAGTGTGAAAACATTACTGTGTTCCGGTTTAAAGGGCCCTGTAGCTAGTGTTATTACTGGGGTAACGAGACTTAACACCTTATGTCTCAAGGCGACGAGCGCAATGTGGTGCAGTGTGTACCATCTTAACTAGCACCACGTTGTCATGGGCAAGCGTATCACTTACCATCAGGTGAACGTCTTGCTCGTCTCGTCGCATAGTAGTAAAAAAAAATTGTTAAACCTATTCCGAGGAGTTTGTGTATCTAGAAAACAATTATCTTAAACTCATAATAGTTTTTTTATTACAATATGCTAACTCTTGGCCTCAATATCACTTGTTAAGTAACAGTGTGGCCGTAGATGATGAAGCACGTTCTCCTGCAATAGTTTGGCTCTTATCTATGAGTATTTAAATAAATAATTTAGATTATGTCTCGGCGATAATCGAGCCTAAACAAGTAATTGTATTTTGCTAATATCGCTGCAGAATGTGATGCGGGAAACAATCATGGTATAGATTGTGAAAAATACTTTAATGTTCGTGAGTAAGTATTGAAAGTTGCAACATTTGTTTTATTGCGTTGATTGTGACAGGAAGCGCCGCCGGTGTCGTACGCGGCGCACGTGGCGGGCGCGCTGGCCGGCCTCACGATCGGTCTGCTGGTGCTCAAGCACGCGCAGCAGCGGCTGTGGGAGCGGCTGCTGTGGTGGGCGGCGCTCGGCGCGTACGCGGCGTGCACTTTGTTCGCGGTGCTGCACAACCTGCTCGCCGGGCCTGCGCCCGATTTGCACTACCTGCCGCCGGACCCGCCCGACGCTGGCTTCTGATTGGTAAGTGTATATAATTTCTTGTGAAGTTAAGTAATAACGCGTACATAAGTTAACAGTACTATCAAAACATAACCAATGGTATTATTGGCGGCAGATTGATAAAACAAGAGTGGAGTTTTTAAGAATCGTTCTGAAAAACCACATCGCTATCGCAGAGAGGGCTGTTATAAACAAGCAAAACTCTTCTTCTTCTTTTTTTTCTTAAAGTGCCTCTCCATTACTGGAGGTTGGCCGTCAGTTCTACGAATAGCAAAACTAATAATTATTAATTGTTTAAGTAATAATGTTAATATAGTAACTAATTCTTTAAAATTTAAATGATCTTAAGAATACCTACACAATTTCTGTAGCAGCACCCATACAGATGAGGTTGAGGGTGGTTGCTAGTAATTTATATATATCTTGTTTTTTACAGAACACTAACATCATTGGACAACCATCATCACGCGGATGTACTCCACTTCCACAACTACAACAAGGCGCTTATTGTTGCCGCGGTTCCATTCACACCTCGAGCCCAGTCGTAATAGTCATGATATTAAACCAGAAGTTACAGTAAACATTCTAATGGATAAGTGAAGTCTAGTGTTTGCACTTTTAGGTAATCTCTCATTCCGATCGATGAAACCGCGCTAACAATAAGTGTAATGTTGATAAAAAGGCTTTGATGTCACGGTTAATATTTTTTACTTTTAAGTGTATTATGAATGATATTGGTGAAATATTTTTTTTTTAATTCAAATGTTCCAGTGATTATTTTTTCCAGTCTAACATTTTATTTTTATCTGATTTTTTACCTGATTTCTAACTAATATCATTTATATATACTCCTATTAAAATCAAAGCCTAAATTAAATGTTTACGTTATCTGCGTGACCGACTCACAACACGCCTAGTCAATTTACCTTAGTGTGATACGCATAAGTAGTGTTTAAATTGCAGGAGGCCTTAACCCGCTGCTCTGTACCCTAACCCCCTGAAACTATCGTTATATTTCAAAACAAAGAAAAGAAGTATTCCACTGCGAACAAAAGCAAGCCTCCACATAAATGTACATTCGTTTATCGTTTTTATTATATTCCCGCTGCGCCTCCTCGCGATACTTTAATTGTTAAGTAGATATTAAATGTATTGAATAGGTGGAACTATTTTTGTACCGACTGTCCGCGTCCGTAGTGTTTAGGTTTGAAGGCGTTACCTACTCAATATAGGTCGCAGAGTGTACCGACGGCCCCGGCTGGACGCCGCCTTTGGTGGTATCAACAGCATTGCTGTGTTCCGGCTGCTAAAATAAGCCAGAACATTCTGTACGAGCTCCATCTACGACCTCATTGTGACTTAATACCAAGTGGTATTGAGTTCAAGAGTTTTGCCATTGTAGATGAAAACAAAAATAATTTCGGTATTACCTCCAGCGCGGGGCCGACGCTGTTATGCCCAGCACACCAAAGATTAGAATAAAACTCGTCCATAATTGAGACATAACGATATAACATTGCTCTCCATCCTTTCTGCGATCGAAGTTGATTCAACGATAAACATATTCTTTGCTCAGATTAACTTTAATTATATATTTATATATGGCTTCAATGATTTTTAATAAAAAGTATTATTAATTAAGTAATATGTTGTGTAAATTGCTCAATTGCAATGATTATTAATCTTGTTGTGTGATTATGCTCAAAAGTGAGTTTTTTTTTTTTGTGGGATCAAATGATTATTATCGTTTAAACTTTATAGGTGAATTCGTCCACATTCAGTAAACAAAACCGCGTAAAAATTACCTATTGATTTTTTTTAGGTATTTCAATGTTTTAGTGAAATTTCTTTCTACTCATTAGTAAATAGATTAATTAATATAAATAATGTGCCTGATTCCTATTATTGTACATTTCATTATAAACTTTAATTGTAATCAAATATTGTCAGAAAACGACTGAATTTTTTGTATAAATTATTATTGCAGAGTGTTTTCATTTAATTTATTTTAAATTTAATTTAAGTGTGAATCAAAATAATAATAATTATGTGATTTGTAAAGAAAATAAGAATGATTATGATTAAAATTATTAAAATTTATTATTTTTATTTACATCTTCATACTAATATAATAAATACTATCTTTAGGGGAAATTGTTTTTAGAAGAGTCCACCCAAAACCTAATACACGGTTAGTAAATGACAATACCCCTTAACGTTTAGAAATATGGCTGAAAAGTTTAAACGAATAAAAAGAAAACTGTCACCACAAACCAAAAAACTACAAATATTGTTTTTAACTAGCTCTAACGTCATTATGATATGTAATATTAAAATTACCAATTCGAGTTTTCGTCAAATACGAGAGAATGGCGAACGATTGTCGATCCTTGTTAGTTTCTTGGCAGATCAAGATTTAGCATTTATTTAAAAACAATGGTTATTGATGTAAATATATGAACAAACAATACAGAGACATTGTACATACATTACAGTAGGTGAAATCTAAAGAAAGTAACTATAGATGATTGAGACAACTCGTACAGGAAAAGTTTTGGCTGAACAATAAAACTACAAAAGATATACGCTGTATTTTTTTATTTATTCATTCAAAAACAACTATTGCATATACCATGCCCGTCTTAACATATTGGACAAGCTAATAATTACTCATGTCTCGTACAAAAGATAAAATATAATGTTAAAACTTAACGTGGTAAACCCATTCTCAAATAAAAACCGGATGTAAAAAAGAACTAGATATTATAGAGAATAATACTTATAAGCGTTAATTAATCGTCATCTCTTCAGAAACGCACCAATACACGTTCAATAAGTTGACACTATTTTGTTAATAAATTTGACTAGTAAAGACAACATTACTAGATGTTATAAGTTATATAACATTAAATAACTATTAACAATTTATCATTTGTTTTTTTCTGTATTCAATGAAGCGACGAGACGAGCAAGAAGTTCACCTAATTGTAGTAATACGACTGCCAATAACACAGTACTAATTAGGATAGTATACACTGGACCACACTGAGCTCGTCGCTTTGACACATAACGACTTTAAATCTCTTTACCTCAGTAATTTCACTAGCTAACAGCGCCTTCAAACTGGAATACAGTAATGTTTACACACTACTGTTTATCGGTAGAAATGGGAGCTGCGGTGGTACTTACCTAGACGGTTTTCAGAAACAGAGACCTACCACCAGTAAAATTAGTGAATTTTGTACAATGTTAGTGCTCATAATAGATTTAAAAAAATACTAATACTTAGTAAAAATTGTTTCTTCTATCCATCAAACTAGAAGTAGGTTCTGAAAAGTCCAACAGTAGCCTGAACCCACAGAGGAATCTGTCGCTCTTGTACTACCTTGCTGCAATCTGATCCATACTCGTGTAACTTATGACATTCATCATGCAATTTCTCCTAAAACATGTAAAAAACTCGATAAAGTTCATTCAGTTTCTTTTTTCTTCATTTGTTAATATAATATAATAAAATAAACAGAACAGTTTCTGTATTTTAAAATTAAAAATTGCATAAATTAAACATTGCTTCAATTTTCATTTTATTCTTAGAATAATAACCATATAAACATTCTAAATGAAATTATGATTTATTACAAAAATCCTGCTTGTGATCCTATGATAGCATAGGACCATGTGGAGATCTTTCAAGGAAGCCTATGTTCAGCAGTAAAGATTTATTAGTTGATGATGATGTAAACATAACATAAATATTCTTTTTGTTAAAAAAATTTCATTAGGAAAATATTCTCTTTATATTAATAGGCAAAAGAGTTTTTAATCATGACACTGACACACACTGATACAAGATGTAATAAAATTAATTGAAAATACCGCAGATTAAAAAATTACCTGTAACTCTGGTGAAGCAGTAAAAATTGCAGCTTGGGCCTCTAGATCACGATTTACCGACCTCTCTCCTAAATTCGCCGATCCAATCACTGTTGCCCACGGCCTGCTGCTTCGAGGAGGGTAATACCTGCATAAAAAATTTAAAGGTATTTGTACTTACCATAAGAGATTATGAATTCATTTTAACATAAATAGGTAATAATAAATCAGGCAAACCAAAACTATTCAGTAATGGCACCTTTACTTTTTGGTACATAGAGGTGATAAGATGAATTCTATGAATTCTGCTACTGTTTATACCAAGTGTTGCTGTGGTACCTACTCATATGGTTTCCAGCACTAGAGACACTAAAAAACCCTTTTTTAACTTGATTTAAAAACTAAAGATTAATTTTAACATAACATACCATAACCCCTTGGCATGAAATGTCCAGTTTGGCCTCTCATACTCCAACATTTGTACTCTACTCATTTGATTGGAATCAACAACTCTTTGCCAAAACCTGCCAGAGTATAAATGAAAATCAATTAACAAAAGGACTTATGTTACATTTTTATTTACAATAAACAGACTAAAGTTATAAGAGTAATAACTTATCACTTACTTTTTGGCAATCAATGAATAAGCATAAGGTATTCCACCTGCAGGTCCAGCGGCACCCATAAATCCATTTGCCTAAAAAAATATTTTTCATTATTAAAAATACTATGCTAGTATTACTCTCTTTGTTTTCACTTATGAAAAGTAATACAGATACTTACATTAGGATGTGCCATCAATAAGCATACATTTGCCTTACATTTTTTTAATAAAGTATTAGAATAATTCTCTGTAAGGTTAAAATAACCCGTAGCTAATCTAATATATGAACCCTTTGGTGCAGATGCTAAGATATTACAAGTTGCATACTCATCTTGAGTTATATTAAATTCACCCATTTGTATCAAAGGAAACACCCATGTGTCAGTTGTGTCTGCAAAAGTTTTGTTAATATAACAAATGTAATAAAACAGATATACTAACATAGTTCATAATTATAGTGCATAATACAGTAACTTTACCCTGAATGGATGAAGACAATTTAACATTCTGTTTTTTTTTCCACTTCTCTATCAAACCATTGATACTTTCGTTCACTTCCTTTATCATTGATCTCTCAAATGTTTCAAAACGGTTCTGATTTAAATTGCTGGACTCTTGTTTACTGAATTTCATCACTTCATCTGAAAATAGGTAAAGTTTAATTGTATGTTTAATTTATTCAAAAAGTTTAATGTATGAAAAAGTAACAAAAAAAATTAAAAAAAAAACTTACATAGCTATCATACCTATAAGCTCACAATAAAAATTAGCAAGGTCAATATCCTCAATTTCAATATAACGATCCTGTCTGTTTTGGAAATAGTCATTAGAGCAGTTAGCACCACTCAGTAAAACAGTATTATCAGCTATGTATAATTTCATGTGTTGCAGACCCACAATTTCATTATAACGAGCCGGCAAAGCTTTTGACCAATAGCCTTGAAGGCGAGGTGTTTGATACAATGACAGTTTAGCTTGATCAGGAGCAATTTTCAAAAGATCTTGCACAAGATAACGAGAGTTGATTTTCCCACGCGTACCTCGTTGATTGTCCAATAAAATATTTAGTTTTAAATCTCTATTTGAAGTAAGATTATGTTTTGTACCATCTAACAGTTTTCTTTCCAAATCTCCTGTGCCTATGTATAAACTAGCAACCGAGATACGACGACTTGCATTTTTAAATCTCTCACATAATGTATCATAAAATTTTCTAGGATCTGTTATGATGTTCACCTTCGAAGCATTTACAGGAAAACATGGTGAAATATTATGAAACCAATTGAAACAATGTAATTCAGTTTGCTTGAACCGGAGAGACATAATTGTATTGAATAATATCCCTTATTTCCTAAATATTATTACGATAAAAGATATTTTGTAACACAAAGTAACAACATGCTCTTGTCAGTTTATCAAGATAAGTGATCTGTCAAAAAATATTTTTTTAATATAAATCGATGAGACAAAGGGCTAGAACTAACATAAAGCTTTAAAAATACTCTTATTCATTACCGCTAACAGAAAAAAGTTAAATTATATGTTACATTTTACAGGCCACCGGGATAGGGCTTGTTTCGGAACAATTTACTTGACAGACACATCTTTTACAAAAATTAAATAACAAGAAAAAATCTAAATTAATAAAAGATGTCTTTTGAAGAAGTAGTAACTCTAAGTTCGTCTGTTTCCTAGTTAAATTATTGTTAAAGAAGAGCGTATCAGTGTAGAATGTGACTATCGAGCGGCTAGTAGTACAGGAAATGATAGTAGGCATTAGGGTAAGGGCACTGAGCAAGTAATCACTACGTTATATTGGTTGGTACGGGGAAGAGCGCACATGAAGTGTACCAAGTCACAGCAGCAGTAGTGGCCCCTTTGCACTTATGTGCGAAAAAGATAACAATTCGAGTGCAGTAAAGACGCCAGTGTCGCGGGACACTATTTCATAACCACGACCAGTCTCAAGACTGTTACGATTGAGAATAAGAGCAATATGTATATCAAAGTAAGCAAAATAAAAACAGCAAATCTATTAAAATTTTTTTAATGATAAAATAATTTAAGAAAAACGACAACATTTGTAATTACTTACAAAAAATTTATTAAAGCAATATTCGATAAAAATTCGTTGGAACAGTCTCAATACAATACTTAGTTTTACCTATATAATTTTTAATTAGTTACACTTTGAGGTCAACGCTATAAAAATATATTATTCACTTATAAGAAGAATTTCTGTATTAATAATCACTTTGCGTAATTTTCCTCTAAGACTTCATTTTGTTCAATACCATAAAATAATTTATCATCTTTAATGTAAGCCCAAGACATTCTTTTGGAAGAGAAATAAATTCCTACATCACCGTCTTTGGATAAAGTAATTGCACCGGCTGTATTTTTTAAACGAGATGTCATACCTGTAATTTAAAAAGACAATTATGGTTATTTTTATAATTAAGTACAATCAATAACAATAAAAATTTCTAAATATAAATGTATGATTTTTTCTAATTATACACATGTTTCCCTCTGATTTCTACAAGTAATACATTGAAAAAGAATACCTGATACAGAATCCTTTGTTGCTGTGTTTGCATCAACTCCACTTTCTATTTGTTTTATAATAGCATGTGCCAAGCAATACTTCAATATTGATTCACCATGACCTAACCAATAAATGAGACATGTTAATAAATAATTCTTTCTCAGTTATTTTAGGATATATTTGATGAGAAATAAAACTGTGACATAAATTAATATTACCTGTACTTGACACACCACCAATGTTATCATCTGCATAGGTTCCACTACCAATTTGCGGTGTGTCTCCAATGCGACCCACTGCCTTTCCAGTCATGCCACCTGTACTTGTAGCTACTGCAATGTGTCCATTAGCATCTATTGCAACTGCTCCTACTGTACCAACTCCTCCCTAATAGTAAAAAAGTCAGAATTACAAGCACTTTAATCATGTCTCTTCAAAAATATACACCAATTGTTTACATATTTTTTTTATTTTATTTAAATATTTTTACCTCTGCAATACCTGTTTCTGTGTTTCCTAATTGACCATGCTCCAAAAAGTCTTTTAATGCTGCTAAAGCATTATCACTAATTAGAGACTCTGGAGACACTGTGGGGAAACCCTGTGAAATTTAAATATATATTAATTCTGAAATACAAAGTCAAATTATCTGTACATATTTGCAACAAATAAAAAAGTAAGTAATTTAGAAATAGTCCTCATATTTTGTGTTAGATAGGAAATTATATATTTTTTATTTTATGAGACAAGAATGGTGTTCACTTGATGGTAAGTAACATGCTTGCCCATAACACACACATTACATATTATCACAGAATAATTCAAATACCAATAGGAGCTATTAATATTTTAAGAAAAAGATTGGTAGTATAAAAACTTTATAATTCTTAAATAATGTATGTATTTTTACTTTATTTAATAATATTGAATGACATACTTTTTCCAAGGCAAATTGCCTTGCACCTTGACCACCCAGTAGGCAGTGAGGTGAATCTGAGAGAACTTTACGAGCTATGCTTATTGGATGAAGAAAATCTTTTATCAGTGTCACTGCTCCCACATCAAGATTTTGGCCACTCATTATACTTGCTTCCATTTCTACTTCACCAGCCAAATTTAAGACTGATCCATAACCTGAATAAGTAATCAATCTGTAATTATTTTTAATTCTTCTTATCATCTCCTTGTTTAAATAGAATTAAAAGAGAACCTGCATTAAAATTTTCATCTTTCTCCATAGAAACAACAGCAGCTTCTACTGCATCTAAAGCAGTACCATTCTGCTGCAGTAACTTATAACCTTCTCTTACTGCTAACCGAACTCCATCCAATTTCCCTTGGACCCGACTTTGAGGTATATCACCTGCACCACCATGAACTATTAAAATTGGCTTCATTGCCTGAAAAAAATTACGATATTTAAACTTTTTTATAACTTTTTACTTGTTTGTATCAATATTTGTTCATAAAATTTTAAGTTTAAATAATATGCTGTCTAAAATATGCCATAAGTTATTTAAAACACTGTACAACTATAATCACCTTTTTTTGATAAAGGAATAACACTGTCAATCAACACTTATCAAATACAACAATATTTTTTACTTTTGCTTTTGTATATATTTTAACATGACTATCACTTAAAAAACCTGTTATTTATTAGATAAACATGAAATTCGATAAATTACCATTAACGGATGTTTATATCTACACAAGTATACACTTACAATTATAATAAAAAACAAACGCACAACAGGTCACTTGCGCTGAAAAACTACGACTCGCCTATTGAGATTGAGTACACTTTCATTACATGAAATGAATTTAGTAAAATCTTGGAAACCAATCCTATAGTAAATACTGTTATCAGATAATATTACATTATCATAAATTAATGTAGAATGTAGGCCAATCATTATTAACATTTATAGTTACGACAAACAATATTATTTACGTTATGTAGGTATTAGCATAAAACATCTTAGTATGTACGTAAAGCTATTTTGATATGTAATTAATACTAGAAACGTTACTTACATAATTTATGTCAATATAAATCACAAGAATAAGGAATATTTTCGTCTTCATTGTAAAAAATTATGGAAGGCAGTATAACAAACTGAAACTAAAACAGCACAGTTATCTAGCATGGAAACACTTATATACCACATAAATTGGGTAACCACTTACCGCTATAATCTTATCAGATACATTGATCCAGACTGCCTATCATTCAAAAGGATATTGATAATCTCAAAATTCTCTTAATATAACATCAAGATGAAATAAAGCATTCAATTCAAACACAAAAACAATAACTTTTGTTTAAAAAAAACTAATTTCTCTCTTTCAAACATTTATTAGTTTTATAACAATTGTTTTTGTATTCAATGTAGACTGGACAAATTTGAAGTTTTTTGGTGTCTAGTTAACGAAACAATAAAGCTTAAGGATGTTTACGCAGCTCCAACTTTACATGAGAAACAAGATTGTACGCCTCCATAGACTAATAATACTAGTTACATCAGGAAAATAAATTCCAAATAAGAGGATATATTAATTTGTGAATTACTGTTTAACGTGAGATATAAACGCTGCTTAGTTCTTTACTAGTGGTCTGCCGGTGACCATCTAGGTAGGTACCACTGCAATTCCTTTTTCTACCACCGTACAGTATTGTGCAAATACGTTCCGATTGGAAGGGTGTTAAGCTAGAGAAATTACTAGAGTAACGAGACTTAACACATTATAACTCAAGGCGATGAGCGCATTGTGGTGCAGTGTATATCATCCTAACCAGTGTCACATTGTTATGGGCAGGCCTATCACTTACCATCAGCTGAATGCCTCGCTCGATTCAGGGCGTCGTCGAGTAAAAAAGCATCTTACATGGTCTTCAGTAAGAGAAACCTTTTACCAGCGAATATAAACGTATTATTATATTTTTTTTATTACTATTTTGGTGATCTTTCAAGTTAGGCGCTTCTTTTGATATGTTTTGTAACTATTCTAACTTTTGGTTACAAAACTACTCTACGTGAATAATTACATTTTATGTGAACATATCCTCTTTTTTAATATAAACTTTGTATGTGACTATTAACACATTGGCAACACTGATTAGTAATGTAAAATTGAATGGATATAGACGAATATTGCATTACTTTGGATAAAAAACAAATAAATTTGTAAAATGAAGTACCTAGTTTTATGTACCTCTTGAAACGATGTTAATATTGTTATTATGATTTCACTGTAATGTGTTCGTGAACGGTAGTAACGATGTCCACGCCAGTGTCAAACCGTAAATATGGGGCGCAGAAAATTCGACTTACAAGTATGGTTTTCCTTTCACAAGTGAACTTTTAACACTTTTTATCTTTTATACAATAATATCTTTTTTTAATTTATTTTATATGATTTTAGTATTGTGTGCAAGAAACTTGGTTCGGAGGGATCTTTTCCGTAAGTCAATTGTTTTGTAATTATTGTTCTTTGCTTTCCGTTGTATTACATCAATGTTAGCTAATACATTTAGGTAACATTCTTCTGATTTAAATTCATACATCATAAGTATACATTCTCTTAATTTGTTTCAATTTATATTAACAACTGTTAGTAAATCTATAGTGATATATAATTTTAACACAGGAACAAAATACGCTTTTGTTATCATTTGAATATTTATGTGAATAGTTAGTAGTAGTATATTGAGGTTTATGTTATATTATTGTGTTTATTTTCAAAAGTAACTATTAGGTTAATGACTTGTTATTGAGTTATAAATTGTTAAAGCCCTGAGGATCATCAATATCAAAGGAATTCTCAGTATTATGAGTTTACAACTGATGTTTGCCAAAGATTTGTAAACATTAATGTCATAAATGTAATTGTTTCATTCACTTTGTTCTGAATTGTTATTTAATAGCATTTGATAGTTTTTAATTGTGTGATTCTAACAATGTTGTAACATGGAAAATAATTTATCTGTTATGTATGCTTTTTAGGTTTGCCAGATCCATTTGCCAAAATTTCTGTAGATGGCAGTGGCCAAGTATATTCCACTAATGCTGTGAAAGCAACTTTGGATCCAAAATGGAATACTCACTATGATTTGTACCTCACCAAAGGTGATGGAATCACCATTAGGTAACTTTATTTCAACATTTCTTTTTTTTTAAAAAAACTTAATCATCTTCATCAAAGAATCTTAAAAGTGAAGTTGGGGAGTCAGTTAGAAAGAACTATTTCGAATCTGTGCCATTCTTTTTAGTGTAGTATAATCATAACATGTCCTCTCATGTAATACAGGTATTTTAAACAAATTTTAAATTCATTAATATTTATTTTCAGTGTTTGGAATCAACGAAAAGTGCACAAGAGACAAGGATCTGGATTTCTTGGTTGTGTTCGTATTCAGCCATCAACTGTACATAAGTTAAAAGATACAGGATGTAAGCATTTATACAGAAACACTTTAATATTGTTTTCATAAATGACATTGAAGCAAGTTAAATAATATTTAAGCAATAGTGAAATTATATAACAATGTATTGCTGCTATGCACACTTTTTCTAATGTAATACTTTTATTACTTATAACTTTTACTGTTACAATTGCAGTACTAGTAAACTAATATACATTATCTGAATAATACAAGATTTTCAAGAATTATTTTCTGTGTAAAAGTAATGTAATGAGCAAGATTCACCTGGTGGTAAGTGAAATGTTTGTGCATTACAAAGAAAGAGCAAATTTTAAGTTCCATTCCTTAGTAAATAAACTTGAATAACACATTACAATAGGTCAGACTTATTTCTTTATAGTAGTCTTTGCATGATTACAATAAGCCACAATTACTTTGATCCTGTAACCAACATTGTTAATGATACAAAACAGTACTGCTCCAAAATTATTATCATAATTGGAAATCATATTCAAATGCTTACACAGATACAGATTTTTTAATAAAAGTAATTGTAAAAACCTTTTTAGTATTGACTAGCCAATGTTAAAAATTACAATGTTGTTCCAAAAATGGTGCCCTAATGGCAATTTTTATAAAATCAGTTGATTCTAAATGTTAGTCATAAAACAGGTTGAAACTATGATTTACTTGGTGCTATATGGGCACAGATCTCTTTGAAGAATAATAAAATTTTCCTTAAAGACCAATGTTTGGAGCTATGTGAAGATAACTTGGGTGAAGCTTGTGGTGTTCGAGGTCAGGTTATTGTCTCATTGTTATCCCGAGATAGTACAAGAGGGGAGCCAGCTTCAGCAGCAGGAGAGGGTTCTCCCTTAGCTGTAGTTGGCCCTGCAGGAGAAGTGCGTGCACCTAGAGATCCCCCAGTTAATACAAATGTATCTAACCTACCATTACCACCTCATTGGGAAGAAAGATTTACATCAAGTGGCAGGTGATATTTTTAAATATTTTATCAAATAAAAATATTTGATATTGTATATGAACAAAAGACTGCTCCAATCATGAATTTCTTATGTAAATTTTGGAATACTTTTGTTAATTTAAATCCCCAAATATTTTAACTTTTGAAGCTTTTACTATTCAAATTTACATGTTATGAAATAAAATAAATATAATTTTGAAATCATTTCAGGCCATATTATGTTAACCATGCACTGAGAAGGACACAATGGGAGTGTCCAACTACAGATGAATTAAGTCCATCCTCCCCACAACCTAGTTCTCCCTCCCCTCCTTTACCAGTATCTCCAGCATCTCCTACAACAATTAGTTCACCTGCATCCCCCTCGTCACCTTCGTCTCCAGTCTCTGAAACTGATGTTTCACTTGCAACATCTATTTCATTGAGGTGTGTTTTAATAACAAACTTATCTCTCTCATTCAGATGCCATTTTTTATTTTTGTGCATTATTATTTTCTTTCTCTTTGCAGACCTGAACCACAACCACAAACTGCAGTACGTTCACGTCAAGTACAAAATTCTGCTTCACCTGTAAACCCATTGACTACATCTTCACCAACTATACCTATAGCTGCTACAGACCTACCACCTGGTTATGGTAATAAAATACCAATTAATCATGTAGTAGTGGAATTATGCATAGTAGCTGTTTAATATTTTTCTGATCACTAATAAAAACCGTTTTAAAGACATATCTTATTGCCTTTTCATAAGTGAATATAATTGCAAAAATATTTTTGGCAATCATCTGTTTGTGTATGTATAGTTATCAAAGCTCCCAAAACCTAAACCATTTATTCTAACCTTTGTTAAGTGTTTATTATTTAAAATAAGAGTTAGATAATATTGTTTTTTTTAATTTTTATATATTTGTGCATATTAATGTATGGCACTTGTTAGGATTACAAACACTGTAACATATTATGCTCATCTTTATGGAACGGAAGATGTATAGTCTCATTATTCTGGTGATTTTACTAACTTGCAGCCTTTAAAATGATGTTTGACTGCAGAAATAGCTGCTGCAGTGGTATCTACATAAAGGGTTTTATCAGTAGAAACCTACCCTATATCTTCATTAATTATGTAATTTTTATTTCCAGAAATGCGTACGACAGCCCAAGGTCAGGTGTACTTTTACAATGGTGCAACAGGCGCCTCGTCGTGGCACGACCCGCGGGTACCTGCTGCTTTACGCCACCGAGCTGCAGCTGCTGGCCCGCTGCCGCCTGGTTGGGAAATGCGACTAGCTCCATCTGGTCGTCCATACTTTGTTGACCACAACCACCGCACCACGCAGTTCACCGATCCACGGCTCGCTTTGTCTGCAAGACTGGTATGCTTTGATTTAATGACTTGCAATATGATGAAGTTTATAAAACAGTTTATTTTTAAGAAATATTAGTTAATGGTGGTTATGGACAGCTACATATAACCAACCCCTCTTAAAGTGGGAACAGGGTATAGAAATAATGAGCATTTTATGGGCAGGCATAACATTTACCTTCTAATGAATAGCCTGCTCTTCTTGTAGCTTGGAAAAAAATCATTCTGCATTCTCTTCTAATCAATTATGGACACAAAATATGCTGAAGCATGGAATGAAATTTACTACTAGCAAATATGCATGATGACAAAAAATAACCCAGTCTATTTCAAAAGCCCTCAACAGAATCGCCCCCGGCCCCGGTAACAGTTCTCGCGCCAAGTGATCCAGCGCCTTCAGTGACCTCACCGGCTCCAGGCGAACCGGAGCCAGATGCGCTACCCAAGTACAAACGCGACCTGGCAGCCAAAGCACGCGTATTGCGCGCTGAACTACAGGCATTACAACCTCAGACTGGACACTGCAGGATTGAGGTATGTCTATAATATATGAATATTTCTATTTACTGTCGGTAGGTCTTTGTTGACAGAGACAGTTTAGCTCACCTATCACCACCATACCAATACACAGCAATAAGTACACTGTATATTGGTTTGAAGAATGTGGTAAATGAGGTTGGGTAATAAGACTTCTTATCTTTTATCTTCTTATCTTGTGTCTCAAAGTGATGAACACAATGTGCTGCAATGTTGGTCACCCTAAATAACGCCATATTAATATGGCCTGGAGTCATCAGATATCGTTAGGCTAAAGTCCTCTTAGTATTGTCAGCTCGTAAAATAAAATTAACTGTTTATAACACAAATTTGAAACTGGTTTAACAGCAACAATATTTAACTGTCTGTGTTTTGTGCTGTATAATAGCTACCTATTAACGACCCAATTCAAAAAATAAGCTTTTGCTGTTTAATGAGTATAAGATCTTTTCTATTTTTTATGTACAAATGAAATAATTATTATCTTAATCAATTATTTAAGCACAGATTTCAATTCTTAACTCAGAACTACTTTATTTACCAATAAGCTCAATAGTGGAACTTGCGCCTTATCGAGTAACGGCGCACGCTGTTCGGCATCGTAAACATTAATTACAGTTTCTAACTTACAGGTATCACGTAACGAAGTACTAGAAGAGTCTTACCGTCTAGTGATGAAGTTGCGTGGCAAGGAGCTTCGGAAAAGATTACTGGTGAAGTTCCGAGGTGAAGAAGGACTAGATTACGGTGGTGTGGCAAGAGAATGGCTCCATTTGTTAGGGAGAGAGCTTTTTAATCCACATTATGGCCTATTTCAGTATGCTAATGCTGGTGATGACAGATACGCACTGCAAATTAATTCAGACTCGGGGGTAAATAATCTTCTTTTTATCATATTATTTGTTCCGTAACTATAATGTTCAGCGTCGAAATCTATAGGTTGATGATGATGGTATTTATGGCCTCGTCCTGCTTCTATAGAGCATCAGATGATGATATTATCTAGACAGGCAGCCCAAGAAAATCGTACCATCCACACATGTGGCCCTGGAATGAAACTAGAAATATGTGTTTGTTACAAGACAAGCGGTTAACCGCTGCGTCGCGGGAGCATATTTAGCCAATGATCATGTTTTATTTACTTTATTTTTTACAGGTGAACCCCGAGCACCTCTCGTACTTCCACTTTGCGGGACGTATATTAGGCGTAGCGTTATTCCATGGGCATCAGCTCGATGCAGCATTTACTGCGCCTTTCTATAAACAACTACTTGGGCGACCCATAACTCTGCGGGATATACGAGATGTCGATCCTGAGTTGCATCGGTCATTATCATGGATGCTGTAAGTTGCTATTATACTTTTATGTAATAATTATAAGTTAAATTTATTTTAACTAAGCTTAAAAGTTATAAAACATTTACAATTTTTACAATAACATATTATTTAACGTTAACCTAGTAAATACATTGGCAACAACACTCTTCAATCCAGAAATAAATTAACAATAAAAGTAGTGTGTAAATAAATTGATAGTGCCTTTTGTTTTTTTTTTACATGTACAGCCTAAAGTAAGATTCGATTTCAAAAACACATTTTAATTTCATGATTATGTTCTAAAATAGTGACAATACTTGTTAAAGTGTTGATTATCACATATGGTAATTCTTAAATTTCAGAGAAAACAGTATAGCAGGCGTAATAGATACCACCTTCTCTGTCGAATGCGCGTCGTTTGGTGCAGTACGAAGCGTGGAACTCCGGCCTGGCGGTACAAATGAACCCGTAACCGATACCAATAAGCGCGACTACGTGCGTCTTTACGTCGCGCACAGATTCACGCGGGGAGCGGAGAGACAATGGCTCGCACTACAGAGAGGCCTCGCTGATATCATCCCGCCGCAGTTACTTCGGCCACTATCACCTAGAGACCTGCAACCATTATTAGCCGGAAGAGCGGACTTGGACCCAGTTGATTGGCGAAGACACACTCGTCTCAAACACGTATCTCCCGATGCGCCTATTGTCAATTGGTTTTGGGAAATTGTCGAAGAGTTTGATGCAGAAATGCGAGCTAGATTATTGCAGTTCGTAACTGGTTCGAGGAGAGTACCACTTGCTGGTTTTAGAGCACTACAAGGATCAACTGGAGCGGCGGCACCTAAACTGTTCACGTTGCATTTAGTCTCCGACGCTTCGCCCGATTCGCTGCCTAAAGCGCATACTTGCTTCAATCGACTCGATTTACCGTCTTATCCTACTAAAGAAAAGATGCATGACAAACTTACGCAAGCTGTCCTCGAAACTGCAGGCTTTGCTGTTGAATGATCAATCGACCATTCTTTTTTTTTTAAATTTGTTAAATATTTTTACTGGTCGTGATCTCCATTTCTTGGAACAACTGCAAATGAACCACCGCACCTCCTATTTCTACGGCGAAATGGGACGTTATTGTGTTACGGTTTGGAGGTCGCTGTGGCTAGTGATATTACTTTGGTAACGAGTCCTAACAATTTATGTCTCGAGGCGACGAACACAAATTTATAGGGCTATTAATCTTAACTAGCACCAAATGGTGCATATTACACAAAAATTTAAATTGTTTTTGTTGCATTAGGAGGTCGTATAGATTGGTCGTAGAGATAATAGTTGTGAGACTGATTGGACAGGGAACATGACAAAATTACTACTTTTTATAATAATAGTGAGAATTGTGTTCAAAATAAAAAAAAACTCGTGTTGGAAGTGTACATATTCACAGCCATAGTAGAAAGTAAGACCGATCGTCAGATTGTCTGACTTGTTGAAGGTGACAGAATATTGTTAGGTTGGTGGCAATAACACAGGTTTACTTGGTGGTAGGGTTCTTTTAAACCCACCTGGCACCCTATAACCGACATTTTAAATTTGCAGCCATTACAGAAATTCTGTATTCTGGCTGTCAACAGGAAAGTCAGAGTAATCTGGACTAGCACGTTTCAACATTTACGGCCTCATTATCACTTAACACTGTAAAATTTTAATCGCTGTAATATTTTACCCCATTGTAAATAAAAAATCAGGCTGTAGGGCCAATGTTCCACAGCGAAAAAAGAGACGAAATTAGGAAGTTTGCATAGATAATTCACAATCATTCAGATCTATATTTTCAACTAATTTGTTATAAATAGTGGTAACTATTGTAATAAATTCTGCGCATTGCCATGATTAACTATTACTAAGGTGGCAACATAAAAAGAAGTATTGAATTATGAAGATATTTTAAGCTTCGTATATATTTTATGCTTCCATTAAACTGATATTATTTAAACCAAGTAATATAACGTCTAATATTGCAATTTATAAGTATAAGTGTTGATATTACAAGTAGTATGACAGTATACTTAACATTTAACTTAATTATTACTGCCTAGTACAAAGCACAAATTTATTGCACTTTGCCATCAATGAATGCTTCCGTGGTGCAGTAGCTTATACGGAGGTCCCTGGTTCGCTTTCGGGACATGTGACATGTTGTGGAGTTTAGTTAGTGACAAGGTGTTTAACGAACCCGCCTGGCTAGCCACCACTCTCATATTGAGAATCTGCCGCCATAACAGCATTGGTGTGTTCTGGCTGTCAACATATGAGAGCCAGAGTAATCTTGGCGAATTATCTTTACTATCTTTAGTCACATGGTTATTTAACATCATGTGAAATAGAGGCCAAGTGTTAGCTCATTGTCGATACAAAAAATAATAACAATTTTTCCGTAGCAACTGCTCGTGCTCAAGGTGCCTTATTATTTGGTCGCAGAAAACATGTTTATTGTATATAATTGAAACTACGAAGTATAAAAGTGGAAATTCCATTTACATTATTTAAATCGATTATAGTAAGTTTTTTTAAGTATAAGAATTGCAAATGTATTTATAACATAAAAATTGACATTAAGTAAATAATATTTATAACAAGAATGAGTGCCTTTTACCTGTTTCAACAGATAGTCGTAATATTGAAATCTATGACTGTTAGTGACCATAAATGATATATTATTACCTAATGTATTGTATTGAAAAAATATACCCAGATATTTTTGCACAATATTTAAAGATGTGTTTTACTTTATCGCCATTAGATTCAAATATAGTCAATATTTTGCCATTAAACTTAAAGCCAGATGTTTTAAGAAACATTTTCATTCTGCACTATAAAACGTTTTGAAATACACACTATAGAGCTAATCTTCGAATGGGGCCGTTAGAAATATATTATGATGTTTGTTTTCTAAATTTATTAGCCACGGTATAAACATATAACCGAATAATATTTGATCTTAAAGTTTCAAAATAAGAAAAACTGCCTGGTAACTTTAACTACATCCCAGTATGAATAACGTATTAAAAATCGCATTACGTAAGCACCGTTTTCGAAAATAGTTCTATTTTGTACTATAGTTTAGCGAGTGATATAATTTGATATGGGATTTGATATTTTTCGAATTAATTGAAAAAAAATGTGTTTAGAAACCTGGTTTAATCCCTAACACAATTGTATTACGAATCTATTAGTGTGCAACGCAAGAGCGGCTCCAGGGAGGGTGCCATGAGGACATGACTCCCCCTCTGATTTGGTTCCAGGACTTAGGTGGACCACTAATTGAACATAATAATTTTATTTATATATTTTGTCACCATACATATTTTATGTAACTACATACCTTCAATATTCAATACAATATAATAACTTTGTATGATCCACCCTGGGTGCAACGCCGAGAATACTTACATAAAGTCCCTCGGTAACTAACATACAGACAAATTTCCAAGTTCTTTAGATTTTGTGACTACAATTTACAGAACTTCTTGAATAGATAACAATAGGAATGGACTTTTGTTTTGGACTTGAAACATGGCGGACGGATTGACCACGCAGAATATTTTTTAAGAATTTGTATCCTTTTATTTTATACGTCTATATATAACATTAGCTCTCACCATCAATTGCGAAAATGAAAAGATGAGAACATGAACGATTGACCACGCAGATAATTTTTAATGGATTTGTATTGTTTTATTTTGTACGTCTACACATGACATTGGCTCACGCACAAACCGTGCTCATGCCATCAATTGGGAAGAAGAAGAACAATAAGAATTAATAATGACGTGTTTGTTGTTTTGAAAAGGTAGTTATGTTTTTATAAAATCGATTGCACAATGATGTGGAACATTTTTTATCTATATAAGTTGTGTAATCTATGGTCTGTAGCTTCTTTTAATGATCTGTGTACGCATTGAATGTCCAATCTCGGTCTTTTTTGTTTTTTAACATAGAACGAAGATCAAACGCATTACGATTTACGTTAGTCATCCGTCTCATTTGTCTAACCTTATATTGTCATTTGTTCCATCCTACCGTATCGTTTATTACAATAATATATAGATAGTTATAAACGATACCAGCCAAAAATAAACGTAAATGTTGTGAATTGTGGAGTGATAAATTGTGATTTTATTGTGGAATATTATAAAGATATTCTACAATGCCGACGAGTGCCGTTTACCAACCGACAACAGTGACTTACGAGCAGCAACCAGACGATCAGCGATGGAACTGCCCCATCAGCTACTTTTCGCGGCGTGTGACAAGTAGTCTGAATAGGGGAGTATGTTTGAGACTTGGATTATGTCTGATGGGCAGTACACTTTTTATTATCGGTAAGTTCTTCCAAGACCTAGTATGATTTTTGATCAATATTATATTGTATTATATATTATGAAGTATTTTCATATTTGTAATTAAAAACTGTTTTAACACATTTAGCCTTAAAATGTATATTTTTTATTGTTTGATCTCAAATATTGGAGTAATAACAAGAGTACCTGACTAATAACAAAATACAGGGAAAGATTATTTTATGCACAAGTAGGTGGAGGAGGAGTACAGTTTTGTGTTTTAAGGTTCTTGTTTTATAAATAGGATCAAAATAGCACATCTGATTATTTATTATATCATATAAAGTATCTTAAAGTATTACAGAAATTCTTAATAGATTATCTACAAACCAAATTATTGCTCCTTGCCTATTTTTCGAATTCCAGATTCATCAACAAAACATAATAAATACATACATGGAATTGTTTACAATATAAGAAAATTTTGATATTTCAACTGTTCATGCGTATGCTTTGGTATCATTGTTTTTAGTGTTACTATATAACTAATTCAAAGACTTAAACCTTTTTTTGTGAACTATGATATACATATAAAAAAACACCAAACCAACCAGATCATAAAACTAGTGTTTAATTAAAATGTAAAGTTTAGTTTTAATTTAATGACTGGGGGATGATATTTGTATTGTTTTCATGAGATGTTGTAGATAGGGAAAACTTAATTTTTAAAATTTTTTAGCACCTTTACTTAGAACTCCTTTATTTTTTTATAAATCAGTTATACTTAAAACCATTTAGACCGTAATATATATAGTATATACCTTAACATATTTTTAGTTCAGTCTTGTTTCATTGGAAAATCTCTTTTTCTTACATACAAATATGTCAATAGAGTGAAGCAGATTAAAAATTTATATCTTGCATTTGGGATTAGAACCTAATCGTACATCATGTATAATATTTTTTAATTTCTAATATTAATCTTTTCAAATTGAAACAGAAATGTTTGTAGACCATTGCTTCGCAGCAAAAATATCTCTTGGGTAGCAGTCAGTCTTCAGCAAAAAAGACCTTCAATTCTGTTTCATTCTGTTTGTATATAATTTATATTTAATTATCTCCTTCCAGTTATTTTTAAGAGAACATTTAAAATTTATAAACATTGTATTTCTTTATTTTGTACCAAGCAAACTATACTATTTAATATTAATTTTGTCGCCGACAAAAAAGTAAAATAGTTACTAGAGTAAGAAAATGTGAATATAGTCTACCTTTGGACAATACTACTATCGGTATAAATATGAATCGCAGTATTTAAATTATATTTTAGTTGTAGCGTAATTGTTCTTTTGAAAACGGAATAACTACTTTTATTTTCCCAAGCGTTCACAAAGCACACTTTAGACAATGAATGGATTTATTTCCGATTTGACGTTATATATAATGCAATAATTATTCTACTTTAAATTGTGTTTTGGTATTGCAGGGGTGAATAAATTATAACATTCGTAGTTTATACAAAAAGCGATTGCAACATAGGCTAACAGACAAACAGGCAAGATGTGGGTTAGACAGTGGGCAGAATAATGTATAGCTGTTCACTATATTGCTTTCACTTCCATCAAAACTCATTCGAATGATAAATAGCGGACCTTTATTTATGGATCTTAACTTTCTAAATTTGTTCGATTCTTATCAGATCATGATTGTCGCCACTATAGGTGTGGGCGAGTTTTTCATCACACCATAAGTCGGTAGTCAACTGTGTCAACTTTTACTGACTTCCCGATAAAAACTTACGAATAACATATTGAACTATTGAATAGTTTTGTTGTACTCCATCAAGATATAGAACTCTTTTACGACGAAACATTGCTGTTATTAAACATTTTTTGTTTCATTGCTCATTTTCAATAATAATGAAACCCATTACAACCGCGTTAGTTGAATTGATTATGTTTAGGGAAAAGATTTACTTCGTCTCGGTCCGACGAAACGTGTTATCACAAAAAAAATATCAACCGTTTAAATGTAAAGCGGAAAGAAAAACGGCGGCATAGTGTAATATAAAAAAAACTTCACTTCGTTACTATCAAGTTAGTTATTTATTGTAATACCAGCATACAAAATGAAGTTTCTTTGTATTCATTTAAAAATATTATCTATATACATGAATATTTTATTTATTAAAGCGAAACATGTTTAATAGCTATATTGGTATGCAGGTAAAAACGCCCGATTTTGAATAATGTTTCAAAATAATTTTACAATTAAATAAATTGGCCTTTACGTCATACCTGTTGAAACCGAAAGCATCATGCTAATGAACCAGTAAAACCACCTAGTGGTCTGAACAATTTTGAGGTTTTAGTTATGTAATTTGATTTACATACCGAATTAACACAAATTATCATTTAATATAAACTGAAATTTACTTGTCTAATATATTATTATTTTTAAATGTACTAGTATCTGTTATTGAGGTTTTATTTATACATAACATAATGATATAACTACTAATAACATATAAATATAACATAATTAAAAAATGTGGTCTAATTAGTAATATCGTAAGTATTCTTACGCGAACGTTCTTCAGACCACCTATACATACACACGAGAAAATACTTTCCTCTGCTGTATTTACATATATATATAGTGTTTGATAACAAAACCATATGCACTCGTTACATCGTTACGTTATATGCATTTATTTAAACCAGAACGCAGTAAAATTTTCTATAATTGCTTCAAAAATTGTATGATTTTCTTACATATAAACACTTAATAAAAAAATTATATTATCTGGTGTATTCTACTTAATTGTTATTTAATTCTGATGATTGAAGGAAAACGGTGTTCCTCCATGTTTAACTCTACATTTACCATCACAACGATACAATAATTTGATAATCTTCAAACGATTGGACCAATTTTGGAATACAAATACTAATACCGGAACGAGTCTTCTCAGTCTTGAAGTTACTGTACCACAAACAGGAACAAAGTAGACACTACACCTCTCTTTTCAGTCGATGGATAAATACAGGTCGGAAGATTTGATGTTAATGTGTCGAAAAAAATCACAAAACCTTAATTATTTCCATGTCACTTGCACGAATGCTGATGTTAAAAAATTGTTTAACACTTACATTTTATTGTCTTAAAAGCTATTGTCCTCGGTATGAAGGTCTCTTTTCGAATAAGTAAACGTAGAACAAAAAAAGTACTTGAGGTTTATCGCTTTTAAAATATATCTGTTTAAAAATTATATTTATAACTTACAAGTAATTAACATTTTTTATTTGGTTTACTGGTGGTAGGTCTCTGTTATCGGAGACCGTCTAGGTAGGTACCACTACAGCTCCTCTTTTTGCCTCCAAACAGTTGTATGGCAAACATTACTGTATTCCGGTTTGTGTAGCTAGATAATTTACTAGTGTAACGAGGCTTAACATTTTATGTCTCGTTTCTAAGTTTACGAGAATTGTGTGGTGCAGTGTATACCATTCTAACCTGCGCTAAATACTTTTGGGCAGGCGTATCACTTACTATCAGGGGAACGTCTTACTTCTCTCGTCGCTTCGAACAAAAAAGTGATAATTTCATTTATTTAACTTTTAACTCGCTGTTAACTCACGTTAATCCTTTATGGGCTGCTATCGATTTTTATACAAAAATGTCTGCGCATGAATCACGTGGCTTTTAGGTCAAGTACATAATGTATGCGAATCTCAAGTGATTCTGTAATGTTTTGAAGTATTCACAATGTATTTTTATTATATTTATATTTTTAGAAAGTAATATTTTTTATGAAAGCTTATAACTGAATACTATTATTTGTTTACTATGTAAAACTATTTACGAAACTACATCGGAATGTCGCATATGCTAATCATAGATTTTTTGTCTGCGCCAAAAAAGTGGAATGCCAAGTAGAAATAAAACTGTCTCTAGTATTTGTAGGTCCGTGTATTTGTGAGTCAGAGTGTATATCAATGATGGAATTGTAGTTTCCAAATGGCGACACAAATTTTGATCAAGTTTTTTGTTTAAAAAAAATCGGTCATGTCTTTCTGAAAATTGTCTCGAACAAATGTATGGATGAACATAGTTTTTTTTAAATAGTATTTCGGTATATTAAATATAATGTTATTATAATGATATTACAAATGCACATTTAACGTTTTTTTATTACATTATAGATAAGATAAATGTTAATTTGTGTTGTGATTGATTACTATTGTGTAAGCTTAACTTAAAGTATTAGTTTTTATTTTATTTATTGTACTTACATTGTTCTATTATAATGTATAATACGTTTAATCACTTGTACATAAAATGTGACTTGCGCACAAAAAACTCGGCAGTTTTTAAACTCCCAAATTGGCTGACGGCAGAATGAGCTTTCATAACTTGTTTTGGCTTTAGCATCGTTAAGTATAAAAACTTTTGGTAAAGTTTTTTATGTACTACGCTTTTGTTATATACAAAGGCAACTACATGATTTATCGTTACTAAAAAAATTTATGACTATGTTAAATTATAATGTTGACTGAATTATCTAGAATTACCTTATACTTGCCGGTCGGTATATATAGACATTATAAGGCCTTAAATATCTTTTTAGCAACTTATATAAAGCAAGATTAAAATTTTATAATGACTATAACATTATTTACAAGGTAAAGTTTCTTTTTGTACTACAAGTAATACACGAAGGGGAAGTTGTTAGTGCAACGATTACATTTTACGGAAATGTGGTGCCGCACTGGACGGGTTTGTCGACCTTCAGGTCCGGTGATGTTGCAGCCGGCCGTAATGCTAGACTTGTTCAATTACATCTCGGAAATATCCAATTCATATCTTTTGTTCATTTATTTAGCTTATGATTATGTAGTTAAACTATTATATGCATTTATAAATTAATATTATGTTTGTTAAATATTATTCCATTACTCCGTAAAACATTATTATGAAATTGTTTGAAAGTTATTGAAATTTATTTGTCGTTTTGTAATGCGACAAGAACAAATCTATTACGAAATATACAATTATTATTACAATTGTAATAAGTTTACGAGTTTATAATGTTTGTACAATAACGATGATTTGTTTTAAATGTGAAACGTTTCGTAATTTTTATGATGCATTGTCGTAGTAAATGCGATGGTGTTTGTTTATAGTCATGACGAAACTTTCTCTACGTTTTGAATTATTATTTTAAAATTACGGAATATAATGCCACCTTATTTAAACATTGATCTCTTAATTATTTTTTTTATTCATCGAAGCGACTAGACGTTCACTTGATGGTAAGTGATACGCTTGCCCATAACAACGCGGCACTAGTTAAGATGGTATACACTGCACCACATTGCGCTTGTAGCCGTTAGACATAAGATGTTGTCTCGTTACCTCAGTAATTTCACTAGCTTACAGCGCACTTTAAACCGGAATTCAGTAATACTTTCACACTACTATTTGCCGGCTGAAATAGGAGCCGCGGTGGTACGGTGGTACCTAGACGGTCTCCCGCAACAGACCTACCACTAGTAAAATTATATATTGAATTAAATGCTTAGCAAGTTATGATATGCGTGTAAATTTGGAATTGAATATGTTGTGGTCAGTTTCTCTCGTGTGTAACTCTGTGGTCTGCGGCCGGTCTCGCTCGGATCACGCAGCCGCCGGATGAGTCACCGGCGGCCGGGCGCCCGCACCGGACACCCGACACCGATAGCGCTTCGCCCCGCGCTTTATAGTCGACACCGATCCCAACAACTTATCTTGTGGCTACCGGCTATCTATATAATATTACTTGTCAACTTGCATTGATTTATTAAGAAATTCTTCCTCGTTGAGCGCAATCGCCAGGAAATGTCTGTATTGACTTCTCAGTTACTAAGGTTCCTGTTCGAGTAACTATAAAGCATACACAATTTATGTGTCTGGCCAAGTACTTGAATCTTTTATGCTGTGCAAACACATTTGTATACCTGCTTTACTGGGGGCCGAGGACAGGTTATGTCGGACTTGCACCGACCATTATCACCGCTTTAAGGCCGGGTCACCCGAACTTACTCCTTTTTTATTCGACGAAGCGACAGGACAAGTGGGACGATGATATACCCTGCGCCACTCCGTGATGTGACTCCAGTCATGATGTGTTAAGTTCCGTTAGAGAACACACTCCATTACTCATGACAAATAAACCGCGTTTTCATGATGTATATGTCATCGATCTCGTTATTTCGAACAAGTTTTTTTTGCCATAATCATACATTATCGGTTGCTATGAACCGGTTATATAACAACAGGAAATGTTATCGCGGCTTTCAGTTAATTGGATTTTAGTTAAAAAAAAATCATTAGTACCAACGACTTCATAATTTAAATATCGATGTAATCATTCAAAATTGACTATAATATAACTCTTTTAGTACATTTTAAACGATTACGCATATATGTTTAAAAACTTCTCATGATAGTGATAGTAAATTTGTGCTTTACAACAAAGTGTATTTGTAAATATTTGCTTTTAAGATTTCTTTTGATGAAAAGGAAGGTATATGTTTTATTTTATACTACACAGATCTTTATTTTAGACTTTTTTTAAGTGGTTTTAAAGAGGGTACGTAAATACGACAGTTGTCTGTACAAGAGTGCGAATATGGAAACGCATTGCGGTGTGGGTATGGTTAGTTGAAACTGCATATTACCTGTAAATAGAAACTTGAATGAGCAGTTTTTGTATCCGTATATGGGTGTGGTGCAGGGCTGACATTCATATGTTTGTTCTTGTAATAATATCCTTAAGTGTTCGAAGCTGTTTTATTGAAATGCGAACGAACTATAGTGACAAGCACAAAAGTAACATTCGTTTTAAATCTGAAATAAATGATCATAAAATTTAACTGAGAGCTTTCCTTAACTTTACTCGAACAAATAAAGAATCGAGATTTATAAAAGATCTAGGGACATCTTCGACTCTGTAAGTGTACCAACCATGTATCTATGTAGCAACCACTTTTCAAGGACTGATTATCGACTGTGCGG
Source organism: Byasa hedistus (assembly GCA_029286795.1). NCBI lineage: Eukaryota > Metazoa > Arthropoda > Insecta > Lepidoptera > Papilionidae > Byasa > Byasa hedistus. Next base: position 6,259,553 of record JAGSMW010000001.1, read on the forward strand.
TAAGGTCTGCATTATTAGTAGATCCCCTAAGGTATACTGATGATCTGATAAAGGCCACTGAAATCTTAATACAGCAGTGGTACTATTAAACCCATGTGTGCGGAGATCTTTTGAACCCTATGTAATTGACAGCGATCATCTTATGAAGATGATGACCTGTCTTTAAAAACTGCATTAAAGTATGAGTTTACTAAAATATAGATTTGCTTACATTTTTCTACTTATTGGTAAGTTCTGTTACATTTTACAAATTTATTTAAAAACGTGTTAAAACATTTATTTATTTGTGTTTACAGCGAGTTATATACTTGTTTTAACGTGGTTACTTAATTTTAAGGCTTTTATTTTGGAGGTCTCCATGTTTGGAAGATACAATGAAGATGACCGTGACTAGTATTTATTTGTTTCTAAGACACGAGTTGGACTGGTACAGAAAATATATATTTAAAAACAGTATAAAAATTCCAGTTAAAAAATAATAATGTATATACTACAGTTTTAATTTTTTTGTTATATTTTGAATGTTTGTGCTAAGGCAAGACTATAAAATTTTTGCATAATTTTAATATTGAATTTGGTAGTAATTTTATAGGTGCGTTTACTTTGTCTATCGGTATTACAGATTTTTTTTTCAATAACTACAAAGTGGAAATAACCCTTTTTCCATTAGGTTATTTCCACTTAGTAGTTATTCATTAGTGATTTTATATTTTATTATTTTAACAACTCATAAATAAAAATATAAAGTTTCTTGTGACTTATAAGGCTCAATTACTTATCCGAACAACAATCATAATCCGGCGGCTGACTTCGGTGGGTGGTCTTTAGTCACGAGGGAATATACTTTCTGTGGCCAAGCTAATTCAAATAATCAATTCATCAACGTCTTCGATCTAAAAAGAAAACGGATAAGGTTGTAGAATCTACATAGTAAAATTAATTCAGTAACTCGTCTAAATTCTAGTTTATCGGTAAACTATGTCATAGCTACATCTTACGTTAGTATAAGTAGTGTGTAACGTGAATGGCATATTTAAAGCTCATTAGCATACTATATATAAATGTGGTTACACAGGAAACGGTGTATGAAGTACATAGGTATTGTAAGCACTTCATTACAGTTAATGTACCAATGACTGACTCATTACTAATATATCTTTTATGGTTTTAAAACGTAATAACTCTTAAAGCATACTTATTTTTACATGGAAGTAATTAGTATTATCATAATTGAACTAATATTGGCATATTCTATATAATAAAAATGAATTGCTGTTCGTTAGTCTCGCTAAAACTCGAGAACGGCTGGACCGATTTGGCTAAATGTGGTCTTGACATATTCGTGCAAGTCCAGGGAAGGTGTAAAAGGTGAGAAAACATGGAAAAAGTGCCCGGAATATGGTAAAAACAACAATTTCTCTTTTCCATTAAGGTGACCAGATTTTTAGATGAGCAAGGCGGGACATCTTTGAAGGAGTAATAATAACGTAACATTTTTTTTAGTTCCAACATAAGTACAATTTATAAATATAAAAATGTATAATATTTTATTCCTTGTCATATTTCTATCTAAATTTCTTTTAGGGGTAAGGTCGGTGACATACTTTTTGTCATTAATATAAAATATTAAGACTACAAGTAATTTAAGCTTAGTTTAAGAAAATTTATGTATTTATGAAATATACAAATAAATTACTTACGTTAATTTTATATGGTAAGAAGCAGATTTGTAATATTTATTTATTTAATTAGGTTGCTAGCACGCAGTACGAACACAAAGTGTATCATCTGAGAGACAAATACAATGTAACTGGGTAGCAAAAGCAATAAGTTACGCAAAACAATGATTTTCATAAACAAAAAAATTAACTTAATTCTAAAAGTCGGGACTTTTGAAAAACGTCGCGTGACGCGGAATTAATTGTGAAAAAGCGGGTCTTCTGGTCACCTTACCTTAGATACATAAAACGTCAAACATTTGAAGTTCGTCCCGTCATTTAGAAACCAAATACAATTTAAAAGAATACTTTTGATTTAGACATTGACATTGACAACTAACAATTTCTGATGCAACTATAATATTTTAAGAGAAAAGGGAGGAACATGGCGGACGAATTGACCACGCAGACAATTTTTTAAGTATTTTTATTTTTTTGTTTTATACGTGTACACATGACATTGGCTCACGCAGAAACCGTGCTCATGCCATTAATTGGGAAGAAGAAGAATATTTTACTTTAGCGGGAATCTGGGCTTAAGGTGGAATTATCTCGGTTGATTTTTATTTTTTTGTGCATAATGCGGTTGAATTGATAGATGATTGGTTATCATGCAGTAAACAAGTGTGTTCGTGTGCAGCGATTATAGAATCTAACCGGGAACACCGCTGTCCTGAGTTCAGATTGGTTCAAAATAGTAGTTAAGTGTTAACTTTACTTTGTTGATCTTTTGTGATAGTGACACTATTTACCGCTGAGTGCACGAGAACTTTCCTTACTTTGATTATCTACAATTTATAATACCAAGGAGAAGACGTACTGACTTAGGTCGTCGAAGTCAATCAACGTGTGGATTTAAATATAAGAGAAAAACCAAATTATAACGGGCATTTCTTTTGATTACGAATGATTTTTTTCTGGTTAAGTTTTCACCACATTATTTACTGAACTTGAAACAGCCTGGAATTATCAATAAACTTTTTTATTTATTGATTTTGAGGCGAAACGAAGTTTGCTGGGTCAGCTAGTATTTAATACAATTAAGTAACTCTCTTATGAGATATTCGTAAATATACGGAAAATGGTCGTATTTAATGAAACAATCTATACTTTATTCTGTAACTCGGTGAGTAAATAACTTTATTGTATATATAACTTAATTTGTATATATAGCTACTGCATTTTGGTTTTGTTGAATTTGTAATCTACAGTATAATATTATATTTTTAATACATAGCACACATGATCATAATAACACATAGCAAGAAGTGCGTAGCTTATCCTGTTTGTGGGGCGTAAAGCTTTTGAAACTTCTAATCATAATTGTTAAGTAATAATTCAGCAAGGCATGTTCAATGATGAGGTAGGGTATTAGGTACTGTTAGGAATCAGGCTAGACATTAATTTCAATAACAAATCTGGCCGCCTCCTCGGACCGCAGCCTCAAGGTGAGTTGGTTCTCCTCTCCGTCTCGCGACGATTTCAGACATATCTAGTTTGTTACAAACTAATAAATTAACAACTTTTTATTTAATAATTAACATTAAACAAGAAGAGGAGAAGATTACATCTATTCTTTTTAAAACTGATATGTTTTTCTATTGTCAATTAAAATGTATCGCAATAACGATTTGATAAATTGTTGGGTCTTCAAAAAAATTATCTGAATCTGTAGTAAGAAAAGGAAAATTATATCCTATTGTCTATTGTCCTTCAGCATTATTTTAAAAAATGTGGTTATTTTCTAAATGCAAAAAAAAGTTATTTATGTTATTATTAATTGCCTGTTTGCTTCATGTAGTTAGACGAAAGATTCTTTGTATTAAATAAGTAAGTTGAACCAAATTTTAGATTTTAATAGTTTATACTAAATTTATGGCAGTTTTAAGAATATTTTAAAACATAAAAATCTCCTTAATTAGGATGATAATACCGGGTTTATTAGAAATTACAGGAAATTTTAATATTTAACAAATACTGCTACTATTACATTTTGTGTGAGTTTCTGTAGCATAATACTTCAGAACGAGATTGCTTTAGTTTTTATGTTGATTTAACTTCATGTTTAAATAAATAAATGAGATTTTATGCTTATTGCGATACGCACACATTGGTTATGATTATATTAAAAGTTTAAACATTTACATTATCAGCCGAAAAACGACCACAGCTGAGCCTTCTCTTCTTTTTCAACGGTCTCCACACCTTTTAAGGAAATCTAAATTCTTATGCAACAGTTTTTTGTAATCTTGTTTTAGATACAAAAACTAATTTTTAAAAACGTGTTTTTTTATTCGAAAGATACTTTTGATTCTCTTATGATAAAGAACTTGTTTTTTTTAACCCAATACAACTTGTTTGTAATATGATTTGTTAAAAAATATTACTAAAAATTTATGAAGACTTATAAAATATCATTACAAAACCGCTGGTAGTAATAGTAGTAAAACAGTTGGCTCACTGCCCGAAAACGTTTTAAAAATTAACAAGTGTTTTCGTATGTAGCACACAACTCATACAATATGAGTGCATTGATCTGTTTGTTCAAAACCTACTTCACAGTATTCATATTTTATGTAAACGAATTTTTTTAAACCGTAGTTGTTTACATAGCGCTCCAATTTTATGCTCATTATCAAGAATACAAAACATTTTATAATATTCATTGACTTGTCTGTTAATTCTAATAAACATGTATTATTATTTATTTCTTAGACATAAATGACTTGTTATAACAAACAAGATCTATTAAGTGTAATGAAGTGAGAAAAGTTTTATTTTTAATACAAACAAGTTATTTACATACGTTTTAGAGGACTCAAGGGCCCATTAAAATCAGTAGCGAGAAATGTCTACAGCGGTACAATTGCCAAGAAGCAGATTTATTTTTAAACCGCAGTTAAATTCAGGGCTTGGTATTAAAATAACATTGATTGTTGTAGATTTTTACTGTAAAAATTACTAATAATTTCCCCTGTGATACTGTCTGATTATGTTACTAATGTTTATAAAATTTCCACGTTTTTCAAGGTGTTTGGATTGTTTCGCAATCAGTGTAGGTTACGCATTATAAATAGGTTGATAGGAATGTAAGTGTAACGTTAATTGCGTCACCAATTAAACTTAAACTATAATAGTTGGTACATTTTGAAAATACTTATCGTTGTTATATTTCTACTTTTCTGCAGGACTTGCACTTCTGATAGCTGGAGGTGTGCAGATGTCAAATGCTGATCCCACATCACCCAACACCGACGATGGACTAGGCGCTCTTGTGGCTGGTGGAATCATACTATTTTTAGGTCTTCTTTTTGCTGGTAAGTAACACATGTTACAGTAACTAACTAAATGTTATACTCAATAGATTTATGATAATATAACAAATTACTGCTTCCATTGACTGTTGACCAAAGAACAAATTCGATACGCCAATTAAAATATACAATAGTTAGAATAAAGGTTTTAAACTTTATGAATAGCTTATTACATAGAACGACAAAATTCCAGTGCTTCTACTGATAGCAAAGCGTTTTCATTACAATTAAAATTGATAGTTTTATCACAATATTTATGTTAATAATACAGGTTACAAGCAGACAAGTCAATATTTTTGTCGACATTTCTGATTGTCGTAAATTAATGTTTATGAGGCAATTTTTCCTTTAATAAATTGTTCTTGGCATTTATGATGTATTTCTTGATGAATCATTCGATAGAGGAAATATGATTAGGTTTTTTATTTTATTTCAAATCTATTTTTAAATAATAAAATTCCTGCACGTACAGGTTTAGAAATGAAAAAATCTTGTCAAACATGGTTCTTATATCAATTTAAAATAGCAAGTAGTATGTTTATATACCTTCATAAGTACATTTATTTATTAATACATAAGTATGTTTTCAACAAATGTACTTACGTATTTTAATACAAAAAAATATTTATAATGAGTAAGTAAATACACTCCCGGACACATCTATCGGCCCACCTAGAGTTTAAAAGTTTTAACGGTGCCTAACTAAAAATAAATGTTAGGTGGAGCAATAAGTTTTAAAGCAGATTTATTGGTTAACCTTTATGTATGTTTTTTTTTTATTTTGAATTCAGGATTATGCAAAAAAAACGAAAATTCGAGTTTGTTCATTGTTTTCAACGACCCAGGAATGGAGAAAACTTTTTTATTTCGCACAAGTTGGAGTTTTCTTTTTGATGTGTTCGATTATTGGTTCTTTAAAAAGGCAAATCTAACCTTAGAGCCAGTTTTGACCAAAAAATATGGCTACTCTGCCTGAAATTGTCGCCCAAGTTGTAAAACTTCTGCCGGCCAAATCAATTCGAAATTACAAAAAAAATAAAAAATAAACTTACACAGGGGTTGACCAATAAATCTGCTTCAAAACTGCATCAAAACTTATTGCTCCACCTAACATTTATTTTTAACTAGACACCGTCGTAACTTTAAACACTGGGTAGTGGGCCGATAGATGTATCCGGGAGTATATTTACATGGAGATAACATAATGAAATGAGAACTATTCGATTATTTGAATACTCCTACAGAATCTATAAAATTTATAATGAAGTTATTATTCTGTAATATATATAATGATACTTTTTTAATTAGTTAATGTAACCATCTAATATGTTGAAAGAAACCTTTCAAAACTAACACACATAAAAGATCTCATTTTGATTATTGGTATTCATTCTCTATTGACATTACAATTTTCACAACAGACGCAGTTTTTATTTAACGCGGTATATTAATATATATATTTTTTTAATTTCACTCTTGATAGAAACAGCACAAAGCGTATGTGACCTTCATTTAACTTGGGCCTTGACACGTTATCTGATGCCGTGCCCACTGACCTTAACCTTAAGGAAATGACAACATCTAATACATTTTATCGATAGAAAAATAGTTTCATAAATGAAATGATATTTATATCTAAAAGTTATGACTTAACAGATTGAAACAAACACGGAAAAGTTAAACTTTTTAATTCACTAGCAATTACGTCGAAATGTTATACTGCAAAGAATTGAACACAACAAAATATAAGAATTGTTGTATTGTATAATATAAAAAATAATTGTATAGTAATACAAATAAAATCGCATTAAAATTCTGAATATATTTAAGGAAGCGGAAGTAAGGGAAAAGGAAACGACGTACGTTAACCGGTACTTAACCGAAGTGTGCGAGTGTAATTATAATATACGGTCAACGGTATTATTTGGAACATAGTGCAATAGCAGTTTTAATAATGATCTTTATTACACGATATATTATTTGTTGTCGTCATATACTTCGATTCACTTTTTATTATATTTTTAAAGATATTAAGTATTGATTATGAATAGCGCTTTGTTTTATGAAATATCTTGAAATACCTTATTCATATAGAACTCTTGTTTTTGTTGGCTTAACATAATTTATAATTGAACTGAATTGTGTGATATTCCAAATGAATTAAAAATGTTGATCTAATTTCAACTTATTGTTTACCATGGTATATAATGGTGGTGGAATATCTGTGGTGTGTGGAGATCTTCGAGAGAGGCCCCTGTCCAGCAGTGGATGTTAATCAGCTGATGATAATGACACATTATTTTGCTTGCGACTACTGAGGAAACATACTCTGAAAATATAACACCTTTGACCTATACTTTCTGACGTGGAAATGCCAAATAACGTCATTTCTATAAATAACCATCTATTGTTTGTTGACTACAAACACTTAACTATTCACGTTTAAAATCCTTACCTCAAAATATAAAATATACATTTTATATCTTAATATCAGTATAATTTAAGATGTATTATTATTATTATAAAAGTAGTTACAAGAAACCTAATTCCTAACCAAGTAAATGTTTAACATCACAAATGAAATGGTTACAACAGAACGGAAATAGTAGTAGGCGGACCGCCCACTGATTCAGTATATTGTGCCCCAGATTGGTCCAATTATTATGCCCACAGCCAGCCGACCCCAATATCACTTATTTATGTTAAGTGTTACACTTTTGATCTATCTTTATACTTTTGAGCGTCATTAATAGTTAACTGTTCAAACGATGAGCTTACCAATGTTTTGCGCTTTGAATAGTTTTCGATTATGTCATCATCAAGTTTGGAATCTATAAATTTGTAAAATGGATCTTTGTTGGTTAAGGATAAAATTTTACTTATTTACGCATTTCTAGTCCAAAAAAAGGCTTGACTTCTGTTGTTGAAATAGTTATTATGCTCGCTGTGATATCTTTTTATTACGAAATTATAATCAACTGTTCATAGTAAAAATCTCAATCAATTTATATGTTTATCAATGTAACTGTCAATATAACCGAAGTGTCATTTCAATCATATAATCGCATATGAATCTTATTCAATTAATAATCTATAGGTGTCGGAGGCTGGGCGTGGTCCGCTCGATGGGGCGGCGGTAAAGAGGCACCGGCCAGTGGAGCTGCAGCTTTAACTGCACTGAACCCATCCACCGACCCTCTGGTGGCGGCTCAATACGCACCCGTACGCGACGCGCCACCAGCTCCCGACGACGAGACACGCAACCTCATGGATAATAAGGAATGGTGAGTTAATCGTTAAACAAAGGAACAGACAATGATAGTACAACCCTTTTGCCTTAGTAATCCAAGGTTTTTTAAAATTTTGTGAGGCATCTATAGCCGATGTGATAAGGAACAAGACAGATAAGGATAAAAGAAAAGAAATATATTGTGATATTAGATAAGGCTATAGTATAAGAAATAAAATATATGTAAGGAGAGACTGTGATATTAGAATAGGTAATTAGCATTAGGATTAAATAGAATATAAGAATTAAGTGGAATGATTTTATTACAGGAAATATGTTTTTAAAAAGGAATGCTTCACAGATCTCTCCAATGTGCCGCAAAATTATGTAAGACAGAGTCTTCAGTCCAGAGCGCGATGCATGAAAGAAAGACGAAAATTAGCGGAATGATAGTTAGCAAAACAGAATGAAAACGAGAACTGGAATGAGTGAACTAGGCTCTGACCCAACCACGCATAGGGATGATGTAAAAAAAACCCTGTTCCCTACAAATTATGACTTTAGACATTCAGTTATCAAACAGACGTTTTATGATTCCTCCATAAATTTAAAGAGTACCAAGGATAATAAATAGCGATTATAGCGAGATTGTGTTCCTGCTTTGACCACGTTTATTTTAAATATAAACATGGTTAGCAAATGAACTTCATCGTAAATTTATGTGTATGTAAAACACTTATCAAAAAGCTGGCTCATGAATACGAGTATGGAGTTAGGTTTACGTTACTGTAGTTCAATGAAAATAAAATTTAGCGGCAAACGTTGCAGAAGTGGATATACGAATGCTATTAAATTATTCATTTAATAATCGACTGTGATTACACGATTGGAGACCATTGCGAGGATATTTATAGACAACGATCGTTGGTATGAAGAAAAGCCTGACAACAATATTTATTTTAAATTTAAAACGTTATTTGTATTAGTAATGTAACGGAAGTAACATCCTTCACGTGCTAAAAGCTTTTTATAAAAACAACCTTTAATTTTGTTATCCTGCCTGGTAGCGTACATCCCTTTATAATGCCCCGTATAACGACTTCCGCTTATTGTTAAAGTATTATCCTTTTTATTTACGAACGTCCGTGGTTAATATGGATTGCGTATGAATTCGTAGTTGTTTGTACACGTGAACACAATGCCCGGCGTGGCTCTATTGTCGCACCGTGACAGGTGTCAATAGTTCACATAAGGGTACGCCTTTGTCTTCGCGTGTTTACATATGAATTCTTACATTTGCACCAACTGTAACATGACGGTCACGTTATGATGTTTATGTTAATATTCACGGCTGTCCGCCTTTCAAATTACTTATCACAAAACATTTACGATTTTAACTCTGTTCGCACGCGTATTGGTGGTGTTAATATATTTTCTTCACACTAGCGTTGACAATCAATTTATTAGAATAGAAAATGATATAGAGGTAGATAAATATTTTAGAAGACATTTGCTTAAAGATTCCTGCTCAAAAAACAATACCGATGGCTGATAATTTACGTTCAAGTTTAATTCAGGAAAATGTCATTTTAAACTCTTTCCAAATGTGGTTGTAAATTATTTTCCTTTTCTGTTCACTATACATATATTTTTTAATATTGAATGTATGTTTTTCATTTGTTTGAAAAAGTCACAATTTGTTTTTATTTATAATGATCTAACACGTACCTTAATATCTCTTGGTGATCACCGTGATACTTGACAGTGGGGCGGTGGATGTTGCGGTGTGCTCATTCAAAATACTCTTATAAGATTGACAGCCCAAAAGCAATAAGAGTAGCTAACAATATAAAGGTGGTACCGTAGCTAGCCAGACGTGTTTAAAAATACCCCATCACCAAGCAAATTCCACATGTTGCTTCGGAATCTAACCAGGGATCTCTTTGTAAGCAGTTAACCATAATAAAGACCTGATTATTTATAAAAATGTTAAATATAGATCGGGCACTCGATTTACTTACTACTTTTCTGTTTTCAGTTTGAGCAGTGCAGAGGAAAGCGACAAAATGTTGGACGGCCGGCCATCGGTGGCGTAAAATATGAAAAATTCAAAGGATAAAACACAAGGGCTAGCCCCGGTATTATAACGGTCCCCCTATTCATCAACGTGTTCGAAAGATACTCTATTACATAAAATATTCATAAGCATAAAATTTATTTTCGTGATGGCCCCATTTTGACCGTATCCTAAGGTTTCAATATATGTGACGTTCGTATATGATTTTCTATTATCATAAGCCAATGTAACTTGTGTACGTCTGTTGAAAAAGCAATTCTGGTTGCGAAATCAACCATGATGCCCCCGCCGTACTTCGGGATGTACAATCAGGTGTTTTTTCTCGCTGTCAAGTTATTAACTAGTTTGGTTGTGTTCAAGTATCTCATTCCCTTAATCATTCGTTATCGTCATCTAAAACGATGGACGATGTATTCCTCAAAGCAGTCTTGTCCAGTGGCTCCCGGCGATTCTTCTAATGTCGCCTATCCACCGTGTGTGGTCACCATTCCTCCACTTCAACAGCTACCCATCGCCGATCAGTTCTACAATCTAACTTAGTTATTATATAATACATATTGTGTAGTTAAAATAGCTATAACACATTGGAAGCATTGTATTCAAAGTTATTTAAATGGTTTAAAATGTTTTTAATAAATTAGATTGAATAAAGACACGTGGCCAAATTATCGTCCATACTCTTAGGATAACCGAATTTGTGTATCTAACACTTATTTATTGAATGTTTGAATTGTAGCAACATTTGTTAGACTAAGACAGTGGTCTTGAAAAGTTACTGTGTAATGGTAACTTTTTCTTAGAACACCAGCGGGCTTGATATTTGTCTCAATAAATAAGCAGCAATCGTGCCCCCACTGCTGGGACTGGGGATATTCTCTCACGATACGAGACAAGGTCGTTCACTTACCACGCTTTTCGCTTGAAGATACACCATAATACAATGGTGCGTTAATTTAGTTAAAAGGAATCTTTTATTATGAATCTGACTCTACTACCTTTTTAAAAATTATGTGTGGGCTTATGTCGGGTGACGCAATAAGATTAATTCACAAAAATTTATTGTGGAAGACATTGCTTTAAGATATGTTTGTTTATTATAATAATTTTCGTATAAGCGGTAAAACCACACTTGTGGCAGCAATTTCGCGATTGTGTTTTATCTATTGCGTTTTAGGTACAATGTTTTATTTTGAGACCGTCCTTTTTAGATTTAAGTCGTCTTTGTATTCGGTATATATACGCGAACTCTTTGTTTAAAAGGGTAATTTGTCCAAGTAGATTGGATTCTACGGCATTTAATTTTTATAGTAATAATAAATTTGGAAAATGATATTATAATATTATAATTATAAAGCTCTCTTGAACCATGAATTGTCTAAATCAAATTATTTTAAAATAAATTGACTAACAAGTAATCAATAATGAAGTAACATGTCGTCACATCACAATTTTATTTATAGTATAAATCGTACAATATAAAATGAATTTTAATGTATGTAAATAATTTGATTCTAGATAAGAATAAATATATAGCCTTAAGTTATGTTAACATACAATTGTAACTGAAATTTAATTTTGCTTTCAGCGTTTTTTTGTTCCTTTACAACATATACATTAGAAAAACTTTATTTTACAAATTTGCATCTATATTATGCGCTTAAAAATATAATTTACGTTAATATTTATCATTTATTATAGTACTCGAAGTACATTTTATATTTATGTATACATAATACGTCTTTAATATTTTTATCTCTAATAAAGTTCGATAATAAGTGTATATGTAAATTATTGGTTTTAATTATTCACTACTCTAACAAACTTTCATTATTTAAATAATATTTGGGGGTCTTTGTTACCAGAGACCGTCTTGACAGTTTCATCACAGCCAGTCCCAGTTCTGTAGCCAAACTTTAGTGTAAAAACATTGCGCTGTAGATAGAGTAATCACTGGGGCAACGAGACAAAATACGGTGCGAACAAATTATGAGCACAATGTGTAGCGATCACACTAACCAGCGTCACACATACTTGTGGAAGATCTCTGTGGCCGGAGACCGTCTAGGTAGGTACCACTGCAGCTCCTATTTCTACCACCAAATGGCACTGTGTTACGGTTTGAAGGGTGCTGTTAGCTAGTAAAATTACTAAGGTAACGAGACAACACCATGTCTCAAGGTGATGAGCGTGCAGTATATACCATCCTAACTAGCGCCACGTTATTACTTTACCATCAGGTGAATGGCTCGCTCGTCTCGTCAACTAGACAAATAAAAAAATAAATGAACACAAGATTTTTATAGGCAGGCCGATCGCTTAAAAAATTTAACTCTCAAAAATTAAAATTGCAAAGGTTAACAATTGCTGCCATCATGGGTGAAGAAGTCACAGATATTCTTATAAATTACAGTCCTTGAAATCAAGACACGTATGTCCACTTCAGCCTGGTATTTTTCCTTATTAAACGTTGACTGAACGAGTATTATTAAATTTGATACCACATAAAGCAATGTACACTAAACATATCGTACATAGTCCTGAGAAAAAAAACGGATCTTTGAATATAATCATGAAGCCAAATGTAGTTGCATCAGTAAAAGCAGCAGTGCTCGCGGAACCCTTCAACGATTCAACAAAACAAAGTTTAAGACATTCTACAAGATGCTGTACAATACTGAAAAATTTAATTAAATTAAAAAATAACGAGTACATATAGGCAAAGCATTTGTTTATTATAACATAATGGTATTGATTTTGTAGTTACATAAAATCTCTTCATATTAATCATCTGTAAATACATAATATACTTAAAGCTAATCAGTCTCTAGTAGTAGTGCGACGCCACCAAGGAACTCCCGTTATATCATCATCAGCACATACATTTACAGCGGGCCTGTAAACAACATACAATATTCACTTACATATTACTAAAAAGAAATGTATTATAATACAAGAGTTCTTAAGACTACTATAAAATAAATACGAAATTTTATAAAGTGAACCATGAAAAAAGACATTATAGGAACTATTTTTAATTTAATGCGAAACACTTTGATAATATCTCTCTTTGCAAAATAACTTCAGATCATGACCAGAGTTTTGTTGAAGTATATGCGTAAAATATTAGAGCCACCTTTAACTAATTGTTCATGATTAAAAAACCTTGTGGATAACAGCTGAATGAGGGCTGCGATCTTTGGAGGAGGCCTCTGTGCAGCAGTGGGCTTATGATTGATTGGCTGAAAAAACCTCACCTGTACATTCGACTATGAGGTAATGTAGATGATGTTATTAATGGGCAAGCAGTAGGTGGTGCCTCCTGAAAATAAAAAAAGTGACAATATTGTACTACAAAGCTATTGTACTGCTCTTGCAGCATGTTCCACAGAAACAAATAGTGAAAAAAATTATTTGAATATAGTGATCAATGCAACACCATTGCATACCGTACTGAAAATGTTTGTAACAAATATAAACAAACCAATTACAATTCAGCATAAATTGTAGCAAAAGGCTAGTAGTATATTTATATAAAAAAATATTGTGTAGCTTTTGTGAGAGTTATGAGATTATCATACAGATAGGCTTGAGAATCTAGAGTATGCAGTGCTTATTTGCATGTGAAGAGCATGCGCTGTTTAAAAAGTGCATGTCTATTTCGTTTATAACTAATAATTCATTTGTAATAAATATTATAACATGTAAATGTTAATTCTTTTTTAAGATACGGTCTTGGCTTTCTCTCCTTGTCAAACCCAGTGTGTGGTGGAAATTGAAGGTAGAATATAAATAATACATATTAATGAATTTCTTAAACCATAAATGTACATAAATAAAATAAAATAGTTCAACATTCATTAGCAATAAATAGATATGCTTTAATAAATCTTAAATTATATAACAATATGGTATATATGCATATAACAATTTGTCAAAGCATTTAAAAAGTCTTATGTGGAAAGTATGTACCTGTATAGCTTGCATTGGTATGTGCATATTAGCTCGCAGTTTCCGCTGCCTTATTTCACGCCGCACACAGCATTGTACACCAAGCAATACACCACAAACACATGATGCAAGAGATCCTGTGTAAATGAAACATTCTGATTACATGAAACATCATTGATATCTTTAGATATGTACATCAAAATTTTTATGTAAGTTTGTTTATACACAAGCTTGTTTCACTTATATAACAAAAACTGGTATTCATTGCTTATCTCATCATCATTAGCTAATAGACGCCCAATGCTGGACTCCCTGAACGATCTCCATTTCAATCAGTTCGGTGCTGCCTACACATATATACCTTAAATCCACAAATTCGATAGCAATTTAGTCAGCTCACTTCAGCAAGAAGTTAGTCCTTTTACTTTTTTTAAGTTTTAATTGATTAGACCCAAAAATCTAACTGAAAGTCATTAAAAATCTAAGTTTTAACATTATACTGGCTTTAATTTTTAAATAATACACCTGCTCATATAACAAAGTAGTGTTAAAAATTTTTTTATTTCACTGATGATATGAGCAAGGCTTTCAATTGATGGTAATTGATATGCTGGCCCATAACAACATACTGCTAGATAAAATGGTACCTACTGCACCACATTGCCCTTGTCATCTTAAGACAAGACGTTAAGTCTCTTTACCCTAGTAATGTCACTAGCTTACAGCACCCTTCAAACATAAACATAATGTTTGCATACTCCTATTTGGCGGCAGAAATAGGAGCTATGGTGGTATGTACCCAGATGGTATCCAACTACAGACACCTACCACAAGTAAAGTTGGTAAAAGCTTCTGTTGTTCCGTTACAATTTATTTATAGTACTTGCAAGTTCCAAGTTCTACAGATTAGTAGTAAGTAAAAACTGATAATCACATGATGTAAATAAGTGTTAATATTTTATAAAACAATTTCTTACCAATATAAACTAATACTCCCAGGTCACCATTACGATTAGTACGTCTTAACACAATTCCAGCAATGCATAAAGAGATTCCAGTTAATATACCTACTACAAATATTACCTGAAATAACATAAGGAGAAGAACATTAATTTTAGTACTTTAACTATTAATTAACTTTGTGTAGGCATAATTACTTACTTGTAAAATATAGTAGCAAACATATTCAAAGCCTGGACAATGCCCACCACAGGCCCCAATCATAGGTACTTCTGGGCTTACAGATGGCACTGGTGGTATGGGTGATCTACTTATAGCTTGTGTTTGTCGATCTACCTCACACAATGGTAGAGAAAATGACGATGCACATGGTGGAAATGCATAAGTATCTGTTGTTGAACAATGCACAGGTACTTTCTCCCCTTTCCTGTAACTATGCCATATGCCAGATGTTCCATAAGGAGTTTGGTAAACTGGTGATGGAGGACCATACTCTCTCAAAGTTCCATTATAATAATGAGGAAGCTGTAAATTAACAATTATTTAATATAATTTTAATTAGTACTACATGTTATTGATAATTGATATTCTTTAAAACAAGCCTTCATTAAATAATTAATATTCTGATTAAAAAATATTATATTTACATGGTAAGCATTATCGGAAGTTAAGCTCTCGGTCCCGGCAACTTGATATATAGGCGTATTAATATCCTCTGCCCACGGATATTTTACCCTTTGTTGAGAAGCTGACGAAAATTGCTGCTCACTCCGGGATACTACTGTGGTTTGATAAGGGTGAATACTCCTTGGCGAAAGTTGTTGTTTAAACATTGTTAATGTAAATGTTATCTAAAATAGTTACAACTTAATACTTGAAAACATAACTTATGCAAATCAATAAATTTTTCACACATGTGATAGTCGCACCTCATCTTGAAGTCACATATTTTAATTACAAATGAACTGGAAAAACAAAGTAATCTAATGCACTTATTTTAATTTGCAATAAATAATAAAATTATTAAATTCAACGTTTGTATTAACATGACTTCGAAACAAACAATTCCCCATAAGCAATCGTCATAAACGCCATGTTTTTTGTTTACTACAATGTACAGAGCATGCATTACGCCTATCGGTTTTTTGCACAACCTTGAGCTATTATAAATTGTTAATAAATTAATTAAAAGTCGAGTATAATAATAAAACATATCTAGCTTGCTAATATTTTCTTTCCCTATAATTAATCTGATTAACCAATAATTAAATTTCATATATGATCAATTCGCTTGTGTTTAAAAAAAGGTATCTTAAAATAATAAATACTTGTTAAAATACACAGAGAAATTAATGGTAACATGAATCATACACATAAAATTTTTAAATTGGAATGTTTTATAGTATTTTTTTATTTTTGTAAATGAATTTACGGTGATTTATAATAAATAGTTGCCATATTGCCATGCCATGTTGCCATAAACACAGATGAAAAGATCTGTTATTTAATGTAAGCCAAATGAAATCAATCAAATCAAAGTGTCAACCAAATTATTTCAGATACTTTGCTTTAGTAGTACAGAAAAATCAACGTTTCTATTATACGAAGCATCCTGAAACTTGTAACTGTTGTCATATAGCGTAAGTTTCCCCGAGTGAAGACTGGATAATTAATAAAGAACATTTGTAAATATAATGTATGATACATTTGAAATTAAGCGTTTACAGATTATTGTTTAAGCTAAAGTATTCTATCATTGAAATTGAATTTTGCAATGGAGACAATTGCCTCCATAACGTACGAGCACCGTGCAGACTCTTAAAAAGTAGTAAATCATGATCGGTAACGATATGACAAATCCTGGCGGTGCAATGAATATTTTAGAAGACGGTGATAATTTATTTCCGAGCGGGAACAGATATTGCAGAGATTATATTAGAGGAATTTGTTTAAGAGAGAATTGTAGATACATACACGAAGTACCACCAAAAGCTCGTTTAAAAGAGATATTTCGTTTTTGTCATGACTATCAAAACAAAGGCTGTTTCAGAGCAAATTGCAAGTTCGTCCATAGTTCTGCTGAACAAGAAGAGCATTTTTATGAATCTGGAGTTTACCCACGTGATACTCGTAATGGCGCAACACCATGTGAAAATTTCTTAAATGGCACATGCTCTAGCCAGGATTGCAAGCTAACCCATCCAGAGATAATAGGTAATAAGACTGTTCTGCAACATAATGGTCCCCCTCCTTTTTTTAGTCATCCTCCTCCTCCAATTAGAAGTGATGACTCTCCACCCGAGGCTAAATTTAGAAGATTAGCGTATGAAGAGACTACACTTGATAAACAAGTTCTGTCACCATCAAGTATTTGTGGCAACTGTGAAACTTTAAATCATAAAGTCAAGTTGCTGCATGATAATATTAGTGTTTTATTAAAAAAAATTGCAGACTTAACTGAAAAGAATGTGCAATTAACATCAATGAATGAATTTTTACTTGAGCAAAATTCTGTAAGAAACAATCAGCCATGTGTGATTACTTCAAGACATGGTACATCAGCTCCTGTATCTTTAGCAACAGTGAGTGTTACTCCGGTAGTAAGTTTAGCTGGTGCTCTGCCAGCACTGGTACCAGCCGCAGCCACACCTAATTTAACATTGGCCCCAGCAGCATCCAGAGCCCAGCTTTTAACACCAGCTCCACAAATTCTTACTGTGAGCACAACTCAGCAGTTAATGGGTAACTCTGGAGCTTTGATTGTGACTAGTGCTGGTGCTCAGCAATTGATGCAAGTTAGTGATTCTGGTACTTTAATGGGTGGGGGTCAGACTGTTGTTGCTGTGACACCAGCACAATTAACTTTAGCTCCACCTACTCAACAATTAATGAGTAATGCACCACAAACTGCTGTTCAACAACTTGTCCAACAGTCAGCCTTGCAATCACAATTGGCACCACAGCATCAAGCTACACAGTTTGCAGCAGCGCAGCAATCTGTACAACATTTAGCAGCACAACAGTCGGCTCAACATTTAGCTGTACAACAGTCTGCTCAACACTTAGCTGCCCAACAGTCAGCTCAACATTTAGCTGCACAACAGTCAGCCCAACATCTAGCAGCAGCTCAACAATCGGCTCAACACCTAGCAGCAGCTGCAGCACAACAATCAGCGCAACAATTAGCAGCGGTACAGCAGTCCGCACAACAAATGGCAGCTCAGCAATCTGCTCAACAACAATTAGTTCCATCAGGACAGCAATTGGTGCACCAATCATCTACTCAACAAATTACTATATCTAGCACTAGTCAAGCAATGGCATTGCCTAACTCACAGGCACAATCAATAACATTTCCAATAATATCTCAAAGCATTTTGCCTCATTAATGTTACTCTTAGGCGAAGCAATTAGACCTGCATATGAGGAACTGCTGGATGAATTGCAGCTATTGGTAATTAAAAAAATTAGCTTTAGCGTATTGTGTACACATTTTTACAATATAGGTCACATACAAATTGTGAAAAATAAAACAATATTTTGTATGTTCCCATTTATTTGTAAATTGTCATCAGTGACACTTTAAATATTTAGTGCACACAACGATGTTACCCATTTTGTTGATTGCCCTCATTCTCAGGAGAATATAACCTCTATCTTGTTGAGGACCTGATTCAAGTATAAATTGTACTTTACCTAAATTTAATAAGTTTCAATTTTGCAAATTCCTGTAAAATTGCTGGATTGTAATGTTTAGAAATTCTTAATTTAAGATTTTTTTTTCCTCTATGAATTAATATTAATAATAAAATAATATTAATATGTATTAGTTTTATTTTCTACTTTCTATTATCTTAGTTATTGAAAAGAGTAGCCCAAGATCGGAAAAGTTTTCTCAATCTGACTGCCAAGCTTCAGTTTGAAAAAGGCACATGATGATTATTATCTTAGTGTTTATGACTCGCTTGATTACTTTAATTTCATTCCTTACTTTTTCTCAAATAACACTGATGTTTACTGTATTGCAATAATTTACCATGAACACCCAGCAAAAAATTTCCGTCTTTATCAAACGCTACAGCTGAAACATTTTCTGGTGTGTTTTTAATTATTTTTAAGAATTTGGTGTCATTTTCATGAAAATAAGATAAATTGGTACTTGCTACGAAAATTTTCTCATTATAGAATGATATTTGTGCCATGCCATCATAAGACACATTGCCAATAACAATTGGTGAAGAAAGAGTAGACTTTAGAACGAACAATTTTTCGTCTCTAATGAAATAGAAATTATTTTTGTTGTCTATCGCCATCTCCTCCAAAGCTTCGAGGCTCTTAAAACGAATTTTACTTTCGCCTACTAAAAGATATAATTCTTCAATACCATCAACATTTTTAGTTACGTATTTATTTCCATCTTTGTCAACAAAAATCATGTTGAAATTAGCGTTCGGTTCCGAAATCAAACTTGCGCTTTGTGTTTCATAATTATAAGTGAAAATTCCAGCGCCGGTGCTAAAGTACACTTTTCGATTGTTTCTGTCCACTGCAATGGAGTAGCTAATGCCATCAGGAAGACCTATTTAAAAAAAAACGAAGTGGTCATTAAATTTATGGATTTATATTCAAGGTTGGTTGTTTTATTTTGTCTTTTATGGTAAATTATATTACATCTTGTAAAGAATAAATAACATTATCACCTATTATGTATAAAAACTAATAAACGCAATTTTTTGTTTACAATGGTCTATCATTCTGTTACTTCACGTTACTCCGAAATCGAACCAGGGATTTCCGTGCTCGAAGGTAAAAGTTTTGTCACTGTGCCACAGAGAGAATTTGTAAGAGCTCTGAGATTATGTTAATCAACTTTATTGGTAGGTATAGAGAAACAGTGCCTAGGTAGGTATTACCATAGCGCTTTTACTACCACAAACAGTTGAGTGCAAACCATACTGTGTTACAGATTGAAAGAGGCTTTTGTTATAATACTATAGTAATCAGATTTACCGTTGTGTATCGAGGCGACAAGCGGAATATAGAAGTGTTATAAACTTTATGTTCGCTTTGTTAAATAAATAAGATTACTGTATATAAACGAATAAAAAAAAAAATAAAAAAAGGTCTAAAACCCAGCCAATACATAAAAAAAAATTCTTACCGGGAATTTCTTGTGGTGTGGTAGAGTTCGGTTCGATTTTCTTCGCATTGAAATAATATCCGTTTAAGTCGGTACCTGTTTCCACGTAAAATATGTTACCGTGATCATCATAATGCACATCGGTTGGATATCCGTTGTCAGTATGATAAATATTAGTTAAATTGTAATTGTCGTTGTCTATTCGCAAATCTGGTTTACAATCCGTTTGAGGTATATCGAAACTTAAACATTTTTGTGCAAAAATAATGAAAAGAAGTAATTTCATTTTATTCAGCGCGAAAATATTGTTACAGTGTTGAACGCTTCAAATGATCTCGTTTACATATACTTGTGGAGAGGATATTTTAATCATTTTAATTGTCGCCCATTATTTTTTTAATGGATGCTATTGTCCTATAATTGACTGTACGATAATGATTACTGCAATATTGCAACCGATTAAGATGGTATAATTGCAATTACAATTTATGCAGTGCTTTAATGAATAGATAAACATATCTTTATGTGCCATATTTTATTTTATGTTATGACACAATATATAACATAATAACATCCGTGGTGCTGTGGTTAAGCGCTTGTATTGTAACACGGAGGTTCCTAGTACGGTTCCGGGACCATAAGTTGTGAACTTTGCCGCCACCCATATATTATGGAGTTTTCTGTAACATCATGGGTCTCAATGTCACTTAACACCAAGTGAAACTGAGCTCAAGTGTAGATAAAAACGTATAGGTAATTTGCAAAACAAACATCATGTTATATTTTAAAAATTTTATTAACTTTTTTTTAGTAAGCAGAATTGCACTTGTTTGTGTTGCCATTTGATTGTTGTTTTTCACATTGTAAATAAGATGGCAAACGCCCGTGCTTCCCTCCTTTTATTTTGTGTATTTTCAAGCGATGCCCTTGTAAAATTTTTCTGAAAAAACCATTCATATATTCGACAAAATTTTACAACATTATTAATCTGCTATTTAACTACAAGGTTTTCTCTATTACTATCTATCAGTCACACGTGTGTACATATAATTTTACTAACTGGCATTTGTGATTTTACTGGTGGTAAGACCATATAAGTCAATGGCACTCAACTTTTTACTTTCATAGGGTCCTCAAATACTTGTTATCAATTGTGCCGCGGCTCGCAAAGAAAAAGGTGATTTAAGCAGATACTACTGCAGCGCCCATTTGGTGTGGGCAGCATACTGTATTTCGGTTAGAATGGTGTTGTAGGTAGTGAATTTACTGGGGTAAAGAGACTACAGCTTATGTCTCAAGGCGAGCACTATCTATTGCAGCATATGTTCTCTTAAATAAAAGAGTGAAAAGGCTACTCGGCAAAACCAAATGGGACTGTGACAAGTACTGACATATACAAAAGAATGCCTAACAAAAAAAAGTTTTTACTTACTTGGTGTTAAATTTTTTGAAACAAACATCACACTCAACAGTGCCTTGCCTTAAATGTATGTCTTTTTCATGCCTCTTCATATCATGTTGGTAAGAAAATCCCTTTTCGCAGTAACTGCACTGAAATGTAATATTGCATTTTATATTACATGTAGTTTGATTTTGATTCAGTTAATTTAAAAAAATATTAAGGCGCGTTTTAGGAGTTTGTAGTTTGGAGTTTGTAGATAATTGAAAGATTGAGTTAACAGAGAAAGCTATATCAACAATGAGGTAACACTTGACCTCAACGTCAATGTTAAACTATAATGACTCTGATGATGGTAAAGTGTGCTCGTCTAGAATTCATAGGCTCATATGTTGATAGCTGTAGCACAACAAATACAGAATGGTAGCCAACAAAACTATAATATGTGGACCCAGACTCGAAGCAGGGACATTTATACTAGGCAAGAAGTTAACTATTACACTGTGGATGAAAAACTCAAATCATATTGAAGTGAGGATGGCACTGAAATCGTGCCAATGACCTCCTCTCCAATTGTAACAAATAAAACATATTGTTGTATTGTTGACTCATACCTTGTAAGGTCTGTTGGTGCTGTGTACATGCCGCATGTGCTTTGCCAGATTACTTGTAGTGGTTGTAGCTTTAGGACATAAGGTACATTTATAAGGTTTGTCTGTTAAATGGGATCTTTTGTGTACTTTCAACAAATCCATTGTCCTCCCTTGATATGAACATGCATCACATTTGTATGGAAATATGTTTTCATGGATAGCCCTGGACAAAATTCTTAAATCATTACAAATTATTTTTTTTTCTGAATGAAATAAATAAGCATATCTTTTTAAGTTTCTAGTACTTTGACTCAGGGCCTTCTCTCAGGAGAAAGAGGGAGTCAAGGTCATTTACCAACTATGCTTGCTGGCCAAGTGCAGTTTGGTGAATGTTAAATGTCCACAGTTGCTCTTCACCGGAAGTTCAGCATCAGTGGGAATCGAACTCGCGCTTTTTCGTGACGTAAACGTCTCCGTATGTATTCTTAAGAAAAAATATACATACATATGTACTGCAAGATTTCCTTTAGATTTCGCTGTTTTACCGCAAATATCACATAAGAATTTTTTTTTCATTTCACCATTTTGTTTCGGAATTTCGGATATTTTTGTATTGCACGTTAACAAGTGACTATTATAAGATGTCTGAAAATAAAGTTCAAATTGTATGCACATATAATCATTACATTACGCGTTATTATTTTTTTTGAATACCCTTTCAATAGATTGAAAATAAAATTGATGTTTACGTAAAAAATTACAACACAACAGTTTTTTTTTCTGTTATAATTTATATACAGATTTGGAAATGTTTAAAATGTTTAATTTTTAATATTCCGTGTAAATTAATTCTTTTACTATTAGATTTACTAGTATAACAATAATGGGCGATGAGAGAAGAGGGAACTAATAAGAGTAGCAGCAGCATGTGGGATTTAGGAGGGTGGCCTCCCTTTAGATTGACTAGTGACCCATAAGAACAGTATGTAGTTGGATGTAAAAGAGTACCGAATTAGGAAAAAGGCCTATATTCAGCAATGGTAATAAACTGATGATGTTTTTAAATTTATCTGTTAAAATATAAGGAACTCACTAAATCATAAAACTCTTTGTTACATGTTGAACAATCCCATATTTCTGAATTATCTTCTGAAAAGGCTGGTGATGAAATATTGCAGGAATCATCACTGTGTATTGGATTAGTAACATCTGATATCCTGTACTCTGTAAGATATAACATATTTAGGTCAAATATTGAAGATTTTTTTTGCAATAGGCTAAAATAACTACAATTGCATTTGGTGTTATATCATATTGAGGCTGTGGGCGTAGTTTCTACTCTTAATATCCTTTGGTTATGTTGACAGGCCGAACAAAGGAATGCTATAGCAGCAGATTTACAAAATGAGAGTGGCCACTAGCAAAGTTTTTCGAAAAACTACTAACAACTAAACTTGCAACATGTGGCCCCAGAATCAAACCATGTTACAAGGCAAGAACTTAGCTTCTATAACAAAGAGGCTCCTAATAAGATATATTTTTAAAAACATCTATTTATAGTATGCTAAATATTTAGTGTACATGTGATTAAATATTATTTACCTTTCTTTATTGACAATTCTATCAATCTCTTGTTATTCTTTTGACACATATCTCGAAACTTTATACATCCATTTAGTAGGTTCACACAATCTTGGCACATATGCTTGGGTAAGTTATCGCTTCTGCTTATCTAAAAAAGTTATAAGTAATTATATATCTCTTTAGTTACAACTCAAAATCAAACAAGAAGCATTGTAGCCACATAGCTGTTACAATGTAGTGCCTGTAAGGATTCAGAATAACGTAACTATATTTTCCAAAATAATATTTTTATATAAGTAATAGTATAAATTATTCAAATTTTATATTTATTTTAAATAAAACATAAATGATCTATGTAGGAATATAGAAAGTCATCCCCAGCAATTTGGTTTGAAGGCATATCCATCCATCTTATAGTTTTTAAACGGTTTTTTTAATAGGTGATTATTGAGTATAATCTTTGTACTTCTTTGCCATATCCAGTGTTTCTTAAATAAAACTAAAAATAAATGGGTAAATTTATAATTTGTCTTCAAGCATTGTTCAATGTGCTACATAGCTCTTTTAATATTATTTTTTGTAATTATCTTTAATTTTGACATTATAAGATTGTTTACACAATGGTAACTTATACTTACTGTTACACCAGCAAAGTTTTTAATTTCTTCATTTATATTAGGTTGTACAAGATTGTTAAATATTGGTACTAGTCCATTGCCACGATTGCATACTCTGCATATTTTTGAATTAACTTTCTCAGAAATTCTGAAAACAATTTTTAAAGGATACAACAAAAACACTACTTGGATTTTTTTTCATAGGCCATCTAGTGTTTCATAGGCCACCCAATTTAAGCAAAAATGAGGCCAAAGATGTCAAAACATGATCTGGCTCTAAAGAATTGGCAGCCAGAACACATCAATGACTACGATGATAGATTGAGAGTGATATATACAAGCTAATGGGTTTAGTACACGTGGGCCATAAATTGAAACAGGAACCAAATATTACAAAGCATGTTTGCTAGGCAGCCTAAATAATATTATAGTAGTGCACAGTTTATTTGTTATACATAACATAAAATGTATACCATCTTAACTAGCGCCGAGTTGTTATGGACAAGCATATCACCTACTATCAGATGAACTTCTTGCTCATCCAGAGGCTACATCGCAAAAAAAAATACAAGTAGGTAAAAAAAAATGTTTTTTATTTCGCATTTATTTGGGAAACCACTGTTTATAAAAGTTTAAATTTCATAACAAGCCTGGCTAGATACACACAGCATCTAGTTATCGAATGTCCTATCTATATAGAAATAGTTTAAGTTGTGTAGATGTATATAAAATCGTAATAAACAGGCAGACACTGACAAATTTAGAGACATTTTCAAATTTATAATATTACTAAGGATTTTATAAATATGTATTGATAATATTTGAAAAGGCGAAGTTTCATTAAATAATATATTTTTTATGTAATCTATATTCAACTGAAAACTTATTACAGCACTAAGTAACAGGTGATAGAAAAAATCTGGAAAGTAAACTTACGATTTCTTACTTTTCGAACGTTTCCTCTTTTTGTTTTTATTAAAAAATCTTGCAAATAATATTGCTTTAAGAGGTAGTAAAGAAGTCATTGTGTGATCAGTTAGAAGAATGAGAGAATAGGTTTGTAAATTTTTATCAAAATATCGAAGTAAATTGCAATTTCAACTTAAAAATAAAAACATATAAGAAACAATACAAAATACATGAAAACAACGCTCTCCACAGTTAACTGTTTGACATTTACTGCTTTTTTTAATATATGCTTTACTGCATCTAGTTTTTAGCCATTTCAAAATTATATCAAAAATATGAGAAAATAAAAATTTTAAAGACATATTCATTACATAAAAATTATACAATTTATTCTTTGTAAACCAAGTTGTTTGTTGGTCTTTTCATTAAAATTTAAATGGAATTAATAATGTTAAAAAGATCGTTTCATTAATTGTATAGCAATAATTACATAATAAGACAGTATATACTGTAGTTTTATGTATATTGTTACATAATAAAAATAAATAAATGACATTATAGTACTAATGTCACGATTATTGACAAAGTGTAAAAAAACCCTGTCGCGTTTCTTATATTTAGAGTGTATGGAGAAATCTCAAGCCGTTAAGCTTGTAATTATTAAAAAAGAATAACTCCGGAAGTGCAATTTACTAAATATTGATAATTATGGCCAATGTTTTATAAGTTATGTACTGTGACAAAATAATTTTTGTCACAGTGCGTAAGGTGCATCATTATAGAAATACTCGTAGCTTAAAATCAATCGTCGACTGGTTATTAACTACCATTAAAGTACGGTTTTTTACACACATAATTTAAAATATTAAATTTGTATGATATATCTTATAGCATTACAATGTCTGTTTACCTAACAAAAGCAATGCTATCAAAATTAAATAAGGTTAAATATCCAAGATGCGACTCATATAATGAGGATGAAGAATGCAGCAATGATGATCCTTGGCAAAAGCTTACTGTTGATGGGTATAGCAATAATTACATAATAAGACAGTATATACTGTAGTTTTATGTATATTGTTACATAATAAAAATAAATAAATGACATTATAGTACTAATGTCACGATTATTGACAAAGTGTAAAAAAACCCTGTCGCGTTTCTTATATTTAGAGTGTATGGAGAAATCTCAAGCCGTTAAGCTTGTAATTATTAAAAAAGAATAACTCCGGAAGTGCAATTTACTAAATATTGATAATTATGGCCAATGTTTTATAAGTTATGTACTGTGACAAAATAATTTTTGTCACAGTGCGTAAGGTGCATCATTATAGAAATACTCGTAGCTTAAAATCAATCGTCGACTGATTATTAACTACCATTAAAGTACGGTTTTTTACACACATAATTTAAAATATTAAATTTGTATGATATATCTTATAGCATTACAATGTCTGTTTACCTAACAAAAGCAATGCTATCAAAATTAAATAAGGTTAAATATCCAAGATGCGACTCATATAATGAGGATGAAGAATGCAGCAATGATGATCCTTGGCAAAAGCTTACTGTTGATGGGTATAGCAATTTATAATCCCTTCATATATTCATATTTTTATTAATAATGTTAAAAGATCGTTTCATTAATTGTATAGCAATAATTACATAATAAGACAGTATATACTGTAGTTTTATGTATATTGTTACATAATAAAAATAAATAAATGACATTATAGTACTAATGTCACGATTATTGACAATGTAAGAGTATTTGTGTTGATTTTATCCAAAAAAGTAAACGTTTTGTTTGTGCTTTAACTGCAAATATTATTTTTGCATGCAATGGTTTATTTCGGTATTATAACATTACTAACACTAATTATAAATTTTTGTAATAATGTCATGAAAATTTGATTTATACAGCACATAAAGTTATAATCTTGTGTTTAAATAGTATATACAATGTAAACCTAACGTTTTGTCAAGGGCAGATTAATAATCAAATTTAATTTTTTTTTTCAGATTACTGGTGATGATTCTCTTCCTAAATTTATATGTAATAACTGTCTAGAAACTTTAAAAGTTGTAATGGTGTTTAAAAAGAATTGTGAGATATCTGATAAAAAGTTTAGAAAGATGCTCAACCCAATGGGTAGGTTACTTTACCATCATAAATATATATAAAAGTATTTATGTAATATTTTTTGTAATATATATGATTAATGAAACTGTTCACTATGAGGCAATTAAACATAATATTTTGACTATATAATTATTACATTAAATATTTCTTTTAATCATTAGGAGATCCTCTGTTTCATTCATATCCATATTCAAAACATGATTTTCAACTTATTTTACATCAAATGAAGTTAAAAAGAATGAAAATAGAACAGAAAATGGAAAGAGAAAGGAAAAAGAAAGAGAAAGTGCAGCAGAAAAAAGATCCTAAAGTCAAAGAGTTTAAGTGTTCACCATGTGATGTAGTTTTTCAAACAAAAGTGAGTAATAAATATTTTTTATCTAACATAAGTTCAGTTAGAATTCCTGTAAGTCAAGTAAGATTACTTAACATTAACTAAAGAGACTTGTGTATGAAAGAAATAATACCAGGTTCCATCATTTTATCTTAATTTTTATATTAAATAGTGATAAATATTATGTACAGAGATAATATGTATACATTTCATTACAATCTGGGATCTCAAATGAAGAAATAGAAGAAGAATTCTCCAAATATTACCTATTATATGCCATTAAACATTTCCTTTTTTATTTACTATGGGCTAACACTCGTCCAATTTCACTTGGTGTTAAAAGACAGAGGCTGTGGATGGTCAAGCATGCTTCTTCTTTTTCTAAGTCGTATTTCCTCATGACTGAGGGTTGTGGTCATCATGTGTGATGAAACACACGACGACTTACTTGGCAGTTGTAATAGAGTGGTTTGCCATTGCCTTCTCCATTTCACGTACTAGTCCGACCACGGATGGTCATGACATAGATAAGCAGGTTTCCTCACGATGTTTCCCTTTACCGTCAAAGCACGTGATATTAGTTGGTTTTTATGCTAACTGCACATAAATTGAAAAATTCAGACCGAACCGGATTCGAACCCAGTACCTTCGTAGTGGAAGGCCGGCGTTGAAACTACTAGGCTATCTCGGCTGCTGTTCTGGGCTGCTGCAAGCATGCTAGCCCAGAATAAGTATATAAGTAATAATATGATATAAGGAATAAGTATGAGAGCCAGACTCATATATTGTCAATTGGAACAGAGCGATCCTATTACGGCGTCAGATTTACACGAGTGTAATAGCTATAATTTGTGGCGTCAAATTAAACCAAGGCCCTCCATATTAGAAGTGTTTATTAGCAATGCTACCAGCGGCACTTTTTAAACTTATTTTTATAGTGGTATGCATCTAAATTTTAATATTTTAATATTGCTTTAGTGGTATATGTATGATGTGGATATTCTTTAATAATAACAGGAGCATCTGATGTCACATCGCCGCGAAGCTCAGTGCATGCGTAGAGCGTGCGACGTATGCGGACAACTTGTGCTGAGTATTGCACAGCACATGCGACACATCCACAAGCGCACTGTACCACACAAGTGTCCAACTTGCGGCAAAGAGTTTCCTATTGTAGCGCGGCTTAAAAGTCATATGTAAGTTTCATAATGCTACGTTATTTTAAATATTATTGGAGTATTAACTTCATACATTCTGAGCTACAATAAAAAACTGTTATATCTGAATGCAAAAAAAACTTCCATAGTTGTAAAAAGTGTTCGAAGGTTATTAAGGAGAGAAGTGCTACCTCCGCAGTCTTTTTGCCGCCAAACAGTACTGAACAAACATATAAAGTGTTGCGATTTGAAGGGTAACTACTAAAATTTCTGGGGTGGCAAGATTTAACATCTAATGTAACAGCGAAGAGTAGAATATGATGTCCACTGTTATCATACCGCCACGTAGTTATAGGGTATTACTTTAGGTAAAAGTTAGGCTCGTCTCTTCACTTCGTTGAATAAAAAAACAACAATACTACTTATCGTACATTCGTATAAGTATTCATATATCTAGACAGTTTTACCATCGCTGGATTGAATTTAAGCTAGGTGCTGTGCATTAGTTTTTTGTGAATACTCTCTGACGTGTTAAATATATTTAAGTGAAATATTTCTTTTCAGGCTAGTGCACACTAATACATTCAATTTCTTCTGTGATTTGTGCCCTTATAAATGCAAGCACAAATATTACCTCGTGATGCACATGCGCACTCATACCGGCGAGAAACCGTACAAGTGCGCGCACTGCCCGGCCACATTCGTCAATCCATCCAATTTGAATAAGCACAAACTTACACACCAGGAGAAGCAATTCAAGGTCAATATAGAATCTTAATTTTTTTTTATCTGCAATGTCTCAATGTCAATCACTTGTCCTCAATTTCATGTAATGCTCAGTGGCAATAAGGCTCAAGATAGTGAAATGTTCTTGCACAGACTACTTAGGCTTTCATATCTTAACAGTTGGAACATAGCAATGCTGTTATTGCGGCAAATTTACAATGTGAAGGTGGTAGCTAGCCAGACGGGTTCCAAAAATCCTAACACCAATCAAACTATACAACGTTTGGTTCTAGAATCGAACTGGGGACCACTGGGTTACATGACAAGTGGTTAACCACTACATAAGGAAGCAGCGCGATTAAAATTTTAAATAGTTTTTTTTATTAGTGCATGTTATGCGAGAAAGCTTTTCGCACCAACGCGGCGCTACGGGAGCATCATGACGCAACGCACATGAATATAAAGCATACATGCAATTTTTGTGGACGGGACTTCCGGTACAAGTACGTCTATTTCATTTATAATCAATGTAGATGATATGAGCATGATAACTGTTGCGGAAGTCGTGATAGCCCATTTTGTGGGGCGGTCCCTGTATGTCACGAAGACGCGCGGATTCCATCGACAGCTTTCGTGGACATGTGACATCGCTGTGACCAGATTGTGGATGAATGGCTTTGACTCTCCTTTTGAGAGACTTTTCAAAATGGGGGGCAAAATTATGATAGTTTTTTATGTAGCTAGATTCTGCAAGTGTTTTGAAGTCAGTACAGATTTATTTAATCTTTGTATGATTTTTGTAGAAGATAGACAATGGTATTTTATATGTACAAGGTTATGAGTTGAAGCTATTAGCGAGGCAAAAGGCTAACCGATTTCGGTTGGATACCAGTGAGAAAAAAGGGAAAATAGTTATTTTAATAACCAACTAGGTAAGCAACACCTCGGCGCTTAATTTTAGGGCCAAAAATTTGTGTTAAAGTTTTGCTGTGTTCCGGTTTGATGGGCGCTGCAGCTACAGAAATAACTAGAGTAACGAGACACAATGGACAGGCGTATCATTTACTGTCATATCATGTGAACATCTTGGTCGCCTCGAAGCTTTATCAAATAAAAAAAGCAAAATAGGAAAGGTTGATTTCAAACTTATTATTTTCTACAACTATGTGAACTATGTTTTTTTTATCAAAGAAATATTTTTAGATTATCGCGATTCATCGAGGGAAATGTCTGTAGTATTTATTAAGTGTTTTTACCTAACGAAAGATGTCTCGCGCTGTTTCATTACAGATCGGATTTAAGAAAACACGAGATCCGTTACCACAATCGTACGAAGCGGGCATACGTCGGCGGTGAGCCGACGTATAAACAAGTGGAGAGGTTACAAAAAATGCAGGACGAGAACGAGGTGATAGACAAATGGCGGCTGCAACATCCATTGGTTGAGCCGGTGCAAGCGACGTTTATCGATCAAAGTAAAGAGTTCTTACAGAACCATCAGGTGTACTTCTCCGACGTCACCGCAATAATACAGCAGCCTACAGTCGGTGAGTATATACATCTGCAATGAAAAACAAAAGACTGCTCTTATATTTTGCCAGCTGGAACACAGCAATGATGTGTGGTGGATTGATAATGCAGAGGTGGTAACACTCCATGTGTATTTGAAAACTTTTTACTACATCTAAACTCTTCATAGGAACCCAGAGACGAATTAGCTTCTATTTTTTAGGCCGCCGGGGGAGGATTGGAGGGTTTGGTAAATCTATAAATTTTGTGTTCGCTACAACCACGAGACCACTTCGTAATTGTCGATCGTCCCGGGCTCGGTTAATGGACCATGAGGGCCCTCTTCCTATTCCGTGAACCTCATTTATTTGCTTTCTACTTACCACTAGATGACGCTCTACCATATAGACTTCGTTGATTTTTAACCAATTTCCTTACAATTTTTTTACACGAATTCAAAGTGATTAAACATATTTCATACATGTTTTTAAATAATATTTAATCGTTACGACCGCAATTAGTGATTATGTTTCGCAGTATTAATGAAATAAACACTACTCTTTCAGGACAAGCACAAGCAGTACAGATAACGTTGTAAGTATTTATCAGTGGATATATTATTAAGAAAATTAATCAAAGAGCGAAGGAGAAATTGTGTTAGACATTTCCGGTTTGTGTTCGTTGAAAACTTAATAATATTAATGATTAGGGAGGTCAAACTTTACAGGCCTCTAATGCCGAAGTCCGTCTAGGTCCACTGCAGAAAATATTCTTGTCGACCTAGGGAAGTTACTGGGTAACGTGACTTAACTTCTTGTGTTTCTAGACTATGAGCACGATGTAGTGCCGTCTCGTAGCCTCAACGATTAAAAAAATGTGTTTTATATATTTATTTTCCATTTTTATTATTATTTAGATCTTATTTTCATTTTTGTATGAAGAAAAAAGCAGAAATTTCGTACAACTTTTCTTTCCTCCGCTATTACACATTTTTTTAACGAGGATTTTTTTTTTGCAGACCGGAACTGGTACTAAAAAAGGATGACGTGAAAATTTACGAGACTGAACAGGGAATTGGATATTTTTAAAAGGAACACATTTGTTAGAAAAAGTACCTCTGCCAATAATACTTCGTTAAAGATAAAAAAGGCATGGTGGTAAACTCCTGAAAACAAAAACATGGATCAAAAATTATAAAAACTGTGCTTAAAATTTATTTATGTCGAAAATAAGAAACATTTGTATAATGATTATAAAAAAAAATCATTTCCAATTATACTTAACCATCTACTGTTAAAAAAACTTCCTTTCGCTATCATGGTCATATTATGTGACTACCTGATTTTCTTACGAGAGCCCGACTAATAAGTAAGTGCTGGGCGTTCATCAGTTTATGATAATTGTTTGCACCCAATCCAGACCCACAGAAGGGTAACTTAACTTATAAAGCAATAAAATAGAGCAAATAGAATAAATACTCCTTTTATTTTATTTTTTGTGGGGAAATCGTTCATTGGATACTCTTCTGTTACGAGGACAACAGAAGAGTAATGCCGGATTCTTACTGGCTTAAACCACACGGTGTCCCCCACTCAACGCTTTTGGCCGGAACCACGG
The DNA here is from genome assembly GCA_029286795.1 of Byasa hedistus. Lineage (NCBI taxonomy): Eukaryota > Metazoa > Arthropoda > Insecta > Lepidoptera > Papilionidae > Byasa > Byasa hedistus. Next base: position 6,292,527 of record JAGSMW010000001.1, read on the forward strand.
GAACACTCGCACACAACCATGGTTCCGAAAGGCCTTGATGAGGAGTGGAGTTAGAGCTCGCTATTCCATAGAATAAATACTGCTAGTATTTGTTGAACTTTGTAAGTCTGAAGATAATCGTGAAGGATCATGTCTGAAAAGATCAATTCATAAGTCAATGTTGTACGTCATAAAGAATTTGATGGATAAAAAGAGCTTAACTACCAATACTTATATTCAATGCAGTATTAATAATATTAAAACAATTTAGCTCAAATACCCGATGCATTTTACGTTGACGGAATTACGTCACAAATAGTTAAAATACTAAGGAAGCGTGAGGCTTTGATGAGGAGTGGAGTTAGAGCTCGCCACCCCATTGCATAAATACTCCTAGTATTTGATGAAAAGTTTGTACGTCTGAAGATAATCGTGAAGAATCATGTCTGAAAAGATCAATTCAAAAGTCAATGTTGTACGTCATAAAGAATTTGATGGATAAAAAGAGCTTAACTACCAATACTTATATTCAATGCAGTATTAATAATGTTAAAACAATTTAGCTCAAATACCGGATGCATTTTACGTTGACGGAATTACGTCACAAGTAGTCAAAATATTAATTTGATCAGTGAGGTTTATGTGTATACAAGTACTGAAGTACTGAATAAATTGCGATAGCAAAAATCACACTGTAATTGCTTTGAATTTACGAATATTTTTTTCTTTGCAACTTTTTACATAAGTGTTGCAATTTTTGTTATCGCTAATAATTAGTGAGATACATAATTACCTCGCCGTTCTAAATACATATTTACTTTAAATATATCTGATTTTTAATGAGTAGGTTTATTCTAAAGCAATTTTATTGTTTATTTACATCGTTTTGACAAAACTTGCCGTCGTCGCCATTCCAGTTTTACAAAGTAATTATCTCATAGCTTTTACGGAACGGATTTTACATTTTATTTGTGTCAATCAATTCATTATAAAATTTAAAACTATCAACATAATTGTTTATTAAGTATGTGAATAAAATAAGAAATTTTACTGTGTACTTATAAAACCATGTGCTATATATTAAATAACGATTTGTAATAAAGCGCTAATAAATATTATGAGTGTTGTTTCATTATCAATGTTATTATACAAGGCTATTATACAAAAGGGTAGTTATACAAGGTATAATATATTTTTATACGATAGATAGGTTTTTGGTAATAAAAAATGTAGATTGAACTAAACCATTTCTTATTAAAAAACTTTCATCCTGTACATAATGCAATAATGCAATAACGTGCGAAATTGTGAGAATCTAAAATTTGCAATTATCCGAATGTATGTTAATCTCATTATTTTTTATTTAAACTCGATAGAAAGTGTTCCAAGTTCTTAATAATTAAGTAATAAAGATTTCAGCTATTTACTGTTTCTCTTGGTAGTATTTAAAGGTTTTATATTATACTTATTCACTAAAAGTCGTCGGTGAATATGTTATAGATTAGTTTATTGTAATATAACGCTATAGATTATTTTTTTTAGATAACGGGTTGACGTTTGACCTCGATTGCTCGTCATGTTAAGTGATAAAGAGGTCGATTAGAAAACGTGCTGGCTCAGAATACTGTGGCTAAATCTTTCTGCTGCTAACGCTTGCCTTGTAACACGTTTCCGACTCGGGGGCCATATGAAGTTGAGCTCGCTTAGTGTTGTGCCGGCTACGTGTTTAACATATTCAAAATATTAAAATTTACTTTTCTGTATTCCCTACGAATAATGGTTATGAAAAATTGTAATCGACTTTACATTATTTTTTGCGATAATAACCAGCAAAGAATCTTTTCGTATAAACCAGGGCAAATTCTTTCACGTACATCTCGTTTTCTTAATCTATTGATTTTTTAAAAATATTATCATGAACGATTTGTTAATATTATTTCTATTTGTTAATTTATCTGTATGTTCCAAAGGCAGTAGAGCAATTTTTATACGCCTTTAATAGCAGTCGTCCTCTTTTATGAACATGCCTGAATGCACCTCATTAAAGTGAAGCATGTAAGTGCAGGGGAATGAGCAGAAGGTACTTTATTTTAGTTTTTTAATGTAGATTATTTCTCAGACAACTTTTTATCTATGTTCAAATAATAAATTCGAAACTATCTCGAACAATAAATTAAACAAGATTATATTATGAAGCAAATAAAAATTACATATCTTATTAAAATCACGTAAGACGATTGCTTTCAGAGCTTCATCGAACCTGAATTCAACTAAATCCATAATCTCAGCTGTACTAGTGAGCAGGCAATTTGAATAAACAAGCAACTTCGTATAAGCTATAAGCACTTTGGTTGATTTCAACCTAAAATCCGTCTGGAAAGTTGGTTTAAGCTTCTAATACATTATCTTTGAAGAACTTCTGTATAACATACATTATTTAGATGCGATAAAGCATCTTCAATAAATTAATATATTTTATTGAACAACTGTTAGTCGCATTTGTTGTTAGATAAATCTCCAAATGTTTTGTAAATTCAATGTGTATATTCATAATAATAATTATTATATATTCAGGCGTTTAACATAAAAATAATTCCTTTTGATGGATTCGACGCAAAGGGGATTATATTAAGCGGCTTTACTGCCGAGAGCTCAAGTGAAGTGTAAAACGAATTAATCTATATTAACAATTCCATTTGGTTATATAATTTTAAATTAAACTGAATTCATTATGTAAAACTAGCGAGGATTAGGTGTATGTGTTTTTCAAAGACAAGTTGCAAACTGTTATTGTATTTACAAATCCCTTCATTATTTAAAAAAAATATTGTTTTTAAATTCATGACAAATATGCTAGTGTTTTTTTACGAAGCGTTATGCAATATAAAATAACTGATGTCAGAAATGCTCGTATAAGTAACCAAAACTTTATTACCACATAAAAAGAAAATGACGCTGTAGAGTAGATAGACGTCTATTATTCACGCTCTCGTAAATTGCCGGTCATGACCCGTATAGCGAACGTAATGTTTTTTCCATACAAACCAGATTTTTTAAGACTAAAAACCATCTTTTGGTGTATTTTAACTAATCTGCTATATTTGTAAAATTGTGAATAGTTTTTTTCTATTTAGCTTATTGATAATGTATTGCTGAATATTGGCCTTTACAATTGGACTTATTGCTTGCTCGCCTCACTTGCGGTTGGCTTTCATTTGGGTTTCCTGAAGCAATATATTCTTAGTTGCCTTTGACGACACACCGGGGTTAGAGCGAAGATGAGGTCATTTGAACCGGACTCCCGTACGAGGTGTATCCTTTTTATATTTATTTTAATGAAACAGGAGGTTATACACGTGTATTTTTGTTAGTTGTCGCCGTAACGAAAATATATTTGTTAATATAATGAACTGGCTTATATTATTTGCAATGTAACAATATATCATGTGCAATTCCTTGCTCCGTAGACAGTTGAATTCGGTATTGAAAATAGGGTTATAAAAGCCTCTTTTCGCTGTTTTCCTATTTGAAACGGAAAACCGGTCTCCACACATAAAATATTTCGTATATCAATTGCTCCCAAGAACTACTCCCTGCTATCATTTTTGATTTGGTCTTCGCAGTCGTTTTTGGTATGTATAAAAATTGATTATCATTTATTAATATAAAAATAATGCATGATTTAAGATTCTAGTTGTTTTATTTATTTTTGTTATATAAAGTTAGATGGATTAAACTAAATTAAATTTCTGTACGACTTTTGGACAGCTTATAAGGCAAAGGTAATCTAAGCATTAAATCTGCTCTGTAGTCACGGGCTAATAAGGATATGGGTATGGTAAGCACTATCTGTCGTAGAAGTCGACTAAAAGGATTTTCAGGTTTGCGGGCTTTACAGGCGGGGGCCTTCAATGCCCACTTAGTGAGCCTAAGGTGGATGACAAAAATTAGATGGTCTTGTTTTTGTCGTGGCAATGTGGGGCTGCTGGGAAGTATTACAGTCTATTTTGTGGCGCGCTTAGGTGTGGGAGGGAGGCACCGGTGTGTTCAGCAGGAGAACTGGCGCTTCCTTTCAACGCACTTGAAGATGGCCATCAAGGGGTTTTAGTGGGTAAAAATCTCAGATAACGTTGAATTCCCCATTGAAGCAGAGGGTATGTTTAGACGATTTTCGCATCGAGAAAATAAGAAACAAAAGGGCAGCTTCAAATAACGAAAAACAAATAGTGATAAACTCGCTTTTCTGTTTTCGAATGGTTGCCTTTACTGCCTACGATTTTGTTAACGAATATAATGAAGTCACGCTTCAACGGGTTTCGCCGTGTTTCAATTCTTTTGTACCTCTTTCAATTTAATGTCCTGGAATAAGTAACAATAATGCATTATTTTAACAAACATTATTTTTTATCGGTTTCAGAGATGATGTTCTAGCTGCTACTAAAGTCAGATATGTTATTCTTCACGTAAGTTCTTCTCCGTTTAACTCTTATTTCTACTACAAACAATAGTCTATCAAAGCTATATCCTTTTGCAATGGTTCGATCTATCTTCGTACCAAAATATATCAATTTTGATTCAGTGAATAAAAGGTGAAAATTTGCCCGACATACGCTTTAAATTTCAAATATAAACTTTTTAAATTGTTAACATAAAAGCATGTATTATTATTTTTAACGAAATACATGTATTTAAAAAATATATATTACCTTGTTATAATATTTTATCTTAACGAAAAATAATATGAACCACTTTAAAGTTTATTTGTATTATTGAAAACATTACATAACTAAAATATTCATGCGCCCAAACAAAAAAAATATTGTCTTTTTAAACAACGCCAAGCACATTGTGATTTATGTGTTAATACATTTACCTTAACGTATCTCGTACACTCATTTATCACTTTCACACGTTTTCAGGATCGTAGAGATATAAAATAAATATATGTTTCATTTCAATTAAACATTTCATTAAATAATAAATATTATGTTATTTAATTCAATCTTATAGTAAATAAAAAAATGGATTTTTTTAGTTAATATGTCAATACCTTTTTAATTTTTTGTGCCTGAACATCTTCAATTAAGTATAGGGAAAAAGACATAAAATTTTCATAACAAGGTATCATTATAAGTATCCCACTCGAGACCTTTCGTACGTGAAATATAATTTATATCCTTGTTCAAAGAATATTGACTTCTTTTTTCTTAGAATTTTCTTATTTTTTTTTTGTTTTGAGATAGTTTCTACTAAATTTCTATTAGTAGATAACGTTAACAGCAATGTTAATTTAATTCTTAAAGTTGACAAGTCTATTTTAATAAACGTTTGAGATAAAATTTAAATGAGCTGTAACTCAGCAGGTTTAATATTTCCCACGAGTTTATAAAGAACAACATACATTTTTTACTGTAGTGTGTTAAAATATTCTTTGAATAGCTTTGCAAATTGATGCAGTTTGCGAAAATGTTTTAGAATCGTGATCTGTTTTGCAAATGTTTACTTCCATTTCGTGCTTTTTAGTTCGGAATGTTCCGTCACAAATTCTGTTTTATTTTCCAGTAGTTGAACCCGCCAGACGTACCATCCAAAGCACTATGTTTCTTATTCCTTCAAACACTCGGTATTAAATTGATCAAACTGTTCTTCGTTTTTATTATTATTATTATATTGTTTAAATTTTACATGTTTTATTTTTTACGCGGAACCCTAATACTTTTTAAATGAAAGTATCATAAGTTATAACTCTTATCTTCAGTGAGAGTCTCATTAGAATTAATCAAGCAGAATAAACATATAGATAAAAGTTTTCAATTTGTTTTTTCATAAATATGTATATTATTAGAAGCTGTTGATTTACATTCTGCCGGGTTTAATTTGTCATACTAGACAAGAATATAATAAAAGTCTAAAATAATTCGGCAACAATAAAAATAATCTATCAAATGAAAGTTGGTGATGGTAAAATAAAAAATGAGTTACTATTGCCGAGAACCATAAATTCACGTCAGATAATGCTTAATACTAGCCAAAAGATAAGTAAAGAATAGCTAAGTTAGCTTCAAGAGCTAATGCTTTCAACAATCGATGCCAAAACGTCTATGCTTTATGAATAATCATGTGTCTGTTTAATGGACTAATTTACGTATGTATTTTGACGTTTGTATGTATCATAATTTAAGACGAACCACGAAAGATCAACGTTATCGTTAGCATATCATAAACGTAAAACAAAACATTAATGAATAAATGTTTATAAATATTGCCGCGGCGTATCCATGCATGCATTTTTACTACCGTGTGTAGCTTTTGTTTGTAGCTTCTATGAATGTATATGAATATAATTATTTCAGAGCAAATTTAAAAAAAAAATGAAACTAGTTTTGTTGGAGTACATGTACAGTTGCATTAAATATAATCTCTTAAAGAGATGTATATATACTATAATAAGAGCAACCACATTTTCTAAATAAAATAAAATTAAAAAGGTTTTCGTAACTATTCGGCGCATTGCTTATAAATCTTTGTTACCTTGGTTTTGTAGAAAATATGATAGCGTTTCTCGAATGTTATTAGTGCGAATTTATATAATGATTTTCTTAGAACTAGTTGACGTTAACAAGCTATACCTTTGATGAAATAAAAAAAGTTCTGGTAATTTGTCGCTGTCTAAGAAAGTTAGACGGTCGAATGTTGGGAAAGAAACTAATCGCATAGAGTTTACAAACCAACTTATCAAACAGGAAAATAAATTAAAACGACACCAAAAGTTTTTTGTTTATTATGTTATAACATCTAATGTTATTTACTTATTTATAGTTGAAGATGATTTTGAAGTATTTACGTCGAAATAAAATTTGTTTGTTTCAGCAAGACGTCTAATTGATGGAAAGTAATTAATACGTTCGCATATAACAATGTATTGTCGTGATTTATGTAACGTTTCTTTAATTCAAAATTCAATTACAATTTAATTTTACCTTATTGGGAATATTGATGTATTAAACAATCAATCAGAATCGCTTAGGGGGAGACGTAGGTGAGCGCCCGTTCGGCAGGTAGTAATTTTTAAGCTAGCGTAAGAAAAAGACACGAATAAAGAAGTGAAGGTAGTTATACTTAAATTCGTTACAGTAGCGCTAGTTAGGATTATATGTACTTCACTACATTGATTACCTTACCTTATGTAATAAGATATTAAGTCTAATTACCCCTGTAATGTTACTGCCACAACGCCCTCTATACTAGAACATATGTTTGCACTCTACTATTGGTAGCAGATATATATGTACACAGCGGTGGTACATACCTAAACGATAACAAAGACATACCGCAGTTTTGTATGTGTTGTATAATTATGTAAGTGAAATGTAACGGATGAATTGTATATAATTAAAACTCATTACGGCTGTTAAGCTTTTGTGAGCGCTGACCAAAATGGTTGACGGGCGTAATTCATTACGTCTCTGATTGATGTCGCTTGAATTGCGAAAGGACGGTTGTGTTTGCTTTCAATTATTACATAGGGTTTAATTTTAATAAAGGAAATGGAACTAACGCAAAGGTAGAATTCTCACTTGTTTTTAACTTGAAAGGTATATTGACAATACTTATATTCTCATAAAGTATGATTGAAGTTGGGTTACATAAATTTATTAAATCAGTTTTCCCGGCTTGAAGAAGGAAGGGTACAGAATGGGAGTATTATGCAAATCGTTCCAAGTTCCGTAATTTATACGGGTGATTTTTCAATATAATTTTAGGCCCAAATATTATACAATCTTTTCGTAATTTTCTTAGTATTTTTTTATTTAAATTATAGTATAAAGTGGTGTTAGATCTCTGTTGTTGGATACCCTTAAGTATATACGAATTCAGCGCCTATTTTTGTCCGGATTACTCTATTCCGGTTTAAGAGGCGATGTAGCTAATAAAATTACTGAGGTAATGTGAATTATCATCTTATGTATTGAAACAACAGACGGTGTGGCAGTGTATATTATCTTAACAAGAGCCACATTGTTATCATAGGCGTATCCCATACCATTATGTAAAGTTATTGAATATAAAAAGAGCAGTGAAAGTTAATTACTATTATGTTAAACTATCAGAAGGTACTAAAATAAAACATTTGAGAGATATAATAAATTTGATAAGTCGATAACTAATAGCTTATTAAAATTGATAATCACGAACGTCATTAAGACATAATTAAAAGAGAGGAAAAAATGTTCACGAGACAGTGATGTATGGGACTAAATTATGAATGCCCATTTGTAAGTCGTTGAAAAATTGTCGGGCGCCAAAACACACTTTTGACTGCTGTGCTATAAAAATAGCAATGAATTATAGCTGCAGCCAACGTTTTACATTTCTTATTTTCCTTTTGACAATTTTCCTCTCGTTGCGTTTGTGAATTCTCAGACTGAACGAATAAATACAGAAGGTTCACATATCCATACTACGGGTAATGGAAAAATTTTCAAAGTATTGCGCAAATATGAACACTGTTAGCCGTTTCTGAAAAAGTTGTATATTTCTAAAATAAATGAAGTAAATGTTTGTTTAAGATAAAAGTTACAATTATTTTTTCATCGTGCATATAAATATTTTTGAATCACGCAACCTGTTACAGTTTCTCGACTCTGCAAACTACCCGGTTAATTAATCGCATCTAAGAAGCTACAGAAGCAAATTTTTCGCTAACTTCGCACAAACTGTACTTACATCCTAAAATCTGCTACGTGAGAAATTTTAAAGAGGCGAAAATGTCTAAGATTTTTAAAGAGCTTTATTTTATAAATTACTTTTTCACCTTTACATTTTTGCTATTGTGATAATTTATCATCTTAGATTTAATCTAGGGATATTTTATCTGTCTTAAATAATAAATGTCTGTCTTATTTATGTAATTCCAAATAATGTAAATGTCTTCTTTTTGCATATTAATCACGTATCCATATTTTGTCACATATGTATGAATAGATCATAAAATAAAATAAATTGTAAACTACGTAATTGTATCTAAGTTAAGAAAAATATTATTTAAAACAAGGAACATCTTTTGAAAATAGGAATTTATAATTGAAAGAACACTTCGTGGTTTTATTTATAAAAATATTGGATTTGATTAAGGCTAAGTCCATCTTTACTAAAATATTTTCATAACTTCTTGTTCCTCGGAGAGAACGGAGACAGTGTCAAGGGAAATTTACCACACGTTGCATAGCAAGAGTATACATACAATACAGCTGGTTATTACTGATTGAAACATTCAAATTTGATTTCGATGTAGTTTGACGATTTACATTTTGTTCTTACTATAGAATAAAATTTGAACAATAAATGTTTTATCGCCAGAAAATCTTACATTCTATACTCACTCGACACCTATTGACATTTCAAAATGTAGTAGTTGAGTAAGTTTGGTTTATTTTTGAATATTTTCATTAGTGTGTCAAGACATTATTTTAATGTTATTGACATAATCTCCACTGCTCGACGTACGCCTCTTGTTATTGCAATAAAAAGCAGACTCGCTGTGTATTTTAAAATAAATGAATTTGAATGTTACATAAGTATATGAATAACTATTGTCTAATCCATTAATCTGCTATATACTATTAAAATATTTATAGATATAAATATTTTTTTAGTGATATTGATAAATTTACAATTCATTTTGTTTCACCGCATCATTTAGGCGCTTGATTTATACTTACGGTGTTTCCTGTCAATTATTGTAATTACAATGCAACGTCATAAATATTCATGAATAATTACGTAATAAATATTCTGCAGTGCATCAGCATATCCTGACATTATCTTAACAGAACATGTTTTATGCAACAAACACGAATGAAATATGGTTACGTAAACTAAGCGAATGCAATAAACTCGAGTTAAGCTAAGAAGTTTCAGATTTCTTTGCAACGTTTTCACATTTACCTTTGCTTCCTTTACGCTTTGGATAAAAATGCTTCAGAATGCCTAAACTGGTTTTTTTTAAATATTGTAACAAATTTGTCTAGGTTTATTTAATAAAAAAACCTGAAAGTAATACAATTTCATGATAAAAATTTGGTCTGATCGCCAGCGTCTTTAACTACGTTTTGTCGCACATTGTAATTAAAGAATTATGTAATATGTGTAAGTTTATTATCGTCTGGTAAAGCCTTTCATGAAAGTAGTAAGCAGTAATACGGTTGCTGTTTCGCAGCGTAGTAGGTATTATTGAAAGTCATTACAGAGCATATCCCCGGCGACGCATCGTTAAGCTTGCTTGGCTAATGGAAAACGCTGTCGGTTGGATAATAATAGTTTTTACATACTTAATAATACTAATTGAAAGTTAAAATTTATAAAACATGTATCACAAATGGACTAAAACTATTTTAATTTCCAGTTTGTTTCTGATCAGTTTTTTTTTATTTCGTATTTAAGTTAAACTTCCGCACTGTTAAATTTTTTTTTAAAATAAGTATTCTAGTATTTTATATGTTTCTCAAATCGCAGTTTCCAACGCAACTAATAGGGTCGACGTGAGTGCGAAACGAGACTCTCTAGTTCTGCATTGCTTTTAAACTTTCCCTTAATTTAACACTTGATGAAAACACGTTCAGTACTGTACCTTGCCTACGAAAATGTTCTAATACTTGAAAATAATATCTGATATAAATCATCAAACGGAAAAGCTAATATGTTGATGTACAAAGCATAAGTACAGTTTTAAAACATGACATGATACGTCATATTAAACGTATAATAATCATTTCAACTTATTGATATGTCTATCGGTCATCAATCAACACAAGTCTACCCATTTATGGGGTTAATGCCGTATACTCTTAGAATGAGAAGCGGATAAGCACTTATGATTACAGATTATGCCCTTCTCTAAAAGGCTTCTTCTTTTAGTAATGTCTTACGACACGCCAAAGTCGTTGCGGATAATGTAACCCGTCTCCCACGCGAGGAGTTGAAAAGGAATAAGTATGAAATATAAATGAACTTTTAATATATCCACAACATAAACTAAACAAAGCTTCTATAAGAAAATTTAATGAGAACTATAAAGGTTTTGTAAAGAGAAAATCTTACCGGCAGCGTATTTTTTATTTCAAGAACACTTAAACACTATTCCACATTAAACTCGTCGCTTTGAGGCTTAAGATGTTATGTTTCGTAACCTCAATAATTACAATGCTTACAACGTTCTCCAAATCGGAAAACAGTAATGTTTGTTCGCCTAGACGGTGCTTAGCAATAGAGTGCTATCACCATCAGTAATGATGATGAACTGATGAATATTTTTAATTATATTTAAGAATAGTATCAATAGAGTCACTTTTTAAAGTAATTCCAATCATTTTAGAGCTAATGTGGAGTACATCACCTCGTAAACACAAAGCATCCCTATTTTCGGTCACAGTAACAAAAGAACAAAAGTAGATATTTCTTTAACATTCTGTATAAGGAACGTTTAGGTATCAAATTATAGCAGTCACTCTAATAATATTACGCACATATCATGTTGAATTTACCAAGAAAAATAGTCCACTTTATTTTCCGACGGAGTTCTTCATATCGGAAGCGTCAAGTGTAATGGGTAACTGAGTGAAGGGCTTTTGAGTGCAGAAATGCTGACATCATTTTTGTGCTTAGGTATGTGGAGTAGAATACTAAGTAATAAAGACTGTATTTTTCTGTTTATTATGAAACACACATTTTCAAAATTAATAATCAATAAGAGGGGACGACTCCCTATATTTATATCGTATATAGTATTATTTGTTTTGCATATAAAATATAAATATTATAATATTATGTGTATTTACTATCTAAATCCTAAAAATGTCATACTGTCGATGTATAATAATTTAACTGTATAACGGTTCATAAGCTTTTGGTTGCAAAATAATACAAAGAGGATAACTATCAAAAATCCATGAAGGGGACGTCTAATGATAATGAACAGTTTAGAAAAAAGTTTAAATTTATTTCTTAAAACAATAAACACATTCTTCCAAACGTTATAGTGATACTTTAACTGTAAAAACGGTGAAGCTCCGGATTGCTCTTCGTCATAATATCCGTGCCCGTCCTTAGTTATTTTTAAGTACAAAGTAAATCTTAAGTTTTTAATGGCGGCTTTAAGTTTTTTATTAACGGACCAAATGTCATATTTTATATTTGGATTTAAAATTGCTTGAAAACTTTCTGCTCGGTCGTTGAAATTTAACGTACAAAAAATATGTCTCGAAATAAAGAATGCCGGCGACATTCGTGTTGAAATAAAAGTAGAAAGATTCATTTCCCGTATTGCGGAGATAGGTACAGAAGATGAGATAAAAGAAAAAGTATTTTGTTTCGTCACATCAGACAGTACGAACTTTGTAATAGGTAAAAGCAATATCAAATTGAATTACCAAACAGCTACTAATTTTGACTTCGTATTGTCATTATAAATGTTGTGCCCGTATTCTGTCTTCCACATTCTTTTAATTATTATAATTGTTTCACACGACAAAGAGAATGGCGCTGATGAACACCGAGAATCAGTTTCATTCTGTTTATTATAATTTTTCTTTTCGATTAGAGTACAAATTGGAGAAATCCACAACAGTTTGTATACGTTTTATTTTTTGTTGCTTTCTATCTTTTGAGCCGTTTAATGTTAAACGTTACTTTTAGTAGACACCGAACAGTTTCCCGAGGTGTACTCGTAAACAAAGGAAGAGCAAATACAGCCTCTTTATTGCCAGTGTATTTACTAGAGTGGAATCTTACAGTGATGAAATACGATTTCTTTTTTCATTGAATAAGCTTTTATAACATTTCCTTTTTTTAGAAATTCATCCGCCGCCTTCAACAAAAAATTGGTAATCACAACCATTAATTTTGAGGATTACAGGAACAGTTTTGATGTAATTATGCATAGTATGTTCAACCATGTTCAATCCCGAGTGGTTTTAATACGGAGAAGAGAAAAAAAAAAAACATTGTAACATCAGCGATTAATTCACAATTAGTACCTATGAATATTTAACATTTTATACATAAATAAATCATACTTAACACAATTTAATTTTACTGATTTAAGTGAGCAGCCATTGGATATACTGCAAATAATAATTAAAAAGCTTTTCTTTTTCTTATTTTTACATAGACTAGTGCTTGACTACTGTCCCACCTGATGGTAAGCGGCAATGTAATCTTGGTAAAGCGCACTAGTCTAGAAGAAGCCTGTTCACTCTTTTCTTGAAGACTCCAAGGTGTAGGTAAACTATTTTTAATAAGAAATCATCCTAAAATAAAACGTTTTTTATAAAAATTGGTACATAATCAAACCAACTCATAAATTTTATTGACTAAAATGTCTCTGAATCTTTTCTAAAATTTATATATGGAACAATGACTAAAACGTAATATGAAAGGTAGGCGAAATGTTACAATGGAAGCTGATCAAAAGTAAAGACGATCCTTTTTTCCCACAGAATTACAAATCCCTCCTTTGTTTGACGTTATTAAACATTTGCGTTCTGGTAATCTCTTTTCATTATAAAGCTTCAACTTTTCTATTAATATTTAGTGAATATTAATTTCGTGTCTCTTTATAATATTTCTATGAATTTAATAATTTAGTTTAATAAGAGAAACTTTATTGAGAAGTATAAAGGGCGGTTTTAATACTACGAGTACTCGTACTAGACAACGTGTCTATTAGCAAAACATTTAGTTGGGGAGTTTTTGAGTTATCATATTCACTAATATATGAACAAATACATTACATTACATTAAATATGAAGATACTAAACGCTACGCTGAATAAAAAAAACCTATTTTGTCATTTCTTTATATTCTTTATATCTCATTACATGAAACGTTGTGTGTTATAGAAAAGACCGATTTATGAAAATCGGTCGTTTCTTGTGATATTATAGAAATTCAGATTTGTTAGAAATTGTATTTAAAATATTTGCAAACGTATTTCTCATCGTCATTGTAAAAACAAAAATAGGCATTATTGTTTATGATTCGAATCAAAAACTTTGTACTTTATCATCATAAAGCTATTGAGCGTTTTATTAAAATGAATTGTCTTTTGCAAATAAATGTTCTACGCTAAGAAAATTTTTAACAGATACAAAATTTTATATGCAGACTTCGTACGTGGCCCGAGGTTAAAACTTCTGTGTAAAACGCTTGCACCAGAATAGTTAATTATTTCTTTAACTTAAAGTTAAATTGGATTGCAGTTCAGTTTAATGTTGGATAAAACGTATAAAACAAGTTTTTTCATTTCATAATGTTTTTGCTAGGCTATATACTTCATTAAAAATAGGCAATTGTCATCGTGCGTGAATAAACAATTATTAGATTACATATGTATTTCTTAATGTGGTGGGTAATAAATTGTATCTAAAACCGGTAATTAGATTTAAAATTAGATTTATCTTTTATGGAAAACTTCCATATCTGCACAGATTTTTTACCGCTTAGTCTTTTTAAATCAAATCTGACTGCATAATTAATGAGACTTTTTGATAAAAATATTAGTCTTTACACCTTGTCAATGTTAGTACAATGCAATAGTAAGAAATCTGTATACATGGCATAGATAAATGCCGAAACGTTTTTAAAATAAGTGATATATTGAAAGTGAGATAGTGAAGTAACATAAAGCAGTTATGGCGTAAGCACTGATCTTCAAAAGATCATGCTTAATACCATTGGGATTTTTCCCAAATTTAAAGTATCCAAGTTGTTCTGTTCAGCAATAAGTGGTCGCATCGAAATGGCTCTTAGAGCAGTTTAGTACTTTTGCAATCGGAGCTGCAAAATTTTCTTGTGTTTATTTTCGAGACAGTGTACATGCATATTAGATATAGTTGGATATTTATTTAAATGCGATTTTGTCATCTTTATTACAGGTAATAAGTATATGTTAATAAACACACAAATTTAAGATGCAAACTCTTCGATTTCATTGCTTTACAAAACGGTACAGATAACGTAGCTACAATATTTTTATTCTTTTGCATCCATAATCAGTACGTAAAAGCACATTTTAAACAACTTAAAATTACTCTAAAACTGTTGGGAAGTAATACTTGTCAGGTACTAAAACTTTCTTAATTAGTGTATAAATTGAAATGTCGTTACGGTGTATAATTATGTAATACTTAGTATAAGTATATTCTATGTGGTGTTTAACCTATTTTAAGTTGACAGTTTAAATACATACGTGTTAAACTATAAAGCATTGTATTATGAGAGCATAAATGACCGTATTAGTTCTTTATTTGTCAGTTATTTTAATTTAGAGGTCGATGTTTAACTCGGATGTTCCGATTTTACATTTAAGTTTCTTCTCTTTTTTTGCAAAGTTTTCAGTACTTCTAATCAGGGATGCTTCAGTACAATTTATTTAATTAAAAATCTTATAAAAGGGGAATCATAGCAACAAGAGCTAAATGCCCGGATGAAAACTTCGCGTTTCATGTTTTTGTAAAAAAATGCGGAAAATGTTCTACTAACCTGTTTCGTCGATAAAAACCAAACCAATCACTTTTATACTTAAAACATTTTTATTTACTATTTTAAATTTTTCTCCATGTTTCTTACCTTACAGCTTCATATTTTTTACATGTTTTATCTATATATTTTTTGTTCATTTTGTTTATGTTAATGGTTCAATTTACATTTTTTGGGGACGTCTAGCCCCGGTAGTAGATGTTTATTGGCTGACGATGATGATTATGATGTGGTTAAGTTTTGATGATTGACGTTTTGTTGGAGTGTACACAAACTTTGTAAAAACAAATTAAGAAAAAACACTAAGAGAATAGTTACTTTATATAAGATTTACGCAATGAGAAAAAATAATTTTTCAAAATTATTATTTACTGTGTAAATTTACTGTATTATCTTCAATTTCGTCGCTTAAAGTGTATAAGGATGATGAATGAAGGTATGAATTTGAGTACATTACCAGCGCTGCATCATAAATCACAAGTTTCAAAATGGGAACTTGTACGTCACCGAAATGCGTGTTGTATTAAGAAAATGTTACTTTGAAACATCACATTTACATTAGCCAATGAAGAAACTTCTCTCGTTAATTATGTTCTTCCGATACGAAGGCATCATTTGCCATTTCCACCGACTTCTTTAAAGATTTTTTGTTAATTAATTGATTAGATCACTTTGTGAAACTCCCGCTCTTTGTTACTTATATATGTACTATTTACTACGTATTTATGTATTTTTGCTTTGTGTAATTTGTTTAGTTAGTATAATATATTTTATGTCATATTAAAATGTGAAGTCAATTTGCACCTGTTAAATAAATTCTCAACATTCTTCCGGACTAGACTGGTATAGAATTAAATGAATGCCTCTTGGCATTAAGCCCGCTCTATTGCCTCAGCGTATGCAGATAAGTTTATAAATAAATAAATTCTAGTAAATAGTCCGGTACAATGAAAAACATTTTCTATGGAAATAAGTCGTAACTATACGCATAAACGATTTTTCCATAAAATCTCTGTTTTGAAAGAATGTAATAACGAAAATTGCATTTATAGTGAAATATGTGCGTCATATATCTTGTCGCTCCACCATGTTGTGAGTCCAGGTGGCTTGTATAGGCAGTCACAAAGGTTTTTGATGCCAGAAGAATTAAATCGAAATTTTTAGGTAAAAAAAGCTTTGTATATCCTATATTATATCATATCCTTTGAATTGTAAAATATTCGCATTTACATTACATTTTCACACTTCTTAAGCATTTAAGATACGTTTTGTAAATTTTTAAACAAGTTTTCTATTGCAGGTATGGGTTTAAATCATTAAAATTGCAATATTCTTTTGTAGGTAATGAAATACTGTGAAAAATTAATCGTATGTTAGTTATTAATATGTTCATATTTATATTTGTAAATATGTATGTATGTTTTTATAAATGTGCTGTAATGTTCCCCTCTAAGTGGACCGACGATCTGATGAAGGTTGCGGGAAACCGCTGGATGTAAAGAGCGCAGGAGTTATCGATGTGGAAGAAGGAAGTGCAATAGTCGGCTGACGATATGTAATATGAACTAACCTTTAAGACTAAAACTATGTGTTTAAATGTACATACCGTAACTAATCTTTTATTTGTTCTGCTCAAAAGTATTATTTACTATTATATGAATCTCTTGTTCTTCTTATTATTTAGTTTCATTCTATTTTTACGCAGACCTGCATGTTACCTTATCCATAGAATTTGAGTTTATTCATATTTAATTAGCTAATTCAGAAGATAAATTGCATCCATTAAACAAACTGCGGTCTTAAGCTGTACAAAACGACGCAATTTCGAACAACATTAATGACATTAAAACTAATGTTACAATTTCTCTCCAATGTTTCTTTTGTAAAAAATATGTGTCATTTATTTAATACGCAGCCGTACTTAGAAGTTCTGTATGCTTTTCAATGTATATGAATTAGATTTGGATTAAAGGTGTCGTTATCATGCAATAAAATTTCCAAAAGGAAAATTGGTTATATTGTATGTCTTTATACGTATTAGTAATAACTAATAACACATACATTACGACTTGTATAATATATTCTCTAGGAGGATAGGATTTTAAAGGTCTCTAAAATCTTTGTCCATGGAGTTAAACCACTCATTAATGTAATATAAACATATACACAATATAATATAAACGTTTTGTTTAATGCGTCTTACGTAAAAAAACAAATTATTGTTTAAAAGAATATCTTGATATTAATATTTGGATATGAATTCCTTCGTCATGTACTCAAATTTCTTTACAATTATGATTACGATCGGAAAAATAATGTAGCAAGCTAGTTGCAAATTTATATTATTAAAGAATAATTGATGATTAATAGCTATTGTATAAAAAAAGTGTGTTGTAATAAATCGTTGGTTACAAAATCGCCTACAAATATTACAGTGAGGGGATGACGGTTACTTACATACACACGTAAACCAATTTGGCAAGCATTCAAAATTCACACAAAACTGAAATGTTCTGTGATTTATATGTTTAAGTAAACATGCATTACTAAAACCATTAGCCGAAATTTTGAAGCAAAATTGCAACACTAAATATAATTTATTAAATTTAGCCGTAAATCATTATAAAAATAATATTTCTATGATGTTTTGTTACACATCTGTTTCAAGGAAAGTTTTTTAAAAATCCTGAATCCTGTAGCTTATGATCAAATTCAATAAAGTATAATATAATAACGTTACGTTCTTCAAAGTCAAAGTAAATTAACTTGAGCTCTAAAGACATCCAGTAAGTATACTATGTAAATTATTAATGTTTAATGAACTCTCACTATAATATCATCATTATTTCACTTATAATAAATAATATTTATTACAATAATTGCATATTCAAATGGAGTATTACTAATTAATAACCGCAGCTAACTTAAGCCTTTATTAATACTGATAAAAACAATCCACCGAGAATATTTTTGTATTGTTGAACACGTTTGAGGAAATTTTCATAATGATGCGTAGTTTTTTTAATACATTAAAGTCGAACATTAAATAAAAAGAGAAAAATTAGTATAAAAATTAAGTTATGTAACACATATTTTTAAAAACCTTTAGAAACTCTGTACTTCTTAAACAACAGAATTGTTTATACAAATAACCTAATTCAGCCCACGTTCTAATTTCAGTAAATGTCTGCAGTGGAAATCCTCTAATAAATCTAATGAGTATGTGCTTTGAATCTGAAAAAGTAAAATAGCGTATGCTTGTAGGCATTTGTTTGATTTCATTATAAAGTAAAAATGTATGTATAATAACAATTAATTTTGAAAGCGGCTATTCTTACTTCTTTCTTTCACCTGTCGAATTGTCCATAAATTCTTGAACTCTGAAACTGAACTAACTGAAGTACTCTGTGAGAGCACGTCTTTGATCTATGGCATGTAATATCATGTAAAATCAAGACCAAGTGTAAATGGAAATAAGCTGTAATTGTAGATAAAAAAATAAACATCTAACAAATTCAACGTTAAATGAGCTTAATTATCCTCGGATAAATTTTTTGGCTTACATCACTAATGGCATTACGATGATCAGCTAGAAATATTGTTAAAGATATATTCTATACCAACTTTAATAAGGCATGACGCGTGTATGTTTTAGCCAACAATAATAATATAGAATCGGCGAAAACTTCATACACTTTTTGCTTTCATATAATAAGGAAAATATAAACATATTTACTTTATCTGTTTCTTCTTATACATCATAAATGAAAATATGATTCATATCATATTTTCATTTATGATGTACTTAGTCATGTAAGCTATTACACAAAATCGAATCATAATGATTATATTTTTAACGAAATTTCGTAGTTACGTCTAGCTATGCGAATTATTATATCTCTTTTACGGCTGAAAATTCTATATTATTAATGGTATGGTCGTTTTAAAAATTTAACGAGCGCCCTGTGTAGAAAAGATGATTTATAACTTTTGTAGATAATGTATAATACCAGTATAAATTATGAATTTTATTATACGTAAAATTTATCTTTTAGAATACATTATTTTTTAACTATGTATAGTTTTATTGCTTTTTGTGTTAAAGTGTATTGGGAAAACGTTCGAAAATTCTTTGCCGCACGCATTTTTAATGAACATTAATTTTAGATGTGGGGATATAGAGTTACAGTTATAAAATCTGTATGATGAAAATACAGAAATAAATATTTATTTATTTTACTCTTTATTCTTGTATTACTAGATGTAAATGTACGACGAGCATAAAGTAAAATATTTCAAGTTTTTCTTTCTGATGTCTTATATAAACTCGATAAAGACGTTGTTTATTTGTTCTTATGTTTCTTTTAAATCAATTTTCTCTTAAATACGCCTTTCACCATATTTATTCACTTACTCTATTTATTCTTTTTACCAACTTTTACGGCTACGTATTTACAATATTTTAATAACCATCCTCTAGTATCATTTGTCTTTATTAATTAACAAAAACATCTTGTTACTATTACATCTACATTTATTTCTACTTCTAGATCACATAAGTTACGATTAATTGAAATCGTTTGGCATAGATTTTCATTTTTAAACATTAACAGTATAATATGTAAAGGGAAAGTAGTTTAGGGATGAAATATTGTTAGAGATGTTCGAGTGTAGGAAAAAATAGCAATGATCTACTTTGGAATGAATCCAATACACACAACGAATATGATATGAGTACTTTGCTATAGACATGTCGGCGACGGAGGTTTTAAAGGTATCGTCGAATATTTAGTTTTTATTGAAATATCGCTCTAATAAATTATGTATCATGACTATGTATGTAAAAATTTAAGTCGCAAAATGTTTCAGAATGCTAATCCCCGAATTTATTGGACCGATCGCTACAAATATTGAACGGTGCTAGTATTTTTTCATACATAATTTTTTTCTTTTCTGTATGAAAATATACTTGTTTGTTTGTATTAGCTTTAATATAATTCGCTGCCAGCTATTTATGTCAGCAATGTCGTTTGTTATGTACTCGTAATATCGTTACAATGAGTTTAATATGATAAAAATGGGTGTACTTCCAGTATGAAGGACTTTTATGCAGTGAAATTCTCATGGTTTAACGCGACGATCACAATGCTGTGCAGTGTTTATCATCCTAACCTCGTGCCACATTGTTATAGGCGGGCCGTATTCCTGACCATTGTGGCTTCAGCGAATAAAAAAATTATCTTTTTAATTATCATCATCATTATAAGGTCCTCGAACTGAAGTTTGGCGGACAGATAGAGAAAACTGTTTCGGTTTTTGGCTATTCTTTTTAACCGTTGTTATTTAAACTCGGTCTACTTTTGTGTTTTTATACTGGTACTATTTGTTTTTCAAATATTCAAATAATTATAATAATAATATAAGTATTATTTTACATAACATTTTAAATGAAAGACTAAAAATTGTCTATACACATCTATCGGCCCACCTAGTGTTTAAAAGTTTTAACGGTGTTTAGCTAAAAATAAATGTTAGGTGGAGCAATAAGTTTTAATGCAGTTTTAAAGCTGATTTTTTGGTCAACCCTTATGTATATTTTTTTTTAATTTTGAATTGAGGATTATGAAAAAATAACGAAAATTCGAGTCTGTTCATTGTTTTCAAGGACCCAGGAATGGAGAAAACTTTTTTATTTCGCACAAGTTGGTATTTTTTTTTTGATGTGTCCGATTATTGGTTCCATAAAAAGGCAAATCTAAACTTAGAGCCAGTTTTGACCAAAAAATATGGATACTCGGCCTGAAATTGTCGCCCAAGTTGTAAAACTTCCGCCGGCCAAATCAATTCGAAATTACAAAAAAAATAAAAAAAAAACATTCATAAGGGTTGACCAATAAATCTGCTTCAAAACTGCATTAAAACTTATTGCTTCAACTAACATTTATTTTTAACTAGATGCAGTCGAAACTTTAAACACTGGGTGGTAGGCCGATAGATGTGTCCGGGAGTATATTTCTAGGAATCGTTTATACACAAGAATTCATACGAGAACTTTCCAGAAACTTTGTCTAGAAGACTATGTAAAAATAGTAACAAGAAATCGATGAACCTTTGCGAACATATGATGCGATGAAGCAGGATTTGTTAAAGCATAATAGTTTTAAAAATCAAGATTTATTTGACTGAGAAATGTACGATAGAGGACAACAGGTGGGTATCGACAAGCCGTGCCAATTTTAAAATTATAAAGTGGTTCTCTTAAAATGTCTATTTCGTAGACATAATCTTTGTTTGTTATAATGTCCATGTTATTCATACAATTGCTGAAAATATATTTATATATGGATAATACTTATAAATGTTGTTTAAAATTTATTTAATTAATCGGCTAACTCAACATTCTTAGTATATTTTAATATCCGATTTCATTTTGTCATTCCAATATTTTTTTTTTAATTCGAAGACATGAAAAAATTATTGAATATGGAATTTATAATCTACGTAGCATATTTTAATATAACAAAGTGGTTATTAATAAATAAAAATTTAGGATACAGTTTATGATTTTTTTTCTATGGCACTGATTAAAACGTTTTTCTCGTATGTAATATAAGAAAATTAAAAAAAAATCGCAATGAGTTGTTTCTCCCCCATATTTCTTTGTAAATGTATGAATGGTGTCAGCACGAGGTGTAGGTTTGCGACGTTACGTTTTACATGTCACATATTCTTTAAAAAACCTAGCATATATTTTCTCGCACAATAAACTCATGCAATGCATAATAAATTATACAACTGTCTCTGGCGCAGCGGCTAACGGCTTGCCTTAGGCATTTAGGTCCCTGGTTCGATTTTAAAGCTTCTTGTCGTGGTGTTAGAACGGTGGCAGGGTTTTCACTTGCATTGTTCTATTCAGGCTGTCAATACATGAGAACCAGATCTCTCTACAAACACACTTTGCTGTCTCAGCATCTCGGCGAGATGAAGAAGGTTTTCAATTCGATACTAATAATGATTCTATTCTCTCCTCTGGATATTAAATGAAGATGATAGTACTTAATTGGTTTGAAGGACTATATATTAAAATATGATCCAAAGAAATTAAAAAAATAAGCGTATAATAAATTTGAATTTGTCATTGTAAATCTCTGTTTAAATTTTAGTGTCTCTTCAGTTTTTTTTGTGAAAAAATACTATGTTAATAATATTAATTGGTTCATTTTAACGTTTTGGTTTTCTTTTTACCTCCGCGACAGAATATTCTGTCTAAAAAATTTATGTAGGTCATCATTATTCCGTTTTTATCAAGTTTGGTGTGCTCGTTGGCCAGCTCAGTAAATACAATTAAAATAACAATGTAAGTACTCACTAAATTTATCATTTTAGTCCACATTATTTGTTATGAATAATTTATTTACTGTTTGAACAGGTACTGTATTTCAAGATATCGTTATAATTGTAAAAGATTTAAATAATTTTTGTGTAATTATTTCATAAGCCTATATAACGTTTGAAACCACAAGAAAGGTTTTATATAAAAGCTCTTTACATAAATGTTATATATTTGCCTGTGGCAAAGTAGCTTTAGAACGATAAAATCTATTTTGGTGAAAGATGTCTTATTCGAGTTTTCTTAGTTATAATACAAAAATTCTACCGAGCTCCTTATGAACATCTAGTGTATTTATTTTCTAAATATTTTTGTTTCTTTGTGAATGTGTTTAAAATTTTTTACTTGTTATTATATTCTTTATCTGACCTTGTGATGAAAATCGTACGATTAATTGTTTTTTCAGAAGGATTAAAAATATTTTGATGAAAAATTTTAAAACTTACTGCTTTAACGGAGAGAGAAATTATTAGAAAAATCATTATTTTTTCATATTCTTATCATCACATGGTTCAGTTTTTTATTTAACACGTTCAGTGCCGGTGACACAACTGTTGTGTCCACCAAAATTTTTCTCAAGTGCCGGCGACACAAACGGTGTGTCCACTGTTTTTGGTTAATATTTCTAAAACGCATGCGTATATTCGGTTCAAAATTACAGTGTAGACCTAATATGGTGTTATTTACATACTCCCTTCGTGGTTTGAGTGTGACGCGATATTTTTATTTTTTTTAAAAAAAGTGATGATGCCACTGTTTGTCAAACTTTTGATGCATAAATATTGGACGATGACGTCAACACAAAAATTTGTATAGTACGTATACCTAGAACATAATGAATGTAACACAAACGTGGTTTTTTGCGTCGGTTGATATAGTGTTCAAATCGACAAGTATAGTTATTTACTAATATGAACAATTTAGATAATGAGGGAAAGGTAATAAAAAAAATATTATTTAGTACTTTAGCATACGATTTATAGACTCGAGTGCTTTCTTGACTACTTTGTCAAATATTATAGGACTTTGGATAGGAAAAATTATCTTGGTTCTTCTTCTTCTTCAAGTGCCTCTCCATTACTGGAGGTTGGCCTTGGACAGTTTTGCGAATTTTTACCTATCATGGGCCACATGGAACAGTTGCTCTACGTTAGTGATACCAGTCCACTCCTTTATGTTTCTCTTGGTTAGTGGTCTGAAATTTTTTGATAAATATTCATGGCTGCAACGACCTTGAAAAACCGGTAAGTACTATCAACTACAGTCTTTTTTACTAAAAATGCCACCGATATGGATGTAAAAACTAAACGGGGGTTATGTCGAAATAATGACAATAAACAGCACCTGTGATGGGCTGTCATTGTTTCGGCGGGCCGCGTAGTAACTCAAGTGATTATGGACGGGCGTTAAATAGTTATTTTAATAGCTGCAATAAACCTAAGTATTGTAAACCTCGCTGAGTCGCTATTGTCCGGCGATGCACCTGCGCGGGTAACGCCAGTGGCTAGTTTCAAGTCGCTATTATCTCCAGATGCGTAACCGAAAATATGGCTTCAAAAATGGTAATGCAATTAAAAAATAGATTTAGGGAGAAATTAAGTAATGCTATGTCAAGAAAATGATTTATTTTAATTTTACGTATGTTATGTGTTCATGTAGGACAAGTAACATCTAATTATTTTAAAGTTAAAAATATTATTGATTATTTTAACACTAAAATGTTTTCTGTTTATTATCCAACTAAAGAAATCACTGTCGACGAATCGATGGTGTTATGGAGAGGACGCTTAGGATTTAGGCAATATATGAAGGGGAAACGTTACAAATACGGTCTTAAATTCTACGCATTGGCTGACCAACTCGGGGTTATTATGAAATTGCATTTATACGGTGGTGCCTCTGATGTTCTTATAGGGAGCAAAAATCATGTCCAAAAAGTGGTGGACTATTTGCTCCATGATTTTATTAAGGTAGGACATCATTTGTTTATAGACAATTTTTACGCTAGTGTTAACCTTGTTGAAAGGTTATATTTGAATAAAACTTATTGTACGGGAACGCTCTGGCAGAGGAGGCAAAATAATCCGAAAGAAATAGAATCGACAAAACTTAAAAAAGGAGAATTATGCATAGTTCATAAAAATAATATATGTGTAATAAATTGGGTCGACCAAAGGGAAGTACGAGCGATTTCAAGTAAATATGGCGGCGATTTAAAACATACGCGAAACTGACAAGGCATTTTAAAAACAAAGCCGCAAATGATATTAAAATATAACAAATATATGAAAGCAATAGATCGTCATGACCAAATGTTGTCCTACTATTCATGCGAACACAAAACTTTGAGGTGGTATAAAAAAGTTATTATACATATAATGCAAGTCTTATTGGTCAACTCTTATTTATTATATAATAAATATAGCAATATAACTATCACCTTATACGATTTCCGTTTAAATGTTATTAAGACAATAATAGAACATCATCTGCCTTGCCAATTACAAACACCTTTACTAAATAAAATCCACTGCTTGATTAAACATTTAATTTTCCGGGTCCAATTCTTCGTCATAGTCTTTGCTTCAAAAAATCATTAAAATAGGCACATAGCGTAAAGTAATGTGCTTTTATATTATATTTTGTCATAACATGAACTTGTTCATTGTAGAAGGTAATAAAAACTTTGCAGTTTTTTTTTCTTTATAAATAATGTTAAACAAATCTGTGGAGGAAAGAACCTAAATTTTCTCCCTGGAGGTTACCACACCGGTTTAACTAATGAATCAATTTTCCTGTACTGAATATTTCATGAAGAATAAATAAACAAAAGAATATGGAGTTCAATGATGTAGCTAGGTTGTTATATCTATTCAGATAATATTATAAGTTATAAATGTTAGGTTTATCAAATTGTTTACACGGGCCATCACCCTCCTTATAATGTAAATATGCTGCCATAACAGCATTGTTGTGTTCGGGCAGTCAACATTTAAGAACCAGAATATTCTGGACGGGCAGGCTTCTTTCCCACCAACTTTGTCAGTAACACAATGTGAAATTAAAGTGTTGATATTAAATACATAAATAATAATAACCAAAAAAGATTGTTATAGTAAATAATCAAGAGTTATTTGAACAAACTGATACGTAAATCCAGGAAAAGGCCGCCAGCTTTGTGTTCGTTATAATCATACTGCGCTAAGCAACCCGTATAGGAGATAGAT
Organism: Byasa hedistus; assembly: GCA_029286795.1. NCBI lineage: Eukaryota > Metazoa > Arthropoda > Insecta > Lepidoptera > Papilionidae > Byasa > Byasa hedistus. The sequence continues at coordinate 6,318,660 of JAGSMW010000001.1, forward strand.
TTAATTTTTTATCATCTGAGTCGTATGTAAGTAAATGGTTTTTTTATTTGGTCATTGTTTAATCATTTAGACACTTCTTATAATAACGATATTGAAACTTTTTTCCAACAATTTGTAAAAATTATTTAAAAACAAATAACTTTTACGTCTGTTAGTTAAGTGCAAAAAATGTAATCAACGTTTAACGAAAGGAACGCTTGTCGCGCATTCACTTTGACCCAATTCGCATATGAATTTTTTAATGAAGTAACGATAAAAATGAAACTTCTCGCTTGATGCTTTTTTGTCAAAGGTACTCTTCAGAATTAAAAATAAATGATTCATCTTGCATTTTCTTACCGAATTTCCTACAATCATAATATTAATGCAATCAATTTAATTTGGACTTATGCCTAAATACGCCTTTAGTGTAACTGCTACGGTTTTCCTAGTATTTTACTTATTAAAGTCAAGTAAATAATTTTCACCTACCTAAGATTCTGTGGAAATAATTTAGAAAACTAGTGAAATTGTGAACAAATATCTTTTTAAATAATACTAAGGTTACTACAGCAAGAGATGTTTTCGGTGTAATTATTACTTAAAGAAGAGTTTATCAAAAAAAAAATTCTTCATTATTCAAGACTTTGTTTGTCATTTTTATATTCTCTTGATAAAAAAAAAATACTCATACATGTGCTTATGGGCTCGTCTGCTTTCTATTATCTTATTACGAAATCACTAAAATGAATTGCCAACTATTATGTGCTTGTATTTAATAAATACATGTACATTAATTAAACAATATTTTACAATACATTTTACTTAAATGTAGGAATATTTTTTATTATATGAAATAATTTTCCGGTAATAAATTTCGATCGCTAACTGGCTCTTTCTAACAATGCGATGTCAGTTGCAGAGAAGTTAAGACATATTTCTCTTGAGACATTTGTCCCCTGCCCTAATTTTTCGTTTGACTCATTGAAAATTTACAAGAAGAGTAATATAATTCCAATAATATTATTATGGGAAAGTATGATTCATATTTTTTTTTGGGAAAAGTCAGATTAGTTTATGAAATATTGATTAATGTTGATATACATACACAAATTTGTAATTAGTTACCACCAAGCTGATGCCATTAAATGAGTGGTACAAATTATAAAGATTTAAAAAGAAAAATTAAATAAGCAAAAACAAGATTACCTCGTGGGCGACTGATGCTTCAGCGGATTCAATTACAAGCGGCCACATCTTTTTACACGAATTCGAGTTGTTAAAAAAATACCATCCGCTTTATTTCCTCCATATTTCATGAAATTCGGAATAAGTACCTTTCTATTATTAGTTTGATCGATGTATAACTGTCTCCGTAAGACTGTGGCTAAGCGCTTATCTCACAGAACGGAAGTCTGGTTTCGTTTCGGGCCCCCAACTTGTAAAATTCGGTGGTACGGTTTTCGAACCTGTCTAACTAACTATCACCTTCTTATTCTTCTTCTTCCCAATTGATGGCATAAGCACGGTTTGTGCGTGAGCCAATGTCATGTGTAGACGTATAAGATAAAAGCATATATAACCGAACACCTTCTTATTGTAAATCTGCCAACGTAACAGCGTTGATGTATTCTGACTGTCAAAATATGAGAACTAAAGTATTCGGAGCGAACAAGCTAAATTTCTACAAACAATTCTTGAACTAAAAACTATTACATTTTTTTTTTATTTTTTAGAAAAATAATGACTTAAAATTGGAATAAGCTTCCAAACGAATAAAAAAAAGTAGATCTAAATGAGGTCAACTATTTATTTTGGGAGCTATGAAAGTGCAAGTAAGGTAACTTGTCTACGTGAAGTAAACCTTCGCTGTGACGAAGTATTCGTTTTAAATTTAATTCATAACCGCATCTGTTTCTATAAGTCTTGTATAATCTGATACGATTAGCGAGATGGATTATATTGAACAAAAACGAGATTTTCCTCTAACCAATGCTTTTAGTTAGTTGGATCAAGTGAGTTTATAGTTTGTGTATGTAACGATTTATGTGAAGCTAATTAAAAATCAACTCAAAAGTGTCGTAACAAACTTTTTGTGAAGAGGAAAAAATTACTTAATTAAAGTCGTCTTTCACTTGTCTGTCTTGTGATTGATGATGTTTCAGGGAAATTGGCCTTGTAATAAAATTATCGACTTTTTTCAACATTCTTTGAGCTACCAAATGAGTTAATTAATTGTATGAAAAAAGGTTCTGTTTTTGCTTTCGTTTTGTATACATATTATTATCTTGTTCTTTTGAATTTTTTCTAGGTAATATGAGCGTTATTGTTATACAGATAGGCGAAGAAAATAAAAATGAATATTAAAATAAAACTATAACTGAAAGTTATTTTACAGTATCGATGTCATATGTTCCATTTTCTAGTTTTCTGATTTCGTGCGTGAGTACTTAATTGATTGCACACACATTCCTGTTTTGTTTCTTTCACAATATTAATTAAACTTTGCTGTAAAACTATTTAAACTAAAAAATATTTTTTTATAATTATTTAAATAACTATAATTAACATTTATAAAGTATTCATTCATTATTTTTTAGAATTTAAAACCGAAAAGGACGTTAAAGAAGCTATTTGTTGTATTGTTTATATTCATGCTAAAACTGAAAATCAATAAGCGGACTTCTTCTAACAAACTTCACAAATATGAAGTTAAACCTAAACAAAATACAAGACTTGAATATCTATAAATATCAAAGTTACTGCGCAAAGAAACGGCAGCTTATCGATTTTCCCAGTGTTCCAGTCGTACACTTACTAATATCACTTTATTATTATTAAGTAATTTTCAAAAATAAAAGTAAGACTTGTACGAAAAGGAAGAGATAGTCAAAATTTGAACAGACCAACCTTCATCATTTTATCGTCTCCTCATTCAAAGCTTTTCAATTCAAGCCAACGCTTCATTTTATATGTCGCAACATTCACACCTTTTTCCGCTTTTAACGGGAAACTAACTTTAATGGAAAAGATTTTCAAAGCCGCAGTGAATTGCTCCGATGTTGTTAGAGTTTTAACAAATGTTTATTCGAGAAAACGACCAATGCTTACTGTTAAACTATTTAAATTTTAAACATTTAAACCTTAAAATGAAATAGTGTTATAAAAGACTTTCAATTCAGTGACATTATTTCAGTTCTTCACAAAATCCAGTAGCTTATAATATTCATAATGTAATATTTATTACAACATAAATTTCTATTATATTATGATGACAAACTATAAACGTTTGAGATTTACTTGTAAAAAGGGTCTGTAATATGAATATGGGTCGCCTAATGATCTGGGTAGTCATCAAGTGCTGTAGGGATAGCTTACCTTTGCTGACAGCCCTTATGACTACCTGAAACTGAGATACTTTAGCGGGTAGTATACAGTTAATATAATAAAAAGTTGGGTGTAAAATATTTTTAAAAAATTATTCTTTACCTAAGGGTCCACATCTACTACCTAAATAATGATTACGTAGAATAGAAGTTAACAGTTGCTATATTTCTTTATATTTAAATGAAGAAATCAATTTCGATTAGTGGTAGCAATAATACTAACCCAATCTCTATTAATTAATACCTTAAACTTTGTTTTAAAACAGCAAGTAATATTTTATCCCGTGATAGAACTTGACTAATAAACTCCTTATATGCCCATACAGTTTGTAAAAAAACATTAAAACACCAACAAAAAATTACCAAGTCAAATTAAATTCAAACTTCTAATTGAACCTCACAAATTAATTATAAATTTGCTAAGTATTGTTGACAAAGGTAATCAACATCACCGAAACTTTTATATTGCAGAGACTGTTTTCGATTATTATGCTAAAAAGAGAATTGTCTACGGACAACCATTCGGAGTAAAATAAACTTGAATTATTTTGTACGCCTTAAAATGTTCTTCAAAGAATATGTGTTATGAGCATACTTTTTAAATAAACATGTTATAAAAAGAATGGTTTGTTTTTTGTTAGACTAGATTGAGATATAAAATATAAGATGTATACCCAATATGCCGTCAGTACAAGGTATTCCATTTTCGCTTCCGATTGTATTTCAATAGCGCTGCGAGCAAAAAGCACTAAGGACCTATAGATTTCTTTATTACAAAGTACATATGTATGTTAAGATATATAATATAAAGAGAGTTGCACACATATCAACATGTTACTAGGCAGCTATTGTTGTGACTTTAGTTTATAATGTTCGTTACTAGTAACCTGTATAATTTTAAAAACGAATAACCTAAGCGTATTTACTTCATTAAATAAAATTGTATATACGTATTTCTGTAATAACTTGCAACCAAGGTTTACAACGTTACTGTCATTTACTAGAGCTCCAATAAGAGTGGCCATTTCCTTTCCAAAGTTTAATGTTTCTCTTTATTACTGCCTGCACAAAAGATTCTTTAAAATTTAATGTCATTGCCGTTTTATTTTACTACTTTTATAACAGTTTCACTTATTTTTTAACTATATAATTTAAGACTAGAAGTAATGTAGTTAATAATATAATAGCTAAGTAAATAAACGTATTTGCACAAAGTGGATATATACAAAATCCAATATGTTATTCCCGCATCAATCCTTTAACAACGCATTATTAATATTTATGAATGATGATGATTGTCGACATGACTCATTTCCAATTTCGTTTTTAAATATTAAAATCAAATAACTATCAGTTCTATTGTTGAAACGGTATTTAAATTATTAGTATTGTTTGGCTTGTTACGTAAAAGTCAAAAAACCATATTACGGATACAGACGGATGAATTCTTTGGTTTGTTAAAATTATCAACAGAAATTATTTTATAATATTTTGTTAATCAATATAAACAAACTAGAAGCTATAAAAATGAGAAGAAAGTTTTACTTGAAGTCACAAAAGGGAACTCAACTAAGTCCTTGAACCAATATAACTATTTGCATTACTTTTGAACCAACTCAGTAGTAAATGCGGAAACCTGCTCCGTGGCAATGTCTACATAAATCTACATACATTTTGTCTTTAATTTAATTAACACGATACTTATTAAATTATTACATAATACAAGTTAATAAAGATGTTAAGTCTCTAGTTTACATAACAAAGTACAAAGGTATTTAAAAAATCCTGCATTAAGAAATTATTGGTAACATCTAACGTCTCATGTCTTAAGGCGACGAGCGAAGTATGGTGCAATATAAACATTCTTATCAGCAACTCTTTTTTATGAACAGGCAGACCATTTATCACCAGGTGAACGTCCAAATCATGACATTGTTTTGCATAAAATAATACCTTTTAATAACTCGCTCTAAGTAATAAAATTGTTTCCTCTGTCGTAAAAAGATTCTCATTGTCATAATTCTTTTAACAAGAACAAATGTTAACATTTTTTGAATAAACGCATTTACATGTTGACTTATTTAAGGCTTAGTATATTATTCGTGTATCAGTTAAATAGTTTAACAGCTCGTTATCTCGGTCCTAACAGCAAATTTCAGAGGCTCGCTATTAGAGCGAAAAATTAACTAACAAAATTACGATGGCAAACAAATTGGTAATAATTTTGTGATTATAGATAGTATCATGTAATAAATGAGTAATTTTATGGCGCTAAGGGAATTTTCAAATTGATATTAATTGTAGTAACTTTGTGCGTATTATTACAAAAAGTATTATGGCCCTCACTGCGAATTGGCAGAATTATTAATTATCACTTATTTGTCAATTTATATTATCACTAAACTAAGAAACATTATTTCTTTTATGTACAGGCGCATTACAAAATAAATCTATGTTATTTTATTTCTATTTAGCCACATGTACTAATTCTTAATATGTTTTTGCACGATATAATTTTAAACTTAAACTTATTCGCAAAAACAATCTAGGATTAATTTTAAGCTTTCAAACTTGCCCCAATTCGACTATAAAGCAAAGCTCTATTTCGTTACTCCCAGAAATTGTTTAACAACTGGCAAGATTAATGATTTACTTTGCCGAAGTAACTACTAAACGATAATGTTACTTCAGAAAGTTAATTTATAAGACATTAATTTCTTAATACCGGTTTTAATTAACATTACACTTGCTAAACCATGACTTACACGATTCGTATGAATTTCAAATGTATGATTTACGTTGTTAATTAAATTTATTTTTTTATATCGGTACAGAAATGATTTATAAATAATAAAAAATCTTTTTCTTATCCTTAAATACTTATAACAATGGTTTTGGTTTGTTCAAAATTGAGGGCACTTTTTTAAAGTAAATAGGTAGAAACGCGGTGATGTAAAAGGATGGACTAGGAGTCACTTTATTTTCGTCAATTAATTATAAAACAAAATATTGTAAATGAGAGAAACGTGACAGCCACGTATAAACCTTGATCCAAAAAGGTTTTTCATAGATGTTTTCAGCGCGAAACGCGCTACTTTTTTGTGCCGTTAAAGGGCCATTGTTCACTTTTGCTTTGTTGTTTTATGTCTTTTCACATTGCAAAACCGGCAGTGTGTACTTTTAAAATCTTATGTATTAATCTTCGTTTTTATTATATGTCTTTTAGATATAATATTTTTAAAGGAAATTCAATATTTTATCCTGGACGGAGTGAAGCGTGATAGCTATATCATATAATCAAATTTGTGACAAGGTCTAGGCGTCTCGGTTATCGTTCTGTTGCGTTAGGAATGAGGTCAAAGGTCGGCGGGTGAACTTCATGAGCATCTTTTATTGTATTTCGTAATTTATTTGTTATTAAGTTCAAACGAGTTTCCAACAGCTACTTAACAACTTCGAACAGAGTAATTTTCTAATATGGAAGCGTAAAAACTGGAGTTCGGTGTTAACTACTTTGTGTTGCAAGCATGTATATTTTAGTTTTCTTTTGTTGAATAATAATAAAGAATAAACTTCTCAATTGTTATAACCATAATATTTACAATATTTCATTATTGCACAAATGCTATGTAATTCATTAATCGGTATCCAATATTACTGCGAGCCGTAGAGTGACCGCATTCCAGTGTTTGAACATTTATTAAATACGCAAGAATGACATCAATACCTCGCTTGCTGCCGATTGTTAATTCAAAAGTTATTTGTATACTATTTCATTTGCTTTTCATATTTAACTCGATTTTTATACGAACATAAGACTTTGAAATCATTAGTTAAACACAGGTTGATAATGCAATAGGTATAAATTTGTTAAATACTTACTACACTTTACTAAATGTTATTTGTTTACATATGTAACATGCGGCGTTTATTAGTTAGTAGTCATCATAAAGGTTATATACTTAGGCTTTGCTTTTATATGCTAGTGGTTAAAGGAACGCGTTTGGCAAACAAAGGCATATTTACTATGTAATCCTTCTTATAGCATTAACAAAGAAACATATTTGTGAGGTTCTGTTAGCATAATTTATACCGACATATACGATTTAGACTGTACATTAAATTTATGCGGTCTCTCATCAAAGTTACTATCTGATTTAAATATTATTCACTGGTAACCGGAGGGCATCTTCCTGTTGAGAATGTACCGGTATAACAAATTTTTATACAATATAAACAAAATTATAATCAGTTAAGCAACCTTTTGTGTTAATTTTACAGACTAAAAATGTAACTGGGTATATACTCAAAAGTTTAATTCGTAATGAACTACTAAGAGAAAAACTTTTTACACAATGAATGTTGATTTAACAACATTTTCGTTTGTATAAATTTTTATGAACAATGCCTTCATTCATAATAAACGCCCGACAATAAAGCATAGCAACATTCCTATGTAGAAATTTGAATGTAAAGTTTCATTCAGTATCATTCTGTACGCTGAATTCCACTTTTAATGTACACGGTACAAAATTATTTTGAAATTACTTTTGTACGTGTTTGGAGGTCCCAGGATTTTTAGCTTTAATATCTGTTCATTGTACCACGGATTTCTTTTTGTTTATGAATATTAAGTTACTTTGTACGTATGAGTATTATTTAGTGGTATGCCACCTTTATACAAACATCAAATATAAAAAATAAATACAAGTAATTTTAAAAAATCCGAATATATGAGAAAAAATTAAATGTACTGCGATTCTAAACGTAAATTTGTAAGTTTTAGAAAAGCATTAACAAGTTTTTTTAATCCTTAAATGGGCGCTTAATAAATTAAAGTAGTTTTTTTTTCTTACATAATAACATTCATGATAATGTAAGAGTTTTGACTTCATTGATATAAAAGTAATACTTTGTAGCAAGGCCCTCTTATCCTGCTATGAAATATCTTAAAAGGGATTGTAAAATATAATATATTCCATTCTTCAACAAATAAAAATATAAAGTTATTAAAATCTTTGCTAGTCTAATTGCTTTTCTTTTGTAACATATTTAATATTGAAGATGTATTACATATGATTAATGCCATCACAAACATTCAATGTTTATTGGCACCAAGTATTGTGTAATTAGTATTAAGAAAAAAATTGTAAAAATAGATAATAAATAAAAAAAAATAGGCGTTTTCCTGGATTCCAAGAACATAGAATTTTAAAAGGTAAAAATTATTTAAATGGCAAACAGTTGTTATTATTTTTATCTTTTTGAAAATGTTCGAAGGCAAATTTACACAATTTTTTTAAAAAATAATTTTGTTTTATTTTTAAACAATGTCCATTAAACGGGACATAGTACCCTAAAAGTAATTCATAACCATGATTTATATTATAAGATTAATGATTTATCGTTTAATAGTAAAAGTGTAAGAACAAAGAGAACTTTATTATAAAAAACTGACATCGACAATTTCACAAAGGATGCAACGCCATTTATGTAGGTCACACTGGTCGCAATATCGTGTCGTGTTACAAAGGAGTTTCAACTACACACAGAATTTGAAATTCCGTTCGATTGCTCCTCGCTTAATATTTAGAGGCCAGAGGAGCAGTATGTGTTAACTACCGAGTGATTTAACCGAGACTTTCTTAAAAAAGGATTTAAAACAGTTTCCACTGTTGGGACTCCTGGCCTTCTCTAACAAGGAAACCATGGCCCGCAACATAACGATAAGGAATGACATTTGAATTTAACCTTGGAGTACACATTCACACATTACAATCCAATTTATAAACATTTCATTTTGGTATTTAAAATCATTACATTAATTAAATATATATCCATCAAACACTACTCTCACGTTTTTTATACGGTTGTAAAACATGTACAGGTTGTAAAACATGTGTAGGTTTGTCCTGTAAATATTTTTAGCGTAAATTAATTGAGAGCGTGGAGTTATAAAACTATTTAACTTATAAAACCTCACCGCTCTTTAGGCCTTCATAAGTGTAGGTAAATTTAACGTGAAATCTTTATTAAGATAAACAGTACGTGGTTAATAAATATTATAACTGTAACTGTGTAACTACTTCTACATCTTCGTAGTCAGCTTCTGAAAATGGCGTTAAAAGGGAGGGGAGATGAATTGATGATGTGATTACACGCGCAGTAAAGCAAATGATTACGGCTGCAGCCTAGCTTATCGCAAATGTCCTTCGGGTGCTATTTATACCGTAACCAACAATCTAGATATAATCATTATTTTTAATGTTTTCTGTTGTAACATGTTTGCGTTTTTCATACATAAAAAATATACTCGTATAGGTATCAATATTTATACAAAATTACTTATACATTTCTTTTCTGATGATGTAACTGTGATATAACTAAGCGTTTTTTACATGAGGTTTTTATTTGGCTAATCGCCAACCTGTAAGTGAAAAATTTCTCTTCTATTCACTAGAAATAGGCGCATTGTGTGATAAACAGATCAAAGATTTTTCAAAAGAAACGGCTATAAATTGTAAAAACGTTTTAAGGCCACTAAAAGTGTAAAACCATATAGTAATGTTTTTCAACTAAACTGTACAATTTATACGCTAAAATAATAGAATTCCTAAAGATATCAAACACAGCAGCATACGAGCTACTTTCAATTTCTTACTAAGTGGATTTTATCGATCACTTTGAACGAACGCTTATTTTCTGGTGTACTCCTAATATAAGCTATTTTACGTTACTAATAATAATGTTGATGAGAAGATGTAATATCTTGATGTGTGTAATATTTAATTTCATTAAACTAACTCGTTAGGTTAAAGTTGATAAATATCAATTATTTCTTAAACAGATTAAGAACGGTAAATGGGTCACGTGGTAATTTCTGTTCTTGCTGCCTCTTCGTGTCTGAAGGTCGGCTGTTGACTCCGAAAATAGTCGAACCCCTTGTGCAAGGTGTAACATTTTGTTGGCGAATATAATGCCGGTTCACTCTCGTATTTTACGTAACCACAACTTCTTCTGTCTGCCAGCACATAGTAATTCTCGTTATAAAGTTCTTATTCGACATCCTAGGGAATTATAATAAATGGTGGATAGTTTTTACATGATTTATTTTTATTCGAGGAGGCGGCGAGACGAACGGGACGTTCGCTTGATGGTAAGTGATACGCTTGCCTTTAATATCGCGACGTTAGTCAAGATGGTACACACAGCACCACATTGCGCTCGTCAGCTCGAAAGATGAGATGTTAAGCCTCGTTATACTAGTAATTACATTAGCTTACAGCGCCCTTTAAACCGGAACGCAGTAATGTTACACATTATTGTTTGGCGGCTGAAATAGGAGCTGCGGTGGTAACTACCCAGACGGTCTCCGGCAACGGAGACCTACTATCAATAAAATAAAATGCCAATGCTAACATGTCATCTAAATGAATTTTTAAGAAAAAGATAATGAATTCACAGATGAAAAAATACTAGCGCTAGATAGAAACTTAAATACGTGAAAAAGATACATTTAAAATTATTACTAAAATTTTGTTGAAGGAACGAACGAAGAGCGTGAAAACCGATTCATTTTAGGAACAACATCTTTAGAGGATATCCGCCTTGGCCAGCATAATAGGTTTTGACTACCTCTTTGTGGCATTAGAAGTAAGTTCGACGGAAGCCCAGGGTAACAGCCGTAGTAACGCAAAAGTGGATTATGTGTTGTGTTGAATTATAGCACTACAAATGTATATATACTTCATCGAATTTTGTTTAAGTACGTTAACTCTGTCTCCATTACCAATTTAAAATTTCTACACATTTTGTGAGCAGTTCAGAGTAACAATACATCTACAATTTACGTTAAGAAAATCAGATTTGAATACGTTATGTGCTGCATGAATATGAGCTATAAATAATAACGAATCTTTAATTAAAAACATACCTAAATAACTATATACTTTATCGAAAATAAACTTTACTTGAAAACCGATATCGGTTATAAACAATATAATAAATTCAATATATCCAATCTCGAAGACGAGAACTTATCGAGACGTAATAAAAAAATTATAGATGGAGAATAAAACTGTTCGCGGATACTGTTTCTGACTACGACGACTGTTACTATACGATATTTATGTGATTTGTAAAGAAAATTTTAACGAACGTTTTTGATATTAACACTGGTAAATAGAAAATTTATTCATTTATTGCTTCGTTTTAGATAAATTAATTAACTTATACTCAGTAACAATTACATAAATATGTACTTCATTAATGCGTGATAAGTTTTCTAGTAACGTATTTTACAAAGAAAGGCCTTGCGCGGAGACCAGTCACTCCCAACGATTATAATATTTTCCTAAAAATTGTCTAGATTTTGTTTAATTTTTGATGTACATGTATCGTAACGTACGTATATGTAATGTACGTATTAGAAAAGAATCATAACGATTTCTTTGCGATAAGAGACGACGAAAAAGTATGTGTAATGCTTATAAATTCTTACTGGAAAGGAATATTTAAATTGCACAGAATGAATTTTTGTAAGATAAATATTTTGTTATACTCTCGATGTAATGCGAAGGGGTTAGCCGTGCACTGGCATAAAAATACAAGGGTGAAAGCTTGAAAATATCTCCACAATTTCAGCAGGCATGGGCTTGGGGATCAGAGGGCGCGGTGGGGCGGCACACCCGGGGGAAGGCGAGCCTTCAGTGCTCTCCCGGCCAACATCCCGGACGGATGACTGGCTATCACGAATTTTTTTGTCCAACAACTCGTTCCGCATCAACTTCTCCGGAACAAACGCACAATACGATTGAACCGGGTTGTTACATTCAATGCCTCTTGATCGAAAATGTGAAGTGTCTATTGTGCTTAACAACGGACTCGAGTGTTTCGTACTAAAGTAAAATAAAATCCGTAGCCGTTTTTACTTTGCAATGTCCGTGTATAAAATTACAGGTAAATATGATTCTCGTTAAAAATTTTATTCAAAAGCAGATGATTATTGTTTTGGTCTACTATTACATTATTATTACGTGCTCGATAATTTGATACTGAATTCTGTGAAATAAAGGTATTACACTAAACTCCAATAATAAAGGTGTATAACACGAAACCAATTACCACAAAAAAAAAAAAAAACTGTTAATAGTAAACAAATTAATAATTATGATGCATTGTTTTGGAAGTCCCTGAAAACCATTATACGAAATCTAATCAAAAAATTTTTTAGAGATTATTTACTATTTTGATAAATTTAGGATAAGTAGTAGTTCTATTACATTGAAGTTGTAGTATTTGATAACAGATCGTGAAGCTATAAATAAGGGTGAACATTCAAGACTACGATAGTTAAGCAAAATCCTGTAAATGAGATTTACCTAAATATTTCCACACTTCAAGGCGACAAGGTCGTTTTGTCATAGGCTTATTATTTGCGCTTTATTGGAAAATTTCGCACGATTTCAAGTCTTGCTTCGGTATTGAAGATATTTTTTTCTTTACATATTATGATTTATTGAACAAGTGACTGGTGTATAACCTATATTCTATATATATCAATTTATTTATTTTTAAATTGCAATTGATTTTTGACTAATCTGTTGAAACAATATCGTTTAAAAAACGTTAAAGAAAACAAATGCGATCTTCTGTATAACAAGAAAGTTATTGTCTGTATTTTATTTTTGTGTGAATGAAGGCACACAACATAGTTAGATGATTTATACACTTAAAATTCAGTAACGGCATGGCAAAAACAAAAATTACTTTTAAATTTTAAATTGTTATAAAAAGATTTTTCGTTTTAATTATAAAACATGGTTAATTATAGCCAAAAGGCTTTATTTGATTATGAAAATGGTTCACGAAATGTTTTAAAAGAATCTGCGATAATCACATCACGAAATTCTTTGTCGCGAATTAATTAAAAAAAAAACTGTAATTAATTGCGTTTCATTAATGAAAGTGGATACTTTTAGAAAGGAATCTCGGTACTAATTAATGTTTATTATGTTTACCTTTTGACACATACCCGCGAGCGACCTGAAATATCTTTTTGGAATAAAAAAAATATAGGCGCGTATATGAACACAAGTCATTTCTTTTTTTAAGTGAAAACGTAATCTCGGTATTACCTTTTCTGTTTTCTAATTTAATGATTGAATTGAATATTATACAAATCGTATATGTTGTTTTCAAATATACATGTTAATACCATGTATAAGAAAAAAGGTTTTACAATAAAAAATCTATTATACCTGCGTAAAGAAGTTGCCTATTCTTTTCCATATGATTTATTATTTAACATAGAGATTTAAACTTTTAATGAGATCTTAAACTTAAATGTTTTAAAAAGGTTTTTATCGTGCAAACAACTAAACAAAGAATCGATAAGTAACTTCGAATTCTTTATTATCTAAATGCCTAATTTCGTATAACCATTATATTGAAACTGAACTGAAGGTATAACTAGCATCTTCATATGGTTTTATATTTAAAGTCATAATGATTCGGTGACGTGCAGCGGTCAATGGATCGGTAGTAATACGTATCAATAGTCTCGAATGGAAAACGACCACGCCTTTATCGGATCACAGTAAAATCTACAAAATTTTCTGCCCAATTTCACTAATTACCTATCTGTAATGAAACTATGCGTCTATATTATTTTTCTTCAGATCCACATCTAGAAGGTCACTACAAAGTCAGTAACATTTACGTTTTAACTCTTTACGCCCGAAAATGTGTATTAGCGGTTATTGTTCACACAATGTAAGATATCGATTGTACCGATATGTATATAAATTCAAATACATACAGTATTCAAGTCTTGTTTAACGTTTAACCAAAAGAATAAATCTCGGGTTTTAAAATAGATTGCTGAATTTGCCGAAACTGAATTTGAAAAACGATAAGGCAGCGATCGGGGAAACTGTGGTAAAGGTCAGAGAGTGAAGATAACATAAAATATGCAGGACGCAACTCGACGAGATAAATCTTATAGTTAACTACACTAAATATAGGAAAACGTTTTGGAGATCAGATGAATAAAGCTAGATAATGTTTATCAAATGTGTTTGTGCTTACTTATGTAGAAAATTATCTACTTTTAATGAATTTTCAACTGCCACACTTTTTCATATGAGTTTGTGCTCATTTTTTGAGCCTACCTGACCTGTAATATTTTTTGCATTAACAGATTACAATGCTTGGCATTGAATTCCGACTAGCAAGTAATATAAAAAAAATATTTGATATATATTTATTAGAAAAAGTTGACGTGCAACTTTAAAAAAATAATTATTATAACGATTAATAATAATAAACACTTATACACAGCATTTTAAAGAAAATATCAACTATTTACTTTAAGAAAGGTAGTAGCAATGAATACAAAATCCATATATATATATAGTGATTTTAAATTAGAAATTAGAAAAACTAGAGTGTATTATATACGATATACCATCACTACTTATTATAACAAAAATTCAACCAATTTTATGGACTATATTATGGACTAAACGACTCCTATATAGTTACAATAATATTTACTAGCTTTACTCAAACGACGATATCCTGGCTATGCATACTTATAGAATACCATCATCATATCAGATTAAACAGTACAGAACACCGTCTAGAAGCGAGTTATAATGTATAAATTTCTAATTAAAATCTTTGTGCTTACCATAACATATTATTTATTATAAATTTTATGATTGCCAGTGTAAACGTTTCAGGGACTAAAGGTCTAAAATAATGAAATCATCCATATTTGAATAGATATAGAGATAGACAGAAACATGGACTAATTATAACGCCTATTAGGATATGTAAATTTAGTTAACCTATTTTAGTTGGGATAATCAATTCTGAAAGTGTATAATGTAGCCTATACATACATATGTATATTGTCAATGAGAATCTATGTTTTGATGTGCCTATGCCTAATAATGAGTTATTTCACAAAACTTTGTTATTATATATTATTCAGTATAACATAGGGTTTAATATTAGTTTATCTATACAATCAATACACGATGAGTATATTGTTTATTAATAATATTTGTGTCGCCCAGTAGTTATTAATAAAGCAAAGAAGACGAACAGAACAGAAAGAAGTACCACTAGATCCGTGTAGTGATACCACCACGACTTCTTCGTCTACGCTTAGAGTAACTATTATAATTATCTACATCCTCTGAACAATGATGCCAGAGAAAAATAATAATTTAGAAATGCGAAACTCCGCCTTCAAACTACTTAAGACCAGCATCTCGATTTCAAATTACATGAGGACTTTTTTTTTTTAATTCACCACATTTCAGACTAATAAGACATTAATATTGTTTCAGGTTAAACGATAATCTGCGTATGTTACTTAATAACGTTATAAGTAAAACGTAATTTATCACTGAGTAATTATCTCACGATAAGATGGTAGTAGTTATTGGTAAGTGAATATTTCACATAGTATTATTATCAAAAATAATATACATTAGTTTATGTAAATAATACAATTTTATAAAAGATAGAAGTCTTAATAAGTAAATGAAATACCTATCATCTAATCCTGACAACATCTTACACAACTTAAAATAAATAAAACGATCCAGGCCATTGCTTTGAACCGACGGAGAAACACTTGTTTATTAATACACCCATGTATAAAGCTTTGTTCCATTTACTTTGAAATGTCTTACCTTCATAAATTAGGTTGAAATATAATTCTGGTGTTAGTTCATGGAAGCCTATCTCTTTTGACATCTTATAACGGAATCGTCACATGAATTCACAATAAGAATGTCATAACACTTGTCTGGCTTGTGAAGGCATAACTCTAACTAATGTCTTGTTTGTGTTGATAAAATCGACCAGTTTGTAGGTTGTAACCTTTTAAGCATTTTTAGAATATATTAAATATAGCACTTTTTATTAAAAATAACGTAATATTCAGCTAAGATTAGTAATAACTAGTAAAAGATAAAATGCGACAAAATACTTCACTGTATATTAGGTACATAATTGTTATAAGAGCAAATAAATCTTATTTTGTACTTTTATTGATTGATAACAACTTTACATCAATAAACGCTCTAAAATTTGTGAATGTTGATATTTTACAAATTATTTATTTTGATTTTCATGTCATGTATAAGTATAATAATATTATTGTTAAATGAAACGTTTTTCAGTTGAATTTTTTAATGCCTTTCGGTTAACGTAAAGAGTTTGGTATACAATATATTATAAATAGGGACAATTAATGGTTATTTTATAGTTATAATAAATGTGTAGCCTTTAATGTAAATGTAAATTAAATCCGTTTCAAACATATTGATTGTTTGTCAGGTCGAATATGTCTGCGGACGGGTGTAATGGTGCTCGCTGTGGCCGGCGGGGCGACGGCGAGGGTTGCGGGCAAGATGGGGGGATATTCCAACAAAATGGGAGGTGCGGTATTGTTTCAATATGAATTCAATTAATAAACACAATAAAAACTAATAACGTCAACTATTTTGTAAAAAAAAATACAGAGAGGAGAAAAACACGAGTCTGATATGAACCTAAAGAGTTTTAAAGCGAGTAATAGCTATAAATTTCATTTACTTTTTTGAATTGGTTACTATTTATTTAATCTAATCCGTTTTGGATGCAGGAAAATCTACGAGCGGAATCAACGAAGAAATCATTTGGATTAGCATAAGTATGGCGATCGCTATAGCAGTTTTGATAGCAATCGCTTTGTGTTACATATTGAAAGAGAAATGCACTAAGCGTCAGGCTTACCGTGAACAATCATGACGATACAAGGAAGAGTTTGCGCGGCACGCCCTCGCGGACTCCCTCTCAGAGTTAGAATTTCCTGCATACACGCTGTACCCACAATACTCCCCGGATGGAACCGAATACTTTTACAACTTTCATCGTTTCTCTTACTTGAGGGATAGTTTCAAACTGCCCCCTAAGGACTACCCAAAGGAATACCCGATAAATTCCATACATATGAATGATGAAATTTACATAAATGCGTGATAAGGGTCAGATATCTGACGTCTTACATACGTAGGTGGACACTGTTCATTAAACGAATTTACGCGACTTTTAGAGTCGTACGGTACCAATAGGTAATGAATTATATAATATTTTTATTGTAATAAATATTGTTTTATATTATATGGAAGATGTAATCTACATAGGGATAATGTTAGCCTTATTCTATAATTAGACAAAATGTGGAGTAAGGTGTCATTAAAATAATTTCAGTTAATTACATCGTTCTGATAGCCCCGATAGAAAATTTGGAACTGTGATAGATAATTTTATGCTTAAGTGACATCTTTATTTATATCACGAGCCTATTGCGTTTTTAATAAACGAATGAATGCCAGTAATAATCAATCAATCAAACAGCACAATAATAATCCTCTTAAAGTTTCTGGAAATCGGTAAAATAAGCTTAATGGGCAATCTCACTTAATATATCTATAAAAATGGTTTTCAATAAAGATGTTTGTCCAGTCGGGAGTTACGGGTCAATGTCAAAGTCATTCACTGTGTATTATACAAACCAAGGCGAACATAATAAAAGTTTTTATAATATTTAATCTGTACTTATTACTATAAATATTTATATAATCCGGTAGTGAATTGTATCTTACAATTTAAACATACATTCATAGAATACTACGTAGTTGTCGCTCGTGGTCAGAGTACAATGTATTAACAACATATAATACTTTAAAAAAAACAAATATTCGACATAATCGGGTAAGAAATGGAGCAAAACAACTTCTAAGTCTTAGTGTTAAGATAATATATATATCGATCTATATTATTAGTCGTGAGAAATGGGTAAACATATATAAATGTAACATGAATTGCGAATACTTTCTTGAAATAAATGTTAGAACAAAATGTGATGGCAGTTTTATTCTATAACGTAGTTTAAATATTTCAAAACAAGACTGTACAATTTACATAAAATAAAAAGGAGCGTTAAATAACTTAATTACATAAAGATCTAACGAATTGCATTTTATTTGAAATGGTACTTATTATCTATAAAGGGACTACTTTAGGCATAAAATTGTGCAAGTTTACATACGTAAATATGTATTTTCTTAAGAAACGTCATATAATTTGCATGTTTATGAAATTTCAATATGTATTATTTTAGCCTAAGTCCTTTTTCTTTATTTTATACATTCTTTCTTGTAGGTCGTAATTCCTAATGACTGAGGGTCGTGGTCATCGTGTGTAATGAAATACACGAACAGCCCCGTATCCAATAGCGAGGCTTTAAACTCTTAAAAAAAAAAAATTAAACACGACGACTTTCTTGGTAGTTATAATGGAGTGGTTTGCCATTGCCTTCTTCATTTCACATACTAGTCCGACCACGGGTGAACATGACATAGATATGCAGGTTTCATGACGATGTTTTCCTTCATCGACAAAGCTCGTGATATTAGTTGGTGTTATATTAACTGCACATAAATTGAAAAAATCATTGGTGCTGGCCGGATACGAACCCGGTGCCTTCGGAGTGGAAGGCCGGCGGTCAAATCACTAAGCTATCACGGCTTAAATTTTATCAAGGCTTTTATTTTACACATAATTCGACATAAAAATAGGAATTTTAAAATTTGTTTGTGAATTGTCATAGGTCTTTGTTATCCGAGACTGTCTAAGTACTCGTAGCTACTATTTCCGACGCCAAACAATTGTGCAAACTTTAATACAAAGACATATGATATTTTAGCTTATTACAAAATATGATTAATTGGTTAAAATAAAAAAAAATGAGTAATATAGTAAATTCCTTTTATTTTTTTTCTATTGACTATTCACAAGTTTTTGATGACGCGAACTACAATATTCATATATCCTAGTATAAGACATATATGTAATATATTATATCATTTTTAGTCTTTAGGTTTATAAATGAAAATATCAGTGATTCGTTTTATTGTTATTATATCTGTAGGTGTTTCCTTCTATTCCCTATTGTATCAAGCCTTCCTTCCATTCCGATAGCGAATCTCCACTTATTGTTACAGATAACGTCGGGGCCATTCACCACTCACCTATTATTATGATACTCTGTGTCCTCATACATCAGCCTTTTGTTCAAGGTTTATAATGGTATAGTTTTTCCGGTCATATCGAAATATGTAATAGTAAACCATAATAATAATAAACATAAACATGACACAAATGCGTCAAAGCGATTAACCTAATCTATACTTTCAATGGCATGAATAAGCTTCTATTTATTTTCAGTTTAAAAGCAAAAACTGCATGAACATGACTATATAACTAATTAGGTTAAATCTTTAGTATTATACAATACATATTTAGAACTATTATTTTTATAAACAAAATCATCCGGAGGTGAAATTAATCTAAAATCAGCAGGTGCAAAGTCCATCTTCTTCCGTAGCATCTACTTCTTTACCATTATCCGGAAAGAATTATAAAAATAAAACCATTCTATTAAAAGTTATAATAGGTATGCTTAAAAAAATGTTTTGCGATAATAAGTGAAACGAAATAAGTTTATTCTTACTGGCACCCTTTGCTAAATTCACTTAAAGTTTCCAACATATCTTAGTTATGTACCTATATACCTAAGTGCTTTTAGACATCTTCTATGATTTAACTTTGTGGATCATTATCGAAAATAGAAATGATATAAAGTTATATTCTATTAAAAGATAACCAAGATAATCTTCCCTCCATTTTGGACAAATGCCTGAATATGACTATTGATATAGGAGATGAACTTGTATTTATTTTTAACCTACTAATCGACGAGACGACGCTTGCCCATAACAACGTGCTGCTAGTTCAGATGGTATACACTGCACCACATTGTGCTCTTCGCTTTGAGACGGAAGGTGTTAAGTCTCGTTACCCCAGTAATTTTACTAGTTAACAGTGTCCTTCAAACCGGTATACACTAATGTTTGCATATTACTGTTTGGCGGCTGAAATAGAAGGTGCGGTGGAACTAGACGGTCTCCGGCAACAGAGACCGACCACCACTAAAGTATTAATGACATTATTTAGATACTTTTCTCTTTTGTACGATAAATTTAAACTATTGCTTAAATTGCCTCGATTCTGTAAATTTATTTATTAATGACTCATTTGTTATTTAAATTAACGAAAACTGTGTAAATGTTAAATAACACTTGGGCAAAAGGGCTAAAACAGAAAGCCCTCGTTAAAATTAACGATGTCTACTCTCTTACTTTATTTGCTACGCGAACCACAGCAATAGTTAGCCGTTATATAACATGTTATTTAGTCTTCCACAATCTCCGCATCAACCTGTTTATTTACAAAGGTACAGTGTATTCTATTGCCCTGATTTTGTACTTAAGCCTGTTTCTTGTTCAAACAAGATCTGTTTAAAGCTGTTAGCAACAACCGCATATTGGGAAGTTATCCTCTCCAATTAGACTTAAGTACATAGTTATAGATACAACGTTGGCTTATATTACAGTTTAATCACAAATTAATTACACTAGGTTATTAAGTTAACATGTGTTTAAATGCAAAAAATGTAAAATTGTTTACATGATTGTTTTACTAAGCGGTCATAAATAATATTTTGTATCATCAATTTCTTGCCACTTATTTCCAATATTTATTTATTTGAAATTGTGTCATCATAGATTGAACTTATAATAATAGCTAACATTTACATAATCATTATCAAACCGAAAACGGATATGAATTATTTATTTAATTTTTGTGAGATTTCTTTTGCTTTACCATATGTACCTCCGTAAAATACCAATTTACCTCTAATATCATCATGTCGTTAATTAATGAAGAAAATCGGTAATTCGTTTAATCCATTTAAAAAAAAGTTTTGTCCAGGCACCTCAAACTCCTATGTATACTAAACCTATGAAATTTGATATAAATGTCATTATACGTAACATTTTTTATATTTTTTTTTTATACTATTATGCGACGAGCCGAGCAAGACGTTCACCTGATGGTAAGTGACACGTTTGCCCATGACAACGTGGTGCTAGTTAAGATGGTACACACTGCACATTGCGCTCGTCGCCTTGAGACATAAGGTGTTAAGTCTCGTTACCCCAGTAATTACACTAGCTACAGGGCCCTTCAAACCGGAACACAGTAATGTTTGCACACTACTATTTGGCGGTTGAAATAGGAGCTGCGGTGGTACCCATCCAGATGGTCTCCGGCAACAGAGACCTACCACCAGTGAACATAAATATTGTTGAATATAATCTTTCAAATAATATTAAAAATAATGTGTTAGGCATTTCATTCGTTTAACATTTAAATTTATTAATTAATAATTTGATAACATTTTCCAAAATAGCGAGAAACTTAGGACATATTAATAGAAATATTAATATCTAATATACTTAAGAAATCATTGAAATTTTATTTATAGCAACAAACACTTCGTTTAGCGTAAAAAGATAAATTGAGATGTATTACTTCGCTACGCAATTTGTACAAAGCTAAACAATTTGTTAGAAAGCCGTAATTTAATCTGAATGTTGATCACTCCATAGGCTGTTCACGGGGTAATTCCTAAGTTACATTCAGTCTCATCTTGATTTCGTCTTATTTGTTAAGTTTAGTTAAATACATCAGCTACAATTTAACATTAAAGTTTTAAATTAATTCAACGTTTTTCAAAAAAGCATGTTCGCAAATTGTATGCTATTTTGTATATGCAGAGATAACTTACCGGGTTTGCCATAGAAAAATCCTTTCCACCATCTCTACAATTATTTTGTGCCTTTGTTTATACTAGCTGTATGTGTTTATACACAACATCGGATGCACAATTTTAGTATTTAAGAATAAAATATATAAATGTAATCTATGTTCATACTTACCTTTCATTTTCGTTGAAAATACTTTTAGAACCGATCCTCTGCATAGAGCATGATTATACATAAATTTACTCAACTGAATAGACTTTTATCTACACTTAAAGATGAAATACATCCTGAAAAGGGAGAATACGATTGTTTACTACGAATGTTTGAGTCTTAAATTAGTCACCGAGGAGTATCTAATATTCTTCTTCATTTTGTTGTGGACTTTGCCTGCATTCAGGCGAATTGTTTCGCATCACAACGAGTGACGAATAAATTATTTCTTTGATTTAATATTACAACATGAATTGAATTTCGACCATTGATTGAATTCGGGACATAAAATGTATCTAGACAAAACTAATGATGATGGCGGCGCTGTAGCTGCATCCGCATCTAGGTCAGGCGATATGCTTCCGGAAATGTTAAGCTTATTGATTGCATTGTGTACTTGACCACAATACAAATTAAACTATTGAACTTTATAATTTTTTAGTATTTTTGTATTACGTTCATAAAATCCTAAATTAAGTTTAGAAAAGAGGTATCACGACACTCGTTGACCGAGACTCGGTGATACGTAGTTAGATGGGTCAGTTGGTTTATAATAACAATATAAATAAGAAAAAAAATTGATTTAAAACCAATCCTGTCTTATTACTGTATAACTTATAAATTCTAATAATAAAACTACACCTTCAAATGCATCATCATTTTTAAAATATTTTGTCAATATTCTTTATTTTAAACAGCAATATCACGTTGTTTTTATGCATATGTGCTTACAGTATAGTAAACAAACAGATTGGTTTAAAATATTAAATTGTAACATCATGTTTAAAAATGCAAAGAGTGTAATAGTTGGTTATTTTGGTTGGCAAGAGTTAGATGTAGTTTCAACGGACAACTGTCAAATTGTTTGCGTGCTCATTTCAAACGACTGTCGCCCGTCTCAATGTAAAGTCCAAACTCAGTCGTGTTTGATAAAATATTTCATTTCTGTAAAATTTTCCACAACGCCCCACTGCCTATTTACTGTCTTTCTACTATTTATTAGAAATAACAAGATATTTATTAGATGATAAAAGTCTACTTCATGTAAAATTTATTTGTTGTTGTTCTCTTTAGGTAGGCTCGTAAACAGTTACGCAGTATTTGGTGTTCTTTTGCCTACAAACAAAAATTGATTTCAGCCTTTACATTGTCTTTCGTTTTATGAATTTCTTATAGTATCTATTAAATTACCAGTGGTAGATTTCTGTTGCGGGAGACCATCGAGGTAGGTGTCTACCTCCGCAGCTTTATTTCTGCCGACAAACGAGGGCGTTGTAGCTAATGAAATTACTAGGGTAATGAGACTACTATCTTTACTAGCGCCACGCTGTTAAGAGCAGACGTATCACTTACCGTGTATACGTTTCGCTCTCGTCGCTATATATAAACAATAATAGTATAACAACGATGTATATTATTCTATGATTCAAAAATACTGCAGCTCATGTTTTACGTCGCAGACAAAAAAAAAATTTCAAAAAACACAAATTCTTATGTCTATAAATATAAAATTTGCATACTAGAGTAGAAAATGACTAAGCATTAAAAGAGATGCGATCAATATAAAAGTCTATATTTAACTTTTACCAAAATATTGTAATCTATTTTCACGGAATTATCAATAGCACATAGGTTAAGATAAAATGCGTAATATAATCTACTTAATAAAGAAAATCATGGTTCAAACAATAAGATCAACAAATTCCAATTCAGTTTGATGAATTTTCTGGAGAGTGTTTGAATTTATTACTTTGGCATTTGGATATTACTAACAACAACAAATAAAATACACATTCATGGGCAGTACATCAGTTGGGCTAAAAAAGCTTATACCTATTTTTGAAGCGTTACGGTATATTTAACCAACCTAATACAATGAAACACAAAGGTCCATTAAAGTAAAATTGCGAGTGCCACGGCTAAACGAACAAATCACCAACAACAATTGAAGTACTCGCAACAATAAGAGTGTGAGAGCGCTACAATGTGATTATTTCCGACAAAAAGACAACATTTTAACTTAAAGAAAATCAAAGCATTGGATAAAGACTTGTTGTGTAAACGAAAAGTTTAATAATACCATCAGTTCGAGTTGCTCTTCCTATTATATGTAGGTTTGTATACATTGATAATCTTTTGTCCACAAACTAGCACATCAGTTAACCCATTCATGTACATATAAATGAAATAATAATACCTTTTATTAACAGACTTCACGAATAAATTTATAATTTTATCTAAAACTTCTGTCCTGAAGTTATATATACACTGAACTCTAACACAAATTTAAACTAAAAACATAAAGCACATTGTAAAATATCTTTCGCTGTAGCCGATCAAACACGGTTTTGATTCAGCTGAAATTGGGTCAGGTTAAGTACGTAAATACAATTTGTTTCGATAATTCATAACTTGCTTCATATAGTTTTGCTACAACGATTTCAATAATTTAAATACATATCATATACGTCTATATTAGTTCTTGTATACTCCGTTGTAGTAATACAAAACTTTCTAGAATTACTTTTTAGTGTTTCCTAATGTCTTTTCCAAAAAAGAGGAAGACAATTCGAAATCGTTAGCTGCATCTGTGTTGCGATGGAACCGAGTTAATACACATGCCGGCGCAATTTTCTTTCAAAGGGGTCGACACTTTTACCTTGTGTAGTTACGCTGTATATTGGATTTTAGTAATCGAGTTTTGGTTTAGTAGCAGTAACTAAGCCGTGACTGTGTGCCGATGGAGCTTTAAAAAGGTTGTACAACTACTGCAGATTTTTAAAGTGGAATCTATACATCTAAATTAAACTTGAACTAAAGAAATTACGGTTTAAAATGTTATATAAGAACTAAAATATTATAATGGTGACATTTATTAAAACTATTATATATTAATCCAAATAGAAGAGGGTTGACAGCAATAATATAAACAACGTATTTACAAAATTCTTTCTTGTTAATATTAAATCTTTTTGTATCGACATACAGTATGAAAAGGTTTAATTTTAAATCTGCAAACTATGCATTTCATTCTTATTATCAAGACTTAATTAATTATATACAGTAAAAACTTTGAGAGAATTAAAATGAAATTACCATATCTCCGTCCATTTCGAGGAAGCTCATCTCAGATAATTTAATTAGAACGCTTATCACTTATCTTAAGGGCAAAGGAAAATGAATTTACAGTAACCTTTTCTATACGTAAGATTATGTAATTCGTTTAATCCTTCATCAAAGATTTTTTTTTGTTAAATCCGTACATTCAAATTTATCATTATTTAAAGTTGATGTTGTTTTAGAACCCTTCAAAGTATTTAACAAAAACAGGCTAGTGTAACAACAATCAACATGGTTGTATTCCTCTTATAACGAAATACTGATTTTGTATTTTAAATATCAGTCATTCAATAAAAGACTACCAAACTCAGCGTATAACGTTATTTACTTTAACACAATTTGACTTTAGGCCTGCTTATTAATCATATTATCTTTATCAATCTAGAGACCTTTAAGCAGCATGTTTTCGAAATAGTTTCATAATTTGGAAGTCATTCAGAACTGTAAATCAAGAAGAATGTTACTCTAACCTCTTCAACATAATCATTTATTACTGCATTTCTCCAAAATGGATTGGAAAGTAATGCCAAAGGCACTGAGTCTATAAGTTTATTTGACTTGCACGTCGTGTGTCAAGTTATAAATACATGAATAATAAATTTAGACATTAATATATTAGTTAAAGTTATTAATTTCCCAACCAAACATACAAGAAAGTATGAAATAAGTTTTTGCATGTTACATATGTACGTAATACTACGTATAACTTATTTTCAATTCGTATAAAAAATGATAATTGAAATGTTCTCCAGCAGAAAATTCCGTCACGCTTCAACAACATTGTAGCAGGCGGAGCATCTAACGAACTTTATCAGGACTGTGAAAAACATCCAGGGAGTCATTTTAAAGTTAACAAGCTCCAGAAAACTTTTATTTTAAAGTAATACGCTGCATTTACTAAAATAATGTTCACTTTGCTTAATAACTTTGTAATATGGTTATTGAGTTTTATAAAGACTAAAACGCTCATGTAGAATGAAACTTTTAACTCATCATCTATTATTAGTACTATTTTTCTAAAGAGATATTCAATTTCGGTTGTTATAATGATAAGTTTAAAATTTTGTCATAATTAAACTATTACATCAGATTGAAAACACGTACCATTTGGTGGCATAAATATTAGATAATAGAGCTATCAATGCGACATTCTACATAGAGGTTTTCAACTGTAACAAGTAATGTGTAAAAAAAACCTTTTTAACAAACAAGCTTTTATCGTCAGACCCTGGTTACCATATAACATTTAGTATCAAAGTACTCGTCACGACGAATCAAATGAGCCTAAGCTCGATGGGGTTGCGTCTATATATACGGAATTCGTATGACGACCTTCCAGCTCCATCAACAGATCAGCTCTATGTCATTTCATATTGCACTGTCATCCGATTTATACATACATGCAAAATTTCAGCTCAACCGGAAACCGGGAAGTGGATCAAATTTAACTTGCAGGATTCGATTACAGAAAACGGGATGGTGAAACTAAATAAAAGCTTATAAAAAGGAAGCTTTTGGATGCAAAAAGTCAGTTAAAGAAAAATCGTGTCTAAAACAAATTTTATTTTCCAGAATTGCATTATTTCGATAAATAATACTCTGTTTACAAAATTACAAAGTAAGAACATTGAAATTTAGAAGTGCAATAAAAGTAAAGAAAAAATACGAAGCCTTAAAGAACCCATTAACCTGAATACGCGGCAGAGAGAATAATAGCAAAGAAAGCAACTCTTTCAGAGAAAACAAATATTTAAGTTCTGAAAATACTTCCGTGAACTTATTTTCATTTCTGTAATGTTAATGAAATAATAGACGAAATAAGAAAATTCTAACATAAATTTAACGGAACTTAACGCTGTATGTAACATTGGTATAATCAATTGCGACCCGCAATTTAGTATGATTTATTATTTGAAACTGTATCCTTACAAACAGCAAACATAATTTATTTGATAAATACTATGTTTGCGGACATAAAACAATATATAATCAAACACATTTTACGCAGATATTACGGGGAATATACCGGAACATATTATTGATACATATTTAGCATACATCAATACTATTATTAGAATCCTCAATTCTCGAGGAATGAATAAAAGCGTAAAAAAAAATTATGTCATAGATCGCTGTTTAATTAATGTTTTTAATGAACTGTAATCTTTGTAAAACGAATAAAAAGCCTTGTGTACAGTATCTAAATGTCTTCTTGAGTTTACTGAACTGCTTAAGCATAAAAAAAATTACTTCTACTTTTGTTTACATTAACCAAAAATAAAGGTAAAGTTGAGTGAGTAAATAAAACAACTAAATCTTTCCACAAACCCTAATTACTTATAACAACACAACAATAGTATTAAGGTCTAATCTTGTAACAAAGGAGTAATTGATAAAAATTTATAGATAGAGAATTACACAAAACTTATCGTATTTTGTGCATAGTTAATATTTAAAGTATCGGAGCAAAATTATATATTTGGGCTATTTATAAATAGTTTAGACCAAACAATTACATTGACGCAGACATAGACATGAAAGAGTATTTGTTAAAGTGAGGAGTACATGAGCGGAATAAGGAACATTTTCGAGCCTGTTCTTAATACAATAAACAGAGCCTGCCAAATTCTATGCCAGAACTAATTTATTTTATTGTCAGTACCCATTATTTGCTTCTCACGTCGTTCTAGTAATTGTGTACAAAAAGTGAAAACATAAAACTTATCTCCATCGGTGAAAACAAAGACAGTAATCTAAACAGGTCAATGATAATACTAGTATTATAATACAGTATTTTACGGAAAAAAGCCTTTGTGGTATTACTCATAAAAAATTATAGTAAGAAAACATAAAAAAATTGATTAAACCATTTGTAGCACATAAATTTAAATTTGATAAAAATAGACTAAAAGTTTTCATTACAACCGAGAGAAATTCTCACAGCGTTCCGTATACAAAAATAAGATAACGTAAAATAGAGATGCATGACGTTAACTTAAGTATGCAGTTCCTTTTAAGCTGCGGAAACTTGTCCTTTACTTTCTTAGCTCATACAAACGACGTAGTCTCCAAGCAACATGACGTCATAAAATGTAAATTGATCAAATATCTTTCAAGGCGATATTAAGGAACTTCCGCACTTTGCATAATAAACGCATCGTGTATTATAATTTACACTGCAACCTTTCAACCCTTTGTTTGTTTTCCGTACCATTTTATGAGCTTTATATATATTATATACTTTTACTTAATTTTTAGTATAAATATTAGAATTTTAGAATTTTTAGAAATCTTTTTCAACTCGAAGTATTTTTTATCTATATAGCTATTGTGGCAGTTATGGAGAATAGATCTTTTTTAAAAAGCAAATGTTTAGCAAAAGATATGAATGATGATATGAAAATGGAAATCCTATTATTTACTCCATGATTAAGTGCTTAAGTCAATTCCGAACTAAGGCATGCATGCCACTGCGATAAGTAGGATTTGCATAAAGTTTTCGAGAGAAATTAATATCCTAGAAACTCATACTAAAGCACACATATACAGTAACACGATCACGACCTATCTCGGAGATACCTACCTACCTCGGAGGACCTACCTCTCCTTGAGAATGTATATTATGAGTACAAGTTCGTATTTCATTATCAATAGGTTGGTTTCACCGTATTTCTACTTAATTTTTTTAATTCCACTCTTAACAATATTGATAATCACGTTAACAACTTTATATTGACTATGTCGATGACGAGCGAGACGTTCAGCTGATGATAAATGATACGCCTGTACATAACAACGCAGCGCTTGTTAAGTGCTATACACTACACCACATTTTGCTCTTCGCCTTGAGACAGGAGATCTTACACTAGCTTGCAGCACCCTTCAAAATGAAACAGAGTAACGTTTGCACACAAAGAGAACTTTGGAGGCAGAAACAGGAACTGCAGTGGCTACGGTTTCCGGCAACAAAGATCTACCATTTCCATTTAAAAAAAAATTCTTTTTGGACATTATTAATACATATTTTGCATTACACAGTAAATCAAAAAGTAATAGTTGCCATTGCCTCTCAGTCATTGCTTTTAAACAAGCACTACATTTTGCTCTGCAATAAGTCCAGTTTAATACCAAATCGCTAAATTCTCGTAACAGTAATAAATCTGGAGCTGGTGTCATTGAGATGTTATCTGCTGACGCTGTTAACTCTTGAATGTATCCTTCTGAAATTTATGTCCCTTATTTATAAATACGTTGGGATTTCATTAAAAAATATACATTATAAACATCGGGAAAAATAAAAAAACTATGTGTGATTTGTCTCTTTTACAGTTAATAACTTATCAATTTCAAATTCTACCGTAATATAGTTATAAGTATAATCAAACGGCATTATATTTTCTCAAGGTCAAAACGATACATTATTTACTAGTTGATTTCATGCCCTGTGCGACCAAAATAATCAAACCTTATCACGAGCATATTTAGGATTTTTTTTTCTAGATTTTTGGACTGTCATGGTATTATGTGGAAATGAGGAACTAACAAGAAACAAAGAAATTGAACAGTGATTGCCTGGATTTCTCTGACACCGATATATTTACAGCCGGAATAAAATAATGCTGTTATAGCCGCAAACTACGTTATGAACATTAAAATTAAAATCGCACCTCACTTGGCGCTGAAATCGTACCATAGCGCTCCTTATTACAACGCAAGCTCTTAACCGTTGCGTCGGTCAAGTAATTAAACAATTGTTAGGTTAGATTATTAAAGTATTACAATTAAAAATAGATTGAAGCCAATATTGTTGAATAAAACAAAAATAGTCGTAGTACTAGTACAAGACTAATACTTTATAAGGGCGTTATATAATATATTTTATTTACAAATATGTTATGTAAATTAGAACCTTAGAAACTATAAGGAATATTTGGACTAGGGTAAAAATTTATTAGAAAATGTCTTCAAGAAATTTTATTCTGTATAACATTCTGTAAGTCCTTTCAACCATCACTAGATAAAGAAGGGACCGAATTGATAAATTTGGGCAATATGTCTTCGCTGTCCGCATAGATATTAAAGCTAGCTTTCGGCACGGTTTACTTTATTTGAAATAATTTTGTGGATTCACTTCAATTTTTAAAACAATTTGGTACGTGAAATTATAAAGCGTATTTGTTAAAGCCAGGGTTATGTCAATAAAACTTTGGTATTTCTACACTCGTAGGGTACATATTTATTAATTTTCATAATTTTTGCGCGATGTTCAGTTATACTTATTCCTTTAAAAATAGACATGTAATTTACACAAAATTTCATCAGATGTTAACTTTTATTCATATTGTCGTATTTTTACTAAGGTTTAAACTTTTTAAAAATAAATTATGATTTACGAGTCCGATTTCGACGTGTCTATTGCTTTTTCCAACAAATATAGATTCATCGAAATGGGATAATTCTATAAAACGACGTACCTTGTCACATAAAAGAAAATATGCGGCAATGTGAAAACTATTTAAATAGTATTCGATAGATAAGACATAGAATGACACACAAACATACATATTTATTTGTCAGTGTTATAAACATTACAATTAATGGTTTTCTTATGACTATATATATAAAGGTTAGATATAACATTATTTTAGAGCAACATCTATTATAAGTATATGAATGTAGACTTAGCCAAATCAAGCTTCATATTATCATCTTAACCGATGGACATCCACTGCAGGACATAGCTCTCCTGTTTTTTTAATTTATTTTCATAAACAATATTAATTAAGAAATTCTGTGTTAAGGTCACCTATAATATTTTATGGGTATGAATCGCTGTTGCTTGTTGTAGGTAATAAACCGTGTTACAGATCACCAGGTCTACTATGGTATATTAAATATGATTGTATTGTTTAAATGGATACATACACATAATCTATTAAACTAAATATAACAGAATATGCTTAGAAAAATACTATTATTACCTTTTTGTCATTCATTGAAATATCATCACGTTTTTCCGTCGTTTTCTGAATACGGAGAAAGTAGGCGTGAAATTGATAAATGAATTCCCTTCGATGGAAATTTTCCATCAAAGAAAAAACGATCAACATTAGCATATTCTTATTATTAGAAGTAAAAGACAAGGTTCACATTTTATTGGTACCATTTTTCTTATTTAGAGAACATTGAAAAGAAATTAATGTATTCTTGCATAGGCAGAATGTATTTCTCTTGTTGATTTCTTTTTAACATATTAATATGATGTTTCGTTTAATTTCAGTAGTTCAAAGAACCTTAAAAACGTTATGAAAAATATTGATAGATACTTAAGACTAGTTTCCAGAACCGGAACGGTATCTTATTACTGTAGAACATTTATTATACCCATAACGAAGCCGTTACATCGCTGTACAAAAGATAAACGTTACACGTGCAGTTTTTCTCATAAAAATCTATGTCTTCTTAAGTTAATTAGAACTTGGTCCTTGTTTTATCTTAAAAAATTATTTCTTTTTATATAGCCTTTAAGAAATATGTTTTTAATTAACGAAAGATGGTTTTGAACCAAACTCTTACTCGTAAGTGCCGATAGTAAAGGTTAATTAACTCTTCTCCTAATAACACTAACATCTACTACATTTTGTGTTGTGGTCTGTATGCATGTGTTAACGTTAATTAGTATATTTTTATATAGTAATATTTACGACGACAGCCAACCTGTTTTTAAATTTCCAAATTTAGTTACATAAACTCTGTGAGGTTTGTTTGTTAGCAATTTATTTTGTTTGTTTTTAACTAATCACTCTCTGTGTTGTGTACATAAAATAAACTAGAATTTTAGGAGGAATTTAGTTAGATAAGACTGAAGGCTATTTAATTCACGAGATCTCCATTGATCAACGTAGTCCACACATCTCCCAGATCCCGTGATATGTTCAGTAGCAGTCTAGAAATCCCACGTAATTTACAACGAAAAACCTGAGATTGGACGGAAAACAAGATATAAGATAAACTCTGTTAAACTCTCAATATCAATGATGAAATGATGTTCAATGAACATGGGAAAAGACAAAGGTTATGTTTAATTTCCATGTTGTATTTCTTCCAAAAAGAACAGCGTACGGAAGCCTACGCAAAATATTCTCGTCCCAACTATCGCAGTATCTAAAGACGAAGGTCTTTAATTCGTAGTAAAGACGTGGCCGCTTACGGTGGCCTCGTGAATAAGCTCAAAGTCGCACAGAGGGCAATAAAAAGGGATATGCTCGGAGTTTCCCTGTGGGATCGAACCAGAAATTAGAAGATCCGCAGAAGAACTAAGGTTTTAATAAAATACTGCCGGCCTCTATCCCCATCATGGTATATCAATGAGTAACAAAAAAAATATGAAGAGACTGAAATAATCATACACATATTATATTTTTTTTTACATACCGAGTTTGAGCTTGTTTAATAAGCAGGCGCAAAATTGTATAACAGAATTTGTGGAAAAAAATATAATAGTATAGTATTATTCAATTAATAAAGAAAACATTGATAACTAAATTAATTTAACTAAGTTAGAGCAAACGATATTTGTATTCGTGTATTATAATTGGATTTGTGTTAGAAGGGAAAGTTCACCATTCGTGCAAAGATCACGCATAAATATTTATGAAATTTGATAGATGTTTCTACATCGTTACATTTCAAATGACTGATAAAGACTCTGTATACACGTTATTTACGAAATTAACCAATTATAGGACATCGAGAATTATGACTATTTTTTAAATTATTTAAGAGCTTAAAATATAACAACTTTATATTGGTAACTTTGAATACTAATACCATTGTGTAACATTGATAATATAGTTGCAAGGTTCCTTATGATCTACGCAAACAATTAAAATTGAAGCAACTAACTACTACGTTGAAATAATAGCTCTTCATTTAATTTATAATTAAACGATCCTTACATCAGAAAATCAGTTAAAATAATTTTTATCAGTCTGTTTGTCCCGGTTAACCTTTTAAACGGCTAAGAGGATCTTGACGGGACTTTCACTGACAGATAGCTGAAGATAAAAGGAATAACAAATAGGCTTAAAAGTACAAAAGGATAAAAATGAATAGAGATTTTATTTTATCAAGTTTTTGGAAATATTTTTTTAACGTAAAAAACATTTTAGGTTGTTTTTACTATGTATAACAACAACAATATCAATAAAATAAAAGTTCATGGTACAACATCTGCCGGGTTCGAATGCTAATAAACAAAAAACCCAGAATCTCCTGCTACTTCTTAATCTCAATAAACCCAAAAGCTAAATGTGAATGTAAACTAGAAGCTACGTAAAGAGGAACTGAAGTTAATTAGAGCGCACCGCAGGGGTTCGTTTTAATTAAAGTATTACATTACATACTCATGTCTGCTAAACGTACACCACGTAAATATGAATCTCACACATTATATACAAATAAATAAAATGTCAGGTGCTATTACAAAATATTAAACTGACGAAATGCAAAATTAAATAGAGATTACTTTTTGACCACTTCTACGAGTAATGTAAAAATGGATGTTGGCCTGATCCAAAATGCACTAACATTGCCAACATACGAATTCTCCGAAGACCTTAAATTTTTAGCCAATTTTGAATGACATTAGTATTTACTTTTATTGATCTTTTGTAGTTTAAGATAGTAATATATTATAAAGGTATGATAAGATTTATTTGTCTCCTAGGGGCAACAATCCGCAAAACCATTAGGTACATTAAGGAAAATACTATAATAATTGTTTATGCCCTTAACATCTATGAATTATGGTGTATGTTTTTCAGTTAAGGTAAAAAAATTGGAAGAAAGCGAAACCCTATATCCATAAAGCAGTAGGTATTTTAAAAACGAGACTGTGTAGTAGCAACATGAATAAGGCTTCATTAGGACAACGATCAATAAAGACATCCATCGCTTCTGTGACATTGACATTGATTTATGTGAATAAATTTAAAGAGTGGTAATCCTATTGATTTTTTAAATATTCTTTAGTAATAATGATTCTTCATAATACTTGGATTTTTTAAAGTTTTTCTTTTACAATTCAAATGTATTGAAGTTTTTTTTAATATTATCTATAATTCTATAATGTTCTCTATAATAGATTTAATTACAATTGAGAAATCGGTCGGATATGCGACTGTTGACTATTGATTTTATGTTCATAACCAATCTAATGAAACAATAAACTAAATGAAAATTACTAAGAAGTAAATTACATTATTAAAACCGCGAACTATAATAAGGCCGATTTTGGCGTTATTATTACTATGTAAAATTTATAATGAGAAAAATCCAGGAAATTTCGTAGTGCCGCCTCGAATAACATTTGAATAATTTGCATTTTATGACCACTGTCGGACGGAGGTTAAGCCATTTGTAATAAAGGAGAACTTTGCAGAAATTAAGAAAAAAAAAAGAGCTACATCTCGTAAGCCAAATTTGGATGCACTTGTAACGACCGCAAGAGCTGAGAATTGTTATTAAACATTTTATACTAGATGTATCCAGTTACAATTTAAAACATTTGCTAGTTTTAATAAAACTAATTGTATAACGTCTTTGTCTATAAAACAAACAATAATGACAACCAAGAAAGACTTTACGAGATGATTTATGTATTCCTCAAGCATAAGCTAAAACATATCTACAGCGGTGTTTTCATAAATGTTGCTTTAAATATGGTAATTCTTTTAAAATCGCATAATACTTTATATTGTTTGTAGTTGAACATGTGAAAAACTAGTTGATTATCGGACAACATGTCACAGGTGCGAAAACACCATATTACCTCTTTCAAATATTGCTAAGACTTGTCGGTAGTAACTACACAGAATTGAATATTATAGCTAATTGAAAATGTTAACGTTAACGTTATTCCAAGACCCTCAAAAGCCATCAAACTAAGTGCTTCTTAAGTCTTACTTTATTACTCAAATAACATATTGCATTTTTTTAACTGAATCAAAGGTAACTATGATTTTATTGTTAAAAGAAAATAAGTTATAATAATCATGCTTGGTATGAGGTACCATTTATATACATTGCTCCTGAAATTAATGTAAATATCCTCTCGACAAAAGTTTGTTATGAAATCTCATTATCTTATACAGAAAGTATGTAGTATAAAACTATATTTGAGATTTTATGTAATTTACATAACCAAGGTTTCTTTGTTCACGAAAATTTCTGGTATGCTTGAATATATTACTTTCTCTTTGCATAATGCAAATAGTGAAAGGTTTAGAAATAGTTTTTTAAGTAAAATTTTTGTGAATTCTTTCATTATAGTTATTCGCTTATAAAACATTATATAATTTAGCATTTCTTTATATCTATTATCATAATTTTTTCTTATTAGCAGTTATTGAGTTCTGCATAAAAGCTTTGGTTTAACATTATGAATTCAATTTTAATTTTAAACGCTAATATCATCGTATCATTGAATATACTGTTTTTTGAAATAATTGTGTGATTATTTGGAAATATCAGTTATTAACTCTGCAATGGCTTTTATTTTGTTGCAGTCAGTATGCAAAAAACTGTTTATCTATTTTATGATCAGATTATAAAAAAAGGCTGCCTGTTTTATTATAAATACATTGTTAAAAGGTTTTAGACAAAGAAAACATTGTGATCTGTTCTCTCTTTTTAGAAAGAGCCGTATTTCAGACTTGAAAGTGTTAAACTTTGTCACAAATAAGTTTTAACGAGAAAACCATTTAATCACTCGCAGTCATGTTATGACGCTGAAACATCGCTATTTTTAAATATTTTGTTCCCGTACGGCCTATTAAAAGTGTTCCGCCGTTTTTAATACCAAACAATTTAAGCACCGTGAAGTTAGAACTGTTATTGACTATTGAAGTTTTAATAACAAAACTGATACAGAATTTTAAAGTATTTTTTTTTATGTATTAGAAAATACATAAAATTTCTATAACAAGTTTTATTTAACTAAGTCATAATTATACTGCTCGTGTCTATTTCCAAAATGTATGGAACAATTTTTACCTTTATTTTCGCATAATACAGTCTATCACTATTATCACATTCAATTCATTTATAAAAGTTACAGTAATTTTTATTATCGGGAACAATTATATAATACTAACTTCTTGCTTGTAGTCTTCTCCTGTATCTCCGACGACGCTGAACTTACTGTTTCTGGTTCCTCCATAAAAGGAACCGATCCGACTTCACATCAAAGGATTCCATTGTCCGTTTAATCCACTACTTTAATAAAAAAATCGGTAAAAAAAGTTTTAAGTTAAACGGTTTTCTTTATGTGCACTGAAAACTACAAAATAAATAAATAAAAAAACAATTAATCTTCTATATAATAAAAATGAATTGCTGTTCGTTAGTCTCGCTAAAACTCGAGAACGGCAGGACCGATTTGGCTAAATGTGGTCTTGAATTATTCGTGGAAGTCCAGGGAAGGTGTAAAAGGTGAGAAAATATGGAAAAAGTGCCCGGAATATGGTAAAAACAACAATTTCTCTTTTCCATTAAGGTGACAAGATTTTTAGATAGGCAAAGCGGGACAGCTCTGAAGGAGTAATAATAACGTTAAATTTTTTTAGTTACAACATAAGTACAATTTATAAATATAAACATGTATAATATTTTATTCCTTGACATATTTCTATCTAAATTTTTTTTAGGGTTAAGGTAGGTGACATACTTTTTGTCATTAATATAAAATATTAAGACTACAAGTATTTTAAGCTTAGTTTAAGAAAATTTATGTATTTATGAAATATACCTTAATTTTCTATAGCAAGAAGCAGAACACGAAGTGTATCATCTGATAGACAAATGCAATGTAACTGGGTAGCAAAAGCAACGTGTTACGCAAAAGAATGATTTTCATAAAAATAAAATTTAACTTAATTCTAAAAGTTCTTTACGCGGTTTGCATTCGTGACGCGGGATTAATTGTGAAAAATCGGGACAGTCCCGTCAACCTGGTCACCTTACTTTAGATACATAAAACGTCAATAATTTGAAGTTCGTCCCGTCACTTAGAAACCAAATACAATTTAAAAGAATATTTTTGATTTTGACATTTGTCATTGACAACCAATAATTTCTGATTGCAACTATAATATTTTACGAGAAAATGAGGAACATGGCGGACAAAATGTTCACGCAGACAATTTTTTAAGTATTTTTATTCTTTTGTTTTATACGTGTACACATGACACTGGCTCACGCACAAACCGTGCTCATGCCATCAATTGGGAAGAAGAAGAATATTTTACTTTAGCGGGAATCTAGGCGTAAAGGTGGAATTGTCTCGGTTCATTTTTATTTTTTTGTGCATAATGCAGTTGAATGTACGATGTGAGTGTATCATGCAGTAAATAAGTGTGTTCGTGTGCAGCGATTATAAAATCCAACCGGGAACACCGCTGTCCTGAGTTCAGATTGGTTCAAAAAAGTAGATAAGTCTTAACTTCAATTTGTTGATCTTTTGTGATAGTGACACTATTTACCACTGAAAATTGAAAACTGAAATCTGAAAACAGAAAATTGAAAATGGAAAATTGAATTTGACATCTGACATCTGAAATCTAGAAACCAGAAACCAGAAACCAGTAACCAGAAAGCAGTAACCAGAAACCAGAAAGCAGTAACCAGAAACCAGAAACCAGTAACCAGAAAGCAGTAACCAGAAACCAGAAAACAGAAACCAGAAACCAGTAACCCGAAACCAGAAACCAGAAACCAGCAACCAGAAACCAGGAACCAGAAACCAGTAACCAGAAACCAGAAACCAGAAACCAGAAACCAGAAACCAGAATCTAGAAACCAGAAACCAGTAACCAGTAACCAGAAACCAGAATCTTGAAACCAGAATCTAGAAATTAGAAACCAGAAACCAGAATCTAGAAACCAGAAACCAATAACTAGAAACCAGTAACCAGAAACCAGAAACTAGAAACCAGAATCTAGAAACCAGAAACCATATACCATAAACCAGAATCTAGAAACCAGAATCTAAAACCAGAAACCAGAAACCAGAATCTAGAAACCAGAAACCAGAAACCAGAAACCAGTAACCAGAAAGCAGTAACCAGAAACCAGAAAACAGTAACCAGAAACCAGTAACCCGAAACCAGAAACCAGAAACCAGCAACCAGAAACCAGGAACCAGAAATCAGTAACCAGAAACCAGAAACCAGAATCTAGAAACCAGAAACCAGTAACCAGTAACCAGAAACCGAATCTAGAAACCAGAATCTAGAAATTAGAAACCAGAAACAGAAACCAGAATCTAGAAACCAGAAACCAGAAACCAGTAACCAGAAAACAGTAACCAGAAAGCAGTAACCAGAAACCAGAAACAGAATCTAGAAACCAGAAACCATATACCATAAACCAGAATCTAGAAACCAGAATCTAAAACCAGAAACCAGAAACCAGAATCTAGAAACCAGAAACCAGTAACCAGAATCTAGAAACCAGTAACCAGAATCTAGAAACAGAAACCAGAATCTAGGAAACCAGAAACCAGAATCTAGAACCAGAAACCAGAAAACAGAATCTAGAAACCAGAATCAAGAAACCAGAAACCAAAACCAGAAACCGGAATCTAGAACCAGAAACCAGAAACCAGAATCCAGAAACCTGAAACCAGAATCTAAAACCAGAAACCAGAATCTAGAAACCAGAAACCAGAATCTAGAAACAGAAACCAGAATCTAGAAACCAGAACCAGAATCTAGAAAACCAGTAACCAAAACCAGAAACCAGATCTAGAAACCAGAATCTAGAAACCGAAACCAGAAACCAGAATCTGAAACCAGAAACCAGAATCTAGAAACCAAAACCAGAATCTAGAAACCAGAAACCAGAAACCAAATCTAGAAACCGAAACCAGAAACCAAATCTAGAAAACCAGGAATCTAGAAAACCAGTAACCAGAATCTAGAAACCATAATCTAGAAACCGAAACCAGAATCTAGGAAACCAGAAACCAGAACTAGAAACCAGAAACCAAATCTAGAAACCAAAACCAGAATCTAGAAACCAGAAACCAGATCTAGAAACCAGAAACCAGAATCTAGAAACCAGAACCAGAATCTAGGAACCAGAATCTAGGAACCAGAAACCAGAATCTAGGAACCAGAATCTAGAAACCAGAAACCAGAATCTAGAAACCGGAAACCAGAATCTAGAAACCAGAAACAGAATCTAGAAACCAGAAACCAGAATCTAGAAACCAGAAACCAGAATCTAGAAAGCAGAAACCAGAATCTAGAAACCAGAAACCAGAATCTAGAAACCAGAAACCATAATCTAGAAACCAGAATCTAGAAACCAGAAACCAGAATCTAGAAACCAGAATCTGGAAACCAGTAACCATAAACCAGAAACCAGGAACCAGACACCAGAAACCAGAAACCAGAAACCAGAAACCAGTAGCCAGAAACCAGTAACCAAAAACCAGAAACAAACAAACTATCTATCTATCTATGTATCTACAACTTTCACTGCTGTCTAAGCAATGTAGGTGCGTTCGTAATGCTAAAGAGTCAATTTGCACTTTATTACAGCTGCACAAAGTTCAAATTCAATTATTCTATCAAAACAGTGCGCGTCGGAAGATCTCACGCCGCGTGCCGAAATTAAAGCGAATGAAATAATAACATAAATAGTCACAAAATGTAAGAGCTATTGATCCACGATACTGATTTTCAATTTGGTCGACTTCGCGATATTATTTCTTTTGTTTTAGTTTCGCCGCGACATAAAATGCATTCGTTTTCACGTCAATACATCAGTCGAGCACAAACCGCGTTACCGTCTGGCGGACCTGACAGATTACATTCTGTCAAAAAGATTTGGAATGTGACAGTTGTTCCTAAAAAAATACTATAGTAAATATAACTTTAATTATAACTTTGGCCACTCTTCTGGAACCCACTAATATTTAAATATTAGTTATTAGATGAATATATATGGTGCTGGACCCCACACACCGCCCATAACCAGGGTGACGGTTCTGTTCAGGAGATTTTTTTGCCCCGGCTTTAAAATAGGCAGGAACAAAGAACATTCCAATTTTTTGAAGTGAAACTTCTTTAGAATCGTGATTTCAAACCGGATGCAACGGAAAAAACGACAGGTAAGAGACACAAATACAAAAATGTGTGGGATGAAGCCAGGAAAGAATGAGGCAGAAATATACATACTATTTTATTCAATAATCAAAATAGATGTTCAAATATAAGTGTTAATGTGACTGATGTAATAAATGGTAAGTGTAAATATTTTTAATCCTGTTTTAAGTATAAACTAATATTTCAATGTTTTTTAATCAATAAATTAGATTTTCATTTTATACTGATCATGGATTATATATATATAACCTCAATACGCCACGTGTATAACCATATTTTTTTTTTTGTTTTAGACCACTTTCAGCAAAAAAAGTGTCCCAACGGGATATAATTTAGTAAATAATGATTGTAAGTACCAATAATTAATACTAACTTTCATCATTTAATTTTAAATAATTAAAAAAAAAATCAATTTAATAATAATTAAAATGAAAAAACTTAAAAATTTAATTTAAAAACATGTACTTAATTAACAATTCATGATTTAAAATATTAAAAAAAAAAAATATATAATTTTAATTCTAATATATAAAATTCTCTTGTCACAATGTTCGTTCCCATACTCCTCCGAAACGGCTTTACCGATTCTTATGAAATTTTTTGTGCATATTCAGTAGGTCTGAGAATCGGTTACTATCTATTTTTCAAACCTCTAAGTGATCAGGGTTGCCCACACCAAAAAATTTTTTTTTATTTTTTGGGATTTTTTTTCTATTTTATTTTATTATTGTGTGGCATCAAAAACTACATACAACCCTAAATTTTCACTTTTCTATCACCAACCCCTGCTTTTTAATAGACATTTTGATATTTTGTCTCGCTCGATATCATCAATTGTACATGGCCACGTATCAAACCGCGTGGCTGTAAACTCCAAAAAAAAATATTATCACTTGGTAAGTGATCCCTTCCACGTGTGTACCGGTGTCACCTCTCACCAGTACACAGCACGGAGTGGGGATGACAACGAATTCTTTATATCTCAAACATTATGCCTTTTGTCACTCCCTCTACATATAAATATATTCTCAAGCAACTTTATTATTTATTATTAATAACTAATGGCATTGAATATAATTTATTATTAATCTATAATACAAATATGTGTCGGTAAGCGCATCACTCACAACGCCAGGACCAATTTGGCCAATTTAAAAAAATTCGAATAATCGCCGGGAAGCCCCTAAAAACAGCGCTTTTCTTTTTCCTATACAAACGTTCTCTAACTAAAATGTAGGGTCAATTTAAACTTTATTGCTATTTCATAAAGTTCATGTTAAATTACAAGCTTTCACTGCTGTCTATGCAATGTAGGTGTGTTCCTAACGCTAAAGAGTCAATTTTAACTTTATTACAGCTGCTCAAAGTTCAAATTAGATCATTCTTTCAAAAGTGTGCGTATGCGCGTCGGAGGATCTAACGCCGCGTGCCAAAATTAAAACGAATGAAATTATAACATAAATAGTCACAAAATGTAAGAGCTAAAGATCATTACTGCTGATTTTCAATTAGGTCGGCTTCGCGGTATTATTTATTTTGTTTTAGTTTCTTTTTCACGACATCACATCAGTCCAGCACAAACCGCGTTACCGTCTGGCGGACCTAACAGACTTCATTCCGTCAAAAAGATTTGGAATGAGGCAGTTATTGGAAAATGGAACATGGAAAAGGAAAATGGAAAATGGAAAATGGAAAATGGAAAAGGAAAATGGAATATTGGAATATTGGAATATTGGAATATTGGAATATTGGAATATTGGAATATTGGAATATTGGAATATTGGAATATTGGAATATTGGAATATTGGAATATTGGAATATTGGAATATTGGAATATTGGAATATTGGAATATTGGAATATTGGAATATTGGAATATTGGAATATTGGAATATTGGAATATTGGAATATTGGAATATTGGAATATTGGAATATTGGAATATTGGAATATTGGAATATTGGAATATTGGAATATTGGAATATTGGAATATTGGAATATTGGAATATTGGAATATTGGAATATTGGAATATTGGAATATTGGAATATTGGAATATTGGAATATTGGAATATTGGAATATTGGAATATTGGAATATTGGAATATTGGAATATTGGAATATTGGAATATTGGAATATTGGAATATTGGAATATTGAAATATTGGAATGTTGGAATGTTGGAATGTTGGAATGTTGGAATGTTGGAATGTTGGAATGTTGGAATGTGGAATGTTGGAATGTGGAATGTTGGAATGTTGGAATGTTGGAATGTGGAATGTTGGAATGTTGGAATGTGGAATGTTGGAATGTTGGAATGTTGGAATGTTGAATATTGAAAATGGAAAAATGGACAATGGAAAATGGAAAATGGAAAATGGAAAATGGAAAATGGAAAATGGAAAATGGAAAATGGAAAATGGAAAATGGAAAATGGAAAATGGAAAATGGAAAATGGAAAATGGAAAATGAAAATGGAAAATGGAAAATGGAAAATGGAAAATGGAAAATGGAAAATGGAAAATGGAAAATGGAAAATGGAAAAGGAAAATGGAAAATGGAAAATGGAAAATGAAAATGGAAAATGGAAAATGGAACATTGAAACCAGTGAACCAGTAAACCATTAAACCAGTAAACAGTAACCAGTAACCAGTAACCATTAAACCAGTAAACCAGTAAACCAGTACACCAGTAAACCAGTAAACCAGTAACCAGTAAACCAGTAACCAGTAAACCAGTAACCAGTAAACCAGTAAACCAGTAAACCATTAAACCATAAACCAGTAAACCAGTAACCAGTAACCAGTAACCAGTAAACCAGTAAACCAGTACAACCAGTAAACCAGTAACCAGTAAACCAGTAAACCAGTAAACCGTAAACCAGTAAACCAGTAAACCAGTAAACCATAAACCAGTAAACAGTAAACCAGTACACCAGTAAACCAGTAAACCGTAAACCAGTAAACCATAAACCAGTAAACCGTAAACCAGTAAAACCAGAAACCAGTAAACCATTAAACCAGTAACCAGTAAACCAGTAAACAGTAAACCAGTACACCAGTAAACCAGTAAAACCAGAAACCAGAAACCAGTAAACCAGTAACCATAAACCAGTAAACCAGTAAACCAGTAAACCGTAAACCAGTAACCATAAACCAGTAAACCAGTAAACCAGTAAACCGTAAACCAGTAAACCAGTAACCAGTAAACCAGTAAACCAGTAACCAGTAAACCAGTAAACCCGTAACCAGTAAACCAGTAACCAGTAAACCAGTAAACCATAAACCAGTAAACCAGTTAAACCAGTAAACCAGTGAACCAGTGAACCAGTGAACCAGTAAACCATTAAACCAGTAAAACCAGTAAACCAGTAAACCATAAACCAGTAACCAGTAACCAGTAAACAGTAACCAGTAAACCAGTCAACCAGTAAACCGTAAACCAGTAACCAGTAAACCATTAAACCAGTAAACCAGTAAACAGTAAACAGTAACCAGTAAAACCAGAAACCAGAAACCAGAAACCAGAACCAGAAACCAGAAACCAGAAACCAGAAACCAGTAACCAGAAACCAGTAACCAGAAACAAACAAACAAAAGTTCATATTAAATAACAAGCTTTCACTGCTGTCTAAGCAATGTAGGTGCGTTCGTAACGCTAAAGAGTCAATTTGCACTTTATTACAGCTGCACAAAGTTCAAATTCAATTATTCTATCAAAATGGTGTGCGTATGCGAGTCGGAAGATCGCCGCGAGCCGAAATTAAAACGAATGAAATAATAACATAAATAGTCACAACATGTAATAGCTAAAGATCATTCTTACTGATTTTCAAATTGGTCGGCTTCGCGGTATTATTTCTTTTGTTTTAGTTTCGGCACGCGACATAAAATGCATTCGTTTTCACGACATTACATCAGTCGAGCACAATCCGCGTTACCATCTGGCGGACTTGATAGACTACATTCTGTCAAAAAGATTTGGAATGTGACAGTTATTTGTTCCTAATAAAATAATAATAGTAAATATAATTTATGTACTATAATTATAACTTTGGCCACTCTTCTGGAACCCACTAATATTTAAATATTAGTTATTAGATGAACATATATAGAGCTGAACCCCACACACCGCCCTATCACCAGAGTGACGGTTCAGTCCAGATTTTTTTGCGCTGGCTAT
Source organism: Byasa hedistus (assembly GCA_029286795.1). Classification (NCBI taxonomy): domain Eukaryota; kingdom Metazoa; phylum Arthropoda; class Insecta; order Lepidoptera; family Papilionidae; genus Byasa; species Byasa hedistus. The sequence goes on from JAGSMW010000001.1 coordinate 6,363,437, forward strand.
AAAATAGGTAAGAACAAAAAACTGCCACATTCCAATTTTTTGACAGAACGAAGTCTGTCGGGTCAGCTAGTATCTATATAATAAAAATGAATTGCTGTTCGTTAGTCTCGCTAAAACTCGAGAACGGCTGGACCGATTTGGCTAAATGTGGTCTTGAATTATTCGTGGAAGTCCAGGGAAGGTTAATAAGGTGAGAAAATATGGAAAAAGTGCCTGGAATATGGTAAAAATAACAATTTCTCTTTTTCATTGAGGTGACCAGATTTTTAGATAGGCAAAGCGGGACAACTCTGAAGGAATAATAATATCGTAATTTTTTTTTAGTTTTTACATAAGTACAGTTTATGAATGTTTTTTTATATAAATGAATTTGTTTGAGTAGATTGTAGTAATTTTGTAAAATATTGTAAAAATCTTCACAAGAATTTGATAAATTAGTTTGATTGACTTGAAATATTTGCAAAATTTTATTCGTATATTACTTTCTAAAATTTCTTTCGAGGTTAAGGTGGGTGATACACGTTTTGTCATCAATATAAAATATGAAGACTACGAGTATTTTAAGCTAAGTTTAAGAAAATTTATGCATTTATGAAATATTTAAATAAATTACTTACTTTATTTTTCTATGGTAAGAAACAGATTTGTAATATTTATTTGTTTAATTATCTTGCTAGCACGCAGTACGGATACAAAGTGTATCATTTGAGAGACAAATACAATGTAACTGGGTAGCAAAAGCAATATGTTACGCAAAACAATGATTTTCATAAATTTTAAATTTTACTTAATTCTAAAAGTCGGGACTTTTGAAAAACGTCGAGTGACGCGGGATTAATAGTAAAAAAATCAGGACTGTCCCGCTAAAAGCGAGATGTCTGGTCTCCTTACTTTAGATACATAAAACGTCAAAAATTTGAAGTTCGTCCCGTCATTTAGACACCAAATACAATTTAAAAGAATATTTTTGATTTTGACATTTGATATTGACAACCAACAATTACTCATTGCAATTATAATATTTCACGAGAAAAGGGAGAAACATGGCGGACGAATTAACCACGCAGACAATATTTTAAGGATTTTTATTCTTTTATTTTATTTGCTCATGCCATCAATTGGGAAGAAGAAGAATATTTTACGAACTTTAGCGGGAATCTGGGCGTAAAGGTCGCGTTGTCTCGGTTGAATTTTTATTTTTTTGTGCATAATGCAGTTGAATGTTCAATGTGAGTGTAGTATCATGCAGTAAATTAGTGTGTTCGTGTGCAGCGATTGTAGAATTCAAGCAGGAACACCACTGTCCTAGGTTCATTGGTTAAAATTGTAGTTAAGTCTTAACTTTACTTTGTTGATCTTTTGTGATGGTGACACTATTTAACGTTGAAAATTGAAAATTGAAAACTGTAAACAGGAAATTGAAAATTGAAAGTTGAAAGTTGGAAATGGGCAAAGGGCAATGGGAAATGGGCAATGGGCAATGGGCAATAGGAAATGGGCAATGGGCAATGGGCAATGGGAAATGGGAAATGGGAAATGGGCAATGGGCAATGGGAAATGGGCAATGGGCAATGGAAATGGGCAATGGGCAATGGCAATGGGCAATGGGAAATGGGCAATGGGCAACGGGCAACGGGCAACGGGAAATGGACAATGGGCAATGGGCAATGGCAATGGGAAATGGGCAATGGGCAATGGAAATGGGCAATGGGCAATGGAATATTGGATTAGGAATATTGGATTATTGGAATATTGGAACATTGGAACATTGGAACGTTGGAATGTTGGAATGTTGGAATGTTGGAATGTTGGAATATTCGAATATTGGAACATTGGAATATTGGAACGTTGGAATATTGGAATATTGGAAAATTGGAATATAGGAATATTGGAATATTGGAATATTGGAATATTGGAATATTGGAATATTGGAATATTGGAATATTGGAATATTGGAATATTGGAATATTGGAATATGGAATATTGGATATTGGATATGGATATTGGATATTGATATTGGATATTGGAATATTGGAATATTGGAATATTGGAATATGGAATATTGGATATTGGATATGGATATTGGATATTGATATTGGATATTGGAATTGGATATTGGATATTGGATATTGGATATGGATATTGGATATTGGATATTGATATTGGATATTGAATATTGTATACAGAATATTGAAAATGGAAAATAAAAAATTTAAATCTGACATCTGAAATCTAGAAATCAGAAACCAGAAACCGAAACCAGAAAACCAGGAAACCAGAAAACCAGGAAACCAGAAACCAGAAACCAGAAACCAGAAACCAGAAACCAGAAACCAGAAACAGAAACAGAAACCAGAAACCAGAAACAGAAACCAGAAACCAGAAACCAGAAACCAGAAACCAGAAACAGAAACCAGAAACCAGAAACAGAAACCAGAAACCAGAAACCAGAAACAGAAACCAGAAAACCAGGAAACCAGAAACCAGAAACAGAAACCAGAAACCAGAAACCAGAAACCAGAAACCAGAAACCAGAACCAGAAACAGAAACAGAAACCAGAAACCAGAAACAGAAACCAGAAACCAGAAACCAGAACCAGAAACAGAAACAGAAACCAGAAACCAGAAAACCAGTAACCAGTAACCAGTAACCAGAAACCAGAAACCGAAACCAGAAACCAGAAACAGAAACAGAAACAGAAACCAGAAACCAGAAACAGAAACAGAAACCAGAAACAGAAACAGAAACCAGAAACAGAAACCAGAAACCAGAAACCAGAAACCAGAAACCAGAAACCAGAACCAGAAACCAGAACCAGAAAACCAGTAACCAGAAAACCAGTAACCAGAAAACCAGTAGCCAGAAACCAGAAACCAGAAACCAGAAACCAGAAACCAGAAACTAACTAACAAAAGTTTATATTCAATTACAAGCTTTCACTGCTGTCTAAGCTATGTAGGCGCGTTCGTAACGCTAAAGAGTCAAATATTAAAACGAATGAATTAATAACATAAATAGTCACAAAATGTAAGAGCTAAACATCCGCCATACTGATTTTCAATTTGGTCGGCTTCGCGATATTATTTCTTTTGTTTTAGTTTCGGCGCGCGACATAAAATGCATTCGTTTACACGTCAATACATCAGTCGAGCACAAACCGCGTTACCATCTGGCGGACCTGACAGACTACATTCTCTCAAAAAGATTTGGAAAGTGACAGTTATTTGTTCCAAAAAAAATATTATAGTAAATATAACTTATGTACTTTAATTATAACTTTGGCCACTCTTCTGGAACCCACTAATATCTGAATATTAGTTATTAGATGAATATATAGTGCTGAACCCCACACACCGCCCATAACCAGGGTGACGGTTCTGTTCAGGAGATTTTTTGCCCCGGCTATAAAATAGGCAGGAACAAAGAACATTCCAATTTTTTTTGACAGAACGAAGTCTGTCGGGTCAGCTAGTATATTATATATTCATAATGACAGTATTCTGCTAGTGTAGTCCTATTATTTGATAACCATACTGTGGTGGTTGTGGAAAAATATGTACCTAGTCCGCTATATTGAAACGGCGTCCATCTTGGATTTTAAATTTTGACATAATCATCGTGTTTTACTAGTGTAGCCCTTTTATTTGATACCCATATTGAGAGGGTTAAGGAAAAATATGTAATCCGCCAGTTTGTATCGGTGGCCATCTTAGATTTATAATGTTATTGATTTTATTATATTGTATTGTCATCTAAATTAAATGTGTACCAAATTTCAGATCAATCTGACAACGGGAAGGTGCTTAAATTTCAATTTCTAATTTTGACTCAACCTAATACACCAACTTTACGTTTAAGCAAATCAAAGAACGATGTCGCGTAAAGGACATGGGATGTTTTAAAAATAGGTCACAAACTGATCACAAAAATAATTTATTATAGGAGCGCACGCAGCGCGTGGCTCTTGTGACGGTGACAGAAGCAATAGCTTGTAGTTTGAGTGAATCTCGACGAATAAGGAATGACGAATGGATGACGCGTTCGCCGGACCGGAACGATGCTCGCTTCCATTGGTCGGCGCTTGTCTGGAGCGCCAACAAACGATATTGTTTAAAAAGTGTTTATTTTAAAGTTTTTACTTACTACCTACATAAGTTAACGTACAACTACCTATATAATGAATACTTAAAAGTTTTTGATTTATTATCTGCAGCGGCCATAGAATTCTATGCACCAGTAACACATTTTTCATTTCAGGAATACAATAAAAAGGCAATAAAACTTTAAACTTTATGTCGTTGTTTAATGACGTGATATAAACCCCTGCCGTTTGTTTGTCCTAAACATACGGTGAATGATGTGACCTGCATGTTACAGGACTAGAGAATACCCGCTACGCCTAGAGACAATTAAAACACATTAAAAATACATGCAAGTGACGACGTATTCTATGAAAATCGATATAGAGTAGTTTTAATATCAATATAAATTAAAAACTTTTATAATTTTCCATTTCACCTAAACTTTGTTTTTTGTTTTACTATTTCTTTGCTTGCACTTTATTACAACAATGTTCTCTCTCCACGAAGATAAATATCGTCCATCAAATAAACTGCGCTCGTAAGCTATACGAAACAAGGCAATTTTTAAAATCATAAATAATACAGCAAGTGTTATTTGATTTTTGCGATTCTCAAAATATAAGATTACATATTCTTTTACTTTATTTTTTTACAATCTAAGGAATATGGAATTCTATTCACCATAGATGTTAAAATTTTCTAATACATTTTCATAAATTGTTGTCCTCAAGATTGAAAGGCGTTAGAGTTACTACAATAACTACAACACCTTTACTCTCTCCTCTCTCGTCCCTCTCTTAACCCGTTACCCCGGTAATAGTACATTACTGGGCTAATGGAGCTTTACAGATTTTTTACATCACAAGGTGAGCAGGCTACTATACTTCGTTACCCGTTCTCGGTGCTTCGTAAAATAAAAGAAATAAATGTTGCTTTTTTATTCTACCAGGCGACGAGCTACGCAAGACGTTCACCTGATGGTGAGTGATACGGTTGCCTATAACAATGTGGCGCTGGTTAAGACTGCTCATCGCCTTGAGGCATAAGGTGTTAAGTCTCGTTACCCCAGTAATTTCACAAGCCTACGGCGCCCTTCTAACCAGAACACAGTAAGGTTTGCACACTACTGTTTGGCGGCTGTAACAGGAGCTGCGGTGGTACCTACCTAGACGGTCTAAGTAATTAATCACCAGTAAATAAAACCTATGTATGTAAAATACTGAAATCATGAACTCAAGTTAAATACATTTACTTTAACTTCACAGAAAGTGAGTCTCATTTGAGTCTAAAGTGGTCAAGAGCAGAGTTACAAAACCGACGAAAATTACATCCTTCCACGCACGCAAATTATCGTCTTTGTATAGCGCAACCCTTTTCAAAGGTAAAAACCTTTTAACTGACATATTTACCTTTTAGCAACAGCATCCGAAACATAATACCACCATGAAAAGTTTACGAGTTTGTATTCTATGAATATTGACTATACTATTAAGTCAAGTCACAAAACACCACTTCATTACCAACTATTGTGATTAAAATATACAAAAAATAACCAACGACCATTTTTCCCTACGTTGCTATGTACTTATAACTTTTGCATATAAATTATAGACTTTTTTTCTAATACTACTGTGTACTTGTAATAGTAGCACAATCAAAAGATGAGGTTTAATGTAAAGAAAGTTTTTATATAATAGTATATAGTTATCTATGTTAGTTTTATGATACTTATTTTAACAATTTCCATCTCTTTAAGCAAACATATGCAAGTTCCTGAACAACTGTTCTCCTCGTTAAAATAGTAATTAAACTGCCATGAACAATGAATATGTACGACTTAAGATGGAGTCAGAGAAAGGAAAATAACAAAGCACAATAAATTGTTCCGTAGTTTAAATTGCGAATTTAATACTTTATTTGATAAATAGATTTAGTTAAGTAATATTTCCGGTGTATTGAATTATTATTAACTTAACTAACTTAAGACCCATTCGTTTTAAGGTGATCGTGCAAGTCATTTTCATTATTATAATAACTGCCGATTTTCGCGCTGCTGAATTGCAAAAAGTCTGTTTATGTAAGAACCACCTTGGCCTAATGATGAAAGTAATTAAATCAGTTTTTGTACAGAGAAGAATTAAAAGTATGAGAGATATATACCTACCCATCACAGGAATGGTCGACAAAAGTAAGATAAAAGATTATAATATAAAAAATAATCGCTTGTTAGTAGATTTATTTAAAACACTTTCGCAAAGATAAAAACTTTGTCAAACTAAAAAACAAAATAGGCGGGCATCATAAACATGACATTCATTCACTCTCAGTCAACCTTTTGGATCATAAAGATTAAAAAAATATATGTGTACATTAATACACTACATGTGTAACTAAATTGAAAGAACAATTACTGAGTGCTTGCTTCAAAATCATCAGACGAACCTAAAGAATTGAATTTATTTCCAATCTTCTAAGGGGTAACCATTTGTCTTTTTAAAGAAAGTAAAATTGAATTACTGTAAAAATAAGGCATGGATATACATAAAAGTAATACGAAATGATAACCTTTTTGGCATTTGTCAAAAAGTTTTATTTCAAAAAATGTTGTACTTCTTACATAACTTCGGGTATAAAAAACTTATTAGTTTAATTGTATGTAATATGTGAAATAATTTTTTAGCAGCAATGCTTAAAATACGAAGCGCCCTGTGTTATAATGTTCTGAAACAAATTTTACTTACGTTCCTAACCTGACCTAGTTCAGTCAAAATCAAACTTGTGCTTTGATCGAATCGTTATTTGAAGCAGTTTTGCTGTCTACCTTAAATTTACTGCGTCTTCTATATCTTACTTTTTAATACGTTTTTTTTTTCAATTTATTTATAAAATAAATCATAACAGAAATTTTAGTATCCTTATTGCTGTCACAAAATTTAAGACGTTGCTGTTAGGTTATTGATTATTTTCAATAATGTACTGTATTAAATTGACAATAAATACAATTTTATATGTATTAAGAAACTCTTTATTTCATATTTTGTTAAGAACTCATAATATACGTCAAAAATATAAATTTTCATTTTTACGCGCATTGTAACTGGAACACATTGTTTAAAAAAATATAAGTTTTTAACTATTATTTTACAAATAGCAGATATCTCCTGTTTTTGTACTTAGTATATTTAATTTTATAAATATTAAACAACTTACGCGGACTTTTTGTATCTTTTTACATTAAAGTATTATGAGTTTAGGTAAGTATTAAATAATAATCAGTGAACATCGCCAAAAGTTACAGAATGTTTTCAAAAATGCTTAATAGTCTTTCTTACTCTCTGTATGGCGATCACGTTTCTCTCTTGCATTTACCCTCCTCCCAATCCTTCTAGGTAGTGAACATTATAATCAACGGCATTTGCGGATGAAAGTGCAAGTATTTATTTTGTTCTATATAAAATATTTTTTAATGAATGTTATGTAGAGTATTATGCTGTTTAAATTTACGTCATGAACAAAAAGAATTTATTTATAGACATCTAAAATTTATATAGGCACGTGATTCAATCGATATACTAACTAAATCTGAACTCTTCCCGTGACCTAGTTGCGGACACCTGGAATACGAGGCTAACAACTTTTATTTAAATACAGCATTGCCTTTCAATGTAATAATACTTTTAGCAACGAAAGTAGTATTTTAAATAAATAAAAATATAACACACTGCATAGTTCAATACATAAAGAACATTAGAAATATCAAAATGGCTTACGTGACCTCAATAACAACCAGCACTGAATATAACGACGTCCGTACACTACGGGCTCTGACGACCAATTCCTTTTCGTACTTCCGAGCACTCCCCTTTAATAGTCGATCGCGGGGGCCCCGCTTTTACATGTACCCGCCTTTTAATCGATCGCTGGGCGACCGCCGGGCGCCTGCTATTTCTAACTACACGCCTTACACGTAGCCGATCGCAGGTGAGGCCGAGGACAATGTATGGAGACTCCTAACAATACAATTAAGAATAACCAAACATTACTATTTTTATACACAGATTCTAGAAATACATTACGTTAGTCAGCAGGTATACGTTGTTACATACATTGGATTTGACATTTCTGAAGTACCTACTAACTCAACATAACCAAACCTGATAAAGACAAATGATTGTATTACATAAATAGTAGAAAATCGTTTCAAATTATAGATTTCGTGATATACAAGGCAAGTCCCGATTTATCTCTACATAAAACACAAGTATTTTAATATATAAAATATCTGTTTCTACAATTTAATATAAAGTTCTTCAATACTCAAGAATATAAAATAAAAAGACAGAAGAAGAAGAAGAAAAGAAAAAAGCCCTGCCCTCCTAACAGGCAAACGAGTTCAATCAAAAAAAAAACACCATCTAATATGTGCTTTGACGGTAAAGGAAAACATCGTGAGGAAACCTACATATCAAGGAAAATGGAAAATAGAAAATGGAAAATTGAATATTGAATATTGAATATTGAATATTGAATATTGAATATTGAATATTGAATCTTGAATATTGAATATTGCCTCTTGCCTCTTGCCTCTTGCCTCTTGCCTCTTGCCTCTTGCCTCTTGCCTCTTGCCTCTTGCCTCTTGCCTCTTGCCTCTTGCCTCTTGCCTCTTGCCTCTTGCCTCTTGCCTCTTGCCTCTTGCCTCTTGCCTCTTGCCTCTTGCCTCTTGCCTCTTGCCTCTTGCCTCTTGCCTCTTGCCTCTTGCCTCTTGCCTCTTGCCTCTTGCCTCTTGCCTCTTGCCTCTTGCCTCTTGCCTCTTGCCTCTTGCCTCTTGCCTCTTGCCTCTTGCCTCTTGCCTCTTGCCTCTTGCCTCTTGCCTCTTGCCTCTTGCCTCTTGCCTCTTGCCTCTTGCCTCTTGCCTCTTGCCTCTTGCCTCTTGCCTCTTGCCTCTTGCCTCTTGCCTCTTGAATATTGAATATTGAATATTGAACATTGAACATTGAACATTGAACATTGAACATTGAATATTGAATATTGAATATTGAATATTGAATATTGAATATTGAATATTGAATATTGAACATTGAACATTGAACATTGAACATTGACATTGAATATTGAATATTGAATATTGAATATTGAATATTGAACATTGAATATTGAATATTGAATATTGAATATTGAATATTGAATATTGAATATTGAATATTGAACATTGAACATTGAATATTGAAAATGGAAAATGGAAAATGGAAAACGGAAAACGGAAAACGGAAAACAGTAACCAGAAAACAGTAACCAGAAACCAGAAAACCGAAAACCGAAACCAGTAACCAGACACCTGAAACCAGAAACCAGAAACAAACACCCAAAAGTTCATATTAAATACACAAGCTTTCACTGCTGTCTAATCAATGTAGGTGCGTTCGTAACGCTAAAGAGTCAATTTGCACTTTATTGCAGCTGTACAAAGTTAAAATTCAATTATTCTATCAAAACAGTGTGCGTATGCGCGTCGGAGGATCTAACGCCGCGTGCCGAAATTAAAACAAATGAAATAATAACATTAATAGTCACAAAATGTAAAAGCTAAAGATCCACCATACTGATTTACAATATGGTCGGCTTCGCGATATTATTTCCTTTGCGTATTTTCTCGTCAACACATCAGTCGAGCACAAACCGCGTTACCATCTGGCGGACCTGACAGACTACATTCTGTCAAAAAGACTTCGAATGTGACAGTTATTTGTTCCTAAAAAATAATAATAGTAAATATAACTTATGTACTTTAATTATAACTTTGGCCACTCTTCTGGAACCCACTAATATTTAAATATTAGTTATTAGATGAATAAATATAGTGCTGAACCCCACACACCGCCCATAACCATGGTGACGGTTCTGTTCAGGAGATTTTTTTGCCCCGGCTATAAAATAGGCAGGAACAAAAAACATTCCAATTTTTTTTGACAAAACGAAGTCTGCTGGGTCAGCTAGTGTTACTACAATATTTCAGTTAAGTTATGGTAAAAGTTAAAGTTTTAGGTATGTTTAAACGTTTGTGAGTTTTATTAAAAAACATCTATCTGTTATAGTAAAACATTACTATAACAACAAAGGTAATATACTTGCTGGTGATCACTATTGAACATTAATGTTCCCAAAGAACTGTTTATCCTAAAAAATGTTCCATTGGTCTCTCTGATTGACAAATTAGCGCTGCAAACAGTTCTTGAATATGTGATGTCTCTAGAATGATAAATAATATAACTTACTTAAATATTAGCGGCAAATGCATTTGTTGCCTTTTTTGTACGAGTTTTCAATAATAATGAGAGTAATACTTAAATAAACATTATTCAAATTGAAAATATTGATATTTTGCCTTAGCGCTCTTCGTTGAGTTATTTTAATATTAAAAAGGTGAAATGTGTAATAAGTCCGACAAAATGCGGTAGACTATTAACAAAAAAAATGCTTTTGGTTAGTTAGTAATCGTATAGGATTATAAATAATGTGACGATCCCCTTATTATCATGAATTATTATCCGTAACCAGTTACAAAGCGAACATGTTGCTTTGAAGTTAATACGAGTAGGGATTTCTGGTTAACATTGTTATAATAAAACAAATTGTTTGGAGTTATTCAAATTCTTTTCCTAGAATTACACATTTTACGATAACATATTTTAAAACTTGAGGCTTTTATCATTATTTACTGTTGTAGATCTCAGTTGCTGGTAACCGTTTAGATAAGTACCACCGCAGCATATATTACTCTCTTCAAGCAGTTTTTGCAAACGTCACTGGATTCTGGTTTAAAGGGTGCAAAATGTACATAAACACTAGAAAAAATCTCTGAAATTTAATTCAATATAAGCAAAAGTTAGCTTGGAGCTTCACAGAAAAACTGCTTGTCTGACTCTGTATTGTCCGTTAAATTGGCTCGTTTAAGCGACAATGACCTTTCTTATCACTCAGTTTCTATTTTCTTAGCGTTAGATGTTAACAATTTAGGTCATGAGATAAAGAGTAACTTATATTAAGCATATAAATACATATTCGTACTTTAGGTCGTTATCGGCAACGGTGATGACTTCTATTATTTTGTCGTTCATGTGCCTTCGTGCGGTTGACTAAACATATTCATTTCATAGCTTTAACATTCTGATAACACGTAAGGATACCATTTGCATTGTTATAAACGATAGCCGTAGCCGCGGGATTGTGTTTTAGTTCATTAAGTTTTAAATCAAATTCAGAAAATCGCTGATTTTCAAATCGACCTTTTTTTTTTTTTCAATAAATCACCACTTTAGGGAGCAGTTAGGTTTAGTCATAACGAGAGTTTTACGTTATCATACATCGATTTACATTCTTAACCCTAACTTATATCCACCATACTTCCACTAACAGTGTTTCAAGTTCTAAGTAAAAAAGGCGTTAAACTCACTCTCTTCTTCGCCATCCGAAAAATAAGTATACCGTTCCTGTGCATAAAAAAAATAACATTTTCCTTAAAGATAAAGCAAATTTGAAACAATTTGAATTTATAGGCGAGGGGGTGAAGTTGCTAACAAGTTCTGGTATTATATTACAAGTGCGTCGACACATTAAATTTAATTCTTGCACAGTGTTAAACAATTAGAATTCATATTATGTTTGTGGACCATACTAATGCGACCATGTTAAAAACTGTTAGTATTAACCATAATTTATTAGTTTAATAACAATATAAACAGTAACATTCTAGTTATAATTTTGTACAAGGAAATAAAACGGTATCCAAGTAAAGAAGTATAGCGTGGTGGTTTAGTAAAGCCATAAAAGTATATAATAAAAAAAATTATGTTAATTTTTTTCATGTGTGAAGGGGCGGGCCATTTGTTATTGTATTAGCCAACAAGTCATGGTAAATGTCAATATTATTACAGATAAGGTATTCTATATATTATTAAATCAAACTCGCCATTGTGATTCGATGGCCGTAACGAATAAACTTAGTTTAATTTTCGAGAGTGTAAAAGGTAGCTGAAATTAAGCTAATATATTTGTGACTTCACGATTATTTCATTGTGTTTTGCAAAGCTATCATGAAATATTCATGTAATTTGACGTTTATATATATTACTGAAGTTATTTAAAACTTTTCTTTTTAATATTTTATATACATAAGCATTTCAATATTTTGTGATTGTTTCGATTGTTTTGCACTAAAAGAATGTGCATTTTATGATTAATTACAAAAGTAAGACTTTTTGATATACTTCATATGTATCAATATGAAATATTGAAGTATCAAAATCAGTACGTTCTCCGGTGTGTTACTTTAACACACGTGATAAAATAAATTTATATTATTGTTTAGATTCAATCAACCCTGAAAGCTGAAAACGTAAACAGCACCAAACTGTAATTTTTTAAAAAATTGTAAATTTTACGGTAGCATGAAATAACCTTGGCCTTTTCTACTATATAATCAATACAAGTTTTTCATGTAATTGTAATAAAAGCCGCAGAGAAAAGTTACAAACATAATTCGAAGATACAATAAGTTGTAACACGAAAAAACGTTTTCACAAAAGATTCGTACCAAGGAGGGTTAGGTTGGCAGCTCTGCATTCTTATTGAAACCGCTATAAACGTCAAGGTACGTGATTATAAAGTTCACAATGGGTTATCAACAATGATTAATTTCGTCCATGCTATAACAAAGAACTACATATTTCACAGAGTTTTGTAAGTGTACAGGTCTATTTTATTGCTAAAAATGAATAACCATTTTCTAAAACAGTGTGTCTATAACGTAATTCCTAAGTATTACCCGATTTCGATATTACCATTAGAAGTCAACATACGTTCAGTACAGAGAAATATACACTTTAAGGTAAGTCATTATCTTTATTAGTTAAATCGTTTTTTATTGTAAATATAAATTCAAACACATGTCATTCGGGAGGTTAAGTTTGATATAACTATTTATAAATAACTTTAAAGTAAGTTAGTGGCACGTAGAATGAACAAATATATCGTCATTATTTGTATAACATACTGCCTATTACGCACGTAGAAGTAATATGCTGCTGATATTATCACTGTCGAAACAAATACGAATCAACATTTGTTTGTGATTGCGTTATATAGATAAGTGAGGTCAATTCGTAAGCGATGTTTTTATTAAAAGACCTATAGAGTTATTATTGCCGTAGTTAATATTAACGCGTCAGTCTACCGAACACTGTTAACTGCAACTTAACGGAATCGTATACTTAAATTTTAGATATTACATTCCAAGAAATTCATTCACACCACTACAATCATGAATAATATTCTAAACGGCAATCTTTGCGACACGGACCCTGAACTGTTCGAAATAATAAAAAAAGAAAAGCAGAGACAACAACATGGTCTAGAAATGATAGCTTCAGAAAACTTTACATCTGTCCCAGTACTGCAATGTCTTAGTTCCTGTCTTCATAACAAATATTCGGAAGGAATGCCTCATCAAAGGTAACTTTCTCTTGACTATGTAAATACATTATTATCGAAATGAATGAAGTTATAATGCTTATACCAGAAATTATAATATTGCTTAGCAGATGTATTTAAATACATATAAACTTTGTCTGAATCTCCTATTGGGTGTCATATAGTAATAATATTTTTTTTTTCTTTTCCCACTTATAATAATCAAAGATGCTAACACATTCTCCAATCTGGTTAGCCCTCTGTTGAGCTGTGTTAAAGAATTACTTTGTAAAGTTGATAAAGAGCTGAAATTTCACATACACTACAATCGGGCAGTGTTACGGTGCTGTATTTAATTAGACAAAGTCAAATTGATATATTTGTATTCCACAATCTACCTTAGAAGAATATTTATTTCTCATACTATAGATTGTAGAATTAATTTAAAAATATATGGGTAAATGAACAATTAAAACAAATGTCTGTGTTAACAATTAAGTGAATTTATAAATAACTATAAAATACAACAATATTTGAAGTTGTATTAAACAAAAACTTCAGATGATGCAATAGGAATTGCATCATGCTAACACAAATTCTTATAGATTCTTATATCTACTAAATATATTGTAATATATCAGTTTAATAACAAGTCAAGATAAGACTTAGTTATATCTTAAAAGCAAGCATTACTTCATTTTACCTGGATTTACTAAACCCCATATCCTGTAACTGTTCATAAGCTGCAATAATCACTATTATAAGTTCTTTTCTCATTTGTTCAGTTTTATTTATTTATTTATTTATTTCTTGATGTACACATACACGAAAAATACATAGAAATTAAATAAAAAATTCTTAATGTATGGAACAATGGCGAGCTTAACCCTAAAAAGAGTTTTCTTCCAGCAAACCCTGACAAAGGAAAAAACAATTATTAAAATAAAGTAATAAGTTATTATTACTTTATTTTAATTACATTAGTATTATTAAAGTAAAGTAATAAATAAGTTTTACTATAAAATCATTTACCAAGGTATATTTTATGGCAATGTATGGCAAGGTATACTATATTTTAAGGCAATGCATATTTGAAATTTTAATTTTTGATAACATTTTGTAGATACTATGGAGGGAATGAATTTATTGATGAAATAGAAATTATGGCACAAAAACGTTCCCTTGAAGCTTATAGATTGAATACTGAGGAGTGGGGAGTTAATGTACAACCATATTCAGGTGTGTATTAAAACTTTATGTTCTAAAAAAACATTGCTGTGTTCTGCTTAAAGTTGCCGTACCTAGTCAAATTACTGGGTGAAGTTATGACACTTCTTAGGTCTCAAGGTGATGCCTGGGAAGAGCCACGATCCCGCCTCACCGCGGTTGTAGGCACCAACCTTTCGCTCCCGGCTGTGGTGAAAGCTGTAGTCGGGGGTAAAAGAGCATGGAAGGCGTTGGAGACCTTCTGCGAAGCAGTAATGCGTCAGAAGGAGGCGGCGGAGCGAGAGAGGGAGGACGACCCCACCTCGCAACCGATGCGCCGCCGAAGAGTGGGGCGTAGGCGCCTGGCGCATGACCGTCGCCTGCCCCCTTGATGAGGGCCCGGGGTGGTGGATACGGGGACTTCCACTACCCGTACGGACGGGTCCTCGTGGCGAATGGCGTGCTCTAAACTCCTAGCACGCCTCCATGTTGTGTGTCACATGGTCTAAATGACTGGTGGTGAGTTTGCAGTCGCAAACACTCGTGATGTGGTGCTGGTGAAATAATCTGATCCCACACCACATCAAAAAACGGACCGAGACGGAGTTTCCAGGGGTTTTAGTGAGTAAGAGTCTCACATAACTTTCGTCCTTTCCCCGTAAGGGCGAAAGTATCCATGAGGATTTCCCCTGATAAAAAAAAAAAAAAAAAGGTCTCAAGGTGATGAGCACAATTTGATGCAATGCTTATTACCTTAAATAACATGACTTGGTTTGCGGCAAGTATATTCCTTACTACCAGATGAACATTGTGCTTGTCGCCAAGACAATACATTTTTTTTACACAATTAGATGATAATTCTTAATAATTAACAAAGATTTTTTTGTAATTTTACCATAATTCAAAAAATTACTTATTTTTATAAAAGAATTTGATCATAAAATGTGCATTCGAAAAAGATATGTTATTAAATACAACAGTCTATTATTAATCCATGAACATTATTTATATTCTTTACTATCAACATTACACAGCAAATACCCTATGTTTTTAAAAGAAACTTTCTTCACAATGGTCTACAAATTGTAATAAGACAACTCAATTGATGCAATGCACACAATAGCACATAAAAGTTAAGGTTTCAAAACAAGTGTGGCATTCCTACTGTGGAATTTCCTTCTTAATAAAGAAATTTTATGTATGTGTTACATGATAATTTTTTAAATGCATAGTAATCAAATTCAAATAATAATAGAAAATAAATATATTCTTATATAAATCAAATAAATAGAATCAAATAAATAGAAATTGAGGTAACACTTGCCCATGTGTCCGAATGGGGTCGCCTCAATTTAGTTAATTTTAATCCATCCAAGACACAAGTTTGCGCGTTTACCGCTAAGAAAACTTCATTTATTGTAGCTCCTCAGTTCCAAAACACATCTTTGTCCATCTCGGAAAGCATTGGGATTTAGGGATCGAAATCTCCAGCGACGTCAGTTTGACCGGCGAACATGTGGAGGACAAGGTGAAGCTGGCATCTAAAAAGCTCGGTGTACTAAGCAGAGCGAGGCAATACTTCACTGCAGAGCAGAGATTGCTTCTATATAAAGCGCAAGTTCGGCCGCATATGGAGTAGTGCTGTCATCTTTGGGCGGGAGCACCTAGATGCCAGCTGGGACCCTTGGACTCGGTGCAGAACAGAGCTGTGAGAATTATCGATGACCCTTTGCTATCGGGCGGTATCGAACCCCTTAGTTTTAGAAGAGACTTCGCCTCATTGTGTGTGTTCTACCGCCTCTACAACGGGATGTGTTCAGACGAATGGTTGACATGATGCCCACGGCCACATTCCATCAACGCACCTCTCGCCATGGGCAGAGAATTCATCCTCACACCCGCAAACCGCAATGGTCGCGTACAGTCCCGTTCCACAGATGCTTTCTTCCGAGAACACTGAAGCTGTGTAATGACTTGCATGCCGAGGCTTTCCCTAGGAGCTACAATATGAAGTTATTCAAAAAGGGCGTGAAAAGGTTCCTACAGGGTCGGCAACACGCTGGTGATACCTCTGGTGCTACTAGCGGTCATAGCTGCGTTCACGCGTAACACAGGCGGCCGCAAAGGCCTGTGTGTCACCCCCAAATTGTCTATAAAAAAAAAAAAAAAAAAAAAAAAAAAAAAAAAAAAAAAAAAAAAAAAATCAATATTTTTCCCTGGTTTTAAATGATGTGGGGACCTTTGTCCCTTTTTATGTGGTTTTTATGGTGAGATTCTTTTGAATAGCACTAGCTAACTAGCTAAAATGTGTTCTGGTTATCAATATATAAGAGCAAGTGTTCTGGGTGACCATGTTTCACCCACATTGTCACCTAACGCCTTGTCAAATTGAGGACAAGTTTTAGCTTAATGCAAAAAAATAAACAAGCAATATTAAATATGTGTAATGTATTTATAATTTTTAACAATTGTTAATAATATTATATAATTTTATAAGACAATATCTTATCATTATGTTATGTATGGTTTTTGTTGAACTTCTAGTTTATCTTCTTAAAATCCTTAACTATTTAATATTATTAAAAGTATGAAGAATTTTATACATTTTGTAAAAATTTTATAAATTCACATATACTCAAATAATTAAAAAAAATATAATTTTTAAGTTATAAACTAAAAAGAAGTAAATCAATTTAATTCAAAAATTATCATGAGTAAAAAACCAAAAAGTTTTGAAAATGAATGTAGGGTCCAAGATTGAGGTTATGACTTCGGCTGTGGTCCAATGACTATTTGCTTACCTAGTAACATGGAGGATTCCTAGGCAACATGTTACAAGATGTGGTTAGTGATAATATTTTCTTGAAATGAACAGTAACAAAATACTGTTATAAATAACTAGTATAAAAATTGAAGATTGTAATTATTTTTATAGGTTCTCCTGCCAACTTTGCTGTTTATACTGGTGTTGTGGAACCCCATGGAAGAATAATGGGCTTGGACCTTCCTGATGGTGGCCATCTAACTCATGGTTTCTTTACAGCCAATAAGAAAATATCAGCTACTTCAATCTTCTTTGAAAGCATGCCATACAAAGTAGGTTTGATATTTTTTTTTTCCTAAACTGGTACCGTTTTTGTAATCTTCTTTGATATTACATCTAACTGAGTACAAAACGCAGTGGCCAAGTGCTTGCCTTGTAAAACACATTCTTGGTTTAATTCTAGGACCACAAAATTGTGGCGTTTGTTTGGTGGCTAGGAAGTTTGAACCCACCAGACTATGTTGTAAATCTACTGCTATAACACCATTACTTTATTGCAACAATCAACATATCAGGGCCAAGAATGCTCCATCAACCCTTGGCCTCATTCTCTCATAAAAGCATGTCAAGTGTTAGCTCACTTCAAATAAATACAAAAGATTTAGCTTTTGTTAAGTTATTGGATAGAGAAGAAAGGATCTCAATAACTAGTACTATTAATAATCCTTTTTTTTTACTATTATTCTGCAAGGCGACGAGTTGAGCAAGACGTTCATCTGATGGTAAGTGATACGCCCGCCCATAACGTGGCGCTAGCTAAGATGGTATACTCCACACCACACTGCGCTCGACATCTAAGATATTAAGTCTCATTACTCAAGTAATTTCACTAGCTTAATTTGAAGTAAATAATAGTGTGTCTGAAAAAACTTTTTCAGGTGGATCCAAAAACGGGACTTATAGATTATGACAAGCTAGCTGAGACTGCGAAACTTTTTAAACCGCGACTCATAATCGCTGGAATGAGTTGCTACTCGAGGTGTTTAGATTACAAGCGATTCCGGCAAATAGCTGATGAAAATGGTGCTTACTTAATGGCGGATATGGCACACGTTTCTGGTCTGGTAGCAGCAGGTAAAAATTACCTTATTTTTGACGCGATTATTTAATGAAACAAAATATTGTTGTTGACCCATATGATCAAGGAAACCTTTTTTTAGAAAATTTTGATATATTTTTTTTTATTATCTGAAAATAGATTACATTGATATTCTTACATATTAAATTAATATTAAGTTTTGGGTTAATATACATTTACCCAACAGAAAAAATACATAAAAGAAAAAAGATTTTTGGTACTTTTTATGCACAATATATGTGTAATATTTTATTTCCTTAATGTTAACGTTGGAACATTATTTATTAAATACTCCCGCAGATAATAAACTATCCAATATATAAAATTCTAATTGTTTTTTCAGGTGTTATTCCAAGTCCATTTGAATATTGTGATATTGTTACTACAACAACACATAAAACGTTGAGAGGACCACGAGCAGGTGTTATTTTCTTCCGCAAAGGCATTCGTTCAGTGAATACGAAGGGTGAAAAAATCATGTACGATTTTGAAAGTAAAATAAATCAAGCAGTGTTCCCAGGTTTGCAAGGTGGGCCACATAACCATGCTATTGCAGCAATCGCTACCACAATGAAACAAGCAACATCGCCTGAATTTATTGAGTATCAAAAACAAGTAAGTAATTTTAAACACAATTTAAAAAAAAATGTGAAATTGCATTGCATATATGCAGCACCATATTTACCGTTATTATTTTAATATTGAAAGATGAACCAATAATCAATGATTGTCATATATATCGTAACCAAATAATTCAAACATAACTGATGAAAATATACTGCTGGAGATAGATCATATAATATTTGTCATTTTGCTCCTAATAAAAAATAACCTATCAAATTTTCTGTATGGTGTTTCATTTGCAGGTTATAAAAAACGCGCAACGTTTATGCGAAGGTCTAATATCGCGTGGCTATGACATTGCAACCGGCGGTACTGACGTGCATTTAGTCTTAGTGGATATGAGAGGAGTAGGACTTAGCGGTGCGCGTGCTGAACGCATCTTAGAACTCTGCAGCATTGCCTGTAACAAGAACACAGTGCCTGGTGATAAAAGTGCTCTTAACCCCAGTGGCATACGACTTGGTAAATACAAAAACCATAAAATTTTAGTTTATTGTTGATTAATGATAATTTTACGCAATCTTCAATAAAAGCCGTACCTTACAAAAATGTTAGGTATTGCATATTCAATAACAACCATTTTATACTGTTTTTTTACTAATGGTAGATCTCTGTTGCTAGTTATATACCTTTGTTGCGCGAGACCGCCTAGGACGATACAATTGCAGTCTAATACTGCCGTCTGTAAGGCTTGAATGGTGTTGTAGCTAGTGATATTATTGGAGTGAAGAGCATAATGTTGTACTGTATTTGTCATCTTTACTAGAGTCACGTTTAAGGTATCACTTTCTATTGGGTTAACATCTTGCTTGTTTCATCACTTGGACAAAAAAATCATTTTGATTATTTTTTCTGAGTCGTGTTTTCTCATAACTAAGGTCCGTGGTCATCATGTATAATGAAACACATGACGGATTTCTTGGCAGTTATAATGGAGTGGTTATTGCCTACTCGATTTTACATACTCATCCGACCACAAATGGTCATGACTGATTTCCTCACAATGTTTTCCTTCATGGTCAAAGCATATGATATTAGTTGGTGGTTGGGTAACTGCACATAAATTGCAAAATTCATTGGTGTAGGTCAGATTCGAACCCGGTACCTTCGGAGTGAAAGGCCGGCGTTTAAACCAATAGGCCATCACGGCTTATTACCATTTGCTATTTGACATTTTGATTATGTTAACTTTTATTAAATCTTTATATATAAAATCTTAGATTTATATTAAATCTTTATCACAAAGCAATCCAAACTGCACAAGCTGGATGATTTAAACCCAAAAAAAGATTCCTCATAGAAAATTTGATCCTTATTATATTTAGCAGATAGTTATCATAACATTGACATATTCATTCACATATATAAAGCATATATTTTTTTTACAGGTACACCTGCTCTTACTACACGAGGCATGAAAGAAACTGACATTGATAAAGTCGTTGACTTTATTGATAGGGCTTTAAAACTTGCCCAGAAAATAACAAAACTATCAGGACCGAAAATAGTCGACTTTAACAAAGTAATTGAGGAAAATATTGATATAAACAAAGAGGTTGCCAATTTGAAACAACAGGTTGAAACATACAGTGCATCATTCCAGTTGCCAGGCTATGAGAGCTATTAAGCTTTTTTATGTTCCTAAATCATTCGAATATTTACTTTATACTTTTTATATTAGTTTAAGAAAAAACGTCTATGCCTTTATTATAAAATAATGTAAGATTTATTATCATAAAAAACAAAATTGCTGCTCTTTACTATCAATGACTATGTTGCCACTTACCAACAGGTGTTGTCGTAGTCAGGGGCTAGTCTATGTAATCAAAAATAAAGCATCTCAATCAAATAATCAATTTTAGTGCCTTCTCTATAGTTTATAAGAATAAATAAAGGTATTTACTCTAAGATGAAGTTTTTTTTTAATTAAGCCATGTGCTACTTTTAGTAATTTAGGTGCTTGGTTCCCAAAGTGGTCTTCCTGGACCCTCAGGGGTTTACGAAAAACTACGAGGGTTTTCGTCGGCGTGACGAAAAATGGGACTTCACAATTCCTAAGCGAGGATGGTTTCGATAGTGAAGAACTAAAATGTGACCTAAACTTTTTTATTTTTTAATTTGACCAAATGTAGACATAATATTTTAAGAAGCTGCTAGTTGTAGTTGCTAGTGGTAGTAGCGACTGTTAGTTGGAAAACTTGCATATTTCACATCAGTATTATGTGACGAGACTTGCAAAGCGCCGCCGCCGTCAAATCTTATATGAACTTATTGGATTTTTTACCAATATTAATACGAATGCCTAGAATAAACGTTACTCATTCGTTACCAGGATTTCGAAAAGTAAAGTCAAAGTGAATCGATATTAGTGCTCACCTTCTGGCGTGCCCAAAAAAAAGTGTAGGGAAATTATTTAAGCTCATGGGGCTGGTGCGCCCGACGTTTAGGGGTGGGGGCACAAATATGGGCGAAAGCACTCCCTGGTCCAGCCATTTAGGGACGGAGGAGGATTTAAATGGTGTATGTCCTATGCTACCAGCCTTTGCTTCCGCAAGGGCAAACATGCACAAGTTTTCCCTACGTTAAAAAAGTACAAAGAATGTAACGACTAGTTCAAAGTTGGGGTCATAGGCGCTATTTCTTTATATTTATTTTAGAATGATCACGCGCAGAACGTGCAACAGGTTTTTATTATAAGTAATTAATATCCTTGTATCCCGACCTTTGAATTGTGTATATGTCCGTGACCTAAGCATGAGAGAGTTCTTGGCACACTTTTTTATTGACATGTTAGGTCTGCTTCTCTTTATACATCTGTGTCTAATAGGTTTCTCCTACCTTAAATAAAGTAAAAGTACTTACTACCTGTACTTTTATTTTAATTTTTGATATACTTAATACCAATTTAGTACAATGATTTAATATTTAATTGAAAAGAATTAGATTAATAAAAAATCTAGCGCACTGTTAATCTGTGATTGAACTATTGTTTCCTTTTATTATCTGTGTGAAATGTTACATTTCGACGTTCACCAGATATTATTTTTCTGCAAATTCAGTTGTTTTTGTGTCGTCATATGTAAATGGATTTAATTGGTGTACTCGTTAAAAACATTCGTTTTATGCCAATTAATTCTTCCCGTGTTATTAGAACAAACAAATTAACGGCAATGCGTAGCAAATAATCAACGACGACCTTGTGTATACCAGTAAATGAGTATTTTGTGTACAATCCAAAAGTGTAAAATTATTCAAGTTTGGGTTACAACTTCGTAAAAGCTACTTATAAACTATTAGTAATTTGTTGATATGAAGCACATTCTGTCCACGGATAGCATAATAGATAAACTTTGAACGGTATTATGTATACGAATGCGTGTGGGAAAGACCACCTGGAGATAAGGAGATATTTCTTGGAACTATGTTTACAACGACGGGAATGGTAGCAGCACCACAGCAGGCGACTAATCAAGTCGCGCAAAATGGTAGCACCACGTTACCTCGATCTCATCATCAAAGAACAGGTAATGTTTCGTTTTATACAACTTATCTTGGTGTTCTGTTATTAAGGCTGACAGACTAAAACAGCTTCCTTGTTGGTAAAATTCGCACAAATCTTTTTATGTTATTTAATTTATATGAAGTGTATATTAGATCTAAAGCCAGAGTGACAATTTAATATGTTTTTGCATTCTTAACAAAACCATAATGTGTATGAATGAAAAGTATATTTATTGTGTAAATATATTAAAATATTTGACTCTGTTACACAACTTTTATATAAATTGATTAATTTATTTAGTGTACTACAGTAATTAAAATAATTTTGTTCTGTGTATTGCATTCTGGTGAATATAATTTACAGATTTCTGAAAATAATTAAATTTTTACATAAAAAAAAGTTTTACTTTTTATTTGTCTCCAAGTCAAAGTCAACAATTTTAATTTTGCCTGACAGTTTTTTAAGACAGGTTCCATTTCTCCTGGGACTAAATCTATGCGTTATGTAGACATAGTGGTATTTAAGTATTAAGATGTGTGGCCAGAAAGTGATAAAGAGTTATGTTTGTAAAGTACTGTTTTGAAAAATGCTAAGTAGTGTATATTTAGACAATTTTATTCATATACACACCTTTGTTATTAAAAATTCTGAATATCGCTACATAATTAACTATTAATAAAATTTCCATACTGCTTACCTTTACATGAATATGTTAACATGACTCCATAATTTTTGTAAAATAATTACTTATGTGTTTATTAAATATTATGTACTTAATAGTAGTTTCTATTATAGGTAGACCTCCTGCAGCTCCTAAATCATATGACTACCTCCTAAAAGTGCTACTTGTTGGTGACTCTGATGTAGGTAAACAGGAAATTTTACAAGATTTAGAGGATGGATCTGCGGATTCACCATTCTGTAGTGGAAGTGGTAATAACAATATTTAGAAATTAAACACTTATTTTAACTCAAATACTTTGTATACAATACCTAGTATTTGTTACAGCATACAAAACAACAACAATCTTACTGGATGGGAAAAGGGTGAAGCTCCAGTTATGGGACACTTCAGGTCAAGGTCGATTTTGTACAATTATTCGCTCATACTCACGTGGTGCTCAAGGCATTCTCTTAGTCTATGATATAACAAACAAATGGTCTTTTGACAGCATAGATAGGTGGCTTGAAGAAGTTGAAAAGGTAAAAATTATCTCAAATGTTCCTAGTATTTTTATGATAAAATTAAATACAGTTATTTTAATTTTATAATTGTATTGAAAGATTCTTGATCCTTTTTATGTATTGATTACTAACCCAAATATTAACATTAAAACCTCTTTTAAGTTTTCTTGCTTTGCTATAACTATGTTTTTTTTTTTCAATGACGCTACTGGACGAACGAAATGTTCACTTGATGGTAAGTGATACGCTTGCCTGTAAGAACATGGCGCTAGTTAAGATAGTATACACTGCACCGCATTGCGCTGGTGGTCTTGAGGCACGAGATGTTAAGTCTCATTACGCCAATAATTACACTAGCTTACAACACCTTTCAAACTGGAACACAGTAATGTTTGCACACTGCTATTTGAAGGGAAAAATAGGTGCTGCAGTAACATCCTATCTACAAGTCAATGGTTCCTTAAAATCTGTCAAACTTCATTTTTTTTGGTAAGTGTATGCAGGTCTTTATTGTAAGAGACCTTCTATGTAGAATGGTAACAATATACTATGGTGTACAAACATTATTGTGTATTTCGCCTTGAGTATTCAGGGCAATCGGTGCAAGGTGGTGCTGTGTAAAATTTCTTACTTAAACCTCATTGCTTTGAACAGGGTTAAGGTAAATAAAAGGTTTGTGTCTAAAACTTATAAATTATACTAAACACAATAAATTTAAATATTATTTGTTGCTTTACAGCATGCACCTGGTGTACCAAAAGTGCTTGTGGGCAATAGATTACATTTAGCTTTCAAACGTCAAGTGCAAGAGAGAGATGCTGAATTGTATGCAGCAAAAAATCACATGGCTTTCTTTGAAGTGAGCCCACTGTGTGATTTCAATATTCGAGAGAGTTTTTGCGAGCTTTCACGTATGGCCCTTCACAGAAATGGAATGGAGAGACTATGGAGAAGTAATAAAGGTACTTAAATTATATATTTTTTTCGATTTTTAGCAATAAATACCTTTTTTTTGCGAGCCTGAATTAAAATATTTATCACAGAATGAAGACACATTAACAATTAATAACTCTAATCTTTACATTGGCATATGTGAGTAGCGACTTTTGGCTGCCTCTGTGAAATGGCGGCTAACCTAGTAACACTGAGGTTTCTGGTTCAGTTCCAGTGCTATACATTGTGAAGTTTTAGTGGAGGAGAGGTTTTTTTGAACCTATCTGGCTATCACTGTAATGTACTAAAAATGCCGCCTTGTCTACATTAGTGTGTTTCGGCTATGAAAGTATAAGAATATTTTATTTGAGCACGATTCGCCTTCGAAGGCCACATTATCACTTAACATCTTATGAAATTGATACCAAGCATTAAAGCAATGTTAGTAAAAATGTATGGGGCTATGAAGATTATCATGAATAATTCATCCACAGTGCTCAGTCTCCAAGAGTTGTGTTGTCGTGCTATTGTGGCGCGGACTTCTGTATATGGTCTCGAACGGCTGCCCTTACCGACTACGCTAAAGTCACATCTCAAATCGTACGCGATCTCGGCGGCTCCGAGCAGACATCGCGCCAGACTCACCAAGCACCCGCACAACACACGCCTCAACTGCACTGGTCGGAACTCTTGTACCATTACATGAGGCCAAGATGTCCCTCATCTCCCTACCCTGAGGACATGACACAAGTCATGTTCCTGTTTAGGAAAGAATATCATGTCCTTAGAATTAACAACCCTATTTGCAAATGGCGCACTCGCAAAACAATTAAAATCACCTGCCATCTCTCGTTACTCACTCACTCACTGTATACATTAAAGAGTATGAAGATAAAGTATTTTGTAAGATCAATTTATTAAACTTTTATATGAAATTGAATAAATAACCTTTGTGTATTGTAAATAATAAAGTATGACTATAAGAGAAACATTTGAACAAAAATTCTTGCAACGAAAACTCTGAAACTTTTACCTGTTTGACAAATTTCCATAATGTAAACTTATTCATGCCTTGGAATTTAAAACTATGTCATAATAACAATAAGTTATTCATAGGTGGAATATATGCTTTGATTGCTCACATGAATAGACAATCTTTTCTAAATTATGAAATTGGAAAGGGAAACTATCCAATACCTTGAATCTTTGTTGAATTCTGATATTACTTGACTAAACTGAAGCTGATAAATTAGACTTTAAAAAAAAATTATGACAGTTTTTTTTATTAATGCTTCAAATAAACTACTTAGTTTTTGTTTTTAAATTATGCAGACAAATGAAACAGAATTTTTTAAATGAAACCAATGTGGAAGTAATTTAATCTTATTGTATATTGAGTGTAGTCCAAATGTGTTTAACCAATATCATACATAATTAGCCATTAATATTTTATGTCTGGACAGATTTGAATATCCTAACAAAATACAGGCTGTAACTGACAACGGATTTGTGATTAGTATTATAAGCTATCTAGACTAGGGTATTGTTACTTAACAATTACAACTGTGAATATAATCGTTATTTAATTATAGCAGTATATGAAATTAACATAGCCTCCCGATTTGTCCATTTATTCAAATGAACTTAATATTTAACATTGTACTATTATATATATAATTATGTGCCTAGTATTAGTGTTAACTCTATAATCTGGTGATATAAATAAAAGGTACATGCATTGCGGTATTTAACATTATGTATTTTAGGAATTCTTTTATTTACTCCACCTCCTTTATAGGTGGTAAGTGTAGCTTTACTTGTGGATGTCCTGTGCAGACTTTGCCTATTATTTTTTTTTATATTTTTGTTTATTGTTGTCATAATTACGCATGGAATGGTCATATCTTGAAATTGGCTTTATTTATTTATATTAATTTGATATTACTATTTGAAATATTTAAATACCTATGTGAGAAACAACTTTTATTGTCCATTAGTGTAAGAAAATGTATTGTTCGCATGAACTTCTGACATTTCTCATAAGTGCATTTATATACGAAACATGTGAAACTTAATAATATAATATCGGATTTGGATATATTGGCTATTTTGGTAGAAGTTATATACATTGCATATTTTTTAAGAAATTACTACATTCGTTGTCGTAGACATTTTTTGCTTTTGCTAATGCGT
Organism: Byasa hedistus; assembly: GCA_029286795.1. Lineage (NCBI taxonomy): Eukaryota > Metazoa > Arthropoda > Insecta > Lepidoptera > Papilionidae > Byasa > Byasa hedistus. Next base: position 6,390,530 of record JAGSMW010000001.1, read on the forward strand.
TGGAGGTATGGTCACGATACTAAATTTTTTTCGCTTACTATCCGATCTTTTTAATTAAAGAGTAATAGTTATTATTATAACTAGACAAAGAATTCAACTCGAATTAAAATAATGGGATACCCTTGAGCAAATCGGTAGTAGTTCCTTTTTTTTTGTATCAGGAGGAACACTAAGAAAAGATAACATGCTCTTCAGTGGTCGTTTTGTTCAACTATGGCCAGAGTCGTTTTAAGAAATAATTTCTTGAATAGTTGGCATTACTCCAACGCAGCAATACTTTCATAATATAATGGTTGTGTATATATTATCGTGTGACAATATGTAATTGATTTTGCATTTATTGATTGTAGAACTAGCGTGACTTATAATACAAAGCATGTATGAATTGATAGGACTTTACATTAATACATTCGGTTAACCATTTGCTTCCCTGACATTGAGTTATGTTGAACTCGTTTCATACCGGACCCACATTTGTTGTTATAAAAAAAGTTGATTATGAAAAAGGCAAAAGATAACCTACGGAATACTACTTCGCTTTAACTATTTTACTTTTAAGATATAACAGTTCACTCGTGTTAATTATTTGGTCAAATTTAAAACGTGTCTCTAAATTTTTTTTTGTTATTTTACCAAGCAATAAGTATTGATTAAAACGCGATAATTTTTTTTTCATGTATATATTATCGAATTTAACTGCATCAAACAAGTTTGGTTCAAATCCGTCCCTAGAACGTAATTCAAACTTTGTAGCGACTGAACTATAAACAGCGTTTTTTTTTAATTTTTGGATTTCTGTTTATACATCAAAAGATAAAGTATCTACTTATTTAATTATTACATCTATTGGTAATTTTGGCAATTAACGAGAGCGGTCTCATTTGGTTGTAGTAAAACGTATCAATTCGTAAATTCAATTTGTTATTACCATAACTGATTATTTTTTAGTTAAAGATAATAATGTTAACTCAACTATTTATCCGTAGACTTATATTAGTAACACATGCATAAATTATTTTAGTATAGTACTACTAAACAGAAGTATACCCGTAGTAACCATTTACTTTGTTATTTGACTAGCTGACGTATTTATACTGTCTCAGACATACCAATCGCTCAGCACTTATACCATTTTTCGACAGCGCTCATGATTTGCAATAACTATAACATTGTTTTACGATCGTAATAATTGATTAAAATCTTTGTGAATAATATTTTTTCATAGAATATGTATAAAGACAATGTGTACAAATTACACTAATAAGTGGGTGTAAAAACTTTTCATTACGAAGTTGCTTCGGATTATTTTTTCTTTGTACTGTATATGTTCATTGTTCGACATATTAACAATTTAATTTTTATACAACTCTAATATTACATAATAAATGTAAAACTTGTAAGCATTAAACTGCATACCCATTTTAACCACAATATCTAAACCGCTGTCTGAAATTTGTTCGCTTATTGTTATTACTCCAATAAGTTCTTTAGTCTAGCTAGTGACCTGCCGCGGGCTGATGATAATGACGATGAAATTCTTATGTGACATTGTGTTAAATACTATAATTGCATGAGTTTCGAAATTAAAAATAATCATTTATGCAAAAAAATGTACATATATATAATTTTTATTTGTGATAGATTTTAGTTCAATATAATGTAATCCAAATATACTAACGCCAACTAAAAGTTTGGTTCGTAAAGTCATAATGTTATCACTACTATTGTAAGTTGTGAATTAAAACTAATTTATAATAATGTGATGTGTTTGGTATTATTTATAATTTCCTCTATTAAAACCCGAAAAAAGCATTTTCGTCAAAACTTAGAAGCGATCGAAAGAATCAAAATATTTTCTATGTATTAGAGTTGTTTGAACGCAAAATATCGTTCATATTAAATTTTAATGCAAGTGCTAGAATATCAAAACTTTTTGTCGTGTTTTCTTAATCACACTAGTAAGCATATGACCCGTTAGTTCAGCGAAATCTCAGTACAGAGATTACTAGAGTAGTTTTCAAATATCGTGAAGGATGTCTCCGAGGAAAGACGGAAGCTACAAATAATTATACTAACCAAAAGAGAACGATATTAGAATAAAGAAACTTGGCTTCTAGTCTTGTGCGTAAATTTCAATTTATTATTTCTCGAAATTTATAAGCATTTAAGTAGATATAAAAATAAAATAACGAAGTATTAAATATATGAGATACAACTGTTTGAACTTTTGTAACAAGTGCAATTTGTCACAAAAGTTAGACACTGCGATAGTGCAGTTTTACTTTGGACAATAAAATTTATTAAATAATGAAGAGAAGTTATAAAACTGTTTCTATACATAAAGCCGATACATTATGGAATCTACACCATACCTGGCGTATACATCATTTATTTTATACATGTTATTGTCATTTTAAAAAGGCGGTTACTTTTTGTTCGTATATTCAAAATACATGCGCGCTACGCACCCCATGAAAAAAAATCGATAGAACAAAACATGCGCGTCGCAATAGCGAGCTCTAACTCTCGTAAGTACACAACGAAGTACTTTATGTTTTTAATTCTTGCTAGTTATGCCTAAGTAATATAATTAATACAAATGTTTGTAAACTTCAAGAAATGTGAATTATCTCACAAAATGATGATACGCTTAAATAACTTTTTGTACGTATTTAATTTACGTCAAGGCACAATCCTCATCGCCGTCCACCAAATCGTAAGTACCAAGACCTCAATGTGTATTTTCTGAGAAAAACGGAAAAATATAGCTATTGTAAAATTTCAGGCACTCTCATCTTTTATTTTAATAATACTCTTAGTCGGAGTTTCTCATGTCGGGGAAATGTTATCTCTTCTTCATAACGATATGGAAGATGATGCCGAAAGGCGAGGATTTTATGAAGTAGCATATGGTAATAAAATGACTTTCCACGAAGGCGGTGTCGTTAGTACTAATAATCAACGAAGATTTGCTAAAGCGCAACATCTTGCTTCAGGTTTGTTGAATAAATATAAACATTTATGTAAATATGTACATGTTATAATTTTTATGAGAAACTCTAATTCCGTGATTACCGGATGAAAACTTTTAACCGTATAAAGTAAATTCGTTTAAAAATAAAAATAATTGTAAAATTTTCTTTGTTTTATCGGAATTTGAATCCATTATAGTCATCTGTTGTATTTATACAATGTACAGTCCACATATTTTTTTTCTTGTGGAAATTATACTTAAAAAAAAAATAAGAGATTATGAATTAGACTATGGAGCTTATACACGATAAGTGCATAAACATTTGTATACTAACTTACATATTTCGTACTGTTTTACATCGACTTAGCCAATAATCTGCAAATTTATGCGTGCGAAAGCTGAATAGACAGTATTTTACGGAATTAAAAACAATAGACTAAAGCAAAGGCTTTATTATTTGAATCAAGGACCAATGTCTCCTTTTTTTGCTTAATGTTTTATAAATATTTTGTGGTATTTACTTGTTACAAAAAATAATTGCGCTCATATTTAGTTACAGTGATTTTTCTGCATACTAGTACCTTATTGACTTCAATTTATTTGATGTGCTGTATCTCATTGCTTCACGGGGCTGTAAAGTACAAGCGGGAATATATTCTGCCATGGATTATAGCAGCGTGTGTTGGAGTCATACTGTTAATTATAGCCATCGTTATCGGGGATGGATACCCGTGTGTCGTTAATCTCTTTGGGGGCCATAACTTGTACCGTAAGTAGCTGTTTTATATTTAACGAGTAAATAATTAAATATTACGCAAGAAACAAGTACTGGTAATATATTTAACTGAATGTTACATACAAATAATAAATTCCAAGCGTATTTTAAATGCAATATAAACTCTTAAATGGGCCATTTCGTATGCAGTACTTTTTTCTAGAAAAACTAAAAAAATGCTTTAAAATTAAAGGATCAATGAGACAACACATTACAACAGAATGCGATGATTGCAAACAGTCGACAGCGTTTTGGGCAACAGAGCTTTATTTCAAGTGAATAACCATTCCACTTTTTAGCAGTAAATCAAAATTATCTTTCTAATATTATGAGTCCTTTTACAACCTTTAAATGTCGGAGATTTTTAGTATCTAGAGAAACAGTTTTGTAATTTTTATTTTTGATACTATTGTATATACATATTTGTCTACTTTTTTAGATTTTGGATGTGCGCTATTTGTGCTTACGTTTATCTACGCAATCTGCGCAGTTAGCAGTTTCGCCTTAGAGACGGGAGGAGGGAGGTGTGCGCGCAACACGCATACATCTAATGACGAGCGTGGAGAGAGACTATTGCTTCTGGACCATGCAGCACACTCCAGCTTATTATCTGCAGCGCAACTCAACAAGCTCTCCCATGTCACAAGAACTCAATTTGTCTAAAAGACTTGTCTTAAAGCCAGCATACAAACGCTATACTAGTTATTGCTTATTATTTATTTCTTTGTTCTGGTGTATTAAAATTCAAACCATTGTGTAAGAAATGCTTTTTAAATATTTGATGAGTAAAACAACTCATGATTTGTCAAACATGAACAGAAGTTACAACTTGCCGACTTAAACGATACATGGTAAAAACTAAATGTACTTTTTCAGATTAATAACATGATAGATTTTAGTTAATATATTATTTTATACTTATTACCATTAGAGCCAATACAATGTAGTAAATATTATCAGTAAATAAAGCCATAGAGAATAAATAATACATGTGGTTGTGTTACGCACAAGCAGCGCTTATTTAAGTTGATATTAGAATATCATAGTTATGTGATAAATTACTAAGTTAGAGAAAGGTCAGCTCTCATCGTCGAAGCAAATAAAGCTTAAAGCTAAGCTTGCTGATTGCGTTGACTATACAATTACAAGCATTCAATTTCTAACAATTGTCATACTGTTTACGTCCAAATTTAACATTAAAGCTTAAATATTTTGGTATTTTACAATTACTTGTGATATTTTTACGAATCTTATGAAATAAAACTTATTTTAATAATTATCTGTTAAAGATGAAAAAAATGTGGTAATTTAACAAAAATGTGCACTAACAGAAATAAATGTAGGTAGCATTTAAGGGAGATATTAACTTGGAAATACCTAGACATAAAAAAAACGAACAGCAGCTAATTTAGATTTTGAAGAAAAGTTCAAATAAACTCGGTTACCTAATTTATTTAGATTTTAAGCTACAAGATTATCATTACTTGTGCCAGTTGGCTAACGGGCCTCGGAGTAAATATTCATCGGTGGAATATGACACCAGTTAGCTGATGCTTATCATTTACCATTTTGTAATAAAAATAGCAATTTTATTTTGTATTGGTGTTCTTACTGCCTCAAATAAAATAAAATGAAATAAATTTGTGGAAAAAAAAACCCTTTTAATTTCGCATAAATCCCTAGGTAGTATTTATTATCTCTAAAGTAAATTTAATAGAAAATCCATTCAAAACAGTAAAAATTAATTAAAATATGCATGTACTTGATATTTTGTTTATTCGATAGTTTAAATCCTTTGTCAAAAGTTAAAGATAACTTACTTATTCATAAATTATCCTTCATTTCATAGGACTAAAATATTATTTAAATTGTGGTTTGGTGTTTGATTAACATTAGAAGACGCTGAATAAGCGCATAAGTCGAAAACGAAAGCAATACCTACAAACAGTTTTAAATCAATGTAGTCCAAGCATATTATTTTATGAACGATGGGACACTTGACCATAATTTACAGAGTCTTAACTGACAATGAGACCAAAGGTGATGCAGAGTGCTCGCTCAGAATACTATAATTCTCATAGAATATAGAAATGTTGACTGCCGGAACACAATACGGTTATGGCGGCAGATTTGATACAATATGAGGGTAGTAAAATGTCCTACCATCATCCAAACATTTGGCCTAAAAATCGAATCAAAAACATCAGTTCTTTTATACATAGCGATGGAAATTAACTTATATTTTTAATATGGTATGTAATAAATAGAGCCGTGACTAGTGGTTTGAACGCTCGACTACCACTCCGGAGGTACCGGGTTCGAATCCAGCCTGCACCAATGAATTTTTCAATTTATGTGTAGTTAGTATAACACCAACTAATAGGTGAAGGAAAACATCGTGAGGAAACCTACATATCTATGTCGTGACCATCCATGGTCGTACTAGTATGTGAAATGGAGAAGGCAATGGCAAACCACTCCATTATAACTGCCAAGTAAGTCGTCGTGTGTTTCATTACAGATGATGACCAAGACCCTCAGTCATGAGGAATAGACGATTTAGAAGAAGAAGGTAATAGATCTCAAAAACTGCTTGTACTAAAACGCATAAACCATAAAAATTTAAATTTTGTTTTCAACCCTATTGTTAAAAGGATACATTTCTTAAAAAATTCTTAAGTTTCTATATCTGCCCGTATTTCATTGTACATGTTAAATTCGTGAAATTTTACTTACATTTAAATAAATTACAAATGCTATACGAATTATTATCATTTGAGTTTTAGTTTGGGGCTTGTTTCTTTCGCCAAACAGTAGTTAGGCAAACATTACAGTATTCCAGCGTTGTCAAGGCGCGTCTCAAGGCGACGAGCACAATGTGGTGCAGTATATTATATCATCGTATCTGTCCACATTATTACAGGTGGGCGCATCAATTACTTTAAAAGTACATTGCGGTCGTCTCGTCGCGTAATGGAGTAATAAAAATAATTTAAAAATTTTTCCTCATTGGGAAATAGCAACACAATAATTTTTGTTAAATACATTAAAGGGTTTAGATACATTGTTAATTCCATGTCATTCGATTATTAATATTGGGGATGAAGGTAATAGTTAAGGTACTTTTTCGGCAGAGGAAAGAAAACAAAATATTTAAAAACAGATTTATTTAGGTACCTAGTTATTTATAACAGTTTGTTAAATACCTATGTAATGATATACAACACATATTAAATGTATTCTATATACAAAACTTTTTTATTTGCATAGACTAGCACTTGAACACAAATCCATCTGTTGCACTTTTATAGTCGCTCGTCACAGCACAATGAAAACATTATTAACTTTTGTTCAAATAAAAAAATTTACTATAAACATATTTAAATTACATTTAACTTAGAGCGAATTGATGGAACTAAAATTAACCATCAATATATATTTAAGTTTCATGTCTTATGTATCAGGTGGTACACCCCGTATTGTTACAAAGATTAAAGTAAACTTGGATATTGGAGAAGACAATCAAAATAGTCACAGCTCACAGGCCTTGAGGAGTCGCTAATCGTTCGATTAGCCAGCCCAAGGAGAACATTAAAATCGAACTGGTTTCGTGTTTGCCGCAGCCGAACAAAACTGCTGAGGAAGACCTAGTCCTCCCTTAGAATGTCTCACCAAACTTGAGCTAGCAAAGATGAACTTGATAATTGCTACTAGAGACCCTCCTAATAAAACCCTCGAGAAGGTGTTTGGAAAGGTATTGGACGTTAATTTAGTTTTTTGGTTGGGTCTTTAATAAGATTATTAGCAAATTATATTTAATAAACAACTTTTAGTAGATACGTAACTAATACTGTTATTATTTTCTTATTACATTATTTTTTATCATTATGAAAAGAAAGTAAAAGCATATCATTAGTAACAAAAATAGTTAATCAATAAAGAGTAATTTTTCTAAACAAGACATTCTGCAAGACACAAACATGGCACATATTTTGAAAACTTTCTAATTGTTATTTAATATGCAATAGTAAATCGAAATGACAATTTTTTTTTTTAAAACTACTAACCGACGAGACGAGCAAGACGTTCACCTGATGGTAAGTGACACGCTTGCCCATGACAACGTGGTGCTAGTTAAGATGGTACACACTGCACCACATTGCGCTCGTCGCCTTGAGACATAAGGTGTTAAGTCTCGTTACCCCAGTAATTACACTAGCTACAGCGTCCTTCAAACCGGAACACAGTAATATATGCACACTACTATTTGGCAGTTGAAATAGGAGCTGCGGTGGTACCCATCCAGATGGTCTTTGGCAACAGAGACCTACCACCTGGTATTACCTGGTATTTATTAATTACATTTCCATTAAAGAACAAAGAAATATAATTACTTTCTCTGTAACAAAGGAATTGAAATAATCTCAAGTATCTGGAATTAAAAACAAAATTTTATATACATTTGAAAATATGTACATCAACTAAACAATGAAATAATTATGAGTCTTGTTCCATAATTTGATATAGGCGTTTCATATCCTGTTCACTATGTACCATTTTCATACAAACACTTTGAGTAGAATTTTGTATTTCATTATCAGCCCCAGCGCCCATTTTGCAAAGGTCTCTGAATACCTTTAAAGCCTCTTGCAAGTATAAATTTTTCTGATGACTCTGACCTGCTTGCATTTGGCTTTAATATTTTTATATTTTTATAAAATCTTTCTAAATCCATTTCCAAAATAGGTACTTCTTTTCCATCCCAAACTTTAAATAACAAGTTACCATCAATTTTAGTGACAAGAGCAGCAAATCTGATTGCCATGTAACACAGGCCTATAATTCTGTCCTTGTCCAATTCTCGTATGCCAGTAGCACTAGGTGCCATATCAGATAGCACAACATCTACTTTCTGGCCATTTAGTACATCAACAACTTTGTCATGTGCTGCAATTGTTGAGAAATCCATGTTACTCATAATTGTTGCACCCTGGAATTATGTACAATTTACAAAATAAATAACCAATCACTTTTTCCAACTTAGCTTATAATAGATACTTTTGAATAATAGAACAATTTTTTCACCATGTACCTACCTCTATTGGAAATATTTGAAGTTTATCTATTGATAATACAGTTCCTTTGGGTTTATTCTTATCTGCACCATTTGAATTAGTTTTCTGAACTGCAACTTGTGTCCATGAACCAGGGGATGCACCAAGATCCACAACAGTTAATCCCGGAGTCAAAATATTTGTTTTTTCATTCATTTCTAATAATTTGAATGCACTTCGACATCTAAAAAAATATTATAATCTAAAAAACACCCGCCAAAAAGTTCCTTCAAAAAAAAATATAGTAATAAAGGTAAGATAAACTGTAAAAGGAGTTTTCTACAAAATAGTGGACACAAAAAAATACAAAAATACGTAAAATGAAAGTAAAAAAAGGAAATTCGTACCTATAATTATATATTTTAGCTTTTTCAACGTAGGGATCAGCTTTTTGACGACTTAACCATTGCTGTGAACTTTTAAAACGTTTAAGACAGTTCACTAAGAAGCACATTTTAAATATTTTTACCTCATTAATTGATCGTAAACGCGTAGTTATCATTATAAATATAGAACAAAGAACGTAAGTACATACAATGTTAACGAGGCAAGAGCTTTATTAAAACATTGAAATCATAAAGAACAAATCATTATTAAGTACACTTTTACATATTTATATGTAAATGTAAATAAATTTTTAGATGTTTTTAAGTATTAATGCTTCAAATTTAGAATATAAAAACGTACATAACTATTCTAAATCATAAAATTGTGAACAAAAATAAAAGGTAAATACATATTATTGACAGTACGATTATTTTTTTAACGGGCTTAGGATTTTATATATGCAGCTTTGTATGACACAAATAATTCCAAATTATTTCTCTAATAATTAATAAAAATAATCTCTAGAAATTCTCTAATAATTCCAAAAAACCGTTTTGCTTCTATTTATAACAGAATACTAGATGCTGTTGCTCAATCTGGTAAAACTAAATGAAAAAAAATACGTATCTCCAAAATCGTTCATTTAATACAATGAGGATTGTAGATTAAAAATTAATAACTTACTAGTGAACTATAGTCCCTTTCATGAAAGAAGTCTCCCAGACGCAGCGCGATACTCGCCAGACATAATGTTCCCATTTGGGTAAAAAAATTACTTATTTTACATTTAGCATATGTAATTTAACAAATAATACCATTTCCTACATACTTCGATGAAACAATATAAGCTCCCAAATTGTATTAAGAAATAAATACATTTTGATAAAAATCTCCATTTTTACTATATTTCTGTTACGTAAAAAGTATATTCTTATTTACTTGCGGTGTTCTACCTACTAACATAGAAAACATGAGAAAATAGGGTAAAGAAAAGCATTACAATTTTTTATTCAGTGTTTTATTGAATAATTGTGATCAGCGATTTGTGGCCATAGAAACATCACTGTCTGAAGAGTGGGTGGAATTAGAATCAAATTCTGTTTCAGTATCACTAGCCGTTGATATAATTATTCGGTCCATCTCTTCATCCATAAGGCCGTCATTTCTTACATACTACTTTTTATATTTGACAGTATGCGTCTGGATTGACATCGCTTGTACTTGAAACCAATCCTATTTATTATCCTTTGCAATATTGTGATGCTTCCCTGAAAATTGATGTCTTCTCTCAGTGCTTCCCGTATTTTAGCCAATGTTGGTAATTCTTTATGCACAACGTATAAACTATGAATTTTTTGCCGGATAGCGCACAAAACGAACCCGTCCAAGTCAAATTTTTTCAGGTGCGGGCGACTCTTCCACGGAGTGACAATTTTTTTCGAAGTACTCGCCGCTGTTATACTTTCTTTTGTAATTCTTGTTACAGTTTTCTCTGATACACCTGCAATTAAATAATGAACAATTAAAAATAATAGTAACTTTAAGTTTATAATGCTTACGTACTATGTAATATATGTTTTAATTTCAGTTACCTAGTTCCATCACGTTTGGTATTTGTTGAGTTTTGTCGCAAAAATGAATTTATATCATAAAAGTCCCATCAAATCAGCAAATAATTATTATATGGCAACTCTAAAAAGTGCCTGTTATGGCGGCGACTCTCTTCCGAACATTGTTTAGTTGTATTAAAACACCTTGATTCCTTTGTTCTGCTTCACAGAACTCTTTCACCTTTAATATCATTTCTCGAGCCGAACTTTTTACAACTTTTGGCATTGCAAACAATCTTTAAAATACACTAAGCTGTTTAAAAATTAACAAAAATCTACCATAACAAACGAACTTGATAACATCGACGAATCACAACATGGCCGACCTGTCAAATTTAGTTCTAAAAATCACCGGGGGGCTTCTTTCATGAAAAGGACTATTCTTGTGTTCTATACGTCTAAGATTTATAGAACGATTGAAATTGATTGTATTTTTTTTAATTCTTGTGATAATATACTTTAATATGTATTAGTTAAAAATATTCAGGCTTTAAAAATAATTTAAATAAAACTACCAGATAAAACTATTTGGTGCGACCACTAGAAACGCCCGCCAATGTCAATGTCATAATATTTGGGTTTGTTATGACTTTCCTTATACACTTATTTACATATGCTTTTGTCGTTCGCGGTTATTTTCGGAGCTTATAATTTTCCTATTAAAATAAAAATGTAAACGTATGATAATATTCGTACGGTATTAAAAATATGCAAGTTATATTTAGATTTATTTTCGGCCTGAGAAGGAAAGCTAAATTTAGAAGTGCTAGTTATGAATCAATTTTCGTGCGAAAATTTGCATCGGAAACTATGAAATATTTGAATGTGGCTGAAAAAAATGATGCCGCAAAAAACATTGCGTTACATTTGTCAAAAGGGACTTCCCGAAGAGTAAGTTTGTTTTAAATTATATTAGGGTATAGAGGTTATGCATTAACCCATAAATTAAAAAGACATTTATTTCCAACATTATAGCGGGAAGGGTTATCTCAATATAATAAAATATATGAATTTGAAGCAGAAGTAATGGGTCAAAAATGTCAGATGGTAATGACTTCAGTATCTGGACATCTGCTTGCATTAGATTTTGCAAGTTCTTATAAAAGTTGGCAGTCATGTAATCCTTTAACGCTTTTTAATGCTCCTGTTCATAAATACTGCCCAGAAAACTATGAAAAAATTAAGGTAATCAATAATTTTCTTTAAGTTTTAACATTAAAATATTTTTGTCTGTTTCTCTATTTTCTTATTAGATTTGTTATGATAATTTCAGTTGGTTTAACTTCACTCTTAAATTTTATTAGTATTTTGTACACATATATCAAAATAATAAAAAATTTATTATGGGTATAAAGTCACCAATCTTAGTCCATACCCAGATTGGTGACTTACACACAGTAAACTTATGTTTTACTAAAAAGTTTCTTTACTATTTTAAGCATTTTGTTAAAGAAACCAAACATGTTTGCTTATCTTACATTATTTTAGAAAACCCTTGAAAAAGAAGTGAGAAGCTGTCAAGGCCTTATTATATGGACAGATTGTGACAGAGAAGGAGAGAATATAGGCTTCGAAATAATAGAGGTGTGTAGTGCAGTGAAAAGTAATCTGAAGATATACCGTGCTAAGTTCTCTGAGATCACATCTGTGTCAGTTCGCCGAGCTTTGCAAAACTTGGAGCAGCCAAACAGGAATATCAGTAATGCAGTTGATGTGAGACAAGAACTTGATTTAAGGATAGGTAAATTTTGTAATTGCTTAAAGCAGACAGATTATTCATTACATGGGTTAAATAAACCTATACCAGTTTCCATCTTTGCTATTGATGTATTAATAGACATTAACATGTAAATTTTTTTACAATGTTTTCAACTACGGGGTTAGGCAGATGTAACTTGATACTCTTTTGTTCATTTACAGGTGCAGCATTTACAAGATTTCAAACCCTACGTTTACAAAAAGTCTTCCCATCTAAACTGTCAGATAACCTCATAAGTTACGGATCTTGTCAGTTCCCAACACTAGGCTTTGTTGTGGAAAGATATAGAGCAGTTAATAACTTTGTTACTGAAACATTTTGGAAAATTAAAGGTAAATGTAAAAATATTCTGTATTAATAATTGCAACACATACAATTAATGCCTTTCGACTTCATTAGGTGTGGTGGAAATTTAATGAAATATATACATGTAGCTAATGAGTCTGTGATTATTTTTTGGAAGTTTAATATCAATGATCTGAGTTATTTAGTATTCATTTTTTGTTTTTTTTTACAGTAAATCACACTATGAACAATCTCAGTGTAGATTTTGCATGGGACAGAGTACGATTATTTGATCAAGATGCTTGTCAAATCATTCATGATATTTGCCTTGAGAACCCTGTAGCGAAAGTGATTAGTGTGAAAACAAAGCCTAAGTCCAAATGGAGACCTTTACCATTAGATACAGTGGTAAGATGTCTCACATTGTTTTTTCTCTTTTTTAATACTTTAGTAATTTTGATTTGTAAGCTTAAATGATAGTTATAGGTTTTTGTTTAATTAAAGACGTTTGGGTTCTTAAAACAATACATTTTTGATACATTTTTTTATTTATTATCAACACAAATAATAAAAATGGCAACATGGTTGTAATGCCTCTGCTATTACAGATGTCTATAGAATATGGTAACTTCCAGCTGGCTGTATGCTTGTTTATCATCTCAATAATATATAAAAAAACAATTTACTCAATATTTCAGGAGTTGGAAAAGTTGGCGTCGCGGAAGCTCAAAATAAATGCTAAAGAAACTATGCGTTTAGCGGAAAAGTTATACACACAAGGTCTTATCAGTTACCCACGTACAGAAACCAATGAGTTTCCAAAAGAAATGAATCTTGCTCAACTTGTCGGAATACAGACTGGAGACAACAATTGGGGGGCTTTCGCCCAGGGGATTATGGATAGTGGGGGACCTACACCGAGGCAAGGAAACAAGAGTGATAAGGCTCACCCCCCCATACACCCAACAAAATACACCAACAGTAAGAAGTTTAAGCAATTAATATTTAATATATGTAATCAATGATCTGCATTTTTTAAACATAGTTCTTGATGCGATTGAGTGGATGAGTGCTTGTCTTGTAACACAGAGGTCCCTGGTTCGATTTCATAGCCACACGTTGTGAAATTTGGTTGGTGATAGGGTTTTATCAAACCCACCAGACAACCTTTTACGCTTATATCTAGCTGTCAACATATCACACACAGTACTGAGTGTGGACACTTCACCAACCATGACCTCATTATTATTTATACTGAAAATGAGGTAAAAATGTTTGAATTTCGTTTAATTAAAAATGTTAAAAAGTACATACAGGTCTCATAGGATATAGGAAAGAGATAAGGTACTGATCAGTATGGTCTGCAGTATATCTATTGGCTGATGCTAATAAAATGTATGTATATACACTTAAATTTTTAGGCTTATCAGGTAATGAACAGCGTGTATACGAGTTTATCGTGCGCTCATTCCTCGCGTGTTGCTCTAAGGATGCACAAGGCCAGGAAACAACTGTGATCATTGATGTAGCAAAGGAGATATTTTCTGCCAGTGGTCTAATGATCCTAGCACGCAATTATTTAGACGTTTACCCTTACGATAAATGGTCCTCTAAAGAGATTCACATATATGAGGTAAATTTGATGTCTATGTTTTTAATTTTCCAAAAAATTATAGGTTTTCATACCTATAACTTTTTTCCTATAAAGTAAAATGATTTTTTTTATTTTATTCGATTATGCGACGAAGCTATTAAGACGTTTACCTGATAGTCATTGATATGCAAGGTAGTGCACCTCATAGTGTTCACTACTTTGATACAAAAATTTGTGTCGTTACCGCAGTAAGTTCACGGAAGAAGTGTGTGTTGAATTAATTTTTATAATTTTAAATAGGTCCTCTGGCTGAAAATCTGTTCTTTATATATATAACCATTTGTCAAGTGAACTCCCTGAATTTATACAGTATTTTTATACTTATAAAGGTACTACTGTTATATTGCAGAGTGGTCAAACCTTTAATCCAACCAGCATTGATTTGATAGATGGCCACACATCCCCACCAAACTTGTTAACAGAAGCAGATCTTATTGCACTAATGGAAAAACATGGTATTGGTATGTATTTGACCTACAATTTAAAATTATCCTCTTCCAAAAAAATTTACGATATTTAATAATAAAACAAAATGAGTAAGCGGGAGGTCAAGAAAGAAAGTTTTCACAGGAAAGACAACAGCGTATAAGAAATCTAATAAGAACTTATTAGAACAGCGATTTATGTAAACAGCCAAATCTGTTTACGTAAAAGTCAGTTAAAGTCGTGACTGACATTTACTCAGCGCGACTGTGTTCTTTTTAAACGGTTGAGCATTGAGTGGTGCAGGGCGCGAGGTGTACACGCGCAGCTGCACGCAGTCCCCGCGTGGTTCGGGTGACATGGGCGACTTTGTGGTATTTGGACACATTCGCAGAATCGACTCGGCGTTACCGTGTTTGGGGCGAGCGTGTTCAAATACAAGGGTTGCCTTTTAAAGACTTATGATGATTGTGATGACAATATTTTTACGGAAGCACTTGAAATAATTTTCGCTACATGTATATAAAAGAAATAGACATTGTTGTATGTTACACATGTTTGCACACAACTGTTTGGCGGTTAAAATAAGAATAAATTATATCGTTAATTTAACACTTTATTCCAAGTTTTATTCCTCGAAATATTTATTATTTTTATTCTAAAACCAAGGAACGGACGCAACTCACGCAGAGCACATAGAGACGATAAAGAATCGTTGTTACGTCACCCTCGCGGACGCCATACATTTCGTGCCTGGACTCCTGGGTATGGGACTTGTGGAGGGATACGACGCCGTGGGTTTGAGCATGTCGAAACCGCATCTGCGTGCGCAATTGGAAACAGATTTGAAAGCCATTAGCGAGGGCAGGAAACAACCGGAGATGGTTTTGGCTGAACAGGTATTGCAATACATACTTGAAATTTTTACGTCGTCTGATTATCATATACCATGTTTCATATATGGAATTTACCTTTTATTCGACTAAGCTACATAACGGTTAGAACGCTCACTGGAAGTGAAGTGGTACACTTGACATTGTAATTAGCGCCGCATGGACGCCACTTATCATGGTTATAAAGCGCCACAATCCACTCATTGTCAACGGACATATTGTTAGAAATTGAGGAAAAATAATTGAGATTACAAACATTTTGTTAGTAAAGTAGTAGTTGAATTGACTTTTTAAAAGACTAAAATAAAATAAGGGAGGGTATGTCATAACATCGTTTCGCTGTAAAAGACATGACTGTAAGTCTCGCTGCGTTCGTGTTTGGGCAGTGTACGAAGTGTGAGCTCTGGCAGATTAAATTTATATTTGAATAGATGTTTCTAATAATATAATATTAAAGAAGATTATTGAACCCGCCTGGCTAGCTATCATTCTCATGTTGTAAATTTGCCGCCATAACAGAAATGCAGTACTTTGACTGCCAATGTATGAAATCCAAAATATTCTAAGCGAACCCGCTTCATTATCCACGGCCACATTATCACTTGACATTATGTGAAATGGTTATCAAATGCTATTCCTCCAGTGACGGCAAAGATTTTTTTTTATGGTTTCTAGATTGCAACATACAAAGAGGCGTTCATAACAGTAACGGCCGACGCCAATAAAATAGATAACGCCTTAGCAGAAAGGTTCAGTGAGAGGCCCAGTGAATATGTGCCAACCACCGAGACATTACCAGTTGATATGCCATCAGGTAATTTATATATATATATATATACAACTATAAATAATTATAAACAAAGTGTCTGTTTTTTTATTGGAGTGTTGATAGTGTTGGCCATAGTATGGTGTTAGTTGGGATGATAAATACAACACCATATTGTGCTCTGCGCTTTCATACAGGATGTTAAATACAAGAGCATCTGTGTTACGTCCCTAGACGGTCGTCAGCAACAAAGACCTACCACCATTTAAATATAAGAATGTTCAGTGTATTATTTCGCATTGTTTTTTAATTCAGTTACAATCTACAATTTTATGTACGTGGTCAATACTGAAATTTTATGTTAAAAATGAAAAATTTGCAGTTTTAAAATGCCCTAAATGCGGAGAAAAAATGGTATTAAGACGGAAAAAAAATAATGCGGATGAGTTGTTCATAAGCTGTCTGTCATATCCCCAATGTAAGAATGCAGTCTGGTTGCCGAGCATTGTGAAGACATTGCAGGTGCAAACGGAAACTTGCTTTGTTGTAAGTACAAACTGGCTGACTTAATTAAAACTTGGTGTTGTTGGATATAACATCATGTCAAATTCATTACTCTTTTATTTTTTACAATTTACACCATTCCTGGTAAACAAAAATAGGTAATATAAATGTACAGTCCTAGGACTGTTACCTAAGTAAGAAAAGTTGCCCAGGTAATACTAATTTAATATTAATATTTTTTTAAGAGAGCTTTTACTCAATAAATTTTTTTTTATTCGCTGATGCGTCGAGACGCTCGGGACATTTGCCTTATAGTAAGTGATACGCATACCAATAACAATGTGGCATTACTTGGGTAATATACATTGAAGCACATTGTCCTACACCATTAGTATACAGTGCCTTTTAAACTGAACCATGTAACCAGAAGTGTAACGAAACAAGTATGAAAATACTTCTGTGTACCGGTTTGAGAAGTGTTGTACCTAGTAAGTAATTTTTTACTAGGATGGTGAGGTTGATATCTTGTCTTAAGGCTGTTTAGCACAATATGGTGCTGTGTATATCATCCTAACTAGCATTTCATTGTTATGGGCTCACCTCGAAGCATGCTGGAATTTAAAAATATATACGGTAATGTTTGCATACTATTATATGGCGCCAGTAATAGACGCTGAGGTAGGTACCTACGTAGATGGTAACAGACCTACAACCAGTAAATATAAATTGATTTATTGAGGGAATCCATAATTTTTATTTTGCTAATTATGAAAATGATTAAACATTTGTTTACAGTGCGGACCAAATTACAATAAAGTGAAATTCGAATGGCGGAACAATTCAATAAGTCATTTGTACCCGCCGCCTTACGTCGGATGTATAGGCGGATGTGACCTTACTTTACTGGAACTGTTAAAAATAAATATATCCAGTGTTCGAGCTTCAACAAATGGAAGTCAAAATATTGGAACTGTATCTCGGAATCATACAAACGTTACAACGAACACTGCAAGATCAAACACACAGAGCACTACTTCTACAGGAAACATAGCATCGAGTCGTACCCAAAATTTGCAAAATATTGCACCTGTATCTCGAAACCATACAAATGTTACAACTAATACAGCAAGGTCAACACAGAGTAATACTTCCGCAGGAAACATGCCAACGAGACCGAACAATACTCAAAATGTAACAACTTGGCAATTGCCACCTGCAGAGAATAGTAACAGAACACAAAATCCAAGTCTAACTGGCATTCCTGCGCCCCGAGTTGTTGGAGATTCTGAAGACAACAATGTTATTTGCGGCTGCAACAAACCTGCTATTCAGTTAACTGTACGAAAACAGAACGCTAACTTTGGTGCGTTTATGATTTCTTATTGAGAGTATATACATACATAAACAGTCCAATTAATGTTCCCGCTGCTGAGATCTCTAATAGGTAGAGAGTTAAGGCCGTGTATTAACCACACTGACTAAGTGCATGTTGGCGAATTTCTCAAAAAAGACATGTTTTCCAACTTCAGTTATTTCATATATTTTCTTTAACAGGTAAGAAATTTTACAAATGTCCCTTGGGCAAAGATAATGGCGGTTGCGACTTCTTCTTATGGGCTCCGGAATCTGAGAGTAGTGTTCAGAACAATATCTTAACACCGCCCGAATCGACTTCCTGGGCGTCGTCACCTCCGGGCGGTTCCGGAAACACTACCAGGGGATGGGGCATAGCGCCTAGTTTCAACAGGGATAATTTCCAACAGAATGAGGATAATGTTATGTGCAATTGTGGTTTACCTTGTAAAAAGTAAGATTTAAAAGTATTTATTAAGGTTTTTTTTATTTTTACCATGTTAATGACATAACATAGTTTTGTTAAGTAAAAAAAGTTAAGTTTTCTTTATCATTTAAGTGACATCCCATTGGAGACAACATTTTTTGGAAGTATTTGCCATACGAGTCCTGCTTGGCGTGCGAGTTAGCGAGCGTTAAGTGGAAAATTGTAATTATCACAGGGAAAGCTGCTACATTTTCCCATGAATTCTTTCTTATCGCCTTATACCTAAAGAATACATTGCGGGTACACTCTTAACTGGATGTGTTTAATATTAAAAAAGTATTACATATTAAGGAAAATTGTTTCAGGATAACTGTTCACAAAGAGGGACCAAATAAGGGACGTCCGTTTTACGGTTGCCCGAAAGATTTTAATTCGCGGTGCAACTTCTTTCAGTGGGCCGATTCCGGAAATACAGGTAAATTACTAATTACTATTTTAATGTAACTGCTTAAGCCAAATTGAACACCAAACCTTTAAATAAATTATCACACCTCCACTAGCTTTCCGCCGATCTTACCAGATAGTCTGTCCTTTTGGAGGGGTGCTTCCTGTACCATTTATTTTGAAATATAAATAGATATATTTAAGATAAGATAAGATAAATACTCTTTATTGCACACAAAGTTAAGTAATAAACATACAAATTTATAAAATGACAATGTACAATGGGCGGCCTTATTGCCTTATTATTTAATATTTACTAATAGAACGTTTGCCATGTTAAGCTGGTATTATTTATTTCAGTGGAATCGAACAGTGGCATTGGCCAGAGCAGAGGGCGCGGCAGGGGCGGCGCGCGGGGCCGTGGCGGTGACACCGGCGTGACCAGGACGCGAAAGTGCGGCCTCTGCAGGCAGGACGGCCACACGCGGTCGCGCTGCCCCAACAACACATGAACAATCAAACAACTAATACGGAGATACCTGAATGTTCCGGGGCCATATGTTGTGGATTTTAGTTGATGGAAAGGTTTCATCCAACCCACCTGGCTAGCTGCCACCTTCAGATTTGTAAATCTACTTTTTGTTGGTTTAACACCAATGCTGTTCCGGCTGTTAACAAGTGCAACTCAAGTTATACTGGGCGAGCACTATTTCCCACCCTCAAGCATGTAAATACAAAAACGTCACTCGCCTTGAGAGTCCATACTTTAACACCTTACCGACTATACTTGGCAATTTTGTAACCATCGTCAACAGCTAGCCACAGCGCAACGCTGGACATAAGCAGATGCTTAATCCCATGAGAATGGTTAATGAATTAAAATTTTTGTAAAACAACGCCATTAAATGTAAATATTTGTACATAAATAAATATTTTTCAATAATTGTATTATAGTTTTGTTTGTATTAATTTATATTATATTACTTTGCGACGAG
Organism: Byasa hedistus; assembly: GCA_029286795.1. Lineage (NCBI taxonomy): Eukaryota > Metazoa > Arthropoda > Insecta > Lepidoptera > Papilionidae > Byasa > Byasa hedistus. The sequence goes on from JAGSMW010000001.1 coordinate 6,410,833, forward strand.
ACGAGCAAGACGTTCACCTGATGGTAAGTGATACGCTTGCCCATGACAACGCGGCGCTAGTTAAGATGGTACACACTGCACCACATTGCGCTCGTCGCCTGGAGACATAAGGTGTTAAGTCTCGTTACCCCAGTAATTACACTAGCTACAGCGCCCTTCAAACCGGAACACAGTAATGTTTGCACACTCCTATTTGGCGGTTGAAATAGGAGCTGCGGTGGTACCCATCCAGACGGTCTCTGGCAACAGACCTTTATTAAACCGTTATATATCGTGGTGAGCCAATTTCCATATCTATACATGAGTAAGGCTTATTAATACAAATAATTATTTCTGGACACTTCATTTATTAAAAAAGAAAACATAATTTATTCTTAGGATAAGATTTTTAATTATAATAAATTCAAATTACTATTACAAACATTGTGCAGTCTATATCATCCTCTTTGCTTTTTGCTCTTTTGCTTTAATGAACCAAGGCTCTGTGCTCGTTGCACCTCAGCCTGTTGTTCAGCTTCCACAGTTTTATCGGTCATCATATCGAGCAGAATTTCAAACTTTAGCCGCAGCATGTTATTTTCCTCTTCCAATTGCAATAATTCCTTCTTCAATCGAAGATTTTCTTTATGGGCTGTTCCTGCTCGCCCGGATACTGCACCAATAAAAAAATTATAAATAACAATAGAAAACGTAAAACAAATATTCTTTAATTTTAGTTAATCGCGTGACAATATTATGTTACGTAATAACCCACATAAATTAACTATCACAGCTAACAGATAAATTTAGCCAATATTATTAGATACGATTCCGGAGTGATTTCGATAGGCTGAAATTATGACGATTCTGAATGTCAGCGATATTTAGGTAAAACAAGATTCTACTAACCTGGAATCCATTGACCTTCTTCAAATGTTACTTCGAAATCGCTTAATTTTAATTTAAGAGGACATACGTCTATTGATAATTCTTTTGATGCGTAGTCACTACCGAACTCGTTTTTTATCACCGAAGTGTCTTGGCGACGCACAGGAATAGGTTTGGGTGTAAACTTATTGCTAAATAATGGCATTGTACGATTTGAACTGAATATAAGTAGATGTTGGTTATTACTGGTTACCATAGCAACAAGAACTCATAATTTGATAAATAGCCATTGTTATAAAACAGCGTACTTATATTATGATTGCTAAGTAACATTTTACAGGTGGTATAGACCACTGTTACCGGAGACCGTCTAGGTAGGTACTGCCACGGATCCATTTTCTGCCGCCGCAAAGAAGTTGCTGTTTTCCGATGTGAAAGGGAAATTACTGGGGTAACGGGACTTCATCGCATTTATTTTATTATTAATAACCCAGTTACCATGGTTTCTTCAAATTGAACCAAATATCGGGGTAATTTAGTTTTATTAAATTAACATCTTATAACAATCTTATTTAAGCCAATCAACAGAGTAACGCATGATATAAAGACATTAATATAAAGTATTAATATGTATCACTTCAATTACAGATAGTACAACGTGGTTGAAAGAACAGAAATTGATGTAAACGACAAATAACTATCGTAAATATATTTATCACTTATAATAAAACAAAAGATGAGGTATAAGGTTGTTAAAAATATTACTGCTAGATAAACACCTCTCTTGAAATTAATTTCTTACTAATCGTTGGAAAGTTTCTCATAAAACTATTAGTGCAAAAGGAATCGCACTTTTTATGTCTTACATTATAATCATATTTACGAAGTGGATTGAAAAGTACTCGGCCTAACCAAGAAAATAAACACATACTAAATCAGTTATATTTTTATTTTTCTACATAATCACCATCAAGTTATACACTTTTGCCACCTCCCCTTCCAAGCATTTAGATCGTTGAAAAAAAATGATTCTTCCTTAGAGTCAAAATATGCGTCTACAGCTGCTTTGACCTCGTCGTTTGTCGAAAATCTTTGACCTCCCAGGTGCTTTTTTAGGTTAGGGAACAGAAAGAAGTCTGATGGTGCCAGATCAGGTGAATACGGCGGATGCGGTAACATTTCAAAGCCACAGTTGTGAATTTCAGCCATTGACTGTGCTGACGTGTGAACACGGGCGTTATCTTGATGAAACAGGACTTTTCTTCTGAGCATTCCTCGACGTTTTTCTTTTATTTCTCTCGTAAACGACGTAGTAAGGTGCAGTAGTAATCAGAGTTTATAGTCTGACCCCTTTCAAGATAATCAATCATAATCACACCTTTCGAGTCCCAGAATACTGAAGCCATCACCTTATTTGCCGACAAAATCGACTTAGCCTTTTTAGGGGGTGTTGAACCAGGTCTTCTCCACTGTTTTGATTGTTGTTTTGTTTCCGGTGTACAGTAATGAACCCATGTTTCGTCCATAGCAACAAAACGATTCAAAAAATCATCTGCATCGGCTTCAAATAACTCCAAACAGTCGCGTGAAATAGTCAATCGCGTCCTTTTTTGTTCAACTGAAAGCAGTCGCGGAACCCTCCTCGCAGACACCTTGTGGAAACCCAACTCGTTGACAATGATGTTTTGAGTTGGTTCATAAGAGATGCCTATAATCTCGGCTATCTCTCTAATTTTTAATCTGCGGTCTCCCATTATTAAATCAAGTACTTTTTTAATATTTTCGTCAGTAGTTGACGTCGAAGGCCTTCCAGAGCGGGGTTCATCTTTCACACTCTCTCTACCACGCTTAAATTTTGCTATCCATTTTTTGACGGATGAATATGACAGAGCACAATCGCCTAATGTACTGACCATGTCATCATGGATGGCTTTTGATGATAGCCCCTTCTTATGGAGGTACTTAACGACGGCACGCTGCTCGATTTGCTCCATTCGCGGAAATTATGTCCGATTACTTTGTTAATAAATTTATAAAATCACAACTAATTATCGCACACGTTTCGAACTTCACACAATGAACTAGTCTGAACTGAACTAAATAATGTGGGTAGATTTGATTTTTAGAATTGAATGGATCTGTGTTAGGCCGAGTACTTTTCAATCCACCCTCGTATTATTATGTGCATGCATTTTAAAAAGTATGGGATCAATCCCATCCTACAATGATACTAGTTTTCCATTCTCTAGTTTTCTTAAAAGATATCGGACTCTGATCCCACGTTTGTTTATTATTATAAAGAAATAGCATTTAAAAAAAAATAGTGATTTAGAAAATAACAAAAACTTTACTTGTGTCGTAAAACGCAACGCATTTATCAACGGCAATTTGTGCAATTTTAATTAAAACCGGCAAGAATAATGAAAACGCCAGTGTGTAAGTATTACACAACCCGACTAACCAAACATACATTATTAAATATACATACAAGACTCTTTATATTGAACAATAACCGTTAATTTAATATTTACGTAATATTGAAGGGCAAATACAACATTGGTAAATATTTAGTTGTCAGTAAAATTTAAACCGAAGTCTGTAACACTAGCATACTGATGACCTTAAAAAACTGGTTAAAGTATCAGCTCGAACTGCCAATAATTTAAAGTACATTAGCCTATTAAATTTTGACAGTATTACTAATAACTTCATCTTTTTTAAATGTTTATTATAATGATTAAAAGCAAATATATCATAATGTAGTTTTATCTTACTTTCAATAAAACTTACACTTAACACCGCTGCTATCTAGTCCTTAGAATAATAACCGATATCATGTAGACAACATGATACATACAATGATTTCATTTTTTTGGACTAAATAGCCCAAAAAAATTAGGACTCAACGAAGATGATTTAAAATACTGGTTCGGAAGAATTAAAATGTTCCTCTAGTTATACATATTTTCAATTTGAGGACTTTTAAGTACGAATAATTGATTTAGTATAAAATATATCATAATCACATTAATTAAAATGTGTATGATTAGCATGTAGAGAGTACAATTTTTTTTCTCACATGTAGGTATCGTATAAAATAGTAAGATAAGCAAATAGTTTACTTAAAAATATCTTTTTGCTGTAGCTTCCTGAATTGATACATCGGTTATTATTACTATATTTTAAAATAAAGGGTTATAGTAGTTAAAAAAAAAACAATAATAAATTTACTCTTTAATACTGACTGTTATTCATTATGCAATTGTAAAGTGTAAATAACGATAGTAAAGTAAAAATGTAAAAAGTTTGTAAAAAAAAATATTTCGAAATGTATTAAAGTTGGTTATTGCTATACTGTTCATATAATAATAGATAATAAAATGTTGTATAATTTGTTTGTTAAAATATTTACGTAATATTGAAGGGCAAATACAACATCGGTAAATATTTAGTAGTCAGTAAAATTTAAACCGAAGTCTGTTTAAACACTAGCATACTGATGACCTTAAAAAACTGGTTAAATTATCAGCTCAAACTGCCAATAATTTAAAGTACATTAGCCTATTAAATTTTTACAGTATTACTAATAACTTCATCTCTTTTGAATGTATTATTAAATGTTTATTAATGATTAAAAGCAAATATATCATAATGTAGTTTTATCTTACTTTCAATAAAACTTACACTTAACACCGCTGCTATCTAGTCCTTAGAATAATAACCGATATCATATTGTTCATGTAGACAACATGATACAATGATGATTTAATTTTTTTGGACTACATAGCCCAAAAAATTACGACTCAACGAAGATGATTTAAAATACTGATTTGGAAGAATTAAAATTTTCCTCTAGTTATACATATTTTCAATTTGAGGATTTTTAAGTACGAATAATTTATTTAGTATAAAATATTTCATATTCACATAGTAATTGTTGTAGTAATAGTAATTTGTTTCATTAGCATGTAGAGTACAATTTTTTTCTCACATGTAGGTATCGTACAAAATAGTAAGATAAGCAAATAGTTTACTTAAAAATATTGTTTTGCTGTAGCTGCCTGAATTGATACGTCCGTTATAATTACTATATTTTAAAATAAAGGGTAATATTAGTTAAAAAAAAAACAATAATTAATTTACTCTTTAATACTGACTGTTATTCATTATGCAATTGTAAAGTGTAAATAATGATAGTAAAGTAAAAATGTAAAAAGTTTGTAAAAAAAACATGTTTCGAAATGTATTAAAGTTGGTTATTGCTTAAATACTGTTCATATTATAATAAAATGTTGTATAATTTGTTTGTTAAAATATTTACGTTTTCAGACTAAATAACATCACAGCTGGAATGATCAGCACTGCCGATCCGAGAGAGTACGTTATTGCTGCACCAGAATACCAATACGCTGAAAAAGATAACAGTACATGTACTTGAATGTTTATTATTAAAGTGATGATCGCTCAGTCTGTAGGTACAATGGAACTATGTTATAAGTGGCGTAGTTTCATCTCCGCTAATATTGAATTTCTGGAAATAAAATATCGGAAATCAATATATATTAATTATGTAAACCTGAAGGTTATTTCTGTTTTCAATTCCAGGGCACAAACATTTTGTTGCCTTTTTTTAATTTAATAGACTAGCGGTGGATTAATGCGATATAGCCGCTTTTCATGGTAATGCGCACTAGTCTAGAGAAAGGTTATTCACACTCCTCTTATCTTTGTTGTGACTGATAGCAATTTGAATTGTAGCAGTAAGGGTTAAATGTGTCCTTGATACCTGCAGAGGCGAGAAGCGGTCCGGCTGCACGCGCGAGTGCACCCAGCGATCGTAGCGCACCGAGCACAGCGCCGCGCGCGTCCGCCGGCGCGTGCGCAGCCGCCATCGACGTCATGCACGAAACCGCAAACGCAGTCGCTAAGGAAATTCTTCTTCTAAGTCGTATTTCCTCATGACTGGGGGTCGTGATCATCATTTGAAAATGAAACACGCGACGACTCTATTTGCAGTTATAATGGAGTGGTTATTGCCTTCTCCATTTCACATACTAGTCCGACCACGGATGGTCACGACATAGATATTCAGGTTTCCTCACGATGTTTTTCTTCACCGTCAAAGCATGTGATATTAGTTGGTGTTATAATAACTACACATACATTGAAAAATTCATTGGTGCAGGCCGGATTCGAATCTGGTACCTCCGGAGTGGAAGGCAGGCGTCCAAACCACTAGCCTATCACGGCTAGGGAATTAAGTTATCCGTAATTTTTTATAAAAATATTTATATCAAAAAAACATGCAGTTTTCCTAAACTAAATTAAGGTAGTTTTAGTGTATAAAGATTTCGTATATATATACATACACAGAGCAAAGAGCACAAGACCGGCCCATAGCCAAACTATGGGTGAGAGCAGAAAGGGTTCCTCGCACGCAGCCAGTGCTACGCATAGAAAGGATGCAGGCGTCAGCGCCAGCGCCCACCGAGCCGCACGTTCTGCCCCCTTTGGTCCTAGCCGTCTAGCTGCGCCTCCTTGTAGTACAGCCATTATAAGACCTTATGACAAAAAATTCTCATTATTTATTTACAGACAAACAAAAACAACCCAGTCACTGTAATTATAAGTTAACCAATATAGCAAACAACGATCGTTTATGCAAATCTCAAGAATTTACTTTTTTACAACATTTAACCTGGATATAAGGCTCCAAAACTTTATAATTCGCTAACTCAAAATTGTTGTTATGAAGGATAACGGGAAAGAGAATGACTAGTTGAACATTGTTAATCCAGAATTACAATTCCAGTTGGGTTAAGTTCACTTCGTTAAAGACGGTTTATTTCATTTAGTCACTAACTATAATATAGACTAATATGATAATGAAAGGCCAAGAAATCACTCTTAAGAAAAAGATTAAAAAAAAAATTACTCACCTATTACCAAGAACATTTTCCCTTGTTGCATTGCTGTGTACGAGAAGGTGTGATGGGTGAGAAACGTTATCGTAAATTCAAGTCCGGAGTAAATAAATAAATACATAAAATAAATCAGTCCCAGTTTAGATAATACTTTATACTGATGCGAAGAAAGATTTTTTACAGCTGTAAATCTCAATAGATGCAAAGGAGAAACGTATTCGATCGCCTTCGTAAGAGACAGCGATATAGGTGCTCTTTTGTCCTGAAAGTGAAATTTATGAGCATATAACATTTGGTATCGTACCATTTGTAAATTATGTAAATAAATATATTGTTCACAACGAACCTTGGACAAAGTTTCTGGTATAAACAAAAGAACTAGGGCGATGTTGGAGAGTGAAAGTGACAACGCGTACAACGCTGGCCTCTGGCCCCACATACCGAAGTAATCGTCATTCGTTTTCGCGAACCATGCTCCCGCCATCGGGCCGACTATGAATCCTATTGAAAATGCTAAACCAACAAGTGCCTGAAAGTTAATAATACAACAATGAATACTGGAGAACGCTGAGAAATCCATTGGGCCAGCACGGTGAATACATAGCCTTAACTTTTTTTATTCTAGAAGGCGCGAGTCCTTGTACTGGGAATATTTAAGGAGGGCTGTTGTATTTGTATATAAAAATAAAACTTAAACAGCTCTCTGTCATTTATCAAAAGAAGAGACTTTAATTTCAAAATGACATGTCATAAATATGTATATAACAAAAGGAGGCAAATACAAGTGTTCAAATTCTGCATTCAGAAAAAATTCCAACAACTATGTTCTTTAGTATACTGAATATCTAATTACTTGTTAACGAATTTTATACGTGAATTTCAATAATTAGCAATTTCTAAAAAAAATACTGCATGAAATTGATAACAATAAACCCACTCTTGAGAGGTTTAATCTTTATAGGCCGAATAACAAGATACAGATATGATATCATAAGATCAGTTCCCATGTGAATGAAAATACAGCAATTCGTAAGAATCAGCAGTCTGAAAAATTTTTGTGTGTAGTGAATTCAAGTCTACTTCAATGTACATTTATTTACATAAGTACAACAATGATAACATGAAAAATAATATAACTAAATAATCCTCATTTGTACACTTATAACACAACATTGGACTTTACAATATCCAAAACAGAAAAAAAATGCAGAATGAAACACAAAACATAGTAAATAATAACTTGCGGTTTCGTGTATGTTATGTATATCAATGTACCCTACTACCATATTTTGTTGAATAATAAAATAACAGAAGTGGGTAGTCAAATATAATGCATGACAATGTCACTTCCATCTTGTACTTGGCTACCTAGCACAATAAATATAATTAATACAACATTGTTTCACTGAACATTACAGTGTATAATGCAAGTATATACCTAGTCATAACATAGTAAGTTAAGTCTCGTTATGTTAGTAATTACACTAGTTACAGCACCCTTCGAACTGGAACGAAGCAATGACTGTGCAGGACTGTATTACTCGAGAAATAAGCACTCTAGTGGTACCTATCTAAACGGTCTTCAGCAACAGTATGAATACAAGGACAGTGATGAATGTACTTACCACTATAATATAGTGTTTAGTACATATTGTTTTTGTGAAAAAAAAAATACTATGACCAATTTCTAACGAAACGTTTTATTAAGCCGCTATAATTTCAAGTGATATTGATATTATAACAATAAATCCGTCACAAGTACTGTAAGTATGAATCAATCACATTTACTTGACATATTGTGATTCATGATGACAGTATTTGTTTCCTTTTCATAGTTTGCTTATAGAGCGGAAATGACAAGTACTGCTTTATCATTTCATGAAGACCTTCATTAAAAATTACAATGTATGATAATTGTCAGAAACAGATGAAAACTCCTTAAACAAATTCTAATCAGCTTAATTTCCCACTTCTGGGACTAGGTTTTCTTTTGCAAGGGCCAGTAAAAAAAAACATTAATATAAATATACTTAATATTAAAAATAATATTAGAAAAACTCACCATTCCTCGAGCTCTAGTCTTTTCATCTGATGCATCTGTTACAACCGCCATACTTAGACTTACATTTGCTTTGCTTAAACCACCAATAAACCTTGCTAAGACAAATATGCTGAATGTACTTGCACAACTCCATAGTGCATGGGATATAGTGATACCTGTCTAGAAGAGAAATACTTAAATTTAATACAGCAAAGAAGCAACACTAATGATGTCACAAGGTAACAGAATAATACCACTGTAAATAAGTATCTTTACTAAAAATGTTATCAACTCTTAACCCATGATATAATAACAGTTATAGCATTATTATATATTAAGGTGCCCCCTTACTTTACTTCTTTTAATAAATACATACTGACATGACAAGATACTTGTTACATAAATTAACAAAGGATGGCACATAAGTGAAACACCAAAAAAGATTGATAAAATATTAAAAACAAAGTTTGAATAAAGTCTTAAAAGTAAACAAATAAATTAAAGTATAATTAAGTTCATTATCATTTAAATGCTCAATCATGCAATAAATGAAAACGCTGCTTTCTACATTTAGCCTTCGATTTATTCTGTACTCGTGCATTTCCAGGTAAATAGAAAAAATATGTATACTGCTTACAAATACACTTAGTGATAATATAAAGAAGTTTTAAATACACGACTTTATATATTGACTGATACTTACCAAACAGATTAACAGCATAGGCTTTCTTCCATATGCATCAGAGAGACTACCAACAATAGGACTTGTCAGAAATTGTAAAAAGCTGTACATTGAGCCCAATGCACCTCCAAATAGTACTGATGTAAACCGATCAGGGGCACCAGTCAATTTCTGAAAGCCTTCCACAGCATATACCAATGATGCATACAACGAATTGCCTTTACCTTCTTCTTTATCATAATAATCCAGTAAAGTGGGCAAGAGAGGCAATATCATAGTAAAGGCCAAAAGATCCAAAAGCAATGATATAAACACTAAGGCAATTACTTTCCTTTTTTTAATTGCATCTTTTTTGTGTGTGAGGTTGATTTTGTTCTCATATAAGTCTTTTGAATTATAATCATTGTTATTTTTCCTATTTTTTAAGCCTTCTTCATTAATATAATCCTGAAATTCCATATCGTTAAAGAAATTTTATGAAAAATTAGTACACATTAGTAGTTACATTCAATTTAACGTAAGAAAACATTAATTTGATAAAATATTTTTTTATTCCAAAATCCTTTCACCCCTCAGAAAAACCTACATTTTTATTGTAATTAACATAATGTTTATTATTATATTGTATTATAATTCAGACACTATTAAAAATTAAATTAACAGTAAATATCGAAATTATCGCAATTCATATTACTAGCACGCACCATTGTTATAAAAAATTAAAATAACACCACAAGAGTGATTTTATGGAGAAGAGCTTATGAATACATTTAACAATTTAAAAACTTAAACACGAGTTGTGAAAGAAACTTTCACTTTCCCGACGCCATCGTAACCAGCTACAAACAAACCCGCGCACCACAACCTGTCAAATAAGCAACTAAATTACGATTATTTTTTTAATGCTTCTTTGTTTTTAAAGGCTAAGAGTGTTTTCGTACAGCCAGCCGGTACTAACTTTAAGTTTTAAGTTAAACGGTAAACCTTTATTATTACAGAGCTCTTTTATAGTTGAGTGATCCATACTTTAAAAATAAAGTACGTAACACAGACGAATCAAATCAAACATAGTGCGGAAGTTGTGTAGAAAAAGTGATATGTAATATAAAAAAAACATATCGCTATTTCTCGATAATAGCTTATTATGGTTATTTTTTTCTCAAAACTTAAGTATAAAGTTTACGTTGTAACTTGTAAGTCGCCTGCGATTAAAAATGTTTTGGTTTTGTTTTCTGTAATCGCAGAATATCGATATTTTTTTTATATTATTGAGTATAACACAAATCTGCTTTCATACTTTATGGTCATTGATAGCTATGGTTCTAAATTAATGCGAAGGGAAGCCATTTTGTGATATCTGTGTGTTGTTTTCTGAATGTGAAAAACTTTTCGCAATTTAAAATTTTCATCCAGTTTTAACTAAACGTCGTGCAAAATGGGTGAAGATAAAGGTATAGTCAATTTCTTTTATTGTTCGTGTTTATTTGTTTTTAAATTAAATAAATCATTACAATATGTGTAACAGATCGGCGACGCAGATCTCGCTCAAGGGAACGACGCCGAACAAGATCAAGATCGAGAGACCGGAGAGAGAAGAGGAAAAGTAAATCCAGATCACCTTCAAAAAGATCACGTCGTCGCAAGCCATCATTGTACTGGGATGTGCCTCCGCCGGGATTTGAACACATCACCCCGCTACAGTACAAGGCCATGCAAGCTGCTGGCCAGATACCAGCTAATATCGTTGCAGATACGCCACAAGCTGCAGTTCCTGTTGTCGGATCAACCATAACTAGACAAGCCCGAAGATTATACGTCGGAAATATACCGTTTGGAGTAACTGAAGAGGAAACTATGGAATTTTTCAACCAGCAGATGCATCTTTCAGGTTTAGCGCAAGCGGCCGGCAATCCAGTGTTAGCTTGTCAGATAAATTTAGACAAAAACTTTGCATTCCTGGAATTTAGATCTATTGATGAGACCACCCAAGCAATGGCTTTTGATGGTATCAATTTTAAGGGCCAGAGTTTGAAGATTAGAAGACCTCATGACTATCAACCCATGCCTGGGACAGAAAATCCATCTATTAATGTACCAGGTATGTGCACACTTATTTATTGCATGTTTCACATCATTTGCATTAATTTATTTAATATTTAATTATTGAAATATATTTTAGCTGGTGTTATAAGTACAGTAGTGCCGGATTCGCCTCACAAAATATTTATTGGTGGTCTACCCAACTATCTCAATGAAGACCAAGTAAGTGCTTTTTCTTGTAAACTTAATTCATACATAGCATTTTTATTAGATTTATAACCATAAACTGTTTTTTATTGTTTCCCCTAAACATTTGACTAGAGTATTTCAGTAAAAATTAATAATTATCTACTACTGACCACAAACAATGCACTCAAATGATAATATTTTGTACTTAATGATGTTATATAGAAAGTACTAATATTGAAAGAAATTTATTACTCCTTGAAGTTCAAAATGAAATTACATAAATTATGTTTTTCAGATGAAGTACCATCTTGTGTTCAACCATCTGTGACGAAGCACTAATATTGTTTTACACGGTTACAGCTCTAAAAAATATTGTTCATTTAAAAATAGGTGTTCATTTGTGTACAATATTTTTTAGACAGAAAAATAAGCTTATCTATTAGATATAAACAAATCTTGCTCATTTTAAAAGGTCTAGTTAGTTCCCAATAGAAATTTTTAGAGGCCGCTGCCGTTTTCAGGACGAGATTCAACAGTTGACAGGGTTATGGTGCAGCAAGCAGTGAACCGCGTTATGTTTTGGTCCCTTTCAGGTATTTTCAGGTACTCATAACGGATGAGCGTGTACGTTTCACGCTCAAAAATATTTGAGACAAGTCACTGATAGTTTGCTTTCTGCCCCTCCCTAGCATAGATTTGGCACATTCGCGGCCCGCGTGTCACTGTTGTCTCTCATTCTCACCTATACGTCTTGTACTTGAATGAGACGTCGGCACTTCAAGGCAAGTCTCCTCCATTCACATCCTTTTCTAACTTGCAGCTAGTCACAGGTCAGATTGTAATTATTTATATGTAAGCTGCAATGTTTGTTAAATGTTAAAGGGAACTATAAGCGATGCGTAAACATATAATGGTTGTGTAATATATAATAAACAGTTAATATATATATGTGCATATACATCATAGTCAGATAATAACTAACATGTTATGTGTAACAGGTGAAAGAACTTCTGATGTCTTTTGGTCAGCTTCGGGCTTTCAACCTGGTGAAAGACTCCTCTACAGGTCTCAGCAAGGGCTATGCTTTTGCTGAATACGTTGATATATCTATGACTGACCAGGTAATTTTCAATTAGGTAATACATTATAAATAAAAGAGACTGATTATCCATTAATTATTTCAATCTCTGAACAGGCAATTGCTGGACTAAATGGGATGCAGTTAGGTGACAAGAAGTTAATAGTGCAGAGAGCTAGTATTGGCGCAAAGAATTCCACCTTAGGTATGTCCTCATTCTACTATACTTTATAAAAATATATAATTTATAAACACATAAATCAGCAATTATTTTATTATACACTCAATGATTAAAGTAACATTTTGTATATAAAAAAAAAATCATTCACGTCAGCAGCAATGACCGGAGCAGCACCAGTTACTTTACAAGTAGCAGGGCTTACTCTGGCCGGAGCGGGTCCCGCAACTGAAGTACTTTGTCTCCTCAACATGGTTACTCCGGATGAGCTCCGTGATGAAGAGGAGTATGAGGATATCCTCGAAGACATTAAGTGGGTATCAATTTGTGTAGTTTGATAAAACTTAAAGAAAAAATTTATTATTGTAAAGTTAGTGGATGTTAAACAGAATAAAAATTATTTTGTCTAAAAAAATATACTTTTTCAGGGAGGAGTGCAACAAATATGGTTGCGTCCGCAGTATTGAAATACCAAGGCCTCTTGAAGGTGTTGATGTACCTGGTTGTGGAAAGGTAAACAGTTTATATTATTTTTACTATACTCATGCTGTTAATCTGTCACCATAGCATTATCTCTATCGATCTGTCCATATATGAGAGCTGGAGTACTCTGAGCGAAAACTTCACAATCTAGAGCCGCATTGTCACCTGATGCCATGTGAAACTGTATTAGTGTTGCAGATTAAATGTATAACTTTAGTAAGTTTTGTTTCTCAGGTATTCGTCGAGTTTAACAGTATTGCAGATTGTCAGAAGGCGCAGCAAACGCTTACCGGACGCAAGTTCAGCAACCGCGTGGTCGTCACGTCGTACTACGACCCCGACAAGTACCACCGCAGGGAGTTTTAAAACACTCCTCCGCAACACTGGATATTTTAATAATGAAATTTCATAAACATGACTTGATCATTATGCATGATTTAATTTTATTCGAGTTTCATTATTAAATTTTAATAAACATACGTTAATTTTATTTTCATAGCAGGAGGATTTTGTTCACATCATAAACACTTGTAAAAAAATTATGCTAAAATAATAACTGTTTATTTGAAAATAAACATGTCTTACATTATTTTCCTTATGGTATATATATATGACTAATTTGTTGTATATGCAAATATTACACATTTAATAAAACTAAAATTCACGGATTTTATTTAAATGTTTCACCTCACTGGCCATGGTCGGGGGAGAGAGTTTTTACACATGAAAGCTTATTGAGCGTTACCAATATCCTGTTGTAAGTAAAATTATAAAAATGATCCAGTAGGCTCATTTTGCAGAAATTAGACTAAATGGTAATTAAAAGCTGTAGTTACTCTGATGACATTAAGACGTCACTTCCGCAGACCACTCATGACCATTGGTGATATCACTCGAAATGTCTTAATAAATCAATGCTTTAAAATCCGTAGAACTTAATTTTATTAAACATCAATATAACAAACCATTTCTTATCTATAGCAAAAAAATAGTCATCAATGGTCTTATTTTAAGGATAATTTAAACATCTTCACGTTGTAAAGCTGGTTGGTACATATTAAGAGATCCAGTCTCCGATGACAGAACAATCTTTCTCATGACGACGTACAATACGCCGCCGATGAGCAGCATTCCAATACCCGCCATCAGACTTATAGCCCACGCAGGAACAGCGTTGCCATCTGTGAAGTTTATATATGCGCTTTAGTACAAACAAGAAGAGTTATGAGGAACCAATAGTTTGGAAAGTTTTGTAAGAAGCCGAGATAGCGTAGTAATAGTTTTGATCCGTATGGTAGATAAATTTATTTATTTAAAACTTTGCACACAAATAAATATTGTACAAAAAGGCGGCTTAATGCTATAGGGCATTCTCTCCCAGTCAAGCTCGGCAGTGGGGAAATGCAGTGGTAGGTGAGGGTAAAAGAAAAGTTTTGTTTTATAAATGGCCTTGAACGAAGAAGAGGTCACGATCCTCTGCAATGAGGAAAACGTTAAAAGCAAAAATTTCACATTACAATTTTTATCGTATGAACTGCTGTAATTATTTTAATAAAATAATAAGTCATCCAACATTAAAATTTAAGAAGTATTTTGATTCCGATAACGGTAATGAAATATTTTTTTTCATTTAAGTTATAGTCATCACATCTTTATATAAGTGTACTTTTAAAATGCTTCAATAGATCAAAACAAACATAATAAAATCATATGAGTTTTGCATTTTTTTATTAGGTATAATGAATTGTTACCCGACCAATTGCTACTAAAACGTATATAGTTATCATAACTTAGGATATTTGGTAGGCGCTACTATTTATCATCTTTATATCGTTCAACGAATTTTCAGTGAATATTATTAATGTAATATCCATCCGTCATTTCGTCTGCAGGATTCAGATTATGTATAATAGGAAAATCGTTAATGACTAAATACGGATATTGTAGTCTATAATATACTGTATCCTTATAAATAGATAATGACTTACGATAGTATGTTCGTGTCATTACACGCCTTCCCCTTAAAATTTTTCTTCTGGCTTCTGTTTCTTGTGTTAGGGTGCTTAAAATTACTGTAAATGGCAAGGAAATAAATCTTTAAAAACCGGAGATTATTTTCATTATTTTAAAATGATAAACTAGTTATTATGTTCATAACTTTAAATGTTACATTAATGAACATTCATGTAGATAGATAAATTTCAGGCGGAAATACTGCCAGAGAATCCTGGCTCTCCATATACACA
Source organism: Byasa hedistus (assembly GCA_029286795.1). Lineage (NCBI taxonomy): Eukaryota > Metazoa > Arthropoda > Insecta > Lepidoptera > Papilionidae > Byasa > Byasa hedistus. Next base: position 6,426,561 of record JAGSMW010000001.1, read on the forward strand.
TTATTAAACATTCACTTGTACGAATTTTTTTTTCTATAGTTTTCAAAACCTAACCTAGAACAAAGACATTGAGCGCTAAAATGCTTTTAATCAGAAATTATATTCGTATTCGAGATATTTCCTTTATGTTCCTTTCGATACCAGCATCAGTTTAAATTATACTTTTGGCATTACCAAGCCTTTGTGGTGAATAACTTTGTTTCTTGTTTGCTATTTGGTTTAAGGTTTTATCAGTTAGTAAATATTGTTCTTTACGCTTTATAAAAAATTAAACCATAAAGTAAACTAATAACTATATAACATATTCCACTTCCATATCAAATTACCGCTTACCTTACGATCTAAATTTTTAAATGGCGTCGAGGGAAACTTGATACTACTGTTAAAATTATTAAGCTAAAAAACTAGAAATAATTAATTATCGCCTAAAAAAATGTTACAAATAAATAGTAATCAAAATGAAATCACTTTATTAAGGTTTCAGGCGAGGTAAAAAGGTTACTTGAATACACGGATACTTTATAAAACTTACCTAAAATAATAGCGATATAGAACATAAGAGACTTCTGTCGTGCCATTTTGCCAATTTAAACACGGAATTAATTCCAATAATAGTATAAAACAGTTTTACTTGTAGTCACGGTACAATGCAAAAGGTATGGGTGTGTTTTGAGCACAAGTTAGTTATCTCTTAGATAAGATAATGATTACTCATGAACAGTACACATTTTGTAGTTGCGAAATAAATATATAAATCCCCACAAATTCTCTGAAAATCACTTATGCTTTAATCTTATCTAACTTAGATGCCCTAAGGTTGTAAAGTATTCTAAGCTGTTTTATTTGTGTTACCTTTGTATACTTAACTAACATGGTTTGTTATTTTTGTAATACAATTTATATAGTGGATAGAAGTAGAAAACCTTAAAAGTTGTCAAATTAATGGTTATCTAATATCTCCTTAGTATTTTTTTAATGGAAAAAAAAATGTACATTTATAAATAGTCCGCTACTACGGTAGTCTTAATGAACACTACTGCGACTTCATTGTGGTTCTTTAAATTAGTTTTGTTGAAAGGTTAGACTCGTGATTAAGATTCACCACAAACAGTAAGAAGAAAATAGCCGTTAATGACCTGTGTTGTCTTAGTAATTATTTTCTGATCTCTTCGGATAAGGTTGATAACTATTTTTTAATCAGGGTTTATATAATTAAGAAAGGACGAACGACAACTATACATCGCTATTCATAATTATGATTACGGCTCTTATTAAATATGTCCCGTAAAATTAATAACATAGAGGAAATAAAGTAATAGCACCGTCAATTTTAAGTTGGTAGTGTACTAATTACATTTTACACGAAATAACAGAGGAAAATTAAGCTATCCTATGTAGAAAGTTGTTAAGTAATTGCCTTTTTTATTTAATATTTTTACTTTTTTTAATGCAATTCTACTTTAATGTATTCGATCTCTTCTTACACCAGATAAAAATAAAGATGATTTTTTTTGGTAAACGAATAAAAAACATAAATATATGATCTACTATTTTATATATTAAGTTTAATAGTACATAAGATATCTAGAGAAACTATAAACACAATGACAATTCTACAACTTGCTGTAATTATTCACTCCTTGAATATATTCGATATATTTGCCTCACTTAACACTTGGCCAGTGACTGAATCGCGACTTTTTGGAGTAATCTTGGTAGTTATTTGTCGTTCTGCTGACACTGCGACAACTGATTTGTCAATGAGCTCATTTTCTGGTACACCTTCCGATTTAAGCTTTTCATATTGCTGTATTAATCTTTTTGTTTGTGTCTCGCCAGATGGGTTTAACATATTTACACCTAAACCATGGCCCTTGGAGTGAAATTTCCTGTAAAAGTAATTTAAGTTACTTAGTAAAAATCAAAAATTTTATATACACTTCATTTATATTACAATTTCATATACACGGTGCGTAATTTTTAAAAATATTGCAGAAGGTATTTAGAATAAAAAGAAATGAGAAAAAGCGAAATCATTGAATTTACTCAAAAAAACTCTATTTTTACTGCAAAGTACAAATAAACAAATAAAATGCTAGAAAATTCAGTCGCATATTGTGTTGCTGTTAGTTGTGTAAGCCTATTCTCGCTGACAAGATTCTTGTTAGTTTGTCTACAAGTGAAGTTTACTTATATTTATAGTTCACGTAAAAAAAGACTTACGCTCTAACAACATCCTCTTTGTATAGAATTTGTCTTAAAGGTTTAGCTTCCACTTTAGGCCTGGCAAACTTCGGTTCTGTGTTAGGTGGAAATGCTTTGTAAACATCGAACCAAAGTGGTCTATCATCAGGTTTCATAGCCCCGCGTGTTAGAAGTCCTTCGACCCTGTAAATGTGTACATAAAATAAATTAATAATGATAAGTAAAACAGTTTCTTCTTGAAAATTATGATTCACAAAGGCACTTCATCTTAACTTGATATGGTCTTACCCATCTTTGTAACTTTAAACCATAACCAAAGATTGATTTGTTGTTTGGCGCCAAAAATAACAAAGACCAATATTTATAAAACAATTTGAAATAAAATTATTAATTACTAATAACTTTATACACGAAAGTGATATGTGTTGTAACAAATGTGTATTTATAAGTTACAGAATAATATATGAGCTTATAAAGGTTATAGAAAATTCGTTTAAAAATACTATATAAATGAATTATCAAAATAAATTTGTTCTTTATTAATATATTCCAATGTACACAGATTTATATGTATCAACTTAGTCTTAAGAGTCCTGTAGACTAATTGCAAGCATTGGAAAACGTATACAACTAAAGATGTTAAACATCTACCCATCTATCCCCATCATACTTCATCTTAAATTCGAATGTACTGCAAAAAGCCTACTGCACACTAAGGCCGAAGACAACTGTGTTGAGATGACTTTATAACACAGTTTAAAGTACATAATGCATATTAAGGTTATGGGGTTAAGGTTACGTTAGGTTTTATATTTCAATAAGTAATCAAGTAACGTTTAAAAATAATATAATGTTAAGAGTGCTAGTTATTTATTTTTAAAATTTCGTAATGAAAAATAACAATCAAAGAAAACAAATTTAAATATCATTTTGCATTGCTTGAAAGATAGTTCGACGTAAAGTTTCCCAGCCATTTCTTTTTGTTTCAGAAATCAAATTTTGTTGTAGTTCTTTGATGTCATCTTCTAACTCTTGGCCCAGTTTATCTGTCTCTACTTTATGATCTGCTTCCATTTCGTCACATCTGTTACATCAAAATCAAAAAATAAAGTAAAAAGAAAAGATGAGAAAATTAATATTTTAACAAATCAATGAAAAGGATTACTCTTTCTTGAATGATGTTTGGATTTCTTTCAAAGCCTTTAATGTTTGCTTATGTCCAATAGTTGCCTGTTGTATGCATTTCATATATGCTCCTGTTAGATGTTCTAATTTTTGTTCATTTTCCTTCATTACTTTATAGTCTGCCTCTAAATGTGTAATAACTTCTAATAAGCTCTTCCATACATTTTCATTAGTTTTTTTCCTGGGACATGCAAATTAAATATTTGAAAGTACATCATATCAAAATAAAAAAAAACATTTTGTAGTTGTTTTTACCTTGTTTCAATTTGATGGCTCATAACATTAATTAGTTTTAGACGAGATTCTCTGCAAACTTCTACATTATCGTCTATTTTCTTTTTTTTAGCCGCACTTGTGTTGATATTGGGTCTTGAATTATTTTCTTCCACTTTGTCAGGTCTTTGTCGTTTTGTTATCTTTTTTCCTTTAGGTGAATGTTTTAAATATTTAGAATCATTTATAAAATCATCTAAGTCGGCGGACATAAATTTGGAATTAACTGGCGTCTTCATCGACATTTTAATAAATATTACGAACAGAACAGTATCAAAGTACACGAAAAACGCGAATACAACACAACACCAGAAAACTTTTCCCGCCGGAAAAAAATTACCGCGTTTCGTATTTTTTATATTATAATAAAAAATAGGCAAAGATGTTTTCTAGCATACCTTGTAAATATTGTTCCAATTCTCTCCAATCGACTGGTAGCCATAGTGTTTTATTACTTTGTGTTCTATTACATTAGATATAACATTGACTCACTTTTAACTAAAACTTTAATTTAAATGATTTTTAAGTATAAATTTTATAGGTTAATAAAAATCGAGACAAAAATAAACGATGTCATTTACAACTTCGTTGACACTTACTCCAACAACTACCACAGAGCAAAATAAAATTAAACGTTATTTTACACTACACGCATTTACAGAACTTTTTTAAATAGTTTAAGAACTAGACACCATTCTTTACAATATTATTGCATAATAATTGTGTAGTGATATTATATTATTAATATCACTTTTTGCACAAACACTGCGACTCATGCAGTTTTGAGTGTCGCATACCATGATTTTTATCTCACAAGAAAATTAAGAAATTATGCACTATATCAAATTGTTTGCCACTTTTAAGATTTCCTTTTAATTATGTCGCTGATGTTAAATGGTTTAATAGCCTTTCCGGCTTACCACTAAATTGGTTAAGCGCAGAATGGTAGATGTCACCTATTCACGAAAACTGTTATTCCTGCAACATGACAGTTTCCCCCAATGTTCTCTTTCATCATTTTACAAACATTAAACTAATTTGTTTAAAGAATTACAAATTGGGAAAATAAAATTTTAAAGTCGTAACTACTTTATTATTTGCAGAAAAAAATATTATTAACTAAACACAACTCATTTAAGGTAGATTCTTTTAAAAATATACATACAAGTTAATTCTATTTACACTTTGTACAGTTCATGTATAGTTCTGCCTCATTAAATCACCACTGTTTTGCAGTGGATTAGGTATTTATTGCATTATCTTTTAGAAGTTTTACAAAAATTTTGATTGTATGCTACGATTGTGAACGATGTTTCCTAAAACACCGTTTATCAGCTTGCCGTGTCAAAATGTCCGACACAAAGTTTCTGTGTTTGAATACTCGAAGGATGTCCTCACGAGCCTCTTGTATTCCTTCGCACACAATCTTGCTCCTTTGAATGTTACCCTGAGAAAACATTTTAAGTTATTATAAATCACACTTCAATAATAAATTTGAAAATAAAGGCAGAATAAATGTTTGGTAAACTGTACTCTAGTAGTATCATTTTCTTTAAAATCTATGAAATATGTCGTAAAAAACACAAAAAATAACGACTTTCGTAGTTTATTACGAAATCAAAAGTAACTTTGCACTGATTTATCAGTCAATATATTGATTTAAATTCATGTGTTAATTACTATATTAATGTTTACCTTAATTAGCTCTAGGAGTGTGTGTGAGTGAGGTTGCATAGCCGTTAATGCGCGCCCTGATGCATTTTCAATTGCTCTTAGTACACCCGCAAGCTGTTCCCCGACATCAGCTTCCAGTGACACCTGAAAATACAAGTGATTTAAAAATATTCGTAAAGAAAGTTCACATAAGCTCATTTTCTTAGTAGTTTCTATAATTTCTGATAAAATATACTAAGTTTAATTTTAATACTAAAACTAACTTTTTTTTAAAAAAAGGGAATGTTAATGCGTAAAATTATGATATTGTTTAATAATGTTAATAACACTTAATAATATAATAAAAGAAAATGCTTCGAAACAAAATAAAACATCAGAAAAATAAAGAAACTGTTAAATAGATTTTCTAATGCATTTTAGTATTCACGATTTTCATACACAAACAAAAAATTGTTTAAAAATGGTCCATTCCCAATTAGGTACTATATTGTCACAGATATAGCACAGCACTCAGCGCGGCAGAACTAGGCGTTGCAGTGGTACCTACCTACACAGTCTCTGATAACGGAGACCTATCATCTATTTAATAGGGTGTTAATGTGAGTGCGTGTGTATTAGTTTACCAGGTCGTTCATCTGTGCGGTGAGGTGGTGCACCTTCCAGCCGTCCGCGCTCGCGAGCACATGCCGTTGGCTCGCGATGGCCAGTATGTCGCGTGCGCGCGGCTCGCGGCGGCGCACGTCCGCCGGCCGCACGAAGTGCAGCGCCGTCCCGCGCCAGCCGCACACGTACGACGAACTGAGTTGCGGTCCTGTGGTAAAACCTGTATAACTTTTTTGGTTGGTGACAGTTTACTTCCGAAGCTGGCTCTCTTGTTGCCACCCTCATCTTGCAAGTTTGTCGCTATAACAGCAATGCTGTATTTCAGCTGTCAACATATGAGAGTCACAGTATTCTGAGAGAGAACACTTAACATTGAGTAAAATTAAGCTGAAGCATTAGCGCATTGTAGATAAAGATAAATTAAGAATTTATTTATAATAGTTAAGAAAACTGACACAAAGTTAGTGATTCTTATTACAACTAGTATCTTATAATTATAATAAATAAATAATTACCACCAACGTATATAATATTAAAATGTACTTAAAACAAATTGTTGGCCATTGGAATATTTGTATATTACTACAAAGCCCTCATACATTAACTCTTGTTATTCTAGCAATTTCGTGAGCTCTGAACTCTGAGTATGCACTTACGTTTGGGCAGAGGGTTAACTGTGGGTGGTGGTGTAGGTGGTGCTTCTTCCGCTGTGAACTCACATTGCCTAATTTCATTACTCAACCTACAAAAAATAAAGAATTCATATTATTAATTAAATCTAATAATCAATGTTTATAAAGTAATACCATGGTCTATAGCCTTGTGCATACAATATCTGAGAAACAGATTTTAAATTAGATTGATTTATTTAACAGATATTTAACTAATTAAAAAATGTTTTTTTGTTGTTACTTTACTATGTATGAATAAATGTGATGTGATATACATTATAAAACATAATAACATCCTACATCTGTTTCCTGGGCTTTTTCCTTGGTGACAGATCTGGTACAGATCTTGGAGGTTCTGGTTCATCATGCGGTGGTGATGAGGAAGCAGACATTGTGGTTGATCCGGAACCCGGCCCCGGTACGCCGGACGGAATGTCCTCCCAGCCAGGAGCTGCGTTGGTTTCGCGGTATAAGCTGATACTAGTGATATTACCGCTGCTCCCTCCGCTTGTCACTATGTTGCTAAGTCTTGATGGTGATCTACGAAAACAACTAAAATTTATCGGTGGCAGGACTCTGTTTGTTAGGTAAGTAGTAGTGTACAAACATTATGATGTTCCAGTTTCAAAGGTTCTGTAGCTGAAGGTAGAAATTATATATGGGGTAATGAGAGTTAACATCTTGTGTGTCAAGGTGACGACCACAATGTTCTGTTTGTGTCATCCTAATAAGTGCCACATTGTTATGAGCAGACATATTACTTACCATTAAGTGAACATCTTGCTCATCGTCTCGTCATGTTGCTATGTGGAATAAAAAAAATTGCATTGATAGAAAAGGGAATAATATATACCAGATGGGTGAATATATTTTTCTTGAACAATTATTACCATATACAATCAGGAGAAATTTTTCATGTTAGCGAAAATATGGATTACATAGCATTTTTTAACCATTGGTATGTAGATAATAATGCATCAAACACAAAGAGTTTCCCTTTTTAGAATTGACATCTATTATGAAAGAATTAAAGCAAGTTGCTCTGAGGAGACTTTGAAAGATTTATATTAACAAAACTGACCAATTATACAAAGACTTTGTCAGTCATAATGATTACATAAAATTGACATAAAAATTCGTACCCATCAATTTCCCGTTTTCTCAATATAGAAGGCCTCGGTAGAATAGCAGATGGAGTAAGAGAATTTGATATCTGCCGGTTTTCATTTATGCTTTGGGCGGTGTTCACAACACTTACTGTAAGAGTTAAACTCAAATTAATGTATTTTATATCAACAGACAACTAAATACTTGACCTCAATTTCACATGGTGGTAATTGGCAAAGATGTTGTGTGTTGTCCATGAACACTTTAGTTCTCATAAGTTAACAACTAGAGTACAGTAGTGTTGTTATGGCCGCGTAATTACAATATGGTGGCGAGAACCAGCTAGGCACTTATTAAAAATAGCTACCATCAACTAAACTCCACCAGGGAGCTCCATGTTAGCTTTAGCTACACCACCATGCAGACAGTTGTTTTAAATGTTTCATATAAGTTGAATTTGTACACATACCTTGTACCGAGGGCTGAGTGTTGTTGTAAGGTGTCAGAGGGCGAGATAGTTGCTGCATCTGTGTCTGATGTTGTGCTTGATGAGGAATCTGATGTTGAACTTGCAGCTGTGCTTGGTGTTGGATCTGATGCTGGTTTTGAAGCGGGACTTGATGCTGAGCTATGTTGTGCTGTGTGCCTCTGGGTACTTCGTAGTACAACTGGGAGGGTGCACTGTTGCCAACTACACCGCGGACTCCTACACTGGCAACACCTACAACCTATAACAATTATAAAGAGGATACACTTTTGCACATTAAAAAAAAATATAACTTTCTTTTTTACCATAACGAGAAATAAAAGCTCATATAAAAAAAAAAAAATGTAATAAAGTCTGGTTCTTTGATAAATTTTTTATATGTTAATATTGCAGTAGCCAGTACAGGTACCTTAGTAGGTTGATAGTTTCTTTGCAACAGCGGTAGAGGTCGAGGTGCTGTTGTGGTCGACATCGGCGTGGGCGTCGGAGTACGAGGAGCAGGGCCACGCACGTTGTTTGATATCACACTTGCTGAATTCAAATACAAAATATTTAAAAAGTTACAATGTACCACATATTATTATAGAAACTTTGATTATTTTAATGCTTTAAAAAATAAAGAAACTATGTTTTTTTTTTAAATATAATTGATATTAGACTTGTTGTTTTTTCCTATTTTAATTAAAGAGAAGAAAATTTGCATTGTTTCAATTTGTGTTAACCTGAAGTATTTTTTTTGTGAAAATTATATATTTACTCACAAGTAAGGACTGTACTGGTAGGCAAATTGATTATAGTTGAGTGTGGGGTCTGATTGGGCTGAGGTGTTGGTGTAGAAGCAGGTATAGGTGTGGGTGATGCAGGTATAGGTGTAAGAGTTGGTGTAGGTGCTCGTGGGGCAGCACTGCGGGGAAGTGTACTGCGTCCTCCATATACTAAAGCACTGCGTCCTCTTCCACTGCTGGACCATGCACCACCACCTGAAATTAAGTAGATCATAAATTACACAATTTAAAACAGCTTTTTTAGCATGTATAAAAAATTATACAACACATTTTATATATTACATACATTATAGTTACATAAGAATTTATTATTTATGACAATGTAAATATCAAATTAATGTTAAATTAGATGATCTATTATAAGATTCAAATACATTAAGCTAGTCATGTATCTTCTATTACTTTATAAGTATTTAATTTGTTAACATACCATAACATAGCGTTTAATTTAATTACCTTGATTAGTAACAGACTGTGAACTGGCCAAAGGTGTAACAGGACGCACTGCTAAAGAAGCACCTGCAGCTAGACCTCTTGGTACATGACTTGTCACTCCTTTGTTGACTAAAACTCCACTAGCTGTACTAACATTGACAGTTGATAAAACTGAAATGATAAGACAGGTTTGTCAATTTGCTGATTCTGGTTTTATTATGTATGAAATAAAAACTGGAAATGTTAAAGTAAAAAAAAATACATCAGAGATATTTTTTAAAATTTGTTATTTTTAAGACAAATATATATACTCATTATTCAAATGGAGAAAACCATTGTTGGTCTTTTCGTCTCAAATAACTTTGTCGGATCCACGAGACTAAAAAAGAAAATTAAAAATACCAAGCAGCCAACTACTAAGTGAAACAGCTACGTAGAGAATTGAGTTAACACTTAGAAGTGTATTGTTGTAGGCACTATTTATGTATGAAATTATTGGTGTATATTATATATACTTCATTATCCTTAACATCGAAATGGCATAACAAAAAGTATAAGTATAACATTGGCAAAATTATTTTTAACTTTGTAAAGAAATATCAAATAACTCTTACTCACCAGGTCTATTATTATGCAGAGGCAGTGGAGGTAGCACCCTAACACTTGGGGGCAATGTTCTTACTGAGGAACTGACCACTAAATTACCAGACCCACTAACTAATTGTCCACCAACATTAAGCACCTGTGCACCACTAACAGATGATGCTGCACTTGGTATTATATTATTTGACAAGGAGTTATTAGAATTAGAAACTTGTGCAGAGAGCTGGCTCCCCTGACTTATGATTTGTGTTCCTGGACTTATTATTTGGCCACTTGAATTAATTAGTTGTGATTGTGTTATAATCTGTGATGTTTGTCCAATTAATTGAGATCCTTGACTGATTACAGGAGTTCCTTGGATGACGGGTGGTCCACTTACAATCATTTGGGGCTGTAATTAGAAAAAAAATAATCATTCATAGTTTTAAAATTAGTTTAAATGTAAAAATTTATTGTTAAATGTCGATTTTTACAAATTTTGAATGTTCAAAAAATAGTTCATCACAAAACCGACTTTGCCGCTACTTTTTAAGAAAAAGTAGTTTACGGTAAGTATTTAACGGAACAAAGGACGGAATTAAGTTTAATCACAAAATTCACTCAAACCTAGAATGAAAAAAAAAACTTACTTGAGATGAGACGCCAGGAGTAATCATTTGTGTTGCTGTACGCATTAAACCAACGGAGCCAGCATGAGTAATTAACTGTCCAGACCCCGACGTTTTTGGTTGACCAGTAAGTAAATGAGCCATTTTTACTTCAGTATTCGACATGCTTTTAACAATAGTAATCTTTTGAGAAGCTACTGCTAAATCTATTGGATACATTTTTCCAGTTGTGTTTGATCTGTCGTTTTCTAAATTATTGCTCATTATGACTTAATTTTTAATATTACTTTATGAAAGTAACAACCTATTTAAATACATTATAAGATATAATTTTCTTAATAACGTTCATAAGTGTAATTACTTTTAAAGTGAATTACTAAAATAAAAATTCGAACTTTCTGTGACGGACGAAAGTAAGCCTTCCATAGACAACAACAAAGAAAAAATAAAAAATCTCAAAAATACACAGACTCAAAAAGTTGCACTGAAGATTTATAACATTTAATGTTAACACCAATAATACACATTTAAATTTTGAGTAAGTTGACTAATTAATATGTGTGATTAACTAAAGAATGAGTTACTATTTATGTAATACATATATTACACAATTCAGGTTTTGAAGTCAGCGATAAGTATGGCAAGCAGTTTTAAAGCATTATGTTGTAGTAGCTCTCAAAACTGCAGTAGAAAAAATGTTAGTCTATGCTTTTACAACCATGGCGGATTCGATTCATGATGGTGATTATTTGAGAGAAAATACACAAAAATTTAACAATGAAAGACGAAGTAGTAAGCAATGGGTTAAACTAAATGTTGGTGGAACCTACTTTCTTACCACAAAGACAACTTTATCAAGAGATCCTAATTCGTTTTTATATCGATTGGTTCAAGAGGACAGTGACTTGATTTCAGACAGGGTTAGTATGGATTTTGCTCTTGGTTGTTTACATTGTTCTTTCAAATAGTACTTACTGGTCATTAATAATTTAAAGATGTTATTCCAGGACGACACTGGTGCTTATTTAATAGATAGAGATCCAACATACTTTTCTCCTGTATTAAACTATCTTCGACATGGTAAATTAGTTATCAACAATGATATCGCAGAGGAAGGCGTTTTGGAGGAAGCTGAATTTTATAATATTACAGAACTTATAAGATTAGTTAAAGAACGGATATGTATGCGAGAAAGAAGGCCACTTAAAGATTCCAAAAAGCATGTATACAGAGTTTTACAATTTCATGAAGAGGAATTGACGCAAATGATGTCTACTATGTCCGACGGGTGGAAGTTTGAACAGTTGATCAACATTGGCTCCCAATACAACTATGGAAATGATGAACATTCTGAATTTCTTTGTGTTGTAAGCAGAGAATGTGGAAACTCTTTAAATAGTAATGATATTGAACCAACAGATAGAGCTAAAGTACTTCAACACAAAGGCTCAAGAATGTGAAGTTTTCATTAACAAATGCAATAATATGGTATTTGAGACTTAGTTCTGTGTGAGTTGTGTATATAGTGCAAGGTTAATCTTTGTTTTCCACTCATTTTTAGACTTTTTTAAGAGTTATTTGTATAACTTGGAACATTCAGATTAGTGAAATGCTATTATATTTGATATTTAGATTTATCTTCAATTTAAATTGTGTTTAGTAAAATACTCAGTTGATGTTGGAGTGTTTTTAAGTCTTTAAATTGTTATTAAAACTGTTGTAAATAGAGTAATTATCCACCACAAGTATAATTTTATTTCCTATAAGCCATCTATAATTTAGTTATTAAATAATGGACATTTGGTTTTTGATTGCAATAATATGTAAACAATTGACTGAAAACATAAAGGTTTATTTGACACACCTTTGCTTAATAATAACCATTATTATCTAAGTTAATCAATTTTATAACTACATAAACATGGTGTTTAGAAAAATAAAGATTAACATTATTTCAAACTTATGGTCTTAAATTACAAAATTTATTCATTATAATATATTGCATTTAACTGCATTAAATACAAGTTAAATTGAGTATCTGGTCAGACACCCTTACATAACAATTAGATAGATATCAAAATACAGAAATTCACTCTGAGTTTTGTAAGGCAAAGGGGGTTTATTGTTTTAAAATTTATGCAATTATACTATTTTTAATAACAAGTTTTGCTGCCTAGCACCAATCTGCCATATATGTGAAGTCATGAAATAATTTGTGATCAGTAGCGCTTAGAGGGCGGGGCTCCTTTGGTGGGGTGAGTACAGGTGCTTCAGAGGTGAACTCACTGTCAAAGTTACTCACATCTTCTAAGTTGTTAATAGTTGGCACAAATGGTGGTTTCACTTTGCGAAGCAGAAGCTGCTCCCAGTTAACGTTACGGAAAAATGCTTGTTTCTTTACATCTTCTGCATCCCTTTCTGAAGAACCTAAACGCCTTTCTGGATTTTTTCTTAACAAACGTCTCATTAAAGCAATGGCTTCTAAAGATAATGTTCTAGGATAACGAATTTCATCATTAACAATTGAATCAAATACTTCACCCTCATCTTCACCAGGGAATGGAGATTCACCAACAAGCATTTCAAATATAAGAACACCAAGACCCCACCAATCAACTGCTCTTGTATAGGATGTTTCAGTTAGTACTTCTGGAGCTAGAAATTCTGGAGTACCACAGAATGTTCCGGTACGGTCTCCCCATCCCATTCCTTCTTTGCATAAACCAAAATCAGCTATTTTAACATATCCTTCAGTATCAAGCAGCAAGTTATCTAGTTTTAAATCTCTATAAATAATGTTATTTTCATGTAAATACTGTAGGCCTAATACTACACAAGCTGCATAAAATACTGCCCTAGGTTCAGTGAAAACATCAGTATGTATATGCATCATAAGATCACCTCCTGCGGCATATTCCATTACAAAACATACATGCTGGTCTGTCTGAAAACATGCAAATAAATTAACCAAAAACGGATGTCTTATAGCATTAGCTACTTCAAAAATCCTCTTCTCTGATAAAAGTGAATCTACTTCATCCCTAGCAATTATATCACTCTTCTTTAAAGCTTTGATAGCAAAATATTCATTAGTAGGTTTATACTGTCCTAGGATTACTTTTCCAAAATGACCTCTCCCCAAAACACTAAGAAGTCTAAAACTCTCCATTGACATTTCACCAGATTGCCTTCTAGAATCTGTTTCTCTGCCTAATGTTTCTATTACAGAAGACGAGCGGGATGATGATAATCTCATGGTACTTGTGATTTCTACAATCTGATCTTCATTACTGGGGAATTCCAAAACAAGTTTAGGGGAAGGTGATGGTGGGTATTCTACTAAAGGTGTGTTACATGAGGGTGTTTGTGGATCTTTTTGAACATAATTGTCTCTGGTATATGAATCTTCTAAAAATGCAAATGCTTCCTGCAGTTCTCTTTCCATCCTAAGAGTAGAGACATTAGGAGGTGGGTGTAAAGGCAAGGTTGGTTTCGGTGGAGGAATAACAGGCAATTGTGGTGTACTTGGAGAGGCCGGTAGACCCAAAGGTCTCACACCAGCCATACCTGCTAGGGTGGCATTAGGATTTTCAATTTCTTTGTTATCAATGGAAGTATGTTCATAAATAAGTTGTTGTGGCTGACTAATGTGGGCTGTTTGAATGTTTTGAATTGATGGTGAAGAACGCTTTAAAAGTCTGCCAAGAATAACAGCAGGAATATGCATTTCCCCATATGGTGGCCGTGGGATGTTTTTTCCTTGTTGTTTAATAATTTTTCTTTGACGCTGCAATTTAGGTTTTCTTGATATTATTGGATTCAAGAATTTTATTTCAGCAAATAATAAACCCTGCGGTTCGAGCTCCAATGCCATCCCATGTCGAATATCATCAATGAATTCTTCCAACCTTAAAAATTTTACTCCACAAAGTCCACGCCAGTCTTTCCAGTGAACACCGATTTCAAGTTCCCTTGATTTATCCAGCTTGATTGTAAATCTGAAAATATGAAAAAAAAAAAATCTTAAAGAAACTAAAAATAGCTAAGTAATAAAATAAAATTGGAATTAAATTTTATGATTATTATTAGTCACATATAATATATTAAAAAATTATCTTTAAATGTAATTTTAATTTTTTAACAAAAACTTTAAAATCATACGTAGTGACCAAAACTTTTTTAAATTTTGATTTTAATTTATTTGTTAACTCGACCATTAACTATATGGTAAAATTTATTTGTATAAAAAAAAATAATTATGTACTAAACATGTTTTTAATTTATATTCATTCAATTAACAAATGATAAATTAGCAGAATAGGGTTATTTAAGATGTTGTAGCATATTTATGTAATAAAATAAGTTGTCTCTGCAGTCTTAGTCATAACGTAAATATGTGGCCATGGCCTACAGATAAGATTAGGTGAGTAATCATATTAAGTCAGGATTCACAAAGATTACTATTCAAGGAAAAGGGAAACACTGAATTTTTTTAAGGATTATATGGTAGTATATGAATAAATTCAAGATCAAATGTTATTAATTTTATATTTATGATTTAACTTAATTATAGCTACTACTTTAGTGAACAAGGAATAGAAACAAAGACCTCCATGACAAAAAGCAAGCACCTAGCCATAGAAGCTGTTACATGTATCAAATACATTTTGTTAAATATATCAGAAGAATAATGTAATATTGATATAAAGGGAATTATTATTACAATACACTATTTAGTAAATGTTACCTCTGGTCCCAGGCTTGTTGTGAACAGGGTCTCCAGCTTGTTTGCGCCACTGTGTGGTTGTCTAATTTTAGGACAGCCATAATTTCATTACTAGTATCTTCCTTGATACTGTATGTGTACTTCATTGAATTACGAATTGTAACACCTTTTACAAAAGACTTTAAATCAGAAGGACTGGCAAGAGGGTCACGTCGACTACGACCTGGCACTTCTTCCAAAAGATCTTGACAACCCATTAATCTTACTTCTAGGGTACCAGTCACTTGTACACATGGACTGATCATTGGAGTTGGTGACATAAACTGAGCTCTTGAACCAGTACCCCAAGATAAACTTACATAGCCAGGGCTGGAACCAGTACTGCGCAACTCATGTCCTAATTCTATAAATGCTGGACACTCCATGGGAAGCTCTTGACGCCGCATGTCCAAAGATAAGCGTAGCAGGTCAAGTTTTTGTGTTGATTCTAAGAGACTTGTCTGTGCCTCTTGCAAAGCTTTTTTATCTGTAACCTTTTTATCACTCTGTAATAGTCTGATAGCATTCTTAGATCCTTCTACAACAGCTGCTTCAATGCGCAAACGATTTCTGAGCTCTGCTATTCTTTCATCAAGTAATGGGTCTACACCACTCATATCTGAAGTTCTGCCATCACCATTTGCTCCAGCATTATCCTCCTTTTGTTGCTTGCTCATTTTAGAAATACGCAATTTAAGGTATTCAATTTTATCCTTAGAGTCAGCAAGCATCTGATGTGCTTCAGCTAAAAGCTTTTTATCACGAGATTGGTTACTACTGCTTATACTCTGTATCATATTCTCAGCACCTTGCTTTACTTTTAGCTCAATGTTTAGTTGCTTTTCTAGTGACGCCAATTTGCGGTCTGCCGTTCCTTCACCCAGTTGCCGTTGCTGTTGAGCAGCTTCCGAAGCCAAAATAATTTCTTCATCATAAGATAAATCCTCGGGAGATGTTGGAGTAGATTGTCCACGAGATAGAAGCAACTGTGATTCTAGTTCTTGTAAATCTGATTTTAATTCATTTATCTTTAAATTGGCTTCTTTTACGATATTCGCGACATCAGACAGTGATCTTCGATCGGTTGCTACTTCTCGCAGTTTCTCGGCGCCTTCCTTTATTTTCAACTCTTTGCGTATCTCCCTACGTATGACATCCTTGAGCTCCTCTAACTTAGACGGCAAAGCTATTTCTGGAATACATTCCGTCTTTATTCCATATTTAATACCCAGTTCATAGAGGACAGGGTGTCGAATATAATC
The DNA here is from genome assembly GCA_029286795.1 of Byasa hedistus. Classification (NCBI taxonomy): domain Eukaryota; kingdom Metazoa; phylum Arthropoda; class Insecta; order Lepidoptera; family Papilionidae; genus Byasa; species Byasa hedistus. Next base: position 6,443,224 of record JAGSMW010000001.1, read on the forward strand.
ACCGTGATAATAACCTGGCTCTGCCATAATTGAGGATGCACAGAGAAATGTCAGTTAAACATAATTATGTGAGAAAATATCGCTACAATTGCTTTTTGATCACAAAACGTACATAGAAATATGGTGCTTAGTAATACTTATACTTTTCACGTAGGTATAAGAAATCATGATGTTATAACAACAAATATAAACCCATTTGTTAAATTACATTAAAAAACAAAACAACTTATAAACAACTTGTTCGGTCAACGAATCCAACGAAACGATGAAACCCTACCATTATACCATAGATTTATAGATGACGTATACCAGAATAAAATTAGCAAAATTCTTTTTATTATGAAAGCAAAGAATTTAAACAATTTCTCTCTAAATACTATCGCTATTCTTGCAATAAGTGTGTATTATTGTAACAAATTATATTTCTATTGTTTATTAAAAACAATAATAATATAATAAATGTAGTGAATTAATGTATATAATTGTCAATAATTATAGACTATTAAGAAAAAGCTAAAAGTAACCCAAAATAAAATCATTATTACGTAGTGACACAACATAAAACGTAACAAGGTATATTTTAAATCTAAGCAAAAGAACTGTAGTCTGACTGTAGTGTTTTCTAGAATTCGAAAGCATGGATTAACATCTACGACTGGAAAGGTTTGAAGCAGACTCCTCCTCCGAAGAGGACACCTATTTTTATTTTGTTTTAAAAGAGTTTTGGCAGTTAGGCGAAAAAGATATAAATTTGGTGTTTAGATAGATCGCATCGCATTAAAACTTCGGTTTGAATTATACCGATTCCACATTTTTTATAAAGTTATAGTAGTAGTTAGCAATAGATTTTCGGTAACAATCTGGTATTCAGCCACTCTCTTTATATACATGCTACACGAGTACACGACACGCATACCGGATGCATTTTCCGGCTCGTTTCTAAAAAATACTTTCTGTTAATTGATTTTTGGAAAAATACAGTACATATGATTAATGTGAGACGTTACGTAAATATTATTATAATTAAAAATGGGTAATATATAGATTTTAGCTATGACTATGATTGATTCAAATACTTGTTCAAAGCTAGAAGGTACGTAAAAAAAATCTACTGTACTATAATACCAAGATGACACTTTACAAATCATATAGATTATTTTTTCATTTGCAGAAATTAGAAAAAGTTTTGGGTTTTTTGTTTACTTGTGTAAGTGAAGTTTTAGTTAAAATTTTAGTTAAGTTCATTGCTCATGTGCCTATTACAATTATCTAGAAACCAAAATTCTGTCAAAACTGTGAGTGACATTTAGCTTGGTTGTCAATTATGTCACTTTATAGTTTATTTTATGAAAGAGAGGTCACTGTTTTAATGGAAAATAATGCCAGTTAAAGTCAATATAACTCCACCGCCACCTGCAAACTCTAAACAACCAGGTGTTACCAAATCGCTACTTTATAACGGTTCAAAATTTCAAGGACATCAAGCATCCAAAGGAAATTCATATGAAGTTGAAGTAGTTTTACAGGTTAGTTTACAAAACCAAAGTACGCAAATAAATAAACACTGAGAGAAAATTGCAGTTGACAATGTTTTTATTGAATAAAATAACTTTTCAGTAATTTTTTTTAAAGTGTTTATGAGATTTATGTGCATTAATAAAGTAGTACATGCATAAACATTAGGAACTGAATAAATATAGATATAAGACTTATGTACTTCTGAATTATGTAATAGTTTATCATTTCAGCATGTAGACGAGGAAAACTCTTATCTATGTGGTTATTTAAAAATCAAGGGGCTCACGGAAGAATTTCCTACACTCACGACATTTTTTGATGGAGAGATTATATCAGCAAAATATCCGTTTCTTACTCGAAAATGGGACGCCGATGAGGATGTCGATAGAAAACATTGGGTAAGTACAATCTTGGTTTAGTTATTATGTTTTAAGTGTTATATTTTATGACTAATTAAATCTTATTTATTTTTAGAGTAAATTCGACCTGTTTGTTCCATATTTAAAGACTTTTAATTCAGATTCATTTGATTATAAGTCTCTTGCAAAAGCAGATTATGTTTTTATGAGATGGAAAGAACATTTTTTAGTGCCAGATCACACAATAAAGGACATAAATGGTGCTTCTTTTGCCGGTTTCTATTATATTTGCTTCCATAAGTCTGCAGCCACAATAGAAGGTTATTACTATCACAGAAGTTCTGAATGGTGAGCTGAGTTCAATCTGATATTTTATATTTACTTTATCTAGTTCTAATATAACTTTGACACCATGTTCTAGTTCTAAATTAAAAGTGTAAAATGTAAAATATTTGGTCATTACAATTTACCTAAAAGGTTTAAGAGAGTAGACTAACATGAAATACATATACATATACATATATATGCAATCCAAAAGAAATCTCTTTACCCCATATAAATACAGTCCAAGTCAATTTAATGTTATTTTTAAAGAAACATTTGTTTGTGGTCAAAATCATTTTTAACAATATAATATTCATAGAATTGCAATATATGAATTATTTAACAAATTATGCAAGTTATTATTTATGATCATACATTCCTCATTTAATAGTAAACACAATGATGAAAAATTTTAGTTTGTATATTTTATAGTTGTATTCAATTTTGACCATGAGTTGGTTCAATTTTTAATGCTGTTATTAACTACAATATATATGGAAAAGTACAAAAGATATAATAGTTAATTAATCACTTAATAATGACCAGATTCACTTCTGTTAAAAATGAACTCTTAATAGTCTGTTAATTTTTTTATCATTTGTCTAGCAGTTAATAAGAATATAGTTATTATTATTAAATACAATAATATTTTTTAAGAAGTTACCATATTTTTTCTATACCTTGTTGATTTTATAAGTTTTTAACCTTTAACATTCATAATTACCACATGTTTAGTTTTTAATAATTTTCAGGTATCAATCTTTGACTTTAAGTCATGTACCAGAACACAGCATCCAAATTTATGAGTTCAGATGAAATCACAAAATGGAAACTTTCAAATTTGGATGAATATTTGTTTCCGGTAGTACTTACATAATTTTAAGTTTTAACTTCTTGATGTCATCTAAAAGACGAAGTACCATTGTTAAGTTTATATAAGAACCTGACGGGTGCTGTAAAGATTATGCTCTGAACAAAAAAGCCCAGTAAATATTTTTCATACCATTGCAATACATTGAGCTGTTCTTGCATATACCAGAGGCAGCTGCATCGGGAATACCATACTGTATCAATTATTGAAGTATTTTTATCACCAAAATGTCTAAGTATTTTTGTTGTGATATTTGTACAAATATTATTTGTGTAAGTTTAGTAACTAATGATGTATTTAATTTTGTTTGTTTTTTAATGTCATAGTACAGGAAATATTTTTTTTTCATCATGTTAATATAGTTTATAAATGCAGTTTCGAAATGCAAGCAAATTTTTTTTTTAATTTTTTGATCCAATAGTATTTTATATGAAATCCTAAATCATTCTTAATGTTCGTGTTTCAGTTATTGTATAAAACTTAAACATAATGTATATGCAAGAGCAGAGAATCTCATGTAACACTTGAACAAGAACATTTATCATATGTAGGTATAATAAATAGTTCATACTATCTTTAGTAAGATTTTTTTTTTTTCAATAAAATCCTAAAAGTGTTTTGGACTTTCATTTACAATAAAAATACGTATGTTATTTCTTTTCAATCATTTTAATATAACATTGATATTTACAATAAAATACTGGCATTGATAATTATTTAATTATGTATCCATTAATATGCAGAAGTTAACATTTTTGTATATAGAACTTACATTGAATTACATATGGAAGTGTTGAAACCATTTATGTATGTATAAAGTAGTTAATAAGACGAAATATAATAATTTATTAAAAATAATGGTTTCATGAAAATTTATCTATAGTTTGTGAGAACAAAAAGCATTTTGTTACTGGCATTTGCAACCAAAGGTCAATATTGTAAACATTTTTTTAAGCTAAAAATATTACAATATATCAAACACTGGTTTAAGAAAATTTTAATTTAGAATTATTAGAGTTAAAGACACATTATATACTATTCAAATATTAGTTATGTGTTCAAATATTAACATCATAATAATTTAATTTTGATATTGTATGACTCTAAGTAACACTGTTCTCTAAAAGCCACTAGATATTAAAAATATTCATCATCTACACATACATCTTATAAATATTGTTTTAGTATTAAATAATTGTATTATTGTGTTAAGAATCTAAAGGCTTAAACTAAACTTTGGTGGGATCATTTTATGGATAATAGTTCGGTAAATTGTTTCGTTAAAGATTTTATAAAGATCATGTTATTACTATAGTGTTTCAAACTTTGAATATGTAGTGAAAAATTCTAATGTTTATAATATTGATACAATATTGACTATAAAATTGTAAACATTAAGCGCTATTATAGTAACACTTCTGATTTGGCAAGAATTGTGTCCATAGCGTTATTAAAAATAAAAAGATTCTTACAAACATCGATTCTATCATCAATTAGATTTTTAGCGTGAAGAAATTGTCATTTTAGGCATCATTTTGCAGGTGGGCTGTAGTTATTGGGAATTTATTTTGGTTTTTTTTTTTATAATAACACGTATAAATGAAAAATCTACTTATCTATATCTACATTGAAATCATAAAAAAAATGCGTCCACAGATTTATGAACAGTAAGTACTTAATAATCATTTTGTTTACTTCTCGAGGCAAGCCAGTGCCGGTTATATTTGTACGATTTCTAGAGACAACAAATAAAGGATTGCATTAGGTACATTCGACTAACTCGCAACAACGAATAAGAAGCACGAAAAATATACACCGTTAAAATAAACATAAATTATCATTGACACAACAATTTACATAATACAAAACAAGGATAATACTAATAGAACATTTTAAATTTTAGTAGCAAATAAAACGCTTAATAAGAATAGTATTTACAAGAACTTATCCACCTTACAAAATATTTAACTATGACTGTAATATTTGGCTTTGAAATAAATAAGCTAATATATTGAAAGCTATGGACGCAGATGACAAAAATGATCTAAGCCAACACTTACGAATATTATGTTTTAAATGCATTTAAGGGTTAATATTCGAGCGAAGTAGTTTAGCCATAGCTTCCATTATATGTCGTCGGGTAACATCAATTTTATCTAAAAATATTGGAAATCAAACTATCTCTTTGATGTCCCTTCGCTGCTAAACCAGTGCCTTAATCCAAGTAAACTGTAAAGATCTTGGTTGTTAGCGTGTGGTCTTATTGGAATAGCATTGTGTCGCGTCACTCTGTGGGGATAGCGGTTTAGTCCAGAATAGCTTTCTTGTAGTCGCGGATATAGGTGAGAGTATTCAGCGTAAGGATATGCATGAGGTCGAAAATAATTATGGGGGTACGTATGGTGATGACGCCTTGGATTCTCATGTTTTGCGTACACACCACCAACATGTTGCTGTCCCGGCCAATAATCTTGTAGATGTTTAAATGGATAATCATATTGTGGAGACCGTATGCGATTTGGCCATGAATATCTGAAATATAAGTTTTTGTTTGAGTGATAGTTTGCCGGATTCTCATCGCTTGAGGCTTGTTCTTCAGTTTTAACAACTTCTGTTTTAGCAGAGTCAGTCGGTTTTGGTTTGTTACGACGGTATTGTAGTTTTGTGCGCGTACCTAAAACGCTGTCTTCCACTGACGAGTTATTTTTGTCTTGAGAAAAATTGTCGTCTGTAGTAACTTCAGCGTATCTGCTTATTAGTTTAATCGCTTCCCCGATGTCTGAGTAATCATGTTCAGGATTTAATTTGGAATTTTCATTATCCTTTTTTAATACTGATGTGTTGATTTTAGTTGCATTATCAGCCATAACAGAATGCATAAAAGTTTTTGTATCGTTTGAATCTATAGGTGGATTATTATTTGTAAATGTAATATTTGCACTTTCAGCTTTAGATTCTATTTGCGAAGACTGCTGATTTTGAAAGGCAGTATCATATAGTATGGGATCAATGTTAACATGTCCAAAAACTTTTTCTTTTTGTCCAACGTCTGTAGAATTAAATGATAGTATTTCAGTAGAATTTATCATGGGACTGTCACGTTTAGGTTTTTCATGATATGCCAGGAAATTGGTTAGTGCGTTTTGACTGACAAGATGTGTGCCTTTTATTCCTGTTGTATTGTTAGAGTCATGGGCTTGTTGAAGTTTAAGCAGTTCTAATTCAGCTTCTATGCTAGCGTCGTTTGCAGTAAGTGCGCCTTTCTTGTCAATCTTAACATAGTTGAGGTCCTGCCCCTGTAAAAAGTAATAATAACTTTTAAGTCTGATTTGAAAATAAAAAGTAATTTTTGTTCATACAAGCAACAAGAATTCTTATAAAAGACCTAATTTTTTTTCATTTAATTTAGAAGGTTCATGCCTGGTAAGTCAGATCGCGGGTGAAAAACGAAACAAGAAAATGTAAAAATATTTTTCTACATTTGTATGTTTATTCTTTTATATATGTTGAAGAATGCTGAGTGAAATTTGTACATATATATAAAGTTATAAAAACTTGAAAAGTAAAATATTAGAAGAAATCGAGAAATGTTATGTAGGTAGGTAGAATTATATTTAATTATATTTTTAACAGGATTTTTTACCGTGTCAGCTTGGTCCTGGGATTGCAGAGGAGCAGCTTGCGGATCATATCCGATGGGTATGGACAGTTGCAGAGGACCTGGCTCTTCATCTCCGTAGTCGTATTGCACATCGCTTCCACCAGGTGCCGAGGTGAACAAGGCATTAAGGTGTTCCAATAAGATACGTTCATGTTCATCCTTGTCGACTGTCACCACCTATAACAGAGATTCCGTTATTATTTTGTTCCTACAGTTCAACTTGTATTTGTTATAATAATATGTAAGATATTCTTTATCTAATGTAGACAGACAGACTATTAAGAACTTTTGTGGTATGGTAAAAATAATCAGAAAATGATTTTGGAATCTTTTAATTACCTGGACACAGCCGTTGCGATCTAGCCGCTGTCCTTTAGGACATACAAGCGGTGTGATGAACAAAGATTTGGTTGTGATCCGTCTCGCTGGTGCATTCTGATTGCCGCTCTCTGGACTTTGGAGCCAGGAACCCCATGCTAGCTCGGAGGCTTGGCGATCGAGTGTACGTGGCGGTGTGCGCGTGGTTGCAACTGGGCCCGGGGTCACTGTTACCTGGACCTCGGGCTTCGTTTCGGTTGTAGCCTCCGCCTGTACCTCAGTCGCTTCAACCAGTGCACAGGACACCAGCAATACCGCGGTCCACGTGTACAACATTGCAAACACCTGTGGATGGAATAAAAAAAAACATGTATTTTGTATATTGTTTCATAATGTTTTGTTGTTTCACTTACGCTTAAGAATCTATATTTTGAATTTTATTAAAGTAAGCGGTGTTTTTTTAATAATTGGTATGCCTTGTTATATAAACCCTTTTGCAGCAGTCAAAATATTCAGAGAATAAAGGAATATTTTGGTATTATTATTAAAAAAAAATGGTAAAAATGGTAAATGGTAAAAATGGTATTAAAAATATCATCAAATTACTTAGGTTCTTGAATTTACAAAAAATTCTACAACGTTTATAATAGATCGTGTGTAGAAGCGGTATGTGTAATACGTATTGCGCATTTAAATAGGTATACATAATATGTTATGTACTTGAAAGTGTAATTAATCTAACATGCATTGTAAATAAAATGGAAACTTTATTATAAATATTAACTACGGAAATGATAATGCAGATGTGAACCGAGTGTGACCGATATGAAACTGACTGGAGTAAAAAAAACAGCTGATATTTTAATGTGTTTACAAATATAATCAGCAGACAGATAGTAGTAATTGATACCCATTTCATTACACATGTGTAATATGAATGAAATGCGAATGTATACTTAATCCCGTGCTTCATTTTTAACTGACTTAGTTTACAAGCAATTTTGAAGAAACTTTTGAGTGTAATTTCTGTTAGTAATGTTATCTTTTCCATCGACATTAAATGAGGGTTATGTCGTTAATTTTACGTAAGTGTTGTTTGCGTACTATCTTCTGAAATGCTTTTACTTTTTTCTGCTGGCATAAATAAAATGCACCTCAACACGTACAATTTATACTAAATTCTTTCAAGGGGATATAGGTGATGGATCGCCTATGATCTAGAATCGTCACTCAATTAGATCAAGGTTCGACCTTATCCATTAGCTCAATAGCTCATCCTCAATAGCTAGTGGGTCGGTTAGGGAACTACGCAAATGTATTTAATAAGTGTTATTACGACCGTTATTACAAAGACTTTCGATTTCTATGCATCGCTGATTTGAATTCAAAAACGACTACTAACTTTAGTGAAAGAATGGTTAAGTAATTGCGCTACATAAAAGGAAGAACTGTAATCATTGTTACGTGAAGGTAACGAGTGATAGTTATTGAATATGTTTTCTTTAAAAAATGTATTATTTTTCGATTCTTCTTTTCGTTAGGTAAAACTTTAAATAATTGCAAATAAATATAATAAAAAGACCGCATATCATAAATACCGTTACTAAATTCGAAGCTTAAATCAAATAATGCATCCATGAATTTTTAAATTAGTTTATTAAAATATTGGTGTCTTCTATGCATCGTTCTCGTTGTTTATTATCACTTTCAGTATGCATGAAACATACTGTGTAATTGTAGGTCTTCGTTTCTGGAGACCATCTAAGTAATGTTCCAACATTACTGTGTTTCGGTTTAAAGGACTCTGCAGCTAATGAAATTCATGTAGTATCAAGATATAATTTCTTGATCTTAATCACAAGGCTATGAGCACTAGTTTGTACATAACGAAATTGTGTAGTTAAATTAATAATGTGGTCAATAGAACATACGTCATGCTAAAATATGGCTAAAGTTGACCTTGAAGTCCTCTTGACGACGGGAAAGTAAAAGCAACAAAAATGAGTGTTAAGTGTTATAATTTTCTTATTATTTCTATTATATTTTGCAAAATACTGTTCCACTTTGGAAAAATAAACAAAATTATTATTATTACATGTTTTTAAAGTTGTCTATATTCAATGTCTTAAATGAGTAAAAGAAAATGTATTTAATATTGATCTCGATTATTATGGCATAATTACAACTGATGTGAACAATAAACTATGGGTAAATTTGTTAAGACAATGTTTTAGGGTCAACAACTGTATGTTGATTATTGTTTAACGGTACAGCAGTTACGATTACTGTATGTTACAACATGCGGTATTGTACAATAACAATACGATTGTGTAGTAAACATTGTTAATTCCCTTGACCCTAGTCATGTGTAAGGAACCGTAGTCAGCTATTGTATGGTCGGGGAAATATTTTAGTGTGCAAAACAAGGACAGTGGCTGTTGACCCCGTCTCGATCTATTGGCGGCATCTGGCAATGATCTCCAGGCGCCGGCTTCGTTGATATGAATTCGTATGCGGAAGCTTTCGGAAGTTTTAATGGTTTCTAATCAAGGGTTTATTAAGAGACGAGCAACTTAATTTGTATAAAAGCGATTAGAAAGCAAATCAATATTTCTAATGTAAGTAAAACAGTTTGTGTTTAACGTTCCGTTAAAACCTGTTCTAATGAAAGTGTTCAACTTACGAACACACCAGATGCTCCCGAATTTAGATCGAATATTCCGTTTCGAAGTATTATTATCGTACCGAATCCTCGAATGTTGAACCCTACCTTGACATGCATGCGAGAGCGGGACGACAGTTGCGGAACAGAGGTGCGCGAGCGCAGGGTTGTACACAAATAGCTTTCAACTGGACTCTGTCGAGTGTTTTCGAGAATATACGGCGCCAGTACGTATGACATCTAGCTTTAAACTCTACAGTACGAATAATTAGGCTTTTAATAATTGAATATGTAGCAAACTTAGAGTTAATTGTAGTATTATCCCCGTTGATCGTGTACGTGATTAATAAGTTGCGTATTTGTTTCCTTTAAGTAATACAAATGTGTGAATCATGACGTTGAGCAAGTAGGGGATCCGTGCATTCCCAACTTTCTTTAGTCACGGTCGGGTTCCGACATTAGCACCCCAGTAACAGGTAGGATGTGACGAGGATATTTCGAGTGGTCGTTTAACTCTTGTTGATACTTATATTTATACGTAGTTGTTTTTTTGGGATCTTTTGTTTATTTTTAACACAGTTTTATCTTGAGGAATAGAAGACTCAGTGTGACTAACGATACAACTAAACGACTGTGGTCAAGGCTTCGTACTGGTGTTTCTGACAGTAGAGGCACAAAAATCCATTGCTATTGTATGGTAATTACGCGATGGTGTCGAGAAAGTGTTGCCCGCTAACTGGACAAGCACGACGTCGAACAAATTTGCATATTAGGTAACTGCCGTTTGACGTTCGTGCCTAGCAAAGGATATCCATTATTGACACAGTCCGGCTGCTCCGAGAAATGTTTGCCGAATTATATTAGTAAATATGAAATTAAAAGAGAAAAAACGCTGCAAAAGCAATTAAAACCGCGCGGTGAAAACGTTATTATGATTAATTTTAATAAAACAAATGATAAGGGTCTTGGTTTCATTTTCAAACGAATTATATCAGAAGATATAGAAAGTTAAAAAAAATGTATTTTGTCTCCATAGTTTTAATTGTTTGCCAATACTAGTTGGCAATGTCTTTTTGCATTCATGGTCATAGGAAGTTATATGAATCATGGCCGAGTTTGTAATTCGTAATGTTACTACAATTCTTTATGTAGCTTGAGAAAAATAAATACGTTTATGCAGGCTCACTTTCTAGTATTAATCTTTTTACTAATCATATTTTGTAATAATTATGTACAACAATGAAGTTTATAACATGCTTTTTTTAATTTTACAAGCAGTTTAGAATGAATTCCTATTATTAGGCTGTAAGTTACCGGTAAAGTTTTGTGTCAAGTGTTTGCCGGATAGATGTATATGTGAACCTATCAGACAGTGTAAGATATGTTGTGAACCTAAATTTGTGAATTAATTCTCATTGATACAATCGATCCCTTAATTTTGCCTTTTACTTTGTCAATTACAATAAACTCTTTTAATGTTTGTTGTAATATAAATGTATATTTACATTGATGAGAATATGTTTTAATTAAACCGAATATCCGTTCACTACTTTCATCACACACTCATTTTTAAATATAATTACGGCCTTATACACGTTATCGATTTTGTCGTATATGGAAATTTTATACTGGTTCTGATCTCGTTTGGCTGCTTTGTATGTTATTAATAATAACAATAATGATTTGGTTCCCGCAGCTGCACGTTTTGTCACTCTCTTGGGTAAGTGTGCCATTGATTGCTAAGAGCGACCGCCGACCTAGTGACTAAATACTATTCGTACCATATTATTATGTTTTTATAGATATTGTCCCTTAGTTCATCTATATAAAAAGAATTTTTCATATCTATACAAGTTTAAATTCAAGTAGGTTATATTCAGTTTTATAAGCGTATTAACACTAAAATGAGTAACCATATTATCAATTGCTTTATTTAATACCTCGATACTAATAGTCATAAGTAAATTAATTGTAGTCATTTATTTTTTATATTTGACTTATCAATTTTCGTTAATTATTATTTAAAGAAGGTAATTATGTAAAAAAGTAAACAAAAAGTGAAAGTCTCATCAAAACAGTTGTTGCCGTTTTCGAATTAACTCGGAAAGACCAGGCAGACAAGAATAATTTTAAAATTGTATTTTTAGATTCAAGTACAAATGCTTAAATGTTATTTATGTGAACTAAAAATCATGGACATCTTCAGTCCGTGATTTTGAAGTTTATTTATTGAACCTACACAGCAGCACATGTGACGTGGCTTATTTACTTTTTCAAAGCCACATTGAAGAGATTTGATTGACGAAACTTTAAGTAATTTCTTATTCAACTATGTGTGACATTGACGACGTTTAAATATTCATTTCTTTATATTTAAGGCATACTTTACAACTTTCTATGGACATATGATAAATAGAAAATTTCTATGACTTCATGACATCCAATTGTATATTTTTTAACTGTAGATCGTAGAATAATAATAATAAAAAAATATATTGAGCATGCTATTTTCTACACATCTTTTTGTACAATAGTTAATTAAATATATTAAAAATATTAACTTTATATTCACGACATTAGCTTTTTTATCACTTGAGTTTGGTGGCACTGCATAAGTAATAAATTGAACAAATATGAGAATTTAGCTTTATTTTTAAACACTAAAAAATTGTATTATAAACAATTAAATATTTATAAATTACTTTAACAAAGTCGCAGGAAACGGAAATTAATAGATGTACGAAAGATATTTAAAGGCTCAGGTACAGAAAACAATTATAAAATGTAAGAATTTTTTATTAATTTTGGAGACAAATACTGTACGCTAATTAAGATTTAACTATACGTTCTCACTTCAAAGTGTTAGACAGGAAACTGTTCTCGTGCCTTAGGATTTGAAGGGGCCCAATCCATTTATGTTCCAATTACCAGACGTTTTCTTAACAGACGAATGCTAGGTGATAATTGGCGTGCGAATGTAACTAAACTCTTACCAGCGTTAGATATTTTGACGGAACGAAGTGTTGTCATTCAAATCATTATGGATACACCGTAAAATAATAATTGTTTTTGTACCTAGTAAGTTTTTTTTCAATTTTATAATAACCTAATCTGATTATTGAAATTTAGGTACCGTGTCAAATTGTTAAGTATATCCACACCGTTAAGTACTGCAATATCCGTATCCAGGTGTATCATATGTTTTAACCTTCTTTTCCAATGTTCTACACTAAAAGAAGGAACGGACGAAATGTAACGGACGTAAAGTGCATAACACGTACTTCCGAAAACAAACATTGTACATATGTATACTTTCGGTGGTCAACCTTTCGTTCGTATTAATAAAAATTACTATTGCTTTTTTTTAATAAATTATTGTTATTATATTTTCCATTTAGGCTAGTATTATAAAATAATTTAATATGGTTTGTAAAATGTTTTATGTAGGACCTATCTTGGTGCAGAAATCTTTAGGGGAGACCTATATGATTTTGTGGAAGTCTATCAGCTAAAGATGGTGATAGGTTTATATCTGTTTGTATGTAGATAGTAGTAGGCCGTTATGAAAGATTTCCTTGTTTCTCTCTTTATATAACTAATACATTATTTAGTATTAAATGATTCAAAGAGCGTAATGTAAGTGAGAGATTTCGTTGACCGCGGTTTCATGGTCGCGACAACCGCGCCCTACGTAGAACGCGCCGCCGCCAATCAGACCTTTAAAGGTTACCTGATTGCGGCGGGACTTGTTTTAGCGACGAATTTATCTCAATGCTTTTTCAACAATTTCACTGGTACAAATTTCGTTTACGGCTTGTGTCGTTAAACTCGAGAGACCGTGAAAACTTTTGCAGTGTCTGAGGACGTCTGCTTGCGAAACTCGTGTCAACACGAATGTATTCAATACGAGTTCAATATAGAGACATTTGAAATTATAATATATATCGCATTCAGCGAATATTTTTCTGACATTATTTATTAAAGTCTTTAAAATTTTCACCTTATCGAGGGAGAAATTTAACGTTTAAAAAATAATAGAAAGAATATGAAAACGTTACAGTCTTATCTGTGGATTTTAAAAAGAAAAATGTAATTTTTATGAAGCGGTTTTTTTAATTAGCACCTATTGTAGCTTGTTTAAACATTTTATAAGTTATATAATTTGCATAAAAATTTTAATCATATTTTATGTATGGACAAATTTGTAGTCCTGGAAATTGATTTTTTAAAATATCGTAAGCAGACTTACGTTATAATGTTTAAGATTTTAATAACGTCATAAACACACTAAAATAGTCTTATAGTACGCAGAGTGCTTGTAGTATGATAATCGATTAAAATGTTAAGCGTACTTTGTATATTACAATGGAGACACGATTAGTATTTTTAAAAATAACCAAAAACTTTATTTAAAAATCTGGTGTATGAATATTGTCTTTTCCTGGGTAACGCCTGAAATTCCATCAACCGGCATGTGTAAACTAGTGTAACTTTTTTAAGTTTAATAGAATTTAATGAGGATAACGTGATTATACCATTTACATTAGTGGAACAAGAAAAATAACGTATCGTAGTCCATCGCCAAAGTAATATGAACAATACATTTGAGTGTTGTGTCGTCGTGTAACATATCGGGTCCAAGAGATAGGCAAGCTTACCTTGAGGAAAGACGCGCGTCGTCGTGCGCCGGTCACATTATAACGCGCGTCGGCATTCGCCCAGCGCTGCCCTGCAACCAGGAAATAACCGTTTTAATTGAAACTATCCAATAAATCTCCAACTAAACATTTGTTACTAATCATAGTACGAATCAAACTCTACCACAACTGCTGTCGATGCTATAGTATGACTAGATGATAATTAATTGGAGAGACATCAGTAAAAGTGAGTGGATAATTAGATTTCACTATAATTTTTTTTTTTTTAGTCTGTGGCTGCGACATCATGTAGTCGATCATTAGGCGAATCTACATCTTCAAGTTTCTTACACTTCAGTATTGTCATATGATTGGTTTGTAAAATGTTTTTGCTAAAAATCATGTATATTCCCTTTTGTTCTTAAAACACATGACAGAGGCTTAACTCACTTTACAATAGTTATAACTTTTTATGCATTTTTAAGAAGTAATACATTGAGAAACCAATTGTATAGTAATAATCTGTGATGCTATAATAGTTAAAGTTAGTGGTTTTGGTTAAGGTTTATCTTTAATAGTTCCTGTCTGGCGTCCCACAGACATAATTCGTCTGGAGCGCTTTCTAGCAATATCTGTGATGTACACCGTGCAGAATGTTGCGTTGCAACATTGTTGATGCGTGGCTATGGCATACAAACTACGAAAGTAGACCGACCAAGCCCACTCGGAGAGGCCGAAACTAACTAGTAGATATATAGCCAAGTGCGAATGTGATAAATAATTGGGTGCCCCTTAAAAATTTATCCGCGACTTGTATTAATACATAGCGCGTAGATCATAATGTTTGTTATTAGTGAATGTTGCATTTGTTTGTTCAACTTTGAAGTCTCTAAATGATGCATAAATGAGAAATAAGTTTTCGTTACAAACATCAAATTGAATGGCTAAAAGCATATACCGTAGAGAGCGAAGCTAACGAGCGCTAGTACAAAAAATTTCAAAGTGCAAATATGTGGGATGATTACACACCAGTTTATATTTATCAGCAACTTGTATTAAATACACAACATATAGATTATTGTGTCAGTTGTTAATGAGCGTAGCACATGATTGTTTAATTATATAAATATCTCTAAGTATTGTGTAGGGCCGTTTTAAGTAATCAATTAATTGAATAAGGTGAAGTATATATAGTGACTAAGTATATTTATAAATAAATACGTGACAAGTAAGTGTATTTTTGGTTAAAGGTGACATCGTTATCTGTGAAATCAGTATCCTCAGAGTACATTCGGGACCTCGTTAATATTATGAAGCCATTTTTTGATATTTATTACTTTTTATATTATTAGATATATTATGTTTACCATTCAGATAAAACAGTGGTTGTATAAGAGCTAAAGAAAAATCAGAATGCCATAATAACAAAACACAAAAGAGTATCCAGTACAAAGAGATTAGCCGTCAGTTAGTAGACAAAGAGAATGTCAATATTGGTTTGTATGGACGATAAACATTGGACGTCTCAGGCGACCGGCTCCCGAGAAACTGACTACAGCCCGGTATTCATTGCATACAAAATATAAAGATGAAACGAGATAATTTCAGGAACAATGCCCCTGCATTTTTTGCTACTAATCAATTCTGTTAATCTATTTTCCGTTTATTATACTAAAGAGAAGATAAACCGTAAGCTATAATAAATAACTCTCATTTATTAAAGAATAAATATTAGTAAGTTGCTAAGCTATTAATGGATATTTTGTTTAGATAAAGTGGTTACTTTATAAATCAATAGCAGTATATGGGGCATTAATATTTTTATGACGTTATATACATACGTAAATGGCTGTTGTTGTCCTTGTGAGTATCTACAGCGAGCTTTGTATGTGGCAAAGTTCCGTTTACCATGTTTGTACTGGCTGCTAAACCAGTGCAGGTTAATAAGGTTTCGCTTACTTACTTTATGCTCTAACGTATCAAAACATTGTTATAAAACTCAAGGAATCGAAACCCATTGTTTTAATTTACGTAGTGTATGTATGTTTATGTTTTGTCACATTTGTGCCTCTTCATACAAAAACTTTGTTTGCTATTTGTGTTTATACCTCTACGGCTATAGAGCTATGGATATGACATAAGTAAGATATATAAAGTTGAACAAATATTTAGATAGATAATATTTGTATTAGCAAAAATAGATATTTAATTTATGTTAGTATTGTTATTAGCTAAAGTATTTATTTGTGTCATATGCACTTTGTATTTGTGAGTGTGTGTATATTTCTTCTTTGTTAATATGTACGAGTGTAGATATAGGTATTTTTATAATAAATTTGATTGTTAATCAGATGTCGTAGAAGATATTTATTTTAATTGAGTAATTTTTGGGTTATAATTACGATTGTGTAGGATATCATTGATTTTCCCTCAGTCAATTTCTGTTGAAATGTGTTTACGAGTCACTTATCAATGCTAAAATTTTCGGTAAGTAGTATTACTTTTGTCGCTTTTTGCAGTAAAATCATAAAGGATTCGTTGAAGTTAGTCTGTGATAAGAATTAACAGTATTATCGTGAAGTATTAGGCGCGTCTCGAATCATGGACACCGTTTGTTTCTAAACATTGTGTGCAAATCTTCACCGATAAAGCTAAACAAGCATGTAGGTCCTTATTGTTTGTTTAGTGTTACGTGTTCTTTCTTTTCCTGGATATACAATGAATAGTGTTACAAGTATAGGTATATCGAAGAATTAATATAAAAGATCAATGTTCTGTATGTAAATACTTAAGGAAATATTACGCTGAAAAAATTAAAGTTTCATGTTTTAAATTTTAAGTTTCGTTAGCTATATATTAAATAATCAATTGATTATAATTATATGAAATCTAGTAATTAGATAGATATCTAGATATTATAGCGGCATTATTGCAGTAAATTTCTAAATCTAGTTTGTTGTGTGTAAATATTACTAGTTCGGTCTGAGAACGATGTTAACATCCCGCAGATCCTTTCGCCTTTTTTACAAATAAATGTAATTTCCATTTTAACATCTGTTGTAGAGGACGAGTTTATTGTAATTATAAAAAAACTTGGCATTTTAACTATTTTTTAGTAGTTATAATTAGCATGAAAAATTTACATCACGACTACATACGAATCACGGCCCAGGTAACGTCATTTTATACGGCTACGGCCTTCACAGATATAATTATAATATTATGAGTTCATGACACAGGCAATAACAAGAAAACGTTTAATTAAATGATAAGCTTTTATAAGAGCAAGAGACATTTGATAAGCTACTGTGCGAGTGTGGTTGAATGTTGTGTTAAAAACTATTTCCTATTATTCACCGTCGCGTTTTGGTTGTCTATTTTTTTAACGATAAACAACAAAAGTTCCTGTATCTTTTTTACTCAGTCGATGACGTTTTTATTATGTTTTTCTTCATACAGCATGAATTTATTAAGACCTATTTGGCACATGTTCGTTTCACATTTGCTACTCGTATATATACAAATTTCTGTAGCGGTACATTCATACAAAGAGGTATCCCTTGTTTACTACTTTTTGTTCTAATCATAGTTTCAAGTTGAAATGCAGTTATTTTATTATTCGTCATCATCATCAGCCTATAGACGCCCACTGCTGGACAAAGGCCTCCCCCAACGTTCTCCATTTTATTATTAGCGGATAATAATATTTTGTAAAAGTGTAAAATTATAGTCGTGTTATATATTTTTCTGTGTACAATACGATACACATTTCATAATTAAATTAACAAGCTTCATAATGTATGGTTGTATAAAATGCGATACACTTTAAGAAACTGGGATTTGTAAACTTTGTACTCCTCTTGCATTAACAACAACGTCATTGATAAGTATTGGTGTAAAAGACAGTAATATTGAAAAAAACGCTTACTGAATTTGAACAAATTGTTACTGTTCTTACGATCTATTGTCTCAAGTATCTTGCCCCATTTGATGAGACAGTGATCTATTAGAACTGCATGGATGTGTAGGTAGGTTAATGCGATAGACTTGACGGACGTTTGTTCTTTTGTCTACAAATTGTTTTTTTTTCATACATGACAAAATGATTTAATATTCCCCAACATCATTTTATAGTTTTATAAGTTATGTTTAATGTACGAGTAGAACGGCTGTAAGCAAAACTATATAATATACATGTACCGATTATGTTATGATTAGTATGAAGACATCTTCTAAAATAGGAGAAATAATTGGTTTGTGATTTGCAACAAAGACACAGTTTCGAACTAGTCTGTTAACTATTCATGAAAGTTGCTCCAGCGATGGAGCAAGAATGTCAATTGGCGCCGGCGCCGGTGTGGGACTTAAGTATCGACTTATTTGGCTGCATATCATTTAAAATCCCTTCGTGTATTATTTAAGATGCCTATAAAAGTGATATGTTACACAAGTCTCTCGCTATTACATTAGTAAAATAGTAAAACAATAAAAAAATGTAACGGCGTGCTTTGCTTTAATTAAGGTTAGGACAGATTTATGCGGGTTTAACAATAAATAGCAATCCAATGAATAAACTAATGGAATATTAATGATTCACGCATTTTCGATATTAAATAGGTTTTGCCTTCACGGTGTATAAAAGCGAATAGTTTTCTTGCCATAAAAACATTAAAACCGAGTCGATTGTTAGTGTTGTATTGTTTTAACCACGTAAAAATTTTCTAATATTCTAAAAAATATATATTTACAGAACAATGTTAATTCATGTATTCATTAAAAATGTTTTTAGATTTTAGAAAATAGTTTATCAATTTATAAATATCACGTGCTTGTTTTATATCGATTCAGTGATGAGATGTGAAGGTCATTGCGCTAGAATGCGATATGGGTTAATTACGCTAAACAATTAATAGTTCGCATTTCTAGAGCAATTCATTATCGATTTTAGTACATTATTTAACGAAATGCTTCCCTACCGTATACCACTCATTTAATTGAGTAAAATGTATGTTTTAATGATTATTTCTTTCGATACCAGAATCTACTATATTACAAAATCAGTATACGCTAAATAAAAATAAAGGAATTGAGGTGAATGATCTTAAAATTAGTTTTAAAATTATTCACGCAGAAATTTTCTCTGAAACTGAGAGCGTGTCAAAGAGGAATATAAAGAAGAATGTGTAAAGCTAAAAGATAGTACAAGCGGTGTAGACATGAATAAAATTATAAAAGAATCGCAATCACACGGCGGCAAAATAAAAAGAGGTAGGCAGTTAAAGAAATGGATGGATGGTATCCGGATCTTTAAAGGGATAATCTGGGCAAGAAAAGCTTAAAATCAGGAAGATTATTCCTTTACATTTTTACCAACTATTTCTTCCTCTTAGGTTTATTCCTTCATACGTGTATATCGTATTCTTGTGTTTAATGTGTTTACAGATTGTTTTTCATATGGCCTATTAACATCATTCATAATAGTATAATCTGATATATATGTATAGACTTTAAGGAAGTTAATAATAAGCAATCTTATATTGTGATAATAATTTTGTGTATATAATGAATTCGTTGAACAATAAATGCAATCATTATCTTTGTTATAATCGTATAGTATTTATTCATAATCTTAAGTAGCATAAAATATTTCTGTCTTGTTTAAAACGTTGCAGTATATCTTTAAGAAATAAGAAATTCTTATTAGTTAACTGGACGGTTTAACCTATAAGAACTTTGGTCGTAAAAGTTCTAATAGTTTTATCAATTTTCAATTACGACATAATCCAAGATTTATTATGTCGTAATACATTATTTTCTTAAGAAATTTAAAATGAGAGAAAGACAGGACCATTCATTATGCCATTTTAAGTTGATTCACGCTTTCATTCGATAAAATGTTGGTACAATAAGTCTGGTTCTATGGTTACTAGTACGAATATAAATTGAAGTGAATGCACTTGATGTCAATGGTCCCGCTATTAGTGAAATTAGTTGCAAGAACAGCCATGCACAGTTCGTCATTAGAGGAAATTGATTCTGAGAAAGATAATATTAAATTCTAAGTTACATAACTATACTAAAAGTTACTAATTTGAAAATGGCATTGATTACTTTTTTACTATGATGACATTAAGGTACGAGCGAAAAACAATTAGGTGCTTTGTTTGTTTTTTAAAACGGAACCACAAGCCGATAAAAGATTAAAAAAAATGTAAAACACCTATATCAATTCGTTACTAAATAGTTTATTTATAAGAAAAGATTTGATGTAAAAACACCGTTGAAAGATTTTAGTTATTTATTAGCATTAGAATTTAAAAGTTACGAATTGTTATAATTTGCTTACGTAAAATTTAACTATATTAAGCAACAAAATAATAGCCTTATAACTATGTCCAGAATAACAAGACTTTTCACATTGTTTTTGCAATAGTTACCCTAAAGGTGACAACATGTATGATTACATGAGTTTAGATCTACTTAATAAAGATTTGAATAAATGACTGATTTGGTATAAAGGTCATTAGTTACGGGACTGATACGCGATTATATACTTCCAGTGCTACTTAAAGGATACAACAAGTGACGTTTCAAAGTACAAAAACACTTATGATAATATAATAGGCGTCACGTCTAAAGATAAACTAATGAGCGTTGTTATTTAAGAAATGTAGTTGCCGGGTTAATACCCTAGTCTCATTAAAGTTAGGCTTTTTTTAAGTGCAGTACAGTTGTTAATGTTTTTTGTTGCCTCTATCGAAGTCATTATCGATTGGTTATTAAATTCATTTAAGAAAGAAAGCGTGATGAGCGTATACAATAATAATACGGTAACGGGCAATTACGTACTTTCAGTTTCTCAAAACTGATGTGGGCGAAAGATATCGAGGCTCAGGAAAGCTATGCGCAAAAAAATGTTCTTAATCATAAAAATGATATTTACGTCTACATTACATAATTTATAACTCAGGATTGGGATGAAAATAATGTAATAAAGAACTCGTCTACTAAAGGCAGAAAAGCTTTGAATTATTGTGTTATAATCACAATGGAAGAATAAAGGTTTATTGATATTTGATTGAGTTTTAAAGATTTGTTTCTGCAACACATTAGCGGCGAGAGCACTAGTCTTCTGTTTTTTTCAAAATATTTTCGTTAATTTAAGATTTAAAAGTGAAAGTAAAAGGAAGAAACAAAAGTTATTTCCGGGAAAGACAATCTTGAACTCGTCGGCGATACTCCTTTAGCGATAACACATGGCAGCGGTTCTTTGATATTTGTATCTCAAGAGGATGTTATGTTAAATTTCAGTTTCCGATTTAGATCGCTGCATTTATTTCTTACAAGTCATTAACGTTTTATTAAAATGCGCTTGTGAAAACAAATATCATTTAATTAAACTATATGTTAGAGTGACATTTTGCAAACACACTTAGAAAAAAAAATTGTGTTTAAACTTACATTGTACAACAGAGGGATATGCTATTAATAAGTGTTGATATAACCAAAGATTCAGTACATTTTGTTTTGTTGAAATACTCGTCGATGTTGTAAATGATGATAACAATAATATATTAAAAGTATATCTAAAGCCATTAATACATATTCTAATAATTAATTGCATAACATAATACACAAATTGTTCTAAGAAAAATTCGCTAATGAATAGAATGGATGAAAAGAAATATGGCTCGAATTGAGGTATATTGCTTTTGTTTGCCTACAGAACACACCTCGACACGGTAATGTCCGCCATTATTGTCGAGTCGCTTCTGATCCACTAGTACATCATTTTACGGACAATCACCATTGTTTGTCTACGGTCTTTTATCTGGATATTACAGGCGAAGAAAATCATTATGAAATATACTCATTATTAATTATTTGACTATATATGCGAAAATTCCAAAATGAATGTTATACATTTCATGCGACACAACATTGTTGTAAAATACAAATAAAATAATGATTATACGATGTGTAAATGTAAATTCAAATATGTAAGGTAGATAATTATGTCTGCGAAAGGCAAGCAAGTTGTATTTTTTATGAGAAAACTGAATATTTGTTTCCAATGTATTCTTCTTTCTAACTATATCTTTACAAGGTAACTTCGGTTACAATGGCTTTGTGTTTAGGCGTTGTGCATAAGATTGTTTAAAAACTAAACTAGAATAAACCGTACTTCAATCTACACAAAATCCATATTATCTTTAATATATGCACGTGGAAAGAAATTTCAAGGCAAGGTTTCACACTTATTGACATTTGACAAATCCTTCAGCGGAAAAGCGATTGCGTATAGTGCGGAATATTTATTTGGCTCGATGGACGTGACTTGATATGGCATCCTCTTTAAAATGTACTCATATAGAATAAGGTATCCTCTATAAAATATACTCGTATATAACTTATACATAATTTGCATGAACTAAAATATTGTGCATGTACTGTTAAATAGATTAATGATTTTAATTTCAAATGCTTATATAAAAGGTCAAAGTTTTTCTAGGCATGAACAAAATTATAATGTGCAATATATTAAACATAGCATGAAAAAATCTTAAATAGATTTATCGTTACAGTTACTACTTTTACCGAGCTTTATAACTTTAATAATCTTTATTTAATTAAGCGTGAAAAAGTTCTAAATCTTTGTTATTAAAAAAAATTGGCCTGGCCCAGTATATATTGGTTTAGTTTATAGGTTTAGAATAACAGTAACAGTTAATATATTTTAAATCTTTTTATGGTATATTTATATTCTAAAACGAATCTTTATTTGTGAAATGTAAAATGGTAGTCGGTAGCTAACTCGGTCGAAAAATGTCTATAATTTAAAACTTGTTTTATAAAAGACAAGGTAATCTTTTTCTGTTAAATCTAATTTATTATTTTATTTGTGTATAATTATGATTATTTTTATTCATTATAATTACGAAAAAAGACCAAAAACAGTGACATCCGAAACGGCGTCATTCGTGCTCATATCATAAATAACTTTAAATCAGTGAGTCTCGTTTACGACACGCGAGGGAGAAATAAAGTTGTTGCATGTGCTACCTCTCAAAACAACCGCTATTTGATGAATCCACACGGATTGGTAGTAAAAAGAGAGGAACGATATTAGTCCATATTATTATTTAGATTTAAAGTAGGTTTTTTTTTATTGTTAACGTAGTATTATACGTCCACGCGGCCTTTTATCATCAATTTTGCTTGGAATGATAAACTTTTCCAAATGTTGTTATTTTTCTAGTATATGACAGAAAAACTCAAGCGTGCGTTGAAAACCGATGGTTTTAATAAATTAATAATGTTACACTTGTTTTTCATTCTGGTAGACATTTTATAGTTCTCTTATTTTTTAACATTTAAAAAAAAGATCATGAAATCGTTTTATATATTGTACAGCAAACTATTTTAATATAACTAAAACAATTCTTCCTTTATTGCCATATTTTCTTTGACGTGATCTCATCGAAGATCTGTGAGTGTAATCGATATAACTAAAGTGATTGCGGTAGTTCAATAATCCGTGATCATTCTTAGGAGTGGAGTATCTAAAGCGTGTCTTCAATGCTACGATGAGTCAAACGATCCTAAAAAAAGGTACTATAAACAGCGCAGAACTGTCGTCTCACGTTTCATATACTGGATTCATCCACACATGCTATAGAATGTAGCTGTACTCGTATTGCAACGACTAATTAACTACTTCCATGGCCCAGATGGTAGCCGCTTGCCTAGTACGGTCCCAGGTTCGAATCTTGGTAATCATGTTGCGAAAAGTTTCGTAGGTAGTAGCGTTTTCTCTCCCTCATATTTGTAAATCTGTGTGTCCGGTGTGTTTCGGCTCACAACGTATGAGTGCCAAAGTATACTGGGCGGAGTTTGTTTTACTATCCACGGCCTCAATATTACTTAACACCATGTGAAATTGAGGTCAAGAGTACCAACTCTAGATAAAAGCAACCATTCCTGCATTATCTGTGAAATTCAATTAATTACAATTTCACTTTAATGTAAACGTATAAAGCATTTTGCGTAAATTGACATGCGAAGTGACATTTTGATTAATAGACTAGAGAATATTCGCAACACATTGCGAATTCTGTTTTAAAACATTTACGTTATTAAATGAACGAAATGCAATATTTTAATGAAGCGTTATAAAAACCTCGTCTATCTTACAGAAAACCGAAGAGTAAATATGATTTAGGTTTTTTTTTTGCGTTATTACAAATCAGGCTGACTTTATGATTTTGATGTACTTCATGATATTTATCTTTATTTAACCTACTTATCATTAATTAACATATAAAGAAATAATAAATGTAAATTTGCATTATATCGTTAACATGAAATATACAAATGCTTCAGTGGTGTTATGTATGATTTACTTGTAATTGTAGTGCTGAAATTGTAAACTCTATTAAGAAGTGATTATTATACAATGATATCAAAAGTAAATAGTGAAAATGGACAAAAATCGGTTTATTTTTTACGTGAGGTATAATAGTAAATGAGAAGTTCCGGATAAAAAGATAGTACAAATAACTCTGTAGTACTGGTGTCGTTCAGTCACATGCAGTGTTTTTTTTTAACTCTCAGGAGAACCTTGTTACGTTGAAATAAGATTCAAAAGCTTTCGGAATCGCCGACTACGTCAACTGTGCCCTACGTGTTAGGTTGCTTTTTCCTTAGCGTTTGGAATCGCAATTGCAGTGTATTCACCTCAAATACCTTCCTGTCTCGTTCGTAGCCCATTAAATGCAAGTAAGGCAAATAAAAACAAGGGGGAAACTGAAATTGTCCCCAAGGGTAAACGTTCGTATACATATATGTGCATATATCATAATTTATTCATTTATGGCTTGCACCTACTGTAAAGGAATAGAAGAATATCTGTTTTCTCTACGCTGCAAAAACCAGACCAAAAAGTATGGATTGTCATCAAAAGTTATTATTGTGTACTGTTTTTCTTAACTTTTTTAAACTTTTCGTTTTTCATTTTTCTGAACTGAAACGTAAATTGTTTCGGAATTACTTTTTTTTGCCATTTTTCACGTTTATTAAAAGAATTACAACTGTGCACTCTGAAGTCGTATTGGAAATACTTATGTGCCTCTTAAAAGAACGAAGGGTAAAGGGGATTGCACATATGTACTCAAGAATTTTTAATGTTTCTATTTTACACTTGCTTTCGCTTTGACATCAAAACGTAAACTTTATTATTCAAAGGCCATTAATGTGTCTCATGAAAGGGATGTCCTTGAAATTGGAAAAAAGTATCTTGCATAATGTATTATTAGCTCTTTTATACCAAAGAAAATTTTAATGTAAGAAAAATCTAGAAAGGTATACATAAGTATAAAAATAGTATTATTTGTGTTATTTTAAATGGTGTTAAACAAAGGTTTCATATTCTTTGACATTAGTAGTAGTAGACAACAGCTATACAAACATATTATTGTGCGCGAATCTGTCGAGCATTTAGTAATGACAATAAAATTATTCTTTTACCAGACTGTAGGCAAACAAGCATGCGACTTACGTAATAGTAAATGATCACCGCTGCCAACAGATACTTGCAATATCAGGGGAATCGTAGCTGCTCGTTTAATTATTATGTGCATATATTAACATGTTTGTGTTTATTTTTTCCTACTAACACATCATAATAGTTCCGTGATTAATTTTGGTCACAAGAATAAATCAAAAAAGAACACGTTACATTTATAAAAATAGGAAAACAACTGTTGTGACGATTGTACCCGGTTTGTGTCGAGTGTTGACAAATGGTTGTCAGTAATCAATGACCGAGCTGGTCTATTTGGGTCCGTGTAAAAACTTCACTTTAATTATCTAGCCGTGCGGCCATTATTGAACAACTGGTTCTCAGGTTAAGCGTTAGCAGCTCGTTAACATACCTACGTTCGCTAGTTATCAAAATAAGTCTTACTTTCTATAAAAGGAAATCGAAATTATCTCAGTACATGGTCACATTTCATTTCTCTCGCGATGTTTTAGATAATAGATCTAAGTTAAAACTTCTGTCGCATTGTAACTATAACAATTATTTTAGTTATCGTTTTGTTTGTTGATGAGTTTTTATAATCTGTCCGGTTTTCCGAGTTAGGTTTGTTTAAACAAAGCTGATTATCCCTTCCGAAACATTCTTTTTTAAAGTCGTTCGCGTCAATCGCTTCAAGTGACTGATCGTTCAATTGGGTTTTACTCATCGTGTTTTATGTAACATTTTATAACTCGATCTATTTACAAAATTGCTTCGAAAGTGCCAATTAAGGTTAATACGCCGTAATCGGTTCCGCGTTTGTTCGACGTCAGGCTAATTTGATGATTGATATATGTATATCTTGCCCTTAATACTTCAATGGATTTTGTTTGAAACAGTGTATTACACTGTATATTTGATGGTAGTGTTTTTTTGCACTCGCCTAGTTAGCTAGCACTGTCATGTCGTAAAACTGCTGCCATAACAGCGTTGTTGTGTTCTGGCTGACAACGTATGAGAGCCAGAGTATATTGGTCGAGCACGCTTCCACGTACGCATCGTCTACGGCCTCGTTGTCACTTAACACCATGTAAAATTCAGGTCAAGTGTTAGCCCATTGGAGATAAAAAGAAATATTACCTGCTCGTTGTTTACAAACAATGATACAGAGGGCATGGTTCATCAACCTCGCGTAAAAATGGCTGACGTAAAGTAAAACAGGTAGGAAGAAGTAGCGAGTTACACGTCCAAAGACAAAGATAAAAATGTCTCAATGTTTATGAGGCGAAGCTAATTGATGTCGGTTGTTGAGCGCATTCTAGTTTGCCGTAGATGGAGGTAGATCTTTGCTCGTAGATATAAATAGCGGTGCGGGCTGGTCCACAGATGTTAAGTGGACACCAGTTTTAGAAGTGCCCGCTTCTATTTCGAACATGTGTAAATAAATCTAGACGGTCACTTTCTTGCGTTTGTCACTTTCATTCCTAACTATTGCGTTTATTACTTTATTCAATAAGAATGTCGCTTTATTACTTTTAATTGCATAAAATGTAATCACATTAATAACTACATTATACCTGTTTTCATGTTTGCGTTTTTTTTTTATTTCAATAACTGTTTTAGTTATTTGTTATTATATTAAAAAAAAACTAATAAATTTTAAAAAATTGAGCTCATAACGTATTTATTTATAGACAAAAGTTAAAGTTGACGAACTAGATGTCTTTCGGCGTACTTTAATGGCTATGAAAATGTTGTATGTTATAAAGCAATACAGATTTATAATCTAGCAAGAAGACATACTATTTAAAAAAGAAAGTGTAGAATATAAAAGTAGTACATACTTGTGTGTGGGAAAGATTTTCTTCAACAATTTCTCAAGAACGAATCAGGTAATCGAATTCGTTTGAGTATGTAATTACATTCTATAAATTTAAGTAAACTAGGTTTATAGTTTATTGTGCGGCATTTATACGCGTTTGTATCACGCTTTTAATTCTTGAGGTACAATTATAAATTTTTAAACACTCGCTTTAACATAATGTCATAAGTATAATACACAATTAAAATTTCATAGTACCGGAACTAAAAAATACTTTTAATCTCCAAACTGCTAAATCTATGTATTGATACATTTACGGTATCGTGAAGCTCCATTGCCAAATATAAACGCGCGGACAATATATTAAAATTTAACATTTTTGTATAGGTTGTTTAAAATGGTGAAATTTGTAGTAGAAGTAATAAATAACAAAGCAGTAGTAGCAATATATAAAATTTAAACAATCTGATTCCTCGGCTTGCAAATATATAGACCGCGTTCTGTGCCCACACTCGTTAGCGTCTTCACTTGTCATGATGCATCGATAACCTTCGTTAATATTCAATGAATATTCAAACTAATGCTATACGTTTCGAGGGAAATATATTGGAGCTACGTTTCTACACTAAATATTCTATATTCATGTCACAAATTCTATCCAATAGAAGTAATGATGGTAATTCGATTGTTTTTATCACTTACAATCGGAGAGATTTGCAAATATGTATTACACTGGTACTGTTTGAGTTAATTCTCCACAACTGTTTACTAAGTACGTTCTTCTGCGATAAAGAATGATGTTTTGTTAGAATAATAATTTTACAGAAGGATGCTGCAGCTAAAAATTCCTTTAGATTGAATAAATAGGTTTTTGAATATAATTCTGAGGCGGAAGTAGAGGTTGCTGACGATTATACTGAATATAACAAGAAGTTATCAATAACTCTATTGTGGTTATGTCATCATATTAGAATGCAGCAGTAAATAAAATAAAACTGTTTAACTTAAAGACTTAACTTATATGCAACCTCCCTTCTCACGTTTCATATAAGTTGTAAGAAGTAAAATTACTTTTGCTCGTTATTTCTTCACATTTTGTTCACAAAATAAATTCTTAACTAAACTAGCAATGGTTATAAAGTAAAATTTGCAAGGTCACTTATTTGACCGACAGGTTATTAAATATTCCCTTTCTAAACAAGTGTCCAATTAAACGTTTATTCTAAACATTAATGCCATGTCGGCCATTATTGGACTAAAAGAGTATTAAGATCTTTAAAGAAATTTATTATGAGTTGTGAAAATTTTCTCCGGTCCGTTTATTAAAGAACGGGATGTTTATGAAATATTAATATATTTACGTTTACTTCGGATGTATAATATTACACATTAAATTCTTTGTAAATAATAAATGTTAATTCTTCTACGTTTCTCGTTGTATGTCGGTAAATATGCGGTACTCATAAAAGAATTGTTGTGTATGTTTCTGTCCATGTGTCAATCACATACTGCAGTATCGACTCAACAAATTCCAAAGGTGTCAGTCAAGAAAATGATATTTACTGATATCAATGTACAGCCTTTTTAATGTTACCACTGTTAGAACTTTGACTATCTCTCACAAAGAGTGAATCAAACTTATCTACCACGTTGGCTACGTGCGAGCTGGTAGAAGTCGTTGGTTCACTAAAACTGTTGTTCTTGGAACTTATCGGTTTTTTGGCTATGTTTTCCTTTACCGATGAGATCTTAAAGTAAATAGTTTTAAAATTTTATGAAAGTAATAAAATAATTAAATGTTATTAAGCGTAGAGTAGTTTGAATATTTTTTTATATAATCTTTAACTTTATGGTCAATGGATATTCTACAGGTTTTTATTATTGTTTTGCACACAGTAGCCGTACCAATGACCACTTTTTGATGATTTCTCTTGTGTTTTTATTTTTTATTTAGAGCTTATGTAGGTATTAATTAACGCGTTCGATTATACAGTATGTGTATAAAATAACCAGTTGATGTCAAATGTTTTTTTAAGTTACTTCACTAACTAACTTTAGTTGAACGAATCTAATAACAAGATTATAAATCGAGTTTTCTGTCTTGTCCTTTATACTTTAACTATATATATAATTAAATACTGTTCATCGAGTTCTTTTGTATAACAAATCATTTCAATAAGTTCTGTGAATAGTCTAAGATAGTTTTCTGTTTTATTGTTTCGGTACCGTCTTCTAGAGCGGTTATTGTAATGCGATTTATTGAATTTATTTCATTGAATAATCGTAAAAATACCTATAGAGGTTATTTCTTCGGTTTTGATATACATGAACTTAATTTACGTTACATAATTTACATCTGAATATTTACATCGTTTGTTACAACACGGGTGTGACGAAGCAAAACAAATGTGGGCAACACCGTTACCCCGCTTCGCGGAATTAAATACGGAGACGTATAAAAAAAAATGACAACGTGCAACGGTAATCTTTGTTCGCCAAGCAAGGTCCCATTCGCAAAAAAATCGCGGCAGTGTGAGCTAAATCTCTTCGTGGGATGTAATGCATAAGCAATACGTTAATATGATACATGACCGCCACGCTCGCAGGAAGAGGTCGATCTTGTCCAGCGCATTCATTGTCACTTTCACGCTTTTGTTGTGTAGGAGAATCAAGCCGCCAAATGGTAGCGTGCAAACTTTAATGTGCTTTAAGACGGCAAGTATAAATTAGTGCAGTGTATGTCATCCTAACTAGCGCCACATTATACACGTTGTACGTGTGTCACGTAAGATATAACGTTGCTATTATAGATCGCAATCAAAATTAAACCAGTTTAGTAGACTTTTGTGCTTGAAATGGTTCTAACTAAAACAATACATTAAGGAGTTGCTTTTTAGTTCAATCACCTTTTTGATAAATGACTAGTGGTACGGAATTTAAAACGTTATGAAAATCTTGAAATGCACAATTAATTTCTAAACTTTGCAAAATGTACGATTTCTGTTTTTACATTTGGAGTATAAAACTTTTAACTGTAGTTTTAACTTTTCCAATTGTACAGAGGAATAATATAATGTCTACTTCTTTGATAAATTGGCGATTTCGTTATTTTTAAATGAAAAAACGAGACATCGGCTTACACTTTCGTTTATCATAAATTAGCGCATTATTTCAGAGACCGATAAAAACGTTGTAAGACAGTAGGGCCGTCGCTTTCTGAAAGGCCAATAAATAAAGCGAACTCGGTCGGTTGTCGCCTTTAGTGTACTCACATGGCACAGTTCCCAGTGAAAACGGTCCCTATACACACACTTGTGCTTATAATACGTAAAGTATGTTTGGCACCGGCGAAGTATTTATTTTGCTTACAGTATAATAATTATTAGAATACTACGTAGATAATACAAGGAAACGCGGCGTTAACTATTCAAAGATACGTGTTTCTTTACAAACAATAGCCAAGAGTTTACGATTGTATATATTACAACGTACGTTCACAATCAATTAGTTAAATTGTTAATTACTTCAGGTCAGTTATTAATTTAAAGGAATCGATTATTGTTTATAAAAAAACGCACGGAACACGTCTTGGTTCGAGATTCTATAAGAAAAAGACAAGTTTCGCTTCCAGGTATCAGCGGTGTACTTATAAAACAATGCTGAAGAAAAAGTTGTGGATAATGTATGGCTTTTGTTACGTCCATGCAATGGAGACGGAAGACGGGAACCGTGGGAGAGAACACGGGAGCCGACCTGCCCCGGCGCGGGAACATCTCATTCTGTACTTTGTTCACATGTACGAAGATGTAAAAACATGATGCTATTAAACTATGAATTCTCATATCTATCGATCGGGCGTTTGAGTAATGTCAGCAGCTTTTATAAATACACATTGCAAAAGTCAGAAAAGGCTTCATTGATCTTTCGATAATAAATAATGAAAACTTTAAAGCTTTACGACTTTCTAAAGAATCTCTCGCGTATTATTAATATTGACTGTTAGTAGTAATTGAGTTTACAAACATAAATGTAGATTGACGTAAATCGAGTCGAACACAGCGAGTGTGCGTCGCGGCTTTTAAGCATACTCTTTGAAGTTATATTCGTTTACATGACTTTTCAACATTTTAAATATACAACAGGAGGAGTATTTGTATACATAACTATTTTTTTTGTATCTTTAAATCACAAGTTATGTTTACATCCCTTTTATAACCCAAGGCTCCTTAATGTTATTTATTATATAAGGTGTAAGCAGTTTGTAGTAAACCTGTATTATAAAACAAATTAACAATTGTAATGAAAGTAATACAATTTATTAACTTTATAACACAACAAATTTTTGAAAACTTACTATGTACATTTTTAGGAAAGTGTTAATGAAGTAAGTTACAAATTTGTAAAACGCTTTCGTGTTTTCCAGTGATTTTTAGTTGTCATATTCTCGTAATGTTTTAACGGCGGGAGGCCTTTTGCCTGGGGTCGGAGACGTTAAATATATCATAGAGTCGTAAAAGCCAACGATGGTAGGTTTGTGTGTCGCAACAGGTGTGCCACGCGAATGCTGGTTTTGCGACAGGTTCCTAACTCCTCGGGCACTTTCCGATGACAAAACAATATTTTTTATGGCTATGTGATTTTAAAAGCCCCGGTTTCTTCAAAATTATCATTGATATCTAGTTTTTTAAGTACCAGAAGTACGTAATTAAAAATGAATTAATAAAGATCTATTTGACTTCCGATTCGTAAATCATTTTAAGGTTCCATGTTAAATTATTTTTATTACATAACATTTACTCGATGTTTTGTAATATTTTGGTATTTGTGTTAATATTGCGCACTTACTTTTAACTGTAAAAGAATATAAATTGATGTGCATAAAATAAACATATATATTGTTTTATTATAGGTGTTGTACCGTTATTATTAGAATGTATTGTTAAATGATCGTGAGTAGTGCACCATTGTTACATAGTGTAACATTGTACAGCGGGTGTATTCATCTGCTTAGTTTCTGTAATCTAATCTGTGGCGATGTGGTGGCGGCACGGACTCTTCAGTTTACATTACGGCCCGTGTTATTAACATTGTGATACGAATCGTGCTAGGAAACGAACACGATGGCCAGACTATAAGATTTTTATAGATTGTTAAATTCATTTCAATTTCTTCTCTTTTATGTTAAGACTAAATTTCTTCTGGTGTTAACTGACTATTAAGATACAAAAGGTGAAGCGAGCGCCCAGAACATCTTACATTAAAAATGTCGGTAACAATCTCCACAACAGTTTTTGAACCCGGGACGTCTGCACCACGAAAGCTTTTAAAAGTTCATATCAAATGCTTCCGTTTGATCAACAAGTGTCGTCTATTATTATTTACAAAAATGTATATCCAGGATTTAGAAGATCATTCTATTTTAATCCACTATGTTCTTACGACAGTTGCTTTAATGTTACTTTCAAGATTTGTAATACAACCGCTACTAGTATTGCACAAATATTGACTACTTTAGAAATGTATACCTGGTCGCTAGATTAGCTTTCAGATCGAAGATAATGTTTATGCAGCCGGCACAAAGAACAAAACTTTTGTTGTAGATGATTAATTCTAACTTCGAGCGTGAGATATATTAGTACAAATAATTGTTAAATATTTAACGTAATTTAAAAAAAGATTGTATTTACCTGAATTTCAATATGAACATTCGTAAATATGACCGGAGGTTAGTTATAACAGTAAAAGTATTTATTTTTCGTCTATAACAATCATTCGATTCATTCTTAACAATTCAATATTATCGTACAAAACGAAATGTGTCGCGTTTATTGCGAATATAATTTGAATACAAATGTGAAAGAAATTGATTTTACCCTCGATCGTCGTAATATTTATTTTTAAGGAGACATCTTGAAAAATTACAACGCAGTGTTAAATGTTTTATAAATTTTTCTTCCTGTAATTTATCAAGCCGTTTTAAAGTACTTTAGTAATGATTTCTGTGCTAGAAATATAATTTTTGTTTGTGTAGTTAAAATCTAGACTAAACATTTTAAATTGTTTGATAATTTTCAATCGATGTTTACATTTTTTTGGGATATGTATAACATTTGTATTCTGTCCGAGTGCCTTGTAATTGAACGTTATGTTGGTTAGTTTATGAAATGAAATTTATACTTGTTGCTAAGTATCTTATTATCATTTGTTAATGTAGATAAAAATTTTAAACAACATTGTATATCTATTTAAAAAAAAGATAGCAGTTACAAAAAGATTTGATGTAATTCAGTATATGTAGTCACCGTAATTTGTCTTTTTTAAAAACGAATTGTTAAAACTACTAAAATCTTTCTTATGTTAAATAATATCGTTTGATTTTAATTTTGTAAAAATTGAAACAAGATATTGTACAGTAATGTAGTTAGTATTTTTTGCTTTTATTATTTTAGGTTTACTAATCATAGCTACATAATAACAAAAAGGCGACGAGTTCAGCTCCAAGACATGTAAACATACTAGCGTTAATAATATTGACTAATGATTTACGATGCAGCGACAATGTTTGTAAGCCATGTGCTCTTATTACTAGTATGAATCGCGATAATTATCATTATTATTGCCCAATTGCTCCAATTTTTGTGCTTACTTATTGCGATAGACAATATTTATAATATTTAAGGCCAGAATGCATAAAATTAGAAAAGCCTAGAAAAGACTTCAACGCACCCCTATAGTAAATAGGAACTTTTAAAAAATATTACTTTGATTCGCGTTACTGACTACCAATATGCAAAAAATTGTTATTTATTAATATAAAACATTTCAAATTTAATTTAAAACTCATTCTGTGCGCTTTATTTGATGGAAAACAATGCGATATAATTGTTTAATTAATCGCCTTTATTTGATAATGTTGGCAGCGTGAGCGATTGTGAAAAAATGTCGTTTACCTTCAAATTTTGAACTATTGAATACCAACAATCATATTTAATAGTTTTTACTATACGAGTGTTAAATGCTAAGTGTTTTCGATAATAACACATTTATTTTACAACACAAAACAAATCGAGTGACATAGAAACTGATTGTATTGCATCGCTGCGACCTTCGGCCGACGATGCAGTTCATGGCGCGATCTCTTCTTGCCTGCATAAATCAGCTGGACAGGACTTCTACATAAGCATACATTGATATTCAACACACACTCACCGTAAACAGACGGCAGTATTGAAAATAAACCGTACACCTCCAACTTGCAAAGTCACTGAACAAATCGAACCACACAAAAGACGATAAATTGTCAAAGCGATAAATAAAATGAAAGTATTGTGAAACTAAAAACTTGATACAATAATCACCACTTCATTCACTTTACGTCGTACCGTGCGAGTAAAGTTACGGTTCGTTACGAGCGCGGAGTACGTGCGACGCTCTCGACTGTGACGAGTCGAATGCTCCGCGTTTAAACTCGAACTCTGATGGACGCGCGGCCGAGCGGGGCGAGCGCGAACTCGAGCGCCAACTCGACTGCGAACGTTCGTGTTCGCTTCGCGATGTGCGCGGTGTTCGCAGCTTGCACGCATCGCAAAATAAAACTGACGACAGCGCACACCAGGTAATATGCATATAATCAGATATCTCGCCGCATCCGTTGAGAAAGGATTTTGCTCTCTTCGCGTAACTTTTCGCTTTCGGCAATAAAAACGAACGCATTATAACATATGAAAACATACGTCAGTCGTTGGATTTTATAGTTGTGTTTTTTATACTACTATGCGACGAGACGAGCAAGACGTTCACCTGATGGTAAGTGATACGCTTGCCCATGACAATGTGGTGCTAGTTAAGATGGTACACACTGAATCACATTGCGCTCGTCGCCTTGAGACATAAGATGTAAAGTCTCGTTACCCCAGTAATTACACTAGCTACAGCGCCCTTCAAACCGGAACACAGTAAAGTTTATAATTAAAAACAATTACATTAATTAAACAAATATTTTTATGTATTAGCGGACATGTAAATTACAATATTTTCAAGCCTTCCCGTTTATATTCATATGGGAGTTTATTCTAATCATATAACTTATTGCCTGATGAGATTTATAAAGCCAGCTTAGTAACTCCCGGTTGAATGTACGATGTAATGAGAATAAAAAACGCTTGTCCTTAATTGTCTTAAATATTTTATTCGTGCAAAAATGTTTCTGGTTCATTTCCAATGTAGATTGAGACTAAAATATGAAATTTTTTTGTGTTAATAAAGAAAAGGGAGATAAATACTGTTAGATATGCCTAGATTAACAAATAGCTTCATAAAAGTTGAGTAATCGTGTATAATTTCTGAAAAATTGTGTTAAATCTTTTGTTGATTATGTAAATACAAAATATCTATGGGAAAAAAATGCTTCTACACATGTTTTTATAGTAAAAACCATTGTAATAAAACGCCATTATTTATAACTATCTAAAACTTCTTGTTGTATCAACAAAAAACTTTTTATTTCAAACATAATATGCATTATTTTGGTATGTGTTTTCACATTGGGATGCAAACGTTTAGCTACTTTTAAATTAATATTTGTGCATAGTAAATACATTGTAATAAATACATAGTAGTTGAATTAAGCACAGAGTTTATTTACAAAAGATGATGAAAATCGATGATGTTATATTAGAACGAATTTCAATGAAAGAGTGGCTACTTCATTTTAGTTCGATAAAATATAGAGGTTTAATAAATATTTTAAAACAATTTTTGGTAATGATTACCATCTTTAGGAATGATACAAGATCAGGAGTCCGAGATCGTTATCATCTTGCTACTAATGCCCAATTTAGTGGAGTTAGAAAGACAAATACTTATACATGTATACAATATGCTGGTGAAGAATGAGAGTTACAATCTGCCTGTGTGGAATTCTGGGTTGTACAAGATAATATCCGCATTTAGATCATTAAATGCAATGTAGTACCTTATAGATTTTAAGAAAATGAGTCAAAAATTAGATGACCAGGCGCCGTTGTAAACATAATATGTACTAAGTAAACTAATCGTGTCTCCGTTATTTTCTTCCTGAGTATTTACGCCAGTTTAACAAAAATACATTGTCGAATTATGTATTATTCTTTTTATCGCATCGTAAAAATACAATGTCACCATAGAAATCTCCAGTCATATTGTTTTACGTCGAAGTTATCCTGTTATTCCGCTAAATAAAATCGTTTATGATGTTTTATAGACCATAATCCATGGAGAGAAGGAGGAAATTAATTATCATGTCATATCCTTGTAATGTTATTCTTCCATTGCATACTTGTAACAATCAAAGGCAAGCAGGCCGTAAATTTTTAACATCTCTCTTTTAAAATGGAATATGAATTCTGTTGTATTTTGACTTTCAATGATTATAGATTGAAGAAGTTAAATACCGATTATAAAGTGCATTGACATTCATGATTACAACTTATTTAATACATGAATATTCATCATAAATAGATGCACTGTTAGTTGTCCGTTTGTAATTACATAAATCATGCTGCAACTGAGTGGGACAAGATGCAATACATATAACAAATAACAGGTATAATTGGACAATTAAGACGGGACATAAATTGCGTACCAATATAGCGGCCATAAATAAACACGGGTTAAAGTATATTTAAATATACAAAATATGTAATGTGAATATAATTTTGAATTGTTATATAAGTATTAGTTGATAATCTGAACTGTCTTTACATTCTTTTAACAGAGAAAGATGTGTTTTTTTTTTCGAAAGTTCTCCTTGTAGATTAAGTATTGCACTTTACTTTCCCTTTTTGTTGTAACCTAAAGTATACAACTTTACTAACTTCGGTAATATTGTTTAACAGTTATGGGTATATTCTTAATAACAGATATTGCGGGAATTAAGAGAAAGAAAAGAGTTGATTTTTTACTATCAGAGATACATTGAGCGTGTTATATTTTTGTTTATTACAAAGTTAATTAATATATCTAACAATAATATATAACACTTTCTGGAATTCTCTACCCTTTTATACTCTATAAGAAGAAATTGCGAATAAATTTTTACTAAAATATATAGATTCAAGGAAATCACATAATATCAGTTGTATGTTGTTGTTCGTAAGATAATTCATTCCCGAAATTCATACAAAATCAGGCTGTCAATTTATTATGCAGTACTATTAAATTAAATTATGAAAGACTTGAATAATTATACTTAAGTCAAAAAGTTCTTTTTTACATTTTGTCCTGATGTCAATACCCTTCAAAAGTGATAAAGCTTGTTCATCGGAAAGAGCAAATCTACTAATTTATCACTTCGACATACCATGCCACTTGTTCGCCACATTAATAAAAGGCTTAAAGCTTAAACTAACTTTAGCTTATCATCAGAGCTTATCGATGTGTCAAGAGCTTTTGAGTTTCAATAATGGTTTTCGGATAACAAAATTGCTAATCGCGACACACTTATTAAGTTTTGCCATAATACTGATCGGATTTTGTTAACACATACCTACTGCATGTAATGTTGGGTGATATTATAATTTTACACGCAGTTTTTGCAATCTATTCTAGTTTATATTTTAAGAGGAAAATTCTAGAGTTTTAGTATCTGTTTCTCAATATTTATGTAGTAATTAGAATCGCTGTTTCCTAGTAAGTATTCCACAAAATTTATATGCGTATATAATTTTTTTTTTGTTATTCCACGGTACGGCGACACGAGCGAGACGTTCACCTGATGGTAAGTGATACTCTTGCCGATAACAACGTGGCGCTTCTTAAGATGGCATCTGCATACAGCGTCCTTTATACCGGAACAAAGTAATGTTTGTACACTACTGTTTGGCGGCTAAAATAAGATTTGCGATGGTGCTTACCTAGACGGTATCCGGCACTCGTGACTTTTATATAAAGGAGTGTTGAGATAACCAAGACATTTTTGATGACCTGGTGATATTGAAAGTAAATAAGTTTAAACTAACTTTTTTTTTTAATTTATTTATCATGTTTAAACATAATCACATATAACAAAAACATATTAGTAAGCATTGAAAAAATCACAAAGAGACGTCTACAACGTTATGGTCTTTATCGGTCATCGAACACACGTAATACTTATATAACACAATATAGTTTTCTATAAAAACAAGAGCTAAGTAAGCGTATTAAAATATGTTGAAAAAGGTTGATGAGTATTAATTTTGAAGAAAATACAATTTATTTTAGGTTTAATATTCTGATGTGTTAATGTGTTTTTTAATGTACAGGGTAGTTGATTTATGAGCCGAGGTATTAAATAATGTTCGACATCTACCGTCAATATATAATCCCTGATCCTTAACTATTTCATTGATGATTCAGAGTTAATATATCAAGCAATGTAGGCCTTGCTCTTATGGTTTATGATGAAGTAGGTCGCACTCATTAAGAAGATTTGAATTAATTTAAGTTCCTGCTAAACAATGAGAAATTTTAGCCACGCTGTGTGCCGTTTCCAATTGTTATTTAAAGCTTAGTCATATGCGGCGCAAAGCGAATAGTTGTTTGTTTTTGATAACGTAATAAGTATGTAGAATTAGTTCAGCTAAGGTTATCACGAGATATAAGGAGTCGCACGGAAAGATTAGGTACAGCTGCAAACTTCTCTACAACTAGTAGTCCAGAGTTTTTTATATGAACTTAATAATTTATATATACGCCATATAAAATCACTATTTTATCCTTTAGAGTATATATAAATTCTGCTCGTCTGGTCGTTTACTTAGAAAAAATATAATGACAAACACTACAGCAAATGTCTTTAAAGAAATTAAGCTGATCGCTTCGTTCGCTTTGTTTAATAAGCAAATTGGTGATTTAATTTTATTGTAATTAAAATGTGATTTTGTGTAATACCTTGCAATTAATCCACGTGTTGGCCGCGTAATTATCCCCTAGAGACTACCGTGAAGCATCAAGTGCCCCGAGCGATGTAAAAGCCATAACGTTCTGCACAAGATAGCTTTATGTAATATCTTGTCATATATTTCGTTTAACAATGGTTAAACATTAAATTTCATATCGCTGGATGATAAGTAATGCGACGATTGAATGATTTTACTAATATCATATTAATATAAACAAAGAATAAGTGCTGGGATATTGTTT
Source organism: Byasa hedistus (assembly GCA_029286795.1). Taxonomy (NCBI): domain Eukaryota; kingdom Metazoa; phylum Arthropoda; class Insecta; order Lepidoptera; family Papilionidae; genus Byasa; species Byasa hedistus. The sequence continues at coordinate 6,483,076 of JAGSMW010000001.1, forward strand.
GTTTTTTGGTTTATTATCAAGTCCATTTTACTGTGTTAAATTTTATATGTGGAAGTTAAGGGCAAAGAAAAACATTCACTGTAGTCAAGTACGTCTTATAAAGTGGGAAATTAAGATCAATTAATAACGAAAATATATGTAATGTAATTTCATAATTTTTTTTTTATATTTTCTTACATTTTTTTTTCTTACATTTTCTTTGCATTTTTACATAAAAAAACGTATGAAAATATTTAAAAGTTTAAAGAAACCGTTTATCAAGTAGTAATAATATTTTTTAAAACTTAAATCAGCCCCCAAAAGCCTGTCAATACTCATAATGAAAGATCATTTTCATGACATTGCTACTATACGATTAAAATTTTATGTAGTCACCATCAACAAGGACAGTAATTTGTAATTTAAAATATTTGAATATTACAAATTTTCCTTAAAGCATGAAATAACGGAAGTGATGCGTCGCGATGGCCTTTCCGTAGCATTTAGGTGTTGTCAGCTTTAAAGGAAGTGGCTTATAGGAAATGCCATTAGAGGAATTATTCTATAGCCAAAATCAAATATAATATTATGATTACTTTTTATTAATAGATGAAAGAAGAATCATCAGATTACAGAAGAAGCGTAATAAGTACAAAAAAGAGGTCTTTCTTGCTCTTAAATTTAATTCGAGTAAATGGAGTAGAGTAACGCATAAAGTGCTTGTGCAGAAAATACAATGTAATTATTATAATGTATTTTGTAAATAAATTGGCATTTTCTTATTAAGTTAAGAGACATAGTTCGTGAACTTGAGTAGCAAACCTGTAATTGCTTTATCAATACATATTTTAATTTTAAAAAGTTACGTAAAAACTATAACAAAATAAGAAGTTGATATAATTATGAAATGTATAATATTTTCATGTATGTAATAATTAATTAGTTTTCTAAAAAGAAAGATGTTACACTGGATTTTAATATTTTGAATATTATTGAAATAAACGTGAAAGTGCTGTCATAAGTAAAATGGAAAATCGACAGTCAAGTGCGGCTACTATTTCCTAGCTCACCATCACACGTAAGTGTATATACATAACATGACTTATTGACATCTTAAATTTGTTGTACAAAAAAACAACAAATGATCTCATCGAGGTCAAGGCATTGTAAGGAAATAACCCAACTGTAATACGAAAAGCAATTAGGACTGATAAAATTAATTTGAAACAAAACGATTTCAAATTGATTTTTGTTGTGACATTATACGCACATATGGTCTACACGGTTAGAGCACTAAGAACTAAAGTATAATAATTTCCTCTATACAACTTGAGACCTTGATATATTTGACAATAAGATAGAAAGCACCGAAATAATGTATTAATATCTCACACTGATGTGATTAAACGTAACATAAAAATAAGTGATATATTAAAAATAATTTGAATTTTAATAACAAAGTTTGATTAAAGCAAAATTGAAAATTCGGAAAGCTCTGAATCTTAACCACGAAGTTATATAAGATAACATTTAATGAATAATTTGTGATATCAAGGTGTAATAAAAATGCCTTAAGCAAAACACTCGAAGGGAAGAAAAATTATTGCAAATTGTTGTACGGAATTCTCTAAACAATGTTAGAAAGTTTTAATAGAGATTCTTTCCAATATAACAATGGTACGGACAGTTTATGTAAATCGCAGAAGTTCCGGGGTAACTTAGAAAGCTTTGTTAAACTTTGCTAGTATTTAATTGTTAGTGTATTGTTTAAAGTTTTCGATAATGATTAGCAATGTTTTCTAACATACGTCATAAAGAATTATGTTTTAAATCTAGACACAATGTGATATAACCAAATTCTGAAAAGTAACGTAATGCAACCGGTTTTTCTAATTATATTTTAAGTAAAGACTATTTGTAACATATGCTTAGTTATTCACGTATTCTTGCCCACCTCTGCAAGTAACTTAAGTGCTTTGACTTTCATCTCCTTCCGCGCTAAAAGTCGCATGTAAGTATAAAGTATCTGAGAAGTTCATTAAAATTAATAATGAGGAGAGACTCTTACGTAGTCCGGGCGTGAGCACACGTGAGAGCGGCTTAATGCAAATGAAGTCCTAAGTTAACGATTGCAATTTGTAAGCTTTTGTTTTGATACTCCAACTTACATTCAAAATATAAATTGCTTCTTATTTATGACAGTACTTTTTACAATAAGAAGAGATGGACAGGACGTCAAGATGTTCGTAAGGAACACGTTAACTATAACAATGATACGCTAGTAAGGATGTTTATACAGTACCACCTTGATTTCTTCGCTTTAAGACATAAGGATGTTTAACTTTTAAAAAACTTAGCAGTTATAATTATAGCTAAGTATATATTATAAGCGTCCTGTAAACTAAAACAGTGTACAGTTTGTTCACCGTTTCAATTATAAAGATAGCTCTGCCCTCTCTCTGCACCCATAGACCTATGAGTAAAATAGTTACTTTAGACTTTATTTGAAAAGTTTGTACGTTTTTGTTTTACTGTTAAAAAAGGTATGTTTTTCACCATAAGTCCGAACCGTAGCGTATGATGTAAGACATAACTAGAGTACGAGCAAACATTTGGAGATCATTTTAATGTCTCTACGAATAGCGAATCAAAGCTTTAACGACATGGTAGCTAGACTCACAATAGTAAAATAATCAAATAGATCATTTTTAAAACGTTAATTGCTATATTCTCAATACTAATTTATTATTGGTATATAACCATTATAGTAATTGAAATTTAAATTAACGAATATCGACACTGAGCTAGTTATACAATAAATACAAACTAGTTCTTCCGTATAAAACTGTATGTTTGCTAAGTTACAACTAAATTAGTAACGTTTGTTTAAAACGAAGGAGTTTTAATTGAATTGCACTTGTGGTGGTTAACGTAGAAGCGGAGTTTCTATTCATCAAAGTTTCAAACTCGTTATTTTGTCTTACAGTTATTTTATTTGTATATCGTTAGTAGATTACGTAAGGTTTACAAACTGTTATAACAGTTAAAATGAGCTTCTTTTAAAGTTAATAAGATTTTTTTTTTAATATTAATTCATACAACTCTCCTGTAATTACAAAACTATAAGGTATCTTGAATTTCAATATAAAGATATCTTGATAGCATAATATATAGTATAATTTCTTGTCTAGTACATATGTACTAGGTTAGAAATTATGCTATTTATTACACTTACTGTATATTTTCTTTTAATTTCGACTATGTATGTTGCTGTAATTGAATCCTGTTACGTAAGATTCAGGCGAAAGAAAATCTTTGTAGTCATCATACATACGTTTCTTTCAGTTTGGTTTGTATAACTATGTCGGTGTATTAGTTTCGAAGTAAGCTAAAGTGCTTATTGGGACTTCCTCAATTGCTAAATTGGTCTGTCACCCATTTATGATCTTCGTGGTTGATTCATACTGACAAGGGTTATGAATCTAGAACAATGTGTCGTTTTTAAACTTAGTGATGATGCCTTCTTGGTCGTTTGGAGTTTCGTAACCTAAATATAGATTAAATTATAATGAAATGTTTTTCGACATTATGTTAATGATTAAAGTAATCTTTTTAAATTAGTTTAAATATTTACTGTCGGATTAATTTTATTTGTGTTTATCTTCTTTAAAAATGATGCAATAAACACTAACACTTTTTATTATAGTTGTCTTCTATAACAAGTTATTTTATTTTTTTTATTATTTGTCAAGTAAATTGACTTGAAATCTTAATTTTATAATCTCAACAAAATTTATTTAAGTAACCAGAATCTGTACTACTTTCTTGTAAGAAACAAAGTTTTAAAATGATTACTGATTTGACAAGTGTCGGGTTTGGACAGCAGCTGTTAAGAAATAATATTATACTGAGTCCTGGATTTACCAGATGAACATCCTGCTTGTCTCATCAAAGAAACAATAAAAGGTGACAGAACATACGACTTTCAAAATGAATGTTTTATATTATGGCTTACAATAATCGTCTTTTTCAATTGTTATTGTGACAAATAGAAGGGAGCAAGCCTGATTTAGGATGCATGCAATTCAATTTAAAGATATATGTATCCTAAGATCATTATTTACAATAAACTTTTGTGCCATTTAACTCTTTAACAACCGGATCTATAAACACGGCCGAGCTTTATATTGTTGCAATTTGTTAAAGACATTACAAAGACATACAAGTAAATTTTCGAAATTAAAAAAAAGTTAAGTAATTTATGTACTTTTACACAATGTAGCGATGAATATACTCTGTAAAGGGCAGAGTTTTTTGTACGTACAATGTTTTGAATTTACTACCAAGGTATTGGAAATTGGTGAATTTTCTAAAACCTTGTATATTTAAATTGACAACCCTGGCCAACAAGGAAGAAGGCCAGGTTGATTGACAGCTTGTAATAATTTCGGCTGCGGTAACGTGTACCAGATTTTCGACTCTCAATAAACAAATAAGGATGGATCATCAGATCTTTTGTTTTAGGTACGTATTGTTTCATTATGTAGTTATCTTTTATTTTTTTATAAGTATACACTTTATACGTAGCAGTTTAAGAAAGATTTCTTTTATATTCATCTCATCATCATCTTTTCATGACGTAAATTAAAATTTTACTATTGCTTATTATCCTTAACAGAAATAGATTTGATTGTTTTCGTGAGCTGTTTGTATAAAAACTCGACGGTTTTCGGTAATTTTTTTAAACACAATAGCGTTTAATTAAAACTTTATAGTAAAATTTTAACGTGTTTATGTTTGACAGGTAAGCGTGCCTTTAAGTTGTTCGCTTCGTGTTAAAAATTTTTAATCATCACATCGCGCTCCGGATGTACCACTTACGGCGTATGCGATTTGCATTGCATTTCTTTAACAACTGCTCATTATTTCTTTCCTAGAATTAACAAAAAAAAGTCATTCTTAAGAAAGTTGTATAAGTTGTTATTTACACAACTCGGCACTCGGGCACTATAATTATGTTAAGGTATCATTACAAAAATATTCGTTTCATGTGCTCCGGAATTCGTGAAGAATCCGTTTTTGTTTTATTACGGCAGACATTGTAATACACTTGTACATGTATTTCGTGTTTATTAACATTTTATCGAAATTGAACCCTTAAAACTTTAAAATTAAATCGGTTTTGTTTGTAATTAAGGGCACTGAATTTTTGTGCTCATAGTTTTTTTTATGTACCCTACTATTTTTTTAAGTTCTGTGCCAGTGAAAGTCTTAACTAAATGTGCTCGGCCTTTCCGTAAATTGTTGAGAGCATATAGACAGACAAGCTGTTAGAATAATATTTAATTTTTTGTAAGCATCGTGTTAATTTTCATTTGAATTTAGACAAGAGTTATTTTGACGTATTAAACCCTTATGTTTATTTATACACTTTCAAAGTGATGTCGCCGGGGTTCGTGAGTGTTTTTCAATAAATTTTGTTATTTCAAGTTGAATGCATTGAATGAAATCTAGAATATTTAATCAGCTCAAGTAACTATCAACTAATATTCTCACGTGTCGCCACCGGAGTTCAGAGGATCACGTGTTTAAGCAGTTGACTCGACCCATGCGTGTGCGCATGTTGTATACGGTTCGTAAGTTTACGTTACTTCATTAAAGGATTGCATTGAGGTATATTAAAGTGATTCATTACTTTCATTTAAGTTAATTAAATTAAACAATTTTCGTACGACGAAGTAGATTTTTTATTATGTACATTATTTGCATATTTAAAAAGAGAAACCATATTTGACTGGTTCAAAAATATAAAATCTACATTTACACTCTAATCTTATTTTGACAATGAGTATGAAGATGGTGATGTCAGTTTATGTGTGATTACTGGCATACAGCAATGCTGTAATGGTGGCAGTTTTGTACTTTGATCTAGTCAAGCGAATTTAAAAAAATTCTAGCACCAATCAACCATACAGATTTTTTTTGTATGATTATTGATCAAAACAATCTGGCGGTAGTTAAAATGATATAAACTGCACCGTATTGTATTATTCTCCTTGAAATTAATATGTAAAGTCTCATTACCCTTGTAATTCAAGATGTTCTACATGTCCGTCAAATGAGAAGACAGTAATGTTTGCACACTTCTTAAAGTGCAAATATTGCTTCATAACTTATATAGTAATAGCCTTTATTTGTGTAGTGCATTAGGTATACTGTTTATGCTAGATCTCTTCCGCCACGGTTACGTTAGCTACACGTGCTGTACATGAGTCCTAACGTCCGCTGGTCGCGTGACTTTTGTTTAGTAAACGCTGAAACTTCACCCACGTGACGTATGTTGCCGTCATGCGGCCGGAAACTTGTGCTTCGTCTTTGTTTTTCTTTCTTTGTACTCTATATCTATAACTTCTAGAAACGTTTCAGTAATTCCCTGCGAAAAAGAATGACTTGACTTGAAGAATGACTTGACCATAAGCAGTGGCAGTTGGTGAGCTACTTTTTTGCTACAAAGTTGTGACAATAAAAAGTATTTTGAGCTGCTTAAAAGAGAACTGTCCAGCACTTAGATGCCAGATTAACTATCATCAAATTTTTAATATGGTTAATCAATAGTTTTATTTCAAAGGACCAACTCTTGAGTTATATACTAGTTTTTTTCTTATTCATACTTTTTATATCTGCTTCTAAATGTAAGTAGATCAATAGACAAATAATATAACGAAGTATAGAAAAGAAATAGTTATAAAAGGCCACGTGATCCTCGTTACAGTTCAGCAGCTGGCTTGGCGAAGTAGCATCGATTTTATTTGAATGTGCAGATATTTCTCCCACGCGATTCCAATTATCGGGAGTATTGGAATAAATCTTATAGGAGATGAAAAAACGGGACCAGGAAATATTTTTAGAGTTAATGTAATCTATTCGTAAATACAAATATTTTTATATTTTTTGATAGTGATAATTTCTTCTCTCAGATGTTGGGCTCCCTTTCTTCGTATAGATCCATAGACTTTTAACGGTCGTATACAAGCTTCTGGAACATGTTGCAAGCTATGTTCTATTAGCTAAGTATACGCTAAATCAAAAACTATTTTCCAAACATTTGAAAGTCTAAGATATCTTTTAATTTTCGGAACTGAACTCGTAACCCACAATGAAGAAGTTAATTACTCTAAACACAACCAACGTGTAGAGAGAAACTAATAAAGCTAAATACGAGTAGATATACTTCATTATGCATACATCGGAAAGCGCGAAATAGTTTTCTGAATTATCTAGTCACGTTGAAAGTTAAGGATGTAATGTTAAAAGTTATGCCCGCAGCATTAAAAGTTTGATTTGGAAAGATCGGCCCTTTTCGTATCACGAAAAGAATAATAATGAATAGTTAAATTTTCAGATGAATAAAATTAGATTATCTATAATCATTTCCAGTCAATACTAAAACTAGTAGAGTTTTACTAGGTCAAAATTGGTAAATACTTAAAAGGCATAATGTGCAAAGCTTTACAGCTGACAGTTTAAGGTCCAACCATAAGAAAAAGAAATTCTAAAATACGTAATTCTCTGTACTAAGTAGATCAATATTTAAGAAATAACTTATGTTCGCATCGTCAATTCTATTTTAGACTTGATACATGTCATACAAGAAATCAAGTGACATTTGTTCCGTTTAATCATGTAAACAGCTGAAAGGAAGTAACTATACAGATTGAGTGATGGATATCATTAAAATTGTTATTGTACATTTTTAATGCATTCCTTCTACCCTTTTTTAAACATCTCAAAAATAAGGCTTCTTACCTAAAGAATGTAATTTAAAAAAAAGTTTTAAGTAAATAAATAAAAATTATGCAATGTTGAATGTAAATTTTGTTATTGTGTTATATTACTATCTAACTTCAGTATCTTTTGAAACTCTTGCGGGATTATGATCCACATAAGTTGTTACTTAAAAAAATTATTGTTACTGAATCCATCGATAGCGATTTATATAAGAAAAAGTATGTCATGGCCGAAGAGATCATAAAGTTTTACCTGTTGCAAAATATTTTCGAACATTAAGACCCTTAACGCCGTGTTTATGACACAATTTTGGATGTAATGTCTCTTATGAGAATTTGTGAGCGCAAAATATGTAATATAATATATTGAATAAATACGACACGACGACTTAAATCAACATACATTTTATGTGACGGTTAAGAAGTGGATGTTGATGTTCGTTACTTATTTCAGTTAAGAGTAGTTATGTTTGAGAAAAATAATCTAGGTTTTACTTTTCGCCTTTACTATGACACGACTGTTCTTAAGAATAACATTAATCACCGCCATTTGATTTTTTTACTGATTGGAGTATACGCGGAAGACCCTAATATAAAATCTCAGTTAAAATTGTAATGTACATAGGTTCAGTTTATATATTCTATACAAACTTGTAGTTAATGCCTGCACATGTGCGTATTTACATTGACCCCTCGGTAGGATACGCACGCTTCGTTGCTGAGTCACCGAAGCAGTACAGGTATATTTTTTTCCTTTCTATTAGTCAAGTACCATTATCTCTTTCTCTCACCAGACTTAACCCAAGGAAAGGAGTCTGTTATTTCATCTCGATGGTGTGATTCACGATCGTGGAACTAACCGCAAATTGATTTTAAAAACTTGTTTTATCCCACGTCTATATTTATTGCTGTTGCCATTATGTTATAATACCCTGACTCATGATCAGATGCCGTGATTTGTTATGAATCGTCGCTAAATATGCGTGAAATGTTCACGCTTTGTTTTCTATGTACACAATGTATTAGAAAGTGTTGATAATGCACAATGAAACTCGATGAACGCGAGAGCTTTTTACTCGGAAGGGTTCTGTTATATTTTTGAAACATTTAGCATGAAGTTTTATTTGAAATAAAACAAACGATTAACTGCCCTCTTTATGTTCCTTGAACTCAGGACTTCCCTGACATAGAAAGAGTCATGCTGGCTAAATGCATGTTCGCACGGTTCACGGGTTCGCAAAGCATGTCACTTATTTCGTTACCTTGTGATGCTTCTCTTTATAGTAAGCTGTATCATACTGAAGAGAGAATCTACGTCTCTTCGAGATATACAGCGAACACGATTGCCTTACAAACTGAGCCATCACGGCTTTATTCTTTTATTTAAATAAATAATCTTACTTTTGCGATTATACAATTTTGGTTCTTTAGCAATACCTGAATAAGGTCTTCGGAGCCAACATGCATTCCAGACCTGGCCAGTCCCGAAAATTGGCGAAGCCCATGCTCGGTAGTTTCAATCTATTATCACTTAGTAGTATTAAACTGTAATATTTGATAATTTAAACATTTTGACTAAAACATTTATTTTTGTTTATTTATTTTGCATCTGTAAATATGTAACAAATATCTTTTATATTACAAAAAATCTACGGATCTCTAATAATGACAATGGAAGAAATTATTTTAATAAGTGTTGTGTAAGCGCGAGAAATCTAGATTAACGATTTATTATTATATAATGTAACCGTGAATGGTATTTTTTTTGGAACTAATTTCATAACATTTAATAATAATTTTTGTTTTTACAACTTTCTATGGGGCAGCCATCTTATTTAATCTAATCATTATGTTACTACGTATAAAGAGTAAGGAAGAATGAAGAGTAAAAATATTTTCTTAGTCATTGCCTCCAAGAAATAATATCGAAGTTGCCACTACGAGTTTTTATGTTCGAATAAAACTATTTGATGTAGAAAACTTATGGATAGCAGGAATTCTTAAGCAGGGAGCTTCAAGTTAAATCATTCTGCACATTTACATTCAATTAATAGACTTAACATCGCTATCTTCGATTTCGTAAAATGTCGAAACTATTTTTAACCTTCGAAAAGAAGTTATTAATTCGACGATTTTCGGTTGTCTTGCTGCGTGATTCGATTTTTATGACTTTTTCGGATATAGAAGTTTCTTATTAAGACTTGCACAAAAAAAAACTTCAATTTTAACAGAAAAAAATGTAGATTGATAAGGCATCTCGTATTTTTCAAACAAACTATGTGCGATTATAGTTTTTGTTTTGTAACGCCCCGTTTAAGTTATAATTATAGTTTTTTTTAGTTTTAATTATAGTTAGTTTTTGTAACGCCCCGGGGATTGGTAAGAATGCCATATTGCTAGCAATTCGAGCTCTGATTTCCTTAACTAGACCCGATGATAATATTTCGTTAGAATGTAACGAATTTACGTCGAAACACTTATGAAAATCTGGCCAATGCTTTGAAACTGTGGTAATTTGCAGAATAGGCAATATTATTTTTGAAACCATACTAAAACATTCATTCACAGGAATAGATAGATAACCTTTTTATTTGTTTTGCGATGCAACGAAACGAGAAAGACGTTCACATGTACACTGCACCACATTGTCTTCCTCGTCTTGAGAGATAATAGCAAGTCCTGTTACCACAGTAATGCTTTTGCATACTGCTATTCTACAAGAGATGGTGTATGTATAAAATATTTAAGTCAATTAGCAATGTTGTATGTACATTTACCAATTAGATTTTTCTTTCTAAAATCCTATGGATTTTCAAAGTAACTGTAAAGTGGTAAGGAAAATATTCATCAGAGTTAAATACATCGCCCGCGCATACCACTAAAAATGTCGTAAACAAGTCACTGGGCTGGTTCATTATCACCAAAGTGTTTACGAGTTAAGTTTGCTTATTTACGTGATGTCAAGTTGTACGTTTGCACATGATTGTAGTTAATAACTTCATAAATTTAAAGGCTTTCGTACTTCCCTTAAAAATACATGTAACACAGTCACTTAGTTATATGTTTTGTTATATATATAAACCAAAAACTTAACTTGTAATAAACAAAAAGGTGTACGCTAAAAAATAATCTTTCTTATGTTTTGTGCTAGAATTTAAATTTCGCGGAGTAGGCGGCGAATCACAAATTTTATATTACAGAACCGATAATTTATTAAATAATATATAAAAAAAAATATATAATTTTCACGATAGCATTAAAATGTTATAAATTAATTTTAAAGGTAATTTATGGCGTTGAAAAGTATACTGTAATCATGTTTTATTTTATAATTTAAATAACACGATGTCAGTACCTCGCAACAGATTATATATAGTGCATCCATCAACGCCACGGTTCAATTTGAGAGTCTACGGCTTCCGGTGAGGGTTACTCAGTCTATTTGCGAACTTTGCTTCGGGCTCTCAGTAAATTATCTTCCACGGTACTACCGTCCCAACATAGAGCTATGGAGAATAACAATAACTTCATTGAATTACTGCGAATATATAAAACAATTCATCTGGCATATTGATAAAATCCAATATGCCCGAGTCTATTCACTACTACATTTAGTCCTGAAAATCAGATATGCCTATTTTTAAATAATTTTTACTGAGCTCAAGCTTTAGATATCCAAATCTAAAAAGTTATATTGGCTTGTACTTTAGTTCAATGCCACATTCTGTCGTCAGTTATCATATGTTGGATTAAAAGATCTTAAATTGGTAACACAACACAAAACATTCCTGCTCATCGTTTTTAGTCTATCTTTTAGTACTTTATGTTTTATAGAGATGTAATAGTAGTCATCAATCAAGAATATTTACGCTGTTTGCCTGTGTGATTTACTGTAAGGTAGTTTAAATAAGAAAAGAAGTAAATTAAATATGAAAATCACAGATGGTGAGACCTCGCGTGGTAAACTTTGATCTTTGAAAGTGTGTCTCAATTACGTACATTGTGCGTTCAAGGTCCAAATAAAACGATCGCTAATGTTATGAAGGTGTTATCAAAACTATTTTTATTGTGAAACTTTAAAAGCCGCGCGATTCAGAGGACAGATTAATCTTCATAATGCTGTCCTACATTTACCTAAACGATGGAAATAGTTACTTGCATGTGAATGTATAATATCTATACCGAACGATAATAACATTAAAAGTGCTTACTCCTTTCTCAAAGGTCAGTATCGCAGCTGCTATTCCCCAGGTGTTGCGTTCAACGGTCGACGGTTATCACTTAACATCACGTGAACTACATTTGCCTACCTTCGCTATTAAAATAATAAAGAATCGGTACTTTGGATAATCTAAGTATAAATCGCGAGAAACAAGTGGATTAGAATACCTGTTAAGATAGAAATCATTAATTAAAAATGACTTTAAATGCAAATTAAGAACAAATTAAAATATAAAAAGCAATTAATAATCACAACAGTATTTGTTTTATATAATACTACATCATTTTTCTACTTTTTTATTGCAAATAATAAACTAGAACTTTCTAATGACCGGCTTCCGAAGTTTGCGTGCGGTCATTAGGGAACTGTTTTGAATATTGAAGACTTTTATTCCGGATCGGAAGGTCCGCAGGAAACAGGTAATTTTAACGTGATCAATGGTTTACAGATTATGTAAATGTTTCAATACGTTATCTAAACGAAGATATCCGGCGATTACCTGATATAACGTTCTTATGATCGTCCTCCATGTATTACACAATTTTAATAATTTCAATCTGCACGCATCTTTTTTTTGCATTTGTAACTTTTTATCTTACATTTTTAGGTTATTTATAAACCACAGATAATAATCGTTACTAGTATATATGCTTTTACAATCAAGTAGCAGGAAGTAATATTAAAGCGATGTGGGTTAAGATCTGGGCCAAATGGAGTTAGGGCGTGATACTTGAAGGTGAAGACGCCTTCCTGGCGGTGGTGCTTTCCACGGCCGCATTATTCCGGCCCACAAAGACGTGTTTAGCAATTACCGCGCTGAAAGCTCGCAGTACAGTTTATTTGCTGCGGATTGATTTAATTATATGCTGTTGTGATATTGTAATTTACTGTACATATTTGTTCACATATAATACTTACATGTAGACTTTATTAAGTTTATTGTACCGATGCGGTGCAATTACACATTTGCTGTGACTGGTATAACGTGTCAGAGAGACTTGTTTTTTCATGGTTTTATTGATATATAAGATTGAGTTTTGTTCAATAGAAAAGCTATCAAGAAGATGCGACTGGTAGTTCTGTATGTAAGTGCATTGAAACTTAATGTTTTATGACTTGGGCGGGTCAATCTTTAATAAGCTCGAGCTTTCGATGAAGCAAAAAATCAGGAAGAAACCGGCATTTTATAAGAACATGTGATATTAAGTACAAGCGACATTCGCCAAGCTTTATTAGGCCATAGTGGTAGATAAATGGCATCTTCTCTCTTCTTGTCAGGCCAGAGGAAAGCCCCAAACCCCAGCATCGGGAACATAAAGTGCTAGCTTATGATTATCAGGGCGTGATTTTCTTTCCGGCAAAATAACAAACTCAGTAATCATGATTTGATTACATAAATTTGTGTAATCAAATTTTATTTTTAAATATAATAAACGTAAGTCTAATATTAACGAAGATTTTTTTTTATATTTTTGGAAACTGTTATATTTTGTAACTGTTGTTAAGCACTTAAACTCCGCCGACACTAATTGCATTTAAAAGATTATCTATTGATACAGCATTTTATAATTTAGACTATAACTAAGGTGTTAAGGTGTTCAGTTAACCGGATGCAAGTGGTACAACAGTTTTGCAATATTTTATAGAAAATAAGTAAATTGTTAGTTTTCCTGATTGTGCGTACCTCTTGTTGGAAGGTTGCAACGAAAGTTATCGTAGTACCGCATATATTAAGCTCGCTTTGTTATGCGTGTCCAAGCGCACAACATTTTGACTTTTGTATGTAAACTATAAAATTCTTAGCTAAAAGACTAAGTCCGATGTGATGTAGAAGCCGAATATTATGGATTTGTAAGTTTTTATCTTTGTGTGTATATATATGCATACTTTCATTACCTGTCTGGTAACATTTTAATTAAATTTATCTATGTATATTATGCTACTACATGTCGATAAAAATATTGTTTTTTATATCAGTTATACATATGTCTCATTTTTTAGTTCTCAGTTCCCATTCAACCTACCAAAGATTGATTAATTAAGAATTTAAGCTTAGGTTTAGTCTTTAATGTGAGCAGTATATATAATTATCTATCTTTCTGCCGATTTCCTCGCCTTTGGTTTACTGGATGAGAGTTTCAGCTTTATAATGAACAATAAATAAATAAGATTTGAATATCAGCAATTTGTATCATACTAATAAAAAAGCATTAAAATCTTATGTTTCAATGTGATGTGTATATTGTTGTTGATTGTATTATGTTTCTTATTACCAGGTCCAGCTAATCTTTATAACTGACAGCAAGGAGTAGATTTCAGTTTGATAATGTATCCTTTTGTTTATTCGTTTTTTATATTCACCACGTATAATTTTATAGGGTTGTCCGGTGATTCGTTTCTTGTTTGAAAGCTTATGCTTAACAGTCGAACCCTTTAAATAATAGGAAAGTTTGTTGTTGCTCTTGTTTCTAATTTCTGTTCAAGTGTTATATTTTTTCAGCTTCCCTTTGCTGAGTTGGGTAATTGAACGAGAACGGAACTATTAAAAAATATGCAATCAGTCCGCATTTGTCTTAACAGTGAGTTAAACAGCGTGACTGACGATGACTAATTTGAAGATTATGCTGTTTTAAAATTCAATTAACGGTACTAAGCTTACGGTGCACAGTTTTTAACTAACACGCGTTTATTTACGGCAGCGAATTTGTTTTGGATAGATAAATTATAAGCTTTCAAATCATTACTTGTGGTTCATCAAATATGTACGAGTATAAGCCAAACTGTATTAATAAAAGAAAATCTCATTTTAATGCATTGTTAGTAGGGTTTATTATTTAAAGATCTGTCTGCCATATTGTATATTTGAATATATGAATTCTGTGTGCTTATCTTTTTTAGATGATTCTGTTATTTAATAACATTTCCAGATTATATAATGTCTAACATAAAAATTCCAAAATTATGTCAGTGTTTAAGGAGGTTTAAATCATTATAATAATGTTTAAAGTCTTAAAATCTACCGCGTGTATACGTTCCTTTGTATTAGTCATTATAAAGTTTTTACGTTAATATTGTATTTTAACTCCACCGGAATGTTTTGGGAATTAATCCGTTCTCGACAATGATTAGTCATTGGCGAAAGTGGGTTATATGTTAATATACTCGTATACTCTTTACATCAAGGTATAATTTCGTTAGCTACGTAAAGACCATAGTAATCTAATTTTAATAAACTAAGCCTATTTTCCGTAGACATCTAATTTAATTTAACAATGATGACGTGTTACTCTTTAGCTAATGAATCATCCTGACACTTTGAATCTTTTTTCTTTCAATAATTTTGATCTCTTTCGTTTTCTCTTTACTTAAGACTTAATGGTGGGAAGTCCCTATTCTGAGATCAACTAGTCATTTAACCATGTATTTTCCATGAAGAGCTAATGGGCAAATTTTAATGTATTCCGGTATAAATGGTGCTGTATCTATTAAGATTAAGTAAGATAGATGATTTAACATATTGTCTTATATAACTGCAATGTGGTTCTGTAAAAGTTTTACAAACAACACGTCCACTGTTGCCCTTGCATTTGCCAACGGGTAAAGTTTCTTCTTCTTCTTCTAAGTCGTATTTCCTCATGACTGAGGGTCGTGGTCATCGTGTTTTTAATAAAACACACGACAACTTACATGGCAGTTATAATGGAATTTTACCATTGCCTTCTCCATTTCCCATACTAGTTCGACCACGGATGGTCACGACATAGATATGTAGGTTTCCTCTCGACGTTTTCCTTCACCGTCAAAGTACGTGATATTAGATGGCGTTATACTAACTGCACATAAATTGAAAAATTCATTGGTACAGGCCGGATTGGAACCCGGTGCCTTCGGTTTGGAAGGTTTTAATTGATGGCAAATATAACTTTTAGAAAGTTCAGTTTACCTTGGATCAAATTTCTTAATAACGAGGGAAGAGAGGGGGGAAGAAGTACGACACTCGGGCAACCTTTGGCGTGAAATGTGCAGCGTGCGGTGAAGTAACCCGCTTCAAATCGGCGGCATTCCGGACTGTCCAGACCGTTACGATACCCGGACGCGGCGCTTGCGCAACGGAACGCATTCGCCCGATTATGTAACGCTTGTTGCACTGTGCTTACACACTACGCGTTAAAATTAAAGAATACTACAACGTAATATAATACAGTTGAATAAAAGTCGTTCGGAACATTGATTTTGATATGTACGTAAACTGCCTTCGTGGCGCAATGACTAAGCGTTTACTTATATCACGGAATTGTCTGGTTCAATTCTGGAGCTAACATTTGCAGATAAAAAAGTATTTTTTTTTTGTAACAGTCAAATCCAAATTAGACTTTAGGTTACTGTACTGTTACATTATGCCATGGACTATCAACCACCTAAAATACTCACGATGTACTTAATTTATACTCGAACCCTATTCACGTAATCCAACCATACCTTTTTTGTGGTTCCATAACGTAACATACCAATGTTATATTAATTCAATTTAAGTTGCGAATGAAATTTACGTAAAATTTTTTATATAAAGTTATTTCAAACGATGCGGTTTTGATACATTTTAAATGTCGTATCTAAAAAGTTATATAAGTAAGAAAATTATAGTAAATATAACAACATTGTTGTTCAGTTCATTACGAAACCCCACTTGATTCATGGTTTAATACTTTTTGGGTAGTGATGAATTGCGAGCTTATTTTATTCATTATGGTACAATTGACTATGTTTAAGTGTATTTATTTCCATGTGGTGTGTACCATCTGCTGCTTAACGTCCGTGTTGCATGGTGGTGGGAGCACGCGCCGGCGCCGGCCTTGACAATGTCGTCGCGTGGCTTCTTCGCGCTCAACTCTTTCGACAGTTACAAATATAAAACGATATTTCATCATATTATTTCATAAGAATATGTATTTTTTTGTTCATAGCTGAAGGTTTAATTGTTTACTTGCCTGTAAACAGTTCTTAATCATAACAATTTACTTAATTTTTGTCTATAATAGGTAAAACAAAATTAGGTGATTTTCTTATTAATAAATGTTTTATGTTTACAAAGAAAAACATTGCTGAATTTTAGGTTCTACTAATACATAATTGTTTTGAGAAATTTAAGTTACGACACTAAACAGTATTTCGTACGGAGTTAGAAAATAATCATTAAATATTAGAGCAGGAAAATTAACACAGTAACATGCTAAAAGTACTTCCAAAACAGTAAATTTGTTTCTTAAATTTAGTTCCTTTGGAAATAAATCTATCTGCATTGCATACATTTATTCATTTCCTGCTTACTTGTGATTAAAGCTTTACACATTTTCAAAGCTAAGTATTAATTAGCGTCAAATTAAACAGGGAATGTGTGCTCAACAAACTAATGGAGGAATCTAGTAATATTTAGTTTACCTTCAGTGTTTGCTTGTAATCAACTGAAATCTTACTTAGAACAGCGTAGGATCTACGTGGATTCGTTTATATTTGCTCTTGTTCGGCGAATTATGTTTATACAAATATCTTCTAAAGTACCATAAGTACTAAACAGACAATTATTACTGTGTCATAGTTTGCTACAAATATGTATTTTGTGTAAATTCTTTTGAAAATTATGTTATTGCCACGCAATTCAAGGAATCTTAGAAGTTTAATTATTGATCAGAATATAGATACTTCAGGTGAGATTCTATGGTGAGGATTTTATAACACAAACAACACATAAGAAAAAGGTTAAAAGTGTGAGACATAAGCTGAATATTCACAAGTTGATCTTATTAACTTAATTCAATCAAATTGTAACAGTTGGGCTTAACCATTGGCGCCAGCATATGACATTCCAAGGTAAACCATTTCGATAATTATAACGTATTTTACGAAACATTGCAACACCTTCACTTATATTAAACATACCAAAAACTGAAGGTTCTTATAAACAATTTATGTAATCTTAAGATTATTAAAAATTTAAATTATTTGTGATTTTTCCAATTTGTATTGCTTAATAAAAAGACGTAACATATAATCTAGCGACTTTAAAATCAATTGCCTGATATACTTATATGTTGTATAATAATACTATATCTCAATGCTGTAAGAATAATACCTGGTTTTATTTCTTTATTAATAACAACAGTAAAATAAATTTAATCAAAAACATGCTAATTTCTATACATGCTTTCCGATGTTGAATATTAAATTGAAACTGGTAAAAAATTAAAATACTATACTTTTGTATGAGCTATAAAATACTTAAACAGAAAGTAGTCTGTAAATAAATTTACTATTTTGTTACTCTATTGTTTAGCTTTAATTACCAGGAATGGAGGGAAAGATGTGTCCATAATGAGGCAGTAAACAAGCAATTTACAAGCAACGTCTAGCTTTTGTAAATATGCGACATTCACATTCTTATAAACTTAAGGTTATCCAGTACTACATTTTAAAAATGTCAATTCGTTTATATTTACTAAAAACCAATGAAGAAAAACTTGCGTTAATAGAACAATATTAAAAATGATAATATGATAGAAAAAAATGGGTAATTTGTTGACCTTATAGTTAGCACAAATCAATGTTAATTTACAAGTCAGTTTTGTCAAGCTTTGGAAGCATTCTTTTGTCTTTTGAAGTAAATAAATTTAGTTTTCGATACGGAAATCTCTTCATTACGATTGATATCTTCAAGTATATTTCTCGATGTATAAATATACACACGTCTGCATTTACGACAGAACCGTTTGAGTTACATCCAGATATTTTACGAATGATTTTTAACATTCAGTTTGTTTATATAAGCGCAAGAAGCTTGTCACATTATTTTTTTAAATATACCTAAATGAAAATGTCGGCAACATCTAGTGAAAACAAATTGAAGTTTAGATTGTTTCGTACTTGGATAAGATTTTATGTCAAAAGCAATGTAAACAACTACTTATCTATAGTATGTAAATTCTGCTGAAATCGGTGATGATGATGATAGCGTCATTTTGATGTTAAGTCTCGGTTGTGGGAAACAATGTCGACATGTACCATCGCTTGCTTCTATCGCTAAACAATAGTATGCAAATATTACCATGTCCGAAAGGCGCTGTAGCTAGTGAAATTACTGGAGTAATAAGAGTTAATATTTACTTCTCCAGACGTCGAAGACAATGTGTTGTAGTGTATATCACTACAACTAAAGCTGTAACGTTATGGTGGAGCGTATCGCTTGACATTAGGTAAATGTCGCGTCGTAGTGTAATAAAAAACGTAATTTAACTTAAAATACATGTTGTTACTACGAGGGTGGATTGAAAAGTACTCGGCCTAACCAAGAAAATAAACACATACTAAATCAGTTATATTTTTATTTTTCTACATAATCACCATCAAGTTCAATACACTTTTGCCACCTGCCCTTCCAAGCATTTAGACCGTTGAAAAAAAATTATTCTTCCTTAGAGTCAAAATATGCGTCTACAGCTGCTTTGACCTCGTCGTTTGTCGAAAATCTTTGACCTCCCAAGTGCTTTTTTTGGTTAGGGAACAGAAAGAAGTCTGATGGTGCCAGATCAGGTGAATACGGCGGATGCGGTAACGTTTCAAAGCCACAGTTGTGAATTTCAGCCATTGACTGTGCTGACGTGTGAACACGGGCGTTATCTTGATGAAACAGGACTTTTCTTCTGAGCATTCCTCGACGTTTTTCTTTTATTTCCTCTCGTAAACGACGTAGTAAGGTGCAGTAGTAATCAGAGTTTATAGTCTGACCCCTTTCAAGATAATCAATCATAATCACACCTTTCGAGTCCCAGAATACTGAAGCCATCACCTTATTTGCCGACAAAATCGACTTAGCCTTTTCAGGGGGTGGTGAACCAGGTCTTCTCCACTGTTTTGATTGTTGTTTTGTTTCCGGTGTACAGTAATGAACCCATGTTTCGTCTATAGTAACAAAACGATTCAAAATATCATCTGCATCGGCTTCAAATAACTCCAAACAGTCGCGTGAAATAGTCAATCGCGTCCTTTTTTGTTCAACTGAAAGCAGTCGCGGAACCCACCTCGCAGACACCTAGTGGAAACCCAACTCGTTGACAATGATGTTTTGAGTTCGTTCATAAGAGATGCCTATAATCTCGGCTATCTCTCTAATTTTTAATCTGCGGTCTCCCATTATTAAATCAAGTACTTTTTTAATATTTTCGTCAGTAGTTGACGTCGAAGGCCTTCCAGAGCGGGGTTCATCTTTCACACTCTCTCTACCACGCTTAAATTCTGCTATCCATTTTTTGACGGATGAATATGACAGAGCACAATCGCCTAATGGATGGCTTTTGATGATAGCCCCTTCTTATGGAGGTACTTAATGACGGCACGCTGCTCGATTTGCTCCATTCGCGGAAATTATGTCCGATTACTTTGTTAATAAATTTATAAAATCACAACTAATTATCGCACACGTTTCGAACTTCACACAATGAACTAGTCTGAACTGAACTAAATAATGTGGCTAGATTTGATTTTTAGAATTGAATGGATCTGTGTTAGGCCGAGTACTTTTCAATCCACCCTCGTATGTGTGTTATATGTATATTACAAAACAGTAAATAACAAATAAGAGTTCACGGAGCGCAAACCAGCGAACCGGTAATGGTTTTTGGTATGGTAAATGGTTGTACATTAAATGAAATAAAAGCTAAATGTTAAAAAGCAAGTCTGGATGAGGGGCTCAATAAATTTCGCCGCGTGTTTGTGTACTCAAATTCGTTACGGCTGATTGTTTTATTGGAGAGCGGCCAAAAAGCTGGGTGCGATTAATTCGTACTACATCGATTATACAGCGAGTGTGTACGGAAGATGACTAGATTATGTCCACTATCTATTTGATATATGTAAACATATGTTTCGCATGTTGTTCCCAATATTTATTAGGGATGACGCAACATATTTCGGAATATTATTATATTCGCTATTGAAACCGAATTAATTGTTTAAATTTTTTTCTATTCAACATGTCACACGACTTTATTATAACTATTACACGAGATTAAAAATATACCTCCCATAAATAATAAATGTATGACATGACAACTATTGATTTTCATAACATAACAATCATCACGTTTAGCAAAAATTGTATGTATCAGACATTTGTTGTAATATCTTAAATTTGGATTTGATAATTGTACTTTGTTACTAAAACTAAAAGTGTATTTTTGTACTGATATTGTACAACAAAAGCCAGTTAGCGACGAGGTGGATATGTTATTGTATATAGGCCAATAATTTCATTATAAACTACAAAATTATTAAAATACATTTTTTAAACTTCCAGGGTTGCAATGCCTCTAGTCAAATTGTTATGTGATGACACGAGGGACAGTCAACCTGCTAAGATCTTATAAAAACGATGTATGGAGAAATTATTTATTTATTTAATATGCATACAATCATCCATACTTACATAATATAATATAAATAATTACACATTTTTTTATAAACATATTCTACGGTCTAGCACGTCAAGGTCATTGCTTATGTATTTTTAAATTTCTTTTAAATGTACTTTTTCTCAAATACTTACTTTATTTATTCTATTTATACACTAAAGATATTTATTCTTTTACAAACTTTTACGGCATAATGTTTTAATACTTTATATCATTTGTAGCTTATATATTATTATCTCCTTTGTGCTTGTAGTAAGTATATTTTGACCCAGATCTGTTTTCCTTAAAACAGCACAGGCTTTTATAGTTAGTTCCATTCGACAAGAAACCTTAATTTTTTGGCTCTTGATGAATTATATTATCTAGTGTAGATTTATCATAATCAATAATCGCATATTATTTTTTGGTTTGATGTAAGAGCCAATTATAGATGTACAACATTAAAAAAGTTTTACATAGTGACATTGGTTTTCAACCAGGCACATTAAAGACATAGCCTTTACTCCATTATTTTATGTATGAGAACGTAAAAATTCCATAAAATATTAGCAAAAAAAAAATCTGATGCTGTTTACGGTGATCAAAGATTAAATTTAAAGTAAAACTGTCTAATCTTACAAAAAATCAGAATGTAATTTGAAAACCCATCATTAACAAAATTTAAAAGATAGTTAAAATATTTTTTGGTTATTTAATTGTTAACAAAAGTAATGTTTATATTATTTATAATGAGCTAACACTAATCGTCAATTTGATATAGAGTTGAGTGATAATAAGGCTATAGAGGGGCGAAGGCGGCGAGCTTATGCTCGCCTGATGCCGTCCCTATGAGCGGAGCCGCGGGTGTTGGATGGGGAGTCTGACACCCGGTAACATCACGGCTCGGAGTGCGAGCAGCATGCTGGGCGTTTTCAGCACGCTGCTCTGGAGCAGGGGAAATGGCTGGCCCACAGCCTACCAACGAAGGTGGAGTCCCAAGGACCAGGCGCGGGCGGCATAGCGATCGCATGACCTAGTCGATCTCGCTTTGCCGCCAGTAAAACGCGCGGAGAAGGAAACGCCGAGGGGTTTTAGTGGGTGAAAATCCCACATAACCTGGCGCCGCTCCCCACGGTGCCGAGTATCTTTTAAAGATTTCCCCTCGTATAAAAAAAAAATAATAATAATAAGGCTATAGATGGAGAAGCGCGATCGGCTATAATACTCTGGCTCTCGGATGTTAACATCTGGAACACAGTAACGATGTTACGGCGGCAGATTTACATTATGAGGGTGAGAAAATCCTATCACAAACTAAATCTCAAAACATGGCTCTGGAATCGAACTTGGGTCCATCTTTGTTATAAGTAAAGCACTTAGCCGAAGGAGGCAGTCGAATGTACGGAACCATCAACATGATATTTATATTTTGTGTAGTAAACGCTAAGATACAAACGTTCAGCGCTCCAACACGAAGCGCATGCGCGCCTCGCAATTTATTTTTATAATGTAGCGATCGATTTGTGTATCAATGTTAAATTTCCAGGGAACGATGAGTGTTGTGGATATCGTACGGTATCGCTTGCTTTTAAGGTCGGCCGATGTCTGGACTGCGTGTCGGCAGTGCGCCTGTTAATCTTTTAAATAGCCGACATTTAGATAAACATCGATGACTCAATATCGATTCGCGAACACTGCGCGTGATAGATGGCGCTGTACGTATTAGATGGATCGATTGTTTATCTATGCTACACTACATGTATATCCAATACAGTTGCCGGTGCGCCAAAGGTTTGTTATTATTTACGTTTATGATTTGTTTTTGTTTAATAATACTAAGTTAGACGGATTTTATCGCATTCATTTAAATATTTTTAAGAGTTTTATCATAGATTTTTTGTTATTTAAGTTAAACGTGATTATTTGTAGAACTGTTCACATAGAAGTCTGTTCAGTTCCTTCTAAAACATATCTAATGCAGATATTTCCCTACTTTATTAAAGATTTGTAATTTAGTATTATTTATTACCTCCTTATTTCCCTTGGTTTACAACATCCATGATCATAAGAGGACTGACATGACAGAGGTCCTGACGGCATAGTCATCACGGAGTACCTACAGCTTTTTAATTATTGCTTATATTCCGATCTACGCGGAATAATCCTTCTATCCTGATTTTTTGTGGTGGTACGTTTGGTGTTTGATTTAATATTATTAATAAATGAAATCCAAGGTACAGGTATATTATTTCTTAATTAGTTACTTTTATAGATGTAAATTTGTTTCATGATTACCTAACAAAATGTAATATCACAAAAAGCTATTTAACGGAGAAGTTTTGAGCTTATTACAACATGGTAGGCGCAAGATTAACAAATTAAATGTTTAATAAAGCTTTGATTACAATCGTTACTTTCACTAGATAGTTTTCATAATAACTTTTTTAGTTGAAATTAAAAAGTATTTTGTTTTTTTCCATAGGCGAAGTTTCCTTTTTCATCTACCTCACCGGATTCTATTTCTAACGTCGGAATTCGAACCTTGTGTTTTTATACGAATGTATAATAGAAGTTTGTATACCAGTATGCTAAGCGATTGTCAAATCTTTACTAATACGCATTACGAACTGCTTTCGCAAAACTTTAAAAAGAAACATGTTTGCTATGTACTCAAATCAAATCATTAATTATTTTCAAGAACGCATACTCAAAATAAAACAAAGGTGATTGCATTATTCCGAGATAAGCTAATAAATGATTTTAATAAACAATAAATAAACATAATTTATTATTCTACGTTTCAATTAAAAGTAATGAATAATGAATCGTCGACGTACACGAAGGCCCAAATAATAAATATACCGCAATATGTTGGGGTTCTTTGGACGATCCTCAAAATTTAAATACCAAACATCTACGGAATAACCATAAGTTTGCAATTTATAGCAGAATTTTGTTACTAAAGATTATTTGTTCGTTACTTGTATTTTATATTTTTATTGTTCTCAAAAATTTTGATAGGTATTTTGTTATTTTGCTATCACTTGTAGACGTGCTATAAATTTGCTTTTTTTCAAGATGATTACTTTTCAAATATATAGATCGTTTTAGTACCTAAATGCGATTTAGTAAAATACGAAATTTTCGAAATTTATAGACTACTTAAGTCAAAGACTATCACGTATGCATTTGCGAAGTCATGGACAGGTTATGTAGAACAAGCAGCGAAAAGAACAAAGTTTTGTCTTCGTATATTGTCGAGCTACTGGTTCATTTTCCTATAGATCATGTGCACTATGTGTCCCGATCACTGGAGAGGTTCTACTACTTATTCTTCTGTTATAGCAAACTAGAACATACGACGCACTTTTCATACCCTGCGTTTTCTAGGTAACATTTGCCAGAGTCCATGAGGGCACACTTGGCCAGACGTGTGGGTCTCTTTTCATTTCACCATAAGTGACAAGGCCACCACCACTGTCCTTCCGTTGTAAAAAGACGGAGAGCTACCACTAGTAATTACTAGTTGTTCGTTTATAATAAGGTTTAAATTAAGTTTGCTGGAAGATTTTGGATTTTAAAACAAATTTGCTGAGGTTTGCCCTCTATACCACAAAATTAATAGGCACTGCCATTTTCTGCGGCTTGTACTAAATTTACCTAAACTAATGTTTTGTATATATTACATTTATATTATTAATAAAAGGTATTGCATATTAGTAGGTACTGTATTATTTAATCCATTGTGCAAAGAGAACGACAGAAGTCGAAACTGTTAATCAACAGAGTCCTACTATCAGTATCAATCATGCATTACATACATTAATTTAAATTAAGTTTGTGGTTATAGTAAAGTTTGTTATAAAGTTTTGTTTATAATATTTTAAAAATAAAAGAAGAAAAATGTATTAGACTAAGTTTTAATGTTCATATAATTCCACATTAAATGTTTGCAAGGAAAATAACTGAGACTTGCGTAATATAAAGTACAGCCATATAGTGTTACAAGTTATTGCATTGTACTAACTCTAAAGTATTAATGATGTTATATAATTAAGATTCAATGACGTAATCCCTCCTACATCGACGTACAAGTTATTAGCTTATAAAATAATTGAATTCATCACAAAAATATTAATTAGCGTTTCAAGTGATAACGTTTAAGTCTATAATAGTATATTAAGTATATAATACTAAATGTTTCCAGAGCTGGCCAAGTGGCAGAAGCCAGAAGTCCACGAAAGCTTCTGTTATCGGAATAGATTGGTTTCCAGAAGTTCATGCTCAGTATATGCTTAGTTACATAAGTTTCAAAAAATTAAACGAAGAGAAAATATTTTCTGTTGCACATGTAAACTTCAGATAAATTTTGATGATTTTAAGACAGTCATAAATGTAGAAAAAAAATGTATTGTATGGCGAATTAACAATTATATATATTTATAATAAACTAAAACCTACCGCCGCAAATTAGGTTACATGTTTACCAATCTTATTTCCTGAACTTTAAATTAAATGATTTTCCGTTGTAAAATTGTATCGTTTTTTAATTCGCTGACAAGTGATGTTTCGCAGACCGTTAACCAGACGATTGGCTTGTAAATTATTTTTTGAAAATAACGCTACAAAAAATCTAAAATTTATTTATTTTGTAGGATTTGTACAATAACTTTTTATTGTTGATCATATATTACTAAAGTCAGTTCGCAACACTCATTTTGTTGAGAACTGGAAAATTCAAAGAAATTCAGATTATAAAGATGAGCAATTCATTGTCAAACGTCCTTTGAACAATGCTATAACATAAGATGAATAGAATATTATTCCGTATAATACCCTAAACCACTGAATAATGGATTTCAATTATATTACATTTTTGTATAAAATGTATATTAGTAGTAGTGATTCTGTTTTAATAAGAAAGAATAAAATGTTCATTCAGTTCGCAACTGTTAACTAAATTTGCATAAATACTCTCAAGCAATACGTTAACCATGGAAAAATCTTCTTTACTTACTGATACTTTATGTTATAGGAATATAATTGTAATCATAACATTATTTAAACTGTTTTTAATTTAACTGGAATGGATTGTTATATTAAATAATGAAAATGACTTTTTTTCTGTAGAGATTTATATTAGAAAAAGGTTACACAATTTTAAATAACAAACGTTAGTAATTTATGTGCGTCATAATGGCATAGACCTTTATGAAGATACCGAAATTTCCACTAACGTGGCCCTGCGTAGATCTGTAAAATCATTTTATTTACTGCCTAGTTTTGGCAACACGCCTGATAATATTTGGATTTTCTAACGACTAAGATAGCTTCCGAGTATTATAAACAATCTCTGTACATTAAACACTATAATCATTTCTGCACGAACAGGTTAATTTTATAGCAAGGAAGACTATATTTTCACATATTTCTATGTATGTTTTGTGTTCATACTAAACACAAGAATTAGTATGAACACAGATTTAGCACTTCGAACAAGATAAATTTTAGTGTTTATAATTTGATTAACTTTAAACACAAAAGTTTTGTGAGATAGGATTTTAGGACATAGATATATAAACAGTGAAATAATAAATATATAACAGAAGACGGTATAAACCTAGTGACAACTTTACCACAATTTAGCATAAAAGACAACTAAAGAATATATTAATTCTTGGGAAAAGGCAGAAACTTTCTTTGAAATCTTGTGTTTATATCAGATGTGACAACAAAGACGTAGATAAGCTCCTGCTTAGTTGCTAGAAGAATTATTACTTTATTTGTATTTATTTAAGTAGTTGAATCGCGGAGAAACTATAGCTTTTAAATATAAAACGTAATTTACGATATCAATTCTTCTATTTTATATATTATTTTCATTACATAACTTGTTTCTATTTTTTACCAATTTGACCTCAACCTCTTTTATCTGATTATTACGCTTCTAAATATCTCAGGTACAGTGAGTTTTCTCTATGTGTTGTGAATAAATCGATCAATACTAATCAGTAAGTTAACAAACAGAAACCTAACTAAATCTCCAATAATTACGCCATGTTGAAAGGAAGCCGCAAAAGCTGGGGCTTATGTATGATTTTATAAAGTATCAATTTCTATGACTTGGACGGACATCACAGCAGTAAGATTATTTTCAAATACCATCCATATCCAAAGATTTTCACGAAGAAAATCTTTAAGAAATTAAGTAGCTTTTTGGTATACCTGTTGTTTATTACTTTTAAAGCCTATTTTTAAAGTTGTATTTTGTCTATTGGTGTGCAATGAAAACTATTCTCTTTTTTTCATATGTTCGCATGACATATTAACATTTCCTTTGTGAAGATATAGTAATGAATGGAATATTTAATAAGAAGTGATGGAAAAGATCTCGAGTTTTCGATAGTTCGCCTGGTCTGAAAATCATACGGTTAGTGTTTGAATATAAATATTATTGAAACTATATAAAATTACCTGCAGAATGAGTTTCATGTTAACATCGTTAGGCGTTTGAACAGGTGTATGCTCTTGCAAAGCTATTTATCAATTTGTGATAGACGACGATTAATTCGCTATTTACTTTAGTCTACCAGGTTGATTTCTGTTTAAACACTCTTGGTTTATTTCTTCGACTGCTTTAACTGATTCTGCTTTAAGGTGACCGATCAGCCTGCGAGCGGCTGATAGCAAGATAATTTTAAATTCGACTACACGTACAAAGTAATTCTTTTACGTTATGCATTTTAAACTTTTTATATCTCAAAGAAAAAGTAAGATACTTCTAAGCTTAATTATTTCGTTTATTAAGTGTTTTTAACATAATTCAAAATTTTTCTGTCAAGTAAAAGTTCCGCAATACCAAGGAGTTACAAGTTGATAAATTACTTTATTTCTCTCTCTTACAACAACTTTACTCTTACAACGCGGTTTGTTTTGAATTACACATTCAAATAATTGTTATATAATAAGTAGTGAATAAATATTGCTTCGATACAAAATTGAAATCATCATATGTACAAAAAAATTCTAACAAATAAACACATTTCTGTGGAAATTTAAATACATTAAGACATTTTAACATTGTTCTAAGAGAGGCAAGTTGATATGAACTAACTTTATCGTTCACTTCATAAGGAAATTATAGACTTCGGAGTGACTAGCTATTGATTTCTGTTTTACTAAACAATTCACTGCTTGTATTGCCATTAGCAAACTTAACTAAAATTTCAATTTAAAATAGACCGGAAACAAATCTTTCTGCATAAACACATCTAACTAGTGATATTATTTTTTCTTGTTCTGTGTAAGTAAATATTATAATTTTTCTTTTACTTGCCAATGAGATTCTTAGAATTTTATTGTATATTTGCTACTCAAAACGACAGGATGATGGTATTTAGGACGTTTACACAAAACCATATAACACGTGATATGAAGTGTAATATCTCGTTTGCTTTTTAAAACGAAACTCACTAATATTTGCAAATCATAGCACGGACGCCTCCAAACCGAACGCCTTTAGCAAGAGATTCTGTTTTGTGATATACTTAAAAAACGTTACTTCATACTTTATTATATATTGGATTATTTGTAACACAATAAGCATTCGTGTAGTCGCAATTGTTCTTTGAATCTTGATGTGTCTAAAATTTTACGGCAGGCACGGATAACGCGGAATTGTTACGTTGGGTATTCAGATCTCGATTTCTGACTCTGAAAGAATTCGTAACGCGAACACGCGCTATCAGAAAATGTTCTATTGTTATTGTTATATCTTTTGCGAATTGTAATATTTAGGAATAACAAGACCTGTTTATTTATGATAAGACTTCAAGTTTTTTTTTCACGAAGATCGATGCAGATCAGGATCACCTAATAATAGGAGATATAATATATAAGCTAAGACAAATTAGCTAATGAAAAGTTCATATTTTAAGATTTTAATATAAGTAGTAGTACATCATATTTATTATTTATTACGTATTTGACTTATGTGCTAGACAATTTTATATGAACCTATATATATATGTATTTAAGATTCGGCAAATAATTATTTTATCATGCTGTTACCCACAGCTTGAACAACTAGTAACTTAGGCAAACGCCTTTTCTTTAATAATACCAATATTAATATGAAAAATGATTCTATATTTTTATTCCCTGATGATGTTCAATGTTGCTAGACATTTGACCAACCTTTACAGCTCGCCCATTGCTGTACTGCCGGGTCCACACCCGGAGTCTGTGGCCTAAATTCAAATGCGATCACTGTCTAGGAGTCGTACACGTGTCTTTTAAAACTTTAATATTACGTGTGCAGTGAACGTTATGAAGTCGTGATATGATACGCAAAAAACGGTTCACTTCATCTTTGCGGCGAACTGTACTGTTCTAAAATATGTAATAAGGTACGAGTTATTTAACGTCGTCACCTTGTACGGCAATGGGAGGAGCGCGACGGGGCATCTCCTGTAGCCTGTAGATACCGAGGTATAAGTTATAAGCTGTACGTCATACACCAAAAATAAAGAGTTATTCATTTAATAAAACTAAATTTTTCCGATCCTTTCGCGTTATTTAAAAATTTACTAAGTACTTCAAGGTTTTGTGTGCTTTGCAACAGTCGTGGCCACGTTAGAAATCAGATGACAGATGTCTTTACATCATAGTTATAAAAAAGAACCGAATTCTAAAATTACCTAAAAATCCTTTTCTCTCTTTTGTTATTCCAGTACAGAATGTTTGCCTTTTTGTAGATGCATTTATTTTTAATAACCTAAGAAGATATTGTAGGATTTTCTAGAAGGCAGAGACTACGTACTTTCAATGTTTACTTCATCCGAAAAAATCGCGTTCGAAGAATGCCGTATCATATAACAGTTGCAAAAAAATATCAATTATAATTTTAGGGGACGTGCGTGAAAATTTAAGACGTACTTTTCACAAAATAGAATACAACAAAAATAACTTTATGTTTTCAATATTCAATGAAATCCGTGTACTGTTCACGGTGTACTGATAAATGGTTGTTAAATTGAATTATTAGGTAATTGCATATAATTTTTCACTTATACCACACATTTATGAATAGGTCTACAATACACGCAAGGTGAAGCAACTGCCGAAAGGGCATCCTAGACAGATATAAGCCGTGAACATCCCTGCATATTGTATTCAGGTGTCGGAGCTTGGACGAGGTGTACCGAATCATCTGAAACCACACCCTATACACCCAAAATGGTAAGAGTTATAGACCTTGGCTTCATATTGCGAGATCAACAATTTGTACAAATTACCCTTTGTAATGGCAAATTGATTTTAAATTCGTTTTATTGCAGAATCTAATAAAGGATTCAATTATGCATTGAAATATCAACCACTGAACTAACAGATTGTTTGATTTATATTGAATAATTATTCATACCACGCTCCGGCTTTATTTCTTCCTGAAGAACGTACCAATTTTAGTTTTTATTGTCTTAATTAGGCTGTTTTATTTAATTCAAATAAAAGCATAGTAGTCTTCAACACTACAGGTAGATTTTTTAGCGTTCATTCGTTTAAAAAAAAGGCCAATTGACTTGCGTTTACATTTCAATTAAATAATAATACTGAGGAAATAACTTAACTAATATTGTTTCTCCGTTTAAATTTGTTGTCAACGGGATTTACTCACTTATTTTACCTACGATAAAAATGAGGATCTCAATTCGACGGCGTCTTTTATTTTTAGTGTATTTACCTATTATGTTCGACAACTTATATTTTTTTACACAGCGGTCTGATTTTCATTATTACTGCTAGAAAGAGCATAAGCAGGTGTCTTTAAAACATCAATCCTGTTTGGAGAAAACTAAAGATTAGTTATGAACCTAATCTAAAATTGTTGTAAAATAACGTACTTAAGTTTTATGTATTAGCGCGTGTTTTTTTTTTAATTTGCAATAAAATACTTAACTTCAATTTGATATGATGTTAAGTGACAGTGCCAGTCCGGAATATTCTGGCTCTGATAGGTTTACAGTATGACAGAGCAGTGCTGTTGTGATGGCAGATTTACTATTTGAGAACGGTAGCTAGTAGGTTTTGAAAAAAGTATACCCCATCAACCTAACTCTACAACATTTGGTTAAATAATCGTTTAATCAAAGCTCCAGGAGACAGTTACATATACGTTTATATGAACATACTCATCCTCTATTCATTTATTGTTCTTTGAATTAAAATCTGTGCGTTTTTCAGATGTTTCTGGTATTTTTGGCCGTGATGGGCGTAGTCTCAGCGGCACGGCTGGAGCATCTAACGCAACAGGGGGGCTACGGCGCCGGAGCACCTTTCCATTACGAGAATGTCAATAACGGTGACGGCAGTTATCACTATAGGTTCGTTACCTTTTAAGACAGGTTAGGTTATGTTAACAGTAATGCGGACTTTTGTGGGAGCTGTAAGACCTTTGATATTGAACGAAAGGTTAATTTTATGTATCAGCGCAATCATCTCTGCTGTGGGATATAAGTATCCTTATAGCAAACTTTCTGGGTTTCTTATTGATGTTTTTATGAACAATAACTAGTCTTAGTTCTTGCATTCTTTGGCGATCTGTGGTATGCAAATGAAGCTTAAGTTTATGTTCTTTATACTACTGGTATTAAATGGATATTTATCAACACACAAGTTACAAAATACTTTGTTTTTTAAACATAAAATAAAATCGTTCATCAATCTAGCATATTTTTTTTAGTTATTTGTGAACAAACGGTTTATGATATTTTTTTAATTTTCGTTAGTGACAGTTGGAATTTCTTTTAGCAATTTTACTAGATGTTGTGTAGATATTGTAGTCTAATTTTAATCGTTACAGTTACGACACTCCCACCGGTATATCAGCACATGAAAGCGGTGCCCCAAGAGCGCCCGGTCCCGAGGGTCTTGCAGTCACCGCTGAAGGCGGATTCTCTTTCCGTACTATCGACGGGCAGCAGATCTCACTGACCTACACCGCTGATGAGAATGGTTTCCATCCTGTTGGATCGCATCTTCCAACACCCCCGCCTATTCCAGAGGCTATCTTGCGATCGATTGAGTTCAATAGACAAAATCCATCTTCGTGAGTAATATAGTTAAATCTTAAGTTGTTTCGTAATTTAATTATTAGGTTATTTTATAACAAGGACTCCTATAATTAGCTATAGTTGATTAGCTCTAAAGTCTGGCCAGTTTTGTCACTTTAAGTAAAAAAAAATACTAAGGTACCAAGCAATAAATCTTTACTAGTTCCCAACAATATTACAGCATTGAAATTAAGTAGCAATTTTTTATTGATATTACTAGTAAGTAGTATTAGTTAAAACGTCTTCACCAATGTTCAGCACAAAATACAACCCACGAGACCTTTTTTGTAGGTGCGACTTATATTTATAGTTATATATTATCATATAAAGAGATTAGTTATGTTTCATAAATTAAAATATAGACTGTTATACAGTGCGATACATAGTAATAAGATTTGCATTGTGTTAGATCTTCATTTTACTTCTATCGACGATACGACTTCATCGTTGGAGTGCTAGACTCTAAAGATCAAGTCATCATATGTGTGTTGTAGTTCATACTAAGAAAGTCAAGCAATAAAGATAAGTGTAGCAAGTATAAAACTAAATTAATCATTTGCAATATGTCAGAGACGTTTATATATGGCGGACACAAAAGAGAAATTTTTGCAGAGAATAATTATTATGTTTTTTTTTTTAATTATTTTGCCGTAGAATAATATTCGTTATTTTAGCCTATAGATTAATTATTATGTTTTTTTATTTACAGCAATGACGGATCCAACGCGGGACGTAACGCCTATAGATATTGATGATGCCAATACACACGCTAGTGGATTGCACGCAACACCTCATAGGAAGCGTGGACTTTGTGATAACCGAAAAACAAGAACCACTTCACAATACTTCTCTGTCTAATGAAATTTGAATTGTAACTAATGAATGAAACTTTTAATAAACGTGCCAGTATTGGACGAATAAGTTTTCTTTTTATTTTGACTTATAAAATATCAGTGACGACTTACATAGACGACGACGGTGACGACTTAATGTGGAGGTGATGTATAACACTCGGTCTTGTAAAAAGGCTCAAAGTTGCTCAGCATTCGGTGTTTCAGAAATAATCTGTAGAAGAATAAAGGTCGCTGATATAACCCAGCGGATAAGTGAGGCCAATAGAACAGAAAGATCCTGGAGTGGAGAACCGAGACCTGGTGGAATAGCAGAGTTGGTTGGTTGATCGCGTTGGAAATCTATTGGGGAGACCTCTATACAACAGTGGACGGCGGTAGAGTTATATAATAATGATGATTATAGAAAAATTATATAAGATATTATAAACGACCATTTCAAAGTGTACTCGTAATAGCAGTAAATTGATTTTCTCAATAACATGCTGCTTTTAATTACTTTCCTTTATAACATAATTCTCGCCTTGCTTTAATATTATTAGTATTAATTACTTCTTCACGAATAAAACGGTTAAGATTATTATACAAGCAATGTTAAATAACACAGCTTAAGATGTTATGTAGTAAGTTGCGTGTAGTATTACGCATTTGGATCACAAGCAATTTATACGTGCATGTGATTTTATTCATGTCGATATTTTAATATCATTTTTATCTCCAATGGGCTAACACGGGTTTAGTTTCACATTGTGTTAGGTGAAAATGTGGCAGTGAATAGTCAAGAGCGAACCTAGAATATTTTGACGCTGTTGTGTCCTTTTGTTGTACATAAACATGGAGCAGTCTAAAGATGATAAATTGCACTGCCATTTTCTGTAACTACTTTTTGCTATTATGGGGATCTTGTATAAAGTTCCACCTGTTGGTAAATGAAACACTGGCTTATACCGTTGAGGTCATCTCATTGCAAGTGGCTAACAAATTACTCAATTTTTTTTTGTACATGTTAAGATATAGACGGTGTGCCTTTCTTATATAATACTACTACATTAAGTCCTCCCGTGACCATAACTGCTGCAAAGCAGTCGAAACGACGGGATTAAATAAATGAAAGAAATAAACGCGGTAAAATCCGTAAAATTGAGTTTTAATAAATGTGTGACATTCGCGGAAATATAAGAAATCATTACTACATTGAGCTTTGCATATGTAACTACCGTCAACTGCCTCCATGCCGCTGCAGCTAACTGGTTGCCTTGTAACATGTAGGACTTTGGTAAGATTTTAGGACCATATGTAATTGTAAAAAGATGGAGTTTTCTTAAAACTAACTAAGATAGCTTCTGAAGATAAAATCGCAAATTTAACGGCTAACTTCCAGTAATAAAAAGGCACAATAAGAAGAAGAAGAAGATATGTGTGCGTTAAGTTTCCATCGCTACGATGGCTGTTTGTATGACAGGAGGTTCATTAAAATACACGATATGTTTCGCTTACGTACTTCGTTCCATATTCAGATTACTATGAATTTAGTGTTTAACAGTGATCCTTTAATCTCAAATTGCCCAATTTAAAACGTAAGTTTTACGTAAATATATTAGTAAAGATAACCTTAAGCTGTTGTTATTATAACTAATAGGGTGACGAGAAATTATTTATTTCAATTTATATACCTACTAGCTGTTTTTATTTCTCTGTGTACCCACTCAACAGAGCGATGTCAACACGTGCTTCTAGGACGATGTTAACATCTATTACACGTATTACATCTATTTACACATAGCATTGGTGATTTTCGGTTGTCATTGCATTTGTTGCCCATTGTCACTAATAATTTTTATGAAACTACCTTTGATAGAAGACACATATTTCTTGTTTATTGGTTACATCTTGATTCATGTTAATTCAAAGTAAAAATTGTAATATTACTTTCATTACATTTTGGTTTTGTTTTTTAATTTTTGTATACCATTACATACAAGCTGTATTAATTTTAAATAATTTCATCGTATTTCCCAGCTTGAAGTTTAAGCGATTTGTATACTGAACAATTCATAATACATATACTTAGACGATCTCAACATTTAGTACAATAGAACATCATGCCGCAACTGATATATCTTTAGCGAGATCTAAACCGGCTGTAAATTTTTCACAAATTATATTATACAAAAATTTCGTAAAAATTGTATCAAAATAAATTCATAGCTTTTTTGGAGGCTAATAAACTATAAAATAGAAATTATACCATAAATAACCGATAATCAAATCTGAAACTTTCTTATTTCATCACTGCTTTTTAATATTCCTAAGGGGTCTACCATAGACATAATTAAAATTTTAAATAAATTAATTAACTCACTTTTTAAACGGGAAAACAAAATCACAAAATATGTATAAAACCTTTATTGAAAATAATGCTTATTTACATTCGTAAAGTAAATAATGAACTTAAACTAAACATGGTGCTCGGCTACGACGTGGTATCACAGTCCCAGAATTCGTGAGGTCAATAAGCGCACAAACACTCAGTAACTATCTATAAAGGTTTCACACCGCTAGGTTTAAGCTTACGTATATTGCATTCACTACATTAAACTATATGTAGTATAAAGCCCTTAATTATATTGAGACTTATTTAGTCACTGATGAATAATGAAATCGATGAATAGCATTAGAATCGCACAACAACAGCACTATAAGCTTTAAAATTACATAGAGAAATTAAAAAGGATTTTTAATTTTGTGAAAAATATAAAATAAACGAATTGACGAAGAAACAAATAGTTTTAAGAGAAATGGAAATGACGTCAGAAGTTTAAGGCATAGAGAAAAGTCCATTAGGAATGTAGAGTAGTGGTGTTAGGATTAAATAAGGGCGAGGCTGTAGAGGTCTGCGAGGTATGAATAGGTAAGTATTTGAATGCGATTCGTTTGCCGTTTTTTGTTGGTATGGAGTTAAGAATGAGATCAGTAGTGGTAGCCGCTGGAGCCGCCGTTGCCGCCCGATCCTGCGCCTGGGTTGTACGCACCTTCACTGCAAAAAAGGAATTTTAAAAATGTGAATCCTAATATATGATAAAAAATTGGATAACTTGTCATCAATTTCAAATACAGTTAAGTGACGATTTTGTCAAAAAACGTTAAGCGTACTCGTTCAAAATATGATAACTTTATATTGCACTGATTTGCAATGTCTATATGGTTGCCGTTTAACAACAGATTGGTAGTTAGCTAGGGTGGTTATAAATAACCCTACCACCTATTCATTCCACATACGGCTACGGAAACGAACCAGCTGTTCCTCATATGCAGCCGAATAAAAACTACATAAGATTTTTTTTAAAAAGCATCTCAGAGAAATTATAACAGCCTGTTCAAATGAAAGTTCAAAAGTTCTTGAAAAAGTAATAACTTTTAGAATAAACAAAGTTACGTATAATTTCATAAAAATTTGATCGCGCGATAAATAGATTTTCTTTCAATCTTATCCTTAAATGTATTTTTAGTTATTTTTCAAAGCTAAATTTAATGCTTTTCCTCAGTAAACAAGGTAATCCTTTTACTATTCAATATTTAAACATGCTCATTACTATTTTTATACTTATAATAAATACAAATATTAAACAATAATTTAGAAAAAAGATTAGTATTGTACAAACCAAACTAATTGAATTTTTTTTAATAACATTTGAAGAAAAATTATATCTATAAGTATCAATTTCCTAATATCCAAGATTCTTTTTCTAATAAAATTTATAAACTTCCTTCACATAAAAAATGTAAAGTTATTTACTTAACTCAATTGTTTAAATTAGTAAAAGGTTACTTACGAAGATGGGTTGCGTCTGTTGAATTCGATGGAGCGAAGGATCTCCTCGGGGATGGGGGGTGGTGTGGGGAGGTGAGATCCTACAGGGTGGAAACCGTTTTCATCGGCAGTGTAAGAGAGGGAGATTTGCTGGCCATCAGGGGCGCGGTAAGAGAATCCACCCTCAGCAGTCACTGCGGGACCTTCGGGACCCTGAGCTCTCGGGGCACCGCTCTCTTGAGCAGAAATACCATTTCCAGTTTCGTAGCTGAAAAGAAAAATATAAGTAGCAAATTACAAGACTGCCTGTGTTATATACGTCTTCCGTTTTCATGTACTTAAAAATGGAAAGAATATAGAACAAAATTGTTTGTTGAACTTCTATTGAGTGTCGAAATCGATCCGAAATAACTGGTAACTATTACGTTTACGAGGCGACCAGTAAATCGCCATGAAAAACGTAGTCGTTTGTAACAAGTGTTCAAACATTTAATATCTAATGATGATGTTACTTATTCCAAACATATATGTTAATAAGAATAATGCACGATATATAGACCATTAGTGGATTCATTACAGAGCTCACGAGCATTTCTGCACGGACACACATTTTTAATTACGTAAACGTTTCAAACGTAATATGATGAATGCATTAAGCAACCCGCAATTCGAATCAACTCACGAACTACGAACCTGAAGCGGTAAGTTCCGTCACCGTTGTTCTCGTTTTCGTATCTCAGGATTGGGATATTTGCTCCGCCGCCGCCGCTATATGAGCTCGATCCACTGTAAGATCCGCCGAAGGATCCACCGGATCCGCCAGCACCGCCGGCGCTGCCCGATCCGCCGAATATTCCGCTGCCAGCTCCACCGGCTCCACTACCGGCACCAGCTCCGAAGCCGCCTCCAGGGCGAGGTGGAAGATATTGAGGTTCCAAGCGTCCGCAAGACGCTGCCACTATCATCGCCGATAACATAACGATCTGGAATACAAAATTATCATTACAACTAACATCTAAGTGGGATAAAGTGATACCTAATAAACTTGTTTTGCCAATTCACTA
The DNA here is from genome assembly GCA_029286795.1 of Byasa hedistus. Taxonomy (NCBI): domain Eukaryota; kingdom Metazoa; phylum Arthropoda; class Insecta; order Lepidoptera; family Papilionidae; genus Byasa; species Byasa hedistus. Next base: position 6,521,341 of record JAGSMW010000001.1, read on the forward strand.
AATAATATACAAATTTAATATCTACTTAATTTATTGATGTACTAGTAATAAACATTTGAAAAAATTATCACTTTTAACAGCAAAAATATTCTAAGTAACTTTTAAGTTTGTTGGCATGCATAAAACTTTTGTAAGCTAAACAAAAAATTGACACAGCCTTTTTTTATAAACGACAACATACATTAGATGTTTATATAAAAAGGGAGTATTGTAAATGAGCATCAGAATTTCATCAATGTGCAAAAAGTATGTTATTTACACATGTGGGTATATGTGACATAACTACAAGCTCAAAAGCCGGAGCAAAAATTAACGTTTTAGTCAAAATTTAAATTGTTTAAAGTTTTTATATTAAAATCTGGGTTTGTTAAAGTGAAATAGTATATTCTTTTGCATGGGAATCGAAGACACAAAGGAAATTAAAATGGAATATTTGGTTTCGAACAAAATGTTCGAACGGATTATTTTCGTGCTTACCAGAGAGGGCGACATAATTATTTTGGTGTTATAATGTTCTGTGCGAAGGCAGGCTTCTCCTCGTTGTTCAGCCGTTAGCGGAATACAGTTCAGCGAGGATGTGCCTCGTTTTATATTGCTCCGATTTGCCCTTTCGCGGTTGCTTCACCTTGTGCGTTCTGCACCGGATCGGCGATCGAATCCATGCACGACCCATCTCCGCCTTAAGCTTTGAGTCATTTAGATTACCAACGATTTCCCATTTGAGCGCAACTCTCACAATTAGGTCACTAATTTCAACGGTAAATCGATAAAAGCTTTCTCATGCTGTATTTAAAAAGTTGACCCCTTACAGCAAAAAGCGTTTGAAAATTGTACATATATTATAATGTTTAATAAATCGCTTGGAGCCATTGGACTTAAACAGCGCAAGACCGTGTTTTATAGTATATATTACACGATACCTATATCCAGCAGTGGACTTCTTTAGATCGGCGTGTAGATGATGAAGATGAATAATTTTTATTTTTTTATCATCATCGTTATATAGGGACCGCACTACTGATGTACTTTTTATTGTTTATTATAAGCTTAATGGAAATTTTATAATTATGGAGCTTTTTAAACAAAAACAGGTAATATATAGATAATATACAATGCGATGAAAAGGTTTTATCTACTTTACAAACTTTACTCTACTTTTCAAAGGCGAAATAAAGCATAGTACGTATAAATAGCCATCAACAGCCCGATGATGATGACGTATGAATGTACAGATTAACAATTTTTACACATTACTTTTATTTCGGTAGTTTAACATATATCATTAGTCGGCATTGTCTTCAGACGTTACCTCTTTAGAATTTAATTACGTCTATTTTAGAACTATTTTATAAGAAAGATACCTTAAAAGAAGATTTTTATTCTTTACGTCTTTAAAAAGTTATGAAATATACAAGTTGAAACGGAACTTAAGAGCTATAAACTTTTGTAATAAAGTCGGCAAAGTTAACAATGTGTTTGAACTTTACAAACAATTTTAATAAAGTAATATCTTCTGTTTTAAATCTATTTGAATGACTTTATAGCGGCAATATTATGATGATTTACAATAAGAGTGCACGATAGCCTAATTGCATTTTATTACAATTTGGTATATCAATAAATGCACTAAACATTGATATTTTGTCGATAGGCACTTCTAAGTTATTTCTATATTTGTATATTTCCAACAAATTACTCCATACATTAAATAGAAACACTGATGTGAAAACTGCTGATTTTTGGTTATTAACTTTTCAGGGTCAATCGTTTCAATATCATTTAAATTTTTAATGTTAAATCGTAGCCGGATGCACGTAATATAAAAAAAATATTGCAATTACATTATTTTTTACTTAATTATTCTTTTCAAAAACTTTAAATACCAAAATATATTACTCCAAATTATTCTATGTTATAATCCATAGGTATAAATGCTATGTTCCAACTTCTGAAACAAGAGTACTTTTCTAAGAAGAGAATGAAAGCTTCACGCGAAACTCATGCCGAACTCTGGATCGTAATCAAGCATTTAATCGTTTCAAACTAAAATATATATCATAGTATACTTAATAGTTAATCAAAAAATATATTACACAGTTTATCGTGAACCTAAAATTAGTACGTTAAACATTTTTTGTTAAAACTTGCTAGCAAACGACGACGAGAGTTAGGACGTGGTTGTGTCCCTAATGGAGATACTGTGGTCTCTCCAAATGCTGAGAACGACCTGCTAGGTTTTAGTGGATAAAAATCTATACATAAATATACTTTCTCTCTAAAAGTGTTTTCATCTATCTTTTCGAAAATTCTCTTACTAACCCAGGTAAGTAAACAGCCTGTTTAACAATAAATGCGGGTGCAATCGGTTAATTTCGTGCAATGTAGTGCAAATGGCAAATAGCAATGACGTCGCGTCCGTGACCGCAGTGTATGGATGCCGCACCTCTCTCTGTCATCGGCCATTATTGAAAATGATCTTGTTCCGATCCTCGGCCCGTTGGCGACAATTACGATGCGAAATTTTAACACGAACATTGAAACCTTGGTAGCGTCTGTTATGATATTTAGTTAAAGTTTCCCACGATTTTGTTGTCGGGCTGATTGGATGATTAGGCGTAGTAATATAAGTTTAAATTGAAGCGTTCACTTATTTATTCGTACTATACAGTATTTGAAACAGATATGAGTTCACCATTACTCATTATTTTAACTGATTTTTTTTATTACAAATTCGGTGAATCTCTTTAACTAGAAATAAGTTTACCATTCTCAACCAAAAATAGAGAAAAGACGACTTTTAATATGTAGTTTAAATTATAGTGAAAATTAATGACACACAATTGCTATCTTGCAAAAGATGTAGATGCGTCAATTTTATAAAGATTATTGTAATAGGGTATTTAAATCTCATCACTTACCCTACGCAACATAACGTTATGTGGCTTTTTATGCAGGTATTTTGTGAGAACATGACACTTTTCCAATCAAGCAGAGCAATCGCTGTCACAACCGGGTTCCCGTCGTTTCTAAAAGCGTTAAATAATTTTATTCCATTACAGGCATAAAAGATCAATAAAGAGGCAATAACCATTCAAACTTAACTAAAATAGGATTGCTCATTTAATTAATTAAATTGAATAAGGTAAAGTGAATCCAATTGGTATTTGAGTACGGAATGAGCTTTGTGTTATATTAAACTAAAAGACTAACATTCGTTCAAGTCAAACCTCGTTAGAGGGAAAATAGTTTTAGAATGCGAATAAATAGTTTACGATAGATTCCGGATGCCATTTACTTTGACCACAATATGTCGCAAATGTTAAAGGGTTCAATATGTACCTCGGTGTAGGTTAACGAAGTCAGACTGGTCTGACATTCGTGACCCATATTGTATCTATCCTATTTACCTACGTCTATGTTTGTATATGTTCATATAAGACAAATGTGTATCCACGGTAAGTGCATTGCATGGCATTTAGAAAATTTGCCGAGACCTAGCGTCACAAAATGATATTTCAACTCACGTTTACCAACATGTCATAGAATAATAAATCCGGATAATCATTTTATGTAACTCTATTATAATTTTCGATGTGAAGCTGTAGCACTATCGTTTATGTCATAATTAAAAGTTCCAACAGCATTTTTTCCAATAAATATAATAAAGTTATGTTAAACAAACATTTTATAATATTTGGAGGTTACATGTATCTAATATAATAAAATTGCCGAAATAGATGCACCATAAACTTGTTTATAGTTGTACATAACTAAATTTATTTCCTATAATTGGAATGCACGATCAATACCTTTTAGTTTCACAATTTTCCATTCCGGCCCCGCCTGTGTTGGCAGCTCCGTGATTGCGGCCTCGAACTCGGCGATAGTCTGATCCTTATTTCACGAATAACACGATCGCCCGGAACTCGCGATTTTACCATACATGTATGTTTACTAGAAAAAAGAGTATACACAGTAATATAATAAGTATTTTTTGCTTGCTGAATAAAATAATGCCTTGTTTATACTTTTCACGCACTCACTGAGAACGCAGGGAAATATAAAAGAATTTTCACTACTTAACTACTATTACTGAACTTTTTGAGAAAAACATTGTACTTTCAAACATTTAATACAAATATTTATATCTATTAATAATTGTAGTTAAAACTGTTAGGACTTCACATGAACTGTATTCCATCTAGTACTAACAATTTTGTTTTTGCAACTCAAGCTATGAAAGATACCGTGACCAATTTTGACTTAACCATAAAACAACAAAAGTATTGTTTTTGTCATTTACATACATAAATTTCATTATGGTAGTGTTATAGCTTTTATTAATAATTTAATAAGATACTACGTTAATAACATTAGATAATATTATTTTATTCCATAGAAATTTAATTCATCTTGAAAGTAGAACAATAAGTTTTTGCGACAATCTGATATTTATTTGTGGCGTGTGAAGTTGTTTGATGTAAATAAATATATCAAGACATAAAGCCGAGGCGAGGGAATAATATCATTTAATATTGTTCACAGAATTCAATCATAGCAAAGCTTTCCGTTAGAAATGGGGTTATCGTAATACAAGGTATTATTGAAGATACTGGTTCCTTTCAGTTCAATCCAGATTGTTGTATTACCCATTGTTGGAAACGTTTTAGATCAAGTAACAGTAATAAATATCACGTCACGCTGCCAAAGATGGCCGATTATTATTTTTAACCAATCATCATTTCTTTTACATGTTTGACATTTATTTCTAAAGGTGTTTTTTTAAACATCAGAAGTAACTTATCTTTAAAACATTTTATTGCTCACTTTCAGTGTTGTGTGTTTATAAATTCCATAAGATAATTAAGACGTTTCAATCTATTATCAGAACGAATAGGAATAAACAAAGGCGATCGGTCTTCATAAAAGCAACCTCTTGATTAAGTCAATTCAATAAATAATATGAACTCATTGCTTAATCGCTACAAAATGTACAGAACTTTTATGCAACATAAAACTATATGAATGTAATTTATTTTTATCTAGAATCATATGTGATTGTTCTAGAAAAATGAAATAGAATGTTTCACAAGGTGGTCGTATACTTGATTGATATAAAATGTAAGGGGCAGAGTAGGTCCAAAATTCGCAGTTACGAAAACCTATTTCAAATTTCTGTTTCAATATTTGACTTCACTTTAGGGAATGGGAAACTATCGGAATAGATTGAAACAATTCCAGTTTGATTGAATGGTTTTTTAAAATCCAGTACGATTTTGACATAAATGTTGACGTTACTTTCATGATATTAGCATAAATAAGGCAGCAGAAGCCATTTTATGAGAAGAACAAGCAAAAGCACTTACAAAGTAGTTTAATAAGTGCAGTAAACATTCTAAATTTTTTTAATGATATATGTACATGAAAACCTTTTATTCTAACCAGTTTTACACTGCATCTATGAACCTTTTTTTTATATAAACAGGAAAAAAATAATTTCCTTCTTTATGCAAAATTTTATTATCTTTAGCGGTCGCTTAACTACCATTCTGTCGTCAAATTTAATCTGGATGAAAATGGAAAATTAAAAATGGAATCTCTCATCTCGTGGACAATACGGGATGGAATCAAAATAAAACAGATAAGCATTTTATAATATATCTATAACACTATTTTAGAACAATACAATTATCCATATGAACATTTTTTTTTTTTTTTTTTCTCTTTATTTTTTTTTTGGGGCTTTTATCCCTTAGGGACATGCCGGCCCCATTGATACAAAACCTAACAAGAACACAAAACATTAAAAATTTAAGAATAACGCAAAATAGAAAAAAAAAAATACACCTCTTAATTGAATTATAAAAAAAAAAAATCTTAAGTAAAAAATATAGTAGTGCTAAGAGAGTCCTTAATCCATAAGCATGTCAAAAATATCTCGTGCTGCGTTGGAGTTTGGCTTACACAAAATCATTTGTAGAGCACCTATGTCTTGTATATTAATGTCATGCTTATGGATTAATAACTCCCTTTTAGTCTTATACTTCACACATTCCATCAGCAAGTGTTGGACATCATCTATTTTATTGCAAATGCTGCAACATGGGGATGCAATCTTTTTCATTAGATATCCAAAACTTGCTGATGGATAGTGTCCAGAACGTAACCTATGGGCTTTAATTATATATGCTCTGTTTAACGAGCAATCAACATACCAGGGAAAACGAGGAGGTTGATTTTGAATAACTTTGTACCAAATGCCTTTTTCTTTACTGTGTTGGTCAAAATATTCTTTGAACTGCTTATAACATTTTATTTTAAATTTTCCAAACACTTCAGTAAAATGTGGCTTTACACCAATTTCTGTACCCTCTCCCGCTCCAATTTTAGCTAATCTGTCAGCCTCCTCATTTCCCCTAATCCCAATGTGTGATGGAATCCATTGCAATTTCAGCCTGATTCCTTTCTTACCTAGTTCATTAATTTTACATAGTATTTCGTATGATACTGGTAATCCTTGGACTCCGGAACCGCTTCTAATAATATGTTGTAATGCACTTTTACTGTCTGAGAAAATAACAAAGTGCAGTCCCTGTAAGGTATTGATATATTTGAGACTTTCTAAAATTGCAATAAGTTCCATCGTCATTATTGAGACATTAAATTTATTTTTATACATTAAATAATCATTCCTTGTTTGATCATAGAAAGCTGCACCATTGCCGTTAATGTTTTTAGAACCATCTGTATAAATTTTATGCCATTTAAAGTATTTTTCATTTAATTCATTTAGTATATTGAACTTAATCACAGACTTTTCATAAAATTCTTTTGACTCTTTGACACATTCCAAATTACATATTATTATATCTTTTGTGTTTATGTAATTGACCCATACATTTAAATTAAACATTTCCATTAACTTTGAACAATTAAGATCATATTTTTTACATTCGTCATATGCTTCTAAAAGTAAAGGTTTATTTTTGTTTCTCCAATACACCTTTCCTTTTAATTTATTAAGGTCGTCTATGTATTTTATAGTCAAATTATTTAACAAAGACATATTTTTTATACAATACTTAAAAGCTAAGTACATTCTTCTCACATATAATGGATATATACACAATTCACTCTCCATCACATGGATGGGTGAAGTTTTTATAAAGCCTCCCATGATTCTCATTGCCTGATTCTGGATTTTATCTAGTTTGTATATATGCGTTTTTGCACTATTACCATAGAGAAAACTGCCATAATCTAGTCTGCTCCTAATTAAAGATATATACATAGTTCTTAAATGCTTAGGATGTATTCCCCAGCCGGATCCAGATAGTACTCTTAATATTGACATAAATTTGTTAGTTTTTTTGCATAATTCATTGATGTGAGTACTCCATCTCAATGATTTGTCTAACCACATTCCTAGGTATTTCACATTTTCTACTAAAGGCAAGCGATCTTTATTAATTACAATATCTATTTTATGGCTCTTATGTCCTCTACTAAAGATGCATACCTTGGATTTTTTACAAGATAATTCAAGGCCTATATTATTTAAAATTTTAATCATGTAGTCTAAAGATTTTTGTAAGTGTAAAGTGCTCTGATTTATATCTTTATGTGATGCATAGAGAACGAAATCATCAGCATACTGACCCACAATAACATCTTTTATTTGATTAGAAATTGCATTAGTTAAAATGTTGAATAGTAAAGGAGACAATGGGTCCCCTTGTGCTAAACCTTTTCCTGTCCACCTAGTTAAAACGTTTGAGCCACCTAAAACATCCTGTATCATTAATCTTCGCTCACTTAAAAAATTATAAAGATATCTACAGATATGCATACCAGCTCCCAATTTCTCAAGGATACATATCAATTGGTCTACAAGAACATTATTGTAAGCGTTTTCTATGTCTAAAAAGCATGCTACTGTGGGCACACTATGTGTAAAACCTATTTGTATGTGCGTAACCAATCTCGCAAGAGAGTCTAAGGAAGATTGAGATTTCCTGAATCCGGTTGTGTAGGGCGACAAAATCATCTTGTTTTCAACATACCATTCCAATCGTTTTCCTATCATGTTGTGAAAAACTTTACATACACAGCATATTAATGAGATCGGTCTCAGTTCACAATCAGTATTATTTAAATTAGTTGGTTTTGGAATAGGAACTACTACGATTGTGCGCCATTGTTTTGGTATATAACCCGATATGAATATGACGTTATATAAATTTAAAAGATACTTTTACCATTCTCAGGCAAGTTGTAAACCATAGAATAAGTAATTCTGTCATTACCCGGTGCAGTATTTTTGACTTTTAAACATTTCTCTAGCTCTTGCATTGTAAATGGCGATTCTAATAATTTATTTCTAATATTTAAGTGCGGTGATTTGTTTAAAACAAAATCCGGTGCCAGTGTGCACAATAACACTTTTTGTTTTTCTATATCAGCATGAAACTTAGATTTGCTAGTACCTTTAAACCAACGCATTTTGTTCCACATTTCTGGAATTGATGTGGACTCACTAATATCATTGCAAAAACTTTGCCAACTACGTGATTTAGCCTGTTTAATTAGACAATTTGCTTCTGCTATTTTTGTTTTTAAATACGTGAAATTGTCGGGAGTGGGATTTTTCCTAAATTTACTCAATGCTAAACGACGCGCCGCAACTGCTTTAGATAGGGAAGGGTTCCAATAACTTTTCGGAGTAAACTTTTTGTTTGGATTTGTACACAGTTTAATGTTTGGTATATTATTTGTAGCGGATATTTCAATCTGCTCTACAAAGTAGTCATATTTATTTTGAACGTTTATGTCAGACTTAAATTCACGATAATCAGAAAAGGCTGCATTTAAGTCTGTTTTATAACCGTCCCAGTCGGCACATTTAAAATTTCTTTTTACAGTAAAGTGAATTACATCCTGATAATTAATCGCAATTTTAATAACTAGATGATCGCTTCCTAGATTCTCATTAAGTATTTGCCATTTACATTTTATTACTATATCTGGCGAAGCGAAACTAACATCAGGTGATGTTTTTTGCAATATATTATTAACCAATTTAATCCTAGTAGCACTATCACTATTTAAAGATACAAAACCGTAATCTAGTGACGCATTAAAAATTTGTAAACCCCTTAGATCAGTTTTGTAGGACCAATTAGTATGATGACCGTTAAAATCGCCAATAATAAGAGTTTTTTTTTCTATTAAAGAAAAAATATAATCCCAGTCTTCTGGTCTAGTGCTTACGGACGACGGGCAGTAAATAGCTATAATATTTTCAATATTTTTACAATTAAATAATTTTATGTGTAATAGTTCAATGCCTAAGTTTTTCGAACATGTTGGTTGTATTTGAGCTTGTAAGGATTTATGGACTAAAAAAGCTACACCTCCATAGGAATCGAACCTATCTTTTCTAAATATATTATATCCACTTACATTAAGAGAAATATCTGAGTGTAACCATGTTTCACACAACACTGCTAAGTGAATATTTTCTATATTTAACAATACCTCAAAACTGCTTATCTTAGGTTTCAAACTTTGACAGTTCCACTGAAGAATATTGATTGCAAAATCTTTTGCTGACTTAGCCATTGTAAATTTTAAATAATGACTGTATCACTTCCCCATTTGTTAAAACTCGTATCAAAAGTGGTTTAAGTTCTTCTAGAATTATTTTTAAAACTGCTATAATTTTATCATCAAAATTGTCTTCTGATATTATGACTTCTTTTACTCTTGATATAATTTTCTTAAAATTTATGTCTGTTTCCTGTTTTGTTTTTTGTTGTTCTTCTTCAATATATTGCACCTCGTTCTTTTCCCGCCGATCCCCTGATAGCTTTTTTTGTTTCCGCTTATTCTGCTCCTTTTCTTCTTCTTCTAACCTTTTCTCGTTTCTTTGTATTATTACACTTTGGTTGAAAATTGCTTCACATTCTTGTTTACTTTTATCTACCTTCACACTATACCCCGAGATACTGTCATCCGTATTAATATCGCTTAAACTATCTTCATTCATAACCACACAAATAAGAAGGGTAGTTGAAGAAAATGCTTAAAAACACAAATAACAGACGTTCGTAACAATAAACGTACCAGCGTGCGTTCACCACAAGGTCACGCCCGTGACTGCATATGAACATTTATGAAGTTAAAATATTTTTAGAAGTTAAACCATAAAGACTATAAAGATTACTATATCTTGTGTTTAGTAAAACAATCTTTATTAAATAGCTTTAACACGGGTGATATTCTCGATTATTATTAGCTGTGATTTGTTTCATACCGCACTGGTGCGTATTTACTTCGAATTTTGATCAAGGTTTTTAAACTTTTAAAATATACCATTTATTCTTTCAACTTTAATATTGTTCAATATTTACTAGGTCACTAAGATATAAACAATTTTGTATTAAATGTATAAGTTACTTTAAATAATCCATGACCATTATTATTTTTGACAAAAGATTGTTACCCAACATCTGGCGTAATGGAAGAAATTTCGTATTTGATTAGGAGTGCTTTGGCGGTGGATAGGCAATTTGGCTTAGATTGGAGATAAAAATAAAAGCCCTATTTAGCCCAGACTTATTGAAGGTTATCAGATATTTTATTTCGGAATTCTATTGCTATTTATATCAATGGACGTTGCCAATTTTCTAAATAATTTTACAATAAATAATTTTATTCTGTATCAATTGTTCCGCAGATTCTTTATTTTCTAATTCAACTGTTACTTTATATGGGTTTTTGTATTTAATTCTCAAAATATTTTTAATGTTTTCACCTTTTAATAATTCAGCTAAAGCCATTTGTTTTGGTAAATTTTCTGTGGATGTTAAACACACCTCATACCTTTCTGTCTTTTCCTCGACTTCTATATTTGTATCCATAGTGTTTTTGTCCATTACACTGCTTTTAAACAACATCTTTCGTCTTCTACCTTCAATTCTTACAAAGTCATCTTCGCCACTGCTTTCAGTTTGTTCTCTTAACCTTTTCTCGTTTCTTTGTATTATTACACTTTGGTTGAAAATTGCTTCACATTCTTGTTTACTTTTATCTACCTTCACACTATACCCCGAGATACTGTCATCCGTATTAATATCGCTTAAACTATCTTCATTCATAACCACACAAATAAGAAGGGTAGTTGAAGAAAATGTTTAAAAACACAAATAACAGACGTTCGTAACAATAAACGTACCAGCGTGCGTTCACCACAAGGTCACGCCCGTGACTGCATATGAACATTTATGAAGTTAAAATATTTTTAGAAGTTAAACCATAAAGACTATAAAGATTACTATATCTTGTGTTTAGTAAAACAATCTTTATTAAATAGCTTTAACACGGGTGATATTCTCGATTATTATTAGCTGTGATTTGTTTCATACCGCACTGGTGCGTATTTACTTCGAATTTTGATCAAGGTTTTTAAACTTTTAAAATATACCATTTATTCTTTCAACTTTAATATTGTTCAATATTTACTAGGTCACTAAGATATAAACAATTTTGTATTAAATGTATAAGTTACTTTAAATAATCCATGACCATTATTATTTTTGACAAAAGATTGTTACCCAACATCTGGCGTAATGGAAGAAATTTCGTATTTGATTAGGAGTGCTTTTGGCGGTGGATAGGCAATTTGGCTTAGATTGGAGATAAAAATAAAAGCCCTATTTAGCCCAGACTTATTGAAGGTTATCAGATATTTTATTTCGGAATTCTATTGCTATTTATATCAATGGACGTTGCCAATTTTCTAAATAATTTTACAAATATAACAAAAATTCAAATAGAATAGAATGGCTGCGTACAAGGAGTTTATAACTATTAATGCGCCGCTACATGCTTTTGCATTTTTTTTCTATGTTTGTTTATTTATTATACATATAAGTTTTACCCTATAAAATTTTTATAATCTATGCATTTTATTATTTATAACAAATTTGTTATCAAAATAGATGTTCATTTCATTTTTAAACAGTTTGTGTAAAATGCGTATTACAGAATGGCCATCTTGTGTGAACGTTGTATAACAGATTAAAAAAGTAATGACTAGATATTATCGTTGTTAGATAATATATAATAATGAATGAACTATTTGTTATAATAATTATTATAAATATGTATAGAATATATCAGAGTGTACGTTCACTACATTGTGCAGGTGTAATGATCTCGAACTAACAGTAAAATTGTAACCTTCGACTGCGAGTAACACCGTCTGCGAATAAGTTTTGTAATGGCACTCTTTATAACTTAACAATCACTGTGTAAGGTGTTCTTTGCAGAATTCGTTTATACTTTTAAATGTCATTACTATGTTAATTTATAAAAGGAATAAATAAATACAACTATCCTCATAACGTATATTTATCCATCACGCTCGTTGCTGAGCTAATTATTTTAATGTACATTACTGCTCTAAAGGATATGTTGATAATTATAGCTGAACTCTTGAATATTGGTAATAAAAGAGTAGAAACGAGGCAGACAAAGAAGACAATGAATAATAGGAAGACCATCTAAAAGCGGTAGCTGGGTATATACAAGTATGATTTAGAAAAAAGGTAGAGATATATGGAAGGAGAAGGATTAGCCTTTCTCGATTTGAACAAGTAGACAATACATGGTATAGTATTTTAATATGTAATTATTATGAAAAGTAATATATTCGAATTGCTTTAATATTTTTTTTCGTTGTTATTATTAGCCGGTTCCGGAAAAGAGATTAGAATTTAAATATACTAGAAGATTCAAAAAATGACAAGCTTTTATGTGTTTGTTGACATTTAATTCATAGATAACCAAAATTTTATTGTATCGGCAGTGTCATATGTGACGTTTTGGTGATATGTCATAGCATATAATTCTCGTTGCTCTCTTTATATTTTTACACGTGTTATAAATTAAAATTATCAAATTATGTTAATTCCGACCTGTGTTATAAAATTTTTAGAATTGGTAAGCAAAAAGTTGTTTAATTTAAATATAGTAGGTATATATATTTATTGTAGTAGGATATGTCTTAATATATATAACTTTATACTTATAAAGAAAAGGAAGGCCTATATAAAGCAGTGGATAAATGATGATGAATAGTTAATTCCAAAAAATTTCATCATCATCGTCATTTCATAAGATGGACGTCCATAAAATAAATAATATAAAATAAATTTATTTTTATTAAATTCTATTATGTAATGAGTATTGTATCAAAATTCGACACACTGAACACACCGACACACCGAACACGAATACATTAGAAAAAAATTGTAATATGTAAATATTTTTTATACTACTTTGCGACGAGACGAGCAAGACCTTCACCTGATGGTAAGTGACACGCTTGCCCATGACAACGTGGTGCTAGTTAAGATGGTACACACTGCATCACATTGCGCTCGTCGCCTTGAGACATAAGGTGTTAAGTCTCGTTACCCCAGTATTTACACTAGCTACAGCGCCCTTCAAACCGGAACATAGTAATGTTTGCACACTACTATTTGGCGGTTGAAATAGGAGCTGCGGTGTTCCCATCCAGACGGTCTCCGGGAATAGAGACCTACCACCAGTAAATGGAGCTAAAATGTGGTAAAATTTGAACATTATAGATTCTCGCCATCGCCTGCCTCACTCTGCACCACTACAGCTACGATTTGACAGACATTCCGACGTTGATGCTATGCTCGGGCACTTATGTGGGTTACGTTGTCGTACTCTCGGGAGAAATTGTCGGTGAGCTTCATGTTTAAATTCGTTTGTATTTGCACTCAAAAGGCAACTGCGGTCGGTTGGTATGGTTAAATACATTCACGGGAGAGTTGAAGTAAGTAGAGTGTACAAAATTGAAAGTATAATCAAATTGAGAATATTTTGCGTTCTGACAGTTATTTACACAATCCAATTGAAATAATCGTGGAACTAATATTAAGGAGGAAGAACTACAACTTCTGTGCCAATGTATGTGTTACATTAACTACTAGTTGCACTACTAGTTGTACTACTCGTACTACTTCTAGTTTACAATTCATTTCTATACATGCCAGCGCGTGATGCTTCCTACCATGTCGACATTTTATTAAAAATTTTCTCCAGAAGTCGATTACTACAATTTTTTTTTAATAAATATGATATTTATGTATCATTATTACAACAAAACATTTGATCCTAAACTAGTCTTTAATACTATACTAAAAATTTACCTTTATAATATTCGTTTTCTAGTATTCGTGTGTTTCAGCTGATATATATATGAGTGCTAGTGTCAAAACGCTTCACCATCATCGGCTTCTTATTCACTCAATATAGCTTTTTTAAGACCTCCACGTTACTAAAAAATATATTTCTGTCTTACCTAAAATGTCATAAAACCATTTTTTTTCTTGATATTTTGTATATTTATTGTGTTCAAAACTGATCGCAAAAGCTTCTGAAAGCCGTCGCTTATTGTACAATAAAAAATTTAGGAATCTTTTATTCTATGTACATTTGAGATGGATTTAATAAAAGAAAATTTAAACTGTACTCACTGATTGGTTACAATATGAGCAAATATCAAATGATAGTTATAAGCAAGCTATGACTAATCACTCGTATTGATTGATGAGACTTCCGTGCACTTGGTACATGTAGCGCATAAAGCGTTAATTCCTCATCAGCACGAGCTATAAACAGGCTCATGTAGAACAGTGTTACCGGTATTACGTGCCATGCATTATAAGATGCAATTGGATTGAAAAATCTTGTTAAAAGCAACGTAACGTAAATTTTGCAATTTAAAATCTTCTTCTATTCGTAAAGACGTTAAAGTAATATATCATAACGATAAAGATGGGTTTTATCTCATTTAATTAAACTAAGCGACAGGACGAGCGTTAATCTGATAATATTTGTAAAATCACTCCATAACAAATTTAACCCTACCTAAATGACTTGAACCCAGGTGAAGTTTCTTCCTTCGTCGCTTTGCTTTTGGCTATGGTGCAGATGCATTTTACTTTGTGTTAAAAACATTTATAGCGTAATTCATGTTTTACTTACTACCTTCTTTAGTCATAATGCGGCAATTTTATGCGTTTAGATTTTATACGGGCAATGGACGCAGTTGCGTTACCGCAAACACACAATTTGCCGATTTACATAGTTGCGTTTGAGTACAAACAAGCGTATCGCATTTATACTTTTGTCACATTTTCTCAGTTTGCACAATATTTTCGATAAATTATAAATAGAGAAACACATAAACTTTTACAAATTAAAAAAGCGGTTATTGTGTATATTTCATATATTTTTTTAATTCGTATTGCCTACGCTGTATGATTGAAAAGATAGAATAAAAATTACAAGCACACATAAACGATGAATACCAAATTGTGATAAGGTTTTAATTGGTATTGTATAATTATGAAAATATTTAATATTTAACTAACCATTTTATCACAATTTGATACACAAATTGTGTTGCCATTGCTGCATTATTCAGTTCCGGTACAGCTAGAGTACGACTAGAATATCATCGGTGTGTTTTAAACGTTTCTCCATTTGCTGTTTAATTTCTACTCAACTTTACAGTATAGATAAAAAATAGTTGAGATGAGAACAGCCGAATTTAGTCTCAATTTTATATAAAGTGATTTTTATAACAAAATCGCCAGTTTGAAATGTTTTGCTTAACATTTTTGGGCTCTCTGAAGAAGTTATGTATATAACTTTATTTGGTACTTCAAATGTCCATTGTTATAGTAATAGAATTATTTTAGTACAAATTATAAAAGCAAAGTGCTCCGTTTTAGGGGAGATGCTTTTCGCCCCGCTGGATCTAGTGCAGGACATGTATTTCGGTATACTCGGAGTTGGACTATACTCAGTTTGCGGTGGACTTGTCTTAGCTGCGAGGACTCACGACTCCTTGTATCCTAGAACTGGAGACCCCACAGCCGCCCTCGTTGCAGCCTCGTTGGCCATCGCAAACGCTTTCCTAATGCTGTTCGATTTAAGTCTAGCTTATTTGGACTCGGAGGAATACGATGAAGAAGCTAGTATTTAAAATAGGTACGTAGATACCGAATGTTAGATTTTAGTATAAATGCTGTTACGTCACTTTTTAAATACGAGCTTATTTTTAATATTTTATTTATCTGTTATGGCTTCCGAGTCTAATTAGTATGCGTAAAGATTCCTTACTTAAAATTCCACTTCCTCAAGTTGTAAGTTATAATATACCGGTAAAGTAACTGACGTCATATTATCTTCACATATAGGCGATACAAAATACGATATCCCTACTGCCTCGATCCACTTCCTCAGTTGCTTTTAAAATGTTCTTATTAATGTTTCTTGTACCAGTGGCAAAATTCAATTAAATAAGTAAGATTTTTATGCACAACATATTATATTATGCTTACAAAACTTTGAAATTTTATAAATTGTCGTTATAGTCATGCAAAAATAATAGGACTCTTTAAAATCAGTGTTTACTATTATCATAACTAAATCAACAAGTATCAATATCCTTGTGGATTTAGTTATGAACCAAGTTTAAAATTAGAGCGGTTGTGGGTTTTTATTAGATTTTTTTTTTATATACAATGTTTCTTAATTTTCTTCTCACAAAAAGTTTGTGGTTAAGAATTAAGCAAATCCCTCAAGTTAATTAAAATATGTATACCTATTAAGAATTTGTGGAATATAACTTAATTTCTTATAGTTAATGTACTCTTTTATTAATAATAAACTAAGTGATAACAAAACCTTATTAACTAAAGAAGTTTTGAATTTTAGTTTACTATAATTATAATATAAAGACACTGAGATTACTTTTTGGTTATTCTCAATAGAAGGCGCATCGACTGATAGACAATTAAAATAAAGGGGATTTTATTAAACAGTTTTTTAGTTGCGGGTTTAATCTAGGCCCTGGTCTCATCTGGTACAAAGTACTAGGCGTACATAAGTAGAAAGAAGTGCCTCTTTGTTCAGGTGAAGTGGTCTCGGCGGCGGCGGATCCGTACGTGGACGCGTGGTGGTCCGGCGCCGGCGGCGTCCTGTTCGGCGCGTGCGGCGTCATGACGCTGCACTCCTGGTACGACGTGCCGACCTGCAGGAGGCGGACCTACGCTCAGATTACAGCGATATGCGCAAACGCCGCCGCCATAGTACTAACTTTAGACTCAATGCTGGCCCTGTGCTCGGCCCACAAGGACGGCACCAGCACAAGAACCAAAAGCCACAAGCCCGTCAAGGCGTGAAGTGTTGCCATAGTGCTCGCTGTTATAACATTAAACAGATTCTCATCACGATGAAGTTTATAACCATTTAAAAAATCAATACATACTTTTTTAATAATAACACAAACTATTGTTGTTATAGTATTTGTTTATTATATTTATTGCAAAATATAGTCACATAAATGTTAACTCCACATTACTTATTCTTTCGACGTTGACTTTAGAACATACGGTTTAGGTTATCAAATATTTTTAACGTAGAAATTAAAGTATTATTTATTGCCTGCGCGGGGCCATATTTATGTATTTTATTTCTTAGATGAATCCTATTCTTTTTTTATAACAATATCGTGTTTATATCTAAAGATAATGATACGTAATATCCGTGATGATTCGTGAGCGATCTCTATCAATACTAAAAAAAATAGAACTAACAGCCTTCGTTCGATTCTGGCGCCACATGTCGACGAGTACAGATAGTGGTTGGGTTTTTCGAATATTCTTGGCTAGCTACCATCTTTATATTATAGATCTGCTTTCATAACAGCTTTATTGTGTTCCAGCTGTTAATATAACAAAGCCTTAGTGGGGTGTTCACACTTCATGGTCTACAGTCACATTCAACTTTATGTGAAATTGAAGTCAAGTGCGCATTGTCAATTAACAAAAATTTTATGAACATTTTATCATCTTGTATCAATATTATACATTGTTGTTCATAAGCATTTCTAAATAGCCCCATTTTGCTTCTACTTTTTTGTTGTAAAAGTCTGTACACATTCTTCTTGTGTAGTTTTGATTTTCATATTTCACATAATTTACACTGAAATAATTATTCGATGCATATATCAATGAAACCACAAACAGCATAAGAGCTTTCGGGCTAAGCGTATATGTTAAAATATGCGGCCAAACATGTCGCTATTGGCATTTGATGCTGTACATTCCGTCAATTAGGACTTGAAACATGTTGCCTTCATTGTAATTGTTACAAATGCTTGGCATACATTTACATTTTAAACAGACTATAATGCGATATAGTGTGTATAAAGATATTGGAATTCTGTTACGCAATTTTCGCGTTGAATGAAAATATTATCTCAAGAACTAAAACGTTGGTTGACTTATGGCCAAACCCGTGCTTAGCCTGCTTGGTAAACTATAGCCTTGACCTGTGACAGAAGTCAGACAATTACAGGCAATCAGAATATAAGGTGAACTGTTTGTTTTTTGTCTACAGTAGGTTTAACTTGTAAAATACGATGAGGCGTGCTGGCACAGAATACAGCAGCTATAATGTGACGCAAAAATCCTACACCATTCAAACTTTACAACCCGTGGTCACAAGTTTGCGCGTGTTTTTTGTGTATCTCCGATTTTTATGTTTTCTCCGAAACAATGTTTTTGCACAAGAGATAGATATTTTGTTTTTTTTTTTACATAAAGCCAAGTTAATTTCAAAAATTTTATACGAAAATTCAATCACTGCTATATAGCTAGCAACTAATAAAGTTATCAATTTCTAGCACTTACAATATTTATTATTGTTATTATAAAACTCGATTGATTCATGTCACGACTTTTGTTTATAGCTTGACGTTTTGACATAATAAAACATTTGTTTTAATTTTAAGTTTTATCATCTTTATCTTTTTTAGTTTTGTTCACATTTTTATAGTAATTAAAATTTATAGAAAGTTCATTAAAATGTTTATAAAAATTGTGAAAAAAATATAATAAATTATCTATTTAACAAATTCAAATTTAGCGACATCTGTTGCAGTATATTATTACTGAATAATCATCATACCATTTACATGTTATTTTCGTTGTAACATATTTCAATAGATGGCGGTGTATTTAATTTTTGTTACTGATTTTTTAATCTGTGCTTTTGTTATAAACTGGTCATACCACGAATTTCATTTACTCGCCAAAAATTACACTTCGGATAGAAAACGTATACAATTTTCAAAATTTTATCTAGGTATAAATAAATTTTTTTTCAAAGTAGATGACGATAGTTGTTCATGGTAGGTTTTTTGCGTAGGTATCACAGCTGCGTGTTTCTAATACCAAATTGTAATACTACCTGATTGTATAAACCGTGTGGTGTTTAATAATGATAAACACTTCGTAATTAGTGGGTATACGTGAACAGAGGCAATATTAGCGAGTACCTCTGACTTTGTTAATTATACTTAAGATATCTTCCTTACTGCGTTGCCTAACGAAATATTTTTTCAACACTACGGCCAAACCTTTAAGG
Source organism: Byasa hedistus (assembly GCA_029286795.1). Taxonomy (NCBI): domain Eukaryota; kingdom Metazoa; phylum Arthropoda; class Insecta; order Lepidoptera; family Papilionidae; genus Byasa; species Byasa hedistus. Next base: position 6,540,880 of record JAGSMW010000001.1, read on the forward strand.
AAATGTTGCAACTAAAAGCATTAATTATCACTAATAGAATTTTAATAAAACAATATCATCTAAATTATTCTCGTCAAAGAATTTTGAGTTGAACAGATTCCGTGGCGGCTTATTAAACAGCTTATTAAAACTTAATTTTGTCGTCTTTATTAAGTTATTTTACTTATTTAATCCCGACGTTTCGGACGCTTTGCAGCAGTTATGGTCACGGGAGCACTGATTTAGTTTTAATAAATGTGTAATATTCCCGAAAACATAAGAAATCATTATACGAATGATGAAATTTTTTCAATCTTCAAATTGTAAATCTATAACAACATTGCTGTGTTCCAGCTATTAACACATGAAAGCCAGGGTTCCTAGGTAAAATATGGTGGTAGCTCATTTTAGAGGGAAAATTAATATAAGTAGAAATAAAATAAAACAGTTGTGTTAAAACTTATGAATTAAGGTTAAGTAATGCACGTTGTTTATTCATTAAAAAGCATGACCACGGCTAGCGATAAACACCTACATAAATCTAGTGAGTAATATAACTCGTCATTGTTATATTAAGAACAAACTATACACCAGCGATAATAATATAAAACTGTTTTACTTCGTTAAACGAGCACAATCTATGCGTAATATACACAAAATGTTATTTCATGTATCTTCCGTTTTTATTTAAACTTTTAATATTTTACAATACATATAATAAAAAAATAGGTAATTGCAAATTGCACTTTAAATCAAAGTAATCGTTTTTATTTATGGTTAAAAAAGTATGGTTTGTTTCTCTGTTTATTAAATGAAATTATTAAGTTTTTATGTAACCAATGAAACTATGTAGATTTAGGAATAGATGATAAAAACCTCCGAAGAAGTTCCCACAAAATTGAACTGTAACTTTTTACTAATGTATTACTCTGTGTACTGTAACACTTCAGTTTCGTTGCGACTTGCATTCTATTGATTCGCACAGGTGACGTCGTTTTAAAAAAGTATCGGCGACTGTGTGGATTTCAAGCGAAATAAAGTTGAGGTAATAGAGAAATCATTTGATAATCAGCATAAGGAAGTATAACGTCATCAATTGTTTTGGTCATCGTTTGTATCATAAGTTGTAGGAATTGAATCCTGCATTTATAGCGAAGTGTGGCCTCTACTCCGCGCGGTGTGATCTCATTCGTCGTAACAGAGTGGTGACGCCGCCGATCCCCGCTTCAGTTCAGTCTTTACTTTGTTCCTTTCGACGACGCCTGTGTCAAAGAAAATTGTTTATAATCCGAAATAAATCACAAGTGCGCAAAAATGTCCATCAGCAGATTGAGTATAATTAAATTCCTTGAACTGGTGAGTTTATTTTTAAATATTTTATTAACCAAAACACAATGTTTGTTTACTACAAATTTGTAAACATCGCAATTTCAACTGCGAAACATGAAGTTAAATGATGATAAAAGGATTAATGCGTTTAAAAGCATTAATTACTGTGTCAAGGTCAGCCGTGGGAACTGTTGTAAAACCGGTTTAATATAACACCTGGCAGCAAATTTTAAGTTACTTACGCGTTTTTAAATGTATATTATACTTGTACCTTTTACTACGTATTGATTTCAATTAATTTGTGATGGAATTCACTACTTTATATACAGTTCATTGTATTGTGCTTGTTTCAAAGATTCTAATATTGTTTTGTAAACAAAATGTATCATTACTACAAAAGTAGATAATAATAATCAAGGCCTATTAATTATGTTCTTGTAATTTATTTTATTTGTTATTGTAAGGTTTAATAAAAGTGATACAGTGCAATTGATCTAAGATCATGAAATGGTGGTCAAGCAGTTTCTTATGTGACAAATAAACATTTTTGCGCTTATACGAGTGTATTAAATAAGTAAAATCCTGCGTTTCATGAACAAGTGAAAGTTTATAGTACATTTAATTGCGTGTGGCATGAAATGTATAAAAGGCGATGACTTATTGTTTTTATGGATCCGTTGTTTGTGTATTCGCGATACAGACTGTACAGGGCGTGGTTCAGATGCAGTCAGTGTTATAAAGTATTATGAAACTTTACTATATTACGATACATTTCAATATTCGTTATTCCTAGTCCTACTGTTATAAATATCATTTGTAATATAATATCACAAAAACCACGTACGACAATAATAAAAAGAAAAGTGATATTTTAAGTAATTTAAATTTTGTTCACATTTAACTAGAATAGTGTAATTACGTCAAAATTAAGGTTGTTTTCATATATATAATAATACATATCTGTTTTTATAATCAAAATTTGTTTTAAAGCATAATAAATGATTAAAGCCTCAAGCCTGTATAAATAGTGCATTATTAATAAAAACGTTGTTATTTGTAATTTTATTTCGTTGTTTCGTATAACAAAACCAAATTAAAAGAATTTACTATCTTGATTTTAGTATCGTTATTTGATTAATTTAGTGAAATATTTAAAGCGTTTTGATATACACGAGCTTCAAAGAATTGTAGTTTTATCTGATAAATTTTTTATGCTTGCACATTACATATACAACAAAGTCAAGTAAAAGAGTATTTTTTTTATGTCAACGAATATTTGCATATTTTATATTATAATTAAGACTTAAGTTGCTACTTTAAATACAAATGTAAACAAATAAGAGAAATGATAGCATTTATGTTATTCGATCAATACTGACACTATGTAGTATGCGTAAACATTATCACGCTTAAAGTTTGGATATGTATCTAGCAACGTTGGCAATTTTAAATTATTTATTAAACATCTTAAGAAGTTTTGAAAATTGTACATTTGATCGGTCTGATCCTTATCCGCGGAAGAATGTAGGTCGCTACCCACATTTAACTACGCTTGATTGCATCATAACCACGTTATCTCTATTCTTGGTGTTTATAGTCCGATGTTGATGTGTGGACGAGTTTTGTTAGTATTAAGAATTCCCATATTTAACTGTTGCTGGATTCGTTAAATAAAGAAAATTACATACTACATACTCGATAATGATAAGCTATGCCGCAAGCGAAAGTATTCGCAATAAAACAAGTTAAATGTACTTTTATCTTATATGTATATTTATATCTGTTATTTAAGTAAATAAGTGAAGAACCAGTACGCATACAGAAAGATATTCTATATTTTCATTATTTTACAGTCCGCACTACAATCATTATTAATTGCTTAATAAGTTATTTTAATGAATGTCATAAGAATCACGAAGTCACGATTATGAGAATGAGAAAATGTTGAAAAAAAGTTATTCTTGATTTAAAAGGCAAAACTATATGAGAAATGTAAGGTCTAACTTTTGCAGAAGCTAATAAAATTTAATTAAACAAATCATCATTATCAAAAGCCAACAGACGTTTACTGCTATATTGTCTTCCAGCAGTAAGGTCTTACTGCTCCATCGGCTGTCAGTAATACCAGCGCTGCCCATTACGACTTAAGTCTAGAAATCCTTTGGCGATATTCGACTAAGTGACTTCAGTTTTTCTGCGGCTCTCCACATCGATCAACGTATACTCATTTATAAGTTCGTTCTAGAAGTATAAACTTCTAGGTGTTTTTTTTTACTTTACTCGAATTCGTAATATCGTATTGACATGCGACGTTTGTCCGTTTTATAGCATTGATAAAGACCGTCCAAGGTTCGCGTGCGGCGGCCATGTTGACAATTTGGCTCATGGCTTAATCTTCAATTGGTGTAATAGTTGACACGTCGCTGCGTTTAACAGGCTTCGTATGAATAGAGTTTGTAAAGTATACCTTATATAAAATTCACTTGTACGACACTTAAATACCTAAAAGTAACGCACGAGATTAATAATTAATGAATGTGTTAAATTTTTTTAACTACGTTTGTTATGAAAAAGTCTTTAACCTTCATAATCATAATGTGATATAAAAAGACAATGAAATAGATAAAAGCACAAGTTTTTTATGTAGTTAGTAATTAATGATAATTTTTCAGGCCTGTAACCTTTAAAAGTCATTCATATTTTTATAACAAATCGCTAAGAACAGAAATTGTTACCTAGGCATCATTTTCAGAAAACTCTTACTTTCTAATGTTTACTTCCACTAGTGATGTTATGGCGGCGGATATAACATTTGAGGCTGCACAACGGAGGCTGTATAATATATATAAGTAACTTCATGTTGCTTTACAAATACTGACATCAACTTTACATCGAGTATCTGAGTCATTCGTCCGACGAGCTCTAGAATGTTTGTAGTGTTTAAACGGCGTAGTATACTATTCACTGTTGACTCAGTGACGCGATAACTGCCAATGTCAGATTTTGATAATAAGTAAGTTTAACTACCTCCGTGGCGCAGTGGCTTAATGATTGCCTAATATCACAGGTTCCCGATTCAATTCAGTGTATTAGCACTTAATTAGAACGAGAGTAAGAGGGTTATAATATAAATTATAATAATCATACCGGCAAGCCTTTTTTTAAATTACAAGAGTAATCTTTCTAGTTTTAATTAGACTTGAAATACCAAAATTAGTGTAGTCTTACACAAGCAGGTAATCCTTGGCCCAACGATCAACCCGCTTGCCTTGTAACATGAAGCGCTCTGGTTCAATTCTCATGCAATCTAAGTAATGCTGGCTTGAGAATGTTCAAGACAAAAATGCTTCACCATATTTGTTGCATGTGAAAATTATGAACGTTATTATAGTAAAAAAACAGATATTTATATAGGACAGCCCGCGGAAGGTACAAGCCCACGGCTATTAGCTCGTAATTTTATCTGATTTGTTTTGGACGTAGTTGTTACCAATTAATGAAGCTTCGCATTACGTTATTATTAAGCTTCGACCTCGATGGTACGCGACCCGCATTTAACGTGACCAGTTACGGGTATGACATCATCCCCCCTCCTCTCCCTCCCCTCTAGGTGACCTCCGATTGTACCGTCAGCGTTTGTACTAAGTAGATGCATAAGCTGTCGCGATTATGACGTTTTCATATCCTCACTAAACATATTTGTCATGAACAGTTTTCATCTTACCACCCACTGCACCAGCCCTGGTCTGTGTTCATTGCTAAGTATGGTATTTAATAATAAAATTAAATGAGTAAATAACAAAAATCTTTAATTGGTAACAATAACAAAGAAACTAAAAATATTTAAACGGTAAACCACATTTTTTTTGTCACGAAAATGTGTATAAACCTCAGCAAATACGTTCTTCATGTGCTACTATATCATAGACAATATATCGACAATATTTTTGCGCCGTGGGTCAAAAACAATTAAAATTAGACGTTTGGGTCACAGTTTTATGAAGTTTGGCGGTCAGATTGAGAAAACTGAGTTGAGTTTTATACTTAACACTAAATATTGATAAATAAAGTGACATATGACACATTAGAAATGAACGCGTTAAACTTATAACACTCCTGTTTATGGGTTGAGGGTTTAAAATGTATTTTAAGGCTTTGATTTCATAATTCCAGGCCCTGACATGCTCGTGCGTGGCTCTGCACTACCACAGCTACAACGGCGACGCTGACCTCGGGATGTTGGTGACCGGGACATTCGTTGGATACCTGATTATATTCGCTGGCGCCGCTGCTGGTGAATAACCTTTGATATTTCCATCTTAGCTTCACATAACCAACGCATCCAACTACTTTGTTCTATCTCCGTAATATCTTCTTCAAAGTTTGTTATAGGATATGAATACCTAAAGCAAGTGCATTCAGGTTTCGATTAAATATTTTCTAACCTAAAAATTTATCATTTGATAGTTATTTAAAACGTTTGTAAATTAAAATAGCTTCGATTCCACTTGATGTTCAGCAATGATAAAGGTTGTAATATGACCGAAGGTATACAGCAACTGGTTCAAATAGGCAGGTGGGTTCGAAAAACATTATCACTATCTAGGTTAGTAATTAGTTGTGTGATGCCAAAAGTAATTACCTGTAAAGGCTTAAAATATGGTGGCTAAATAAGCACCAATAAAAAACTACAAAAACTTATTTACAAATAGCTATTTAATTTACCTTAATCCTTGAGTTCAATTTCTTTGTTTTAACTTTATTGTGTCGGTACTTTGATCTCTTTAATCTTGTTACTCATACTTCCATTATCTTATCTATATCGAAACAACGCAAAATTTCAGTTTGAAGCTTTTAAAACTAACCGCGTCGGTGTTTTTGTTATAACTATTGATAATTTCTTGTGTAATTAAAAATTAAATGTAGTACAAAATAGGCTCAAAACTTTACAAAAATCTATCCCATGTATGCGTTATATTTAAATGCGAATATAATGCAAAATTAGATAAGGAAGGTGTCCCGTTATTTATTTTTATTGTCGGTTCTGTCTAGAAGGTTTTTACAAGGCTTTAAATTTATTCTTTTTTTGTTGTTACTAAATAATTTATTTGTATCTCTTTACATCTAACTCTAATTTACATAAAATTTGGGTTAACTATCAAATACATTATTTCATCATTAACACTATCATTTGTAAAGTTTTAATTATTAAATACATTTCATTTTAGCACAGCCGTAATCGTAAATAATGTACATAGCATGTAATAACAGAAACATGTTATTATATGTAATAAAAATCTGTGCGAAATTTCTTATTCTTTGATACGTTATATCGTTGATACGATGAATCATTCATACATTATATCTTTATCTCTTATCTTATCTCAATACAGTGAATCATAAATGTATTATTTCTTCAATTCCAGGTTACGTGATGCAGACACCTTCACACAAACGCATCGATATCTTCTACTCGTTAGTAGGCGTCGCTCTCTTCGTTGCTAGTGGTGCCGTCATTATTGATAGGTAAATTATTAAAAAAGTATTTTTTTAAGAAGTTACGACAGAAATAAAGAAATTCAATGAGAGTATTTTAAATATTTACGGGTCTAACCATACAAGACGGACGGTACAGCTCCTCAAAAATAAATTTCTCTGTAAAATGTAATGCGTGGTCATCAACGAAAAAGATACAATAAAAAATACGGAGACAGTCGAGATAGGTCTTGTGTTCCCACTTATAAGACGCTGGTGAAATAACTGCGGTAACTAAACTTAACATCATCTTCCTAAAATCAAATACAATGTGGTGTTGCGTTTATCTTAACTAGCGCCATATTGTAATTGGTTCGTTAAGACGCTTTGATAAATAAAAAAACTATTGTGTTTTAATCTTCTGAGTAAAAGTGTTATATTATTAACTTTAATTGTTTATTATAGAATAATGACAATTTTGTACCGCATTTTCAGATTCCAACATTACGGCAAAAGTGAATTTAGAGACAAAAATCTTGCCAAAGCCTCGTTGTCCATCATCAACGGAGCAGTGTTATTGGTCGACGCTGTGTTGACCCAGCGCGGTGGATAGATGGAGTTACTCTAAATCAAGCTTCAATATTTAGTCGGCTATGATATAATATAACATACGTACAATGGAATTTCAAGCAATATGAAAATGTTTATTTTTAGCTAATCTTATTAATTCCATGGTAATTATGATTAAATATAAATTACACTTTTTCATACAAAAACTCTGAAGTGACCAGACTACCTCGAATATATATTTTTATAAATACATTAATGACATTTTGTCGCAATTTCTAAAAAAAAATTAAGTAGTTTTCTAATATGGCTAAGTCCATTAGTGGATGTCTATCGGCTAATGCAGATTAATATTTTATATAAATGCTAAAGCTTTTAAAAATTTTTAGGTGATGTAATTTCATATAAAATATACATATTAAATGTTTCTCACACATATTTTTCTACGTGTACAATTTAAATTATATACTTATTCAATTGACATGATAAAAACTTAGTTTTCTATAAAAATAATAATGTTTAAGATACATTTACGTTAAGCTAATTTATGTTTATTTTTGATATTGTTATTAATTTGAGCACAAATGCTTGATACATTCTCGCGGTAATTTTTGTGGTTTTCTAAATTTACACTTTTGTACGAACATTTTGCATACAAGTGTAATAAAATACAATAAATAAATATTGGTTTGGTTTCATTTTTTATTTGACTAATCTTTAGGCTGATCGCTTGCCTGGTTCCTGCCTCGGTTCAGGGCTGTATATTGAGAAGTTTGGCCGGTGATACGTGGTATTCAAACCCGCCTTTCTAGCTACCGTTGTGTTAAAAATCTGCTGCTATAACAAAATTGCTGCCTTCCGGCTCCCAACATATAAGAGCCAAAGTACTCCGTGCGATAGTATACGGTCTCATTTTTACTTAATGAATGATTAGAATCAAGAGATAGCTTTTGTCAGTAAAAAATAAGTGATAATAATAAATGTTTCATCACTGCTGCGTGTGTATATGTAAGTTATTGACAAAGATACTCTAAATTACATCGATATTAAAACAGAAAATGTCAATGGAACGAATAACAGGATGTGTGGTAAAACGCTATCAATCATTTTAAAGTCAATAAGTGGCTTGTAATTGGCTTGTAGTTGTATGATTACATCACTTTCGTGGGGTTCACAAAAGTTGTAATATATTATATATTATTTATAAGGAAAATAATGTATAAAAATTTGGTCATGTTACGCTACTTAATTTATTTTCAAGCTTCGTTAAAAATTTATTAACCAAATATGATTTGATTATTTTTTTAGTGGTTATTATTTGATCAATGTTTAGGAATTCATTTAGTAGAATAATCCAAGTATGTAGTCTACTAGTTCAATCTTTTCATAATAGTAATCTCAATCTTTTTGTGACATACTTTAAACTTTAAAAGTCATAGGTTAAGTAACAGGATTTTTCCCACCTGATTTTGCTTTGGCCTTATCCTTCCAATTGATGTGTTTTTTTACCAGAAACGGCGAGTCCATAATTATCTTCACCAGTGTAAATAAGTAAATTAATACTAGATATCTTGCGAAAGTATTCGCTAAAAGACCAAACGGAGAGCAGGGAGCAATTATCTGCGAAGAGACGAACCGACGGTATGAAGAACATTTAATATTGGTTCGTACTGAGCATGCTGGAATCGATTAAGGCGGTTTATGTTTAGTTCAGCATTGAACAACAATAAGTCTAAATGATGATAACGAAATTTTTAAATATGAACTGATACAAAACTGAAACCACTTACTTTTAGTTTGTCTTTCAAAATCGACTATTATTAATTTTATTTGCTTACTGTTATCGAAAAAAATATAGAAAAGTTTTGTTAGAAAATTGATTCACACGTTTTAAATTATAATTAATAATATTTTAAGGTCTTATAAATCAAAAAGGTACTAATTTATCACGTTAGTTTATTTCACCCTATAGACTAAAAAGTCGTTAATCGAATAAATGCGAATGCACGTTAAATTCTGCTCCGACACATCTCTGTTAAGGCTTGATGTATGGATTTTCTAACAAGGGACACATAAATATCAACTGCCCCGCGTCACTGGGCGATGCGACCGTTTCAATTATTTCCAAACCATTACTTACTAACTGACCTATCCGTATACATTTACTGCTTCTAACTTTTTCTGCGTGTACACATTTCTTGTTAAAAATACAAAAATTACTAATAGATACACCAGTCGGTTAACTGTGCGTAAAACTTAAACTGTGCCCGCGACTTTATATTCCTTTTTAAATTTGAAAAACGACGAGCTCGCTTAACCTGTTGTTGTAAAAAGGTCTCTCGTGTTCTGTATACCATGAATGTGTGAAAACTATTAAAACCTAAATAGTTTACTAGTTTTGTTACGTAGGAGTGTACAGTTCTACACTTCATCCTCTGTCAAAATACGAGTTTACAACGGAGAGACTCTCTGAAATACTTAAGACTCGAGAAATGTTGATATTTGCTGGCAGTTATTGCAACTTTGTGGAGTATTCTTCTTCAAAGCCGTATTTCCTCATGACTGAGGGTCGTGGTCATCACGTTTTTAATAAAAGACACGACGACTTTCATGGCAGTTATAATGGAGTGGTTTGCCATTGCCTTCTCCATTTCACATACTAGTACGACCATGGATGGTCATAACATAGGTAGGTTCCCCGTAATGTCTTCCTTTTCCGTCAAAGCACGTGATATTAGTTGGCGTTATACTAATTGCACATAAATTGGAAAATTCATTGGTGCAGGCCGGATTCGAGCTTTCGGATTGGAAGGCCGGCGTTCAAACGACTAAGCTATCACGGGTTTTTTTTTAAGTATTACCTATTACGTATTGTGTACTATTCATTTTATCTTTTTTTTTGACCAACCAAAAAACCTATGTAACATAACAGAGTACGACGATAACAGCGTGTTATGAAATGACGTGAAATTATTTATTGTGTTATTCAAAATGTCCTACTTTCTTACTATGAAAGTGTCAATGTTACAAATTATTGGATATGTGAGAAGTAATAAATCAATTCAAAGTAAATATGTAATTTGTAATTGTAGACGTACGAGTATTTTAATTAAGTAGGGTACATAAAAGTAATGACAGTAAAAAGCTTTTCGATAAAGTAAAAACGTATAAAAGGGCAAACATTTTCAAGCAACACCATAAGTACTTACATTTTTGATTAGAAACATGCTAAAAAATATGGTTCGACGATTCTTCATCAAGTGTTTTCTTTTCAGTTTATGTTCAGGAAGTGAATTAGTAGAAAAATCCGCGCATGTAGCCAATAGAGTTTTTCAGCGTAGGCCGGTTACATGCATATTTTGGAGACATACTGATCAGGAAAACGTTGACAATTTTTTAAAGCTGTTTCATGGTTTGGCAGAAATCTTTTCGGTGGACCAAGCGAACGACATACATCAAAATCAAATAAATAAATGCAAACAATTTGTACTATTCGCTCCAGATTCAAAAGATTTCCGAATGTTACTGTATTTATTAAATAACAAGGTCAAAGAAGCAATCTACATGTTAGTGGTAATAACCAAACCAGTGACTGAAAGTACAGTATTGGCTGATTTTACAAAATTAGCTTGGGAAAATGATATTGGAAACATCATAATATTCAGTTCGGATGAACTAAACGACAGTGTTAACGTTACAACATATGTACCGTATAGCAACGGGAAATGTGATAATTATAACCCGATAACAAAAGTATATGAAAAGAATGTGCATTTTATAAGAAAATACAAGAATTTTCAAAAGTGCTCGATAAATATAACGGGTGTAAATCTTGTCCCATATGTAACGTACGAAGTGAATGAAGATGGATTTGCCTATATAGGTGGAGTAGACGGTGCCATTTTAACCGTGGTGATGGAGAAGTTGAACGCTACAGCCAAAGCGGTGAAACCACCAATTAGTGCTATTGGAGAGTTTATAAATGGAACTGGAACAGGGGTTTTTGGCGATCTGGTTTATGGGAAAGTCGATATTATGGTCCCAGGTATAGCAATCAATGTAAGAAGGCACGCAGTAGCTCAGTTATCTCATGTTTACCAAAGTGTTGACGTTGTGTGGTGTGGACCGAACAGGCGCGAGGTTTACCCATGGGCTAAAGTTTTACTTCCTTTCTTTTCAAACAAAACGCCGTTCATTACTTTAGCTTTCGTGTTGTTTATCGCATCTGTTCTTCTTATAGAACATTTGGGACTAAAGAAAGTTACATTTAAAAACATAATTTTCCAAACTTCAGCGCTTTTCTTGGGACAAACTGTAAATTTTGAAAGGGATTATTGGTTGAGTAATAGCATTTTTGTTATATGGATTTGGTTTTGCCTCGTAATACGCGTAGCTTATCAAGGTGACCTCATCAACAATTTTGGGTTAATAATTTTAGAACCGCCAATGACTCATATAGGAGAAGCTTTACAGAATGTTGATGCTCACGGTGGCTCAGCGGGTTATGCAATTTACTTTCGTAATACACCTGCGGGAAATAATTACGAAGAACTTGGTTTTGATGTTATGCCAGATTATTTAACGGCAATATCAGAAGGTAGAAGGTATCTTTTGGTTATTGACGAACTTCTGGTATGGTATATCAATAAGCCCGTTCAAATCTTGGAAGAGCGTATGACACGTATGCCGGTAGGATTTTACCTGAGACCTCATTGGCCTGCTACCAAAGAAATCGATGATATAATAGTGAAAGTAATAGAAGCAGGAATTGTAGCAAAAGTTTTACGTAACTTGAGTAACAAACCGTTATTTAAAGATATCACAGAAGCAGAGGTCATACAACCAATAGAGTTATCAACTCTTAGTGCTTGTTTTTATGGTTTGCTTTTGATGTACCTTGTTTGCTTCTTAATTTTTTGTACGGAATTGTGTTACCATAAATTTAAGAATAGAAATATAAATGAAATGATTACTTTAACATAATGTTTTGAAACTAAAGATGGTACGTACTAATCTCACTCAAAATTCTAAAACTTCTTTGTAAAGCCTTAGCTTACTCCATGTAGTTAATATAAGTGCATAGTTTTTTAAATGTCTTGCGAGTATTGTTTTTTCCCCAATAACATTCCAAATTTATATTAACAGTATAATTAGAACATTTTATATTTTGTCACCATCATATGTGTATTATCTAAATCTCTTGCTTTTGTTAGAAGTACGAAAAAATACTGTATAATTTCTTTAACAAAAAGTTTTAGTTAAACGTTTAATCTGTTTACCATATAATAAGTATTTTGCCTATATGAAAAGCATTCGTGTTTTACTAATCAATCATTTACTAATTTTTGTATTTAAAATAAATTATATCCAAAGTAAATTAAATAATCTGCATTATTTGTTTTTATGTACGACATTGCATCACACAAACATTAATTATTCTATCCTATAATTTACATTTATGTACACAGTGTCATTTCATTTAAATGTATTCTTTGTTAAGATTATCTGCTTGTTATTCTTGTCCATGGAACTTAATAAAACGATCTCAAGAAAGTAATGACATCGAAAAAATGTGTGAAACTAGAGTTTTTTAATTTAGATTGAGTTTTAACTATTGTTTTCTTTAATTAAATAATTGCTTTACATATTTCCGGACCTTATCACCATTATTATTCTAGACAATTGTTTGATTTTATTGTTTATAAATACATTAAAAACTTACCCGAGTGATATCATTTTTTATATTAAAAACTGCGTTTTTAACAGTTCTTTATATTAAAAATAGCGAAGAGACGAAAAGATATTTATGAGCCGGTAAGTGATAATTTCATTAATAATTAGTTACGATGTTCGCACTGTGCGACATTGTGCGGTCTGTATATAGTCTAAATATATATATATAATAGTCTAAATCTTAAGAAACAGGTATTTCTGATATATTGTTCAGGAAAAAGGAGGACCTTGATATTTGTTGCTAATTGTTGTAACTTCCATGAAATGTATACGTCGATATTGTTTTTAAACACGTGTTAATACGTTATAATAAATTTCGTCGTTTTGCCTATTTAAAGTCGTGTATATTATCAACAGTAACTGTTTTGTTAACTTTTCACTTTTTATTTGAACAAATCTAAAAGAAATCCAATTTTTCTTATTAGACAACAATGACCATAACAAACTTATTTTTTTTTAATGTAGGTTTTGATTTTATTATTTTATAATATAAACTAACCCATAGCTCTTATAAATATCACATTCATTGTAGTATTTGTTTTACACTCTAAGGCATTAGGGAAGTATTGATAGTATGTAAATCAATAAAGTATAATAAATATATGTAGTAGAATTTCATATGTTACACATTGTACTAACATCAGCACCATAAAATATGTACTTGTTTTATCGCTGAACAATAGGTAATAATATATTTATATTTTTACATCCTACTTATTGAGCAAAGATTGCTTTTGTAATTTTTTATCGTTAGATAAAAGTTATTGTATTGAATTGAAGTTAAGAGATGATGTTTCAAATCTTTACACAACATTGTGAGAACTAACTTTCCAACAAACCGATAATGGTTTTAACTTTTATTAATAGGATTAACTTTTGGAGCAAATAACTTTTGTTATGTCTTTGTGTCATCTTTTTGTAAATGATTAATCTTTGGAAGTTGTCGAAAAATTATGATCAATTAACTAATGCGTTTAAACCAATACAATAACAGAGCATGCATAATACAAAAGCATCGTAAACAATAGATCGCGGCGTGAAATTAATCGTCTATTGCCAAACGTTAGTCATGACTTAAACTCGTGCGAGCAATAACTCGTACGGAAACAATTGCTCTATCGACGATGACATTTATCTAATGCTGCCAATGATCAATTTACTGCAAAGCATATGTCCATTGCTCACTATTCGAAAGACTAAAGTATACTAATCCAGGAAATAAGATGTATTAAGCGAGCGACCGAAGACAAAATGTCGTACCGGCATCACTTCTTATGTTAAATCGTCGTTTCTCAGATTATAAGATCAGCATGCACGCACCGTTATTTAAACGAAGCCTTTGTAGTGGATAACGAAAATCAATTTTATATTTAACTTCTAACCATATTTTTATTTAAAGTTGACAGAATTAAGCAACATCAGGAATTATATGGTCCTTACACTACTACTCATTAGTTAGAATAATTATAAGGTATGAGTTTTGATCATTGTATACAGGCAAAAAATAACATTTATTATATATGTTTAGTTTCACAAGGTTTTGAAAAGTTTTTATATGAAAAGAAAAAGTTAAATAATAATCAATTTGCATGTAAATTTCCGCTTTCAAAAAACATTGAAATTCTGTAAAACTGCTTGTTTCCTGTCATTAGACTACGTTAACTATATATGTTTACGTTAACGAATCTAGTATAAGATTCATTAGAAATATTTCTAAATTGCTTATATAATATTTCTGATGTTTTAGAAGAAAATATGAGTTATTTTCTTCTAATTTTTATTTTATAATAAGCGAAAACGCTTTGAGGATGTACATCTGGTGGGGGTGTATGTCCATAGGTAGGTCTAGTTTTGAGCAGTAACTTATTGTATGGCAACACATTGCGCTAGTCCCTTTAACGCGTGTAATTGACATGAGAAATATTTAAAGGAACTGATTAATTTATTCTTTACTAAATTTAGTATTCTTAATAAGCAATGAATTATCGCTGGTTAAAAACATAGCCATGAATTATTCCAATTTTCTGTTATCATCATTTCCGTCTATTGTAGTCTACTGCAATGTATGCAATTTAAACACAATTTTTTTCACATTGCAAAATATATGAATATACACATAAAAACAGTGCGGTATGTTCGTGTTGGTTGAACAAAATACAACTCCATTGTTAGCGGCTATTATGATTACTCGGAAAAATACTGTCAGTGACAAGAATGCGTTTTATTGTAGAAACAAGACGATTTTAATTATTTTTTGCGAGAGATTTTTATTTCTAATTGCTTCCAGATTTAAATGTTGGATAAATATTTTAAAGGTCCTCAACTAAATTGCCGTCCAAGGGCGACGGTGAGCATTTACTATTACGAGAGCAGCTTACTCGTTTGTATACCTGAATTTGAATACAGATTTAGTATTCATTGCTTAGTAATTATTAACTAATCGAAAATGATCCGGTTAGCTTTGTGGAAAGCATATAGTACATACAGTCCACAATATTCGAGAGCTATCAAAGAAAACCCATTGTACTTTAAAATATAGGAAAAACTATGGCTTCTAACAGGAAAACCTCAAAACTGAAATTTTACTTTAAAATACGTTTGATTGCAATCACTTTTAACTGTTGTTTCTATAAAAATCTATAGAAAATTATTCCTTAACTAAACAACGTAATGTATCGTATAAATAACAAGAGGAGCTCTGGTGTGACATTTACTAACGACATTTTCATCAATCACGAGTACCAATTTCCATAGAAATTAACTGCATGTACATGTACGAGATCGTTAATTTAAACGTCTCAAAAAGGCAGCACAATTTACAATTAATACACAACAATATTTTATTTATGAAACGCTTCTGAATTATATTTGATTTAGCATAAGTAACACATCAATTAGAACAAAATATCACAGACTCTGAACTCTGAAACTCCGAATCAGAACAAAGACAAGAAATTACGATTCGTTAAGAAATAAATTAATAAACTACGAAAGTCACGAAGTAATTTTTTAAGGAAAAAGCTGTTAATGTGAGTTTATGAAAAAATAAGACCTTACGAAATCCCAAAATTAATATTTGGTATAAGTGTTATTGTTGACCGTATTTAATTAAAGCAATGGCGGCTGAGTAAAATCAGGTTCAGCACCAAACATCTGTTGTAATTTTTTATAAAGTATTTGCGTCGTGTTTTATTAAATATAGAAAGTATTTATTAAACGTAATAACATTTAGTGGAATATTTTACTACTATTCTGAAATAATTGAAATCGACAGAATTTATGTTAGATGAACTTATTTCGCTTAACCAGCGAATGGAATTGTTTTAATAACAAAAGCCTTATAAAACGTTTTAAAGGTATGGTTTTACCTAACCAAATCTTATATAGATATATTATAATAAAACAAGATGAAACTGTCTATTTTCAATACCAAATTAACAGCTTTTTTCTGAATTCATACGAAAGTAAGCACGATACTAACACTACAAAATTAACATACAACTATTTTCTTCGTTAGTTTCGAATAATCTCAGAAACAGCTAATCCAAATTTTAAAGGACTTCCGCTGGTGAAAGTAATGAGATATGACTTAAGCTCTTTTTACTTTTCAAACAAGAAAGAAATGCTGTGATCGAATATTGATTATGTGATGCATAATAACGCCGAGACGTTTTATAATCGGCTGTAAAATAAAAAATGACAAAGGATTTTTTATCATCATAAAGTTAACATATAATACATGGGGTATGGAATACTGCATGAAAAGTGTTTACCTCGTTTTATGAGTAGTAAAAGTACACAGCTTTAACACCCGCTTTCACTAGAATGATACACGATGACAAAACTGGCGGTGAAAATATTGTACACGGCGAACGGACAATGGGATGCGTGCGGTTGTCATGAAACGCTTTAGCAGCCGCACTCCGCCCTCCGTGACAAATAGCACGCAAACAATAGCATAAAGCTTGAATAAACGCATCAGCTATGTCGACAAGCCATTCCGTGTTCTAGAACAGAATTTCATCTGTCTAAATGAAATACATAAACTAAGCGCAACAAACTAAACGCTGCCCTGTTATATACTTACAATAAAAAAGGTCAAGGTTTTTTTTTAATTCAATGTACGTGTAAAACGTAGTATAAACTAATGTTAAAATCTGTTTAGAGGTTTCAGAGTTTCTTTTTTAATGAAGTACGGTATATACTCGCATAATAATAATTCTAATTTCTTCTTTATTTTATCTTTTTTCGTGATGCTTTCTTATTAAATACTTTAAGCTTCTCCTTAATGCTGGAAGTTTCGCATTAATATTTACGAACACAAATTTGCTTATGATAACACATTTTTTATTATGCTATAAAACAGTAAGTTGAGATGATTCGTCTGGCGATACAATTGCTCATAAAATGGACCTGTGCTTATTTTAACGCTACACCACTTTGAATTCATTGACTTGTAACTAGATAATTCTCTTTATTTATCACAGTTCAATTGTATATGGAATTTGGAGTTAATTCTGGAAAATAAAGAATAATTAAGGCGATGACGTACCCGTATCGTAATATTACTGAAAAAAAGGTATTTTTTGTTATGCTTTAGCAAAAGTTTAGTCGTAACATATAGTCTATACGAGGGAAAGGAAAACATATTCTACATGAAATGCCCACTTTACGGTCGAAAACAAATATCATTGCGAAACGATGGTAATATAAAAATGCGCTGAACGTTGGATCAAATACCGCTTTCATTCACGTTTTATTAGGGGCAAAAATTTATTGTTCTAGGAAACCTTTTTACACTTTCTTTGAACAATACGATTTTGTTTAATGAATAATAGATACGATCACAAAATCATCATAGCATCGCCGCCTAGTTAGCTACCATCATCATGTTGTATATATGCCACCATACTAGCTGTGCTGCTTTATACTCAATATTTAAAAACTTCAGTAGCCTCACGGATAAACAACTAAAGAAGTCCTTTATTGAAAATGAAATTATATTTGAAGTAATTTATTTTTTGTTCGTAAAGAAACCTCGAACGCCTTTTACCTATTTACTGGTGTTTTTTTTTAAGTCGGACTTCTGCAAAATTTATTTAATGTTAAAGAAACTACGAACATTGGTTTTCTTATAAAGTAAAATGTTATTCAGAAATCAGGCAACAAAATTCCGTTTTTACTTATTGAAAATTTATTAACAACCAACAGAAACACACGTTTCATATAAATCTATACAACATTTTTAAACGTACACTGAAATATATGAAGGTACATCTTTGGCAAGTCGGTTTTTCTTTTATTAAACAGTTTCAAAACAGCCTCAAATATAGACCTGGCCTGCTCATAATTAATTAGATTATCATAAAAATAGTAGGACTGCCAATCTCGCTTATAATTAAATTAAACATAAACACTAAAGATCTTTTTTACTTAAATACAATCTGATGTCAGTAATGTCACAAATAAAATTATTAATAACTACGTTATAACACTAGCTGCTCTCGAGTTTACAAAGTTTCTAAAGCAAAAATAAATAATATCAATTGGCTAAATTTTTTAGAGATCTCTTAATAGAAAAAATGAGTTGCAATGAAAAGTTTAGTAGAGACAAACCACAAAAAAAAACAGCAAGCAGTAATATTAGCACGTTTCAATCGACGAACAATAAAAACTAAACATAAGGAAGAGACAAACGGTCGACATACAATTATATCACACGGAGTGAGCACTGCTCGTCTATGATATGTCTTCTTGAGCTTCAAGGAACGGTAACGGGTTTCTCAACAAAAAAATATAAGTAATAAATGAATTAAAACGTAACTTATATCTTAAAATAATTGCATTTCACTAAAGTTATGTACAGCAGTGTAAACGCGGCCACGGGTGCGCTACATCAGACTTCATGTATAGTAAAAATATTACAATCTAACGCCTCACAATACTTATTAAAACTAAGTCAATTTTGAAGTTATTTGTACAAAAACAATTATAAATATAAATTTCTCTTCACTATTTTATTTGGCATGATTATTAATGGCTTAATTTGAAAAACTCTTTTAAGTGGAATGATAATAAAATTATGCTGAACACCTCACGCGTAATCATTTGGACAATCTTTGGCACTATAACCTTAATACTAACGCGTAGTCTTTAAGGACCAAAGACTTGTATAGTTGCATTGATTACAAACACGCTTAAACACTAAATATCGTCTTAAGTCACAAAATATACGAGAGAGTCCGACTAGCGAGTCATTCACAGATTGCACTGACCCTCTTATACCATATTTAGTACCGGTTATCACATTTCTTTTACATCACTTTCAGCGATATTCTTCAACGCGTTTGCACTTTGTCCGTCTCAACAACCGCACTGGTCATACGAAATCGTTCACTTCGTTCTGTAAAGGGTTTTCCGCTTTGTCTATACATTTTCTAACTGCGTCCAGTATTAGTCCGATTCGTCTGTCAACGGCCGCGAGGTGCGGCTCCCAAAGTATCGGCGACACTGGATCTGCTTTCATTGATTCGCGGAGAACTTTTGATAGCGGCACACCATTATGATATCTAAAATTAAATAAGCATTTATTATATAGAAGCATGACTACCTCCAATAATAACAATGCAACATTGATTTTAAAAACTGAGTGTCGTTATCCAATTGTTCCGGGGTCGGACTTTAACTGTCGCAGAATTTTTACACTGGAACCGGACAGTGACTAATACCGTTGCTGAATTAGATGGATCATTTACCGATGGTAAAAATTGACAGTTATCATTATATTAAAAAGGTTCTACAGAACATATAAACTCTAAAGTATGTAAAGGACATCTGCAATGGAGACCTTTCAATAATTCTTTCCTTACATCCGCCATATACTTACTTGAGCAGCGCAGACAGCGTTGTGTGTCGTAGCACGCAGCACTGTAGTAGTGGTGCCAGGATGCTCAGCTCATCGTGGAATGCTTTCCCAAACGCCCGCCCCTGGTCTAGGTGCAGCGTGAACGTATCGTTCCCGAACATCCTTTAACAAACCAATGACAAAGTTATTAAACTACGAGAGAGTATAAGTTTCGTGGCTTCTAAGTATATGATAAACATAATTAATAGTTGAATTTCTTCATAGATTAACAGTTATATTTGTTTGAACTTTATCCAACGAATTGTCTTAAATGTTCATGTGAATGAGTTTATAGGTTTCCACAACATACGTTAATGATTTAGATGAAAAACTGTTTTAAAAATTGTCTGTTGTTTTTCATTTTGCTGTTTTTATTAAGGCCACCTGTTCACTACTGTGCCACGAGGCAAGTCAAAATTTTGTGGTTTAATTTTTCTTGGTCTTCTAATTGAATGTAAAAAAACTTACTTCAATACTCACTTAAACGTTTCGTAATGATGTCTGTCCATATTTCCTGTTAGAAAATCAAATATAGACATGTCCATTAAATCTAGCAAGCGGCGACCCGAATCGTAGGGCGGAGTGGTGCGTACCTGTTGAAAACGAAATTTCAGAGGAACGGGCGCGTTAAGCACAAATTGTTTATAAATATTTTATACACGGACCGATTAGTTTAAAAGTTAAGAAAAATAGGTATTATGCAATTTTCACTTAGAGAAATTTCTTAGTTAAAAGATTACAATTTACGAAAGTTGTATAGTAACTGTTACGTAATTATTAAATTTTTTGAACCAAAGATTTTAACGCTCTTTTAAAGTATTTTAAATTTGTTAGTAAATAATAAAATTTCTAAGATTTTGTCATTAAAATTATATAAACAGGAATATACATTACAAAGTAATAAATAGCAATTATAAACAAATAATGTTTTGCAGTTTTATGCAAAAATAAGCGAGCTTGTATTTTGAAATCGCCGTTACTCGTCATACACAAGAAACGTTATTTAAACGAATTTAACAAGTTTATTATCTGTTACATACAACTAGTTTAATTCAAACTAAAATACATTTTTTTTGCAACATGATTATGGCTTAAAATAAAAATAAAATATGAATACACACCGTGTCACAGTAATCTGATTGCAGCTCCCATTGAGCTTTTCGCCGTTTGTGATATGATCGCCGCCAGGGGTGTCGCCATACCTTAAATATAATTGCCATAAGTAAAAAATAATAAAAGTGCACGTTTTATATAACCGGAGTAAAAAAAATATAATTTTTAGTAAACGTATTTAAAAAATTACAATATTTTTTATAAAAGTAAGCTAAAAAAGTTTCTAATTAAATTAAAATTAAAAAAATAGCAGTTTGTCGTGTGTTAATTTGTTAGTTTTTTATTCACCTTTCGCTCTGCTAAATCTGAAGACGGCAAAAACGCAGCGAAACTCCCCTCTAACATATCAGGGTTACCGCAAATAGCATGTCCGGTGTCGCAGTAGTACGAACATTTTCCATGAAAGCAGAAGTTATTTGCCGGGGACACGAAGAATGTACGCAATATATCGCCCTCGGTGACGTCATAGATCTCCGTGGTCATGTTCAACACACGCCCTATAACTGGCATCGCTCGTCGAAACCCTAAAATCCTTAAAACAATGACGTGTCATTAGGTTCGACACAGAAAAATTAATATACTAACGATATTTTACTAAATACGTAAAAAAATAACAATTTGTTTACAATTGCCATTGTAATTCTCACAACCCGTTGCAGTAAAATTTAAGGAATTAATTTAAAAATTATATTAAAAAATAGCAGCGAATTTTAAAATTTCCTCATGGTTATTGAAAGGCCTTCGTATATCCAAAGATACTTAACGAAAAATACAAAAATCTATCTCAAACATACGCTATCTTCAAATTATATGAGAATACTATTACATTTATATAAAAATTCAACGACAGCTATTGGTACTGAAAGAGTCTGTTACAAACATATTTTTTCATGATACAGTGCTTTGTTTTAACCTTTCTATTCTTGTCTCCGCCTCAGAGCAGTTTACCAATTATAATTTATTTAACTTATGTCATTGCTTTATTAAAGTAAACCGGGCTTGCATGGAGATACCAGCAACGTCAGACATATTAATAATATATTAAATAAAATGTATGACTTTGATGTAGTTAAATAGTAGTCATTGTTTTCTTACCTGTCTAAATGGAACGCCGCAATTTCGGCATTGTGTCTCTCGTAATCAGAAAAATAGAAATGATTAGGTAGAGTTTGTACATCACGAGCAAATCTGTGAACAGAGTACAAACATATTTAAATAGCCAAAAGAAGCCATTTTGACTTCTTTAAAATTTACAAAACATTACCATTTGACAAGTTAAAGTTAGCTAGATCAATCAAGAAACAATTAGAAATCAATTCTTTAATAATTAAAATAACTATTAGTTCTAATGCTATCTTCTACATAAGTCTTTTCATCTTTAATACTATCAACTAATGAATTAAACTAATAAATAAAAGCTATATGGAATTCATAAAATATATTCTAATAGGTAATATCTAAGATGCATGAAAAAAGATCGTCAATTTTTTATTAAAATTTTCCTATCAAAATCGAGATCCCTGCACGACAGTCTAGTGCAGACTATCCTATATCCTCTTCATCATTGCATTATAAAGCGACTACAGACTATGATGATGGTAGATAAAGCACGGTGTATTAACGCGTAACTATTCTGGTTAACCGCCATCTTAAGATCAAACGATCATCGCTGATCTATCAAGCTTAGTAAGCTAATTTGATGGTGTATTGAGGGCACACAAATGTTATAAGACTAGTAGTACTGGTAGACTAGTAGACTGGAAGTACATCATTTAAACTTAACAACATTAACAAAGTTACGAAAGTTAGTAAACATAAACTCTTTTAACGGACTTTTATTACATTTAAGAGTAGCAGGAATGTCACCGGTGTTGCTTTTAAGTGATATCAATAATAATAATATAAACACTATAATTATCGTCATCAGCACCCGGCAGTCCACAAAAGCATTTTGAACTGATGATTAATAAAAACTGCGAAAAATTACAGCGACAACTAACCAATATTTCAGCTGAATTAAACAAATGTAACAACAAATGTTACTTTCCAGTTTTGTGTAGTATTTAAAAAGGAGTAAAAAAATACGCAACACTTTAGTAGCCAGGTGTTAATTACTATGGGCCATATTACACTATAAAGTGACCCAAGCGGTCCGACTTAAAAAGAGAGACTTATATGGTGTGAAAATAATCTCCAACAGAAGCAAATTATTCTAAAAGCTATCATTGTTACTGGAGTAAATAACAACATTAAAATATCAACAATATGAAATTCAATTCCCGGTAGGTGTCAGTATCGAAAATTGATACCGAGTGAAATAAATCCATAAAGAGAAATATCAAATATCCTTTCGGAGAGCGGGAGACCTTTGTCCTTTAAAATAAAATTTATTTATTATCAGGTAACGCGTCACAAGTTCCCTTACCTAAGTGACTGTATTGAATGTCGCGAAGCTACCTGTCCTCTTATTATTTTACACTACAAATATTAACACGGCTAAAACCTTTCCTAAACAAAAAAATATTAATTAATAATAAAAATTTAATAACGTAGTAATAATAATACGAAACTATGTTTATTTGTTTTTTTTACACTAGGTAATAATACTTGAAAAAATTTTTCATTTATGTCTTTATAAACATACAAGCATAAGAAAATATCGAGGCAAAGAATTTTTCTATAAAATTGGTTAAAAAATTTCTACAAAAGGTTTTCTTATTTTGGGACCGATTAAATATATCACATACATTTTTTAACTTCTATAACCTCGCTCTGAAAGTTCTCAGGTTGAGAATATGTAGTCTGTTCAAAATTTCCTTTTCCAAATGTATATAATAGGATTTTATGAAAAATTATATGATAATTCTGATATCAACGAAATGTATTATTTTGAGGCACACCTCTAGATATCGTAAACTTAACTTCACATAAAGTTAACTTGCAAAAGATAAAGTATCGAGCTACTCGCACCGGCAAGGGTTCTATCGAGTAAGGATTTATCGTACCCAGAGGATTGTGTACAAATACATTCGGGTATGTTGATATGTCGGCAGGACACATTCTGCTGTAGTAACGTCTGTTATTGTATAAAACGCTATTTAAAAAAAAACATTATTTAATATTATTTCACAGATTTACGACAATAATCTAAAACGTTTGAGTATGTAATCTATCTTCAATTAATCATTCATTATTTCAGCTTATGCATGCAACGGTACGAACATTCGAACCGAAATTCTCTCATACGGAATAATAAAAATTCATCTCATGTAATATAATTTCATAATACAATACGAATATACAACAATAGTTGAGAGTACAAAACAAGTTAGTACTCACTACAACACTTGTACAAGTGTAGGCGAACCTTTAAGCCGATCGTGCGGGAGAACGTTCCAGAAGTTTACTGAATAGAAGTAACGCACAACACTCGACGATATGGTGTAAGGAAAACTTTCCACGAGCCGTCCATGACAAAGCACTCCAAGCACCTCTCACAACTTGCTAACTTAACTTTTTATAAGTAAAGCAGAAAAGTGTTTGTAATAAGTAAAGTATGATAAGGGAAACTATTTACGTAAAAACATCAGATTGAACATGATAACATAACATAACAGGAACATCATGCATCAGAATAAAGCAGTGGACATCTACCGGCTGATGATGGTGATCATGCATCTACCTATATTAATAATTAATATAATACATATAGATGTGATTTTCTCCGTATATTTCACACGTTGTATCTAAAATCAATACTAGGTATTGCTTGACATAAAATCCTACTTAACGCAAAAAATATTTCGTAGGTTAAAAAAAAAGTGTTATAACTAAAACAAATTAAAAATGTTTCAGTCTCTCTTCTAAAGGTGTCAATTTTAAGAATTTATCATTTTAGATATTAAACTTAATTTCAAAACATTTTGGGAATATATCGCTTTTCCTTTTAACTAACCATTTATTATACTTCTAGATATAACACTATATTAGTTTGTTATAAAATTATATGACCAAAGAAAACTACTTATATTTAAAGATCAATTTCTCTATAAACGAGTACAGTATTTTAAAAGACAATGATATATCTTTTGTAATACCGATCACAAAACAACTGCTGAGACTTTCGCGTACCTCATTGGCTTAAAGAGTGCCTGAATACCATTAGCGTAGTCGATGATCAACTTCAACTGGGTACCGCCCTCTTTTTGTTCTGTAAAAACAACACATTAATCAGCTGAAGACGTCGATTAACTTATTTCAAATGTATGCTTGTATCCTACAATAAATAAAAATGGTTTATCTACTTAATTAATTAAATTATAATGAAATAGAAATTACTTCTTCACTTATATTACTAGAATACTCAATGTGAGTTGTTAGGATAGTGTTATGTAGTAATAAACTTAAGGAAATAACTTAATTGTGATGAGTGGTTTTTTAAAAAATATTAAACGATAAATTAAAGTCGTCCCTGTAATGAAACAATTTAAGTGATCTAAATATTAAAGTCCAATTCGACGTAAAGGGCGAGATTGTTGTGGCACTATTGTCCAACGGACCGCTAACCCCGCAACTGATTGCAGACCCGACTTCATTTAAAATACATACCTCTGGCTGCTTAAGCTTTTGAATACACACAGACGGGCAAAGGGATAGGAGACATATACATATCTCTACGTAATATTAGATTTTAATGACTAACAAATTGAGAAATTTATACCTTCCACAACTGTGTGGGAATTTAATACCTTTTTAATTTTTAAACTAAACAACCAGAAAAAGACTTTTCGATTTGAATTTTTTATAGTCTTAACTTTAATAATAAATACTTTAATACATTATTTACATATAAAAATATGTATTAACATGTCATTATATAGTAAGATCAATAGTAAGTATTGTAATGCATTTATAAACTGGTTGCTGAAAAGTTTGCGTATTAATTATTGCTGAAGTTGAAGTATTGCAATTGAATCGGAATTAGAAAATAAAAGGGAATTCTATTAATAGCTGAAAGGTGAGTTAATAGTTAAACAGAAAGGCTGAGAGAAAATATTCAATCATTTACCAGCGTGAAGTATAGGCAGTGTCGCCATGTCTTTCAGAACAGCGTCGATCAGCGGCTCCCCATCCTCGTACAATTCATGCTGAGCTATCTTCAGTTGGAACTTCTCCAGGTTAGACGCATTCACACTGAAAGGATAATCACCTTAAAATAATAATACTAACCTCGTAATCAATCTACACCCATAAGAGCCTTGCTATCTTTCTGCAGATATAATATCACTAAACATCTCGGGAAATTGAGGTCAAATGCTAGCATATAGTTAGTAAAAAATCAAATATTAAATACAACAAGAAGAAACGTTATGAAGCACAGTAATAAGAATATAGCTATGAGGATACTGCGGCACTTAGTGTTAAGATTTTTGGCTAAAATTAAGAACTTTCTGCCAAAGCAACACAATCGAGAACAGTTTTAATTTTAAATACGGACGAAAACAAAGACGGGAACTAACCGCACTCTCCAGTGGATGCATAATTCAACACCGACTATCCGAAATCGACTTTAAAAATTTCCGCACACACACTAAACCTGATCGTTAATGTCGAGATTTACATGAGAGATTTTCCAACGGGCGGCTTGTTGGTTTTGGCTGCGTGGAACACATGAGTAGACGTGATGTGCATGAGTAGGTGCGAGAGTCGGAGCGACGCTGCTAAGGGCAGCGCTGAATACTAAGGAGCAACAGTACCGTCCCCGATTTGCGGTATACTCCGATAACCTGCATTTGAAAATGAAGCCGGCAGCCACTATAAAATTTATCGACTCTCTTTTAGCGTGAATAATAGGCAGTTCGAATTGGAATTCGGAAGACGAAAACAAATCCCGGATGTCACGGATTTGGATATTGACCGTGGCTATATGTGAACGTTTACTACAAATCTTAGCAGCGGCATTTGCATAACATAGTTGAGCATTTACATTACCGATTATGTTTACTAAACCATCATACTTCAATAAAGCATCAGCAGCTTACTTTATGTTCCTACTACTGGGAAGTTGTCATCAGAAGGTGAGTGTCTGGCCATAATAACTTCGCCTTCCTACGCATCGTTATTTTATACAGACGAATAATGATATTCAGGTGAACGCTCCTCCTTGTCGCTTTATTGTATAAAAAATATGCCTAAATTAGAGGTAAAAAAAACAGTCAAGACCTCGCTTTAAAAGTAAAAAGATACAAAACTTGCAAAGAATTATATTGAAAAACTTTTAGTAGATGAGCCAATTTGGGCGAATATTTACCAAATCATTCTTACGTCTCATAAACCTTTCAGTACGATACATGAATTTCAGACATGAGAGGCCTCGACATTTCATAAGCGGCGTTTGAGGAAGTCTTCGTGCATTCATTCCATTTAGTTTTATTGTTCAAAGGCCCGCGCTATCTCGACGCGGCCCGTAACTGGATTTTAAATAAGATTCCTGCCCGGATTTGTGAAATTTGTTTTACAGGATAAAAAAGGTCGCCGTATCTATTACATATACAACCAGCTTGCTAAAGAAGTATAATATGATTATTTTTGCGGTCCATTGTATAAAGAAGCGTTATAAATAAATACAGCCGCCATACTAATATTTTTTCATTTGCGTCCGTGTTCCTATGAGATCGGTCTAACATTTACTTTGTGGAAATTACGTCAACCGCTGTGGGTAGCAACTTGTTTGATTTTGATGCATAGTTCAACGTTCAGACCTGCGCTGTGTAGAAAATGAAAGAGCTGGCTTTTAGGACGCGTTTTGCTACCTTTAAAACTGCCTGTTATTAAGAGTTAGCAAACATAATCGTTCGATTGGAGTATTTCCTTTGGGATATACAGTGGTACTTTTTATACTTCTAAATTAAGGTAATATATTTTTTTTATCTGTAAAATAAGTTAGCAAGCATTTTATTTTTAGACTTTTTCAATATCAAGGTTAGCACATTTTTTGCTATAATTTATATATGTGCCTTACGTATACTACAGCTACAATAAAATGAAGAGGCGGATGTTCAACAAAATACTGCCGCAAATTTATGATAATAATGATAAAAATTATTAAATAAACAAATTCTTAATCCATCGTTGAAAAATTCAGACTTGATTCAAACAAAGTACATTAATAAATGACAACAGCAAAGAAGCAATGGGCTAATCGAGATTGTGGGTCTTTTTCTTTCTCTAACTATAATGCTGCAATTAAAATATAAAGTTTAAGAGTTATACTTGAACGTATGTAATGAGTTACTATTATAATTATGGTTTGAACTGTTATAGTAACTTCGATCATAAACGCCTTAAAGTTAAGTAATAACATAATTCAAAGGATATAATATTTAAATCTCCGACTGCAAAATTCGTTTTAACAAAGTTTAATTGCAGGAATAACGAAATGAGTAACATTTTAATTCGGCGACTTGTCGCGGTACATAAATTTTACTTGTAGATGTCATCTGTCGACAACTTTTGGCGAATAACTCTCGCAATGCCTTTTTGGAGTCGTTTTTAGTCGAGCAATTTTAATTTGTATCTTGACTGAACCCTTATACCATAACTAGTTTAATTTTCAAAAGTGAAGCAGCAATTTCTTACTTTTCTATTTCGTACAAAACGAGCGACAACTTTAATTTTACGGGAATTGAATAAATTAAAATTTGAGAATTGAATAATATTCAAAGTTTTGATTCAATTAGATGTTAGATTGGTTTAAATTAATGTTGTTAAAAAAAAACCTAAAATGCCAAAATTGTAATTGTGAAGGAAACTTTACTTGTTCTTTAAAGTATTAACAATTCCATATTACTCTAATTAAATACTTACCTGGGTTCAAGATCTTCCATCTCTCCAATAGTAGGGTTCTCAGGCCTTAAAACGTTTAAGTCGTGATGTGGAGGGACCACTACTGGATGGTCTTCATCCCGGCCCTTCAGCTGAGAGTTTAGGATCCTCAGTAGATCTTCGTAATGGTCAGCCGGGGCAGTAGGCGTTCGTGGTTCCGCTTCTCCTCCCCCACTCATTTCACTCGGAGCGGACTGTTCAAATTCTCTCGACCCGTTGCTCCCATTACTGCAAAAGAATAATTCTTTAAACGAAAATTCCTACTAAAGATACAGTATCACATTATAGTACGTCTTCCTTTTCATGTAATTTAACAGATTCGTACACTGGACACATATTATCAGGTGACAAAAGAAAGAAAGCGGCGATGGTACATACTTCTGAAATTTTTACTCGAAAGACCTACTAATTCTTAATGTTTTATTAATTCCAAAAAGAATCTATGTATTTTTTTTAGTATTTCAAAATAAAATCACTAACTTACGAATTTACTTTTATAAAATATTTAAAGATTCTTACTAAGTGATGTTTAAATAAATTAATGAGCTTAAGAAATTGCTGTGCGGGAATAACAGGCACTTAAAAGAAAGGCTTACGAAAATATAATAAGTTTGCGAAACAAGACCCTTGTACGTGGAAATTAATTCCTTACAATAAAGCTATTCTCAATGTTATTTTGTAATAAATAAAGCGATCTGAAATGTTTTAATCTTTTGTTGTATTCGCTATAATAAGAAGTTAGGTATTTGTTTTGTTGTTGAGACTGCAATTTGCTCCATTCCGATAACTTTAAAATTACATTTATAATTGTGTAAATATAATGATAGATATAGTGTGACCATGTTCGTTGGTGTTTAATTCTTTGTCACGTTAGAAATTATATTTTTTTTTAAATAAAACGTAACAGTTTTTGTCCTTCTAGATAGAGCCTTGATGTTTATTTTAATTTGTATTATATTTTGATTTGACTAATTTAGATGGACGTTGTGTTCCATATATTATAATTGTTACATCAGTACAAACTTGATTGCTATAAAATTATTTTGTAAAACACACAGACAATTGTTACTTACGCGTACTTTTACATTTTGCTTAATTATTATTAAGATAACGCATTCGATTCTACTCTTACACATGCAAATATGAGGCAGTATATAAGACCACTTGTATGTTCACTAATTTTTTATAATGACTAGGTAGAAATGATGATGTAACCTTTTCTTTGTTTTATACATAATACGTGTATTCATAACATTTTTATGTACATTAGTTACATACATATTAAATTAGTCGTCAGAGGTGAAGAGATGATAAGAGATGTCATTTTAACTACTATTTTAAACACTGTTAAAGTATGACTGTTATATGTATACTACATTCAACGTCACATTGATAAGATATAAAAATAATTGTATAATAACATCACAACATCCTAAGGAAATCATGGATAGATGAAACATGTTTAGCATTATGTATCAAGATGATACACTTTCCATTGAAAACGGACCGGATTTGCGTCCCATGTTCGAATCAGCTACGCGCGCATTGCATTACAATGTCTTCGGCGAACTTCAGAAAATATTTTTCCACACTCGCGGTGACTGCAAATTCAAAAACGCCTGGCGAATTTCATTTGTACGAAAACAATAGAGCTAGTCCTTGACGCGAACATAATTCTTAAGATTTTTGTTTGCCTGTTCCATTGTAAAGAAGAGACACTTAAAATACACGCGTATTGTTCCTTAGGTCTAAAAGCATTGAGTGGCGAACTCATATTACGTTTATTTAATTTATTTGCCCAGCCGAGGCGATGACAAATTAATTATTGTATTGTTCTGTAACAAAAGTTGTTGCCATAATATGTAAACAAGTATTTTGTAGATGGAAAAGTACTATGAAAGTCGCGACGCTTGCGTAAAATGCTTTTAGTTTATTGAAATCGAATTATATTTGTGAGAGTAAACAGAAGTTTTGTTTCGCTGAAAAATATCATTTTACTATAAATTAAAAGTAACATTTCGTATAAATATAATCACTTTGGTATTGTCTCCTTTTACTTTTGTAAATGTAGTAATTATTTTTAGTAAGGTTACTGGAATGAAACGTGTAAAAGAAGGTGACATGATCTTTTGACTTATACTTATCGAATTAGGAGAAGCGTCAATTGATTAGAAATGGTTTTAAGCACTGAGCATGAAGTCTTTAAAGATAATTAATATGATAGTTATATATAAACGCTTTGTGGATTATATTGTATTTACTATAACAAATATTCAAAAAGTGATAGGTTTATAGATAAAATTTCGATTACAATAATACTAGTATTATTAGATTAGTTTTTATGATAGATATACAAAATGTAACTTAATATTTTCCTTTCCTAAAGTTTTTTTTTTTTGATGGAGTGGTGAAAATTTCCATAAAAGTAACGTGTAAAAAATAGCATTTTTAATTTATTTAATTTAATAGGTAATCAGGTAACATTTTACTTTCATGTTAACCTAACGTTTCATGTAATTTTAGCCTTGAATAACTTTAAGATAGTTGCGCAGCCAACGGTATCAGGGGGCACGTCAGTTAATCAGCAATATTTTAAGGGGATTTCCAACAAATTTACCAATATTTCTGTAAACATTAACACGATTTTTTACAATATCATACATACAAATTATTATCAATAGATTAGAGAGCAATTTAATTATTTAAAAAATAATGAACGCTCTGAGTAATTATGACGTACAAACAAAGCATAAACTACTACTACTAAAAATAAAACACACACAAAAAGTCCTAGGCAACAGCCTTTGTTTACATTGACTTTTACGTAGCATTCGCTTTGACCAATGGTGTCGTTTAACAAGTATGAGTTCCCATTCTTTTAAAAAATATTTCATACACAGAGAAAATTTTGTTAGAAGAATTATTGTGAAGTAAAATTGTTTGGCTTTAGTATATATGTAACCAAATTTGTATTCCTATTGTAATATTATTATATTATTTGCTAGAATTTTTCATTTTTAAAAGGTACCGGAATTTACATAATTACGCAAAATTTTTTTGTTTGAGAGTTAAAAAAAATATCGTGCTTGTCTATGGCATCGCAGATCACATACGGATGAACCGATTTTGAAATATTTTTTTTTTATTTGAAAACTGTCTTGAACGAAAATGTTTTTAGCTACAAAAGTCTATCAAGACGGTGTCCGGCAATAGAGATCTACCATCTGTATAATACCTCAGCTCCCATCGTAACTTTATTGCTACATTATAAATTATATTTTTACGATTACATATATAAAGAAAAAACGAGTTTTATAGAGATAGATAATATTATATCCGATGAGATAATTTCCGATATGAATAACAAATTGGAGTGACTGCTGATAATATAGTAAAAGCCAAAATTTGTCAATGTTATCGTTCTGAATACCTGTTAACTGCTACGCAACAATGGAACTTTTTAACCATTTAAGGCGACTTAATCGTTCTTGTTGATTATTACAGGTTACGAAATATTATTTCAGGCCTTAAATGTAAGTTTTTATATAACTCAAAATAAGATTTAAATAAGAATTATTCGTTTAACTGTCATTAAGTGTACCTTGGCGCCTTTCACAATGGACATAATAATATTTGCATTACTACCGTTTAACGGCAAATATAGGCGCAATGTGTTTTTGACAAGTTCGTAATGTTAAAAAATATCACCGAAACAAATTTAGCATGTGCTCTAAAGACATTATAATTTAGCTCTTAGAATAGAAACCACAATCTTTTCCTTTTGAATAGTAGCTTAACAGTAAGCATCATGATTTCATCCGCGCTCCCGACTCAAGATCATTATATGTAAAAATGTTTTAGTTATTGAATTCAAAATGAAGTATTCTCGCTATGGACAATACTTGATTTGATAAATTGTTTATTACGCATTAACTTATTAATTTAAGTAATCTTAAACATTTGGTATTCATTATTATAAGATTCCACGACGATGAACCTCAAGGAATCCTATTGTTTCTATAACCTTTAACATGGAACATAAAGCTATTGTTATCAGGTATAAGGAACATGTAGTGTGTCCCACTATTAGGCAGAGATCTTATCTTCAATACAGACTTAGTAACACTAGCAATTATATAGTTCTATGTAAAAAGCTATGGGACGAGTAAGACCTTCCACATTGCACTCTACTGTATGAAATATTAATAAGTATCATACCTCCAACAATGGCATTACATAAAGCGGCATTTGGATATTTGCAAACTACTTTTACATTCGTTCTTAAATTTAGAGTCAAAAGTAAACACATTCTTCAGAGATAACTTTTTAGCCGTTAACTAGTTTTATTTACCTAACTATGATTAACAAAAGAATTCGCAATGATTCCGTACCGCTTCACACTCTCGCATTAAATGATATATTTTTTCCTTGAAAACACAAACGTTACATTATTTAATGTCTACGTAAAGTGGAACAGAACAATAAACTTCCCTGAATTGATGATATTACACATCGTTGTATGCTGTACGCGAGATATTAAACGCTTGAGTGTCAAGGACCCTTTAATATAATTAAGATCACAACTGGTAATATAAAATCAAAATTAAAATCACAAGTGGTATTATACTGGTGGTAGATCTATTGCTGGAGAACGTCCAAGTAAACGCAGTGTTTTTTCTGCTGCAAAAGAGTAGTGTGCAAGCTTTACTGTGTTCCGGTTAAAGGGCGTTTTAGTAAAAGTACTGGGCCAAAGAGGATCTTAAATCACAAGGCGAAGAGCACAATGTGGTGCAGTGTATATTATCCTAACTATCACCACATGGCAGAGCAGCCGTATCACTTACTATCAGGTAAAAGTCCTGCCCATTTCGTCGCTGCGACAGAAAAAAAAATATACTCTATTCCCCTTGTTCCCAAGTAATTATGTTAATTAGTGAAATTTGTAAATAATCTTATTTTTAAAACACAAATATAAGCACTAATAATGTCGGCAAGTAATTTGCGATTTATTGTTTATAATAATTTTTCCAACTATTTCATATTTACCAATTCCAGGAGAATACTTTACTTATCTGCAAAGACGCTGTCAAAGCAGTAAACAGTGATAACGTCGTGAGATGATAACATTACGCACACTAATAATACAAATACAATATTAAAAGGACAAGCAAATAGCTTGTGTTTCAACATTGTCCACTAACGTATTTTTGTATCTATGTCGACTTAAATCTGTTTATAAACGACTCCAACTTTAATTAATTAATTCCGAGTCATTTGATGCTTGATTTGAGGATGATTAGCCTACATTAGTTCTGATTAATTTGTGTTTACGTTCAAAAACTCTTTTAGACTATTGCCAATTATTTTCTACATTTAAAACAATTTTTTTTTGCGCCAAGTTTTCATTGATATGTTTCAGTATTTCAAATCTAAACAATAAAGAATGTTCTGATAATAAAATACTATTATTTTACTGGTGGTAGGTCCCCGTTTCCGGAGACCGTCTGGATGGGTACCACCGCAGCTCCTATTTCAACCGCCAAATAGTGGTATGCAAACATTACTGTGTTCCAGTTTGAAGGGCGCTGTAGCTAGTGTAATTACTGGGGTAACGAGACTTAACACCTTATGTCTCAGGTGACGAGCGCAATGTGGTGCAGTGTGTACCATCTTAACTAGCACCACGTTGTCATGGGCAAGCGTATCACTTACCATCAGGTGAACGTCTTGCTCGTCTCGTCGCATAGTAGCATAAAAAAAAATATTATTAATTAATATATATATTATAAAGCATACGTACCACATAAGTCCATAGTTCAATCCACAAACTACACCAAAAAAAATTACACTTGCAAAACTATCGAATCAAAGACACACTTCTCACCTTTTTTGAAGGAATCGTTTCCTAAATTCTATATATGCAGATCTTCCTTTATCCACATCGTCGCCGATCCGTACGCGGCCGTGCAACGGGACCCTGTGTCCGGTGATGCGGTAGTCCATTTGTATATCGACGACAAGCATCAGCGTGAAGAGGACGAGGAAGGCGCTGATTGCGAGCGCGAGCCGCTCCTTCAGCTTCATGTTGAGCATGATGCGCGCGGTTTGGTGGCGCGGCGCGGCGGCACTGCGCCCGTCGCCCGCCGCCCGGGCCGGCGTCGGCGTCGGCGATCGCTTGGTGTCGCGCGCGCCGCGCCACCGCCGCCGCCAGCGCGCGCGCGCCCAACCGCTTACGCTGCAAACACACCACGACCACAACAATTAGCACAATACTTATAAAAAATTAAAACCACAAGAATCTTTAACGTCTTGTCTATTTACATTTAATCCTACCAAATTATAATTAAATTAAGAGTAGTGATTTTTTTTCTTTTTTTGCGTTTTAGTTTTGTGTCAATGGAGCTGACATGTCCCTAAGGGATAAAAGCTTTTTTTTATATACTACTATGCGATAAGACGAGCAAGACGTTCACCCGAAGGTAAGTGATACGCTTGCCCATGACAACGTGGTGCTAGTTAAGATCGTACATACTGCACCACATTGCGCTCGTCGCTTTGAGACATAAGGTGTTAAGTCTCGTTACACCAGTAATTACACTAGCTACAGCGCCTTTCAAACCGAAACACAGTAATGTTTGCACACTACTATTTGGCGGTTGAAATAAGAGCTGCGGTGGTACCCATCCAGACGGTTTCCGGCAACAGAGATCTACCACCTGGTGAAAAAAGGCTTCAAAATAAAAGAAAAAAAATAATCCGTCCAAACTTCGATTACCAGAATTTCTAAAATTTTAAGCATTAAATTAAGAATAATAATTTGTGGAAAGACTAATAACTTATGATCGACAGTAAATTAAATAATAGGCAAGTATATAACAGATAATGATATTACTAGAGAATCGCAGTAATCTATATGACCTTATTTGCAAAAATATGTAATTGACCAGCAGTAGTAAATTGTTTTATCGTGCCTTCAATAATTAACTAAAAACAACACTGGACTAATGTCAACTTAAGGAAAATGTATTAATTAAGTAGTTAATTATACTATCTTTAAAGACCAATCACACTATTGTCAAGGTAATTCAGAAAACAACATTAAAAATCTACCCGAATATAATATAAACAATTAGACAAACATACAATAAATTGACGAGTAAAGCATAGACGTAGTTAATAAATTAAACTTAAAAAGTATTTGTGTACTAAATAATTATTAAACTAACATTATGTAGAGCTATAACAAAATGTCATGAAATTAAAAATTTTACTAAAATTCCAATGAAGCGTGTCGTCGAAACACCTTATCAATTGCAAGTAGCATTTAGCTGATAAAATTTATCACGTTTAAATATCTTAAACATTGACATGTTTCCGAAATATTGCAAAACAAAGTTTGTGATAGATTAAATACTTAATCTAAGTTAACAATAACATTTAACAGTAGTAGAAGACAAGAGAACATGAAAAGAAACAATAACTTATATACATGTCTTAATGTCTTATCAGTTCTAAAAACCGATAAAAATTGAAGACGAGTAATCGAAAACATTTAAAAAATCTTTAAATCATCATTAAATGTTTTTACTCATAATATTTTCAAGTAGGATGACACATGAAAAAATTTGTTTTATCTATTTGCTAAATATAACCTAGAATGTTCGACGGCATTCATGAGACTGTTTTTCTTAACACAATAGAAATACATAAAACATATTATAACTGTCTCGTTACTACGTACGTTTTATATGGTGAGGGACTGGACCCAATCGATAGGCGCCAACGAGACGAACAACGATTACTATAAGCAGCTATGTCTATTATAAATGAGCTAAAAGGCGTGCTTAGAACAAAACGTTAACTAATACATAATTCTTATGTGTCGCATATTATTTCACAAATGGACATATCATATTTTCTATAGAAGATAAAACGGAGGAAAGACTCGACTTGTTAGCTACCACCCATGCATTGTGAATCCCATAACAGCATTGTTGTGTTGCTGCTGTCAATACATAAGAGGCAGAGTATTCTGGGCATATCAGGCTTTACCCTTACGGCCTCATTGTTATTTAAATTCATGTGAAATTTAAGCCGAATGTAGATAAAAAGCAATTATACAGTTGACCATAAGGTTTATCAATAGTGGTTAATTATCTCATGCCAAATATGATATGAAGATGATGAAATCATATTTGGCATGAAATAATACATTTTAACGTACTTAATGACGCATTCAGTGTACTGACCATACTTTTTTGGGATGTATTAAAAACATGGTCGTGAATTTGTATATGGCTGTCATCAAAATTAACCTTGAATTTTTATTGAAAATTTTGACATGCTTCTCATATGTATAAAGACTATGGTTAATTCAATATAGTGACCTAGAAATTATGATAAAAAATATTACTTATTAAACCCGCGATACTAAGTATGTGTTGTGTCTTTTAATAATTTTTTTTTTTAATCACAATGTAATCAAAATGTACATATAATTTTAAATACATAAATAACTTCTATTTAGATTATGTATTATATTATGTAAAAATGGAATATATAAATCGTTAGCAGGCAGTTAGCACTTAGGTATTAAATATCATTCCTTGTGACTAAAAGGTTCCATACGTAGAAACGATTTCATTTCATAGACGTCATCATATTTGCATCGACACAAAATATGTTTATGTAGCAACATATCATATTATATTCCTTCTAGGTCTTATTATAAGTTACTGTTACGCTTATGATTATTGCTTTTTGGTACAAGCACAACTACAACTGTAAGTTTTGTATAATATTTAAGTTACATACATTGTATAAAGCGAAGCAGCGGTCGTGTGTAGTGTACTGTTGTCACATTTGGACAGATCTTTGCCAGTACGTACAGGCTATTCTAGTCTTGGCGGAGTAGCGGTATGAGGTTAGTTAATGATCAAGAGTTGATGGTTCGATACCACCATCACCTTTTTACCACTAAACGTAAATACAACAGACTTTTACCCCAATATTGTCGATATTCTGCGCATTAGAGCAAAGTGTTTCGTTTCATCCTTAATAATGCACTACTGACCAACAGCATAATAGTACATGGGAAACTATTTAAGGGTCAGCGCTAATGTAAAAGAGGCTTTTTTTTTTTGGTAATCAGTCACTTTTATTTGGTTATTAAAAATGCTAAAATCTATCTATGAATAAATTTTAATTCAGAATCTAAAAGACACATTTTTTTGCCCTACTTATGAAAAGACAACAAAGTTATAATAGGTTTATAACTTTGATTGTTGACTGTAAGAATCCATCCATCATCACTATCGGGCTAGATTAGACCATAGTGCAACAAACACTTAGTCAACAGAACATAGGTCAGCTGCTTCAGCGAAATTATCGGCCAAGCATCACGTTACAAAATTACTGCTACGTTAACAAACTTTAATATGTAACTACTGACTCCTGAAGCAGATACATACGATTGCGACATCCAAGAATGTATTCTGCTGTAATGACAAAAGTATGTCGAAAACATTAAATATATTATTATATCCAATAATATCTCTAATTACAGAAAATACAGACAACTATTAATTGAATAAGCGATAAAATTTTATGTACCGACAACAATATTTCAACCTAGGGTTAATATGTTTTAATTAAAAACTAATCCTTGTTCTTTGACTAAACCAAGAATTATTTTTTGTGGTTATAACAAAATCTGTACGGTGTTTACGATGCGACCAACCTAAACATTAAACCAATGTCAATGATTGTAAGAGTTTTATGTAAAAAAAAAACAACCTGATTATAAAATAGCTACCCTAACAAGAATAGGGTATGAAGCACAAGTTCGCACTTTTGATAATATAGTATTTAGTATTTTAGAATATTTACAACATTGATCAGTGTTATACCGTAGATTATCGTAGTTTAACACGGTTATAGTAACAAAAGCTTATAACGTTAATACTTCTGGTATTTTATAAAATTAAATTTCAATACTCACAAAACGAATTAGCATCTGTTGACAGTCAGCAAAAGAATAATGGCGACTCAAAAGTTACAAACGTTGTATAACAATGCTGCCACCTATCTAAAGTGTTATGAACCTAAATAGTTTTCGCTTTAGTACACCTAATTACGTCTTAGTCGTGAAGGATTATTATTAATTTTAGCTACTACGTGATTTTATTAAATGATTATAAATTCTATATCCATCCAAATAATCCTTCCCGAATTGTTTAGTTGATTTATTTGTCCTTTTATAGTCATTTGATCAACTTATTTAACAACAAATTCGGTTACGTTTCCATTGCTAACACAAGGACGTCTTTATGTTATTAGTCGCTGTTTATACTAACATAAAATAAATATATTTAACGAACTTTTAAAAAGAATCCTTGATGTAGAAATAATTATTTCTTAGGTAAGTGCACTATGACAGTATCGATATCTAGTGTGTAAGCACGCAGCCTGAGGTGTATCGGTCATGTTATGTTTAGTTCGTCACGCGCAAACACCATGCATATTGCTATCGATTAAAGAATATTTTATTACCTATGCACGTCATTTTAACAATAATTCATAATCAATTATTAAAACGGTGTAACTGATTTTAATGATTTCATAGACGTTGATTGATGGTAGGGTTTTTTCGAACCCGCTTGGCTAACCTCCGGCATTGTAAATCTGCCATTGCTTTATTTTGGGTAGACAACATATGAGAGCTAGACTATTATGGGTGAGCACGTTTCTATTTACAACGTAATTGTTACTTAATACCAATTAAATTAGGATATTATAATAAAGAAATACAACCCTTTAGGAATTAATCATTGATTTTATACCTGTTAATATCTGATAATAATAATTGTTTCTTTATATCTTTAATATGAATTGTTATGAATAAGTATTACACAAAAAGTTTTCATACCTTATTTTAATATCAGCTATCAAGTGACAACTATAAACAGTCAGCAAAATAATAAGTACACTCCATAAAAGCAATGCCGTCAGAGTTTTGCATAGAGACGACACGTGTATAACTTGGCATGTTTTAGGTCATCAGTAAGGTTAATGGCATGAACTTATAAGACTACATTGTATATCTAATGGTTGTACAATAATGAAGGAGATAAAAGTGTATTTATTTGTTTAATTGGCTCTTGATAAGTTATTAATTTATCATCGATTCTAATAAGCAACTTTTTCTTCTAGCAACCGCAGTGCATATTTCTACTGTAAAAAAGTAGTGTGCAAATATTACTGTGTTCTGGTTTGAAGGTTCTGTTCTGTAGCTAAAATTAAGGAATATCAAATCTTATTTGTCAGTTCGACGATCGCATTGTTCAATGTATACCATCCCAACCAGCATCACATTGTTGTGAATAGTCATATCATTTACTTCGTTGAATAAAAACAGCAATAATACATTGTTTGTGTCATGGCAGTACTGCGACATCTGCATGTGTTTACGTACTTCTATTATGAGCACTTGTTTGCGATAATAAAATTTTCATGATCCAATATATATGCAACGTTTTCTTTACAACTGCACCCAATTTATTTATTTTATATACGTAACTGTTTGTTAAAGCTTTTTTATGCCTGTATTTAGTTTTATCAATGTTTAATACAATTTTAATTGCAATATTTTTTAAATTAAAACTTCTTCTTTTTCAATAAGCTAACTTTGATGTTATTAGAAGTTATGAACAACTAAATCAAGTTATATATCTAAATCAATGTTAAAAAAATATTATTTCGATGTTTTGCTTTGAAAACTGTCACAAGCGATTTTAATTAAATTTTGTATTTTATACGTTAGATAAATTTTCAAGTCTCTTATTTCTAAAATGTATGTACATACTTAAAACTTAAACGATCAGCTACCAAAACATCTTCCAATGTTCTTAAAAAAATACATTCGTTAATAATACTTCTAGCACTGCTTTTCTTATATGCGATAGCAAAATGTGGTTGCGAGTTCTAAGTTATGAATGAACGGTGTTTTCTACCGAGTCACCTTTCCTCTCGAGAAAAATGTTTTTATTCAGGCCGCTCAGCTTAATGTGTTTTTGTAGAAAATTTTCATGAAAAGGAAGTTTTACGATGTAAGAACTTTCTCCGCGGTCTCCTTGTCCGTGATATTCAGCATATTGCGTTGCAAGTTTTATGTAACATATATTTTTTTAATTCATTCTATCCTATTTCAGAATCAATTAACTCATTCTTTTCTGTTCCGTAACATCTTTTCAAAATCTTTAATATTCCCTTCTATCCACATCGCTGTGATCAAAAATACTTAAACATAATTTATAGCTAATAATATACATAATTGCCAATAAATGACAGACGTTGAATAATTTATTGTCCGTTTACACCAGTATGGAAAGTTTAAAATTTCTTCATTTCATATTTAATATTAAAGTCGAAATTAAGCTATTAATAAATCTGTATCTACACATTGCTTTTTAAATGAACTAACAAGCATTTTCATAGCTTCGTTAGCGAAACCCGTCATTTCGCCTGACAAAATGAACATATGAATAATTAAATATATTTCTAGTCGGGCTTGCTTGTAAAAAACAGTATTTCTTTGGCAACAATTTTTCGGGACATAAAGAAAAAAGAGGTTTTGTTTTACTACTTCTAAAAAAACTGGTGCCAAAATTGCCCTGTCATACTGCAACGTGATAACAACGTCAGACATAAACAAAATTTAGTATAAACACATATTTCACATTTTACTTTTTGC
The DNA here is from genome assembly GCA_029286795.1 of Byasa hedistus. Taxonomy (NCBI): domain Eukaryota; kingdom Metazoa; phylum Arthropoda; class Insecta; order Lepidoptera; family Papilionidae; genus Byasa; species Byasa hedistus. The sequence goes on from JAGSMW010000001.1 coordinate 6,582,615, forward strand.
TACTCCTTAAAGTCTAAAATAATCTTTATTGTTAAGCATATAGTAATGCATAAAACACAGTACTTAGTTCCTTTTATATGCCAACAGATAGCGCTAAAAGCATGGAAGTCTTAATAAATACCTCTTATTAAAAATATGTAGGCAATATGTCGTCTTTAGTTCGTTCTTAGTTCAGAAAGCGTTATAGGTCTTTTTAAACAAAATCCTTGCAGTGATAATATTTTGGCATTACTAGATTTTAAAATTTTTATGGTTTAGATAGACCTTATTAATTTTTCTATACTATCAACTACCTCATTCCTGATATCATGTTTCTGAGTACGGTTAGGAGGCTTTATTATGTATTAAAATAAATTTAGACTTGTCTAAAAACTGTCCTTTTGCTGTTTTTTTTAAAAAACGTTTAATTTTTTTTGCTTTTAAGATATGTGTAAAAAACGCAAAGAATTTCGTAAGATAAAAAGTTAAATACTTCAGACCTTTTTTAAATTATCAATAAGACTTCGTTGTTAGATACTTATTAATAACTAGCTGCCCCGGCAAACTTCGTATCGCCTCAAAATCAATAAATAAAAAGCTAAACTATGCGGGCTAAACTTAACCAGAACAAAAATAATTCGTAACCAAAATGAATGCCTGTTATGAATTTGGTTTTTCTATTATATTTAAATGCACATGTTGATTGACTTCGACGATTCAAGTTAGGACGTCTTCTCCTTGGTAGTATAAATTGTAGGTAATCAAAGTAAGGAAAGTTCTCGCGCACTCAGCGGTAAATAGTGTCACTATCACAAAAAATCAACAAAGTAAAGTTAAGACTTAACTACTATTTTGAACCAATCTGAACTTGGGATAGTGATGTTCCTGCTTGAATTCTACAATCGCTGCACACGAACACACTAATTTACTGCATGATACACTTACATTGAACATTCAACCGCATTATGCACAAAAAAATAAAAAAGAACCGAAACAATTCCACGTTCACGCCCAGATTCCTGCCAAAGTTCATAAAATATTCGTCTTCTTCCCAATTGATGGCATGAGCACGGTTTGTGTGTGAGCCAGTGTCATGTGTAGACGTATAAAATAAAAGAATAAAAATCCTTAAAAAATTATCTGCATGGTCAATTCGTCCGCCATGTTCCTTCCTTTTCTCGTAAAATGTTATAATTGCAATCAGTAATTGTTGGTTGTCAATATCAAAAGTCAAAATCAAAAATATTCTTTTAAATTGTGTTTGGTTTCTAAATGACGGGACGAACTTCAAATATTTGACGTTTTATGTATCTAAAGTAAGGTGACCAGACATCTCGCTTTTAGCGGGTCAGTCCCGGTTTTTTACAATTAGTCCCGCGTCACGCGACGTTTTTCAAAGGTCCCGTCTTTTAGAATTAAGTTAAATTTTATATTTATGAAAATCATTGTTTTGCGTAACATGTTGCTTTTGCTACCCAGTTACATTGTATTTGTCTCTCAGATGATACACTTCGTGTTCTGCTTCTTGCTATAGAAAATTAAGGTATATTTCATAAATACATAAATTTTCTTAAACTAAGCTTAAAATACTTGTAGTCTTAATATTTTATATTAATGACAAAAAGTATGTCACCGACCTTAACCCCAAAAGAAATTTAGATAGAAATATGTCAAGGAATAAAATATTGTACATTTTTATATTTATAAATTGTACTTATGTTGGAACTAAAAAAATGTTACGTTATTATTACTCCCTCAGAGCTGTCCCGCTTTGCCTATCTAAAATCTGGTCACCTTAATGGAAAAGAGAAATTGTTGTTTTTAGCATATTCCGGCACTTTTTCCATATTTTCTCACCTTTTACACCTTCCCTGGACTTCCACGAATAATTCAAGACCACATTTATCCAAATCGGTCCAGCCGTTCTCGAGTTTTAGCGAGTCTAACGAACAGCAATTCATTTTTATTATATAGATTGGTGCGATGTTATCCTTTCACACGTAAATACTTTATCACTAGATCTAGTGTTAGGTTTTTTACAAAATGTTCAGTAGACTCGTGTATAAAGTTGGTTACAATTATGGTTTTGATTTTAAAAACTTTAAACATTGATTTACGCAATAATAAAGCCATAAAGTAATATTTATTCAGAGGCCAATTGAAAGGGATTTGTCAACATTGTCCGATTATATACCGCGAACGTCCAACGGTCAATTACCAGTAACTCATTATCCGCTTGCATGACCATGCACTCAAACATTACATTCGCCAACATTGAACTCGATGCAATTACGACACACAGACCTGCCCACTGGATGCAACATATGCAGTAACCACTACCAATTTCAAGATTACTATCGACTTAACCTCTGTTACTTAATTCATCCACCAATCATCGAACCTAAACACGCATTAGTATTAAGAAATTTATTCGTAATATAAACCCGATTTGATAATCCCGTTAAGCCTCTCAAGTAACTGCGATACACGAGGAAAGCACCAGGTGGTCGTAAAATCTTGAGGCACGCAACGAACTCTTTATCCACTCAGCGATGTAAACAATAGCTTAACAGTGCTCATTCCTCTGATAGTATCTTGATCACTACTCCCATTAGGCGGACGTAGTCCACATGATATGAGCAAACAGAACAATACATAAACATTTATAAATATGGAAGTTCGTACAGCGTAATTCCGGGGCGAATAACTGAATCAAAAGTACATATAAGATACAGGTTTTCAAAAATAATTTGAAATATCATTTTAGTGACAATAAAAGAAGTTTTAATATTATTTACAGTGATAGATCTTTGATGATCGAGTAACTGTAAATTGAATGATTTTTCATCAAATTGTGTTAGTCGTCATTAGGTATAAAGTGTTCAGGTAAGCTACAACACCTTTTAAACCGATAGAGATAGGCGCTTAAGTGATGGTCTCCGGAATTTTTCTCCAGATCAGTAAATCTTTTCTTACGATTTCTTTAAACCCAACATGATAAAAATTAACGATGAATGCGAATGAAAATAATGTAACCACAACAGTTATTACAGAATACTGATTATAAATGTAAGTTACCGATAGGAAACAATGACGCGGAAAGTCTCCCATGGGAAATGGGACGCTTTTTCCTACTCAGCCAATTGCACTTAACTTTATTTATCGCGTGCAGTTGCGCGGGTAAGTAGAATTACAACAGTATTTATTTATCAGATAGTCTACTATCAGATGTAATTAAAACGAACTAATAAGGTGTAATAGACAGTCAACTTTATTATATAGATAAATTACTTTATTTTTTTATTTAATTTTGATACGCTCACAGATAAACGACTTCATTTACAATGTACAAAGAAGTCTTAAACAAAACGTTGAATTTCCATGGTAATCTAGATTTATGTTATAAGTGTTACAAATTATCACGTGATAGTTTATAACCAAGAGATGTCGTCACTTTAGTTAGTTTAGTTATGTACTAGTGGCGCAGCTGCTTACCGCTTGCCTTATAACACGGAGGTCTCTCGTTCTATTCCGAGGCCATGTATGTTTAGGAGTTTGTATTGTGTAAGGGTTTTTTGACTCGGCGTTTCGACCGCTTAGAGTACGACCTCGTTGTCATTCAACATCATGTAAAAGTCTGTGATAACCCATTGTAGTTATTATAAATTTAATAAATGTATATCCGGTATACCGTTGCTGCTAAATGGATCATCCTATTATGTGTATTTGTTATTTGAAGGGCCTTTCTAACACCGGTGGTAAAACGAGGAAAAATACACTTTCTTTTTTTATACTAGTATGCGACGAGACGAGCAAGACGTTCACCTGATGGTAAGTGATACGCTTGCCCATGACAACGTGGTGCTAGGTAAGATGGTATACACTGCACCACATTGCGCTCGTCGCCTGAGACATAAGGTGTTGTCTCGTTACCCCAGTAGTTACACTAGCTACAGCGCCCTTCAAACCGGAACACAGTAATGTTTGCACACTACTATTTGACGGTTGATATAGGAGCTGCGGTGGTACCCATCCAGACGGTCTCCGGCAACAAAGACCTACCACCTGGTAGTTTCCTTGTTTTACTTTAAAATATTCTTAATCTTGACTTAATTTTTTTAAGTAAAACTAAAATGTTTGGAAATCAATTGAGAATAGTAATAAAAAAACAGTTTTTTCAAACGTAAGCAAAGTTTTTTGTAAAACTTCTAAAAGGTGTTGTTTTCGTTTTGAACGAATACTGGGAATGGCGACTACGAATGCGTGGTAAACCTTTGTGTTTACACGAATACTTCCGGCTTTAGTCGACTTTACGACTTCAAATTTACCTACTTAATGCTAAACGGTATGCGTGTATTATAAGATCTAAAAAATATTTCAAAATAATTTTAGGGCTATGAACATCGATTTTGCAAAGTTAATTGAAGGCTAGCAAACTGGACTATCAACTTGTGACGACGTTCTAATCTAGATCTGCACCTGAATATCAAGGTAACAGAGACATTCACATTCTCTACATAAAACATTTATCGTTTGTAGTGATTTGATAACACAAAATGATAATGTTAAGAAGAAATTTACAAAAACTATACTAACAGACGTATTAAACATCTCATTCTAACTTTACATTTCACAAACCCACCGATGAATCATTTTAAGCAATATTCATATCTTTGTATTATATTTCTACATGTTACACAGTCCAATCACACGTTATTTGTGGCCCCAATTACAGTAGAAATAATCATATAAAAGTTAAACATACAGTACAGTGTGACTCAACAAGACAACAGTAAATATTGTGATGAAAAAGGAAAACAAGGAAACATCGACGATTTTCCGAGAAACGATTTTGATACAGAATGGTTTCTCTGATTGATCGTCGCAGGCAAAATATATTAACGAGGGATTTTACATACCCACTTTTGCTATTAAATTTACTTACCGTTGTATATTACGTATTGATATAAACAATGAATATTTGAAAATGTTTTTTTTAAACAGAAATAAGCAACGTGTAAATGTGGCCGGAAATTGTCTTGTTACCACCGCAGCAACTACTTTTGCCACTAAACCGTAATCTGCAAACATTTTGTGTTTGTGTTTCGGTTAAAACGGTATAATAGCTAGTATAATTACCGGGACAGTGAAGTTTAATATCTTGTCCCAAACGACGTGCACAGTATCATTCTAACTAGTTAGTACACCTGCTGTTGGTAGGCAGTTTACTTGTTATCAAGTGAACCGCTCTTTTGCGTTCACTCGTCCATTAAAGAAAGATCTTAACATTTATAATTTACAGTAAAGGTCACTGTCTATAAAGGTGACAGATATATTACAAGACATCGTCTTTTTTCATACATCGCCTGTTAATAACAATTATAATTATAACTATATCACGTAAATTATTAAAGAGTTTCAACGTACTTTTAAAAATAATGACTACCCAAGTACTCTACAGAACTATAAAATCATATCCGAAAAAAGTTACTGCGAAACCATTATGGGCTTTGTAGTCTATCATGAAACAATAAATTACAATTGTTAATGTTTCTAGTTTCCCACTTTAAAAGCAGAAAATACCTCAAACACTATTTAATTATATTTAACCGTAAAGCGAGTTTATAAAAACTTGTTTTTAACGCATCTGCCTTTAATGTATTAGTTGGCATTTGTCTAGCGGCACAGCAAGTACTCATAGCTGACGGTTGTTAAATGGCAAATTGTTTCCTGCGCAGGCGCATCGTAGCTCAGACCGCACACATCCGAATAGATATACCGTGTTTTCTTATATACATGTCAAGGTACATCGTCATTGCCACTGACAAAACTACTACTAATGTATTTTCAAATTAACCACAGACTCTGTCTACATCAATAATTTAAACGTTATTAGAACATAAAACGTTACAACTACGAGTAACATTCAAGGCAAATCATTTCCGGTTTAATTAAATTTATAAAAAATTGCTAATTTCCGAAATTCACCGGCCACTTCAAAATGCATCTCGCGTCGCTTCAAGAGTAAACCAATAAGAAGTATTTTTTGCATTCAAAACATGTTGCAGCATAGTCTCCATTTCCAAAATTGAAGCTTAACAGAACTTGCTTCTTATTAAAAAAGTTTCGTCACTCCACTAGGCCACTTTCGAGACCTTGGTTTTATAAAGCCCCTTTCATTACAAGCACTTGTTTACTGTAAGTAATTGTGTTAAATATTACTTGGAACTAGTTCTGAATTTGGTTTGCTAATCGAAACAACTATTTGCCGGATAGAGAATTATCACAAGACTGTAGTCACTCAATGGATTATAGAATAATGTAGTGATTGTTCAACTACAAACATATTGATGGTAAAACTTTATTGTTGTTGTTGCTTATTGTTGTTGACATATTTGACTTTACGCTAACACTTCACTTCAATTTCTCATGGTGGTAAATGGTAATGATGCGTTAGATAGTAAAGTATTAACCCCAAGTATACATAAGCTCTCATATGTTGACGCTGTGTTGGAGCAGATTTACAATATGTTGGTGGTTATCTAGCCAGGTGGGTTCGTAGATATCGTACTACCAACTATCTCTTCGACATGTGGTACACGATTATTACTGCGACATGGAAACTGTTATATGACATAAGCTTAGTTTTGATTACAATAAATATACTTACCTATGTAAAATTATTGCTCACAATCCCAATACAACGATTATTTACAAATGCGCTAAATGAATATTATTTTTGAGTAGCTTCTAAAAAGTTTTAAACAGAATATAATCACTTCATTTGCTCTTTGGTTAAGGTAATCTAAACTTACGGAATTTTTATAATATCTAAAATTAAGAAAACATTGTTCAATATATGGTAAGTTTTACTATGACAGCGTTGTTCAGCATCACATAAGGTTCGCCGCCTTATGATATTGTATGTTACGATTCCATCAATACCTCTGTAATTTACTACATTATCATTCAAACCAAAACAAATTATTTTCACACCGAGTTCAAAGACAGAAAGCGCTTCGGTAGTTATATCTAAATAGAATTTATTAATATATAGTTAACGTAAAAGTTATCCATTTTCATGTACAATATGTATAACATTATGTTCTCCTATGTAAACGTGCAATTACAATATTAATTTTAAATGATTTACTAACGATTAGTATGATGTCTAGACATAACGGCGACAAACATCTGAGCTACACAAATGGCGACGGAGCGACGTAATTTCTTCGTTGATACATCCTTTAAAAACGACGAAATGACTTTACGAACACTTAAATATACAAAATAATATTACTGGTCTTTTAAAATATAATATAAATAACCGTTTAACTGTCAGTAGTATAAAATGAATCATTAATACTATTAACAATGATCTATTTTATGGTAACAGGTCTCTGTCCCCGGAGACCATCTAGGTGGGTACCACAGCAGCGCCTATTTCTGCCGCAAATAGTAAAGTGTTACGAATGTAATGTTTTCTTTAATTAGTGAAACTACTGGGGTAACGAGATTTAACTTCTTAATGTCGTGCAGTGTTTATTATCTTTATTCGACAACTAACTTTTCCTTATACCCACAACAAAGAACGGAAATATGAGAAATTATTGCCTTAATAACGAAATTGTCCTCAGAATTAAGCAGCGGAAGGATACAAATTGCCTTCCTACAGCTTCTTTAATAACAAAATTGCTCTGCTTTACCAGACCTAATACATAACAACTGCGAAGCGTAAAGAATAACAAAAACCCTGGTCGCTTATTATTACAGTGAATGTACCGAATGTTTAACGCCTCTAACCTCGACATTGAACTACTCCGCTCTGCGTAACTTTTTGTATGTAAAGATTCTTATAAACTAGGGAGTTTTGTAATAGAACACAGAAGGACTAGCCTTATGGTGCAGTGATCAACAGCTGGCCTAGTAACACGAATGTCCCTGGCTACTTTCCGAGGTTATATATTAAGGAGTGTTTTTCTTACTCACCTTACTACAAACATGTGATGTTTATAATAATGTTTCTTTAATTCAAAATGCAATTGCAATTTAATATTATCTTATTGGCAACATTGACTCGGAATCGAGTCTCGCTTCCTGAAGTACAGAGTGGGGATAAGGTAGGGGATACATCGACTTGCTAGGTGAATTAAGCTAGCGTGGGGACACGAATTATAAAATAAAGGTTGGTTTACTAAATTTCATTAGAATTTTTTATCCTTAATTCATTTAAAGAGAAATTATACTTTATTTAACACCAAAGTATTCACAATTATATAATATAGTTCCTTATGTACATATAAATATAAAATATCTTAAAGCTTTAACTATATTATGTTTATACAGGTTGTAGATCTGTGTTACCCGAGGCCATCTAGGTAGTTACCACCGCACCTCCTATTTCAGTCGCCAAAAAGGAGTGTGCAAACATTACTGTGTTCCGTATGAAGGGCCCCAGCTTTAAAGCCCGCGAACCCGAAAGCCCTTTTAGCCGACTCCTATGACAAGCAGAGCTTACTTTAGTCTTATTCTTGGTAGTTTGCTACTGCAGAGCTGATACCATCTTAACTAGCGGCACAATGTTATAGGCAGGCGTACCAGTTACCATCAGGTGAACTTCACGCTCGTCTCGTCGCCTCGTAGAATTATAAATGATTATAAAGTTCACAATTTAACTATATTTTTTTTTTTTTTTTTATATAATGAAAACGATTAACAACGATAAAGTTAACATTGTAAAGATAAACATATTTGTCTTTTTCAATTTCAACGATGTGTTTACCGTGAATTATTGGTTTATATAATAAGGCAATAGATACGTCAAAAGATTAATGAAAACTTCCTTATTACACATATAAAATTAACTATTGCGATTATGTTGAAAAACAAATGGCTAGCGATAAGATGCTTTCGCAAGTATTTTGTCGTCGCATAGTAACTATTTAGATAAAGGCAAGGTTATTACGAAAACTAATCAGCAATATTCGCGCAGATATCGTCCACATGATGAACGATATATCGCTTTAAGTTAAAAAAAATATTGTGTAAGTATTCGTAATTAGACGGATGTTTCGTAAAATTAAATTTGTGCTGCGTGATAATGTATTAGGTATTGTTTCAATAAGAGACAGTACGAATTAGTCATGTAAAGATAAATGTTGTAAGATTTTCGCTATCGCTACTTGTTCGCAAGATAAATAATAATGCCACGGATAAGCACTCTCACTCACGCCCGTTCACGTAGCAGCTCATTCAGTAAAGCCGCTTCCCGCTAACTGAAGAAGCCAAAGGCGAAGATAAGATGAAAGCGTTCGCTTGTATTCTCGTATGGAGCAACGCGAGAAATTAAAACCGCCACTCGGCATTTAAAAGACTTTAGAAAAGTATTTAAATGAAATGTATTGAGAATGTCTTGAGCGGAAATGAGTTTCTTTCAACGTCCGCACATCCCCAGTTTTGAGTGACTATTTCAGAATTGCGAGACTGAATATTTTAAAGTTGCCTTCTGGACATTTATTTAGCTTATTTCGGTATTCTCGTGGAAAACGCTAAGAAAAGAGAAGATGTATTATTAGATTCTTAACATTACAAGAAGACTATTACATGCTTTGGTGTTTTGTATGGTATAGTCCACCGGATAATAATCAGATTGTCACCGATTTTCTATTATTACACTAATAATTAAGTGCTTATTTTAGGTTCAAGAAACTTAGTTTCAATACGTATTTGTTATGATAATTTAATGGTTATTGTCATTACACTGTAGTTATAAGAGAATACAGCAGACAGATAAAATAATGAAACCGTACCTTGTTGAAAATTGGGAGACAATGGAATGTGAACATGAACGCATTTATTCTAACCTCAAAAAATCTATTCAAGAAGACAAATAGGAATATCTCGAATATACACCTATACAGAGCGGGTGACATTGGCGATGCGATATTTCACAATGGGTGATATACCGCATTTCGGTTACAGTATAACGCGTCCACAAAGCCTCTGGTGACCTGTCACTAACAAACCAAAGTCATATTTGTGTTCGCTTGGGGACCTTCATACTTTAATATGTCACGGTGAGAGACAAATTCATTTACCAGAACGAATCTGTTGAATGCATACAAGACACTGCTATTTTAAATATAATCTGCTCCTTGTAATATTTGAACTAATACTTATGTCATTGTACATGACGGGTATAAGAACTTATATCTGTATTGCATCTAATTATACTAAATACTTAAACTTTATTCTCAAATAACACTCACATTAACATTATTTTAAACGAGAAAGAAAACTAAAAGTTTTTGGTACGTGATTTAGGAAAATATAGATATAAAAACACTAAGCAATTTATAAATATAAACAAAGCCTGAAAATTTTATAAATTGTTTTGTGTAGTTATTTTAGTACTCTTAGAAGACCATAAAAATCGTCTCGTTACTATAAACAGTCTGGATTTCTTGTAAATACATTGGTTTGTTCGGAAAGTAATTTTGTTTCTTTTTTTGTGGCTGTGAAAAATAATTTTCTTACGATAAATAAATATGTTTAAATTATATATTGGCTATTATGATCCAAAACTTTTTACTATTGTTTTAGCAGTAAAATGAGTCCGAGATTTAAAATCATTCCAATATAATAAAAATAAATCATTAGTTTTGTGATAAGAACGTTTTGTCTCCGGTGTAAACCCGAGTATTTATGTAAATAAATATTGAGAAATTTATGACATTGCTTTTAAAATTAGATGATGTTCTTTCCAGAAAATTTTTATAACTACATTAGGTGAAATGCCTTAAGATCTAATTCGGGCTACAGACTGTTGGATAAAGTAATATTGTGACTAAACGGTTTATAAAATACGTAAGATGTTACAAGACACGTTGGTGACTAAAGCGGGAAATCCGTCGTTCTACATTGTGAGTTAAAAAAGTGTGAATAAAATATTTTTTTGCTGACAACAATAGACAAATTTAAAATTAAAAATAATTGTGTTGCTGATGCAACACAATTATTTTTAATTTTGTCAAGCGTACTTATTAAGAGAAAATACATGTTTTCAGTTCAAGTGAATAATGAGATATTTTTGAAACAATCGAGTTTCCTAGTAACATGGAAGTGGCCCCTGGTAAACTCTCGAACGAAGATCCTAGAAACGGAAAATCGATTCAACATAAACTCTGGAGAGGACTTAACTCTTAAGACAACTGCGTTCGTCGAAAGGCTCTGAATCGTGTATTGAATTATTTGTGGAACAACGTTTGCGCCAAAGTATGCCAATGTATGGCTTTTGTATGCCAGGTTAATAAGAGGTGACGAGCATACATGATGCGCATGCTAATTCACGTGCATCCAGTTTCACGGAGTTGGCTATGTGTGGCGGCGATGATATCTACATCACGTAAACCGAGTTTGGGAGAAAACAACGAAACCCAACGCGTACTATTTAAATATTTGCGAAAGATAGCGACGTAAGAACGAAAGAATGTAGTTCACCTTCATGTATCAGTCGAAGTGGAAATATACATTAATTTAGTGAAAGTAATAAAATTGTTTATTTCATTTTACAATAAATAATTCGAAGTTCTTAAAAAATTTCAATGTAAGCTTTAAATGTGAATATTCGTTAAGAACTCCGTTTAATATTTTTTCTTGATGCAAAGTGCTTTGCTCTTGTCTATATTCTTTTCATCGCTGCCTCTTATAGTTACTTTTACTACACCCACGTTTGCGTTATTTGATTAAACAAAATTTATATTTTGTATACCTGATATATACTTACTATTCTATTTCATTCTATACACAAGCTGAAACTAGTCCGACGTACAACAAAATATATAAGTATTATCTTTCCAATTGTTAGACAAGTGACCTTAATTTTTTGACGTCTTAACATTTAAAAATCAGTTTCTATATAGTAATCATCGTCATAAGATGCCTTCTTCAAACAGAAGTTTGGCAATGATATTGAGAAAATTATTCCCGTCTTCAGCTACATAATAAAACCATGTTTCACGATAGCATTGTATTTATAACTACTATTGGAGTCAAATTTAAATATAAAGTAACCTCCCACATATTCAAAACACTAGGATTTGTTAACACTATGTCTGTGAGAAATTGTCCCAAATTTAGCCCGTCAAGTGTCCACAAATAAATGGATTTACATTGAAAATTTTTGGTAAAATATTTCTTAAGCAATATTTGCCTTTACGGGGATCTGCTAATGTGTTAAGTAACCGCCGACAGGCCCTGAAGACAGCAGGGTTTTATAACAATTTACATAATAACATCACTGTAGTTTTTTATATTTACTTATAGGCTGAACATAATTTAAATATAAATATTTTGTTTTATTTTACTCACGAGATACAACTAGTATGAAACGTTCATCATACTATTAAACTATTATGCTATTTGTGTACTTAATTTAATATACGTTACGGGTGTTTTTCTTTAACTAAAGGTATTTCAAAGAATTGTTTGTTTGTGCGTAAAAACATGTTAGTTATTCGTCAAACAAATAGCACCACGTGAATGGATTGGCCCATGTCCAATGCGCTTGCCCGTTGATCTTTTAACAGTTGACCTAGAGATACTGTTAAAAATAGAGGAAATTTTAACGACTGCCTACGTGAAAAATTATAGAAGAAAACAAAGACAAAACACATTTAAGTGTTGTATGCACAAAATGTCTTCATAAGTGATGTAAGTATTTATTTGTTTTATTACTAATATGTTATAGGAACGAATCTTTTGTCAGTATTTGACATTTTAACCGTGCTTAATTTATAATCTATCTTAATATTTTTATGCACCATAATTTTAATGTAAATCATATTTAATACCTTATATACTTAAAGTTGAAAATGAATTTAGGAAATTGCTAACAATACATTTAATTACCATATTATTAACATACCGGTTAGTTAAAGAACGGAAAAGAACCTTTACATTTTTAATGTGATAAAATCTAAATACATCGAAAATCAAATTGGAAAGGCCTTTAATGATTAATCATTATCATCTTTTCAGCCAATCGCTGTTTATTACTTATAAACAGTACACTATAAACATTATTTATGTAGTACACTTCATTATTATTACATTTGATATAAATACCTTAAACCCAATAAGAGGAACTTACAAGGGAAATTAAAATACAGGGTGCCTCATCGAATTATTACACTAATTGGGCGTCGTAAGTGTCTATTCACAATAAACAGGTGGGAGCTGCTTTTCCGTGAATAATATTTTGTTAATGAGTAAGTAAATCTAATAACTAATTTCATATTATTTTGCCAAATTACTTTTTTATTACTATTTGCAGACAGATGTCCACATAAACAGCCTTTCCCCAAAGATCTCCACACTGATCAAAGTTGTCCTGACTGCATCCGGTGGTTTCCCATGACCTTCGCCAGACCCATTTGTGTGGTATTTACAAAAATTTCGTGGTGTGCACTGCTTAATTCGACATAGTTTTAAAGGAGATTAAACGTCAAATATGTAACACCTAACTCTAAGAGAATTTATAATTGAGCCTTCGGATATGGTTCTGTTTTATCAAAGATTACATGTGTTTTTAACATAAAAGATTGTGGAATAAAGTTTCCACACGTCCTGAAGCCTTTCATGTTTTATCTTATCTTCCTGAAATCATTGTGTAAGGGGCCTTATATGTCTTTTGTTTGGCACGAGTATCCACAGGTGTCGTCGCCCTGTCCAGATAATTTCTTGCGGCGTCTGTAAATAACTAAATAGATTCTAGTCACGGACATTTGTTCCCTAAATACTTTTTACGTGTTGCAAAAATCATTTTTGCTTGCAATTTTGATATATTTTTTCTTATTTCATTGTTATATTATTACTATAGATACTTACATAAAACTTATAGTTATTTAGAGAGTTGTCGATAGTGTTATATCTTATTTTACATAATACTAGACATCACTGACAAGGAATCTTTTCAAATAAAATTAAATTTCGGAAATAATAATAATAATAGTTTTTTAAAAATAACTTTGTTCAGATTTAAAAGGCGTGGTTATTAGTGAAGTTAACGAACACAAGTGTTTATCATTATACCTGGTACCACATTATTATAAATCACTTATTAACGAGGTCAACGTTCGGATCGTCTCATCTCTGCGTCGCGTAAAAAAAATCATACCTTTATTGAGTTAGTTTTTAAATGTATAATGTATAGTTTCTATAAATAGTTCTTTATTTGTAGTCTCAAAGAACATGAAAGGACCTTTTAGAATTGATTTTTGTCGTTCCAATTGCCGTCACTATTATATGCAGAAATACGCCATATATATTTGTTAGAAAACGGCGTGCACCCATATCGTAATAAAAATTACATGCAATTTTATGAACCGCCGTGAAATCTGAGTTTATACGGTCCACGGGAAAGAAATAACATGGCCATATAAATTTGATTACTTCCGATAAAACACTATTCCTACAACTGATTTACGAGACAAGTCAGCTAAGTAGAATTGCGTCGCCATAAATAACACTTAAAAAATGATATTTACTAGTTTAATCTGGCTAACGGCCTTAATTCTTATTTAGCCGTTTCTGTTTTTTTTATTCTTAACATCTATGATACTAACTCAGAAAAAACTGACCAAATTTTTAGGAATTTAAACGGCGTCTCTATTGAATAAAATATTTATATAAAAAGACAAATTTATTTCGTGTGATTATTTCTTAATTTTTGGGCAGAATTATAAATGTATCCGGAGAGGTATTCCGGTGAAGGCAGAAATCTTAAGAAAGCCTTAAGGTTTAAAAACAATCGCTTCTGTGTTCATGTAACATCTGATGGATCCGCACTTGGCCTGCGTTTTCAATGAATGACCTTGACTTTGTAACTTGACCGTGTGAAAGAAGACCCCCGACTCCCAGTAGTGATAATAATAACAGGGCTGTTTATATATCCCTTATAAATCGGTTAAAAGCTGACATCATCGAGCACTACGTAACTATTACGCATGCATTTCATATGAGAACGTGAATAATTCATATTTAACAAGTCTTTTCGTTTATAAATAGAAATATTCTTATGATGACACCAGAGAACTAACTGTCTATACACACTTCGACATTTGCACATATCCCTGTCAACATTACTATTTACAGTCCGATTACTGAGCTCAAACATGTAACTGGATAGATTTTATGTCGCATAGATATTAATTTAGGAGATTCTACGCGAGGAAAATTAAGTAATATTAAAATAGTTACAGCCAGGGATGTTGACGATAAGAATAACACTATATTTTCATTAATGTCTACTTGATGAAGAACATATCGATACCATTATTTTTTATCACTTCATTTGTTCACAAAAAGTTCATAAATATAATAATGATTATGTGGGTCTTTTAAAATTTAGTTACAAAGTTAATATTCAATAGGTAAATTATATAGTAAGCAACTAAAACAGAAGTGAGGAAAGAAATAAGAAGACGCGTGTGAATATATTGAATTTTATATGAAAGTAAATATCTGCGTTTACCGCAATGTAATTAGACAAAGAATTCGTTTATAACACAACCGGGAATTAATCATCGTAAATATCGTAGTGAAATTTGAACCTATGGTAGGCCTAGTACCAAGCGTGAAATTCTCACACGCTCATTAGGCAGCCCCTGCGCATCGGATGCGGAACAACGCACGCCATGTTCGTTACTCAATCGTGTTTAATTTGCCGTAAATACATCCTAGTTCTTTTACATAACACGAGAGCCTATTGTAGCTAATAAAAGGATATAATAAACTAACGAACATTAAAAATAAACAAAACTTCTTTCAAATAATGGTTTACCAAAGTCTCAAAATTTTAATGAAAAGTATATACTAAACTACTAACTCATCATAAATATTTAAAGATGAATAGATTATACTATGTAGCTTCTATCAAATGCAATATAGATAACATATTACTGTCTATAAGTAATGTAAAAGTAAACTTAACTAGGTTAAAAAAACAAAAACAGGACAATGTCTTGATAACTATCGAAGATAACGCACCAAAAATTAAGCCTTAGATTATTACGACAGTAGCGGTTTTTTGATGGTGAGATCTTTAATGGTTTTTTTAAAAATAATAGAAATTCTTTAGTTTTCGTACACAAAGTGAAAGCAAATATTTGAAATTATTTATGTTTACTTACATTAGTGTATGTTGTCAACCAATCTATCCACATTTTGATCGCACTGATTAGATTTGAATTATTTAATAAGATTATAATTCGAGTTAAGATAAACGAGTTAAAAAGTTATTTAAGAACTATCATGTTTCGAAAGATATTTTGTGTATTTCTTATTGATAATTTGATTCTATTTTTATGTATGTTAAGAGAACTTGTTATATTTATGTAGGTACATATTGTTTAGCTATAAGAAATTATCAGAGTGACGCCAAATATCTGTCTGTTATAGCTCGGCTAGGAGTTACTATTTTGTATAAATATGGACAAAACCGGTAAAAATTTCTCTACAATCACAACAAATATATTAATAAATGTTAATGTAAAAGTAAATAAAGCCAAGAGCTATTACATTTAGTACAGTGTCCAATCTCGCAATCGCTTCAATGAATTTCGATATTGACTTAAAGTTGCATTTACCTTTTGCCCGAGCGTTATGAAATAACCATAAAGTGCGAAGTTACGAAGGAGGTCTTAAGCGAAATATCAAATCGGTCACTGAGCCAACAAGTGCCCTATGGTATCTTGAGTCCACTGTATTCATACAATTAATTATCGCTGATATACATACATATCATATTATAAGAACTATAATTTTGGCTTTTTTCATACACACATGTTGCAAGATAACAAAATATAGTTAAAATTATTTTCTTTAATGTAATAAAGAAAATAATAGCTTGTAGAACACTTGACAAATTTTATAATCTTTATTAAACGAACCAGAAAGAAATACTTCATTGGATACATACCTAATTTACATATTTATTTTCTGTATTCAACATTCTAATATAACACTTTTTACTATATCAATAAATTATTGGTAAAAATGATACTCAAAATATATACAGTTATTCCTTATGCACTTTGAAATAGTTTAGTGCCATAATAAATGGAATATAAAGAAAACTTCAAGTTTACTATTTTCGTAGTACTCTGTGAATAAAATCAGTTAACATAAATAATTCTCGTAAAACTTATTTATGCACACGAACGTTGCGAAGAACATACAAAGGCAATCCATCTGATTTCACAAGATATTCAACTATGCGATAGTTCATTCTTACTTAACTGATATAGTTACTCAAGTATAATTTTTTCTCTATAGATGGACACTACGGTGACTTGTCATTTATTCGTCGAAAAGTATATAATTAAATCTCCGGTGTTCATCAGCCGGCATAATAAAATTCATCAGAGTCACTTAAAAATGTAACCGTGAAAAAAAAATACTTAAAGGTTCATGAAATAAAAATGCAATTGAAGAAAACAAACTACGATATAATCATGTTTCTTTTCTTAGTGTTAATAATAATAAGAGGCTATATGATAATTAACCTTTCCTATTTTTTTATTTACTTAATAAAACAGTACATAGAAATTAATGCAAATTAAAATTTTCATAGACTGTTAGATTTATCAATTTTTAACGATTTAATTAAGTTCATAGATTTGTAATCATTAAAGTAAATAAAAAAACTGTTACTGTGGATGTCAGGATGTTTACACTGCATTATGTTCTTAGCCTTCGATCATAAAATGTAAAGCCTGGCTATCATAGTAATTTCACTATCTAAAGCGTACTTCAAACCGGAATACTGTAATATTTTCATACTTCTACCCGGCAGTAAAAAGAGGCTCAAATCTAGACCTAGAATCTAGACTAGAACAGAGACCTACCACTGACAGGCTTTCTACTTCTTTAATTCGTCTTTAAACATGATCATTGCTAAAAGTTAGTTGCGAATTATAAAGCTGATATTATTTACGACGTACATATTTTTATTTAACTGAAATAAAACTTAAGACCGGGGTTACAGTTGCCAAATATTTGCAATACTATCGTCTGGGCGGTCAATAGCTTATTTCTGTGATAGTATATATGCATAGACAGTCATATAAAAGGTTACAAACAATGAAAGTAAAACCTATCCCAACGCACTCAAACGTGTAATTGTCAACTTTCCAAACAAAGTAATGCTGCAATTTGTGAGTGTTTCGCGTAATGGGTGAGTATTGTCTTCATTCAGCTTCCTTCACACACCTTATCGTACTCACTGCACTGTTTACACATAAGAAATCTCGTATTTAATCGCACCGAGTTAAACTTAACTACCTGGACTAGTACCATAATCGCGGGTCAAGTTAATAAAAATAATGAATACTTTTCCTTATATTCATGAGTCATTTTTAAAGCAGCAATTTTTATTGCAAGGACTGCAACACAAAGGTATAATTTCCGTAAGACCAATGCCACACAATCCCACACAGTTAAATATGACTTTGTACATGGAAAATGAGTTTTTTTTTTATTTGTCCGGGAAAAGAATTGTTTGTCAACATTTAACAATTAAAGGTTACATCACAAAATTATAAGTAGACAAAAATTTCTGCAGGTAAGCTATTGTTTACGATAACTTTTTGGTACAAAGAGGAAAGATACAGCATATAACGAAATACATGACAAGATATTACTTACTATACACGCGGACGAACAACACAATTTTAATGTTAAATAATTATCGCCATTTAAGAATATGATTCAGATAAATACTTCTCTTAAAACTATCGTAAACAAGTCCTTTTTTATTTTTAAAGAATCAGATTCGGAATAATATTCTGAGACTTCAATTTCTAAGAGATATTACCACGGATGTTCCCATATGTTTCACCGTTCGAGATCTACTTGTATGTCAATAAGAAAATTGCAACGGTTCTTGTGAGCAATAAATACAATACTCTACGACACAAATGTGAGTAAATCGTGAGACTAGTCACATATTTTTTTTAAAGAATATTCACTCATAGTTATACTTTTACCGCTTCACTAGACTACTGTTGTATTTAGAGATACAAACAACGTGAGCGATAAACTCAAAACAATATGTTTTCTAAACAGCAGATGCAAACTTTTGACTAGTTATCTCTCATATAATTAAAAATAAATGAAACATACCCAAAACAAAAATAAACGGCAGCGCCCAGATTCCTGAAATCAAAAGAGAATATATTATAAACGCATAGTAATGCTAAGCAAAAAAATGAATTTACGTGTATATTCGTTAAATTTGCGTTCCAGAGTACTAAAAGATTATGCGAGCTTTCTATAACAAATATTTGTGTAATTGAAGAATATCTGAAGACAGGAATCGTTTTTTCAACTTGACCGCCAAATTTTAGTTTAAAGAAAACCCTAATGATGATAATTAGTAATTTACATGTGTATCTGTGAAGATTGCACGGATAAAGATGGTGGACTCAATAATACCCTTGCCTTAACAATTAATTCCTTAGTCAAATTCATATCCATCATGTATTGTAAACACTTGTGTAATTTTTAATTAGTAGCCGATCCCTAAAAGGAAGTGTTATTAGTTTAATGCCTGTATCTGTTGTATATATGTGTCTGTTTGAGGCACTAAAAATTTCGTTTCTTAATTTCTGGAAAAAAAATAAATGAAAGACCACCATTAAAGAAAAACAGATGAAAAAATCGGTCATTAGGGTAAAAAGTATTCGAAATCAAACAGAAAGTTTGTTCTTCGAGAGAACTCGAAACATCCTACTAATTGATGAAGACTTATATTTCATTCGGTTAAATAAGAAACAAGCAATTATTTGAAAAATATTATTTATTTTCCAGTCCTACTCCAGATTTTCAAACCTTTATTTGTATATAACAAGTTAAAATTGAGAATACCTTTTTAATTTTGTTAAATGACGTACCGGGAAACAGTTATGATACAAACATAGTGCCCTAGAATTGTACAAAAAAAAAAACGCATAAGTAACCCATTGAGGTAAATAAAATGTTAAATTTATGTAAGCGTGCAGAAAACAGCTTTAAAATCATTACACTTAGCAGTGTCTAAAGTCTCATTGAAAAACATTTATTTTGGTTTTTATTTCGTTGAAGGTAATATCAAAAATAATATCTGTATGTTGTTTTGACAATTATCATGTGATTTGTATGTTTTGTGTAATACTAATATCCTGAATGCATTTGAAGGTAAATTACATATACTTATATATGTAATAGTACTCAGTGTTATAAAAGTAAGGTAATGTAATACTTTTTTTTCGAAACCAGACGGCGCTGCGCTCGCGAGGGCAGCAAGTGTGTAATCTTCACAATCGCAGCACCGGTTTGTTGGCGATTATTTAAGAGACAAGGTCGAAGACAGGTTTACAAACGACTGTTAACATCCGCACTTGAGTACATAATGTAAGTCGTAGGTTATCAATTAATTTTTCTCACGTGTACATTTTTATATTTAAAGCCGGAAATAACAAATACATTTTAGTATTGAAATATCTCTCTTCCTTGCTATTATCCCATATGGCGGTGGGGTCAGCTTTCTTTACTTTTCTTACTTATTACTACTTTTCTTACTTCTCCACTTCGCCCTGTCCTCGACATCGTCGTCGCTCACACATTTTAGTATTGAAATATTAAAAAAATACAGATTATTTTATAATGTTTTAGCTAAACCATTTACGTTTAACATTAAGTAAATATAACCCTAATTTTTGCATCCTGATTTCTTCAAAACAAAAATTTGTTTAACTACTTTCCAAATGGTGTTGCTTTCATTTAAAATTATTTCACTATTATTTTTAACAAACTTACAAATGTTTCTAGATTGGCAAAGGTTAATAATGATTACGATAACGGTAAATAAAGCCATTTTGAGTAAGTAACTATTAGCGATTTAAAGTATTTAATAAGCCTGTTATACTAGTCGTAGATACACGTTGGTCATTTAATATTAAGGCCTTGAAGTTAGTGACATTTGTTGAATGGTCGTTTACGAGGTCTCTTTAGACGCGAATATCACTTATGTATTTGATTTAATTATTTAGAGTAGCGGAACAGTATACGGAATAATTCCCTGGATATTGATCATGAAAATATTGAGAAAATAATATTTTGTTGTAAATGATAGGACAAAGAGATTCTGTTTAAAACGGTTATTATGATATAGTACTTTCTATATTCTTAATGTACATCAAAATAAAAATACTTTGTCAACTGTTTATATGTCGGTTTGTCTAATTTATCCGGAAACATGAATTTTACCTGTATATTAACACTAAACAAAATTGTATGTATCTCATCGTTATTCACTAACAGTCACTAACACAATAACACAAATGCACAAATGCACAAATATAAAAACTAATTGTAAAACGATAAGTGAAAATAAAAATGTGATAGTGTAAAGTGATCCGCGTACGCGCGAAAGATGTTTTGAGCGAACCGCGGTGTAAAGAAAGATCGTGCGCCTACGCAACATACAGTCTATAACGAGCTCTGTGTCCCCGGCTCTGCTCGCAAGGTTGCCTGGAAAACGCATTCGACAAGCTTTTTCACACCTATTACCATGTTCCGTACATCATACATGTCTTGAAACAAACTAAAAATAACAATTATTGAATCTCTTTAGCTCCAGTATAACAAGCTCTAATCTAAAATCAAAAGTTACTAAAGTTAAACTATCCTCAAACTTAAATAACAAATATCGCGTAAGCAATTGAAAATACTATACATTTTTATAAAAAAACAATAAGTATGATGAATTTAAAGTTAACTTCATACAAACAAATCTATAACCTAAAGTTAGCCAATGTATCTATTTTTAGTTTCTGTGTTATATTAGTACTCTATTAATGTACTAATGTGTGAAGTTTAATTAAATTCAACCGTCAGTTTGTAACTTTATGTTAAACATGCAATCCTTTTCATCGATATCTCTTCAGAGAAAAACAAAAGTATCCATTTACGGAATATTAAAACGGCTGAACACGTTTCCTTTTTTCTTATTCATATGTTACTATTTTTAGCAGCGTTTATTCTTTGTATGTGTAAGTATTGTTTTTGTGAAATCACTTTATATTAGACATATTGAGAGTAAAGCGGAATTTTCGCAAAACACTTTAAAAAATCGCACATTAAAAAGTCCTTTAATGAAAGCAATTTCAGTTACTTTAGTAACAAAAAAACTTATACCATTAAAGAAATTGATTTCAAATATCTTTTCAATCAAATAAAATGTTGCTCGCAACATCGAATGCAGCGAGGAAGAGATTTCGTTGTTGTACGAGTAGATAATGTCAAGGCGAACGTAGTAAACTAAAATATACGAATGGATCATTTACCAATAGTTATTAATGGAATCAATTTGAAGCGCCGAAATTTTACCAGGTGGTAGGTCTCTGTTGCCTGAGACCGTCTGGGTGGGTACCACCGCAGCTCCTATTTCAACCGCCAAATAGTAATGTGCAAACATTACTGTGTTCCGGTTTGAAGGGCGCTGTAGCTAGTGTAATTACTGGGGTAACGAGACTTAACACCTTGTCTCCATGCGACGAGCGCAATGTGGTGCAGTGTGTACCATCTTAACTAGCACCATGTTGTCATGGGCAAGCGTATCACTTACCATCAGGTGAACGTCTTGCACGTCTCGTCGCAAAGTAGTATAAAAAAAAAAAAAAATTTGAACTTGTTTGTATTTATAAATTAAAATTAGTTGGAGCCAGAGGATACCCTGGATACATGGAGGAACTCCAAGAAAATATACTTAACCTATGTACATTAAAGCAGATGCTACTATTCTCATATTGCGATGTTGGTGACTTATCTTTATGTTTACCCACTTCTACTACAAATACTTTTAAAATTTTGATTTTATACTAATTATATAACTGCTGCTGATGTCGTTTTAGAATATTTTATTCATTCATTTGAGAATTGGCCAATGTTTTGCTACAATTTATGTTTAAAATATTCACTGTCTTCCAAGTTATGATAATAACGATTTTAAATAGGCCGCCAGAGGTTTTTTAAGTATATTATGTTTAATTAAGAAAGACCTGTAAATGTATAAATTTTATGTAGATTTAAATATTTGCCGTTATTTTTTTAAAGTTTAATTTACATATAGCGGGGACACTCGGCGTTACAATGGAGGAACAAAGAATTTTATCAGATCTAAATAAAAAAATAAGTTGTTTTGATAAATATTAATAATAATTTTAATACATTAAATACAGCCTTTGAATGTATTGCTCCAAAATAAACCGGTGATTACCATCTATTTCAAATCTGTCTTTCACTTTTGACCTTGGGTCTGGAAAACCTTCAAGAAGTATACCAGTGTTAAGGTATTTTTATATTTAATTATTTAGCATTACATTTTATATAAATACTTTTTGAAATATTTTTTATGATTTTGAGGATGTTATAATATAGCTCTATCCAGTTGTGGACTTTTATCAGCTGGTGATGATGATGATAACGTACATATACAAAAGTAAAAAATCTTATTATTACATAAACTCATCTGTATGTAATAACACTTTTTAGAAACTTGTTAACATTACGTGTTGTTATTTTGTCCCGAATTGAGGAAGATAAGATGTGACGTATTTTGTTAGTATACTAGTAAAACTACTAGCTGTGCGGATAAACAGGAAAGACGGTTTTCGGTGTTATTCCAAAAATAGCGATTGTGACAAAGCTGTATTTACCGTGCTTATACACGAAATTTATTCCTTTAGGGAGAGAAAACAGGAATGATAGTTATTTATGAAGTTTATTATAACATATTTAAATATTTTGAAAAAAAAAATCCTGTTTTAAAATAAATTTTGACTCATTTACTGTATCTTTATACATTCTATCGCTGTGCTTATATCAGCAGTGAAAAGGTTTGTTTCTTATACTCCACCGTTATAGGGAATGCAATTGAGATTAGATTGTGTTTAACAAAAGGCATGGTTTAACTTACCAATGCATGCGTTTTGCCAACCTAATCAGTAATAATCTTTTTACGACTCAACTTTTATGATCGTCTATTGTAAATTCTAATGTATGTTTGCCATAAAATCTTACTTCATGTAAAAGAGTAATCTTGAATACATATATTATTAAAAAGCAACGTGTAGTTTCCTTGACAGGATTTAAGTTATTTGAAAACTTTGAACTGCTAGAACTGCAGCCTTATTGATTATTGTTAGGTGTTTCTTCTTGAATGCATAATATAGATGGCGAGAAGATGCCTCTGATGTAAGAGTCCACCAGCAGTATTGGGACGAGTCGCGAAAGTTGTTCTGCCGGTCGTACGGTACGTTTACCACCGAGGCGACGGCGCTGATTTATATATGGTTGTTGCTTCATAAATTATATTCTACGCGCATCTTGGCTCCAATAAATATTTCTATTCACGACCGTCCCATAAGTATTAGCGATTGTCAGAATGAGCTCACTATGTCTTGAACTCCCGGGGGTATGGTTGGTAACACTAAACAATAAATGCAAACTGTGGGTACTCCTATTACATAAAACCATGAGTGTTAAGGCCACAAAACATCAGAGTAATAAACAATTAAATAAAAAGTGAAATCACTAAAATTTCGTTTTAACCGATTTGATGTAACTTTCAAGGTACATAACGTTTTTCTACTTCCATCGAAAATGTTATTACAGTTTATCCACAATAATAACTAAAACATGGGTCATGTTTTAAAACTCCCTGCTGTTAAAAATTACACTAGATTGTTTTTTGGCGAAACATTTTAAAAGATTTCTATCCGGCTTGTTAAGATTTTTACAAAAATTTTTGGTAATCTTATAATGTTATTAGCATAGAACATTATTAAAAATAAATAGATTTTTACCATAAATGGGATATGTTATAAAGTATTAAAAAAATTCTTCTTTTAATAAAAAAACAATGTTTCTGATCTTCAAGAACAGTTCCTTAAATATCTAAAATTTAATATAACATCTGTTTACTAAAACCATTTATTTCTATAGTGAAAATTTATTAAATCTACATTTGAAAATAACTTTTGCAATTTCATTATACTAAATGGGTCTGGACTCGAACATTTGTAGACAAAACTATGCTCTACAAGTATCTTCATTACCTAATAGGATGATGTGACATCCCTATGTGACAGACTTCTAGTGGAATGGCCACCGTGTCATCGGATCAAGGCGAAACAAGCGCGGATAATGGCCCGGCGTTACGCCGGCGCAGAAATTCCATTTTTCTCTCTGATTGAGTAACTGTTATATATTTTAATAGATTCATTCACAATACTGTATTGTGACCAATAAAACTGTGTCATTTGTATGTAGATAATACAATCTATCGTCAACAAAAGCATTTTTAGAATTTTACTTCTTTGACTCTGTTATTGGCATGTCGCTATTATCCCGCCGTAGTTCAAAAAGACAATAGGTAAAGAGCATACATGGAATTGTTGATTATATTACCATATTACACACTCGTTGCTTTGAAAAATCTTATTTGTCATATAGAGACTCAAGAACAAGTTTCTTTGTCATATCATTTAGCTACATTGATTTTTCATCGTACCATATCTTTACATGTCTTTACTATTATTGTTTAACGTTTTTAAAGTTAAATTTAAAAATTGTTAAATATTTTAGTAAGGTTTTTATTAACAACCATGTGACATGCATTATAACGGTTTTTTTTAATGATTGCGATGATTCATTACTCAAGCGTGGTATAACGCAATAATGATTTACAGATAACAATCCGATCGCCGCTCTACTTTAATGATTACGGAACCGATTTTAAGGTTCGCATATTTTTTATTTCACTTCGATTACGATAATCGATGTCATTCATTATAATCTGTTTAAACAGCTTTTTAATAAACTGAGGTGCGTTGTAACAACTTTTAATATATATTCGAATAAATATTGTTTTCTTTTACGATGTAGCAATGAAATTAATGTAGTCATGATACTTAACATCTTAAATCTGAAGGCGACGATCACAACGACCCTGTGTATATCATCTTAACTGTCACCACGTTGTTATACGCTGGCTTATTACTTAACATAAGATGAACGACCAAATTGTCTAGTCAGTTTGTTTACTAAAAAAATCTTTGCAAACCTTCTAAAGTAATATTGTTTAAAATACTTAATTTTAGTAAGTTTAATTTTCTCGACATTTAATGATTAGATAACAGATTTTTGAGGCTCTGGTGCTCTAGTGAAGAAAAAGGCTGAGTAAGCAGACGAGCAATGTTCCTAACTAGAAAGGAAAAGGGCAAGAGTATTTCTTTAAAAGGAGACTCGAGATACGAAAAGTGCTAGTGGAGATACGAATACCTGTGGAACAGTTTTATAACCCTGCCATAAAGCGAAAACATGAGAGTTTAACTCGTGTTCTCGAGTGCATGTCCGACATAATCTCTCTTGCCCTCGAGAGAGCAGATAAAGGAAAGAAGGGATTTCCCTCATTAAAACTAAAAGTAACGACTAAGTCGTTATCAAGTATATATCAGGAATCTTACAAGTCTACACTAAGATTAGTTGAATATAATTATTCAAACGCCTACTATATTTTTTGTAACTATATGTAATATAAAACCCTCTAATGCGAAGGCCTATGTTTAGTAAAAGAACAGAAATAAATTGGAATAACTACATGAATGAATGGCAAAACATAGTCTGCCAAATAACCAAACCAGCCAAGGAATGAGGGGAAATGAAGAAAATGGAGTAGGCCTGCGCTAAACTAGGACAAACAGATACCCGGGCATAAGAAAAAATAAACAAGAATCGGGGTATACTAATCTTAGAGAAAAACTAGATGAATTTCCTATTAAAATAATTTTAGATTTAATCAAGTTATAAAACAGATAATAACACTTAAATATTTATATAAAGGAATTTCATAAAAAGAGAAATAAATATAGTACAAAATTTGTAAAAAAATTCTCTGCAATTATAAAAATGACTCAAAATGAATCTTTCCACAACCATTTCACAACATTAAGATAAATTTAATAATAATTAACAACAATTTTAAGGCGAGTAGGAAGCGAGCTTAATACCAGTAACACAATATACTCGTATATGCAGGAAAACACTCAGTACTTGTAACACAATTAAATACCGTTGTTTAAAGCAAACATGCGATGTTAACATACATTTATATTGTATCAATGCTACATCACGCAACCTGATCATCTAACTCGGAAAGACGTTCAATTATATACATTATTAAAATCAAAAGTGATATACAAAGAAACAAAATATTCACAATCTAAGCTACTAATCTGGGCTTAGTTATTTTCTAGTTAAGTATCTTTAACAAAATAATTTTAAAAAAATATAACGAGATAAGACGAACAAGACAATCATGCCGTAATTGATATTGCTGTTATAACTATAATGTTGCTCTTCTAATAGCATATCATCGCTGTACGAAAACGATAGTTTTTTCAGTGAAGTTAAAGATTTCGTTGGCTACAGCACCTTTTAAATCAGAACAAAGTAATGCTCGTCAAAACTGTTCGGAAGTATAATAAGCGCAACGGTCACAGATAGGGTCTGAAACCGTTATCTGCGGCAAGTAACAAATTAAAGATCGGTAATACGAATCGAATAAAAAGACTTTTCTTGCTTTTACATAAATATATCTTGTATATTGTATTTTTTTCGTTCCAATACGTATTAAACATTTTCAATTTTGTTTATTACATGCTCTAAATACGTAAAGTTTTAAGTGTCTAAACTTTATAAGTAAACCTCACATGGCTCTTTAGAAACAAAAGGAACGAGTTCAGTGATTTCTGTGCTGTTATAAATCCTATTTACTATCACGCGTATTACAACTTCACGTAAACACAGTGTAATAATATGGTTTCACTAGTCGGGCGCAGAAATTTTCTACAACCAGTACCGGCTCTGCTTAGTTTACTTAATTCTCAACGTTATGCTAATGTAAACAGTTAACTATGCAAACGTGATTACTTTGTATTCAAACTGATAATTTAAGTTGTTTAAATTTGGACAGCAGAAGTGTAAAATCTTATATCGTTTGCTCAACAAATCATCATCATCTTTACCATTTTTGTCTACCGATATTCAATGCTGAACAATGCCTTCAATTTTGAGCGTAATTTGAAGAGCGCGGTATATTGGGTTTGTTCCTGTTACCTTTAACAACATTTCAAGGGTAGAGTAGCAGTTGACTTTTTCCTACCAATCTACCAAACGGAGATAACCCTACATACTCAGTAAAAACATCAGAAATCTTCTACATATGTACAAAGCAGGATGACGATGGATGAGAGATGAAATGTTATTGCTATATTTATATTTTATGTAAGTTGTCTTAAATCTAAATTAATGTAGTAATTACGTAAATACTTCATTTTTATATTTGTGATCAAGTGGTTTATAACTGATATTGTTTAAATTGTATTTGTAACCAGATTGGAGCAATTAAAGTTCGCTTATACTAAACAGCACAAGTAAAATGTATAGCAAACTCGTTTAGTTTCTCTGAATTTTTATTTGCAAAATAATTTACGTACATCGGATTCTTACTGCATGTTAAATCGTTAAATTACTTAAATATTACCCAATATTTTAAAAACAAACTATTTTATGGGTAACGTTATACGGATATTTTTTTATTACAGTGTAACTACTAGATGATTCCCAAACTAGATAATTAATACATTATTTATAAATACTTATTCACATAAGTAGTTTACATAATAATAATATAACCGATCATTTAAATTTTATAAAAAAATTGTTTATAAAAAAACCATAGTACGAACGATTATTTAATAGTAATTTGATGTGTTAATTCACTTAAATATAAATGTTAGCAAAAGAGACCAAACAAGATCAGACCTGATCCATCCTGACTGATCATTATTTAAAAACAAACTCCTACCAGTAATTGGGCTTCAATTAAAGCGGGAAGTAGCTATAAATAACGTTCTTAATAATAGCTCCTAAGATGTCAGTTAATTATCAAATAAACGTTTCTATTTCAGTACTGTGTAAAGACAAAAGATTCGACCTTTAGTTCATTTTTCCGTTGACCATATGGTGTTTTTTAAAACGGCACAATAACAATTTTTTTTTAATCAAAAAATTAAACGTGTTTTACATATCTTCATAATATTTATTTAAGTTCAGAAATAACCAATAATTGTTGAAATCAATACGCCAGTTTAACATATGAAACGTTTAATAGTAACCTATTTATTGTATTTGCTTTAAAACGAATGTTGTTATATCGCAAACAGTAGAATAATTTGTTATTTAAAGTCAGCGTTGGTGATAATAGTAAATATACAGGTTTCAAACATAGATCTGTTAGTTCAAAATTTTTAATAAAATTTATATCAAAATGAAATTTTTAAATAAGTTTATTGCCAAAAAACGATAAACCGTTTCACGGCGACTGTAAAAGCAATTTCAGCAGTAAACTGAATGTATTGTTTTCATGAACTCATACTTATGTAGATATTTGTCTAACTGTGTAGATGTTATTCCAATCTATAACTAATTAATAAAATTTTAATAACATAAAGAGTGTACAAGAAACGGTCCTATTAAGGATTGTATGTTGTCAAAGAGATTTCTTTTAATAAAAAAAATTCCATGTACATATATTTAATCACAATAAAAATAATTTATTTGTATAGTCATAGTGATAACTCACTCGATTTTATTTCAATTTTACCTTTTGTCTTTTTAAAATATTAAACCTATCTCTTCGTTTTAGATTCCCCGATATTAACTTTATGACATTGCTAATTTCTTTGTTTCAGTAAAAATAATTAAAACACATATTTACTACCAAGTCGTTTATTGATCTAATTAATAAACAATTGTTTAAAAGTTATAAACAAATCGTTTAATCGACTAAATGCAAATGTATAAACGAAGTTATTTAATGATAATGAATTACTATGACAGGTTCATAAAAACAATTTAAACTGCTCCCAAGAATGTTGGTTGGCCCCAGATGTTATAAATATAATATGAACCTTTAAGTATACTGCGATAAACAATGCGCAATGTACTATGCGTCATTTATTTCATATTAAATGACTTCCATCCGTGGTTATTTGATACGGGAGAGGAATATTTGATTCACATTTACAATGCTAAGAACTAAGTCACTTCTACGGAAATTATGTTAAAGAGGCAAATCACATCTACACGCTATCCTAAACGATTGAACAACGATCAAAATTTACGGTGAAATGATTATTTAATATGAAAATCTAATAAAAGAAAACAGCTCTTCTAACACGGAATGAATGTGACTTTGCAGCTATTTCTTTTATAGTTATTAAAATCATAATCAGATCTTTTTAATTAATTTCACATATATTCAAATTAGGATAATATTTTTTTAATTGTTATATATTATTGTAACTGATTAACCAATTAATGTATTATTATTCTTACATAAAAATTGTAACGGTTTTGCGTGAATCGATGAACTATGTACTCGAATATCAGCCATACGGGCAGCGGTTGATAACCGCAATTCCACACGTGTTTTAACAGTAGCAAAACAAACAAAATGTTATATGTAGTACACATAAACTAATGAATATACATTTTCCTCACTTTTGAAATGATTTTTAAAATAAATTTTAATTACAGAAATAAACAGAACTCTTAATATGTACAGTTCACAATATAAACCCTTCAATCACTTTATACGAAATCATATAGAGAGAGCATTTATACATATCTACAATGTAATAAACTGATATTAAAAATAAGCAAATTGAACTAAGTTACTGTTGCGGAATTGATCACTACCTATTTTCTTTAATATTAAATTTGGTTTACAAGTTTTTAAGAGACTTCCTTTAAATTAACTTATATTTTTATTTGTAAAAAATGATTATCAAAAACGAACCATTCTGTAATAATATTATGGAGTTTAATTGAGAATATTCTCTTTGTCGTCGAAACGGAAATATAATATCTTCGCTTTACTATTTATCGTATATTCAGCTTATATCTCACACACGTCTCGTTGCATATCCTTGCCAAGGTCTAATCTGTCGTCAACTATTCATAGGGGTTTAGTTAGAAAGGTCGCAACGTCAGCGTTTAAAACGGAAGTCATTAATTTTTCTTTATGAGCTTACTGAGTTGTTGATAGGAGTATGTGCTTCACTCTTGGTACAATAGAATATCATTGACTATCAGCCGGGGGACTCCGGGTCCGCGAGCCCCGTATCCAATCAGCTAAGTAGGACAAACAACTAACAGCACTATACATCATCAGATAATATATTTATTATTGATTCGTCATAGTCATACATAAAATAATAATTTAATAATTATCGAGAAAATTACAAAGTCAAAATGACAAAATCATTCTTAAAATATCTTTATTTGTATTAATCAAAGTCTACTCAGAGCAAATTTCTAAAACGTACAATAAATATTGTTACGAGTATTAGTTGAACTAACATGATCAAATCTACTATGAATACTTAAAGTATGTATCTACGTGGAAAAGGCAAGCCGAGAATATTTTAACATTTGACCGATACTTACGTAAAGTATAATGCAACACTGAGTCCCCGCAGACTTGTATTAAGACTCCAGTATTAATAATTTTGAAACTGAATGACCTTTGCGTCCGCTCTGTGTGTAATCCTTCTTACCTAGCTTATGTAATGCAAATATGCAATTGTAATTGACATTCGATCTCTTGCAAATAACAACAGTTTTTTTTAACTTTTAAACCCTATAAAAATATGATTCTGAATTATTTGTTATAGACATTTCGAAAGATAATAAATCTAAGGTCATTAGAAGTAACAAATGTAATCAGGTTTGTCTTCGCTGATTTCTTTATCCTAATTACAGTTATAAAATTATCACAACGAGTTGTAAATCTAAACAGAATTATTACCTACGTTAACTTAATACTTTCTAAACATTTCTTCTAAATTATAATCGATTAGTACATTGAAATTTATTTCAACTGCCCGGTCCTAAAATTATTTAAGCCCGGTCCACTCCTTTATATCGTCCAAATCATTTCTTTTGCTGTCTGCCAGGAGCACATTTTCCAAAATATTTACCGTTCAAGACTGACCTTGGGAACTCATAAACGGATCCCCTTTGCAGATCTCCTGGAAATGCTCCTGACCAGATGAAAGGTCTCAATCTAACCGCTAACTTCAGTTTGAAGAATTAAGATGATGATGACACTAAAATATGTGATTAGTTTTTTGTTACTAAATTGTAAGCAACGCTAGCGTTAAATAGAGAAATATAAAAGTTGTGTAACGTTATTGTATCTACGTATTCAAATTATTTAAATCCGTCATTTCCGCTAGTTGTTTTGTTCGCATACGTCGATGGCGGGACATTTGTCGCGTCTCGATGAATCAATTGCCTCGAAATGACCCCGTGTCCCGACTGACAAGCAGCTGGCTGAATTCATCCTCTATACCTACATATCAGTTTGGACGAGTAAGAGTATTGATACTACTCTAAATATAGGGCGAATGTATTATATGGGGACCATTTATGCAGAAATCGATTGGGAAGGCTTAAGTTCTGCAATGCACGACAATAGCCTAAAATTTTTAAATTGCATTTGGACGGAAAATTTTGCGAAACTTTTTTTAGTTTAAAGTACACAATGGGTCTACTCCAAAGTAATATTAAAATTCCTAGTGCTGATATTACAATCTTTTCGAAACGTCATTCTAAATAGTTTATAAATGTCTTTTATGCTCGACCTGTAAATTCGCAATCGGCTATAAATATTTACAGTAACATAAATAATTGCAAGATGTTAATAATAACGAAAATCAGAATATTTTACGTTTCCAAGTCCGAACATTTTTAATAACTATAAATAACATTATTAGTTAATAAGCATAAAAACTAGAAAAAAAATAAATGAGCATGAAAACTTCGTCATTAGGCATTTAACAGAAACGTTTTTAATTACTTTTAACGTAAGCTTACAACTAATGAATACAATATTTCAATATTTTTAATAGAATAAGAAAAAAAATTGACAACTTGACTCAATTAATCAACTTACGTAATTATTGGACCTTTAAAAACTAATTAAAAATCCAAAAATTTGACGAAAGAGTCCGCAGTACAACAAACTTTAGTAATTTCTCTTTATCTTCTATTTATGTCTTTATCTATAAAGGAATTCGTCTATATACCAAATCTCTCTTACAGATTACATGCTTTTATAAATACAGCACGACTGTAGCACGATGTGCATAAACTTCATTTGTTATGACTGGAACAGAGTCGAACAAGACAAAATCATGTTAGATAAAAAGTTTCACATCTAATTTTACGATACTTATCTTTTTGTACACGGCCGTGGGATTCTTGAATACGTCGTATTTTAAAAACCATTGTCGTTTATATAAATTAAATGTTTAATAACTTAATTATATTTTCTAATTTTTATTAATAATGTCTTGCAAATAGACACTTAAACCCTTCAAATAAAAAGAATAAAGATTACGCCAAAAAATAAAATGTTTGTAAGAAACACTAACTAACAAACCAATAATTACAATAACTTAAATCTCGAAGAAGACACAGTTAAAATATCTCTACCGCCATTCTACTTTTGGTGTAAAAGAAGGAGTGATTCCAGGGAAAGGGCGGTAGCTTTTTCTGTGACCAGCATATTGCGTACGTAAAGTCGCAATTCGAGCGTGATGAGTACGGCAACTACTTCCTATAAGAAAACTAATTTTCGTCATTGGACATCCGGCTGGAATGACGTTGGGAACAATAACTACCAGGCACAAGTAGCAACACAGACACATACATAAAGACCACGCCTAATAACTATATTGAGACACTGAAAATATTTGACGTCAGAGTGATTCTCACACAAAAGGTTTTTCTATAGTTCAGGATTATCTGCAAGAGTTCGAAAGCGATGAAAGCAGCTGCTTATCCTAATAAACTTTTAATTATTTTTGACATCATAACCTAAATAACACTTCGTGATTAATGTAATCAAACATTACGTTAGCACGCGTGGTTCCGGTAGGCATTAGAGTAACGATTCGCAACGCAAGCATGCTTGCACGATTCTAAAATGCGTGAAGAATCATGAAAAAGAAATTTCATCTGTTCCTTAACGAACCGGCTGCTGATTAAGTAATTAGTGACGGTATTACGCCGTGTATTAATAGCTTAAGCTTAATAGCTTAAGTATTAATTTTTTGTCACAAACATAACAAAATCATGAAAAAAACTATTTTAAAATAATTATGAAATTGATGAAAACTTAAGATTTTGTAAGCTCCGTGATATTCAAGAAGTTGTATTTAATTTATTTTAAATATTAAGAAATCCGCTTTTGAATTTGTTACTAATATACACAAAAGTAATAAACTTCCTCGCCCAATGACCAACCGACTAAACTGTCAATCTACCACCATAATAGCATTTCTGTGTTTCAGTGGTCATATATATGTATAATAGCCATAATCTTCTGGGCCCTGTACACTTCACAATCGGCCTCAGTATAACTTAACTATAAATTCTATCAGTTGTTAGCCAGTTGAGGATAAAAATAACATCCTTATGTTGGTTATCCTTTTTTAATTATTCATATGATGTGACACCGAGGTGACAAATCTCCTCACGTTATAATTATCACGTAATACTTACAGGTTTTTAATTGTGGTTTGAAGTCCGATGTACGCAGTAAAGCGTACATGCCTTCTAGTAGTATGTCTGAATTTTAATTTAATTCTTTTAATAATAAGATCCCAAAGCGATAGTTACTTTGTATGTATTGTATATCCAAGTATAGCAACACGAATCGATAGTCTTGTGTGATTGTTAATACATTTCTTATTTAAAATACATAGCATTTATATGTGTAAACGTTACGCTGTGAATCAAACAAATAACATACACCACAATAAACTAAGAACGAATGTTTTACGATTAAGGAAACACCAGGGAGCGTAGAGCGTAACTTGAACAATGTTTAATACTCGATCAACACGCTAATGTTAATATTATTACCATGCGAAGTACACGCCTTTGAACGACATGCTACCGGTATGATTATATTTGAACAACCATAAATCATAATTTTTTATTGATAATAATCTAACGCTTGACCACATTTCACATGATGTTAATAACTTTAAAGCTTGTGTGGAGCATAATTGCCCACCATACTCTGGCGTTCATATGTTGACGTTATTATGGCGGCAAGGTTATAACATATTAAAACCATCCAACCTCTCCTTATTTAGTACCTAAAAGTAATGACTATAACCAAATTAGGGTGTATCTATGTACATCACATCCGACAGACATTTTGTATTTGTTTTAAAATAAAAATCTACCCTTACCCTTATTCGCTACTCTTTGTCTGCAATGGGCTAACACGATCTTAATTTCACATGGTGTTAATAGACAATAAGATTGTGGATGGTGTAGCGCCCACATGTTAGTAGCAGTATATGTTGGCGGCAGGTTTATATAAAGATGCTATCTAGCCAGGCGGATTCAGAAAAACCTTACCAGCAACCAATCCCCACGACGTGTGGCCTCGTAATCGAAGTGGGGACCTCTACGCCTCGGTGGCATTCAAAATAAACACACGTCCGAAATTACACAATTGACTTAATAATTTTAATGCTGTCAACAATAACACAATAGGAAATCGAGCAGTTGACCGTGACCACAAAATTTGCGTTGAATGCGACCAGTAATCGTTTTATTCCTTTTCTCATTATTTCCACAACACGGTTGTACAATGATAGACACGGCTGTGGCCATTATAGTAATTCATTTAAAATACTTTTAGATAAAAACATTAACACTATGAAATTGCTAGTGATATTTATTGCGAACCTTTTTAGTATTCTCTAGTATCGATATATCATCGAAAAATACTAAGTATGTTTGAATTTCATAAAACACTATTGCTTCCAGTGCATTATGAAAGTTTTTCTGCGGATCGCAGTGGTGGGATTTCATTCATTTTATACACATAACAATCTCAAGGAACTACCCACCAAACCAACTTTAAAATGTTCGCTGATCTATCCGGGAAAGTTCCGAAGCTTTTATTAAACGACAAAAACAATTGTTCTAACTAAATAGGAATGTTCATTACAAATATAATATTTACATATGCAGAAACATTATTTACATAAAACAAATAACTTCTATCATTCCTTCTAAAAATTAATGTTAACAGCGTAATTAATATAAGAACATACAAAAACAAAACGCACTACTTATATAATAATTTACGCTACGGTGATTTTATTACTTTCCATTAATTTAGTTTTAGCTTTTGCTTATTCTAGCAGTAGATACCACCGAAGCAAGGAGAACGTTTTTATAGCCTTCTTTAAAACTATATAGGCACTAATACATTTGTACTGCAATGCTACTTTGAATAATGAAATTACTTAATTGATTGTGCTATTTACCACGCAGTAACAACACATTACATATACCCTGAACCTAATATTTAATGAAAAAGACGACCGTTTATTTCAAACAAAAGACTAGACTGTGGTAAATAATCGACACTACCTATGAATGCTTAAATTTACTTTCATTAAATGAATAATTACTGAAAAATAACTGTACGAGACAAACATCGCTTATGCAAATTTTCCCATAGTCATCGTGAAAGTGAAAGTTTTTTGACGGAGGTTGATAACACAACAGCATAAACAATTAAATAATATATTAAAGGATCACCTACTTTTAACGAAAACATATTAAAAAAAACCTACTTTTAATTAGATACTACACGACTAAGATTATAGCAGTAAATGGAAAGTAAGCTGTACTATTGCTGGTCATTTATTTTATACGTCACGGGGGTAGAAAGAATGGCGGTTATTATGTTTCAATTGGCAAACTCATTACTGAGTAAACTGATACTCGGTAAACACTCAGCGAGGGTCTAATTATACATCGGAGCTAACAATTTCGACGGAAATGGAACATGAAAAAATACGATACGGTTGCCGACCTGTGCTTTGTCATTAGAATCGAATATGGTTAATGTACCGCCACCAGAGTTCTATTTCTTTGCCAAATAATCAAAACGAACGCACGACTACTGCCTACGTGTAATCTCTGTAAAGAAGGTGCCCTCGTAACTTTTTCGTCCATAACATATATATTAATAGAGCCTGAAACTACACCGGGTACGTAGTTTTCCTAAATTTATCATTTCATCTGTAAACTTGGTATTTACAACATACAAATAGATTTAAAAATTGAGGTTCATGTGTACCGCTGGTAGAGTTAATACAGTTTATTTTTTACATGTAGTGTAAATGATACATATGTTGAAACCTGGCACTTAATACAAATTCTTGCCTAAAAGAAGACTACCACAACTTAATTTTAAGAAACTGTATTAAAAAGCAATAAAGAATATTTATTTTATTTTTATACAGATACACTTTATGATATTTCTCACGGATTACATCGTATTTGCATAATGGATCAATTATCTACCGTCTGCCTACAAAAAAGCTAACTACGTTAAACGTACTTTTTATAACTCTTCAATTGACAACTTTGAAAATTTCTAAAGAATATTTAAACGCGTATCTATCAATTAATCTGAAAAATTCTTGTTAGTGGTATCTACAAACATTAATTTTGGTAGGCTTCGTAATAATCAGCAGTCCCACAATCTGAACCTATAGGGTATTAAAATAGTTTGTAAATCAATTCATCAATCTGTTAAGTCCCATTCTTTCATATTTTCTAAATGAATTTTCTCTGTTAGCATTTTAAATTATACATAAAGGAAATTGCAAACAATAGAAAGGATAGTGTTCGTAGTTGCCAACAGAAATTACTGTATGTAATGTTTTACCATTACATATATAAAAGAAGATATGTTGGTACAGTTCATAAATAAATATTTCAAATACTTTATAATCTACAATCATCTCATTTCATTAGCATTAATTTTAATTATCTATTCTCTATATTAATCAAATGGAAGTTGCATTTATTCCTTAGTCCGCGTCTCCCTATGCCTTTTAATAAAATATTACCTTACGACAAGTAATTAGAAGATTTATCTTGCACTAATTAAAAACTTTAGATTATTCATTTTCAAATACTAGAAGTAACTGAAAGTGGTGCGATAACAGATGTATGTAACAAAGAAAATTCAGAATAATTAGAACAATCAGCTCGTATCGAACAATCGTGAAATTGCCTGCAATGCAACAATTTGTAAACAGACTGGTATGTTTATGACCGCTCTTCGGACCTATTGTAGTGTTTCATGCTTTCGATTATATAAAACCAATCAAACAACTCATTTGGTTACTTGTTTTCCGAACATTTTTTTTTTAGGTTTATTACATATTATGCAGCTTTCTAACCACTAGTTTATCTAGGGGTTTATAATAATAAATTACCTAACATATTTACGTTGTAAATGATGCTGCATAGAGTCCACTTTCAGTAGCAAGAGTTCATTTTACACAACGCGGTTAGGCAGAAAGATCAAATGGAGTTAAATATATAACTTAAATTTAAGATCCAGCTTTTAATAGGATATGATATAACTATAAAGTAGTTTCGTTGACAGTTAATTCATAAGCTAAAGCATCCTTCAAACCGGAATCACATTAATGTTTATACATTAGTATTTGAAGGATGAAATGGGAGCTGCGGTAGTATCAGTAATACTTTAAATTAGTGATATTATTAAAAAAAATAAAAAGCAATCAAATAGGTAGCATTACTAAATCCTTTTGTTTTATTTATTAATTGTTCTAAAACATCCTGTTCACTTTCTAGATTTTCACCGATATGTCGTTGTTTTAATTAAAATTACGAAGACTTAGTATAATAAGTTTAAAAATTTCTATAAAAATTTTGAAAGAGATTAAATTCTCTTGCGATAGGATATATTTTAATAGGTAGTTCGATTGTCATTTTTATAATTGTGCATATATTTTTTTTATTATAATTTTTGTTCTGTGTTACTGTTTGGTTAAATAATGACATTTACCTTTCGATCTATATACTGGATACATAAATACAAAATATTATTGTAATTAAAGCCTTTTAAATACGTCTTCTTTTTTATAATAATAAATAAATCGTATATGATTTTTATACTTACAAACTTGATATGAATAATACTATGCTCTCAGATATTGTTCACATATTTATATTAATAATTACCGAAAATAACAACTTCTGTAACTAATGGTCAATAAATATATTTTATAAAGCGTCTTTATAGTTCATAACATTAATTTATGATATCATTTGAAATAGTAACTGACCACTTTCTAACTATTCTTGTTATCATTATAATACTACTAGTAATACGTTTCCAGTTTATTTCTTTTTTTTATAGATGATATATATTTAATGTAAATTAGACGGGATACCAAACATTACAAAATTTTTAAAAACATTCAAATTAAAATTTGTTATAAAATTAAATTTTAAAAGTTTTATTATTACACTATTCGCAAATGTCATGTATTTATCCACTAAAAAATTAACTAAAAATTAAAAGTAAATATATTTAACTACAACCAGCTGGACTCGGTGCATTGTAGTTAGATATTCACACAAAAATTCTCATAATGTGATAACTTCCAATGCCTTCAAACCTTAGAAAAAGCAAGAACGAACAAATACGTAAACATACAAACCTGCGAATAGATGAACACCGGTACAATTGTTGTCTAATTTTCCAAGAAAATGTTTAACTTTGAATAATTATTTATAAGAGAGAAATCTGTATGAAGCCTTTAATAGGCGGTTAATAACTATGTCACTCACAATTGTGTCTGTTTAATACATATATAACTAAGTTTTGTTTGGTCAGTCGTGAATAAACACGCGATTTAAGGAACAAAACGCGCGCAGCCCGTACAACCTCACATTTATTACTGAGGCCGCCGACGCGAGTCTGAGGCTCCGTTCAAAGTTGAACCACAATAATATTCAATGTACGAGATCCGCGATGACGTAGCACGTAATCCTTCTGCAGGACACCAATACAATACATTCAAACAATTAAATAACTAAACTTATAAAAGATAATGTTTTAATAGTATCTATTAGTTTTTTTTAAGTAACGAAGCAAGTGGGCCGTCGAACTAATGATAAGCTAGTAAGGATGGAATACTCTGCACCGTTGTTCGTCGCCTTTTTTTTTTTTATTTAGGATAGACTAGTGCTTGACTACGATCCCACCTGATGGTAAGCGGCGATGTAATCTAGGTGGTAAAGCGCACTAGTCTAGAAGAAGCCTGTTCACTCTTTTTTTGAAGACCCCAAGAGGCCTTGAGACAGATGTTAAGTCTTGTTGCTACCAGCTACCACACACCACCGGAACTACAGTACACCGCTGCGGCAGTGTCTACCTAGAAGGTTCCTGACAGCAGAGACATCCCACCAGTTAATTATAAATATTTAAAATCCTCCTAATTCCACTACACTTTTCCCTGGCATTACAAATATTTGTAACTTACATAAGCTGATATTTTAATATTACAGACTTCCAATTTTTTTGATGGGCTACAGTAATAATTTAATTCCGAGATCATAAAACCATTTAATAATTAAAACACCTAAATCTTTGCGTTGTTACTGAACAAGACTTAACTTTATTTCTAGTGCAATATAAACCAGACGTGTAAACATAGTATGTTTATTGTTTATCGAAGGACCTTGCACAAACTAAACCCTCAATCACGTCTCCGGATAGCCGCTAGATACAAACAGCACAAAACCTAGGAGTATAACGGTTGAAGATAATAATAATACAAAATGTATTCCAACATACGAATAGCAATTTTTGAATCAATACAATAAGTCAATCAGAGCTTGTTTTTGATTTATACTTGTCATTCTGCAAATATACTATTATAATAAAGGTATAAGAATTAGCAATTATGAGATTAAGAATTTCTTACGCAATATAAAAAAAGCAAACATTTTAAAAGTGTAGCAATTAATTCACCGAAGCATGACAAATACTAATCAATTTGCACACTCCGTTATTTGCAGTGAGACAATATATTTTCATGATGAATCTGAGTTATCAGAATTAGACATAATTAAATACTCATACCACCTTTTTGCGATACTAGAAAAGTTACTATTTTGTTACTGGTCGCATTAACTTAACCATATTAACCGTACAAATAAATAAAAATTGTATTTTCAAAAATAATCTAAATTTAGCGACACAAGTTTTCGCTTTTAACAAAGGTAAGATGCATATACCGGTATAGTTAAGGTGATATGTGGGAAGTAATACCTGTACTTTTTGTCTGACCTGGAACGAACGAAGAAACGTTTACAAATATTATCTCGTATAAAATTTTAAATAAGGTATATTATTAAAAAACAATTGTATTTTGTTTTAGACCTAAATTAAACGAAAATTGCAAAACATTTAATTAAAAATTAAATACCTCCATATTAACCAACATAAGATTTTTTGTATCTGTGAAGCGTGCCTGAGATTGTATGTTGAAGGCAGGAAAGTAATAAGTGAGAAGTAGTTGTACAGAGTACTTATTACTTCCATGGTTTAAGGCATTAAGGCATGGAAGTAACAAGTAAATCAATGTAACAACTGACAATATGTGTACTACAATAATAAATGTTAATGAGGCAACAAATACATTATGTGTAAATACCGCATATACAAAAAGTGATTTTTAAAAAAAAAAGGCTATCAGCAGCATAATTACCTATTTATGTATTTAATAATTTAGAAAAACCTGTATTATGTAAAATATAAACACGTGTTGCAAAATTTATTACATTAATCAAGTAAAAATATCCTCGTAAGGGATATCTGCCACTTTTTCCCTAATTTTGTAAAAACTTATATAGTTTTTAAGCGTTATAATATTTAAAACTTACGTAGTATTTATTAAAAGAAGCCGAAATTATAATAAACATTATTTATACGGTAATTTCTGTTACATGCATTCAATAACTGCTTTTATGCATAGACAAAACGTTAAATAAAGAGGATTAATCTAGTAAGTTGTCACTCCTGTTATTTCTTAAACATTTCCTTACAATTAACTAATAATAATTGGATTTTACATAAACAGGTATTAGTTTTATATGCATAAGAATATTTTTGAATGTTAAACCATAACCATTAAAATAGTTTTTTTTCCTCGAACGGAAAATATATAAAACATAAAAGTAGTGTATTTGATCACATTGTTCTTAATGTTGGCTATCACGTAATCGTGACAAACTTTCGTTTGCTTCGTCCATGGTGAATAAGTGTTTATGAACTGTGCGAAAACTTAAAAATTACAATGTTTAAAACCTTAAATTTAAAGTTATAGTGTTTTTCTATAATATATTTCTAATATTCAGTACTTTTTACTTTTTTTAATTGGCTTATTCAATAGAAAAGTGATATATGAAAAAATGTTATTGTGTGCTAAGTTTTATAATGGCGGCCCGTCGCGTCCCCCGCGCCTCCATTTCGTTGACAGTCAGATATGACAATGCCGAGACGTAGAAATGTAAAAGTTGTTATGTTTTTGTAAATAACCTAGTGTTGGACAAAAATATTAAGATTAGTATAGCTTTAAAAATGAATCCTGAACACCACAATATCAATACGGGAGGTGGCCAACCTCCTGGTAACTCTGAGGTGGATAACATTTTTTTACATTTTTATTTTATTATATCCCAGTAGTTTTAAAATTTACATATAATTACAGTCCCAAAATCAAAGAGTAACGTCTGGTCAACAACAACAACAACCGCCCAGTAATTTAACTCCTACAACCTCTGCTACCGACTTACGAGTTAATTCGGCAGCCGTTAATGTTGCTTTGTCCAGCGTCGCAAAGTATTGGGTTTTTACAAATCTATTTCCCGGGCCAATTCCTCAAGTTTCTGTATATGGGTTACCTTCCAATACAAGAATCGAAAACGGAAAACCTGTGCAGGTAATTACAGACATTACTCATTATCAATGTAAATAACTAGCTAAAGGTCACATTACGGATAAGCTTTTATTATGTTACCTTTTTTGATAATTCAATATTTTTGTTGTTTTAGGATCTTGGGCAGTCCCATACAGGGCTTCTAAATGGTGATCCAAATGTTATACTTGGTCAACATGGTGGACAGTCACAATTGTCTGTGTCGGGACCTAGTGGCCAACAAATACCAGTCACTCAAATAATTGCAACACAATTACCATCTGGACAGACACATGGTACATAATTATTTGTTATTAATCTATATATGGCATGAAAAATGTCCAAAGTTCATATTAAGTAATGATTATTGACAAAAAAAATTATGTATGTACATTATTATATCATAATCTCTTTGCTTTTTAGACTCTATGGTGGGTCACAACCAGCAACAAGATCTTGCTACTCAGCAAAATTCTGGCAACGGAAGTCAAAGCTCTGTTAGCACTAGCCAGTCCTCTCATCAGCAGGTACCCAATAATCGGGTCG
The DNA here is from genome assembly GCA_029286795.1 of Byasa hedistus. Taxonomy (NCBI): domain Eukaryota; kingdom Metazoa; phylum Arthropoda; class Insecta; order Lepidoptera; family Papilionidae; genus Byasa; species Byasa hedistus. The sequence goes on from JAGSMW010000001.1 coordinate 6,626,159, forward strand.
AGTTTTTACAACACCATAACAATGATATGGTAAATCATGTGGTAACCCATTCCATTTATTAGCAGGAATGCTAAACATGTGTTGCTGTGTAGACTAGAGTTATTACATTTTTAATGGGGTGAATAATAGGAGTGCATGTCTAAATCAGTGAAGAACCACAGTCATATTAATGCAATATTAGGTTTTCAATACTTTTAAATAATCATTAGGTTTTCCTTAGGAAAATAAAAAAAAGCTGCATGTTAGAAAAAAGTAAATACAGTTTTTGTGCATGAGTGATGACTGTTACAAAACTGGAGCATTTAGGATGTAACATAGTATTTATAATTGTTTTTCTGTGTATGATTAAAGTAAGTTATGATACCTCAGATTTTGTGGTCAACATGTGTGGTGTATGATTTCTAATGAGCTTGATATTCTGGTGAAACAAAACATTGCGTAGAAATCAACATGTTACAAGAATAAGAGTGATCTAGGACATGCTGTATCCTCCTATTGATAGTTTATGATAGTACTACTTTAGCTACCATCATTTTGATGAAACTCTTTTTTAGAAAAGGCCTCAAGTCCCATGAGAGGGAACATTAAGAAAACTGTTTATGTTATGAATGATATTGCCTAAACTGTTTACCACTCATAATAACCTGTTATAATGTTACTGTACAGGGTCACCACTCCCAACAGCATTCGCTTCAGCAGCAGTTAATGTCTAACAGTCGTCCCGACCATGCTAATCAACAGGTACAGTTAATTGCATTATTTATCGTACAGTAATCTCTGCTTTATACATATAATTTTATATTTTTGTTCACTTCATGCATATCATAATCTACAGGTCAGTGAGGTAAGCTTGGTAGTGTATGTATAACATTAGTATTGAACTGTGTAGGTATATTATTTTTAAGTATTTTGTTTTTTTTACCTCATTTTTGCAATATAAAACACTGCAATTAATCAAATTTTCATTTACTAAAGTCTTCTTTTAAAGAATCTGTACTATAAACATTTATATTTTTTTATAGTGTTTTATTTTTTGCATTGCCGGATATTTCATACTGTTAATATATATTATTTAGTTTTTTTAACCAGAGTTCTGGTAAATAGGTTGCGAGGTTTTTAAAGTAATGTCATTATTATTGTTTTACCATTCTTATCCTAGCTAACCATACTTTTTTTTATAAATCTGGGGAAAAAAGATTTAATAACAATTTTAAATACATCTTCACTTTAATAGTTACTTTCACTTTGTTAATGGAAGCAGATAATAAAAATTTTTAAAATTTTTGTATCTACTATACTCTGTGTAACTATATGTATAAACATATATATAGTTGCATTAGTATTTTCCATTAATTGAACATGATCACAATTCTTAAGTCTTATTTCAATTCTAACAGATACAACTTACAGTAAGTGAAGATGGAATTGTAACAGTGGTAGAACCTGGCAGTGGCAAACTTGTAGATAAGGAAGAACTACATGAGGCCATCAAAATGCCTTCTGATCACACTTTAACAGTTCATCAATTGCAGCAGATTGTTGGTCATCATCAGGTACCATATGAAAAATCTAGATATCCCTCCATAGATAAGCAGGAGAATATAATGTAAATACTTTCATGGTACTCTCCTGCTTAACTATAAAGAATGAGTTTCCTTATAAAGTATGTGTTTTAATAAAACAAACTTTCATTAATCAATAGAAACTAGTATTAAGCACTAATAATGAGATTATCTTTAACCTATTTTCTCACATAAGTTAAACTCACACTAGCAATATGCAAGCCATGACTTAGTTGATAGAAAACACTATTCATGGCAACAAATTACCTAAATGCTATATTTACCATGGCGACTCTATTGGTTGTAGAAATAACCTGTTTACTAATAAAGTATAAGATTATGTATGTTTTCTTATACTTTATTGTACACAGGTAATTGACAGTGTTATTCGTATTGAGCAGGCAACCGGAGAGCCAGCAAATATACTTGTCACACAGAATCCTGATGGGACCACATCTATTGAAACAAGTGCATCGGATCAACTCATAGTTAAAGATGAGAAGAATGTTGCAAAAATTGAATCCGCCCAATTCGCAATACCCACAGACATTAAGGATATCAAGGGTATTGATTTAAAGGTACATTCTTCAAATCTGGAAATTACATCAAATTAAAAAAAAAAAAATCCTGTTTTTTTGATGATCATAATTGTAACTATACGGACAAATTTAATTGGAGAACATATTTCCATTAAAATATAAAAGTCTCATGTTGTTAAATCTTTTTTCCATGGTAAAGTTTCAAAAATGAGGTAGATAATTTTTAATATTGTTTAAACAAGACATTATTTTGTAAATAGTTACAGAAGCAAAATAAAAATGCTTTTGTGTTTTTGCCCTCTACAAAAAGTTAATAGTTTCTCACTACAAATCATATTTCAGAGTGTTGGAGCAATGGGAATGGAAGGGGCTGTAGTTAAAATATCTGCAGGCGCCTCGGAGAATGACCTCCATGCGATGTACAAAGTTAATGTAGAGGACCTTTCACAGCTGCTGGCTTACCATGAAGTGTTTGGTAAACTAAATCCTGAGGGCCAACAGCAACCTAAGGTGAATTTGTATAATTTAATAATTTTCCATGACTATGGATGGAGGACAATTATTTAATAAAAAAATATAGTATTCTCAGCTATAGTAAATATATATATTATGGTAAATAATAGAATATTGCTTACTTATATGTTCATATTTGAATGGAATCACTGGATATTGCCATTATGCAGCAATATTACCTTTTTGCAATTGTAATTTTTTGTTATTCTTCAATCTCTAATACTTATTTATGCCATAATCCAAATAATTTTAAATGTTTAATACTTTCAGGCTATAAGTGACGTGGACGTCGAACCAGGAACTAGTGCACCAATATCAGAATCTGATTCTTCACCAGGTCATCATTCCTGTGACATTTGTGGAAAAATATTTCAATTCCGTTACCAACTAATTGTACATAGGTATGTATTTATTTAAGTAACTATGAACTATTTCTTCTTTGTCGTTGTCACTCTTGACAGAGTGGTTGTGGTCATCACTTCAGGTGTTGAAAGGCAATCTTTACAATACGCCGCCACTCTTCTCTGATTGTCACCTTCGACGAACTATTTGGACACATACTTATAATGTAACTTAACGTTTTATGCACTATTTTATCCATGAAGTTAAAATATTATTTTTTTAATTAGGCATGTTTTTACATATGGACTATAGAAGTAAACAATAAAGGTGCAAACAAAAACTTATATTCAAATTCTTCCCTTACAAAGAATCGTATTTCAGTTAAAAATATTTAATCAATATTTTATGTATTATTTTTTACATGCAGACGATACCACGGTGAGAGTAAGCCATACACTTGTCAAGTTTGTGGCACTGCGTTTGCAAATGCTGTGGAGCTGTCTAGACACGGAAAGTGTCATTTAGGTAAATAAAAATTACCGCATGTTGCACAAATAATTCTTAAACAAACTTTTGTTCCTCTGTAAATTTTTTAAGTAATAAAGGTTTGAAATTAGTAAGGAGAAAGTTTTGGATATTAACATTAACTTGATTTAACTGAACACGTGAATTGCTTTGATAAAAGCATTGTAATCAGTCAGTTTATAGTATATATTCATGTATTTTTAATAAAATAAGTTTATATTGCTTTATGTACCCTAAAAAAATGTCAAACGTGATTGTTTTTATTCAATGTAGAAACGTTTGTTGTCTTATTAGGCGCCAGAATCTATAACCCATTTGCATAAAAAATGCCCCATACTTGTGAAGAATGGGTGCAGGTAATTCAGAGAGATTTTCTTTAGCAGCTAACTGTCTTACAAAAGTGATGAATGTATGCTTTAAAATCAACAAGTTCGATTTCCACTCTTTAATATAGATGTATGTGGAATAGTATTTGTTGTAATATATTGTTAAACTGATTCTTAAATTGGTTAAATGGCTGGTTGCAAGATTTTATTATAGACCGCGCCATTCCATAGAAGGGTTACATTTTATGCAGACAAAAATATGTAGTCCCATGCAAAGAAACCAAAAGTTAACTTAGCCCGTTTGGCGCGCATCTGACATGTCGTCTGTTATATTCGTCAGCATGGTGGATAAGTGGCCTTGATCAAGTTATATACCACCTTTTTATATAAGTATTTACCAAAACTAGTTTAAAAAGCTGGTATATTACTTCAAAATATCCAGTAAATAAAACAACTACCTCTAATTGTTGAGTGAAAAATTTCTCCTAGCAGATGTTTAATAGCAGTTAATATTCTTTTCCCACATAGCTGGAGATCCTGCAGAGAGACAGACCAAAAGATTAACTCAAGACAAACCATATGCATGTACAACTTGCCACAAAACATTCTCTCGTAAAGAGCATTTGGACAACCATGTTCGAAGCCACACAGGAGAGACACCTTATAGGTAATATAATTTTCTTTCTTTTTTCAATGTAATGTTTTTGAATGTGTATAGAGTACTATACATGTTGTGACTAGTATAAAAAGATTGGTCACATTCATCATTCAAACTTCACTTTGCCAGAGTGATGAATAATTGATCTTGACTGTCTCCATGAAGAAGTCCTTGAATCCCATCAAAGAGCATGTTAAGCAGGCTGTTTATTATTATTATGAATAGGATAGTACATATGGTATAATATGATAAGTGACTGGTGAAAAACAATGATTTATGAAACACATTGTATTGAGAAAATATAGCATCAACAAATAAAAACCCCACTTCTATGTTATTAGGTGTCAGTTTTGTGCAAAGACGTTCACTCGTAAAGAGCACATGGTGAACCATGTACGAAAGCACACCGGCGAGACTCCGCATCGATGCGACATCTGCAAAAAAAGCTTCACAAGAAAAGAACATTTTATGAACCATGTCATGTGGCACACAGGTACATGAAACACAACTAGTATACAGTATTTTAAGTTTTGTTGAAAGATGTGTATTTCTTTCAATAATACTTATATTAAGAGTATCTCGTAAAATTAATTTACTTGCTGTGTATAGTTGCGATGTGAGTAGCTAGATTATTTTATTAATGTGTCATTTATTTTAGAATGGCTATAGAATGCAATAAATAAATTTCTTTTAGGATTTATCTTTCTCTGCAGTCATAAGTGTTCTCATCTTTAGTAATTATTAATAACAGCCAAACTTTTACTTATTTTGTTCTCTTCACATAGAGTTCTTGTTACCATTCTACATTAATTTTATTGGCTTTTGCACTCTTAATTAATGTGGAACTTCCAAGCCTGCACCTTAGATGTCGTTTAAGTGGTGCAGAAAGTAGAATTGAATGATTCAACTATATACTCAATAAATATAAAACTTATAGTAGATAAAAAATGCTAGCAGTCAATTATTATAAGGTTAATAGTAAATAATAATTATTTTTGGGGGTTTCAAACTCGTTAGATAATGAAAGGTCCAAAGTAAACATAGTTGCATCATTGAATTTTAACAATTTATTTTCTGCCCCACCCAAATAGGTGAAACGCCGCACCATTGTCAAATTTGTGGCAAGAAGTATACTAGGAAGGAGCATTTAGTGAACCATATGAGATCTCATACAAACGATACACCGTTCCGATGCGAATTGTGCGGCAAGTCGTTCACGAGAAAGGAACACTACACCAATCACATACTGTGGCATACGGGTCAGTATAGCTTTGATATTGTGCAGCTAGCCAATCGTACTTACATGCAGTAACATACAACTTGCATTACAACGGCTGCAGTGTATAAACTTGGTGTCAGGCTTGGTTTTCCATATTCTTCTAAACACATGTTTAGGTTAACTATTTAAGTTGCATGCAGGCTTTAACAGGCTGCATCTGTTTATAATCCATTTACTTATAAAACTTGACTACTTTGTATTATAAGATTTTTTTACCTGTAAAATTTTAAACATTATTAAAATTTCTGTCTAATTGAGACCAACTTGTCTAAATGTAGCTAGTAAGGGACTGCAAAATATCTTATTATACAATTGCGCCAATGTTTTATGAAACACAAAGAGCTCAACAAGCAAAGCAACAATTAAATTAAAACGGTTAAAAAATATCTTTTTTTATACATTGAGAACTTCGCTCTTTTATACAAGGATCGATTTTACGGGTAGCCTCTATTATCAGACCACCGCTACGCCAATTTCTGTCGCCAAACGATAGTGTGCAGACATTACTTTGTTCTAGTTTAAATGATGCTGTAACTGTGGCATAGGAGGGCATGTTGTATCTCAAGTGATAAGCACATTGCGATGTAATTAATATCATTCAATTTAACGCTTCTTTATTATGAGCCATTGACTTCATTGACTAAAAGAGTAATGCACATGCTGCCAAGCGTGTAAAATTAAAACTATCTATTATGTAGTATTTTAAGACTTTATAACAAAAAGAGAAAATGTTTAGACGCAAGCAGCAGCTTGCATGCACATTACATCAGCTTAATAATCTGTATGTCAGTACAAACCTCCAAAAAATTTGTAGTAGGGCAGATACCTATATCTGCAGATATAGGTAATCTGCCCTACTTGTACCTGTTTTGTACTGACATACAGATTATGTAGCTGATGTAATGTGCATGCAAGCTGCTTGATGCAAAATTTGTAGTAGGGCAGATATAGGTATCTGCCTTAGAAAATTTAAGTATTCATAAAGTTTTATTTGTACATCCATAACCAATTACTTTGAGAAGGAAGTTGTGTTGTATAGACATTCCATACTTTTACTGTAATCGGTTTTTTTTTTATTCATTACGCAGGCGAGACGCCGCATCGTTGTGACTTTTGTTCGAAGACATTCACGCGCAAAGAGCACCTGCTGAACCACGTGCGGCAACACACGGGAGAGTCGCCACACCGCTGCAGCTTCTGCTCCAAATCTTTCACTAGGCGGGAGCACCTCGTCAACCACGTTCGTCAGCACACCGGCGAGACGCCCTTCCAATGCGGCTACTGCCCTAAAGCATTCACTCGGAAAGACCACTTAGGTGATTCTTTTTAAAAACATTTTATCTTTATTTACTATTTTTTATATTTAATTTAATGTTTACACATCAACACATTGTGGTAGTAGCCTTGAAACAAGAGTAAATATTTATTTTTATTCATCTAAGCGTTGGACAAGCAGCACGTATATTCACCTGGTGGTAATTGATATGTCTGCCTATAACAATATAGTACTGGTCAGAATCATAAACACTAGATCACATTCTGCTCGTAGCTTCGTGAAAGAAGGACCTTTCTCGAAGCTACGAGCTTCCTCTGAACGAGTGTTAGCGAGTTTACTCTGAACCAGACCCAGGTGTATATGCAGATGTAAAGCCACAAATGATGATAATAATATAAAATTTCAGTTAACCATGTCCGCCAACACACGGGCGAATCGCCCCACAAATGTTCGTTTTGCACGAAATCCTTCACGCGCAAGGAGCATTTGACCAACCACGTGCGTCAGCATACGGGCGAGTCGCCGCACCGCTGTACATACTGCGCCAAGTCATTCACCAGGAAGGAGCATCTCACTAACCATATCAGGTGATTATACATAATAATATTTATATTATGATGGTGAAAAAGGTTTAATTGATTATCGTAAACAATAAAAATGGTAGTTACTACTCACGTCATTAACTAAACTTGTGGACAAAGTAGATGACATTTTTTATGTAAAAACAAAAAATATAAAACTATGTAATGTTTAAAGAACTGAAGAAAAATAAAAATGGTTATTGTGGGAGATTAGATATTATCTGCTGAAAATGTACAAAAACACAGTCATAATATCTCCTATAAAAATGTTATCCTGTGCCAACTAGTAAGTAGTAAAAATTTTACTAGTGGTATCTATCTATTGCAAGAGAACATCTAATTATTTATTTTTTATACTACTATGCGACGAGCAAGACATTCACCTGATGGTAAGTGATACGCTTGTCCATAACAACGTGGCGCTAGTTAAGATGGTACACAATGCACCACATTGTGCTCGTAGCCTTGAGACATAAGGTGTTAAGTCTCTTCTTACCCCTAGTAATTACACTAGCTACAGCGCTCTTTAAACCGGAAGACAGTAATGTTTGCACACTACTATTTGGCGGTTGAAATAGGAGCTGCGGTGGTACCCATCCAGACGGTCTCCGGCAACAGAGACCTACCACCAGTTCACACCAATAGATCACACCACACACACAACAATAGCCTGAAGGGTGTTGTAGTTAGTGAAATTAACAAGACATCTTATGAATCAAGACAACGAGTATAATGTCGTCATCCTAACTAGGCAACACTTGGGTATGGACAGACGTATCACCAATTATATAGTGAATGTCCTGCTTGTCTCCTCGCTTCATTAAATAAAAATGAAGTGGTGGTTAAGTTACTTCAACCATTTTCTTTTTTTACCTAATTTTTTTAAGATGTGCTGTCTTGACTATACTGGTAATATAATTCAAACATACGTTTTAAAACACTTCAGAACAATTAAATTCTAAATAAGGTTTGATATGTCTTTCTCAAAATGGTTCTCCATTTTTCCTATTGAAAAACCTATTTACAAATATCTGGTCCACCCTTCATCACATATATGTACTACTTTTTAATGAAGATCCCACTATAAGATAAATCCTTATAATAAAAATATAAACTGTTTTGTATGTGTACAAAGCTCTCATTACATTTTATCGTTTACATTGAATAAAATCAAAATCTTTGATAGTAATACCTTACATCCCTGCTTTGGGAATGTTAAACAGGCTGTTATAAAAAATAATATAAAACATAAAATTTACATTGTCCACATGTTTTGTAGTATGTACAGCGTAGAGAAATTGGTGTACCTTTAAATACATTATAAATATGATGTGTAGTAACTGTTGTATGACAGTTTTCAAACAATAGTCCAAAATTTTCGTTATTGTGATTTAGCAATGCTGTGCTACATGCTCTGTGGCCACCAACTACACCTTTCCTTTCCGATATCGTAGTCAAGACCCAATCCTCAAAGCATGTTCCTTATAGTAATAGTCTGCATGTATGTTTGCACGTATATATAAGTCGTAATGAAACCGCCTTCTTTTGCAACAATTCACGTAACTCTCGACCGCTATATAGCTTTCAATGTTAGCTTTAAACGGCAGTTATTTATCGTTTGAAACTTAAATAATGGTAGTTATTTAATTTTTAAACGGCACTTGTGTGAAGTTCTCCCTTTGAATGCAACACTGCGGTAGCACAGCATTGTGCATTCCGATTTGAGCTCTGATGTGGAGTGACACCTCTTTTTATCCTTCCCATGTTGCTTACAGCAAATTAATATGCTAATAGTGAAGCTTGGCGAAAATAATTGAAGATTGCAAAATTCGCCTGTTGAAGGTTTCCTTTATAATGTTTACTTGTGTGGATTAACTTATTAAACGTTAATTACGTTTTGCGATTAGATTGATTAAATATTAAATTTTTTGATTGAATTTTATATTTTGTGGCTTTATTTGATATCAAGCATTATTTATCCACAAAAAATTGAAACCTGCATCAGAAAAATGTACAACTTATGCTAAAGTAACTGTCCAAATTATGGTAACTGTTAAAAATTATAAAGCCGCTTAAAAATGGCTGCAATGAATCAGAAATAATCAATATTTCTAGATTAAACTTAAACTAAATCCCAAAATTTTTCAATTTAATTTTGCTGTGACAATAATGTAAAAAGAAAAAGTATTATCTTTAAAACAAACACCAAATGAATTGTTCACTAAGTGCCATGTTTAAGACCACCCAATTTGCCTACCTTAACCATCCAATCCGTATCGCGTTCGCAGTCATTAAACAAAAAACGAAGCATTTTTTTGATTGTAAACAAGTGTCAAATCGGAATGTACTCTGTTGCGCAGACAGCACACGGGCGAAACTCCACACAAGTGCACGTACTGCCCGCGCGCCTTCTCGCGCAAGGAGCACCTCATCAACCACGTGCGACAGCACACCGGCGACACGCCGCACTCTTGCTCCTATTGCAGCAAGAGATTTACGCGCAAGGAGCACCTCGTCAACCACGTCCGGTTCGTATGCTGACGGCCCCTCTGTGAAAGCAAAATTAACATCACAAAGTAACAATACGGAAAAGACCAAAATAAACCACAAATGAAACTTGTAATGAGAATATTATACAACCTTCAAAAGGTTTTTCCATTTTTAGTAATAATTAGAAACACTCGCAGGTCATGTTCGAAACAAAAATAAAAGTAGTTAAAAAACGGAAATTTGAGAGTTACAAAGTTATTGGGGCCCAGGTCTCTATTGTTGGACACTATAGCTATAGACATATCACTATAGCCAATGAAATTAGTAGGGTAACGAAAGATACCATCTCGTGATTCAATGAGTACAATGTGATGCACCGTTTACCATCTCAGTTAGCGCCACATTCTTATTTTAGATGATTGAAACGTCGTCTAGTGAATTCTCTACACGTCTTGGCGTATCGTGGAATAAAATAAATATTTTGAAATTAATTGATACATTATAAATTAATGCATAATGATTAATTTTAGATTTTCCATGTATTAAAATTATTATGAACTTTGAAGCTCCACAAACTAATTTAAAACTTGTTTAGAACTAATAATAGATATTACATACCTCTATCACCAACCTCGACACAAGTCGTAGTCTCTCCAAGTGATCAGACCATGAACTAAATTTTTTGCGTTTTTTTAAATAACTCGCATCTATAATAAAATTTGTGTTTACAAAGGCATAGTTAACTAAATGTTAACTATGTTTTCACAAAGGTGAACCGTTTTTCATTGAACTTTAATCCACATAGTCATCAAGCAATTGGGGGTTCAATCGGCAATTGTTAAAGCGTCTAAATTGAGGTAAATTATGTTATAGTTCATTAAAACATTACATTCCGATTGGGCCCCGTGTGATCTAATAGTTTGAAATGTAAATATAAAATAATATTTGGCTCTCAATCGGAATGTATTGATGACAGGCAACATACAGGCGAAACGCCGTTCAAATGCACTTACTGTACGAAGGCGTTCTCTCGTAAGGAGCATCTGACGAACCACGTCCATCTGCACACCGGTGAAACTCCTCACAAGTGCCCATTCTGCACCAAAACATACTCCAGGAAAGAACATTTGACCAACCACGTCAGGTGATAACTTAGTTTCTTATTTCATTGTACGTAGTAATCTCTGTTATGATAAATGGCATAGTAGCAGTTACTATTGATGTTTATTTAATGGGCTTTTAATGTGCATTATTCAGTTGCATAACAATTCGACCGTAGTGTTTGTATTTGTGCTTTAAAATTTATTCTTCTTGTTTCAACATTTCATTTTTGCAACGCATTTAATAAGCAGAGATTGCATTTTTTAATTTACATTCCAAGAAAATACCTACCCTTTTACCCTTTCCTTTAACGAAATTCATGTACATATACTACTATTATAATAATGAATGTTACTAAGTAAATATGGCAAGGTTAAGAAAACCTTATGTATATTGTTGTGACAAGTAATTTGTGGTAAGATTTGTTTATTTTGTATATGCCACATGATTAATCAGTCACAACAATATTAAGGTGATACACTGTATTATTGTTTTTAAAAATATAAATTGAATTTATGTTAGTCTATCTGCCTTTAACTTTCTTTTTATTAAATTTAGTTTTTTTTTTTGTTGCTACTAGAATTCACACCGGCGAGTCTCCACATCGCTGCGAGTTCTGCGAGAAGACATTCACGAGGAAAGAGCATCTCATCAACCATTTGAAGCAACATACGGGGGATACTCCGCATGCTTGCAAAATTTGCTCTAAACCGTTTACAAGGAAAGAGCACCTTATAACGCACATGAGGTATTTACACTGCATACTTACAACTATTCTTACATCGTAAATCCATATACAAATTTACTAATATTAATATCTTATCTACCTATCTTGGGATAACATTTTAATTATTATATTTAGATAAAAAATTCTACAGTTGTTACACAATTTTTTAGAAACATTCTCCATATATCGTTTCATAACAACATTCAACCTGTTTATTTTTTCAGAGCTCACAACTGCGGTGAACGCCCGTTCAGCTGTGGGGAGTGCGGCAAGTCATTCCCGTTAAAAGGAAACTTGCTGTTTCATGAAAGGTCGCATCAAAAAAGCGGCGGCGGGAACAGACCGTTTAGATGCGAAATTTGCTCTAAGGATTTCATTTGTAAAGGTGAACAATTTTGTTTTGCGAAAGAACTAAAACAAAATAAGTAGTTAAATGTTGATGTCAATCAAAATATTTTTCTTTTCTTCATTTCTTTTGTTTTAAATGTTTATCATTATTCACAAAAAATCACAAGGCAAGAACTTTTCTAAGTTTTCTCAGAATTTAAACAGAAATGAAAATATATTATTCATAATTAGGATATTATTGGGCTTGAACTTCATTTGAAGGAAAACATAGCAAGGAAACAAACTCCAAGACCTTGATCAATAAACTATTTGGACTCTCCTTAAGAGGAACAGTGCGGGCAGTCCTATTAATTGGAAAGTTAAGAGACATATTTGTTTAAGTAACTACATTACAAATTTACCAAGTCATAAAATCTTTGTATTAAAATTTCAGGGCATTTGGTGTCGCATCAACGTACTCATGCTTCCACGGGCGAGGCCGTCGCCAATAGTGAACAGCAGGTGGCTGAAGGCGAGCAATGCGACAAGGACTCTGCCGACCGCCCCGAACGAAAGCATGACATCAGGTCCGCTTATAATTAGCTACATAACTTTTATTCTTTAACATTAACTTTTAACAAACTGCGCTGAACGTTACTTTTTTTATGCGGCAACAACGAGCAGGACGTTCATATATCTGTTCGTTTACCCATATCCATAATAATGTAAATAAAAAAAAATGTTTTTATAATTTATATTATAAAAACAATTTCTTTGTACTTGCCATATAGAATAAGAGGATACTACTTGTAATATCAACTACATGTTAAAAGCAGTTCTGTTAATGTAAATAAAATAAATTATGATATACATTTGTTATGTTTTCTGTGTATGTAAAACATTCTGGAAGTAAACTGAAAATTGTTATTATTTCTTTTTAGAGCAACTACTGATAATAGACCAACAGAAGAAAATGTCACCCAAAACCAGCAAAGCAACTCTGTTATGCAAATGAACAGTCAAGTAAGTTAATACTCTTTACTATAGTTATGTGCGAAAGTGTTCCCGTTGTTTCGGTCTTAAGTATTGTGAAAGATCACTCATGTTTTAACTGGTAAGAGTCCCATATAACTACTGTTGCCTTCAGAGTGAAACATCCCCTTCACCGACAATATAAAAGTGTTTTAAACTAAACAACTTTTTAATTCTAAAAACTAACCTAACTGCATTGTTATCTAACAATACCTCTTGGTCAGCCTTCGATAATGGGCTCAGTTACGGGAACACTTTACCATATATTTGCAACCTCGGTAATAATAGCTGCAATGTGCCTTTTTTCAGTAAAAATAAACTCTTCCTTGCGTTAAGGCGAATTTGCCTTACTACTCGATCTCTTATCTTCGTTTGAGTGGGAAACAGCTCTGAATATTACACTCAGGAGCCAGGAGGAACAACGGCAAGCACAAACCCTCATAATCTGCAACTGATCTAATTCTGGGGACGGTTTCCAAGCCTTGCAGCAGCTGATACTCGCAAAGGATAGCCTGGATAGCTGGCCAACATGGCATTGTTACCCAGCCGCCATAATTTTGTAATTTTTTTTGTACAAAAGTACTAAAAAATAAAAAAAACCCTCAACAGGTGCGCTCTGGATCTGGTACGGGTGCGGCCAGTGTGACTTCATTCAACCACCCTCCGAGCACCCAGCATCACGCCGGCAACCCGATCGCTCATCATCCAGTCACCGTGAACTACTAGCAACAGTCATCACCCGACCCTGCGCCGCGGAGTGATACGGACGACCCTCTTTTCCTGCTCTTGAATAGTTGATTGCGTTGTTAAATCCTACACTGTGGTCCGAGTGCCTGAATTTCCCCATAAAATAATTCACTGTAATATAGTCTATATTTTAACTTTTTTTATACTTACACACTAATAAACGCCCACGGGGCGTATCCGTGGTCATCTCCATGTCGTTACACTCTGCATATATGCAGGAAGTTCTAAGCCGCTGCTTATTAACACATTAAGAAGTAGTGTGTATATTCTCTCCACTGATTAGACCTTTAATTTAAAAGGCGTTTAACTTACTGCCATATAATATATTGATGCATGTACAAACGTTTTAACGAAGTCATGAGGGTGGGACTTTGTGGGAATGGTGTTAGAAGTGGTCTTGTGTAAATACTTTATGTATAATTGATATTGTTCTCGTTGTATTAGCGTATAAAGCGTTATTATATTGTAAAAGGTCGACCTCAGTAATTGTAAAAATTAAATTGCTTTGACATTTTTCTGCGTGAAGATGATTTTTTTCTTTATTGTGTTATATCTGTAATTGACTGAGTTATTTTTTAATGTGAATAAATTTTCTTTATTTTCAGTGATCAAGCAGTGTATTACATTCCTTAAAAATATTTCCCCATGATTTTCGTTTTATTTTGCTAAGCACATTACTTTGTTAAGACATCTCAATAAAAAAATGTTAAAAAAATTATGAGGAAAAAAAAACTGCACATTGCTTGTATATCCATTCGATTATTTTATCGAAATAATTTACGGTAAAGGTTAGTTAATTTTAAAGAAAACTGATTTATTAAAAACTACTCTTTTTATTCTAATTTAAACTATTTTAGCTCTCAGAGTAATATTTAAAAAAAAACACGTAGTTGAAATTATTATTTCTATTTTTTTAAATTGTTATTATGTAACTAACGGTAAAGGTTTTCGCCTCATTAATCGATTTAGATTTTTATAGGTTATTTCTTTTATATAAAGCATCAAAAAAGCGTGCGTAAATTTAATCAGATTGGGGACCACCACATCATCACAATTAAATCGAACTTTATTATTTTGCAGTTTAGTTATTTCAATTCACCGGTGGTTTTATTTTTAATATTAGTTAGCCATTTATGTATAGTACAAGGTGTGATAGATTGATTACTGAGGCAGGTTGCGTTAAGCATTACGTATAGATAGCCACGTCATTGCATTGCTTACTTTAGGTGACACGGAAAGTGGAGTGATGTTGTAATCACTTGTAATTTTATTGTTACACCGCTTGTAAACATTATTAAAATATATTACTTGTACATAATTAGACATAACTGTTAGTGTAATTTGTAGCGAATTTAAGTTAAGGATTATTATTAACTTTTATTGTAAAACTTGAATAAAAATCAAATGTTATCACTAAAAGAGATATGTATTGTACGATTTTGAATCGTCTGGTATTTTAAGTTTTCTTAAGGTAAATATCATGGGAAAAGTGTTTTATATATATCACAGGCATTAACGGTAATGTCTACCTTAAACGGTGCCACGCTAATTTATATTTTATAGAACTCTTAAATCATAGGCAATAGTGTACATTAAAATCTTTAAATTATGTTCGGTACTTTGATATGAATGAGATTAAAACATGAAAGCAAAAGTGAGTTGTTTATTAAAACCTAACTTATTATAAGAAACCTTATGTTTTTTGCTAACCCATTCTGTTATAACCCAGTCCATAGTAATCAATGGTAAAGAGCATTAAAATTGTTTAATGATTTTTTTTTCTCTTTATTGCTCAATTTCAAAATACAAATTATATTGATTTGTAGTTCCGGTTTTACTTTCATTCTATATTCCCATGAATCCATCCTTGCTAAAAGCTACAACGTCTGTGCTTACTCCACTACAATATTGACTCCAGAATCTAACAAAGCTATGGGGGCACCAAAGATTCAGATTAATTATTCTTTGTTATAACTTTCTTCCTGCAACTGTTTTTATGATGTAAAGAATTACATCACCCTTGCGGTTACTATAAAGAAACGTTGACAATTTTATGGATGTAAATGTAGTGCTGTGAAGGAATTTAAAACAGCTATTTATGTTTATTGCCCCAAGGTAACCCATGCAGTTCTTTTTAAGCACCTTAGCCTACATTATTAACTTTAGTGTTAATAAATTAATATTCAACTCAAATAACACATTACTTTAAATATGTAAGTTGTTATAAACACAGTAAAAGTGACACAAATGTAAAAGGTAACTAAAAAGATGATGGATATAGATGACTCAAGTAAAACTACATATTCTGACTTCACCTGGTGTGATAAGGGATGGAAATACATTTGTGATTAATAGTACAAACTTACCACAACAGATAATGTTTAATAATGTTTTTCAAAATAAATTTTATTTGTTTATTTACAATGTTTTATAAATATTGTGTGTATATATATTTGTATCTCTTAATATATATTGATAGTTAGGCTTCCACAGCAATTTTATTTAACTTATTCTTAGTTCTTTGTGGTTTCTCAGGTACCTCTTCAGCATTGGTTTCAGTAAGCTTATCAGTAGGTACATCAGGTAACTGATTGGAAACATCAAGGATAGATTCAAGCTCTGCTTCAATAGCCTCATCATCTTCTGTTGTCATTTGTCCAGAAATCATTTCATCTATCTCTCTTTGCTTTTCAATACCCTCACGGGTTTCATCCATAATTTTTTCTATTTCATCAATATTAAGAATATCATGAACTTTCTTCAATGCAGCATTACCAGTCTTCAATCCATCGAGTACCTAATCAATAAATTTAAAAATTAGATTAGTGCAATGTTTAAAAAAAACATTAAATGGATTTAGAAATTGAATGATAGAATTTGAAATCAATTTAGATTGAATACATTTTTTGACGACTTATGTGTAGATAACTATTTTGATCTGCCATAATTTTTACATTCTCACTTCACCCATCGCAGTTCACACTTCATATACTGTTCAAACATGAATGTAGAGAGATGATGTTAAGCCTTCCCCATCGTTTATCCCTTTAGTCTTTTAAAAAGTCAATATAATTACTATTTTTCTAAGAAAATGTTTGTAGCCTCTATTGTTTTTCCATTATGTGTAACACTATCTCTGGTTATAAAATTATTTTGAAAAGAAATTTTACCTGTACTTCTATTTGTGTAAATTCGAGATCATGAGTTAGCTGTTCTAATTTCTCTAATTGAGCGTCTGTAGTTTGAAGCAACTGTTCCTGATACCTCTTCTTTCTCAACAAGAGTTTTGCTCTATCTCGTTTATCCTCCGAGAGAAGTTTCTTGGCTAACTGACGATCTCTTTCTAGGTTCAGTTCTATTTTCTTTTGATATTGTTTCAACTTATCTCTTTGCTGTTTTAATTGCAGCACTGCCTTATCTTGTTCTGTTACTCTGCTTACCGACTTTTTGCTTTTACTAAATAAGGCGCCCATTTTTTAAACAATTTCACGGAATGTACATTGATATTCAGGCACTAATATGGGTTACTACTTATTAACTAACAACTTTTTTAATTATCATAACATTTACAAATGTACAATAGTCATTAATCATGAGACACTGGGTAACAAAATTGACAACTTACAGTGATGTGCTGTTAAATATAATGACTAAGTTATTAGCTCGCTGTAGCTATGGTAGTTTATGCTGTTACGTTATTTTACGTTAAAACATTTATTTATTTACCAATAGCTCCTGTTTTAAATTATAAACTTTAATCTATAATTAAATTTGGCTTTAAACTTAAATTTAGATTTGCAGTAAAAAAATAATAATCATATTAAATTCAAAGTTTATTCATCATATTCAATTCGGCCTACTGATAATATACATGACAGAATCAACCATATTAAACTAGAACATGTCTTGGGACTTGTATTTTAAATTTCTTGCTGTGTATTGAAATATAATATTGATATAAACATAGTTTAAAAAGTTTATTAAATATCAACGTTTATCGCCCGTCCCTGGTAGCAAATATCATATTTTAAAACGTAATTATGTCCAGCCCATGGAAACAAGTAATAAGTACAAATTGTACGTGGTATTTATTACTTCCATGGTCAAGCCCTGCTGTGGATTCCCCTACTGTCAAACAGTAATTATAGACAAAGTAACCGAAATACATTGATATGGTTATCAATAATAATGAATTTCGGTAATTCCCTGCTTTTACTGTTTTAAAAGCCGTTACTTAAAAATGTAATGATGACTAAAAATTTTAATGAAAAAATGTAAGACTAGAGAATATTATTTTAAGGCTCCATATTGTCTCTCAAATATTCATATACATATTGCAGTATATACAATACATATGTAGTACATATTAGGCGATTTTTGTTTATTTACACTCCCGGACACATCTATCGGCCCACCTAGTGTTTAAAAGTTTTAACGGTGTCTAGCTAAAAACAAATGTTAGGTGGAGCAATAAGTTTTAATGCAGTTTTAAAGCTGATTTTATGGTCAATCTTTATGTATTTTTTTTTTTAATTTTGAGTTCAGGATTATGAAAAAAAACGAAAATTCGAGTCTGTTCATTGTTTTCAACGACCCAGGAATGGAGAAAACTTTTTTTATTTCGCACAAGTTGGATTTTTTTTTATGTGTCCGATTATTGGTTCATTAAAAAGGCAAATCTAAACTTAGAGCCAGTTTTGACCAAAAAATATGGATACTCTGCCTGAAATTGTCGCCCAAGTGTAAAACTTCTGACGGCCAAATCAATTCGAATTACAAAAGGGCACAGGTGCGGCAGTAAGGCGTGCTCCACTAAGGTGGTGCCCAGAAAGCCTCCGACGCCCAGAACCCGAGACGCGGGAGTCGCTTATGCACGACCGCCGATCGGCGCCCCTGGCAGAGGAACCCTTGGCAGTACGACCGGCATAATGTTGGTTGGAAGCCGTGAGGGTTCCCGAGGAGCACGCCTTACCCGAGTCGAGCCTACAGGGCAGCCGCTGGTGGAGTCACGGAAGTTATGCAATTCAGTACCCGTGGCTCCACCATAAGCGGAGCAGTCGGACACCGCTGGGGTTTAGTGGGTAGGAGAGGCTTTTACGGCCTCCGAGTCCCACATAACCACCGGGGCGTTCCCGGTAGTATGCGTAAACGCAATCCCCAGCGAAAAAAAAAAAAAAAAATGACATGAGTCATATTTACTGTAAGATAAGATTTCAAGCCGCAGATTCCTCCTGAAAAAAAAAATCGAAAACGTGATATTTTAAATTTATAAATATACATGCGCTTTTGATTTAAATAATCAACACATAACATCAAATCAAATGTAGCTATTATCACAAATGAATTTTCGTAATCTCACGTATTCTAGTAAACAGATAAAGTCGATAATTCAAATCCCCAATAGATAAAATGTATTCTGGTTCATATCAATGAACAAGAATACATTTTATTATACTGTCTTTTCCCGGCCATAGAGCACTCTCACATCTGTTAGGATCATGGTGTTACCAGAAATTAAATATTTTAACGGCCACGTAGTTCTGAAACAACGAAAAATATGCGTCTAATTTTCAATAATGCGCAAACTTTATAATTAAATAATAATTTTTTTTTAAAAAAATAGCTGGTACTTGAGCAGAATAATAATCGATATTTCTATAATTAATTACACATTAGCACGTTGAAAAAAACAGAAGACAAAGAGAAAAATAAAACTTTTTTTTCTGGTTAGAGTAAGCAGAGTTAAAGATTTTTATAAAAAGCTTGTGGACTAAAACTATTACTAAGCGGAAACGATAAAGGCCATATTGATTTGCAGGTGAAGTGATACAATTACAATTTTCCCTTTTGTATGTATGTGAAATAAGTAATTGCCTTTTTTTCATCATTTCAAGCAGCATTTTTCCATACATATGCTACGGCGACAACAATTATAAAAAAGCCAATATTATTGTGGAATTTATTTTTTTAACAATCAACACAATGATAAACTGTTATCGATTACTGGTATTATCTTTGTACAACAGTAAATTTTTACTCTTTGCTCTATTCCGCGGGAATACCACTATCCACATATATAAACACCACTTCACTTTGTATTTCATTGAGTTCAGCTGTAACTGTTGATCTGTTTTGAAGTCATAAAAGTTAACAAGAATAAAATGAGTAATTACATTGCATTAGATTGCGAGATGGTCGGCAGTGGTAATCGCAGTATACTGGCGCGTGTATCGTTGGTTAATTACTATGGGGAATGCATATACGATAAATATGTGAAACCAACTCAACCTGTGACAGATTATCGCACTTTTGTAAGTGGTATTAAGAAGAACCAGTTGGTTTCAGGATACAATTTTGACAACGTCCAGCGCGAAGTAATTAATTTGATTAACGGCAAAATTTTAGTAGGTCATTCATTGCACTTTGACCTGGACGTTTTAAATATTTCCCATCCGGAGAAAAATATAAGAGATATAGCCAAGTACGAGCCATTTAAACGGGTGAGTAATGACATTTTCTATTGATATTTGGATTTCTTCAATTCATTTATTACTTTCGTATTTTTTTATGGCCTCTTTAAAGATTAAAGTAATTGTAAAGTGTAACCGATGAATAATTGTTTTACAGCTCAATTATGGAAACACTCCATCGCTCCAGCTTCTTGCAGCGCGAATTCTTAATGAATCTATTCATCAGGGAGAGCATGATTCAGCCAGTGACGCAAAAATTGCTATGAGAGTGTTCAAGACCGTGCAAAACGTTTGGCCCTAATTGTCGTTTAATTTTTGTGTTCATTATATTTGTTAAATTGAAAAATAAATGATTATTAATAACGGATTTTTTGTTCTTATTAGAACCGTCTTTTTCGGAAAAATTACCATTGCTTTCTTCTAAGTCGTATTTCCGCATGACTGAGGGTCGTAGTCATCATGTGTGATAAAACACACGACGACTTACTTGGCAGTTATAATGGAGTGGTTTGCCATTGCCTTCTCCATTTCATATATTAGTGCGACCACGGATGATCATGACATAGATATGTAGGTTTCCTCACGATGTTTTCCTTCATCGTCAGGGCAAGTAATATTAGTTGGTGTTATTCTAACTGCACATAAATTAAAAAAAATCATTGATGCAAGCCGGTTCAAAACCTCGAGAGTGGAAGGCGGGCGTTCAACCACTAGGCTATCACGGCTACCATTGCTTTAGAGTTGATTAAATAAGCACTTTCATGATAGCATTATGGTAATATTTCTTTTATTTAGGAGTATTTCTATCTAATATTTTAATTTCTACAACTATAATTTTGTACATGTACTATTCTACTGAAAGAATTTTTAAGAATATTCGTACAATAGATAAACTTGGTTTTAGCAATAATTTTGTTCCCAAAATTGGGAAGGCCTATGTTATAACATGTATGTTGTACATTGAAATATGTAGGAAATCGCTCCAATTTGTCAACATAGGCACCAACTTCATTAGGTTAGGGTGTCATTAAAATATTAAATGCATCATTTACATTAGAAGAGATAAAATATTAGTTTAATTATGTTTAAAATATAGAAAACTTTCCACCTCTGGAAGAGCTGCTAGTGGTATTAGTATAGAGGGAAGGAGAAGGCGAGTATGTTGAATTTCCCGTTTAAATTACAGAGTACGCTGTTTTACTTCGAATTGGAACAATTGAACAAGTTATCAGTAAATAAATAGGTTTGTTTGAGAGCTTATTTTTTTCATTTTCAATATGCCGTTTATCACATTGCACAAGTATTGAGTCAGCCGATTACATTGTATTTGTATTATACTCTAATCGCAAACAGTTGCCGTTTGTTATTAGTCACTATTCTGCGTAACAAGTATGATAAAAGTGATAAAAATTGTTTTATGCAGTCCTCTATGCTTCTGTCGTTCTCATGATAGTAAACGATTTGCCCATAAAAATGTAGAGCTAGTTGGAATAGTTATTATAGTCTGCACCATAACGCTCATCGCCTTGAGACATACAATTTTAAATGAAGTTATCATAGTAATTTCACTGTTAACTCTTATAGTTCCAAGTCTAAGAATTTCACTCAAAAATCAATAAAAACACTAAGTGGTCGGCCGTCTCGAGGAGTTCGGAATTAAAAAAATAACGACCGAGTTATTGAGAGGTTAACGACAGAAACAGGCACTGCGTTGATACTTACCCAGACGGTCTCCACAAGAGAACCAGTTGTTTTTCCATTCAATATTATATTTTGTGCTTGTACATTTGTGTATTTTGTACTTCACATTAAACATTTTTAAGGGACAAATAAAAACAAAATAGATTTTTTAAAATTTAATAAAATAACCCTTTAAGGCTGGTTTTAATACACGAAATAATAATTATTCTCAATGAACATTATCAGTAGTGTAATAAAAATTATAAATACCTGAATCACTCCTCAGTGGCTCTGGTATAGTTTATTAATGATCACCCTAGGGATAGAAGGGTAGAGGTAGCTACAGATTACACAGTTCATTGCTAAAGTCAAATAATGACAAACTTATAACTAGCTTAAAACATACATGCATTCGCGTTAACCGAAAGTTTCCCGTGTCTCAGTGTATAAGGTTCTTGTTAATACCCTCGACTACGCTATGTCACCTCGAAACCGGTGTTGGCAGTGTTTCTGATGGTGCTTCCATTGCTTACTCTGGTCTTCTATTTCCTTAATTTCAAAAGTACCTCATTGGTGAGTACCGTTCCTCCAGGTTCCTTCTCAACAAGCTCTTGTGTGGTCTGCCAACTGAAAAGTCCATCGAGAAGCTAGAAACGAGCATGTGTACAATTCAGCTATTTTGAACTTTCACATGTGACAATGACAAGATATGGAAATTTATAAAAAAAAAAATTAAAACTGCAAAATACATTCATTGTCACAGGTGTGGCTCCTATCGGATCTGGGGTAGACAGCATAGCGACAAGTTTTAATCCAAACCTGTCCGATCCTCATCGGACAGGTCTGTTAACATTTACACAAACATGATTTTTTTAGCGAAGAGGCGAGCTGGACTTTCACTTGATAGTAAGTGATACGCCCGCCCATTACAATGTGCCGCTAGTTAGGATGATATACACCGCAACACATTGTTTACATCGCATTGAGATCTTATCTTTACCCCAGTATTGTCACTAGTTACAACGCCCTTAAAACTGGAGGACAGTAATGTTTGCACACTACTGTACGCCGGCAGAAATACCCACGTGAAAAATTTTGATAAAACTTGTTGCTACATAGTTAAATCATTGGGTACCTGGAAGTACAGAGATGATGGATAAACAGCATCCGATACAGTGAATGGAGCACATTACATAAGCTCCCATCACATCCGTTTACATGGCAATGTACAGATAAAGCAGCTGATTAAACTCTCCCTGTATGTTAAATATTCATCTCGCCTATCTTAAAATATACAGTGTTTTTTATAGACACTTGACCTCAATTTCACAGGATGTTAAGTGACAATGAGGCAGTGGATGGTGAAACCGAGCAGGCCCTGAATACTTTGGCTCTTGTAAGTTGACAGCTGAAACGTCGCGTTGCTATTATGGCAGCAGATTTACTAAACGAGGGTGGTCGATAGTCAGAAGCGGGTTAAAACAAAGCCCTACCACCATCCGAAAGGTTATTAAATATGTCTGCCGGATAACCCGTTATGGTCCTATAAACCTACATCGGATACAATTCCTAACAAATACCTGGGCTGGCTAATCCGGAAGGTCGCCTGGTCGACTGGCATATTGAGACGCAGCGAAACATTTCATATACGAAATACCTCGAAACGGAGCCGGGGGCACACTGCGAGCCTCGTTTCGTTGACGGTGCCACTAACGAATCCAAGGCGCGGAGTGCGCATGCGCATCGGACATGCGCATGCGCACTCCGCCAAACAAATTGCAACGGGCAAACCGCTCCCGAGCAGCTGTTCATAATACCAATTGAAATACCTGCCAAGTCCGTCGGCGAGACGACAACTACTGAATCAATGTAATTGGCTCAACTTAACTCCCCATATGGGTGGCATTACCATATTATTTTGGTATGTTACTATCAGCTGTAAAACAACAGTTACTTTATTACTTATATTTCGTTTTATGTCTTTGGGGATAATTAATGTGAGGTTTGTACCTTTGGATGAGCTGAAATGAGTAAGGGGGAATGAACATCATGCTTTCGCTGATTTATAACTTGTTTGTTCGATTTTGTTTTACGGAAGAATGTGAAGTGGATATGTTATACTTACCGGTTTCAGGCGCTTTTGTGATACCTCAGTCCGTTAGTGACGATCGCGTTCGCGTGAGCGACGGCGGGACCTCTCGTGAGGAGAACCTGGTATTTAACAGTGCATTAACTGTACGAATTTATTTATACTATTAATCAAGGGTGATGTAAAACCCTCTTGATGTTCCCACTGAACTCAGAGATTAGTCTCACAAAGAGAGAGTTAAAACCATTTGTCCCAAAAAAATAGGTTATACTCAAAGAAAAAAACTCACGTCTTTCTTTTCGATGCTTTCGTTCACGGTCGCGTTCGCGCTCCCTGTTATTGTCCCTCTCACGCTCGCGCTCCCTGTCTCGCTCCCGATCTTCATGTCTGATTATCTTCTCATCTCGATTAGATCTATGCATAAGAGTTTTTTTGAGTGAAGGATAAAATTTAGGAAAATTTCCAAAAACAAGTTTTCTTTATAACAATACACAGTATCATGTGCTTGTTTGTGGGCAATGCTAATGTAATAAAACTTATGATCAAATGTGTCAATGGAACAATAAACAACATCCCACTTAATATTTCCACAGCAGACTCTAAGAGAGAACAGAGCATTTATTCACAGTACTAGGATTGGAGGTTAAATATTAATTTATGGAATATGAAATAAAAAAGATTATTTAATGTTAATAAATGTAGAAAATAATAAAAATTTAAGATAATTAAATAAAACTTACCGATGTCGGTCCTTTTCTCGATCATTACGATCACGCTCTATGCGTTCCCCCCTATCCCTTTCTCCTCTCTCCCTATCTGGACGATCTCTGTCTCGTTCCCTGTCCCGATCCATACGTTCTCTATCTCTCCTATCAGATCCCAGTCCCCCTCCGCCGCGTGCATTACGCTCTCTATCTCTTTCCTCTCTTCGTTTCTTCTCTTTTTCCTGTTGCTCCTTCTCTCGTGCTTCGCTCATCTCTTCGTAGGCTTGACGGAGCTTGAAATATCTTAATGAAAGATAAAGGTTTAGTGCTTAAAGTAAGTAAAGTGTAATCATAAAAATTGTTAATAAGTTAGTTAGTAAAATGTTATTTCTGTGTCTGTGCAAATATGCACTTGCTACAATAAATTTCCAGGTGCTATCTCTTTTGCTTTATTTCATTGGACCAATTGCTAAAGCGAGCACAACATTAACATAATATAAAGTGAAACATCCATAACAATGAGCCGTTAGCTATCATAATATACATTGCACCCCATTACTGAGGGAGAACAATGCACAGCTGTAGGTGTCTTTCGGCTGATATTATAATGTATGTAAACATTGTACCACATAGTGACCTGCCTTCAGACAAGATGTCGAGTCTTGTTACCCAAGTATTTCACTATCTCCAATTGCGCCTTAAACTAGACAAGAACTTAACTAGTACATAATGGGAAAACTAAAAAAGTATTGTTTAGTAAAGAAGTTAATTTTTAACATATTTCCTATAATTTCCAAATATACATATTATATCATAATAAATAAAACCTAGGTCAATTATGATATTATTTACGTCATGATGATGTAGATGTTTTGTAAAGAAAAAAAAAATAGTATACCCAACATGCTGCTTGCCAGAAAGATGATCATCAATTCTTTGCTGAGCATCCCCGACAATTAAGAAAGCACCACACACAGGACACACTTCCATTTGCTTCTCTTGAGCTGCTGCCAGCTCTGCGGTCATAGACCAATGACTGTAACATGAACACCACAAATATCTCCTTAGCTTTTATATACAGGATTATGAATCTTTTTTTTTTGGGATTTTTGCCCTTTATGTGCTGATCAACTTTGTCATATATGATACATATGTATAGTTTATTGATAAATTTAAGTCCACCATACATATGTAACAATACTTTTTAAGTACAAAGGATACAATACACGCTTACTTCATAATGTACTCAATCCCTTGAGACAAGAAGTTAAGCCTCATTACCCCAATAATAGAAGACTATAAATGCAAACAAGAACATGAAAATGTCTCATGAAAGGGACTGACACACCAGTCTAATTTGTTATGCATACATCATTCTGTTCGCAAATGTTGATACATTGGGTAGACTTACACAGCTACAATTTTTTACACTTTTCACATTTTAATAACTTGAAAACTAGCAAAGACGCAGATAGTCCCCGAAATAATTAAATTGCCTGTTATCTTAATGGGTGAACAGAATATTTTTGTGTTAGCTAAATGAGAGTTACTAAGAGTATAAATAACACATGTGTAAAACACACCATTCTTGTAATCTTGTTGTACTCAATAATCTTTTTTGTATGTAATGGCTACAGACATATTACATCAAACATTTTGATTAAGTGAAGCCATGATTGCTTAGTTGGAAAGGTGGTACATGATGTGTGATACAATATATTAGTTTTAGAAGCTCAATTTATATTGCGCTTGAGCTTTTAATAAAGGAAACATGAGGCATGCACAAACCAGGACTAGGAAAGCATGGTGGTAAAATAGCCACAACCTTCTTCTTATGAGACAAATCTTTAGTCACAGTAGTGAGGTCATTAAGATGTGTATATATTTTAAAATTGGACAAATTTATGTATACTATATTTTAAAACACCAACCTGTTTTCTTGAATCTTAAGTAATTGTTCTTTTTCTTCTTTTAAACGATCACAAAGTTTCATCAGGCCTTGTGCCTGTTCTACATCTCCACGGGTGCCAGCTTCTTCGGCCTCCTGCACCAAGGCTGTAACTTTCTCTGACAGAAGTTTGACCTTAAACAAATCACACTGTAACCATAAAGAAGTTGGTCACAAACATTCAACGAAAATTCAAGATTATTAATAAAGCTCAACATTATGATGAAGATACAATATTAATGTTGATTAACCTTTATTATTTATTAACAAAATTAGCTTCTTTTTATATAAATAACTCTTGAAACAATATGGTGTGATTTATTTAAGTGTTAGCAAAATATAAAGCAACCTTGCTATCAAGTGTTCATTATTGTATTAAAAATATTATGGAAGAGGAAAATATATTAAATTTCGATAAAATGATATAAAGAGTTATTATTGAACCTACTTGCTCTTGGTTTTTCTCAGTTTGAGCTTGTGTCATTGGTGGACCTTCGGGTTTAGAATTCATTAGCTCCAATCTTTGTTTACCTTTCTGTATTTTCCCTGTAAATAAATTTTTCATTAATTAATTTTAGGTCATAACATTAGATGAAACAGACAAACATTTTTTATTGCCAAATACTAGTTTAAAAGAAATTCAGTGCAAAACAACAAAGCTGTAATAAATATCACCTACAGCAGTGCAAAAATAAAATTTACTGAATGCTTATTTGTAATATGAAGAGGTTACTTACTTTCTACTTCACTTATCATGTGCCTACAGAAACGCAAAAATTCTTCGACGTACTGAGCCTTTTTGTATGAAGAATCAGCTTTTTCAAACAGTTCTTTGACTTCATCATCATGGACTTTTGGGCAGGCACCAAGATCAGCTCGTGTGTTCACAAACAAATCGTGAGGACAAAATTTGACCATGAAATATTTACAGTACTGGAAAAAAATTACATATTTGGTTTAATGTTAGGTATGCAAGTAAAATTATAATAATGCCTAGAATAATTGTATTAATGTAATTTAGCAGCTTCGATAAATCGGATGACCCAGTTCATGGATTTAGGCAATAGACTGTGAGGCATAATCTAAAGTGTATCATGTTTTAAATAATATGCAAGAAAATTTCATCAAAAATATAGATCTCTACAATTCATTTACCACCTTAATTTTTACAGTGTAGTCGGTCATACAGGTACTGTGGAGGAAACTATCCAGTGTGACTAAAAAAATGGTTCCTAGTTCTTAATAATAAAGTTATTTTAAACCTTCTTATGAACTCCAATAATTATTAAAATCTGCTGGACCATGACACCAAATTATTCACCTTAGCTTTAAATCAATCAATGCTGTAGTTTTTAGCATTTTGTATTTTTATTAGATGAGTATAGAGTTTAACAAATGGAAGCGATTTCTTGTCTGAGAAAGAATCATGACGCTGGCTGAATTGCACTTCTTTTCCTATAATTATAACGTGGATCACGTTTACTCGACAAACAATACAATAAATTTGTGTACTTGTGTTAGTATAAGAAAGTGTAAATAAACGCAAAACAAATCTCGACATTGAATCATATCTAAACATAAATTAATTCAAACCGCATGCTAATTGTAAAGTACTTTCATAGCCGGTGTTTTATCTAAAATGTTTCATAAAATTTGTGACAACAAAACAGTTTCGTGGTTATGTGTGATAACTGTTCAGTATTATATAAAAGTATACATACTTCAGGGTCTTCCCAATTCGGTTTTTTTATTTTTTCATTAGGATTTGTGTTCCGATGCCGTCCCATTAATTCATCTAATAACTGTGCGGCTGCTAATACCGCCATTGTGAATTTTTAAACTTACAATAAAAATTATATACAAAATTGTTAACAGGCTGTAATATTTATCATTGAAAATTTCATCTTAAATATATAAAACGAAGGAAACAAATTTTACTGGTATTTGCACTATAGTAAAACACTTGTTAGGATCGGAGTTTAATAAGTTTCCATGCGACCATGTTAAAAAAATGTGAATAGGGCTGCGTATGCTGTCACTACGTAACGCTCTTTGTAGTTGCCTATCGATCAATATTTTATATATATTCAAAAACGCAACAACATTTTTATTTTATTTTGTGAGTATTACATGAACATAATTTTTATTACTTTCAGATATCCAACAAAAGTTTTCTTCTCTTGTTAACTTTAATTTTGTCTTAAAGATGTAATCTGCTTATGCGCCAATAAATATATTTTAAAATTTTATTTAGGATTTCACTAACTACATTAAAACATACGTTTATGGTAGAAGTATACTAAATTATGATATATAATGATAGACTACAATTAAATAAATGTTAACAGGTGTATTTGTTTTTTAATAAATTTTGCCCAAAATGTTTTTTATAAAAACAAATTATTTAAATAAAAAAATCGACTTATTAAAATAATTTATGCATTCAAGAGGCATAACGGATGTGCTATTTTGTCCTCTGCCTTTGCTTTTTTAAAAATTAATAATACTATAATAACAAATTATAGTTATAAAGAGGAATTGAATAAACAAACTTGCTTTTAAAAGTTTATTTTTAATTTTGGTATTTATTTTTTTCGTTATCTTTAAAATAACATAAATTCCTTTCCCGTTAAGTTAATAGTTGTGATTGTACTTACAGTGGATGTTTATTTTTGAATAGTAAACAGTACAGAAAATTCTAAGTAATTAACAAAATGAAATCTGAAACAGCGGGAAACTCGATATCACAGGAACAAGAAGCACGTGGTAAACTGCGTGAATCGTTTTTGGAAGCCGTTAATATTTTATGCGGTAAACATATATATTATATATTAGTAGTATCTATGTTCCTCCACAAGTTTTACATATTAAATATCAGAGAAATTATATCTTACTTTAGTTAATAGATTTTGTTTTTATTTCTTGCCGTTTTGTATGATGGTATTTTTATTATTTTCAACTTGTGTAAAAGATATTCAATTATTTATTACTTTTTATTTTCATTATGATATGTAGTGATTTTGTGTAAGGATATTTTCTTTTAAATTTTATGCAAACATGTCAAAAGCCATCCTATATGAAGCTGAAAGAGAAAAGCTTGGAGTAATTATCTGTCTAAAACAACAATATTTTTTTTTAGGTGAAATATGTTCAATCCAGACATATGAGCAGTCAACATTATCTGGAACTTTCTCCGGATGGAAACCAAATGGTTCTGAAGTGTTAATTAATGATCTAAAAACTCCTGCGAATATTAAAATGTCTTCTGCTATACTAAGGACACCTGACATATTAGCTATACAATTTAATAAACCCATACAGTTACCCCTTTAGCCTTTTTTTATTGTAAATACTCCTTTATGAAAGCATTTTTTGTATTATGAATAAGGAAATATATATTTTCTTTCAGTTTATTACCAAACAAAAGTAAAAAGGACAAATCATGAACTTACTTTGGTGATTGTATTAAGTCTTTCCCAGTCAGCCTTAAGACAGAGAGGGTATAAGCCAAGTGATAAGAAAATGACATTTCACTATATATATTGTATAGTTTGATAGTGTATGAATGTTTATTTAATGTATACATAAATTCATACGTATAACATGGTAAAGATCTGGTAAACAAATGGTGCTGCCAAACCAGAGTGGTTAATTCTGTATTGTTTGACTATTAATATTTACTATTTTAGTGTTATTTTGCTTATAGGATTTTTTTAATTTAAGCAAATAAATTTTACTTTATTTCAAAAAGAAAACATTGTACTTTTGTGTCCTAAAGTATAGGCGTAGAAAGACATACTTTGTTAGGTACACAATACAACAGCTTTTTAAAAAAATTAAAAGACTTGCATATTCATTTTTGTTTTTAAGAACACTAAATGAATAGATCTATAAAATATAATCTATTCAAAATTATTTATCTGTATTCATATTTGGAAGCCTTAAACATTCAGTGAGTGGATTCTGTGTTTTTTTGATATGAACATTTTTATTTGCCTGTGTATAAAACATTTTTTTGTGTAATGAGGTCACTGTATTACTTTGAACAACTTCCTTCTGGTGAGACTATACATATAAATGTAATTAAAAATAGTTTACATCACTGGTAACGTGGAGTTTGATGAAAAATTTCACTCCTAGAAGGGAAATTCACTCACGTATCAAACTCAAACTCGTCGAGAGAAGACGCACTGGCATTATCTAAGCGACCACTTAATTCATTGAAATACAATATAAGTAGTGAGAATTTGTCGTAATACATAAATCACTATTATGGTTTGTACAGTGTGATATCTTTTACTGAAGAAAGTCTTTTACATAATGTTTTGCATGGGGATCCGTTTTTGCTAGATACAATTATAGGTTATGTTTTAAAAATACTGTTTTTTAATGCGTTTACTAAAAAAATAAACAAGTTAATAAAGTGACACAACTAGCGAAATAACAAGAAATTCATTGTAATACGGTTACCTCGGTTGCTAATATAAGAAATATTATCATGAAATTTTCAACAGTATATTTCTCCCGGTAAATTATTGGGAGCGACCGAAAGGATTAGATGAACGCAAATTTGAATTTATGAAGTAATAAAATTCTCACGGGTAAAGTGCGAAGCGTGAAATGTTACAAAGATTTATTTTGCCGGTGCAATTTTATTGACGAAATTTAAGGTGAATGTAATTTGTTATTTTACACTACCATTATATAAAAATTTCTCCGTTACATTCTTTATAATACACATACATTAATGGCAATGAATATCTTATGTTATATTTTTTTATACTAGTGGATTTTACTAACGAACTTTTTAATTTATTCTGGAGCATACCGTAATTTCCGGGTCAGAATAAAACTAGCAGATGTAAAATATCTTTTTAGAAATACCAAGCAGCATGATACTGAAACTTCTACAGCCACCTTTTACGAAGAGAAGAATGTTATAATTTAAAAAAAACTGTGATTGAAATAATTTTATTTGTCATTAATGTTATAAACCAACATCCAAATTGTAATCCTTGCGTACTATTGTTATGGAAAAGGTATAAACAAAGCATATTATTGTTTCAATTAGAGAAGTAACACAAGTCCTTCATTAAAATTAATTGATGCTGTAATATTATCGCTTTTATAATTTTATACCTATGTAACATTATGAATAGCAAATTTATTATTTCTGGGAAAACATTTTGATGACTAGACTAATTATATTAGACTAGCTGACCCGACAGACTTCGTTCTGTCAAAAAAAATTGCAATGTTCTTTGTTCCTGCCTATTTTAAAGCCGGGGCACAAAAATCTCCTGAACAGAACCGTCACCCTGGTTATGGGCGGTGTGTGGGGTTCAGCACTATATATATTCATCTAATAACTAATATTTAAATATTAGTGGGTTCCAGAAGAGTGGCCAAAGTTAGAATTATGGTACATAAGTTGTATTTACTATTATAATTTTTTAAGAACCAATAACTGTCACATTCCAAATCTTTTTGACAGAATGTAGTCTGTCAGGTCCGCCAGATGGTAACGCGGTTTGTGCTCGACCGATGTATTGACGTGAAAACGAATGCATTTTATGTCGCGCGCCGAAACTAAAACAAAAGAAACAATATCGCGAAGCTGACCAAATTGAAAATCAGTATGGTGGATCTTTAGCTCTAACATTTTGTGACCATTTATGTTATTATTTCATTCGTTTTAATTTCGGCACGCGGCGTTAGATCCCACGACGCGCATACGCACACTGTTTTGATAGAATAATTGAATTTGAACTTTGTGCAGCTGCAATAAAGTGCAAATTGACTCTTTAGCGTTACGAACGCACCTACATTGCTTAGACAGCAGTGAAAGCTTGTAGATACATACATAGATAGATAGATAGTTTGTTAGTTTCTGGTTTTTGGTTACTGGTTTCTGGTTTCTGGCTACTGGTTTCTGGTTTCTGGTTTCAGGTTTATGGTTTCTGGTTTCTGGTTTCTGGTTTTTGGTTTCTAGTTTCTGGTATCTGGATTCTGGTTTCTAGATTCTGGTTTCTGGTTTATGGTTACTGGTTTCTAGTTTCTGGATTCTGGTTTCTAGATTCTGGTTTCTGGTTTCTGGTTTCTAAATTCTGGTTACTGGTTTCTAGATTCTGGTTTCTAGATTGTGGTTTCTGGTTTCTGGTTTCTAGATTCTGGTTTCTGGTTTATGGTTACTAGTTTCTGGTTTCTAGATTCTGGTTTCTAGATTCTGGTTTCTGGTTTATGGTTACTAGTTTCTGGTTTCTAGATTCTGGTTTCTAAATTCTGGTTTCTAGATTTTGGTTTCTAGATTTTGGTTTCTAGTTTCTGGTTTCTAGATTTTGGTTTCTAGATTTTGGTTTCTAGTTTCTGGTTTCTGGTTTCTAGATTCTGGTTTCTGGTTTCTGGTTTCTAGATTCTGATTTCTGGTTTCTAGATTCTGGTTTCTGGTTACTGGTTTCTGGTTTCTAGATTCTGGTTTCTGGTTTCAAGATTCTGGTTTCTGGTTTATGGTATATGGTTTCTGGTTTCTGGTTTCTAGATTCTGGTTTCTTGGTTTCTAGATTCTGGTTTCTGGTTTCTAGATTCTGGTTTCTGGTTTCTAGATTTTGGTTTCTGGTTACTGGTTTCTGGTTTCTGGTTTCTAGATTCTGGTTTCTGGTTTCAAGATTCTGGTTTATGGTTTATGGTATATGGTTTCTGGTTTCTGGTTTATAGATTCTGGTTTCTTGGTTTTAGATTCTGGTTTCTGGTTTCTAGATTCTGGTTTCTGGTTTATAGTTTATGGTATATGGTTTCTGGTTTCTGGTTACTGGTTTCTGGTTTCTAGATTCTGGTTTCAAGATTCTGGTTACTGGTTACTGGTTACTGGTTTCTGGTTTCTGGTTTCTGGTTACTGCTTTCTGGTTACTGCTTTCTGGTTTCTAGATTTCAGATGTCAGATGTCAGATGTCAGATTTCAATTTTCCATTTTCCATTATCAATTTTCTGTATTCAGATTTCAGTTTTCAATTTTCAGTGGTAAATAGTGTCACTATCACAAAAGATCAACAAAGTATAGTTAAGACTTATCTACTATTTTGAACCAATTTGAACTTAGGACAGCGGTGTTCCTGCCTGAATTCTACAATCGATACACACGAACACACTTATTTACTGCATGATAACCAATCATCTATCAATACAACCGCATATGCACAAAAAAATAAAAATGAACTGAGACAATTCCACCTTTGTGCCCAGATTCCCGCTAAAGTAAAATATTCTTCTTCTTCCCAATTAATGGCATGAGCACGGTTTCTGCGTGAGCCAGTGTCATGTGTACACGTATAAAAAAAAATTCTTAAAAAATTGTCTACGTGGTCAATTCGTCCGCCTTGTTCCTTCTTTTTCTCTTAAAATATTATAGATGCATCACAAATTGTTGGTTGTCAATGTCTAAATCAAAAATATTCTTTTAAATTGTATTTGGTTTCTAAATGACGGGACGAACTTCAAATGTTTGACGTTTAATGTATCTAAGGTAAGGTGACCAGACGTTCCGCTTTTTCACAATTAATTCCGCGTCACGCATCGTTTTTCAAAAGTCCCAACTTTTAGAATTAAGTTAAATTTTTTATTTATGAAAATCATTGTTTTGAGTAACATGTTGCTTTTGCTATCTAGTTACATTGTATTTGTCTCTCAGATGATGTATGTGTGTTCGTACTGCGTGCTAGCAAGCTAATTAAACAAATAAATATTACAAATCTGCTTCTTGCCGTATAAAATTAACGTAAGTAATTTATTTGTATATTTCATAAATACATAAATTTTCTTAAACTTAGCTTAAAGTACTTGTAGTCTTAATATTTTATATTAATGACAAAAAGTATGACACCGACCTTAACCCTAAAAGAAATTTAGATTGAAATAGGTCAAGGAATAAAATAATACACATTTTTATATTTATAAATTGTACTTATGTTGGAACCAAAAAAAATGTTACGTTATTATTACTCCTTCAAAGTTGTCTCGCTTTGCCTATCTAAAAATCTGGTCACCTTATTGGAAAAAAGAAATTGTTATTTTTACCATATTCCGGGCACTTTTTCCATATTTTCTCACCTTTTACACCTTCCCTGGACTTGCACGAATAATTCAAGACCACATTTAGCCAAATCGGTCCGGCCGTTCTCGAGTTTTAGCGAGACTAACGAATAGCAATTCATTTTTATTATATAGATATCTTTTAACCACATCAATGGTTGCTCCATACGCAGTGGGATTACTTTCAGCAAAACAAGCGGCATCGTTAATAGTTAGAAGTTACTTAAAGGTATAATTTGGTTGATTATTTATGTGTAATTTTGTGATTATTATTACTCCATAACGTGTTGAAACAGGCGTACGTTGCACATCCTGTATACGTTGTTTGATTAATATAATTATTATTGGTGCTAATAGAAGACTAATGTTTCATCTAAATTCGAATTTGTGGTTAAAATTGAAGTAACTAAATCTGTATGTGTATTTAATTTTTTTGCATAGTTTAACTCTTTTTTCATAGTGAGAGTAGCCTGCGAATCTCCAATTATATCCCAGTAAAAATCTCATCAAAAACGGACCAGTTGTTCCGGAGATTACCCGTAACAAACAGAAACAGTGAGAAAAAAAAATAGCTCTTTTGGTAAAAGTATCGTAGCAATCCTCATAAAGTTGTTCTTTTGATATTAATTACGAAGAGTCGATATTTAAATTTTATTAATTGATGTAGATTATCACAATGTATCAAGTTTTTGTAAATAATACTTTTAAAGCATGATCTCAGAGTTTTTAAACGATCCAGTTTTCATTGCATAAACACAAAATCAATTAAAACAATAAAAACATGGTGGTAATAAATTTTAGTTCAGGTTATGAAATATTTTCAAGATACCTTTTGTATAGCCAAGCTTATTATAATTTTCCGAGTCATGAATTTAAAATATACGCTCAAGTTTGGTACGAGAGTGAAAGTAGTGAATATTTCATACATAAATCGAGTTTGCAAATTTATAAAAAAAAAAAAGTTTCGTTAGCTATTTAATGATATTAGCTATGTTTTTCTATGAATAAAAAAAGTTACGTATTTCCAGAATCAATGGAGTTTGATTATACGCGTTAAATCATATTTACAAATTCTTCGATACATTTTTAATATTTTTTAAAAACTTGCATGCTAGGTATGTTATTACTTCCACAAAACGATATAACTACAGATTCTGAATTTCAATTTGTGGTGCTAATATTTGTAACGCAATGTAATCAGGAAGGCAAAAACAAAGATTTCCGAGATTGAAAACTAAGCCTTCCATTACGGGCAGTTTTCTGAGCAAAACTGGCCCACCCTTCTGATCCATTTGTTTGAGTACAATGATTAATTGTACGCTTGTTAAAACGAATGACATTGAATGATCGGATATATTTTAGCTAGTAACAAGACAATTCATATAAAGTGATTTAGTTTAATATAACTTTCTATATATTACCATCTTTGTAACAAACGCGCCCAACAAGTGACACGGCAAGTATCATTTATACACAAAATTTAGGAGCCAGTTTTTTGGTTGTCAGCTCTATGTGGAATTCTGATCACTAAACCATGTTCGGTGCATTACAAATTCTATAGTTAATAGTTTATGAGGTATTTATAACTAAACTTTCATCTCAATAGACTACTTTACATATTAACGAACATGTAATTTCTTTAATCTTTTTATTTATCACATTTACCTTAAACTGTAAATGAAATATAAAGAGATAATGGACTTCTCAATTAGGCTCGAATGGTTTAAAAGTAAAGCCGCCGTAAGGAGGCTTTGAATTTATTTCTGTTAAATTATTTCCAAGTAAATTAAATAGAAAAAGGTCCGTCCCTTTTATGTCTCAAAATAGACCCTTGCCGCGTCTCGTCTTAGCGTATTCTTAAGTATTAAAAGTATCCCTTAATATATTAAATCAGTCATAATTGGTTCTCGGGATATCAAATTTTTATTTTGTTGTCAAATTTAACATCTCTGATAATGATTATCTATTATTTTGGTTTATATTCTAGTAGTAGATAAAGTGGTCACATATAAATCTTAGCTGAATTAATCTTCCTTTAAAAAGCTTACGGTTGCTTTCTTTTTATTCGGGAAAATGGATAATGGATACATTTTATTAATGGAAAGGATGGGAGTGATTGTTCCTTTGCGAATGTATATGTACATATTAAATATATACATATGTGTGTTAAACACGTATCCTGTTCGCATGAATTTTAACGTACATAAAGTGGATAGACTAGTGTTTCTTTTTCTTCATTAAACTGATTTTCTTTATATTATTTCAATGCGCAGTCCGAGTACTTCGTGTGGGCACTGGTCCATTCTTTAGGAGATCTTGGGACCTGTCATAAACTACTGAAGTTGGCAAGCGAATAGATTTTAGTAAGTAAAAATCCTACATAATTCCTCTTCTTCCTACAGCAATTCTTCAATGTATAGTAGGTATTGTGGTTAAAACAATCTCTTAACTCCGAACAAAATGAGTGTTTTTAAAGGAATCTCGTCAACGCAGAAGTTGTAAATGAAATTAGCGTGATTATTATTTCATAACACGATTAAAAGAAGTGTAGGGTTGCCAGTTGTTAATATAATAATTAATCCATGTCTCAGTGGCGCATTAGTTAACGGCTCATCTTGTAACACGGAGGAGCCTGGATTTGATCCGGTCGAGTTTCTGCTTTTTAGTCGAGCACGTTTTACCATCCAGTCTCCTTTTTGCTTAGCACCATGTTAAATTTTGTTCGAGTTGAACAATATGAAAAAGAATAATTTTAATAATAGGATAAGGTTTATCCAAATGAGAAACGCACATGTTTATTAGGAGTTATTCGCCTCGCGGCGTGAGGACACATTTACAAATGTAATTGGAAAACATTTCCTCTTACACCGACCTACTTTCAACGAGTCAGTCAACGTTTTTACGTTATTAATTTTTAATTCGATGTTCTGAAACAACGAGACGAACAGGGTTCCCACCTGATGGCAACTGATACGCCTGCCCATAACTATGTTAGGTTAGTTAGGATGATATACACTGCGCCACTCTGTGCCCGACATAACTCTTTGAGACATAAGATGTTAAGGCTCGTTACCACAGTAATTTTACTAGCTGCAACGCACTTCTATTGGAAATACTGTAATGTTTGCACACTATTATTTGGCGATAGAATTAGCCGCTGCGCTCTTACCTAAATTGCAACAGGGACCAATGGAAACTATTTATTTTTATATACATGCCAAGGTATTTTTATATTCAATTAATTTATGAAACATATTAGTGAAAGTTCTATAAAAATCTCGACATTAGTTTTAGGAGGTTGGTTTTGGGGCCTAATGGTGAGGTTGTTTAATCATGAGATGTAATACGCTCCTATCGGGTTCGAGTTTTGCGGTTAGTCCCTCAGAATTTCGGGTCATAGATATCTTACCTGTTACCTAATACGTTAACAGTGTGTAAGTTAAAGTTAGCGTTTAAGGTAAACTTGAATAAAAAAAAAATATATTAAATCTAACAGAATTATTTTAAAAAATTACGAAGGACTAGTTAAAAAATCGACATCTCGTACACTTTGAAATTACACAGTATTAAAATGATTCCTGGTGTACGGTTTCAAAAATTCGATATGTTATTAATTCATTTATAAAAAAACCTTGCAACTATAAAAATGTATTATTTACAGAGTACATCGATGGGATCACTGTCCAATTTGTGAGTCAATTAAAATTCATTGTTTGCTGTGTCTGATACACCAATTAGAGTATAATTGGAATGAAACATGCTTTTCGCATTTAAAAAGACGATTTTTTTCGTTTATCTTTTTTGAGTTTGATTCGTGATCATCATTAGTTTAGCCTTCAGATAGTACTGTTGAACATGAACTACTCAAATTGGTTGTTTGTGTTTTCGTTTCATAATCTATGTTTCTTACATCTCAACGAGCACAAAGAGGAAGTTCTGATGAAAATAAATAAAATCTTTTACTCTGTTAACATTCGTCTGTGAAATGAACGAGCGGATGAGTCCCAAAAGCTAAATGCTCATGTGTCAATATTTGCACCGACCTATCCCAAGTGATGCGTACAGACCACCCGAAACATGACCAAGTTTAATGATATGATACCATTAAATAAATTACAGCCTACGGTCTTGTTTGAATTACAATGAAACGGCACATTTGTCATGTCTAAATCGCATCGTGTCATAAATCTTTTAATTTCTCACAACATTCAGAGTTGTTAGGAATAGATAATAAATAAATGAAATCGTTAATAAACATTTTACATTACTCAGTAAGTGGAAATCTCTGCTTCCTGCTTTTGGCTACGTTGGGTTACATACGACAGTGTCTACCTTATAATGGTTAATTTTAGAGAAACTTAAATAAATAATTAAGAACTTGACATAAATCATTTAAAAACCTTAAAGAAATTTAGATTCTCTTAAAAATGTAACTTGTTAAATAGAGAGATTAACATCTAGATTTTTCACAATTGAAGTTTTGCTTTGCGTCCATTAATTCTATCTTATTTAACTTATATTTAAAAAAAAAATATTTTCTGATATTTATGTAGTCTCTTTTTGAGAATGCCTGTATCCGAAATTCTCAAAGATATCAACGAAGAATTGGCAAATGTATGTATTTTACCAGTGAGACTATTCATTGTTTCCATTAATTGGTACCTGCTATTATTATGAACTGTCAATACCATTAATTCTTCATTAATAAAACATCGAAACTACTCGTTTCTTTTATTTAGTGGAATAAATTAAACAAGACAGAACAACGTTAACAGAGTTCAGGTAATCTTTGTTACTCGCAGTATATTTATATTCGTGAATCACGGAATGTAAGTAGTCTCCAAGCAAACGTCTTCCGAAAGAAAACAACTAATAGTACATATAAAAAAGGATATGTTAGAAAATAAACATTAAAATCTCTTGTCTTCAATAACATATGAAACATTACATTGTATGGTTAAGAAAAAGCCTTTTTACTTTCGTCCGGTATTCACGGTTGGCCATAAATCACTCGTCACTGCTGCTTCTAAGTGCCATGTTCAAAGTATTACATTCTAAATATGTTAGTAGAAATGTTTTTATGAAAATAAATGGGCATAACAAATTGTTACACAAACTGCTAGTGAGGGCCCCGAGTCCCAGCAGTGGGGCATTTAAACGGGTAGTCTATGTTTTATGTAAATACACAAGTAGTTAAGATTTGTTTAAGTCTTTAATATTTTATTTTATCGCCGTGAGTTTTTTTTAATTGATCCGTTAAAAGTATAGAAAAAATATTTTATGGAAATATTCAATCTTTAAGGATTAATTCTAAAGTTATATTCTAAAGTGTGTTTCTTGCTAAGTATCATCGACTTCGGCCGCTTGAAATTTTATAAGGACCTGTTGAAGTAAAGGTCAAGGAGGTGAAATGACCCTGAAAAAGATTTTGATAAAAAATGTATAGATATTTTGGCGTTCAATTTAAAAGTAAGGGCAACGCTTCAATATTTTAAGGCCTGCATTTAATATTAACAACTCGATTAACCTAAAGCCCCAACTGGATTGTAGCAGTCATGTAAGTACATTCTTAGCCAGTACAAAAACACTTTCATTATTGATTTGAAACTGTTTTGTAGGCTGTTTTTATACATTGCTGTTAGATGAGGGCAAAGTTGCTGTAGTTGACAAGGTCGTAGGGGCTTTGGACTCATGCAATTATTAATAATTTCATTAAAATCAATTCATGAACTTTTATTCATTCGTTCGTTCCGTCGTTCTTTCATTCATTCTTTGCACGCACGTTCTCTTTTCTTCTCTTGGTCTCGGTCTTTTCTCTCTTCTTTTTCTTCTTCATATTTTTTTTTAATTATTTGTTTATTAATTTACTTATTTATTTATTAATTTAATTATTTATGCATACAGAAATCACAGTAAAAATATAACATGCAGAGAAATAAATGTAAAGATGCTGTTTATTTCAATATGGCGTTTCTTCCAGTAGACCTGTGAAAGGAAGATTTT
This sequence comes from Byasa hedistus, assembly GCA_029286795.1. NCBI lineage: Eukaryota > Metazoa > Arthropoda > Insecta > Lepidoptera > Papilionidae > Byasa > Byasa hedistus. The sequence continues at coordinate 6,667,163 of JAGSMW010000001.1, forward strand.
ACGACAGGGACAGTGAATCCGGTGCACTCAGATAAAAGTAAAACAAAACTTTTATTCTAAATACTAGCTGACCCGACAGACTTCGTTCTGTCAAAAAAGTTGGAATGTGGCAGTTTATTGTTCTTACCTATTTTATAGCCGGGGCAAAAAATATCTGGACTGAACCGTCACCCTGATGATAGGGCGGTGTGTGGGGTTCAGCTCTATATATGTTCATCTAATAACTATTATTTAAATATTAGTGGGTTCCGGAAGAGTGGCCAAAGTTAGAATTATGGTACATAAGTTGTATTTACTATTATAATTTTTTAGGAACAAATAACTGTCACATTCCAAATCTTTTTGACAGAATGTAGTCTGTCAGGTCCGCCAGATGGTAACGCGGTTTGTGCTCGACTGATGTATTGACGTGTAAACGAATGCATTTTATGTCGCGCGCCGAAACTAAAACAAAAGAAATAATATCGCGAAGCCGACCAAATTGAAAATCAGTATGGTGGATCTTTAGCTCTTACATTTTGTTACTATTTATGTTATTATTTCATTCGTTTTAATTTCGGCACACGGCGTTAGATCCTCCGACGCGCATACATACGCACACTGTTTTGATAGAATAATTGAATTTGAACTTTGTGCAGCTGCAATAAAGTGCAAATTGACTCTTGAGCGTTACGAACGCACCTAAATTGCTTAGACAGTAGTGAAAGCTTGTAATTTTATATGAACTTTTGTTTGTTTGTTTCTGGTTTCTTGTTACTGGTTTGTGGTTACTGGTTTGTAGTTACTGGTTTCTGGTTTCTGGTTTCTGGTTTCTGGTTTCTGGTTACTGGTTACTGGTTTCTGGTTTCTGGTTTCTGGTTTCTGGTTTCTGGTTTCTGGTTTCTGGTTTCTGGTTTCTGGTTTCTGGTTTCTGGTTTCTGGTTTCTGGTTTCTGGTTTCTGGTCTCTGGTCTCTGGTCTCTGGTTTCTGGTTTCTGGTTTCTGGTATCTGGTTTCTGGTTTCTGGTTTCTGGTTTCTGGTTTCTGGTTTCCATTTTCCTTTTTCCTAGTAGATAGTAGATAGAAGCCCATTCTCAGATCTACTGAATATGCATAAAAAATTTCATCTGAATCGGTAAAACCGTTTCGGAGGAGTATGCGAACGAACATTGTGACAAGAGAATTTTATATATTAGAAGATTAGATAAACTAATATTGCTTGTTAATACGAAGCGAAAGCTATTATCTAATTTAAATTTATGGATGTCCAGATACCATAAATTAATGCTCCTTGACACACTTTTTAAAATTTCTATCACTTCGTAAGTAATAATATTACTACCGTGGTTTTCATAAATTGATATAGTAATGTGTGTAATATTTCTTTAGGCTAAATCATATCTACTGAGAGTATCATATCTCTTTTTGTACATTTTTTATTTATTATGTATTCATAAAAATTGCTCATCGGACAAATAAATAGTATGTTAATCTTTCTAATATATCAATATATATCAAAATCAGTCTGCTGCTCACTGTTGGACTAAGGTCCTTTCTACGGGATTTTTAGATCATACACATCCAATTGCTTTGCGTAAAAAATCTAAATTCTTAGTAACTTTTTAAAAGTTCTTTTACTTGTAAATGCTATATTTATTAGTAAGTTTTTATTGTTCGCCTTTCTTGTTTTAATAAATGTGAATATAAAGTATAGTTGTTCATATAAATTTAATATTTAAAGCTATATATTCTTGTAGATAATGCCGCGAGACGATTCAATCGTATCATAACTTTGGATGCTTCGCCGGAATACATTACACGTATCTCGCTACGTTGACGTCGCTCCCGACCCGGAAATTATATCTCGAAGCTCCAATTCCAGCGATAAGCGAGAAATCCTAAACAGGCATATCAAATTTACCCTACCTACATTCAAGAACGAAGTTAATATATATCGAACAAAAGTCTATCAAATACTGAAGATTGCGAGATTAAAATAATTATTGTTTCATTCTTATTTATTTATGTAAAAACCCAAATACGAATACCCAAAAATGTGGTTACAGTTACTTATGGCTTCTTAACAAATCGGTGGTGAGCTGCTATTAATCTAACAGATCTCCTATTCAGTTACCCTGAACTTCAATGAAATTATGAACGGAGCTCAGGAAAAAATTGGAGAAATATGCCGAAGTAAAAATGGCAAACAAATAACCTCCGCTTATTTACATAGAACATTGAAAGTTATTTAAATTCATAGATCGATTAAGTCTTCAATAATTGAACTCGGAGAATTTCTAATTTTCTTATGCTAATGTATTTTCTCATATAAACGCAAACTGAATTACACTTCTCATTTCGTTGTGCTTACATAATGTATATTATACTAATGAATAAAAATGTGTACATTGTTTTAATTTCTTTTACATAGTCTCATTATTATGGTGATAAAAAATTATTAATTAATCCTTCTCTAACTAAATTTAAATACGATCATTTAGCATACTTAGGTACCAATTTGTTTAAACGATTCTAATTTATATTATACAGCTGTTTAACATTTTTTACAGCACAGATTTTACTATTTTTTGTATACTGCAAACGTTTGCTTAAATTTGAAACTTCTTATATGAAAGTGTTTTAGCAACAAAAAAAATTTTAGTAAATGATCAATTTCGTGTTGTTTTGTTGATTATCCTTTTACAGTCAAATGAAAGAGAATCACGAAATATTTTTTATGAAAATATGAGTAATAATTACTTAAAAGTATATTGAAACAATATAAGCTGAAAACTGTCTAGGCACCACCGCGGAGGTATCATATAGTGAAGGCTAGTGAAATTGTTTATCATCACGTAAGCTGTCTACTTACTGTACCTATTAAAAAAGTAGTATAAAATAGATTGTAATATTGTTGTTTATATACAACTGCAAAAGAAGAAATAGATGTGGTAATAATTAAGACCTAAAAGCCTTAAGGTTAAGATAATCAAGACCCTTCTCATGTAATTTTGTCTTGTTATTTAATTCCCAAACCTCGCCGCTGTGGTGGTTGTGGTGTCGGGGGAGTGCTATCTAACAAATTACCTTCTTCATTAATCACGAAGTGGATCGAATACTTTTCTTGTTACTAAAAGTTTTAGAGACATATTTAAAAAATACTTAATTCGATTCGCGAATGATATTCATGAAAGTCATTAATGAAATGTTATTATTTTTTTAAAGCTGTGTCTCCTTAAACTTAAGATGCACAATGTTTTCTACATATATTGCCTGGTTTAATTTATGTAAGTTGTATTGTGTAATCTTTTTTGGAGACCTTATAAATAAATAAATAAATAAAACGATGGTGAGAGAGGTAACTCATGATGGATACATGTACATCTAATTTATGTAATTAGTAGTACTTATTTCTGTCTTCGAGCAGTAGTGTGCTCACTTTACTGAGATTCAGTTAGAACTAGAACGACACAGCCGGGGATGCAGGAGTCAAACACAGAATGCTGGTAAAGTTTAGTAAGCTGGTAACCTTTTTCTGGGATTTATTCTCCTATAGGTCGCCATTTATGATTCTTTGGGTGTAGTGTAGCGGTGGTGATATTAAAAAAATATTTAAAAACAATGACAATTTTACAAATGTACTCAACCTGTAATCTAGTAACGGGTTGGATTAGTAATACAAAGAGAGAGCCAATAAGTGTATAATCGTACTTTATCATTCCTAAGACCTTTTTAAAGCCAAGGACGGTCCATTTGGATACAATATAAGCCTAGCTTAGGGAATGACAAAATGTAATGCTTATGAATAAATTAACATTTATTAAGTAATTTTCTGTAATGTTAGTACATGTACGTTTAATTTAAAACTGTACAAATAGTATTTTTACTAGTCAGCCTTTGCATTATAATAGCATTTGCATTATTATTATAATATATATACATTATATATATAATTAGTAATAATATTACTAATGTACTTTGCTAGAAGTTTTTCTCTTAACGACTAAAATAACAGTACTTTTGAGTTAGTAGAAGCATATTTAAATATATTTTGTTGAATCATCAATTAAAGAAGGACTTAATTATTTACTCGGAAACTTTCTACGGTTCGTGGCTTTTTAAGCATTCGACTTCGAAAATTTTGTGAGAGCGCTTCCAGGAAAAATTTGTTTCAAATGAGTGGTAACTTCTGCAATATTTAATCTTTTCTTGAGAGAATTTTAGAATAATTGGGACTTTTTTTTACTAAAAGTTTACATAAATGATTGGACGAGGAAAAGGTGCAAGAAATTTTTGGTAATTTGGATCTTTAATGAAGATCTATAAACCAAATGATCGCATTGAGTAGATATGAAACGAGGATAAAAATATATATTTTTTTAATTTCAAATCTTATGTGACATGCTGTAGAATGGAAGCCGGAAATTCAATTTGTAGGAAACCGATTTTCAATGGTTTGTTTGTATAAACTGTGGAGGAAAACAAGTTATTGGTGTGTAAAAGAATCAAATCTTTTTCTGTTACAAGTAATTCATTATTTTATTAGAGAATAAGAGAACGAATGTACGCATATAAATAAAATGGTACTTTGTTTTAATGAAATAATTAAATCCGCATTCAACATTTTTGTAACAAATCTTTCACGCTTTCTCTTCATTAATTAAGGAAACATATTACAAAGGAAAGTCACATCCGCATGGTACTTTACAAATTAATTTGTTAACGTTGTATATAATTAACGTAGTCTCGGTTTTTTTTTATTAATTTTTTACTATTCTTCTTAATATTAGAGTAACTATTATTATCACTATCCTTTTTTTGTTTCATTGGCCTGATGAGTGAGATAAGCTCGTTTGGTATTTTGTAGTTGTTAACCATTTTATAGTAATTAAAAAATCTTGCAGTGCCTCCTTTTGCAAGCAATTTCATAGACAACTGGATGAAAACCTACTTATGTAGACGGAATGTTTTTAATAAACGTCATACATTTGATATTTATATCTCTTTTCCTTTATTAAACTATGGTAAAAAAATATTAAGTTTTTCAAAGACTTCTCTATCCAACGTCAACAGATCTTTTTATAATGGTATTAAATAGAATACTTTGTTTTCTAATAAAAACATCTGGGAAAAGGTTAGTTTAAGATAAAATTAAAAAAAAATTGTATTAATATTAGAAAGTATGCATGCTGCTCAGTTAGAATAGACAACTGAAATAATTCATAAAGTTTAAAAAAAAATTATAATTTATCTTATTACAATCGTCGGATCGTTAATAGTATTTTTTAAGAAAATTATAGCCTTTTTTACCATCGTGATAATATTATACTCGTTTCTACTTATTTTTTATCAAAGCATATAAATTGGCAACAATACTGTGCTGTCACTTTGACTAGTTTGGGTGCTTGATTTATTAAGATTTAAAATCGAAATTATTTGCAAAATGGAAATTTATCATACCTCTCGATACACTAAGACAGTAATGAACTATTTGTATTACAATTTAATATTTACAGGTTAATCAGAGAAAAATATTTAATTATGTGCAAACATTCATTCATTATGGAGATAAATGCCTCTGTTCAACGCAAGTGATTTTCAAAATAAAGAAAAATTATCATAATTTGTACATATACAGAAAATGTTATATAATTGTATAACAAAAAAACGGAAATTGTGAGCATTTAGTTTTTTATATTGATTATCAAAGGATTGCATGTATTTACATAAAACTTATTTTTATGAGAAAAGTAATCGGCGTTTGGTTTTAATTCTTAACGAATATTAGCAAAATTGTTTGATACCCTATTCCTATGTCTATTTTCTATTAATTTCTCTGAAGAAATCTGAACGACAATTTCTCGAGGACACAAAGTTGTATATTTCACTTAACACTTACTAAATTTGTGTTAAATAATAAATTATGAATATCCATTATAACATGTGAAAACCACCTGACAGCTACTTGGCTGGCAGCATTAACGATTTATGAAAATGCTTTGACCTTAACGCTTTTAAAATTGTTATATAATTATCGCTCTCATGACATGGCTTCGGTAAAACCGCATTATATTAAACTTTTGTAAATACATTAATATTATTCAATCTGCTAATTTTTTTTTTTATAATATTGATGCATATTGTTTCACTCTTATTTCATCCACAACAAACAGCTTGAATTAAAGCAAAATTACGAATATTTCGCGTTTATTTAACTTATTTTTAGATCGAATTTAGTTTTAATAAATGTGTAATATTCACAGATATATGAGAAATCATTAAACAGCGTGAACTTAAGATTTTGTTTCATAGAAATTTTTCAATTCAAGCTCATCAAAACGTTAAAAGCAATTTTCGCGATTTAATTTACAAAACAAAGTTTGTGATAGTATTCTTTCAATATCACAAGAGATTTCGTTATTCAATATTTACAGTATTTTCAATAAACTTTAACTCCGCCTTTTCGAGGTTGCTGTCAAGAGAGTGAGATGTGGAAGCTGTAATTTATAGTGGCATACAAATTTTGAAGGTAAGCAACTACGCTTTGTACAAAGAAAACCTTACGAGTATGTCAGAAATGAATTACAGTAATTTTTCGTCGTATACAAAAGTTCAAACCTCACAAAAGAGGTTTAAATAAAAAAAAATTGTAAATTAAATTCTAACAATAATGATATATATCATTTATATCTAAAACGAAAGGATATTTTTAAACGTCATTAAAGTTAATTATTTTTTATGGTATTTTTACGTTTTTAATTTAGTCAATCATGTTTTTTTAAACTACGGAGTTATTTACGAGCATTTTTTTGTTGCAGAAATATTTTTTTGATTTCAAAATGCGAAACAAATGAAATTTATCTTACCTTTGTTTCTTTTGGCTCATTACATAATTTCCTCGCCTCCCCGCTTTTCTGCTATTCAGGAGACCTTTAACCCACAAATTACCTTGCTCATTAATCACAAAGTAACCTCGGTTATTTTTTTACTATTTCGTGGTAACGCAACATGCCTTTAGTACTGAAGCTCTTTTTACAATTGTTTTTAAACATTTTTAATGGAATTTTAAACTAACATTTATAGACACCGTTACAAGATAGATAACATTTTGAATATGATAAAAAAATGTGGGTTAAAATCAATTGCTGAGAGGGGATGCATAACGAAAAGTTTAAATGAGAGTACTTAGTAAGGACAAAGCGAGCTAAATTAGTCCACTTTGATATCACGGCCGATGTAATTATTGTCAACGCGATTTAGACAGAGAAGTTATACTTAAAAATGTGTAAGAAAATAAACAGTTTAAAATCATTAACTTTCAAGTGTTCAATATATAACATGAGAATTGTCTCATACAAATGTATTATCAAACATTGTCATATAACATCATATGTCAAACATTGGTTTGTGTGTAATTTATCAAGAAAATATAGTGCAAATCACATACACTTGACGTCGTTCTTATGAAGGAATATTGACGCTGACTAAGTCTTTCTTCTTATCTTTCTATATTATAAATGGTTATGATGTTATGTAATAACTAACTAAAAAAGTCATACGTAAATTAACAAAACGGTTAAAAACAACTTTATAAAAACATGTACAGTTTGTTCGTTAATCTTCCAGTCTGTTGTCACATCTACCCAGCTTAGTGTCAGTATTACAAAATTATGAAGTATGATTCAATGATTTAATATGTGTACGATTTCTCTTTGTCTCTATAATCCTACCCTTTTCTAAATTTCACGACGAATTATTAACATTTCTGACGGCCTGTTAGCTCCAGCGTATATGTCATATGTTACTTTTGACTAATACGATAATTTATCGTCTGCGCGTACGTTTCACAATGTTTGATAGTATTGTTATTGTTAATACATTAATTTAAATACACATTTAAGAAATTTACCAAAGTGGTTGCAATAGTTTTTTTACAATATTTACGGTGTTCTCATTTACTTTAATCTAAATATAGTTAAAAAGATGTTGATATTTACTTAAGGTTGGTTTTTTTTAGTTTACTGAAGTGAGCTGTATGAAGTAATTTTTTGCAGTCGACTTAACAATAATGTATATATTCAAATGTATTCATCTCGATTCATGAAACGTGTGCGTAATGCGATAAATTTCATGACAAACTATAATCTAATTCATTTAGACTTTATATTTCTTACATTATAAGACGAAAACCAAAGGAGCCGATGGTATGTTTTATCTCCTACAAAGATTTATAACACAGCTAATAATATATGTCATAAATAAGCATGTGCAATTGTTAAATTATTTCTCTTCTAGAATTAAGAAGTTTCTTTTAGTATTAAATTTCTAATGATTTTTTTTTAGAATTCGTTATCGTTTCTTAAAATTGTATTGAAGGTATAACGTATATAAAAAATATCTTTTTGACGTACCTATAACATCGCAACCGATTTTCCTGTCAGTTTATAAACTGTTATAAATAAATTCAATTAAAGTTAGGCTCATGTGAAATGAAACGTTAATTTGTTATGCATAAAGAGGATTGCGGTGCGCTTAGAATATCAATAGCGCATTTCTAGCAGTTGACCGGCAGCAAATTGAAAATCTGAACAAAGAGAGCGCGTAGAGCGTTTCCGGGAAGCAATTTGAGCCGCTCGCAAATTGCTGTCAGCGAGGCTTTGAACACGTTATCAAATGTTAATATATATATTTCATACATTTAACAACTGCCATCGTGAGGCACGACAATCGTTTATCTACTAACACGGTTCCTGGTCTCTTTCAAGGCCACATATTGCAAGAGTCATGTTGGTGACTAACTACCACCACCAGATCTGCCTCCTTATCATCCATAGACTCATTGTTACTTAATAGCATGCGAAACTTAGGTCAAATGATAATTATAAAAAGGAAAACAGTTTAGTATTTTAACATTATTTCATATAACAATCCTTTCATTACTTTTAGTTCTTTATTGTCCGATATAAACAAATTAGTTTTTTCTAAACAATTTCCTAATGATGTTTAAAAACAACTGTAAAAAATAAATTCTATTGAAAGTAAGGACTGCAAAACTTATTACTTTGTTTTTTTTATAATTTTGTCTGTTTTTTTTAACAATTTTTTTTCATTCGTATTGAAAAATATGTACAGCAATTTGATAACTTTCTTTTTACGGTCGGTTAATAATCGAAATTGAATCTTAGTTCTATCGTCTTAAGCTAAATGCTGACAATTATGTTTATTTAAATGTGCACAATGCTGTCGTTTTTATGCAAAATGTGAAGTAATCTATAAAAAAATTTATTGTAATCGTGACCTAAATTTTGGTATAGTTATGGATTATCAGTCGTGAAAAATCTTAAATCGGAAATACTAGAACATGTACAATTTAAGGCGTGAAACCTAGATTTTAAATCCCATTCAAAATTGCTGAATAGAGCAGAAAAATATATTTGATTTTCAAATTTCATTACTTTTGAAATCGAGCCAAAGAATGGAGTTACTGTGAAACGGTTTTCAAGTTAGAAGTTGTTTACTTCCAAAGTATACGGACCGTGAAATTGTTATTGATTTATGTAATTGACTTTCCCTTTCATAAATTTTAAGATTTGTGTTATATTCTTCCTCACAAAAATCTAATTTCTTTTTTAATTGGAGGAGCTAGTTATTAAGTTTACACCGTAATTAATTCTCAGATCGCTTTAGGGGTTAACAGTCCCAAACTATCCGACACCTTTTAATATAGGATGCTAGGTATGATATAATAACTAGACGGTCTTCGGGTATATGTTTTTGAGACTACTATTTTCATAGCACTATATATTTTGATGAAAGCTTTTCCTGTTTTAATTCTTCTTTAATTTCTAAAGATTTTCAAGTAACTTTTTTTAATCCTATGATAACACAAACGATGCTAATTAACTTTATACTTTTTAATTTTCCTTACTTTTGCTTAACTTAACTTTAACATGAGAGGGGTACCATAAAGTTGTTCACATAAAAATTTCAAAGGAATTTTAACCTCAAGTGTGGAAAAATAACAAGAAAATCATGTATAGGACTCATTTATATCCGTTAAAACTTTGTCCGATTTTGATAATTCTTTTTTTATTTAGGTAAGTACACCTAGTTCTCTTTTTACACGATATACGTCCTCATAAAGTTCATGTAAAAAACAGCGAATTAGGTGTATACATCATTAAAACAATATCGTTAGAGTTCACTTAAGAAATAATTTCGTGGTTAGACAGTTTAATTCATCAATTATATTATAAACAGATATAATCTATAATTTTTGTTTAAAGAGATAATTAGATGTAAAAAAAATTGACAATGAGAAAATAGCAAAAATCGGTTTTGCATCTGACAAGTTTGCTTAGTTTCGTTTTTATAGTCAGTTGAACTTCTTAAAGATGTATCTAGATAGACAAACCTTTGTTTTCTCATTATTTACTTTGTTCGCACACCGCACACGACTGTTTGTTGTTGCGTCCGAGGACTGGAATCTTCCAAATTACCTTTGTCATTAATCTCAGAGGCCGGACGCTTTCCTTGTTACGGAAAGTTTTCGAAACATCTTCCAAGGGACGCTGTTAGTACTCGAGATAACCGCTAATAAAATGTGTCCGAAATGAATAAGTTGCTTTGCCGATATGGTTTTAGTATAACAGATATCAATTTAATAATGTAAATAAGTAGCCGTATTTATTTAATAAATAAAGATCAAATTGATCATGGGTTTCAATAACGTGAACGAATGATTTTTGTTCAGTCTTAGTTATATGAGACATACCACCATTATTCTTAATGGTACATAATTTTTCGTCTTTTTAAATTCTTTTTCTCATGTCTGAGAGTCGTCAACATCTCCATCCACCAGTTTTGTTCTTACCGTGTTATGCTATCTCGTCTATTATGTTCGGAGAGCATAGTAAACGAACGAGTAAAGTGTGCTGCGGATCCGGACAGAATAACTCATTATTACCATTTTGCCTTTGTATATTTAAGCATAGTTATATATTGGTTTAGTTAAATTAGACGGCAAAGTCCTTAACTGGTACTGCAACAATATTAATGCCTGATATCGAGCACGGCGCTCGTTAACGGCAATCGGAATGCGTTTCAAAACGGTCGCCTGGAAACGTTCGGAAGTGCCGCTTTGTTCGGACACTCAATTTGCTTCCAGTTAGCCCGCAGAGAGCCTTCATCGGAGCACTGGCATGCTGATCGAATTAGTTCACTAATTTAATGCCCAGTAGCATTTCCAGCTGCTCGTTTATTACAACAATATCACTATTTATCATGAAAACAAAATTCGAACGTTTATTAATATTTATAGCTTTTCTTTACCTCGTTCATAATAATAGAAATGAAAAAAATTGTCTATGATAAGAGCACAGTGGTGCTGCGTAGTCATTTCTAATATATTATTGTTCAGAGCTGGCTCTTTCCTTTTCTGTTCTTTTTATGAGAAAGCCCCGAGTCCTAATAGTTGGAACATGAAAAGGGCTGTTTACGTATTATTTGTGAGTGAAACGATTTATTCCTTTTGTTGTATATATATCTTATCTGTAATCCAATCACTGATCTCGTTCTATCTTCATAACTATTAACACAAACTATGTTTTAATATAATTTAAATATAAACTCATCAAACTGTAGCCACTCAGGGACACTGTAACTAATATAAGCCTACCGTTACGGATGAGGGAGGTTTGAAAGGTTGAAAAGGGTAATGTAAATATTGACACATACGCTCTGCCAACTTTAGGGTCTTTGCAATCAGAAGTAAAGTCGGAGTATTACATTATTTAAATTAAATTAAGTTAAAATGTCACGAGATACGTTACGTTTCCGAGTTTTGTAAGTCGCGATCATCGTGAACATTATTTATTTGCTAATTCAATTATTATATAAAAAATAGACATTAAGGAGAAGTAACATAATCAATTTTGATACAATAGATTCCTCAGCGATTATTGTCCAAAGTATAATGGTATAGATAAAAAAGGCCTTGCTGAACTTGCTTTTCCATGAAAACTTATTTATACTTGTTGTAGATCATATCTGAATGGAATATATGACAAATATCGACGAAGTGCTTTTCAATTCATATTTCATTAAACAAACTAAATATGTATTTCGTAATCGAGAACAGATGTAATTAAAAGTTTATAACGAAGACGATGATCTTTACAGTTTAATTCAGAATTACTGTCATAATTCTAAGTTAATAAATCATTGCGTACAGTTCAGCTATTTTGTATCTCTGTAACATATTTTAAAACGATGTCACGGTAGTTAACTGACAGCAAAATTGATCTAGCCAAAATGCGCCCGATTTTACCGTAAACTCTGCGACTTGAATTCCACTCCCGCTGTGCATAAGGCTTTGACGTTGGATAATCGAATTTGTTACGCAGATTATTTTTCAATGCTATCAAAAACAAATTTATGCCTTAACTTCAACGAAACTCTTTTTATCATTTTTAATTTTAATTATAACGTTTATAGATTTTACCGTTTACAGAAAACAGCGTCCTTCGGGTCTTTGTACCCTTACTAATACATAGTAAGTACTTAGTAGTAGCTAGTAGCTGAAGATCCGAATAGTTTTCACAATCAGATTCTCGTGACGATGATAAAACCTAACCAACAATTTTTGTTTCTTTTTATCTGTATGTTTAGAACAGCTTTATGCACAAGACAAATAAAAGTTTAAAATTGTTAACTTCTTTTCGTATTTCAGATTCAGTATAGTGTCTAAAGTAAATAACTGATTAATGTTTAACATAGTACATCTTTTTACCTAATCGTGTCTTCAAACGTCGTTTACAAGCTATAACACGATGAGTACTGTCTCGTTAGCGCGTGATTACTTGAAAGCTTTAACAAGTGCTCAAGTTGAATAAAAATATACACGACATTAGACAACAACAAAATTATTTATTACTGGTAGTAGGTCTTGTCGGAGACCGTCTAGGTAAGTGTAGTATATTGGAATTAATAGTGAAACACACAACACGTCGGAACAAAGTCATTTATTTTACTGGTGTGTGATGCATCTACCCACATAGTTCATTTACATGTTAGATGCATATACCCACATACATCCCATTGTCCCCCTCTTAAATATAGGTTACATTTTCCTTTCTTTTTACAAATACCAAAACCAGAACATTTATATCTAACTATAACTATTAACTTAAGTTTCTCTCTCTTTTTTTTTTTTTTTTTTCACGTTTTTACATTAACATATCAGTGTACATGATTGTTGCAAGATTGACATAAAAAAAATTATTCTACACCATATCTCTGCACGGGGAATCGAACCCGCTGAGATTTCCTTGGAGTAATGTTATCACCTAGATTATTTTTAATATTTTCACCTAGATCAAATGTAGCTTGTGGAAAGATATCTACTTTATTTTTTTCAAGTCGGTCTTCGATTTCTGTTCGCGAACGTAAATGGTCCCCGTGGCGGACCCATTTTAATCCGTCCGATAATTCTACTTCGTATATATTGTTGCCTTTAATACCAAGGACCATTGCTGCGGCCCACTTATTACCTTTTCTAAAGTCACGAGCCCATACAAAATCGCCCGCTTTCCAACGTTTCTCCGTTCCTTTAATTTCTGCGCGGTTTTTAGAGCGGTCGGACATATCTTCAACTAAATCGTATTTTAATAAATCCAATCGCGATCGCAGACAACGTCCTAACATAAGTCTGGCTGGAGTATCTCCAGTTGTGCAATGAATGCTATTACGATAGTCTAATAAAAAACGTTGGAGAAAAATATTTGGCGCGACTTTTTCAAAATCTGCTTTTTTAAGGGCCTTCTTCACAGTTCGTACCGCATTTTCCGCTTCCCCATTAGAAGACGGATGGTATGGTGCCGCCGTAACATGAGTAATGCCATTCCTTAATAAAAAAGACGTAAATTCCTCCGAACCAAATGGTGGTCCATTATCAGAAACTAATTTCTTTGGTAATCCGAATCGTGAAAATATTTCGCGAAGTTTATTTATAGTATTAGATGCAGTTGTAACAGTCATCGGTGTGACTTCTATCCATTTAGAAAAACTATCAATAATAAGTAAATAAGTTACAGTACGGAAGAAAAAAAAATCGATGTGAATCCGTTCAAAAGGTTTAGCCGCGCATGGCCAAGGAACAGCCGACAATCTGTTCGGCATATCGGCTGTCTCCGCACATATTTTACAAGATGCACACATCTGTTCAATATCATGATCGATCCCTGGCCACCACAAATAACTTCTAGCGAGTCCCTTGCACTTAACCACCCCTAGGTGAGAACCATGTAACTCCTGTAGCACTTTATCGCGTAATGCCTCTGATATCACCACTCGACAGCCCCATAGTATACAACCTCCTTCCAAAAATAAATCGTCGCGTCGCTTATAATACGGTGCGTATCGGTCATCAGGAGGACCCGATGCGGGCCATCCCGCTTTTATGAAATGACTTACTTTTGATAAGATTTTGTCTTTTAAAGTTTCCTTCCGAATTTCTAAAGCGCGAACGGGAAAATTATTTTCAATAAAATTAATATAAACGTTATCATCATTTTGTCTAAATTCGTCAACTGTATTTAAAGGTAATCTAGACAACGCATCTGCACGATTACCAGAAGATTTGACGTATTGTATTTCAAACTGATAACCCGACAACAAAATGGCCCATCTAACTAATCGACCCGCAGCCGTGTGCGGTAAATCTTTTTTTGAACCGAATATAGTCACGAGCGCTATATGGTCTGTTCGAAGAATAAATTTTCGGCCGTATACATACGAATGGAATTTTTTTACCCCAAACACAATAGCTAGCGCCTCGCGCTGCACCTGACTGTAGTTGGCCTCCGCGGGAGTGAGCGTGCGCGACGCGTACGCGATGGGCCGCTCGCCGCCCGCGCCCTCGCCCCGCGCGCCGTGCGCGAGCACCGCGCCCACCCCGCGCGCGCTCGCGTCGCACCACAGTATTAACGGCAACCGTTCATCATAATGAATAAGGACCGGACACCTACTTAATGACAATTTTATATTCTCGAAAGCTTTGTCATGCTCCTTCTCCCATTGCCACTTTGAATCTTTCTTTAACAAGATATAGAGAGGAAATAATATTTCTGCAATATTTTTGATAAATTTAGAATAGAAATTTACCATTCCCAAAAAAGATTTTAATTCTGTTATATTGGTCGGGTGTGGTGCCTTCAAAATCGCTTCCACTTTCCGCATATCCGTACTTATACCGTGCTCTGAAATGACATAACCTAAATATTGAACTTCCTTGGAAAAAAATAAACATTTCTCTTTTCGAACCGTTAATCCTGCCTGAGATAATCTACTTAAAACTGTATTTAAATTTTGAATATGTTCTAAGTCCGTTAGCCCCGTTATTAGTATGTCATCTAAAAAATTTGTAACGTGAGGTATTCCAACTAAAAGCCTTTCCAATATACGCTGAAAAATTGAAGGGGCCGACGATAACCCATAGACTAATCTATTGTACACGTAAAGACCTCTGTGAGTGTTTACCACTGTGTAAATCTTAGTATCGTCGAGTTCTATTTGGCTGTACGCTTCCGATAGGTCTATCTTCGAAAAATGTTTCCCTCCACTTAAATTATTGAATAAACACTCTGCGCGTGGTAATGGATATCTATCGACTTCTAAAACAGGATTAATTGTACTCTTATAGTCACCACAAATCCGCAAAGCCCCATTACTCTTAAGAACTACCACTAGACACGACGCCCAGTCAGCAGACGGAACTGGAGATATTATACCCGCTGACTCCATACGTTGCAATTCTGCATCGACTTTTGGCCTTAGCGCTAGCGGCAGGGGGCGCGCGCGCCGGTACACCGGCACCGCGTCGCCGCGCACGCGGAGCGTGGCGCGCTCCCCGCGCAGCTTGCCCAGCTCGGTACTAAACACGCGCGGATATCTTTCCACAAAAGCGTTGCAATCAAAGTTAACTGTTTTACTTGTTACAGCGACAACTGACATTCTGTTCGCATTAATTGAGTTTACAAACAATATATTTATTTTTAATAAGTTAAGCCACTCTCGACCCATTAGAGGCACACTACCCTTACGAATGATATATAATTTTAATTGTTGACAAAGCTTTTTATAAGTCACTTTTACGGTTATATATCCTAAAGAGACTATGCAGCTCCCATCATAGCCTTTTAATTTTAAGTTATCTTGTATAAGAGAGCATTTGAATTTAAATAATGCATTGTACATACTTTCATTTATACAAGAAATAGGTGAACCTGTATCCACATGCATTCGCACCAGACGCCCCTCGATGTCGACCTCGGTCACGATGGGCTCGCTGGCCACGCCGCGCTGCCGCATCATATATAGGCCCGCTGGACCCTCGAATCCCCCGTCCGATTCCCAATCTCTTCTTTGATCGAGGTCCTCCTCCGTGCCGCTCTGCATTTCCGCCAAATTATCAGTTTTTTGTAACCCTAAAACTTGTTGCCCTTCGGTATGTAAATTAGGGCACACCCTTTTTAAATGTCCCCGTTTAAGGCATACTTGACAAACATAGTTTTTTGAATTTACACGCACTAGCTCCGTGATCGTGGTCACACAACACTGACAAAACACATCACCACTACGACGAGACGCCCTCGCGCCTTCTGCGCGCCCAGCGGCGCCCCGCGCGCGGCCCCCGCGTGCTCCGCGTGCCCCGCGCGCGCGCCTCCAGCCGCACGCCGCGTGCACCGACTGCACCGCCTGCACCATCACCTCACCCCTCGACTGTTGTTCCACTGTTGCTGCGTCATTCATCGCCGCTTCTAACGCCACCGCCATATTGTACGCCGCAGAAAATGTTATGTCTTCTTCGCAAAATAATCGTTGACGAGTAGGCTCGCTTTTTAATCCACAGACAAACTGGTCTCTTAAATTTTGATCCAAGTTGTTTTTAAAGTTGCAAGTCCTCGCAAGATGTTTCAGTGCAGCTGCGAACTGGGCTACCGTTTCTCCCATGCCTTGTATACGTTTCCTAAACTTATATCTCTCGGCGAGCATAGAAGGTGTTGGTTGTACATGTTTTTTTACAATTTGCACGAGGTCTTCGTACTTGTACTCACACGGCTTCTTGGGGTTGCAAAGGTCCACCATAAGCTCGTACGTCGGATCACCAACACAAGCAATCAAAGTCGGTACGCGCAACTCACTTTTTACGTCGTTCACTACGAAGTATTGTTCTATACGTTCAATATATGTCGACCACGATCCCCTTTGTAAGTCAAACTCCGATAATTTACCGATAGACATTTTTAAACTAGCTACCGACTGCGCCACTGTAGTATATTGGAATTAATAGTGAAACACACAACACGTCGGAACAAAGTCATTTATTTTACTGGTGTGTGATGCATCTACCCACATAGTTCATTTACATGTTAGATGCATATACCCACATACATCCCAGTAAGGATCGCCACAGCTCCTATTTCTAATGCGGAACAGTAGTGTGAAAACATTACTGTGTGTCGGTTTGAAGAGCGGTGTAACTAGTGAAATTACTGGGGTTACTTTCATAACGTTATTATCTATTTTAACAGACACAATTCAATTATAATAACGCTAAAATATCAGTAAAAATTATTTAAAAAAATAGCAAGATGATAGTTGTGTAACATACAATAAGATATGACGCATTACTACTTATAATCATATTAACGTATAACATCTATGAACGTTTTCGTGAAACTAAAATTTTATAAGACCGTAGAGACTTCCGTTAGGAATCGGAAGTGTACCGTACCGAGGTTGTTAGTTTAAACGACGTACTTGAGAACAGCGACGGTCAAACATTTATAAAAAAACTATAGACTTTTGATGCTGATATTTTTTTTTATTCTATGCGATGAGACAAGTATAACCTTCACCTGATATTATGTGATATATTCTGATAAATATGGCGATTGTTACGAAGTTTACACTGCATTTAATAGTAGTCTAAAAGACGTAGTAAATTGCTTTTCATGAAATCGCCTGGAACTTGCAATCGTTTAGTAAATTATGAATGATGGCTGTTATCCCACTAGAGGAAGGAAAAGGCGACTTTAATACAGTCCAAGTTTTTGGAGGTTAAATTTAAATATCAACATAATTCGGCAATTACTATGATGATCAAAGAAGGTCGAGTCCGGTCTTAATATCTTTTGTTAAGCGAGAAGCCTTAGTGATTAAATTATATTAAGTTTTCTTAACAGCTTCAAGAAGCTTTATTTTTAGAGTGGTTAAGATTAAGTTAATTTGAGAAACCACACATTTAATATAATAGCATAATAACGGATTATGTTATTATGCCAACGACTATTGTCATCTCTGCCGAAAAGCATTGGTGTGCATACATTATTGATTTCCGCTTGCGAACGCTATAATGCTGAGTAGACATCCTGTTGGTCACCTCATTATTATAGTCAGGCATATCATTTATCAATAGTTAAAAGGCCTTGTTCAATTACCACAACGAACGATCAACATTTTAATAAGTTAAAAGCTGTGTGGATATTTATGTAAATTTTTAATTACAAAGTTACTATGTAGGCCGAGGGAGAAAGGAAATGTTTTTCAATTGCGCTTGTAAATGCGTTCTCGAGTTACGAAGCAAATGGGCGATAAAAGATGTCGTTAAATCAAAACCGTGAGCAAAGTCGGATGTTTTTCCAGACTTCTATGTTGTGGATATTCTGGAAAGTTTTTATATTTTTAACTATAATGCACACATTTATTGCAGTGAACTACATCAATCTTTTTGACGTTATAATAAATTTAACTTATACATGTTTTGTTATGTGGTATCAATCAACCTGTACTCGGCCGGCGTGGTAGACAAAGGCCTTGTTTCTTTATGTAAATAAAGTGCTTAGTACCAGCTGTGGGAACATTTAATAAGCTGTTTATATTTACATACACAGAGCTGATAAAATTTTAATTAATGTAATTATCGTTTATATATTATAATAGTAAATTTACAACGAAATCTTATACTTTAGATAACAGCATGACTTTTTGGCAGGTTTCTGTATAATATGCAGACCGCTAATGAAAATTAAACTGTAAGTTAATAGACGAGAGTACGTTTTTCAATACGTAAAGTTTTTATCGTTCCGATTTTGTGCGGTACGGGACTTAATCTCCGTCTCTAATGGAACATTACCTAATTCCCTTACCTCTGAGTTGTGTTTGTCGTAATGTCCGTGGATTTTACTGTTACACATAATGTCCCTCATTAATCAAGCAACATCAGGTAGTTGCAGCATTGTAGTTTAAACATTTCTGTACATGATAATAAATTAGCTGAACCCTGTAGATGTTGCCTCATCGGTACTTTTATTTTACTAATCATAATCGACTTGAGAATTGGTTTAATGTTTGAAATGTCCATGTACTGCTACGCAGTTAGGAAACGACTTGCGTATGTAATACATAAACATTCTTAATGAATATCTTTTTACCGTTTTATTATTTTCTTTCAAAATCGGTATAGTCTTAACCGATATTTGCCGTAATAGTTTTGTTTTGAGATAAGGCATTTCAAATATATTTGAGAATGATGACTTGGAAATTTAATAATCTCTGTGTAATAGTTTGGCATTGACCTTTGGCTAAAGCGATATTCAATTATAACGGACATATTGCAGAGCCGGTAGCTGAACTGTATAGGTTGCCTATCGGAGCAATCGTAGGCGATTACGAGCGGTATTATAGCAGATTATCTGACGGCCGCATGTGGTCAAAGGATTTAAAAATAAATGCTGCACGTACCTATTGCAGGTTTCCGAACTCTTTATAAATGATTTAGAAAAAAAATTATTACTCCATCGCCATCTTTTAATAAGCTTTCCTAACTTAAGGGATGTAATTGCCATACTCCCATAATAACATGCATTTTGTTGAGCTCAATACGTTGGAGAAGGTTACAGATAAAGCAGCTAAACTTTAGAGTTGCGGTAGGGATATTCTTTCCCCTAATAACCTGCCCTGAAAGACTTTTTGTTTATTTGATTTTGACCCGAATTCAAAAAAAAGTTACCGGACCCCTGATTACTGAGAATCAGTGTTACGATTTTTTTGTTTATTCTAAATTTTTGTTGATTTTATTTTGTCATGCAGGTATATAACTATGTATATGGGCCATTCAGGTATTTCTTTTATGTTATGTTAATGTTTGTTTACTACTGTTTGATGGTGTAAAGACTGTGTTCGGCAACAGAAATGCATTGATATTAAATATGTTTTCGTACCATATATGAGAGTTCAGGTTAAATGAAATCTTTATCAATATCTTTCTACCACGAAAAAAGACAATTGTTAAAATATTATTAATTTTCTTTTTATCGTTATTTTACATCTTTTTCGCATTGGACCTCGAATTGAGGTCGGGCGCCATAAAGACGCCGTAGACGAATGTCACAGTGAGGATCGAATAAAAGCACCAGCCCTTGTTTTCGTAAGATCACAAGGTCTTTACACGTATTTGTTTTATTTATTGCGCTATAACACGTCGGAATTTGCAACACAGTCAAGGATACCATTTTGTATATATGTTTTATTTCTTTTGATCTATTCGATACAACTGCGGCCTATTGCGTTAGTTTCTATTTCTGGTTATATAGTATCAACCAGAACCCAGAATATAGTATTGTTAAATATCTGTAATATTGTTTCAGATGAGTATAAATCATTTACCGAATATCGATATAGGTATCAGACGTCAAAGATGAATAATTTTCACATAGTCTATTTAAAATCTTTAACAATTTCGTTAAGTTAAAATAATGGATTACTGGATAGAAAATACCGAATAAGAATATAATAATAAAACGAAATGTTAATTCTAATAAGACAATACATAGTTATCAATTAGTAGTTATCATGAGTAAGTAAATGCCGTAAGGGAGAAACTTATATAAGAACTGAAGTAATCTGTCATGTTGGGAAAGTAAGTTGGCAAAGGTTTGGTCACATCTGTGAAGTATATGCCGTATGAGAGTCTCGAAAACTTCAACCACGAGTTTGTCAATAGTACATAAAGCTCACAACTTTTATTATACTTGCTGGTGTTATTAAATTGTTGAGATATAAGAACTTTTTCTTGTTACATGTCGATAAACAGTAAGTATGATAGTGACAGGAGTTTTGGTAAAGTTCTTTTTGTATAGCAGAAATTATAGGCATTTATAAAACTATTATTTGAATGTGAAAAATTATTTTTAGTCTAGTTGTATTAATATCAATGAGCCATTAACAGAATATAACTGTTTAACTTATTTAATATTATAATATTATATTTATATATATAATATTTAGTAAGGATTAAGAATGAAACACGGGTTTAAATTTAAATTTAATAATTCAACCTAACAGCTTCTTAACTTTCATAACTTGATAGTTTACCAACTAAATATAACAGACGCACTCGACTAATGAACATTGTTCATACATTATACAATTACAGTCAGTACCGAAAAACAATTATTTATCATTATCACGAAGTTTGCCTTTATCACGATAGTTCTATTCTTACGTTTACTAAATTCCCAATACTCAATTCATTTACAGTTTTTACGACGAGGATAAGCATTGTTTACCGTTTACATGAAATATAAGTGATCGTGTTTCTCTACTGTATTTTTGTTTACTAATTTCATGATAAAATCATTGGAAGACTAAGAATAAAACAAATGCAAAGTACGAAGCACTTTTTTATACCATTTATACAAATTAATACAGTTGTGAAAAATGGTTCACTGTGCCCACAGTTGTAAACATTATAGATTTGTTTAAAAGGTGGTATAGGTATGCGTGTTGCCTGATGAAAAATGATCATCGCAGCCTGTGAACTCTATGAATAACAACAGTATTACTTGCGTATTACTGACTTGGAAATTGACAGATAAACATTTAATTTTGTATGTTTCCAGTAGGAAAGTATGCATTAAAAATAATTAAAAATTCTAACAGTTGAAATTTCGGATCGCATGCAGATTTATATAAAATAAACGAGTTGTGATTTTATCTTACGCCTCCTGTCTTCAACACCTAAAGTATACATTAAGTTCGAAGTCTATTGACATTTATTCACAAGCTAATACATTAGAAATAGGAAAGGCACAGTCGAAGTATAAAATTTATTGCTGACTTCCCTAACTAATTTCATTATATTTTCATATCGAAAACTGTAAAGGTAAGTAATACAAAACCCAGAGAATAAACCTTACAGGGAATTAGATTACGAATGACATTCATCCGTCTCTGTATTAAAAGTTGAGAAAAAAATAAACTTAGAAGTACTATCAGATTAAAAGTTTAAAATTCTATTCCAATATGGATATAAACGGTTCGAATAGTTTAAGAAAATATAATGGTAACATTTAATTTTTTTTGGCACGTCTTACTATATACTACTTAAATAACAGAACAACGTTTGATTTTGTAAACTTTTAGAGATATTTACAACGCCCAAAAACTTCTAGTAGTTCACACATCTAAGATGTAATCTACTCTCTAATTTTCTGTGCGTATTGCCAGTTGCTAATAAAGTACACTGTAAGTAAGAAAATAGGATTTACTTTTATTCAGAAAATATTATTTTTAGTAATGAGATTATTATTCAAAATATTTAACATATTGTTTCTGTGTTATGTTGATGAAGCACTTCAAATATGTGCAGATATTACTAAGTAAATAATACTGTTATTTCAATACATTCAATGGTTTACTTATATAATATTTAACATCAATGATTCGAAACCTTTATTTTTACATTTTCCCTTATAAGAATTGACAGAATACTACACATTCATTGCATCTAAATTCACTGCACATCCTACTAAAAGTTTCGTTGAGTTTTTAGTTTCAGAGAATTACTCACAACACTTTACATAACGTTTAACCACATTAACAGCAAGCACCGTACTAATTATTGACTAACGTAATGAAGTGGTAATTAATAGCTTTCGTAGAAAATATCTCACCAAATCAAATTGACTAGTCCTAATGTTTATACTGGCTAATTTTTAATCTATCTTAACTTTAAAATTTGTCTGTTTGAACCGGCCGCAACATCTTCTGAAGTATAGGGGTTAGTACCTGTAGGTGAAGTTTTAAAGGAAAAGGAATAAAAGGATAAAGAATTAAAAAATCTGGCATTAAAACGCAGTTTTTGTCAAATGTAAAGTATACATTTGCCTTCATAATTCAATGGCCCCACGCAGTAAATAAATAATACATAAATATAACTTTGTATTAAATGTTTAAGGATAGTTAAAGGAAATTTTAACATGTCTATGAAAATTTCGTAATATATTTAAATAATATCAAAACAGTTTAAACTAATTTAGTAATAAGATATTAATATTTGAACCAAAATATATTAGGCAAATAAATAAGGAACGTTAGTTTTTTGTTTATAATTTAATCAGATTATTGCAAATTGTTTACAGTACTTACCCAGCTTTTTATAAAAGTCGGCTAATTTCTAAATTTGTCGTGTGCACGAAAAATTATTTTTTTTATTATTACCCAATAAAATCAATATTCAGTGGGGCCATAGAATTATGTAAGCGAGATAAAGTCCTTTTCGTTGGAGTAAGAATTTGACGATAAAATTATAAGAAACGGAACAATGGTGAGGAATTGTTGGAATTATTGGTGTTTAGATGTAAACTTCGTGGTGTTGTTGCGGCCGGCCCTGCCTGGACTAGGAGCCACACTCCGTTAATTCTACCGTGTCGTCAATTTCAGTTCTAGTTGTATCCATTTTACGACGTTCCGCAATCACAATTCTTATACTTTCTTCTTCACTGATTGGCTGATCTGCTGTTAAATGTGATCGTATTGAGCTATGGCTTACGTCACTATTAGGAGTAGATTCTGTAGAAGATCTTTTTCTTAATCCAACGTGTCTCAGACTTTGTCTTGTTGAGGGAACTGCAAGAAGTACCGGCCTCAATAAGCGTGCTTCTTCACCTCTAAGAGAGTTCCTTTTGTCTACTCGTTGTCTTCGATTGTTTGCAAATGAATCCCTTCTTGGAGGACTTCCAGGTTCCAATTCCTCTATATCATCAGCATCAATGAATCGGGCATCCTCTTCGTACAAAATAGTTCGTGTGTCAGCGGTAGATTCTTGACGACGCCGTCCAAACGCATGAGGAGACAAAGAAGCTCTTCGTTGTGGCACTGCCAAAGGAACTGGTAACAGTGCTTGATGTGAATGTAGTGTGCGTCGTCGGCGTATAGGAGACGGTAACGGTGGTTGCTTAGGTTCACTGTAGGTAAAATTAGCTGGAAGAGATGGCACTTTATTCAGTGGCCGAGGGGGTGATGTACATTCTTCTAATGCCCGACATAAAGCACGATCTTCTTCATCATCAGCTTCTCTTTCTAATTCTCGTTCAAGTTCAACGTCCATGTCTATCTCATCTTCCATTTGTTTATGCGATTCTTCCAAGTGTTTCATGAGGACCTGGTAAACGTTATTAATATTTAAAAATGTCGTTAATACTTATCTCAACAGCAACTTTTAAAAGGAGCACAGCGTCAGTGTAATAAATTATTACAATATTATTAGGACAAAACAAAAAAAAACCAAGCATTGTTTGTCGAATTTGTAATGATTTTGTTTGGAATTCTAATACCAACATAACATTAGTGATATTTATAAATATATTTGTATATGTTATGCAGATAAAAGAAAATTTGTAAATATATTTAAATGTTAAAGTAAATTGAACGCTTTGTTATTATATTTTAAATTAATGTCTGATGTTTGGTACTGGGTGAAACCTGTTTATCAAAGCTTAATAATTTAAACATTTTGGAAATAGTTATCGTGACTGTAATATGAGAGTTTAGTAATATAAAAAAATACTTACGGCTACAACCACGTTAACGAGTACAAATTG
This sequence comes from Byasa hedistus, assembly GCA_029286795.1. NCBI lineage: Eukaryota > Metazoa > Arthropoda > Insecta > Lepidoptera > Papilionidae > Byasa > Byasa hedistus. Next base: position 6,692,085 of record JAGSMW010000001.1, read on the forward strand.
AGCCATTAGAACGAACACTACGAAAAAAATTGGCGCAATTATTGTAGAGACACAACAATTGCGTACGCAATCTACGGAGCTATCACAATCCTCCCTTAGGGTGTCCTTCATAATGCCATTCCAGTTATCTCCTGTCGCGACCCGAAATAATGTTAGGAATGCCATACCAAAATTTGCAAAATGGGCATGTTCACCAAGACCTAAAATAAATTGTCGCAATAAAACAAAAATTACATTAATAAATTATTCAGTCTGAATAATAAAAATCGTTTACCTTGACATGGAATATCATCAGAACATTCTAACCGTCCAAACAACTCGACTCCCAAAGCGGCAAATATAAAAAATAACAGAAAAAAGAGAAGACCCAAATTTCCAACTTGCGGTAAAGCTTGCATTACTGTATCCAACAACGCCCTTATACCTTTCGCCATTTTCAACAATTTTAACACTCTTGCTATACGTAATACTCTCATAACCCTCATTATTGTAGGATTTATTGGTATAATATTTGTTTCAAGTTCTTCTAAAACTATTCCGACTATAGATAAGATTACTATAATGACATCGAGTTGGTTCCATTTATCCTTGAGATATATTTTTATTCCCAGTGCAACGAGCTTCATTGCTGCCTCAAGAATAAAGACGGCAGTGAAAAAGTAATTGAAAATTTTCAGCGCATATTCCAGAGCTGGTGGCATTCTATAATATTCTATGGCCATTGTTACCACGTTTAAGCCGATTACACCCGCAATGGCCAAGTCGAAGTACTTCGATGTTACAACATTATGAACAAAAAGTCGAGTTTGGCCATAATCCGAATAATACGGTCGTTGATGCATTTCTGTAAAATTGAAGTTAAAATAAATAAATAAAACTATTTACGAAGTAACATGTTTATAGCAAATGAAATAACTTCTACATACTTCTTCGCTTTTTTTCCATTTGCAGCGCTCTTTTTGCAGCTCTTCTAACTCTTTCCTCTTTTTCTTGCTCCTCGCGGCATCGGTGAAAGTTTTCAACGACTACTCCCACGAACATGTTAAGTACGAAGAATCCTACTAGTAATATAAATGCTATGAAGTAAAGTAGTCGCCATTCCGAGTAATTGACGATTGGCTGTAAAAATCCAAGTCATTATTTAATATATTTCTAAAGTCGCAATTATTTTTAACAAATTAAATATTAAAACAGTAAGTATTATAAGTAGAAAGAAAATCTATTTAGATAAATAAACAACAAAAAAAATACATTAAAACGAGTATTTTCTACCTGTTGATCAACTCCGACGGCGTCTAATCCTGTATACATTATGTTAACCCAACCATCTCTTGAGCTTAGTACGAATAGGGACATTAAAGCTTTTCCCAAATCATCGAAATTGTATTTTCTGTTTACCCAAACGTTACCTTCAATAGACAAGCAGTCCGTTTTGTTTTTAACGTTTTTAATATGAGCACCTTCGCAATAGAAGAACGCACCTTTAAACAGCTAAAACATTGGGAAATTATTTTGAATAGATTTTGATGTGCGCTCTTTGTATGAAAATAAAAATTATAATAAATTTCTCAGTCTTTGCTCACCTGCACACCCAAAATGCCGAATATGATGAAAAATGTGCAACAAATAAGGACTATGTTTCCAATTGGCCGCAGTGAAGACAGTAATGTTTGAACAACTAGTTTTAAGCCCGGTGCTCGATTAATTACTCGTAATGGCCTCAATGACCGCAACAATCGAAACACCTACAAACGTATTCATTTATTTAAGTATATATTACACAAATTTTAGTACATTTGCTTTCGTAGATAAACTTACTCTGAGAATTCCAAATATTCGGGGACTTGATTCAGATACTAAAGACATTAGTAAATCAATGATGGAAATTATGACTAATGAACCGTCCATGATGTTCCAACCAGAAGTGAAATAAGCTTCCGGTCCGTAGAACATTCCGGAAGCGACAACCTGCGAATTGAATATTTGTTTGCAATAATATTACATATTTATTAGATTGCACAGAATTTTGTATTTAAGTTTCTCTTTAAATACCTTTACGAGCATTTCAATGGCAAAAACCCCGGTAAATACGTAGTTTGCACTCGAGAGGAAAGCTCGCTCTTTGGAATCCGGCGGTATATTAGGTCGTTCCATCGCAAGTGTTATACAATTGAGTGCAATAAACAGCAGGACAATATTGTCGAACCAGCTTCTAGTTACCATCCACGTGCAGAACTTTCTGATTCTGAATAAATAAAACACTCAAGATATAGTTTTTTATATCATGACGTATAAGATTAAGTTATGTATGATAAAATAGTTTGCATATAATTAGTAATTATGTTGTAAAATTAAAGTAGTTACTTGTTGTCGGGTGGAAATATGTAAAGAGAATAATCCTCCTTCTCCTTTAGACATCCCGTCGGTTCCATAAATCGAAATAAGTCCTTGAATCTGTATTGATGTCTATTGAAACGCGATGAAAATAAGCATACGTTATTCGTTAAAGTAACCTGAAAAAAAAGTATAAATAAGTAAAACCTGACATATTACATTTATCTTGAATATCTTAATAAGAAATGTTAATATTTTACTAAATCACTATTACTTAAATATATTAAGAATTTTGTATAAATCAATTCTTTTAGTATACCTCTTCGTTAATCTGTTTTATGAGTGGTAGTGGTTGATTGATTGTTGAGTTGTTTGTCCGTGGTGGCAAAGGGGCAGCCTCGTTCCTTGGTGATCTACTTGGTACTTGCGATAATTGACTCGATGGTAGAGTTAGATTACTAGCTTTAATTTCCGTGACAGTTGTAACTACAACAATGGAAAGATTAGAAAAATCTCCGTAATCTCTAGAAACCCACGGCAATTGTAAAATGTAAATGATAGCGACTGGACTATTAATAGTAGTAGATTTTTTTTAAAAACGTGAAATTTATAATTAACGAATAAAGTTTAGTTGACAATTTTACTGAGCGAATTTTGTAGAAGAAAAAATCTGTTACTATTACTGAGTGGTTGTGTTTCAATTAACTCCAATTAGTGACATTATTAACCCAGATTCGAATCCGACTCTTCAGCGCACCCTGGTGCCATACCATTGCGATCTATTCATAACGGAAAGTCAGAAGCTCGAGTAGGCCTTAATGAAAAGGCAAAAGATAAATATAACCTGCTAATACCTTTACATAAATACGCACTCAAAAAGATTGATTACTTTACTTTTGCTAGTAAGTGTATATTGGTGACAGATTTAAAGCAAACACAAATTTAACAGGAATTTTTAACAAGTGCGAAATAAATTTTAAAATTTTTAGTAGCTAACAGATTATACTTATTTCTACAAAAATCATCCATCGAACTGGGAACCTCTCCTTTGTCCTCGGTAAACAACAAAAGTATATTGTATCAATCTCAATGTTACCTGTTAAATAATCGTTAGTGAGAGACAGTCGGTGAGGTGGAGTTTTGACTGTCTCCAGTCTTATAGTTGAATCAGATGAAAACCCTGCTTCTGGAGCCTTCCACGAAACCTGTTAAAACGTAACTATGATGAATGGTCAGAGATGTAGGAAATAGAAACCACAATCATAATGGTAATAGTAACACATTCTTTTGCTAGGCCGCAAAGTATTATTTTCTATAAAGCTTACGTATTTAAAATCTAATGGAATTGTTATTTAGAATATCTTTATATTTTACTAGCAATGTACTATAAATATTTATATAGTAATTACAGCAAAATTGTATAATAAGATGATGATGATGAAATAAATCTTAGTCTTTGGAGTTTATCTCCATATTATTAAATATAAACTCGTAAAAATTCATGAGATGATCAGTTTACAATTTAGAATATTTGTCAAAGGTTAAAAGATGGCATGAGAAATCTTACATCAGGAAGTACAGGCGTTGTATGAGCTGATATTCTTCTAGCCGGTTGAGCGAGAACACGAGGCGCAGGTTGTTGAGATTTATTTCGATTATTGGGCAATTCCGACTGCGTGTCATTTTTTATTACCATTGAAGAGGAGAGAAGGATTTCGTTCTTGCGTACGCTAGAACCTTAAAAACAAACATGTTTTCCTTTAATAGTTTCTTTTTGAGGTCGTATTAATACTATTATTATCATTGATAAATAAAATATTTGGTATCCTCCACTTTTTTAAGCAAAATAGAAATTGCGCGAATCTTGAAATGGATTTTTTTGGCAGAACCTTCTTGTTGTGGCAGGTAACTTATCTATTTTATTAACAACTAAAGAAAACTACTTTTATTGTGACTCCAATGTTGATTTATTTAAGAGGGATGTGTTCTTATTATTTTCTTTTAGTTATGCTTACCATTGCATGATGCATGATCTCTGCCATTATTAAGTATTACGGCATCGGAATCGGAGCCCGTTCTTTGTTTCTTACGTCGCAGACTAGGTCGTGATATTCGCCAACTGTATCCGCGCTGCACCCTACATTTGTCGTCACCGTTTGTGGTTGGACTTGTGACAGTCAGACTTCTGAAACAATTGACACGAATCCAGTTAAAAAGTTCTACTGAGCAATGATAATATTAATTTTCAGTTTAAAAATTGTTTGTTATTTCGACTGGGACATCTTTTGGAAAAAAACGTCACTAATATTGTTGATATACAACTAAATATTCAAATGTAAGTAAAAAGAAGTCAAAAAAATATATTTTATATTAAACTTACTTTTGCGAGTTAAGTAAATTGGATTTGTCGGTAACGTTGAGACAGTGGTCTTCTTTTGCAATTGTTACTTGGAGATTCTTATCGGGAAGCATGGGTGATGGTATCGATTTTGGCGTTGTGGGTGTAGTAGCAGCTGGGGATGATGATCTACTCGGTGGAGGTGCTAAGCTCAATGGTGGCGGTGCAAGAGACATGGGGGGGAGACGAGCTTTCTCAGCACCCAATTGAGCGGCAGCAGAATGCAGTGTCAACGTGTAACTATTTGGAGGTTTTAATAGCCCCGGTATACTTGTGCACTGAAATTGTAAAAAATGCATTATTAATGAATAACAACTTGTTTATCCATCTAGATTTTTGTTTCTGTTGATATTACATATGTTATTATTTAATATTACTTAATGTAGCTATAAACTTACTGATGTTCGGTCGATGGAATCTAAACTTGAAAGCATCGAAGATCTTTCCAAGGTCAGTGCCATGTTGAAATCCCTGAAAGAGGCCCCGGGCTCCAAGGTAGTCGACGGGGAGTCCTGAGGCGTGGCCGCTGTATGTGTTATCATTGGAACTACTGTAGTATTCTCCGAGGTTGCTGTATTAGCTAACATTTTCGATTCCTGAAAAAAAAAATTGAGTATATATGTGATAACAAATTTATTAATTACAATATCATCGCATTGAACTTTTACCTAATATTATTAACTTAATAAGATTGACCAATTACCCAATAGTAGCTACCTTATGATAATTAACAAGTACTAGTAATAAGTTTTTGTTTAAAGAACCTATTTCATTATTTAATCACTAATATGTAGATAATTAACAAACAAGATGAATATGAGACGATAATGAAATTAACTGAAGGTAATCGGTACTTCTTTGTAGATTCATATTTAAACCAGAAAATAATCTAGTTGTATATATAGACCTACAATCAAAATCAGTGCTGTTATGTTTCATATATCTACTTAGCAGTAATGGTTATTGCCATATGATATAAAAAACCGCGATAGCGCGTTCGTTTCCTAGTTTTTGTATGGCGTTAGACAATTATTAGCAGATATCGTATGATTTCAGTGCTAGTTTCTCACAAGATATATATCAAACTAGTTAAATGTAATTACCTTTTGTATGTTACATTTGTTTGACTGCGCACAATCTTTGCATAATGTCGGATGATGAGTTGAAGACCTAGTTTTACGTCTGGATTTAATTGCTTTCTCTTTATGGCCGTTTACGTCATCCTTCGCTTTTCTGACGTCATCAGCGGAACGCCAGAAGTTTTTTATCTCATTCTAAATAATGTAAAAAGAAAATAGGTTTCAATATTTACATTTAAGTAAATTTAATCGTTAATAATTCCAGGAAAAATGTCATATGCCTATTTAAATGATACTAATTTTTGTTCACTACGTTTTCACCTGGGAAAAACTGTCGCTAGAGTGGGACCCTGAATTAGATTCGTCATATTGTATTTCATTGTGTTCTGAAAAACATTCGCTAGATAATTTTGACTTCGCTAACTCCCGTTGCTCCCGCTCCCTTCTTTCGTTGCGCTAAAAGTTTACAATTTATATTATATCTTAGGTAATATTTAAAATGTTCTTTTTATTTAGTCGATGAGTTGGTAATTGAATTATAATAATATTCATTTGATAATTATGTTAGTTTCAGTTGAATTTTTATTTTTCAAGAAGTATTAAAATTAATTTAAAATTGGTTTAAAATAATCTAGAGAGCTTTCATAACTTGTAACAAATTTTTGTAACGTGATAAATTAATACATTTAAGTGCTCTTAATTATATTATAATGTTCTGAATAAGATTTTTGATTTTGGACTATAAACAAACAATAGAATATTGTGTTACTTACTTCAGAACTAAAACCTTCGACTAAAATGGCTACAAGCAAGTTAAATAGAACATAATTCCCGAAGGTCATTAAAGCTACAAAATATAACGCCGCCCAGTGACTTGTCTTTTCCATGCCGTTGAATAATACAACATTCCAATCTTCTTGAGTTAGGACCTGAGGAATCGTTTATATGTATAAATACTATTAACATTTTCATAATTCCATCTACTACAACATTTATTTTGAAATGATCTCTCCTTTCCTTAATCAACCAAAATAAGCAGGGTGTGCTGACAAAAATCTTCGTGTTTATATGTTGTGCTTCGTTGTTTTTAGAAAATTGTTAAGTTTCATTATGATTTTGTAATAAAAAAAAAAGAAAACGGAATTATGTGTTTTCGGAATAGATATCGTGTAGCGTTAGTAGATGTCTTGTAGTATGTTAAAGTGTAAGAAAAATATACACTGTAATGAAAAGGAACACAGACGGCGATTTGGAGTACACAAGCATAAAGGGTCCAGCATTTCTAAAACTAGTCGCTAATCAAGCAAGATGCACAAACTATACAGCGCTCATTTTAAAACTACAGAAATACAAAATTTATACTACAACCGACAGTCCTCAACAGTAACTATTATGTATAATACTCAGGCATGTATTTCTCAAAGATTACTACAATACATACGTCAATATAATAAGTACGAGTTACGCGCAGTAGAAGTTTTCTAAAAGCACAATCGAAGGGATTGCAAATTAACCGACTTTTTGGTACCTTTTCTAACATTTACATCACTCACCTGGAATACGGTGACTGTCGCCCAGAGGATGTTATTAAAATGTTTTCTGTCGCACTCACACTTGGGATGGTGCGATACGATCTCGGGGCAAGTGCAATCGCGCTCGGTGCCATTGTCTTCGATGTACTTGCAAAACTTACCACCGAATAGATACATGCCAAGAATACTGCACGACGCGGGTCCGATGAAAAAATGAAAGAAAAACAAAATGCTATGCGCATACGCCGCGACCGGATCATCCACACGATATTTGCCAAGTACGACGTTAACACTGCGAACTCCTTCACTTCTTTCTCACGCAAATTGTGACTAATGTTACGAACGAATAGTAATAAAGAAATTGATTCCAATCAAAAATAATGTGATTTAAAACAGTCCAATCAATTTATATTACAAGAAATTAAATTGAAGTATATGAGTGCTTCCAAATGTGGAGCATTCGCAGAGTGAGTGCGTGAAATATCAAACAACCGTAAAACTAGTCGGTTTTTTTTAAATAAGTTCAATTATACGTTTTTAATAGAGTTGAATATTTAAAGCTGTATTAGTTAAGCAGTGTTATCGCCATTGGTACGCCACCACCAACGGATTTGTTAAAAAAGTAAATTATTTAAATCGTTTTAAAAAATTAATCACTTACGTTATTTAATGCATGTTCCCCGATAAAATCATAGTTTATGCTTCCATTATTAATGAGCAATAAAACGCAAAATAATAATATTTTGGAAAGAGAAAAGTAAGCAAAAGAAAAGTGCAAAAAAAATAATTTCTGTAAAGTTTCATCCAATTCGTACCAGAATTTTTAACAAGGTGATCATACTCATGATACATTTTGTTTTTGTGACATATACTCTTGAATATTTTATATAGAGATAAAGAAATGAGGGGAAAGAAAAAGAACTGGCAACAACTGTCAAACATATGGAGTTACAAATCGGAAAAAGAGGAAAAATTTAATAAAAGTTTAGAAGTGTTCATATAAGTTGAAAAAAGTTATGCAGGGTGTTAACGAAATAATGAAGTGAACTTTGTTATTGCCCATAACTTATACGATACAACGGTACACTTCATTAGTTTCGTTAAAATATTAAAAAGATCGTTAGAATTGATAAAATAGAAGCAGCATGCAAAGAGTGGTAATTGTTTAACGGAGTACAGCTGTAATAGTGGGATAAGAGGGATTGACGAAGAGGGAATCAACTCCGCGAACCAGCATTTATCGACCTCAGCCTAACCTACAACTCAACCAAGCTCACTTAACAATGTGCTTCTGTTAAATTTTGGTGGGAATATCTTACTGCACAACGTACGATGATATTTAAACTAGATGGTTCTGGAGCAATTTGTTACGAATGAATCTAGATTTTGTTCACTACACGGGTTCTAGGATAGCTAGTTACGCGACTGAACGCCTGTTTGACAAAGCACAAAGCTGCAAGTTATTTTTACGAACGGATCAGATTTTTTTGTAACTATTCAAAAAATGTATACCACTTGCAGCAAAGTGAAAAGTCGTTTGTGTACTCGCGTTGTTAGTCATTTAGCCGTCGTAAGGACACTCGATTGTTAGAGGGATTGTCGATTTGTACTTGAGTGTTGGCTGCTGACGGACGCGTAGGTAAAAGCGTTTAGTAATATGTAGCAAGTTCAGTCTGTTTTTTGGGTTGTCTGTTAGGTTTTTTAAATTTAAAATATTGAATACCTGAAACACTGTGACAAAGGCCCACAAGAGCGTATCAAAGTTTTTTCTGTCGCACTCTTGGTCACCCTCTTCATCTTTCTCGCAGAATTTGCACCCGAAGAGGTTCATACCGAGGATGCTGAACGTTGTCACGCAATATACGATTAGATAATAGTACGTTTACTACAGTCCTTTCCAAATGTATAACAAAGGGATGAAATAATAAATAGTACAAATACGCTAAATAGTAAATTCTAAAATGGAAATTGAAATAGTGCAGGTGTAAATTAATAGAGGTGAAGAAAAAGCATAAAAGCGTGAAAAGTACTATAACAAAAGTTTGGAAATGGAAGAGAAAAGATTGTAAACAGTGTGGATAGTGGTAGTGTGTAGTAGGTAAAATGTCACATAGAGAAATGATTGATACATTAGGATAAGACAGAAACGAAAACAGGGCAAATCACTCACAGTTATATCAGTGCACGGGTTAAGGGAAGCAAGTGTGACAGTTAAGTAGAAACTATTCAGATTTAACGAATTCGAAGAGCTGAATTTATCTTCATTTCTATAGAAAAATGAAAATCCTAATTGAGCAATTATTAAGTAACCGCTCGGGAAAATAAAATACTACTCGATAGCTACAGTTAAAAGATTGGGAAAGTTGTTACTGCAATAGAGCAAGAAAGTAAAAGAAATGAGTTGAGTTAAAAAATGTCTATATGTTAACTTGCACATCTCAGTCTATATTCCGCTGAAATTTTAATCCTTTCAAATTTCGGTACGAATACCCATCCGATAGTTACATTATAACTGTGAACTCAATAATTACAGTAGCTTTAAAAAATAAAGGATTGAGAAGAAAATAGAGAAGCCCGCACAGGACTCGGTAGAAAATTAGAAAAAATAAATAAACCGCTAAATAGACCCTGTTATTTTATTTTCTTTTTTTTAAGATCATGCATTTTAGTTGCAGATTTAATTTCAATTTATATTTCAGGTGTGGCTAATTTTACAGAACATAATTAACTGTTTTATTGGCCGATTGTCGGTGATATACATTTGACAATTATTTAGAAACATTTATGAGATAATTCAAATAAAAAAAAAATAACAATTACCTGAATATAAATATGAAAAGAACAAGTAAGGAGAAGAATACTGCGACGTTGTCCATTGTTCTTAACATAACGAAAAGCTGACGACGGAGATTCGGCATGAATCTTACTAGCTTTAAAATGCGCAAAAGCCTGAATGTGCGCAAAACTGAGAGACCAGAACTTCCCGCCATGTCCTTGTGGTTTCCAAAACTTTGTGCTAATTCAAATGCGCTGTTAAATATAAGTTTATTAATATTAATGTTATACTCACAACTTACTTTCTTAACAATATAATGACTTACCTTAAAATAACAATAACACCATCAAAAACATTAAATCCGTTAGAAATGTATTTGAATGGCCCCTCTGCAATGACTTTGAATACCATTTCAATTGCAAATACAGCAGAAAAAACAACATTGCTGATCTCCACAATGACTGTGAGCTCTTCTGGTTGGTTGTGATATTCAATGCCCATCGATAGTGTATTGATGAGGATAGCCAGGAGAATACCTACATTAAAAGGCTTTCTTAATACGGTTTTCATAAAGAGAGCTACAATTTAAAATCAATTTTATTTTAAAAGTTCAAACCTTGTTGAAAGTATTTATGGTTAACTATATTTTTAATACGTTTCCTTAGGAGGAAGAAAAATTTTGAAATTCTCTTCCAAAAAGTAGTACAGGCATTGCGGATGCGACTTTTCCTCGTTTCCTTTGCAGCTGCGTCAGCCGCTATAAGGTCAGCGCAACACGAAAAATCTTCTATCTCCACAATCTGTAAATATCTATTCGTTTTATTTGCTGATAAAGAGCAATAAATTAACGAAAATGAATTGTATCTTACCTTTGTGTCTGACTTCTCATCGCCCGCTCTCTTACTGATGCCCTTTGTCAGTTCTTCAAAGAACGAGTCCAATGCAACTTGTCCGGTTGGCAAGGCAGCTGATAACGCACCGGATAATGCCAACAGCTCTTGACATGACATCGTGCCACCTGCAGCTGCACGATCGTCAGCTGTATCACTTGCAGGCAGGTCGAACTCTACGTTACCAAATTAATCAGACTACAGTGCGCGGTGCTAATAGGAATTGCATTAAAACTCTACCCAGAAAGTATTTAAATAATTTCATATTTATGTTTTTATAACCTTTAACAAATACTTTCAAGGTGTTGATAAATAAAAAATAAACACATTATTAGGAGTAATAAACTACAGCAAAAGGTTTATTCTCTATGTTATTTTCTGTAAAAAAAAATGGAAAGTTAAATGAAACTGAAATTTTGTGTTCTTTTCTAAAAATCTTTAGAAGGAATAAAAAGTTATTTCACACATGCCCGGCTAATAGTTCGTCTAGATCTAAAACACTTCTAGACTCACCGCTTTGGCTCTTAAGCCAGTCGCGTTGGCACAACGAATCTATAAATATTTATGCCAAGAATTAATTATCTACTTAGCCTATACCTGGTCACACTACAGCCTGTTTTACTGGACATATTTAAATCCAAATCAGGAAACAAAACGTAAACTATCATCGTTGGTAAGACATTAAAACGGTATTATTTTCATTTTCAATTTACAGATACCTTTTAAGTATAAATATGTTAAACGTTTCATACATGCTTTTCCGTGTCCGTTTCTTGAAAAATAATTCAGTCAAGAATTGTACGTTTTAAGTTGTATGTTACAGGAATTATACGAGAATCAAATGAAAGTAGCTTTATTAGAATAAATGTATTTATGTCAATAGTAATAGAAATCGTTCTGTTTTACCTGTTTGAGTCATTTTCTCTGAGGAGCACACATTGTGTGGATGTGCTGTTGGAGTGGTGGGCGTATGTAACAATACCGTATCGCTGAACATAACCGATGATCGTCGCCTGGCGAGAGACGGCGGTGACAGAAGAGACAAGTTCGATGCATTCTGTATAAAATAACCAACTTATTCATTATATAGAATATATAATATCACATTGTATTTCATAAATTATTCAAAGATTGTCGTTTGGATATTGAAATCTTTGTCACCAATTTCAACAAACTAGACAATATATAAATATCAAATTGTACTTTGCATATTGCGGTTTTATAATTTTAGTTATCACGGTTAGTAAAGCTTGTAAAGCAGTCGTAACCGCTATACGTTTAAGAGTCCCGGGTTCAATTTACACTGAGCTTGAGCTTCCGGTGAGGGAAAACATCGTATGAAAACCGATATATTTCAAGGACAATAGTTTTCGTAGACATGTGACATCCTCGAATTTGTACTTAGACAGCTTAATAGTTAAATGAACTTAATTCTCTCTCGATGTGAAAGACCTCTCATCCCAAGTTTGTTTATTTTGCAGTATTGTTATTTAAATTAGAACTCAAAACCAAACAATACTTTTTATAATAATATAAGGAAATGTTAAATGTTTTACAAAATTTACGTATATTAGCGTGAATACAATTTTTAAATCAAATTTGCATGCGAATGTGTTTTTTACAAATGAAGTTACCTCAAGATCGGCTGCTGAGAGCGAGGGTACGCGCAACAGGCTGGGCCTACTCAGGGGTTCATCGCCCGCCTCCTCCACTCCAATCTTACCTCCATTCCCCTGCCACAAATCCAATATAATACATTCCCTAATATAAAAATTCTTTCGTACTCACTTGAGGACTATTTCACGACAAATTCAATATTAATTTGTTTATTGGGGGAATCATTTCATGTAAGTAAGGTTATATATTAAATATGAGGACCACAGCGGTGTGATTACTTTACGTTTTTATAAACTAACATCATAGCAAAATCAAGAACCAAATTTTTTTTTTAAAAAAAAAGTGTTTCATAGCTTTCCTATACGACAAAACGAGGGACTAGCAGAACATTACCGTCGTGTTTCTAATAATAATACAATACACTAGTTTGCGTTCATTGCGAGACGTAAGTTGTTAAATCTTGTCACTTTTCTACTTTGTATTGAAAAAATTATACTACGAATAATACATTTGCGGAAAAAATACATGCTTATGTGGTACATTATTTGTGGCAACTTTTATGGTTTCAGTGTATCCTTCTTTGGATTTTAATGTATACATTAAAATATTGTTTTACCTGCGGATGTGCGCGAGGACAGCAAGGATGATGTTGTTTTGGTTTATTTGCAGGCAACTGAAGAGTTTCTCGGCTTTGTCGCCAACGTATCTGAGCTTTTTGATAACGATAAACTCTAAAAAATTGTTAAAATATTAGTTTTTGTATACATTTAATCAAGTATATTTTTTTTGTGGTCTTACCTAATTTTCTTCGCCATTCTTCTCTTAAATCTCCTCCATAAGTGGGCTACATACTTGACTATTTCTGCATAACATGTTGCTGGTTCACTATTGTTAGTGGATGAAGCTAATGTTGAAGAAGACGTGAAACGAGCTCTTTCAGCACGCATCCTCTCCATTTCACGTTTCTTGGTTTCACTAAACTGCGTTGCTATGACAACGAGGCAGAGATTAATCATAAAAAATGACCCAATCTGAAATGAAAACATTGTTTTATAACAACTATACTCAAGCTGCATCAAACACAAGATATTTAATAGAAAAATACAATACCACAATGAGTAGCACAAAATATATCCAGTCCCAAAAGCTATGGGCGTCTTGTACGTAATACATGATGTCCGTCCATCCTTCTAAAGATATAACCTGGGGGAGGATTTATATATAAGTATTTTTTATCTTTCTCACAAATACAAATAAGTTAAAAAAAATGTTCTGTAGATTTACCAAGAAAATAGCCACCCATGCCAATCCAATGTTGTCAAAGGAAATCGTGCCTTGGAACGGATTCGAACCCCTTTCGGTACAATTTGTATAGTATTGATTCCAGTTTACGCATGAGGTGTTTGTTGGTCTGTTATATGAGTAAGGTCTCGCTGTCTCGTTGCAGACGAGGGGCCCGTAGCGATACGGCGGGAAGTTGCCACACTGATGCATGCCATTATCCTCAGGTGTCGTGCAGATGTAATCCAATTCCTTCGAGAACTCGTAGTGAAACGATACGCTGCGTACAAATTGATCGTCTTAATTATTTTTGTCAGAGCTATCATGAAAATTTATGTAACGACAGCCCGATACAGACATTACATATTTTTACAGTAAACTCATGAAAGTGACTGCTTAGACATTGGTTATTTGAGCAGAACTTAGATTTTGTAAGTTCGACAATGCTTTCAATATGTTTATTCGAATCCTATGCAATTAATGATTTATAAGTAAAGACAAGGAGAGTTGGTTCGTTAGAGTCATTTGTTATGAAATGAAACTTTTTCTAAACTGATCAGACTTACATTTATTGTACACTACAAAGCCGGACGTTAAGCTGACACACACGTATGATTAGGGACAAACATGCAAACACAGTAATCATGCAGTGTCATATTTGTTACGTGCATACAAAGTGAACGATTAGATTTGTAGATTAAAAACTGTATAGAAATGCCGTTTAAAGTAGATAGAGGTAGTGAATGTGAAAGAAAGCCAGTTGACAAGCCACCTCAAGGTCGTTATCTCGTAACGATCGCAGCAGCTTCCGGGGCTGCAACATGAATGATAGTCGTAACACTGGATATTTGAAGCCATTCCGGCTACAACTGGCTTGTCCCCTTGATCACAGCTATAAGGGTTTTATCGTGAGCAATAAACCTAAGCTTATATTTTTTGCTGAAGTTTACTTTGTTAATTTTCTAGTAACCGGTAGAAAGCTAATGATCTAAATTCATATTTTGTGTTGTTAATATTGTTATTACTGGCAATAATGTGTATGTGAGCAAAATAATAATAATTGACAGCCATTATAAACAACGCACACAAAGGATTAAGCATTATTTAAGTACTAGTTTTAGTAGATCACTTGTGTTAGTTTGGATGATTTTGCATTGTCGGAAGAGGTGTACGGAGGTGTTCATTGCATTATATTTTGCTTTTATTTTGCAATTCTCCTATTTATTTCATAGTTTTAAAATTACTGGTAGTCGAAACAAATTTTGTGTGTTTAGATAAAAGGAAGACAAATAAAATCTAACTTATAGATTTACAAGAGCTAATCAAATGCTTTCAGTGATTTGTAACAAACTGGCAGTTCTTAACCCATGTGAGAGTGGTGAGTAAATTGTGGTTTATTATTGATCCAAAAACCTAGATTACGTTATAACTGCCAGTTCGTAAGTATAGGTAAGCAGATATTATAGCACATCTGGACGGCAGATGTGTGAAGGTACACGTGACAACAAATTTCAATATTTTTTACAGAAACACTTAATTTTCATCTCATTTCCTTACGAGTTCACTCTGACGCGCACCCTGTACCATTCTGACAGGTCTCTGGAACATAAATTGAGGATGTGGTGACGTGTGTTATGATACTACTTTAAAACATGAGAAATTAAAATTAATTCTGTTCTAACAGAACATATTCAAAGGTTTTGTTTTCATACTATAAAATGACTTCTTTGAATACTGTTTCGGCTTTTAGCTAGTCTATATTTTACTACAAATGTCTTGTTTGTTTTTTATCATGGGCACTACTTCTATAGATTATGTTAGAGACGTTAATATTCAGTTACAAAAAAGTATGTTCTCTGTGTGTTCACATCATAGTTAATATGTATGAATTGACAGTATGCAATATTTAAGTGTGTTTGGTTAATAAAGTATGTGCTTGTTGTTCAAATTCCAAACATGCGCAATCGTAATATGTTAGAAACAATGGAAAAAATAATGTACGACGATATAAATGATATGGAGCAGCCGTGTAATATGCTCATTGAAAGTATAAGCGTTAAATATTGCATGCAGTCAACTTTAGCAATGGAACGTGCCGCTAAAACGAGCTTTATTAGTTAATGACAACATATAACAGTGATTATTATCTCCACATACAATAATACGACGTTTTCCATACGTAATAAAGATCAAATTTTTATATTTTATGGCTTAGTCGCGTAACTTAAAATTAATCGTTTTGATTTAGTGATGATTACTCACTTTGGTCGTAGAACGTGGGGTGGTAAGACGAGCTCGCAGCGCTGTCTCAATATCCCAGCCCAAAGCTGGACGCCGACTATCCCGAAAATGAAGAAAACGAAAAAACAAAGCAGCAACACATTACCGAGCATAGGCAGCGTATCCAAAAGTAACATCACCAGTATTCTCATACCTGGAAAAAGATCTATAATTTTAGATACAGCTTATTACAATCCGAATATTAATCTATAAATGTATGTTCATACGAATTAGAATTGATGAAGAATAAGAAATAAAAAATTTTGAATTGCCAAATGTGGAAATAATACAGATGTATGCTTAACCACAAAGCGTGTAACAGTTTAATTTCTGTGGTTGCATTTTACCCGTTATTTATGAGTAGACCATTCGGAATTTCAACAAAACTTTCCGGAGCAGCTGTCTTTTGTAAAAATATTCGGGTTAATATTGGACAGGATGGAATTTAATATGAGTTTCACTATTTATAAGTTGTATTAGTTAAATATAAACTATTCATTATAATTATGATTTTTTTTAAATCACCACTGA
Organism: Byasa hedistus; assembly: GCA_029286795.1. Lineage (NCBI taxonomy): Eukaryota > Metazoa > Arthropoda > Insecta > Lepidoptera > Papilionidae > Byasa > Byasa hedistus. Next base: position 6,708,803 of record JAGSMW010000001.1, read on the forward strand.
GTCAAACGTAAAAATGTAATATAGTGTCGTATTTATTTTGGTCGAAAGTTTCTTTTATGTTTAGATAAGTAATCTTTTTGGGTTATTTTATTTTAGTATAGATTTTATAATTGAGGTCTAGTTAAAATTCAAACTCTTGAATCAATTTTCTCATAATGTCGTTGAGGGGTGGGTGTGAGTGTTTGTCGGGGTTGCGGCAGGGTTTACTTGTTGCTCGCCGATCGATCCCGCCTCGCGCCCGCTCTCAATTCTTGCTCCGGGTTAATTTCTAAAAGTGCCTCGCCGATATGAGCTTACCAACGTAAAATCCTTTTCATTATATGTTTATTGGACGGACGACTTCCGTAATAGATGTGGAAAAGTTCAGAATTAGCTTTATACGAGTTCTTTCACTCTGAACATTTCTAACCGGACTAAATGTGTGCTGTTCAAAATTTAAAGCGTCTATCTTGTGTATGAACTATGGTCTCATAAAATCTCATCGACTAATTTGATTTTTTTATTTATTTCCAACAGATATCTTTCCATTTACAGCGTTTATGAATAGGAAATATGATGGATAACATGGGTTTCTCTCTAAAGGTTTTAATGTTATGGTTATACTCCGATTGACGATCTTCGTCTTCTCCTCTTTGATAAGTTATATTAATTACACTGATCGTGTTACTAATTAAAATTAAATATGTAACTTACTCGGTATCCGGTTAATGGCTCTCAAAGGTCGCAGCACTCGAATTGTTCTTATAGCGGAAAAATTTATGTTTTCCACGTTGAGTGTATACTCCACAGCCCTGTATTAAAAATGTGAAACATTACAAAACGAGATTTATGAAAATAGAAAATACAGTCGTAATAATGCAGGGGTATTTAACCAGCTAGCATAAATGATCAATTATCATACATGGGTTTATGAATTCATTTTAACCAACCTTGCCTTAAATTATACATATTTAAATTTATTATATTTAATGTTCTTGATCAATTTTCAAATGATAAGTGTCAATATGAGTATAGTTGACAAAATTATTGGTGAATATAAAACGGCCATATTGATTTGTCATTGTAATCAATTTATTTAGTTTGTGAATGTATAGTTATGCATGTAGATAAATGAGCGTTTATCTGCATTGATAATATTAAATAAAAGTAAACTGAAACGTGTAAGTGTGGAAAACTGTTTGAGCATAGTTTTTTGTACATAAAAACATTAAGATAAGTAGCAATAATAATATTCCACAGCTAGGAATTTCTAATAGCATATTGCAACTTGGATAGACGGTAATCTAATGTGTGTATCACGTGAGAGAATTTGTTGAGGTTCTAACCCGAGCTCGATATTCTATTATTATAATGTGCGGTTTGTATCACTGTAACATTGTATTATTATCCATTATTGCATTTGTGTGAAATGTACTTAATATTGGTTATTGAAACTTCTAGTAAAGTACTATTACAACATATATTTCTACCGCAAAACAAACTTTACTATAATCCGCGGTCGTTGTGGAAATTTACTGAATCGGCGGTACATTGTCTAACATATGAATAACCAGCGGTTCAACGGCATTATTTGGTTAGTTTGTTGATAACAAAAATATTAAATGATGTATAATACGTACCCCGCCATTACGATGAAGAAGTCCAGTCTATTCCATGAGTCGGCGAGGTAAGTGCCATGGCCGTACACTCCCATTGCAACCATTTTAATTGTCATTTCTAATGTGAAAAACGCAAATATAATGTCGTCGAAGACCTAAAAAATCAATAACATGGTTATTCTATTTAAAATATATTAATTACTAGCATATTATTAATTATAGCTACGTCATGTATATTTTAAATTATGACTGATAATTTTAAACAGTAAAGTGAGATTTATTACAGAACCTTTGTTATAGAAATGTGCGAAATCAAGATATATTTTGATAAAGACGAAATACATTTTTGGTTTGTCTCAAATAAAATATATTTATAAAGGTATTCAAAATAATATGTATAATAAACTAAAACAAATTTCTAACAGACATTATAAAGCAGTTGAATTTATCTGCAATTATCTGCAAACGGGTAAACAAATTTTATTTAAATATAGTCAAGAGCACAGAACTTTTTTTCTGAAAAAGAGAGTGAAAACTGAGTTTACTATTTAAAATCATCTTTTTTTCTGTTACAGGATCCTTGTAAATAAAAAGAAAAACTGTTCCGATGTATAAGAGTTAAGATTGCCTTTGTTCATAAATTTATGACATCGCGATTTTTGGATCCGAGGTTGAACCAAGAGTTAAAATTTTAAACTACATAACTTTTAAAAACTACAGTACTTTTAATTTAATATGAATTTTTTACTTTACCTGTAATATTTTGCACCTGTTCGTGACGCACTGGTCGTCCACACATGGCTGATACATCCCCAGGGTCACGCAGTTCAACAATATCACCAACATTGATATTCGTTCGAACCATGTGCATTATAAGTTAAAGAGATTATATACACAACCTTAAATATTGAGATGTCATTTTACGTTATTAAAAACATGTAAATGAATACTCGCTGCATCTACGAATAAGATAATACTGTAATAAAAGTCTCAAGTCGTGATACCTTTCTTTAGATTAGTAAATCTACAGGGTATAGTTAGCTCCAAAATATAAAATTTCATTGCCAAAAAGTACTAAAGTTATGTTACTCCTTGGCAGCGGAATTGTCGATCGATTTCACTTACGTTATCTTACGCAATAGAAAAACAGCGTGCCTTTAGATTGCAGTTTAGAAATTTTGAGATAGAAATAGTTAAAATCATAGTTAAAAATGTAGGAGATAATCATTAGTCTGTTAGAAAAAAAATCCTTTATCCTATTTACATTTTATAATTCATCTTTACACGTAAATTATAACTTTCTGAATAAGTAAAATCGTTTTTCTTCGGTATATTATTCGAAATTTTCGTCGATTTCACATAATGTAGATATGGTATGTAAGTAACTTTACACAATGTAATCACAGGAAAATTGTATATAAATATTTTAAATACTTAAAATAAAAGGTTTGCGACAGCTAATTGACGCAGGCACTTTAAACGTCCGCCATTTGTGTGACGTCATTTCATAGATTGACGTTTTAACTTATTAGTTGAACTAACACAAGTAAACAATAACCGTTCCTTACACAGACTTTTATTTCCGCTTTGACTTATGGTGTCGCTTTTTACATATTTGAATTCCTAACATTTTTGAAAATTAATACAAGAAATTTTATGATAAAAATCATCATAGCGGAATAATTCCGAAGTAAAAAGTTTATAAAACATAATTCTATCATATACAAATTCTATATTAAGAGAGAACAATATAATATAATGAATAGACGCTTTAAAGATTAAACAGAAGCCCGCTTGTAGTAATGTTCATGATTTAAGCATTCATTTCATATTTAGTAATTGAAACGCATGTAGTAAAATTAGCTACGAGTTTTACTGTACAGTAAAATACTACTTGAAACATGGCCAGCAAAGTTAAAATGAATAGCGCATGTTATTTTCAAGATTAAATGACCGTGTAGTACGCAGTTTTAATGGAGTTTTCTATACTGTTTCCAAACTATACATAATTCGCTTTTTGGAACGGAAATTAATACATAAATGAACTCGGATCTATGGCAGACGTAAACTTTTTAAATACCATCACGACGGAGGAGTTGATACGTATAGACGTGTATTTTTTTTATTTATTTATGTTATGGTACAGGTACTTTCGATAATCTATCATAATGTTAATGTGATAATATTCTTCAATTTGTAATATTCTGATCTAGAAATAGTCAATAAAAAATGTTGCCGAGCATTTTAGTTTCATTGAATACAGATTTCATAAAGCCGTTGGAATGTAAGAGAAAACAATTAATGTCTATATCATAATTTACGAGAAAACTGTGATGATGTCTACATTAAAATTCCAAAGATATTTTATTATATTTCATTTACTACACCACTTAGCGATGCGTTTAAAAATTAAAGAGACCAATTGAAGAATCGTCTTAAGAGTATTGTGAAAACGCTTTCATATCTACTATATATCATATAAATGTAAAAGCTATATAAAAGCTATGCGCTTTTCAATCGTGGATATGTCTATTTAAAAGAATTGTTATCCGAAAAGAATATATAGATACATAAACATAAATTTATGAATAAGATTAAAAATACCTTGGCGAACATATTATATACAAATATCAATTAGGTGATCACTGGTTTTTTTTATTTTCTCTAACTACATTAGGTCGATGTTGACTTTTTTTTTAAATCACTGTGTATATGTTTATACCTATATATCTGATATATAACTACTATATATTAATATATACTAATTTCTTAAACTTATTTCTATTCACCACATCTTTGCCGTCGATGTTGATTAAGAGTGTTAACCTAGAACTATCTGGCTTTCATATGAATATATCAATGCTATTAAAGGTTAGTCAAGTGGGTTCTAAAAAAAGGACACTGTCAAATATGAAATCTAGCCTAAGAATCGAAGAAGTGTTACAAAGCGAGTGCTTTACTGCACCACTGAGGCAGTTTACAAACAAAAAAAACTCATATTTGAGTTAAACTCCGCTATAGCTCTTTGATTATTATTCAAATTATTTACTTATATACAAAAAATGGTCTTTTAACATTACATTAGCTTATAACTTTCACGTAAAATCTTTTCGTAGTAGTGTAAGTGAATGGAGCTTTATAAACGGCTCACAAATATCGGAGAGCTGAGTGCCAGGGCCTATGGAATAATGAAATAACACAATAATACCACTGACCGTTCAAACACCGACTTTCAGTAAGCACGGCTCCGGTTAATCATAAAACAATCGTAAAATTTCTGTAATACTTCGAAACCGTATTAAATTTGATTTGCTATATAGAATTTCGCTGGATTAAAAATTACGCCTTTAATTAATCACTTTCATTACAATATTAAATTTTAAATTCACCCTCAAGGAAATAGGGACTACAATTAAGTAAAGAAATAAGATACGAGGAGTCGAACTTCAAATAGATTTTTAAGCGAAAGCTAAAAATACTTCTTGTAAATTAACATTTCAAACATAAAGTAGGTTTAGCAAATTTTTTACATATCCAAAACGATGACAATTTAGTTAAGATAATATACACTGCACAACGCACAGAGATTTAGCTGTTAAGAATAAAAAAAGTGAAGTTTTTCTGAATATTAAAATTAGTATAAAGATGAAACTCAAAAATTTAATGAATTAAAAAATGGCAAATCAAGATTCCTTTTAACATATCGTATTAAGAACATGACTTCTTATCATTATTTTGTCTATAGGTTTACACGTTACCTTCAGGAAATTTTCGTTTAACGAAGGGTGGTTAAACCAAAAAAAGCTGGAGGTAAAACATTTAGCCTAATGATCCGTAAAATTCATTCCCACGCCCACCCACGCCCCTAGTAACACTCCGTAATTCGGGGTAAGAAAATAAAGCTGACTACGTACATTCACCGGCGAACTTTTTCAGGCGAAGTTCTGGAATGAAATAAAATACGGCGCACAGTTTTTCGCAAACTTCGGCGTTTCAGCTCATTTAAAAAAAACTTATTAAATAAAAAATTTATTCCGCAATGAAAATAATACCATAATTGTTTAGTAAGGAATAATTATAAATATTAGCTTAGCCATAAACTACTTTTTATGTTGAACTATGTTCAATCGATTAAATATTTTAAATGGTAATTTCTTTTCACACAATTATTTTGAGAAATTAGTTTTTTCTTTATTTGATATTCAAATCTTTTCCGTTGATGGTAAGTAATATTATATGCGGTAAAATTTATAAACTTGTTCATGCCGCACCACCGCAGTAATATTGTTACTAATGTTGTAAAGTGGTGGTGCAACCAAGATGATCTTCCGCTTTTGTGACCTAACACCAGTATTTTCAGATGACTTAACCCTTAAGAACTGCTACTTATCACCTGCCGCTATGAAAGCATTGCTGTTTTCCGGTCACCAGCATTTAAGTGACATGATTTTAGGTGAGCAATTCATTATCTTATTGTCACTTAACACCTCGTGAAATTAAGGTTAAGTGTCAGCACTACAGTTAAAACAAATCATATTTTGTAATTTATTTTATAGTTACGGTAATGTTGTGATATTTACCTATTTTTAAAAATGTTTTTGTACAGTTGCGCGCTGGGCTGATTTACAATGAGCTCTGCCACCTCTCTTGAAGTGAACGAGAGGTGGCAACGGCCTAGCCTTTGTTCTGTTGGAAGCGACAGAGAAGCCTTGTTTGAATTACTTAAGTGGACAGATGTATACGTGCAATAGTTCTGTATTTGTATATTTCTCATTTACTTATTTTGTATCATAATGTAAATAGCTTTTTTAAAGGCAACTTTATAAAAATTTACATCATACATTTTTCTATGTTTGTATATATTATTATTTATACTAAGCACTTGCTATTAATAAAGAAATTAATTTCATAACGTAGTAAAGGTTTTTTTTATAATATCAATATGGCTATCAAAAATTTCGGTCATGATGATGAAGACGTACCGTTAATTTGTATCAACTATTATTGACGTCATTATTTACAAGAATATTACACGATTTTTTTATAAAGTAAATCATAAGATAATCTGGAATTGAAAGAAACCACAAACTTACAGCAGAAATTATTAACATGTAACAAATCAATCATTATTAATTTATAAAGTTTTTTGAAAATCAGGGACTCCAAAGATCCTTACAAAGATCTCGAGACCGACTGGTATTGTTCAGATCGTCAGCCCAACTTGTGAAAGGTCTTTAGAGACCTTATCGGTATTTTTTTAAACAAACAAATTTGAAAAAAAATTAAATGTTTGCTTTATCTGTAAAAGAAACAGAAATAACAAATGTTTCATTTTTTTATAAGTGAAGTATATATGAAAAGTATGCCACGCTTTAAAGAGGTCCTCTTTGAGGAAACGAGTTCGCGATAACGACTCTGATTTCAAATCATCGAGTCTCTTTAATATTTCACTCTTCACAAAAGCCTGACGTTTTTTAAATGAAATCTGTTGAGATGAAACTGAAATTGAACGCCGTAATGCTTTTCGCAATTCCATTTTATTTGATGATGCTTCAATATTTATAAATACGGGAGAGAGAGAGATTATGAAATAATATCACAAGGATTGTATTAATATTATATATAGTAAAATAGGCTATGTACTTTTCATTAGTGTGAATACTTTTAGGTACATTACTTCTATTATTTTATTAAAAGTGATGAGGTATTAACCGTTGTTCTAAAATGTAATAAAAGAAAATTCTGCTCAAATACGATATTTCCGACGGTAAAAGATTTTTCTTTCGTTCACCAAAAACTTAAGAAAGTTTGTAACAGTTTTATATTTATATACAGATTTGAAAAAATATTAAAATAACATTTAAAGTCTGCATTTCAAAATGCAAATCGCGTTGATGTTATTCTGTTTCTTATATTGCATTTCGTTTAATAACACCAAGTCATAATACGTTCAGAAGTTCCTATTAATACTAAAGTCTAGCCTAGTTGAAAAATAATGTTTTTAAGATATTTTTGTCTCAAATATGCGTATTCTAACAAATTGTACGAGAAAAGAATTTTAAGTTATTCTATAAATATCATTTATTCATGTAAATATTATTTTACTTGTTGAAATACATTTTTTTAAACGTGGGTCTAAACGAGAGATACTGAAAACTAGTGGGCCTAGAAATTTAAAAAGCATATGATACTAATTTAAATTGTAATAAGTAATATATACAGTATAATAGATGCTTATTATGCTTAGTACGATATTTATAGTTGCTTTTCTGTTTGATGCTGATGCATGCGGTTGTCAGGCAGTGAAATATCGATTTCCATATCTACTATCGCGCATAAATTACGTACCTACTGGAATGGGAGTGTCAATTACCTTTGCGCCTCGATCCTTACTACAAAGTGTATTTATCCTCTAGAGGTACATAAATTCGCTGTATCACCTGAATATAACTCCCACGACGTAGCAAACTTGCTTAGGCGTTGTTTGCTATTTTGTCATACTTCAAGTACATATGAAGCGTTGAGACAAGCAGATGATATGTAATACTCTCGCACATACTAATGTGATGCTAGTTAACATGATTGACATTGTTAATGCAGTAATTACACTAATTACAGCGTCCTTCAAACCGAAACTTAGTATTATTTGCACACTTCTGTTTCGTGGTTGAAATTGCCCGGTATAAGTAGAATCAGTTCCGGCAAGAGGCTTGGCGTTAGTGAAATTTATAAATGCAGAAATTACAAGTTTGTAAATTAACAGAGATTTATCTTTGACCTCTTCAGTTACTCATACTATTATGAAATTCAGTTTTATTTAATAGTTACAAAATAATTTAGTATAATTGCGCCATAATGGATTTATTTTATTCTAGTTTATTCATAGCTCTAGTTTTTGCTATATATATGTTATACAAGTATAATAGTTAAGGTAATCTTAAAAAGAGGAAAGTATTTTTAAAACTATTTACATCATTTTAAAAAACTGATGGTTACGAAAAGAGCCGTCTCAGCAGTTCTTTTTTGTGCGAGCTGAAAGTCTTTTATTATTATTAGCAAGAGTGAATGTACATTTCATTGATTAAAGAGATGAATCTATTTTTAATTACAAATATAGGACGGCATATTTTATTAAAGTACGTTAACGGCATATTACAAGTAATTACTTTTAAAGTACAGTGATTTAGGAAGTTAGCAAATCTAGATATTATTAAAGAGAATTCCGACGTTCGCAGGCTTCGTCAGTAAGATCTAAGAGAAGTCAGAACTCTGGAACAATGACATAGTCACTAAGAACAGATTTTGTTTAAAGGCGTTATAGTGTCATGGTCAGGTGTTATGGTGAGGCCATGTTTCGTATTTGTCGAATTGATATGATCATGATAATCTTAGTAATAGCGGCTGAGATATAGTCGCTGACATTGTCTCGGGTATTGGTGAACTCAATTGGGAATAGGCAGGAGCATATAGAAAGACGGTCTTGCTGGAAATCAATTAGGAGTTGGTCTATGTTCTGCAGTAGATATAATAGTACGGGAATTGTGATGATGATAATCTAGTAACATTACGAAAAAAGAGACGGTGGATTTAATAACGACAATCGTTTAACTCCTACCAATATTGATGAGCTGTGTGAATTACTCAAAAATCAAAGAAGTTTTCTAAGTCACTTTATTATAAGAATAACGTCCTTTGTTATCTTAAAAAGATCTTGACATACGGTATTAACCTAATTTTCATGTTTTTGTAAAGAATTACGTGAAGCGTAAACATAGTGAATACAAAGCTTAACTACGATGTATATATAATAATTCATTATCACGTTTTTACTGTATACAAAGTTCAAAAGGTCCGATTAAAATTTCACATTAAAACATAATCCGTTCAACATTTTATGACAATGTGTAGTTTTTTTTTGTTACTTTGTTGTTGTCCTGTTTTAATTATTTGTAGGTTTAATGAACTAATGAAAATATTTTGTTGAAACAATGGAGTGAAAAAATTCCAATAGAGATAAAACAAAGAATTTTTATCTATCAACACCAACACTTGTGTTGTTATACTCGTCTATGTATGTCTTATGTAAAAATAGTTCAATATATTACAAGTGAAATTGGTAAAAATTTCATATAAGTAAATGAATTTTTAAAGTATATTTGAATATTTAATTAGTAGTGAGTTTTTTTACGACTTTTTGATGTGACTTTAGTAAAAACATAACAAATTTTTCATAATATAAAAGTTTGTTGTAATTTAATTAGCCATAAGTAAATGAGGATACAGTAAAATGTTGAATTATACCAAACCGTCGAATCTAATACAAAAATAATACGATTGTATCACTTCTCTGCTTATACTAAATGAATTTGTTTATCCGACACGAGTGTGTGCCGTTCTGTGAAGGAATTCCCTCGACGATGATTGAACAAAATTAAATTATAAATTTAGGAAACCTTATGCCCCATTATTTCCCATGCGTCCACCTAATGAGTGCTACGGGACTACCAGAAACTAAGTCACTTTACCAAGGTACACTTTTAATTTTGATATTAAATTAATAAGACATTAGAATTATCAGCGAATTTGTTTAAGTAAAATTTGCTATTAAACGTAAAACCTTTCTCGGTGCTCAATAATACAAATAGATTACTTACAGTTACAGAAAATAATCTTGTTATGTCTGTGTACAGAAATACAAAAAGATTGGGATACAAAAGAAGCCTATTACGATTTTCCTAATTTTGATTTTCTCCTATGAAAGCTTCAGATGTTTTCTTCCTTTCAGTGATCGTTAACCAAACAATTGATTGATTGAAATACTAGCAGTAGCTTGAATCAAGTACGGAAGCGTAAAATTTTTTATTTCTTTAACTAAATTAGTATAAAAAATATTATGTAAAAAAACTTCGTTATTTGGATGGTATCATGTTGGACAACAAGTGTTGGATCAACTGTATTTGGAATTGTTCCAACTGAAGCAGGCTCGGGCAATCAGAACAAGTGAATTGTTTTCGATATCGGATGTAGTGGTTTACGTTTGTGAATCAAGTGACAGATAAAACGGGAGGCGCGGTCGTTTTCAGGTTACATTGAATTTGAAATACGGATCAACATCTGCTGAAACTTCTATTAAACTATATTGAAGCTATCAATATGAAAAGTACGTATAAATAACGTTAAGTACGCTTTAGTAAAGGACTGTTATAACATGCGGTTTATCCTTGTGAAGAAAAAACAAATAAATCATTTTGCTATTCAAGGACATCTTCCGGAGTATTATATAAATAAGCCGGAAAGCCTTACAAGATTAAAATGTACCGGAATAGCCAAAAGGCTAATTTTCACGCTTTGGACACAATAGTCATAAGTTCGATTCTCAGGAAATTTTTCTTTTTGCTTCTCTCGACTTTCTACAGTGCTAACTTTGACCTTTCATATCTCTTTAATCGGAAGAGCTATAGACTTTTTATTACGGATTTCTCTTCTGTTTATCCTGTACTTAATTTTATCCTGAAAACGTATCTATGTAGCTCTTCCGGTTTAAAAGTTACAAGCGTGACGAAGTATTTAAGCCAGCGTATTAGTCTCTTTTACGCTGATGCAATCAGGTAATAGAGACTGAAATGTAAATAGCAATATTCGCACAGTTATCGCGCATGTAACGTGCAATCGATCGCTATTTAAGTGATCGTTTAGCAGTCGCTTGGTTATCGTAAAATGTACTTTACGTAGCGACATATGCGAAAAACTAATTTGTTTAGAACTATAACAAGCATAGGAAACATTTTATAATTTATTTGCTTACTTTTTCTGAAAAGATTACGAATTTTTATATAGATTTTTTCGTAATAACTGTATTGAAAATAATTAATACATAATTTCACGTTAACGAGATAGCGTATATGTAATATTAAATTTGATGAAAATACCAGAAAAAAATCAGTGCAAAGCCGGAGAATATATGCAGAGCTTTTATAAAGTATAGCTAGCATAAGGTAGAATATATAAATAAAACTTTCTCACCTCGTATGGAAAGCTTCAAAGGTATTGTTAAGGTTACGTCAGTGGCGTGATGCGTGTTTAACATTGTTGAGATTTTTACTTTGGAAATGAGCCAATGGAGTCTCTGTTTATTTATTATGGACAATTTTATAGACCAAAACAGACGTGTAAAAATAAAACAAGATGTAAATCAGTGCTTGAATGTATATAGTACAGAAGCTACGGCGATTATATGGGGCCGAAAATAAATTTTAGCTCCATTGTTCCTCAGACTATTCAGAATAGCATGAATATTTAAACGCTTTCAAAGTACAGGCTTTGTAGTGGAATGGTGTAGCACTAGAAATGTCTTGTTCAACGTACACAATATACAACTTCTGTTTTTCATTAAGCTCTCAATTATCGAATAATATTCACCGAATAGGAAGCAAACAACTTGGTTCTTGTCTTATTGAAACTTTCGGCGAAATTTTGCCGTGAAAGAGGAATACGCATAGTTGATGTTTGGGTTCCAGTTTGAAGGACGTTCGTAGTTAAATTCTTGAAGTAATGAATCATGACGTAAAATCGCGCATGAAATATAGTGTTGTTAATATCCTATCCTTGTTATGAGCAGTCAGTTTATTTCTTATAATCAGGTGAACGTTCTGCTCGTCTTAATTTTTCCAAATAAAGTTACCTGTAGCCAATCGATTGATACGATAATTGCTAAGGTGTATTTTGTTCATACAATTATGTGTAACACGTATCATTATTAGATTGATATTATTTTCACAATATTATAAAAAATTATAGCAGTAAAGGAGTAGAATTGATAAATCACAGAAAGTAAAATATAGTAAATTCCTAACTATGTAACTATGAAATTGGAAGTATTAAAATCGCGAAATAACACCCAAAGAAATAACGAAATGTTTTAATACGTACACCATAAGTAGGACACACAAATTTTTCATTTGCCTGTATTATTATTTTTGTCTGAATTAAAAAAAAACCACTAAGGAAATATGTAAGAGGAAAAACAATGGAACAACAACGTTCATTCTTTCCTTAAAAGTAAAAGGAGAATGAGATGAAAACAAACCATTGTAAAATGACAGTAGTAATTTTTTACCGTAACTGCCCAGAAGTATACTTGCAAGGGCTAAACTCACGATTGCAAGGTATCTACTGGTATATATTTTTAATTTTGAAACTTATTAATGACACCTAAAGCTTAGGATATAACAAGCGGACTTAGTGCCTTACGTACTTAACTTTTAGCTTCTTCTTCTATGTCGTATCTCCTCATGACTGAGGGTCGTGGTCATCATGTTTTTAATAAAACACACGACGACTTTCTTGTCAGTTATAATGGAGTGGTTTGCCATTGCCTTATCCATTTCATATAGTAGTCCTAGCACAAATGATCAAATTTTTAGCTATTATCTATTAAATCTTGGTAAGTCGGGAGAAAGAGAAGTTGATGCAAATTCGCGTTTGATGTAGTGTATTCAATAAGATTGTTTATTATGATATTGATATTAAAGAAGTAATTTCAGAAGGTTATACGGTGACCTACGCTCGATTTATTTATAGTGGCTCTCAAACTACAAAACGGGTTCTTTTTACGCTATATCACCTGAAGGGATGGTTACACGCTCGACGAAGTAGACGCGATACGGTCTATAAATGTTGTCAACGCGTCTGAGAGAAAACCTTTATTGACACTACAGCTTCAACAACAGCCTATGCAGTCTAAATAAATATTAAATAACTAATGCGTTAACTGTTTTTCCCTTGGAAAACAAAAAGGTTCCCTTTTTAAGACATATCTATTTTTTAAGATTCCATTGTTCATCTATTGTCTCCTATTTCTTATGGATTTAATGAAAAAAAAAAAACATAAGCAAAAAGAGGACAGGCATTAAAAATACTTCATTATTGTATATTAAAGGAACTTACAGTATTTTTAAGAGAACATTTAAAAAATACCTCAACTAAAGTAATATAGCAATATCATGTCAATTAAATGATAGTTCATCGACTACTATTATAAAAATAATTACGTCGTTTTCTTTCTATGTAAAATCTATACTAAATAATGTGATGGAAATTATTTTTTCTAAGCTTATTAATAGATTAATCGCCATACCATAAAACCGCATGCTGTACGGGGAACTGCGGAAGTCAGATAATTTTACGATGCCCACGTAACGTTGAGTTTCGGTGGTCGGCTATGATTAGAATTAACTTTATTATATGTTTAAACAATCGCTGTCATATTAGGATGTATACTATTGTCTGTCATATTTTAAGCAAAATTGTACAACATAGTAACTATTGGAACAAGGATCTGGTGAAGGTTAAAGGGAGCATCTGAATGCGGCACATGCACAGAACCAATCAGCGTTTAGATCTTTGTGGGCCTAGTCGACGTCTATCGGCTGATGATGATGATTATTTAAAACTATCAGTAAGTTTAATTGAAGTTTGGCTAGGATTTAGCTTACTGCCAATTGATAAAACATTATTCTCTGTTATTAGAACAATATTGAACTAATAAAACGATATCTTGTCGGATACAATCGCTCTCAAGATGTTCAGGGAGCAAAATGCTCGTCGTTCTCCATTCGGTCGATATCCATTCGCTCAAGAAAATGCGCACCAAGTTTAAGTTTTCCTCTATAAAGTTTTTTAAAAACTCAATAGTTATGCTTCTTTCTATCGAAGTATTAAGTTAAAAGTTTTTTGCTATGTACATCACATCAACACAGTATTTTGAAATACAAAACCCGTTTAGGAAGGTACCAACGTAGCCACTTTTTTGTCACTAAATAGTAGTGTACAAACATTACTGTGTTTTGGTTTCTAGAATGTTCTAGCTAATAAAATTACGGTGGTAACATATAGCGTAACACTGGTCGTTGCTGAACTATAAATTTTTCTATATTGAATCATTTTCGGAGACAGAAATAAGCGCTTATGTGCTGTCCTATATATTTAATGTTAATGAATTTTGAAAAGATTTTTCTTAATGTTTAAAAAGTAGGGATACATTTGCTAATAATTATATAATTATTCTGATAACTTCCGGTAGATTTGCGCATGTGTTTGAAACACAAGTAGCGTCTACATGTTAATTAGTAACCACAAGTTGAAATAACAAAGCGATACGAGAGCTTTGCTTTTAAACTTTATCGTAATGGAAGTAAATTAAAATGTCAAACTTTCGGATATTGTAATTTCGGAAACTTACTATTTACGCTTGAACGAAAATTTAACTTTTAATTGAAATGTTAATGTTGATTTGAATAACAGAAACAGGTAACACAACACGAGGTAACTCCCAAAAATGAGTTTCAGGTATTTTTTGTAGCCTTTAAGATTACTTTGAGCTTTTCTACTCGCTGGCCAGACTAATATGGTAATGACCTCTAATTAGTGAAGCCTGTGTTCTTCAGTGGACATCAATAGGATGTCATGATGATAACAGTAATTATTACAATAGATAAAAAAGGCATTATCGTTGACGTATACTGCATATTCTGATTGGGAATTGTTAATTTTCTCAAGAAATATCGGGTTTTCTTAGTATATTAGTACATTTTGTGATATAATGACAGTCTGCATAGTGATATTTATAATTTTACTATAAGGTGCCAACGTTTACTTTGCCTATAAACTTTTTTAAAAGAAATAAATAGGAACGAGCAAGCAGCTTATGTAATGGCAAATCGCAATCAACATAGACAGTCCCAACAACTGAGAAAGTCGCAGCTTTCTAGGAAAATTTAATAGTCACAAGCTTCCATATCTTTATATTTATCAATGAATAAGCTATGTTCATTATTCGTATTAATAATGTGTATTATCTATTAAAAAATGTAGAAGAAAAACAACCGCCTTTCGATACCGCTATATTAAAATTTAACTGCGTCATTTATTTGTTTTGGTCTGAATGAAAAGTTAAGTGATTATTCACAATTCAACCTGAATTCGTAGCATCCGAAGGTAGTTTAAATTTATTAATCAGCCCTTGATATAGATCTTGCTCTGATCTCAATATTTCAGCCACCGCTCTTTATATCGTTTTATTACAAACATGCCGCTGGTTTGATAGTAACCAGATACGTATTTCATAAATAATGAGATGGTTAAACGAAACTGAAATCTATGTATAATACGCAAAAAGTAACATTAACACGTGTTATTTCTAGGTATTTGTTAAACTTTGTATTTTAATATTAACAGACCTGTCTATAGAACTTATAAGATTTTATATCTTAGTACTTCACGTATTTTTATATTTAGCACATTCTTTAACATCTGGGAATGATGCACACCTTATTTGGTCTCCACACGTTTGATTTGGTTATTCTATTTCTAACTGACGAAAGAACGAGGTTCTCAAGTTAGGTGAGAATGTTTTCTTTCATAATATCTAAAAAAGGTGACTGATTTCGTTTATTAAAAACACAAATACACGTGAATTATAGATTCATATTCATATCATATTATTCTTTCTTGCACATGATGTGTTGGTTCGTAAAACTTTCCATCATAAGAATTGTTTATACATCCGGCAAATGTTTCGATTCAAAAATAACATTTAAATAATACGCCATAAATATAATATTACTATGCCGTTCGAGATCTTAGCATACATTTGACTCAGTAATTTCATTAGCTAAGGTTTTTTGTATCTCCTAAACAAATTCCTATAAACAAAACTGATGTATATTATAAAAAAATGAAATCCACAATCGTTTGAAGAAAATTTATGACTTGTGGATGTGAATAACGCGATTCCTTTTTGACGATATGAATGATATTTCGTTACACAAAGAGATAGTGTAATACATTTGAACATTTAAATGACGGTCCCTTGACACATTTGTAACTCCTCCCTTCCCCGTGACTTAATGGGTCAAGGTAAGAGCATATAATAATACAGGCCCTCGGCAATAAATTTACATGTGCACATGCAAAAACAATTAATTCCCCGTCCGTGAGTCTAACCTTTGATCTTCTACGCCAGTACATTAATTATTGAGACATAAATCACTCTCTTTGTGCTTAAGACTCGTAAAGGGTTACAAATAATTGAGTCGGCGATAATTAGAAAATATTAAAATATTTCAACAGAAATTAACTGACTTTTTAACAGGTGAACAAACTGATAATAACCATTATAAATGTATCACTATTTGAATGAGAGATGCGAGATCAGAAATATGCTCTTATATATTGATGGGCGGAACTCAAAGATGTCGTTTTGTCTGCAGATTTAAAATAAGAGGATGGTAGTTAACCAGGCGGGCTCGAAAGACCAACATGTGGCCTTGGAATTGAACCCGGGACTGCGCCATAAAGGCAGTTATTAGGTCATGATGGTAATATCGTCTTTGATATTAAAACGCACTAGTCTAGTATTTTTTTATTTTATATCGTTTACGTTCTTTTGGGTCAAAACTTGAGTTAAAACGCTTATTACTCTTAAAAATTGCTTCTTTAATGTTCTAAAAGCATTTTTAAGTGTAATTGTTCGTATAGAAATTTTATAAACGTCTCAAGCAAGTTCAGAAATCTGAAGCTTTCATATTTTATGAACTAGTTTACGACGTTTGTTCTGAACATTTATTAAGCCACCAATTAATAGCTGGCTGTATAAAAATCCTAACCCTAAAACATGGATATAATTTATTTATCGTTATCTATATAAATGTTATGAGGGTTACGTTAATATTTTATGACGTCTCTTTTTATGTTTTGTGTCAAATACGCATCGATTTTTATGAAAACTATATAATGAAGCAGAAAATTATATAGATGAGCAAAATAAAAAATATTGAGATTAGTGATGCCTGGTTTTTAAACTGAGAATAATGTCTATACTGATTTAAGTGGGTTATTAATTATGTGATGAGATGTATGTATTTAAAAAGGATATGGATTAGTGATGAGCTTGAGACACCAGCTTCTCGGCCTTGTCTCCTGTGTCAAGTAACGGAGGGCGACTGGTGTGAATCCAGGGAACGGTAGATCCTGACCGCTTGTGCTCTCCGTACTCAATCCCCCTTCCGAGTCCGAATTGCCGCCCTCCGATTCAGAACAACCCCCACTTGATTCCGATCCAGGCTCTTCTTCTCTGTAGCCGTAGTAAGGCATCCTCTTCCTTTCTTCGGGCATTCACTTAACATATAAGCTCATTATATCACTTAGAAGGGTAATGTCTATTCTACGATTGCTACTTAACCATCTCCGACAGCCCTTCAACTATACACGTAGGAGTCGGATCGGAGCGGAAGTGGATGCTTGGAGCGTTTCTGGAGAATGACGAAAGATTGCTCCATTGTTGCGGAATGATTTAAATCTGAAACAAAACATATCTTTCATTACAATATAAGAAGTAAGCAATTACACTAATTTTCAATATT
Organism: Byasa hedistus; assembly: GCA_029286795.1. Classification (NCBI taxonomy): domain Eukaryota; kingdom Metazoa; phylum Arthropoda; class Insecta; order Lepidoptera; family Papilionidae; genus Byasa; species Byasa hedistus. The sequence goes on from JAGSMW010000001.1 coordinate 6,726,822, forward strand.
TTTTCTATGTTTTAAATAGATATTGCTTAGGTTTAAATTAAAGTAAATGAATAACGAACTTCATTATTAAATAATAACGTTGTTCAAAACTTGTATGTCAAATAAATTGAAAAGGAACAGCAATTATTAATTTAAGCAATTTTTCCATATTTTGAAAAGTTCTTTATCGATATTTATATCAGAACTTTGTATTTAAAAAATATGTAAAATTTTCGTAACAAAGTTATATTAACATTGAATTTGCTCTGGTCGGAACTGCCCCCAAAAAAATTAATTTAGAACTTTAATGAACACGTAATTTAAAGAATAATGCGATATTATCTTGGCCTAAATGCAGTAGGCAGGAACGTTAGCCCTGAAACAAAAACCTGTAGGAAAATAAAAACTTGAAACACTTTTGGTGAGATGAAAAGAACGCTTTGTAGCGAGCCTGAAACGAAGAATGCAGTGCTCATTTGCTTGGGGGAAGTCGTGCGATTTCGGGCCTAAAAATACAGTTTTTACAGCCTGTAATTAAAATATCGCTCGCTCAAACAACTGCTTCGTGATCTGAAATATTGATGGACTGCGTATAAATTTTTAAATGTATATAATATGTTCATAATCTTAAAACAATGATGAATTCACGAAATCAACAAAATACTAGTACAGGCTTCGATTAAGTGGTTAATAAAATGATAGCAAAGTCGATGTAATTTTCAATATTCATAAAGATATTATTTCAAGTTATAACATCATTACCATTTATTAATTATAATACAGATATCATTAGTTTTTTTCATTAACTTGTTTTAAGGAATACTAACGAAAAATCAGGACCGACGTTATAAATCTTTAGTACCCCACTGGCATATTAAAAATAAAATAAATTCTTTCCTCAACACGTTCTCCATGGTTTCAATTAAGCAGACTGAAATATTTCATCAGCTGTACTCAATTGGAAAACAGACGAAAACTGTAGGGTATTTAACCTCTTTCCTCGATAATCCGTTAAACTGTTTTTGTTGAAGTGCAGTTACAAATCTGGACTCGCCAAAGCACTCATAACGTTAAAATGAAAACGTTTACTTTCGTCTACTCTGATAAATAGCGATAAGAGGAAACTGTGCTGTGACACAATTTATTCAATGAATAATTATTCAATTACCTTTCTTTTTTCAACTACCTGTAAATCACCTCGTAAATAATAATAAGATGTTTATTATTTTGAAAATAGCAATAGAAAATGTATAGAAATAAAGCGAAAGGGGTCAGTTTTTAGACCTATCAGCTATTTAGTTCTCATGTATAATAATATCAGTTACAATTTAGATGAACAATTATATATAAATGAAACGATAACTGTGATGAATTAATTACTACATTTAAATTGATATTTACTATGTGAAGTCTACTTTGACGGTTCATTGGTTCATTATTATTTTAAACCCCTTTTCATTACTTGCTAACAAATATTCAAACTTTCTTCAAGTGATGGTCACAATGTGATGTATTATTATGGGCAAGTGTATCACTATCCTATCACCGGGTTCACTTTTCTCGTCGCTCCAACGTAAAGTCACAGAATCATATTCGTGTTAGTGGTTTTGGTATATCGTATAGGTTCAGACATTAATTTAAAAATATCAGTTTTTTCTAGGTAGAAAATATTAAAACGTAAAGATTTGAAGTAATACGTAATAAAAAAGAGAGTAAAAGGAACGGACGCCGTGAAATATCGCCATTCAATAGTGAAGTAGGGAATTGGTACGTGTATGAGAAATGTCTGACATATTTCTTCCCCACTTAAACTTTCGTTATGCCCGAGGACATAAAACAAATAAGAGGATTTGCAATCCCCTGCCAAATAAATTCGGTAATAACTCGACTCGTTTTCTCGGTGTTTATATCTGTGTACTTTATGTATACTGCCTTCGCGTATATTCAAATTTAATGACTTTCTGCTTACTTCTTTACGTGAATACCGTCTCAAAGTTTCAGTACATGTTTGACGTAGTCGTAACTTTTAGATCCACCACATATCACTTAAGTACATAACTTATTTAATTAAAATTTTAAATGATTTTCAGTAAAAAAACGTGTATTTGTTTCTTTGAAACGGCAATGTATATCGCGCAGTGTTTTCTCAAAAATAAAACTATAACATACACAATCCAACAATGTTGTGTTGGCGTGAATATGCAATAACTTTATAAATACCTGCTAAAGATATGATTCAATCATATCCTACACGTCTATAAACTAAAAAAAACTAAAATAACGTTATTTATATTGTTCGTAGCGTTATTTATTTTAGTCGTTTCATTAATATTTTCTTAGTAAGCAATAAAAGCATTTGAGATGAATAAATATCAATTAATATGAACATATATTTAAGTGCTAACTCATATTGATCATCTATAAAAAATTCTTTTACACGTATCATCTTTGCTGGTAACAGATGCGATGCAGACATACATTGAAACTAAAATCTAGCCGTTTCATGATAAACGAGCGGTTTGGTTCTGTATACTCTTATCTTATTTTAATTAAATAAAATTAGTGTCCAGTTAACTAAAAAATATTTTAGACAGTCCGCAAATTTGAAAAACGTAACCAGTCATAATTGTTATGTTGTGTTTTCGCGTAACTAGCTGAAGTTGTTTTACATAAATATGTTATAAGAACAGTTTTAAATGATAAGTGTAGCCCCGAGCTTTAAGTTACTGACAAGTTTTGGATATTTAAAAGAAAATGATAGATCTCTATATGTATTTATAAATGGTTGAAATGCAATAAAACAAACCTACAACACTTGTTTTTGAGTGAATTAAATTCCAATACAACGCAAGATATTCTATATACGTTTACGAATTGATTACATCTCAATTTTGTTATTTCAAGTGTTTGTTTTTGTAATGTAGTTTAGTTAGGATTGATATAAAACACCAAAAACTGAGTATAACATTCCTTTGTGAATACAACGAAGTATATATTGGGTAGAAAATAAGTATTGGGTCGTACTAAACATTAAAGTACCGATTGAAAATCAAGCACAACAAAAGCGTTCCCACGGCTAACGCAATAATACCCTTCATCGTTTCCACGGTAATAGTGTTTTGTTCAAGGAATAGAGGAAGGCGACGTAAACGCCTGGAGGCGATGGCCGCGCTATTTGTCCCCACAAATCGATTGTCGACGTAAGTGTCCCATTATCTTTCCGTTTGCTTTGCGTTTACGTCCCGATTGTTTCGCTTTCAATTGCCTTAAATTTTTGTTAACTTGGAGACACTTCAATATATCTACAACGGGCTTATTACTTCAGTTAAATTTCTCGTGATCTTAAGTAACAATGTGGTGCTAGTTAAAGTTTAAACGGAAACACTCAGCCTTCGTCGTAATGTGACATTACATATTATGTCGTCCCTTGTAGTTTAACAAGTTACAGGACCCTTTCAGTGAAATACAGTCTATGTAGACGGTTTCCACCACATAAAGCATTTTATCCGAATCCAGTGAGGTTTAGTGAATAATTTGACAAGAACAACCTATCTGATAATTTTAAAGAAATGTAAAACTTATAAATAGTGCTGAACATATTTCGCTATAAAGAAATAGATTTTTAGGTTAAAGTACCATTAAAATGGAGTGATTACTCAATAATTTCTCATAAATGCACAGTGTGTTTATTTATTTTTTGTAACTATTAATAAAAGGGAGTGTAAATAAAAAAAAATCATTACTAGTACCTTTCACTAGAACTACGGTATTGTTTCAATTAAAAAAAAAATCTTTCTTATTCTTTGTCTTGGACGCAGAAAATTATTTCTCCGTTATTACTAAGGTGACTACTTCATTTTACTACGCACATCGCTCTTCATACAAAAATATAATAACGTTTGCAAACAACTCCGGCAAAAGTTCCTTTCAAAAATAGTTTCACTTTAAAACTATTTCCACGTAAAATTACATTACAAAGCAATACCAATACTGAAACGCAAACTGAGGAGGATCTATCTTATAAATACGTATGTGACATCGAGTTAATTTGGTGTAGTTTGTGATGTACAAATATGTATTAGACGTGTGAAAGCGCGCAATATTATTAATCTTATCGGGGATGATGTGACACAACTGAAGTATGGTGTAGTATTAATCATCCGAATGACAAACTAACAGCTCCATTCGGCTCGAGTCGAGACCACGTAGAGGTAATAAATCAAACAAAACTCGCTCGCCGAACAACTTCGGTTCAAGTCAGCTCGCTAATATTTTATTCAGCGTCGTTTTATATTGTTTCACCGATACCTGTCTCCATTCGGCGCAGCCCCGTGCCAGTCGCAGAGCAATGCCAACACTTATAAATCGATTTTTATCGCTAACTATATTTTCACGGCACACAAACAAACACAAATTTTCTTCTCTTAATCTTTTCGGACAGGTGAAGTTACATTTAAGATGAGTTTGCGAGATTAAAAAGTCTTATTTGAATTCTGTGGTGTTGTGTAGCGAAATAAATTCTCGGCGTCACGTTACTTACATGAAAATGTGCGTGTTATACGAAAAATCATATTTCTTTAAGAACAAAATGGAGAACAGAAATCTTTCTGTCCTTTTTGTAATATAAAAACGAATAGAAAAGTTCTACAAATAGTATCACGACAGATTACTTTAAAAGTAGACATACAACGTATATACGTTATTTGCATATTTTTTAAGTACATTATACACATACATAATGTACATTAGGCAAACTCTACAATTTAATATTATATGATTAACAAATAAACAACGAAAATATGGTTGTTAATGATCTTTACACTTTTTCAGTACATGAAGCTGTTAAGTTAAAAATGTTAAAGGTAGTTCACAGTTACAAAATAATCTTTTTTTGTAATAGGTGAGCACTTCCTGCTAAATTTATATGAACTACAGACCACGGATACTTTTATGCTAATCTATACATCTGTACGGGCAGACAACAGAATGAGGCGTCTGTCATCAGAAGCATTCCTTCTAAATGTCGGCAGACTCATATTGGTTAACGGCACATCTGATATGGATCTCGTGGTTAAAACCTACGTTGATAGATAGAATGCAAATTGTAAGGACATACAAATAATACATACAACAAAATTGCAATGCGAATTTAAGTAAAACTAGATAGTAGTAGTAAATTGATTTATTTATAAAATTATTATAATATTTATAATATTCAAATGTTTTATAGACAATACTTTGAAAACTAATATCTTTGAAAAATAATTTAAGCTACATTACGATTGTAGAATAGACTACAATAAGTTAATAAACTATATAATAAAAATAATAATCGATAATTTTTGTAGGGAATAACAAAATTACAAATGAGAAAATGTAACTTATTTAACAATATTTTCAATGTTTTTTACTAACATTTAGGTTAAATTTTTAGGAAATTTTAAAATTTAAACTTATGAGTAAAGCTTATTCACCAATTACATGTTAGGGAATGTAATAAGGAAAAGTGTATGATATATAAAAAACCCACGGCTTTAGTGCAAAAGTATGTTCAATTACAAAATAAAAACGCTATTCGTATTTAAAGTTTAGCCTCGTTTATCTCTCGTTTAACTTATACAGGGTTTTAAATCCATTGGGGTTTTCTAACTGCAAATAGCCGAGTTCCATTTATTTAATTTTCAGACTTTCTGAAAAACGTACAGATTTTATAAAAAAATTAAACATGATTCTTTAATCTGAGTATTTTCCTCTGCTATACCACCAGCAATGAAACACCATGCTTTTTTACGCTACATTCTCTTCTTATTAAGCTAAAACTCGTGATAAAACTTGGAAACTTCATTGGTATATAGACCATAAAACGAATATAATAAAAGTGCATATTGAAGTTTTGAAGCTTAAAATAGCTTTGTTTTGTACAAAGCTGTGTGTTTGTGTATTAATAAAAATACGGAGGAAACAATGTTGATTAACTATGCCCTTCGTTACAATGCTTATTTGGCAAGAACTATCGAAAATAATACATTTTACTGTCAAAAATTAAATCTGATGAAGTTGTGAAAATAATGAATAGTTTTTAAACATACATTTTTTTTTTTACTTTATTTTACTAGTTGGTTGTGTTACTAAATATTTATATGAATTTTTGGAGTACTTAGGAAATAAACAAACCGTTACTATATAGTAACGCTGTGTTTTTAAATAACTGAAACATGAAACGAAACTTGAATTATTGGTAAGCGTAAGATAATCGACGTCTAAACAGATCAAAGCGGGCACATACCAATGTTTAGTATTGACCCGTTACAATAGGTTGGTGTTATTTCGGTTCGATGTCTGATGCTTGCAGACGGACTACAGCGTGCCTCTGACGAATAAAGTACTTACAAGTGTATTAATTACACTCAATTTTAACCAAAGCTTAACCAATGTTTAGATAATTATATAATATCAATGTATTATTCATTTATATCTAGTATATAACGGCAACAAATATTCCTTAGCTGTAAAACACATAAAGGTCGATAGTATTTGTTTAAACGATTCAAATGTGTATCAGAAAGAAAAATATTAAAAAAATAATTACAAACTTATGCAAAACTTCTATATTACTCGAATATAAACGGCGGTTACAATATAAATAATGATACAAATAAATCTAAAAATTACACATTTTTGTATAGTCAATAAGCTAGATTTATTAGTAAGCGGAAATAGTAACTAACATAAGTAAATCTGCTGATGGCTTATGTGTAACAGATGTATGCTGTGTCGCTAATACTAGCGAAACAGCGACATTGTATAAAGCGTTTTAATTAACGTGAACATGTTCAAATTCATGCTCATTTTGATCGTACTAGTTATAACCTAATCTTTTATGTGTTAGTATTAAAACCGACGGTTTAGTTAAACGGAGTACTAACACCGTGAAAATAATAAGTATTTAACACAAGCAGTTTATAATTGTAACGTAAAAGTTATTCGTTGTCATATATTATACTGTTATGATAATAACTATGATGACGTTGAAGGTCTGATGAAGAAGATACTATTAGATATTATAATCTATTATTAACTGTTTGTAATCTGTTGATGAATAGAAATGTCGATGTTTATTAAAAACATTGAAACTGAAGAAAATTTATTCCAAAAGTTGTTACTCCAGGTCAAAATTTCCAGAAAAAAATTGTTTGATGGTACTATGGATTGGGTTTAAACAACATAAGTTGAAATAAATAGCTGAAGTCCAAAATAATTTTTTCAATTAAATAACAAAATTTATTTTGTAAGTTGTCTCGTGATGATAGTTTGTAAAGTAATGACTGTATGAAGAGATTAATGTATCTATTTAAATATAACTATGTGTGTAATTGCGACTACCTATCAAATAGTGTCAACTAATTAGTAGACAGCTCAGCGATGCACCTGATTTGAAGTTAAATGGTTATTATTAATTCCAGTCACGCTTACCGTTTGCTAATCAGCGTTTGATAGTCATTTACCGCGGTTCATGTTCAAATAACCATAGGCTGAACGATCGATAAATGGACTATTAAGTACATTGTGGGTCTGAATTTAGACAGGTTAACCGACTTTATTTGCCTCAGATTTACATTACAATGATGTACGAAAAAGAGATAATTTGAAAAGAAAGAAGAGAACCCATTTGTTACCTGGTAAGCGAAAAGTCTGTCTTTAACGATAAGGTGCTAGTTAATATCTTTACATTGAAATATATTGCGCTTATTGTCATTGTGGAGTAAATTTTATTAAGTTTATAAACATAGTATACTAACTTTTAAGAGCATTAAAACAATGGAAAATAGGAGCAAAAACAAATAAACCTTAAAAAGTAATACGATGTTAAAGTAAATACGCTCTTTTCCTCTTAAAGTTGTAACTTTCTGTTGTCAACGATTCTTTGAATATTTTATGAAACCCGGTATACTAGTGTACATATTTGAGTTTCGCTATATGAAGTCTATTTGTTTTACTGCGCCCTTAGCTATAATACATTCAAATATATGGTCACATGTATTGAAACGAAGTATTTATAAAAATCCACTTATTGAAAAACATAATAATTTTACGCAACTTTCTTTTAAACTACGATTTTCTCTTATATTGATTTCTTACATGTTAAGAAATATTATCATCTTATTTTTACCTCTTGTTTGTAAAGTAAGAAAGTTATACACAGACTATATTTACAAGAGAAAGAGTTCATTTGCTGTGCGAAACTTTAAATATCAATGATCAATGAGTTTTGATATAACATTGGTAAATGCTATTTTGCAGGGCAGCGACAAATCACAGTACGAATATTCAGATCAATAATTGATTCAAAAGGTCTGTTTATCTAGATCTCCCAGCGGGCACGCTAAAGTATCCAGTTAGTCCATTACTCTTTCAAAACCTCTGGTAGACAATTTTTTACATACAAAGAAGAGTTAAACGTTCGCTTGTTAACAAGTAATACACCTGGCCTTGAATAAAATGTGTTTAGTAATACGAGTACATTTTGAGGTACAGAACATTACTTACCGTTAAATATTTCACCAGGTTCAGTGTTTTCCAAAACAGAATACTATAATGCTTGTTCTTTATTACTTGATCGTCTAAAATTAACGGGATTTGTTGAATACGGTCTATGTATCACCGCATCGCCTATTTCCTCCGATATACAATAGTGTGTAAACATTACTGTGTTCCAGCTTGAATGTATTGTAATTGTTACCGTTGTAATTTAATAAAAATACTGGTAACAAGACTTAACATATCTAAAGGTGATGTGAAAAATGTGGAGTTGATCATTTTTAATAGGGTCACCTTGTTATGGGCAGGTGTGTACTAGGTGAACGTCTCGCTTATCTCGTCGCTTTGTCTAAATGCGGAAAAGGCAGCGTATGTATATATTCGCACATGATCGGTTGTTCAGCGGCCGATCGTATCCCCGGCGTTGGTTAATCTCACCGGCTGCCGATCGGATCGGCTTTGTCCGCGATTGTTTACGTTGAGTTCTATTTTCGCTGTCCATCATCTGGCCATTGTTAGCGCGTGTTTACGGGCGCGGTGCTAGTGGACCGGACGGGGGGTACTTGCGGCCTCCGCCGTCTCTTGCGGTCCGCGCCGAACGATTCGCGGACCATAATGTTGCTATTCTAATAACGCGCAGTCGGAACCTGAGGTACACCACATCCATTCGCGTGTGGAGTAATGTATCTGAACTCTTTGTTGGCGATAACTATTACATACATATATATATATTATTACATATAAACTACGGATATGAAGACGTGGTCGTTGCGTTATCCTTCGCGTGTAGAATATACAATAATGTTTTACTGGTGGTAGGTCTCTGTTGCCGGAGACCGTCTGGATGGGTACCACCGCAGCTCCTATTTTAACCGCCAAATAGTAGTGTGCAAACATTACTGTGTTCCAGTTTAAAGGGCACTATAGCTAGTGTAATTACTGGGGTAACGAGACTTAACACCTTATGTCTCAAGGCGACGAGCGCAATGTGGTGCAGTGTGTACCATCTTAACTAGCGCCACGTTGTCATGGGCAAGCGTATCACTTACCATCAGGTGAACGTCTTGCTCGTCTCGTCGCATAGTAGTATAAAAAAAATGTTTTACTATATACTTAGTTAGTATTATACATTAATTAAGGTATATTATTTATTTTTGATGAGTACGAAGACAAAGAAAAACCACCATGAGTTTCGTGTCAGTTCTTCTCAGCGTTTCTTATCCGTTCTCGGCAACGATTGATGAATAAAATTGATTGTATAGATCCAATTTGATTAATGTCTTCAGGGCATTATGCTTTGTAATGTCGAGGTCCGTGGTTCGATTCCGAAGCAACATGATCAAGAGTGTTGTTGGTGGTATGTTTTTTAGAATTCGCTTGGAAAGCTAACATCTGTTTATTGTAAATCAATATATAAGAGCTAGAGTATTCTGGGCGAGAAATCACGATCTAAAGTCTAGCTGCTTACCACCACGTGAAATTGAAGTAAAGGTTTAGTTTAGTTTATCACAGATAAGATAAGACAGATTAAAACTAGAGTTTCTCTGATGGTTTTTTTTTATAATTTTAAACGGAAGATGATTATTATTTTATTATAAGTAGACAATAATTTCCGGTTACCATTATTACTCTGCATTCGAAATTATCTCAGAGAACAACAAGAGGAAACGGATTTAATTGTTAAGGTCGTAGCTATTAGCATTAAAGTATTTGTAATACAGGATGTAAACTCTATAAACAAAACATAACATTCCCGAGCTACAAATATAAACGTACGGAGCGCCTGTATCAATGAAGTGGCGAAAACTGAAATTGTTACAGACGTTTGTATACATACAATATGATATGGAATTTCGTATTCACATCATTAAAAGTTTGAAACAGAGTTCATTTTGTATAACAAGAAAATTTCTGAAGCGAAGTTATAATGTAACAATCCATTTATACATAACCAGCAAAGTTTCACGGCAATGTTATCGGGTTACAGTATTTTCTAATTAAACAACTACTAGAAAGTTATTGTAACTACTAACTAGACATAAACTAAATAAATGAAAAGCAAATTATGTCAACTTAACATTTCAGAAAGTGATTCGCAGAATTTCGCTTAATAACTTGAATTTTTTTCATTGAATGAAGCTATGATACGAGCGAGACGTTCACCTGATGATAAGTGATACACTTGCACATAACAACACTGGTTATGATTATATACACATAACCATATTGTGAATATCTTGAGACATAAGATTTTGTATCGTTACCACAGTAATTTGACTAGCCTCAACCCCCCTTAAACCGGAACTGGGAGCCGATAGTGGAACTGTTTGGCGGCGGAAACGGGAACTGCGGTCGTATGTGGACCTACCATCAGTAAATAAATTAACTGCAATAATAACTACGTCCCCATCATAATAGAATTTAATATATTGCAAACAACAATTGTAAACAATTGGACGAGCACATGCATGAATATATTATTTGCTTACTGCATTCAATGGTTAAACCAACAAGCGTGTGTAACCAACATTGAATTTTTTAACTGTCTGAATAACCACTTTGAGTGATGATTGTTATTAATTGATTTAACTATTACACTATTTAAACCTAGCGTATTATTTATTAAGACTTTAACTATGGTTTTTATATTAATAAAAGTAAAAGCACAGTATTACAATGCGTTCTTTGCTATAACAAAGAAACGCTATCGTTATTTCAGTTGCTACAGCGTCTTCCAAAACTACAGAAATAGTTAGCACATAAATAAAAGTATCTGAATACTTGGAATCGCGAATTAAATAGTCTGATTTGTAATTGTTCACGCCTTGTCTAATTTCGACGATCTTGTTACAATAGTCAATTTAAATTTGGTTATTTGTTTTTGTTATCATACGGATTTGCTTTTGTTATGAGAAAACTCTTTGATACGAAACGTTCTTGAATCTTTGTTTGAACAACGGGAACCCAATCCGCCCGCTTGCTTTGCACTTGTTTACATTCGCGTAAGACTTGTTACTGTGATTTGTTACATCAAAGATGATTTAGCTGAGGTTTTATTAACCAGAGTGTACTGACTGATATGTTGTCAAATAAACGTCGCTTCTGTGTGTGTGCTTTGTGAACTGATTTTTAACTCACGACCGTTTCTTAAGGCTTACTATATATTTATAATTTTATATCACACAACACAGATTGAACATGTACTGTTAGACAGGCATCGTTTAGTGAAAATATTAATAGGACAAATATCATTATTTTTTGTTAACGTAGTTACTTATTCATAAACACTGTTTCTAATATTCAAACTTTACAGTAGTGAGAATAATATTGATACTTTGTGATCATACCGCAGCCGTTCATGTATTATGTATATCTTCTCCGTTATTTCAACAGATTTTTTTCTTCTCTAATATTATGATGTAACTTTAAAGAAAACGAATCCGATGTAGATAGATATTAATATAATAGACTGTTAAAAATGGCAGATGATTACATAGATTATCATAAATGATTTTATCACTCCAATTTATGTTCAAAAATTAAAACAAAATATTACAAATGATAATATAATAAGTGCCTTCGCTCTTGTTGTGTAAATTAAATTACTTGTGTATTGTTTTGACACCCAATTCATTTGCCCGTGAAACTTGGCCGTCCCCGTTTGTTACAAATTTGATACAAATTAATCGCACTGTATTTGTTTCGCAACAGAACCATATTGTAAATTAACAATTGCTTTCTGTACTGAATATTAAGTTATAACGTAAGTTATTATTACTTAGTGAGTACTACGTTTGTGATGAAACTATTTGTGTTACAGTCCATATACATACGTATGTATAATTTCGTCTGTTTCCAATAAAATTAATTAAAATCTCTCTGTAATATATTATAACAGCAACAACGTTTTATATAGTGACTTTATTTGTTGATGATGTATCATTTACTATGTCATAGGCAAATGATTATAAAAAATAATATATTTTGCGAACAATTTAATTAGCAAGATTTTGGATGTAGTTAAAACATCGTGAGGAATACAAGATGTTTTAAGAAATATAGTTGTCGAGGAGATGTAGCAACAATCAACCTACACTTGGCTAGTAATGTATAAATAGCGACTCTCTCCTTGTGAGAGAAGACACTATAACACAGTAGCGGAGACATTAAGAGGAATAAACAGCCACTTATAGCTCGCCACTAATATTTTCGACTGAATTCGCGAATACAGCAAGTCTTCGTTTCCTTCTTTTTCGCACCGTTGAAAAGATTTATAAGACGGTCTTTCCACAAATTGAAGTTTAGCTAATTGGAAAATTCGTTTAGCCCCGACTGGTCCGTTTGGACCACTTTGGAATGTAGAATAAGTAAGTCCGCCGCAATTAAATCTTCAGCGTAAGTTATTTCTCTTTGTTTTAGTAGAAATGTTGACGCGTTTTTTAGCAAATTTTGAAACCTACCTCGGGGGGAACGGCCTTGACATCGCAGTCTACTCGAGAGCCATCTCGTGACAATTGTGTACATTTTTAAAAGCAGACGCTGGCCAATGACGAGTTTTTATTATTTCGACACGGTTTTCTGATGAGAGCCCTGTTTACAAGAACTGTTAAAATGTGACTAGTTATTTAAATATATTAGCAAAATACTATTTATATCATCAAATATAAAATAGTTAAAGAGCTACCAAATTAAATTCGGGCATCGAGTAATAAGATAATATTTATACAGAACGAGTATAATAATTGATAGAGATTGACAATAGTCCTTAAAAAAAAAGAGGTTATGACAATCTTATGCCTGAACAAATTCATGTTTAAATCCCAATTACTATGCCGCATGCAAATTGAAAAAAAAATCAGGTTTTTCTCCAATACAATATAATCTCTTTGCCAACCCGCACTTGGCTAAGTTGAAGAAAAAATGTGACTGACGCATTATAATTTTTATATCTGTCTATATTAATACAATTTTTTTTTCCTTTCACCACGTTTAAAGATTACAGTCCTGTTGTAAGTAGTACAGAACGTATTCACATAAGTTACACACGCATTAAAATTGACTTTTGAAAGTACTTCAGAAGTTTCATAAAATAAATTTTATCTGAATCTTTTTATTTTTTGAAGAGAAAACGCTTGCGGATTAACAACTTTGTTTGGAGCGGTGTGAAAGGAAAGTTCTAGGAACAGAACTCTGAAAACACGAACAGGTCCTTGCAGCGGTAAGAGTTTATTTTTCAAGTGTCGATTTATAGAGAAAAATGATATGCAAAATATTATCAAATCTTTTCTCATTTGAATAAAAAAAAATACTGAAGGGTTGTAATTTTAAAATAATAGTAAAATAAATTTTAGATTAATGTTGATAAACTATTTGTTATCATTTTTATAGCCATATGACCATATATGCCAACGGCCGATGATAATATATATAAAGCAACTATATCAGCGCCTATAAGTTGTCTCTATTTTTGTATGGTCTCTAAGGTTTCTTCCTTTAATTTTTTAATTATTATCTATGCAATTTTTTTCAATTGAGCACCGAGACAAAATATATGACCGTAACAAATGTGCTGGTCAGGACGTTTACTCTATATCGCATCGTACACAGCACTTAAAACGCCCTTCAAATTGCAATAGTAATATTTAGAAATTACGTTTGGTAAGTATCTAATTTTATTACCTGATCAAAATTTTGTTAATTTCGAATTAAGCTACTGTAAATTAAATATATAGGTCTCAAGACAGTCTAGTAAGATATCACCATTATTTCTGCTGCCAAACATTACTGTGTTCGAATTTGAAGGACGCTGTAGCTAACAGCTTAATGCGATAAGCACATGTCTCATTATAATCACATACCAGCGTTTTTTTAAATACTACTATGCGATGAGACGAGCAAGACGTTCACCTGATGGTAAGTGATACGCTTGCCCATGACAACGCGGTGCTAGTTACGATGGTACATACTGCACCACATTGCGCCGTCGTCTTGAGGCATAAGGTGTTAAGTTTCGTTACCCCAGTAATTACGGAACACAGTAATGTTTGCACACTACTATTTGGCGGTTGAAATAGGAGCTGCGGTGGTACCCATCCAGACGGTCTCCGGCAACAGAGACCTACCACCTGGTAGAGACCTACCACCTAGACATTGTTATAAGCAAGCGTACGAGTATATCTACTACCACGTGGACGTCGTGCTCGTCTCCCAACTTCTGAACATTCTGGAAGGTATTCGAAATGCCGCATGAGTTTCAGTACACATTGTTGCGAGTTCGACATAGTCGGTGCTGAAGAAGTTTTTCGTCCACATTTTACTGCGGAATTGTTATAATGCTTGATTTATTGAGTGCACATTTTGTTGGACGAAAGCTCGCCGTAAGACGAATACGCCATGAATCATGGTAACGGCCTCACGAGGTAAACATTTTAAAGGTCAAGTCCAGTATTAAAATTACGTTGCTCAGCTCCGTTTTTCTATTTACGAGAATATTACGCATGTTTCTACGAACACTTTCATTGGACATTAGAGAGCTTTATTCTTTTTAGTTTTAAATTTTTTAATGCAACTACGGAATATCTTAGCCAAGTTGGGATCAGAAGAAATAATGATTATAAGTAATACGTAACTACATTTTTTAAATAAAAGAAGGGACTATCATCATAGAAATGTCTTTTTTAGATAATACTCTTCTAGTGTTGTTAAAGAGCAAGTTAAATTGTAAAAATAACTAATACTTGTCTTATTACGTCATAGCTGCCACGGATGAACAATATCAAAGAGAAATTTAAATTTTCACATTTGTTTAAGTCTAAAGTAATTTTTATTGTAAATGATCTTAGAATGTAATAATTTAAGCACGGTAGTAATGTTCCCTGTTTGAAAAGTAAAGATGTCAGAAAATTGCTGAGACAATTTAGATATTTTTAAGGAAGAAAGCCGTACGTACACGTTCAAGCTTGCAAGACTTACACCTGTCTAATGATTTTTTTATATGCTTAAGGAAAATTCAATTTTCTAAAACAGCGAAGCTTGCGGCATAAAGGTGATTGATATTCGTATTAGTGGAATGTTATAATCGATTATATGCTAGCTGTGTTAGAAGTTACTAAAAGTCTTATTTAATTTTTGGTATCGTTTTCTAAGTTGTAATAAGACGAATAACAGACCTGAAGCGAGTACAGATGTTATTCGGTCAAATTTGTGTTGAATTAAACAGAATCCTATGTAAACACTGCCAGAGGCAAGTGAACTTAAGGTTAATGTTATTGAATTATAACTAACATAATAAAACAAATAAGTGAATAATATAAAGTCCTATATTATAAAGTACTACGTAGCTTATTGCTACATATTTTAACATCATTTTCCAAAATTAGTCATTGCAGATATATGCTTTAAAGTCTGTACATTTTGGAAATAGTTCTAAAGTTAAAAATAAATTTACCTACATCTCCCCAAATGTCGAATATATTAAAATTCAAATAGTTTTTAATAATAATACATGTATATTATGTGAATACAGAACTGAAAAGTATGGATGAACTTAATATTCATAAAACGATTGATTTTTTAATATTCGATGAACTCGTGTGGTATGTATGGAATATTTTTCAATTGTCGATAACATCACCAGGTCAGGGCATTGATCTGAAATTGAAAACATGCGAAAGCGTAAGCACTATATTTGTGTTCATAATGATGCCTGCGTCAATAATATTTTAGGTTGTAAAGAATGTAGAGAATTTGTTAGAAATGAAATCTGAAACACTGTCCATATCTTAGATTTTAAATTTAACAAGCACAATACTGAAAGACTGATCTTTTGTATAACTTGCAAAAATAGCAGATAAAAATATTTTCTGTTTTACTTTAGGCGTATGCCAAAACAATGTTTTGGTCTCATTGATTGTATTTGATTATTTTATCCAAATATTATGTTCATGGTTATATGATGGGAAATAAGTAAAAGTACAAATTCTTTATATTTTAGAAACAATAGAAATAAGGATGGAGGAGGAGGAGGATCGCTTTAAAATAAAATTGTTATTTTATTCTGGAAAGAAAGACGACCTTCTCTTTCATTCACATATCTACTATTTTAAAGAAAAAAACCATTGGAATGCGTCTACATTGCTACAGCTTTCAAAACAGAAGTCTCTGCGAACATGAAAGCTAAGGTTAATGAAGCCTTTGATTAGATTTGTTATTCACAGTACAACTCGTTGATGTCGTTGATGATGGCATATTGTGTCATTGAACATAAGGTTTCAATATCGCAACTAAGTCGCTTAAACTTTTAATATTTGACTTATAATTTTATTAATTTACACAATAAAAACATTAAATCGTCGCCCTTTCACACACACCGCTTTAAAATTTTAGATAATATTTATATAACAATATTAAACGGTATAAAAAACAGTAAAAGCAACATTTTTTGAATAATCAACAAGTCGATTTCATTCTTTCTCTGTATTGTCGTGTTCTACCTACTTTTGTACATGAATACGCAGTAACGAGAGGTTTTAAAATAAATGTAGAGTATTTGCCAGGCGCTCCAGTTCAGAGGCAGGAAGCAGGCCGAAGCCCTTACTCGAGCATCTTTTATGAGGACGAGCCTTCCACGCAGTTACCTTTGTTTTCTGTATGTACGTAATACATAAAACACAACGTCACATAAAGCTCCCACATTCGTTGTACTTAACGAAATGTGTAATCACTCGGAAATTGCTTCGTGCTCCATGAAGTTCTTGTAACTCACGCCAGTTTAAGCAGGGAGCTCGTAATAAATTATAATTGAGAAAAGTTCTTTTAAAAACGTATACGATTTTCAAAAGAGATAGTATAAAATATGTATTGTAAAGCATGGTAGTTTTAGAGTTCGATACGATGCAGAAAAAGATGTAAGCGAATCCATTATCATGGGAAAAGCGAAGCATAAACTCCGCTGCGTGCAGCTACTTGTTTTTTTTATTACTGCAACTGGAGATAATAACACTGAAGAAAATAGAAAAGAAGAGTAATGAAGATTTTAAAATAATATATCTAGTTGAAATTGATAAAAGTACAAAGAATAAATGTAGACATTCATTGTAGGTTGGTCTGGACTTAGTATTCTAACTCTCCGGAATTTTAAGGTAGATCTACCAACGAGACGCTGTTTGTTATAGTCAGCGTTCTGCTGTGATGCCTTCAATATAGAATATATGAATTCATGTATTATCTAACGTAAATACTGAAAAATACATGAAAGCAAGCGGAGTTTAGTTAATTTTTTGTTCTTTTAATTTATCCGGCGACATATTGGTGATAATTATTAGCAATGATGATAAGTTTTTAATTACAATTATTAAGTTTTATATCAAAGCAACGCCAGTTTCCGATGCTGAGTCGTACAGCTAGTATATCGTCGTTACTTATTTATTTACTAGCATTTTATAGAAATAAATATTACATTGCATATTGATATCAGAACATAGAATTATAGATTCAATTCTATTTTCATAAATACATTTAATACAGTAATTTATTTTCAAAAATTTCACTCATCATTCACTACAAAAATTACTGAAATTTCTATGCCGAAGAGTTTCTGGAACACTTTGCTCTTAAAGCTTGTATTTATACGGAAACGTTCTAATACTTTCAAATGCTCCAAATCGGGGCAGGAACCCAATTATTAGATGTTTTACGCGGGCGCTTCGCAATTTAAGACGAAATCAATTGAGCTGTTGCTTTCGATGCTCGTGTAATCAATGTCTGTAGGTAGGGAGCAGTCACGAGCACATTCAGTGGTGCAAATATCTAAATCCTGCGCAGCGTGTTGGATGCCGGCTCCGTGAGATCATATATTTGGAATGCCGGATACAGTCTCGCGCGGGAGATTTAATACGTCGAACAAAAGTGAGCTCGGCGTACTCCCCCGGCTTTTATGACAGTGGTGATAGCGGAAGCGATGGTGTGCTTACGTAATATATATATTTTTTTCAAGTAGCTACAAGGGATGGGAAGTGTATAACATTTATTTTTACTACTAAGGTCACAAACAGGCACACGGATAGCTTAATATTGAGCGCTTATCGCAGCCCTTACTAGAGGTACAGCGTATTAGTAACCTTGAAGAAACTTTATTTTACTACATTACAGTCGAATAAGCATTTACTGTATGTTTTATAAGTCTATATGTTTTATTAATATTAAATAGTAAATTCAGTAAAGTTTATTTCACGTGTACGTAAATATTTCTATTAGAATAATGCATGTATTGAAATATAACCGAACTAGATTTAAATGCTTTGATGTTTCTTTCAGCAAATCTGTACTAAAGAAATTTTAAATTTTTCTTAAATTTTGGATGTTGGTCTACAGTTCATAACTTTATTTTTTGTATGATGCTATTAATCGTCGTTATTGGTTTATTTTATTAATGTTTAATGAGTGTTTCTACGTGTTGCGAGTCTATGAGTAATTTGTTAACGTGAGTTATAGATGTAATTGCACAAAAATTTAAATTTTGCACCAAATCTTAGTGTGATTATTTGCTTTTTAAAATCTACATAAGCAATATTAATATGATCACGGATGGAATATTTGTAATATTTTAATACTTACCTATTTAGACACGAGATGTAGCTGGAAAGATATTCCTGTCTTACGTCGTAAAATCAGGAATATGTGGTTACACATGTGTTATTTCAAAGCCCCAGCAAATTTCCTTGGCCTTGTGACCGTAACAACGAACACGCATCTAAATAACTTCCAGGCCGCGTAAATTCTTATTAATATGGAAAATGTCTTAACACGACAATTTATTTTATTAATAAGTAAATATTACACAGATTCCAAGAGGAAGTGTAAAAAAAGTACTAAAAGTATACAAAAAATTAACTTCCGTTTGTAGTACACAGAGAATATATTCTGATTTACATAAAGGACGGTAAGACAAACATTACACCGCTAAAAATACTGGTTTTCTGGTAAAAGTAAAATTAGATAAATTAAGTTAAGAGTCGGTGTTAAAACAAAGAATAGTTTCAGTAGCTTTAACAGAGTTCTAGAGTTTAAAAGTAAATAAGAAGTTTCCCATGTCTCTGCTAAGTTTTAAGTTAGGTACTGGAAATGTACATAGGTCTAGGTCTAAAAATACACCGTACCTAAAACATCACTTTTTCATGTTGTATTATTGTTTTTTCAGGATTTAGATGCCTAAGATTTTAACATCTGTATTCTAAGAAATACCTTAACTACATGTAATCCTATTTTTTTTTTTACTTTTTCGTTACAAAAACTGTAACACGAAGACACATCTTCGACATCAGATATGTGCCTGTTGTTTCATATCAATTTGAAAGCAATAAACAGTTTAAAGTAGAGTAATAAAAAACATCAATGACAAGATATTTCAACACACTGTTTCCGGTTAATCTACTTAAAAATGTAATAGCCCTCCATTTCCTGACGTAAAACCAACAGTGGGTTTGATAAATTGCTTCTTTATAAAATATACTGCTTTCGATTATAAAAAAAATGGTAGACTTTTTAAAGCAAAATGTACATTTTCGGTGTTTACGAACATTTTTTTACAATTTAATGTCTTACAGCTGTGCAAGTTTTAATAATCTGAATGATGGTAACATGTTTAATAATTGTATATTGTGCTTAAGAGGGCACTTGAAATATTTTCTGCAGTAATAATATTTTGATGAGTATACCGAAACTTGACTTGAATGCTGTCTATTAACCTTTAAAGTTTTATTATATTAGCAATTTTTATATTCTTATTAGAAGTATAACAAAGTATTCTGTAACAAGTCCATGGCGAATGTATACCCTTTTGTGAAACTTTTCATATTTAAGTGTAGAAATCCGGACATTAAAGACCAAGCCAAGAAAACCTCTTGATGCTAAGCACACAAAGAGAAAACTTTAAACGTAGACGGCACATTCGTTTTGTTTCACCTTAGACCGTTCTCGCATGTTCTAGATTATTAAAAGAATGCAACTGTTGCTCTTTTTATAGTTCCAAATAAGCTTCATTAGTTTTATTTTCATTCATTGCTCAGCCACAAGATGTCCATGATAGCAGACTTATAGTTACCCTACGTTAACAGATCTTAATTGTATAGGTAACGTATTGAAAAATGTTTTATATAAACAAAAAAGACGGTCACAAAGACATTTAAGATATCTCTAAATTACATATTTCACGTATAACATATTTT
The DNA here is from genome assembly GCA_029286795.1 of Byasa hedistus. Classification (NCBI taxonomy): domain Eukaryota; kingdom Metazoa; phylum Arthropoda; class Insecta; order Lepidoptera; family Papilionidae; genus Byasa; species Byasa hedistus. The sequence continues at coordinate 6,747,563 of JAGSMW010000001.1, forward strand.
GTAGCCTTTATGATTAAAGATTATGGCGATGCGTTATTAAAATACCGACATAACATTTTAATGTTACACTTAGAACAGAGCTCTTAAGTTTAGTGCTCGAATCGCTTGTTAAGTATTCGTATAAAGTAAGAAAATATATATCTTTTAATGTAATAGTTGATAGAATAGTTCGCGATTTAGTAATATACGCCTACAACGTTCGAACTAGCTTTACAATAGAGAAGACACTTTACTGGTAGTAGATCGTGTAATTCGTCAGCTCAGTGGTTTGCCAACTTTACTGTGTCCCGATTTAAAAGGTTTTGTTGCTCATAAAATTACTGGAAACTTAACATGTTAAGTTTAAAGGTAAGACGGACATCGTGGATGTAGTGCTGTGTATCAAGACAAATCTCGTAACGAATTTATCAACAAGATTGATTTTTCTTTTGTTATATATTTGTATATTAAATACTGATGTTTTGTCGAACCATAGTGTATATAACAATGTATTTTAATACTATACATGTATTTAAAAATAATACTTAGTGCCTTAAAATAATCAATATACTGAGATTTTTAACTTGTCGTCGTAATAACATAATATGTTGTCAATACCTTTTAAATTAAACAGAATTTTTATTGTTACAATTGTATTGTGCCTTTAAATGTTTAGACAATTATCCAATTATTTATTGGTTAATATAATTTAGCAAGCGATTTCAAAACAAATGAACAGTTAGGCGAATTGTAAATGTTAACCAGAGGTAAACAAATTCTATTGCGACGTAGGAATAGGCAAGGGTTATGTTGGCATATCATATTCTATAAATAACACGCGACGTAATATTCTTTGTGCTCTTAAATTTTTAAACATATTCTTCTTCTTCTAAATCGTATTTCCTCAGGACTGAGGGTCGTGGCCATCGTGTGTAATGCTAATGAAACACACAACGACTTTCTTGGCAGTTATGTGCTTGTAGATTATAAAATAAATCGATGTCGCTCAAAGGTAAAACTCATTAAAAATAAACTACATATGCTTCACAAACGGTGATTAGGAAAAAGATCCCTTTCACGAGGGTAATGTATGTTAAATAGATAATTTAAATTCTAATTATCATTTTGTAATATTGAGAGGTATTCTCGTATGGTCGGGAAGTAGAAAAGCCAGTTTTATCGTTAACCAAGTCATACTTTACTTACATCAAAATGAACGAAGATTTTTGCTTGTTTAGAAATAAGTATATATGTGTACATTTTACAAAGGGTAAAGTTGTTTGCGCGATGATGTAGATATGTGATAATATTACACTTTCCAGTTATAAAAATAGTGTAGCTCGAAATTATTGGAACTAATGACGTCTATTAGTGATCAGTACAAACTATAGTAAGTACAGAACTGTTCATAACATCACCTGAAAATAATGCATTACCTATTTAAAATTACCGGACCTATAGTAAAAAGATGATTAAACTATACAAATACTATATCGTGAATGTTTGCAACACAATCGCTTTTAATAACGTTAAACTTCGGAAACAATTACCGTGTTACTCTCGAAAAATATATTTCTGATAAAAAAACCACAGAGGGCATTTCGGAGCAAAATCCAGGTGCTGAAGCTTTTGGAAATCGTTTTACAACTTTCTTTTTATTACACACGGTCTGTTGGATTCTGGGTACTTCGCTGAATCACTAAGACAATTAGGTTGCAAAGGTAATAAAGAGCTTGTACTTGTCTTAATCTTAACAATGCTAAAATGAATTTTAGCACTACTCTTTCCCTTACTTTGAATTATCTATTCATTTAGCTTAGAATAGTTTAAGACGAAAATCTAATTAAATGTCTCGGTATCGGAGACGATATAGATACTAATAGGGTCTCTCTCGGTCTCTCTGTATTTCGCAACAGCCAGTAAAATTATTTGGGTAATGTAACTTATAACTACCACGATGTAGTTGTAACATGTAATCAGATTACCTTTTTACGTACAGATTAAAACATATATGTGCTATGAATGCGAGCTAACTACAAAGCCATCCGGATTATTTATCATTGGTCAGTAAATTTTTAACAGGAAAATTCATTTTTAATATAGAATCAAACAATTTGAGTTATACAAACTATTATGCAATTAAATCCTAAATACAAGTAAATACATTCAACTCTATGTAGTCGTGTACGTTTGTAAATTTTTATTAAAAGCAAGGAAACTTAGAAATCTATAATGATATAATATGATTTGCATAATTCGTAATGTTCAGCGAATGTCTTGTTAGCTTTAAATACTGAAATTTCGTTGATAAAATTCGCGGATACACAAAAATAACGCCGGCGCCGGCGCTGTGTTTAGCATTTAGATTAAATAGTTTTATTGAACATAACATAAAAGTGGAACTACAAGGCGCACGAAATTCAATAATACTGTTTACATTCAAACGGCTCATACTTTTGAATAATAAAATACGAGGAATCCTTTATGAAATTTAATGGATATTTTATGTTTTTTAACTACAATGGAATAAGATATCCTGAACTTCACATAACACACAAAACAGAATACTAATAGAATATAATTGTTGTAATGTCGTCAGTTTTATAATATGAAACAGTATCTAGTTAGCCTTGTTAAAAAACACTACCACCAACCTAACTCCGTGACGTGGCTTCAGAAACAAACACGAGACCACGGAAGCCATTTGATTTGTTACACTGTTTAAACAAATATTAAAAAATAATATTTCAAACTGTATTATATCATTCTCATACAAGTTTTATTGTGGATAATAAAAAAAATATTTCAATGTCGAAGTCCAGAAACGTCGACGTAATAAAACACAGAAATTTTAATAGAAACATTTCATCTACCTGCCTGTCCTGTATCTGCAGGTCTCTACATCGATAACAAGAGCACATAAGTAGTGGAACTTGATAGGGTAGAGTTTTGAACCCACCTGGTTATTTACCACCTTTATGTAATCAATCTACCGTCACACCAACGTTTCAGCTATATGAGCGGTGAAGTATTTTTTATGATTGCCTTTCATTATCAATGCACTCTTCGTCATTTTATTTTATTTGAACTTTAGAAGGAGAAATTTAGCCCATTATATGTAAATATAACACAAATTATTAATATATTGAATAGTCTAATACTTTTTCTGATTTTTTTAAATAATTTGTAATGGATTTTTATAAGATTGTTCTAAGCGAATATGCCTCGTGATCTTTTAATTGATTTTTATATATGTAAAAGTTATAGTACTTATTAATACTTTTAAATAAATAATACAATTGAGATAGACAATATGACTTAACTGCCAGCTTTCAAATATAACCGTATGAAACTAAAACAACGTAAAGTTTAATTCGCATTTAACGATTCCAATGTCGTATATCATCAAGACGCAAGGCATAAATACTTACGTCATTTGTGCTAACATTCATCTATCGATTTACATCCGTTAAATAACTGTTTTGAATCATTTAAAAATAATTCACATAACCAGATTGTTTTTTGTACGAACGAGAATATAAACGAAACGGATATCTTTAAGCATGTATTTAAGTTGTGTTTACCCGAATGTTTAGTAGTTCAATAGTTTTATTAAATATTCAAGTTAAATAAACAGTTTCTTTCGCTTTTTTATTGTAGTAATAAAGATGGTTCTGTGTAAATAAACGATAGAATGGAAACAGTATCTGAAAAATATGTTTCACAAGGTCGATGTTTACGTGTAGAGAAGTTATGGAGAAACGCCTGAGGTTGTCTTTCTTTCCACCTTTGAACACTTTCTACAGCTTAGCACAAGCCATTTTATAAAAAGCAAGTATTTACTTCAAACGTCTTGAAAGCTGTTAAATAACGCGATTTCAATAATCATTATGAACTGAGAATGTTTTACCATGAGATAATCATCTAACGGATGAATATTTTAAAATATGTGTAAATATAGAAATTTTAGTTTTAGCGCCGAATACGTATTTATAACTTTCTAGATTCATGGTTATTAACCTTTTTATCAAAACCACATGCTTACTGTTACATTACATTTTTACATTAACTTTGTTATGAGAAAAATATCTTATTATATATAAGACCTTTTAGCGTGTGTACAAAAAATATAATAATGTTTTATTATTTAGGTACCTTCATTACTATTTGTATGTTGATGTCTGTCTTGGGTAACTGTCTGTCCATTCATTGTGGTCTTTCTACTAACATGTAATATCTACTGGTGATAAATGGCTCTAATATTTGATTTAAGTTATAAATCATTCTTTTCTGCAATAACCGCGAGTTGTCCTTCATAAATAAATAAACTACGGTGGTACCTAACTATACAGACTCCAACAACAGAGACCTACCACCAGCTTATTCAATAATATAATTCAGTATTGCCATATTTGACATGGCTCACTGACTCGAATGCGTATGTATTTGTTCATGTGTGTGGTTTTGATTGCCAATGCCAATGTTATCTCAATATAAACAGAATGGATTAGTTGATCCTAATATCGCATAACTTCGTGTGTTTGTGTTTACAAAGAGAAATCTTTCAAGTAAGTACGTTGAGTACCTTATAATAATAATTTTTTTAAGATTTATCATGTACTGATTATTAAAACCTTACCGTTTGTAATATTTTATACAAAAAATTTTACTTCTTCTTCATGTTTTATTGTTAAGTAACTAGACAAGTTGAACCTTAAAAGATGTATCATTTATATTCTTAAATTTGTAGGTAACACAAATAGATTTTTAAAAAGTTGAAAGTATTCATTAGTTATTGGAAAAGTAGCAGGTAGTGATAAAGATACTTTAGATGAATTCATCTTATAGTTTTGTTAACTTTAATTATTCATAGTTAAATCGCGGGTCGTAAATCGAGTTGGGCACAAGGGCTCTCAAAATTTTTAAATTTTTAATTGAATTGTTAAAACAGTGCATTTGTTAATTAAGCAAGAAAAAGAACAACGTCGACAGTATCGTTGACAACGTATTGTCTAGTAGACAGTATAGCACTCGAGTTTGTTGAGATCGTGAAGAGTGCTCGAGTTCGGTCTGTAACGTAACATTCGATTTCCGCAGAGAACTCTGATTTATATGAATGGACAACCATAGTTATTATTAACTTCTTATTAATTTTTAAGGTACAATTAACACCTGCATTCAAATCTGAAAGTATTTTCAACACATATGTAGCGTTTATTACTTAATGTTTCCATTCCTGGGATTCGGAGCATCCTGTGAAGAGAGAGAGTCGAGGGAATTTATTCGCCACATTTCACATTTTTCCTTCACTGTAAGCTTAAGCTCATGGGAATCAAACCCTCGCTCATTTATGACGTATAAAACTTCAGACCACCTTATAAATTGAGTCATTACAGCTTCATTGAACTAAAAGCAGCGATGCAATTGAAGAATCTAAATTACCAACTCAAACGTGAAATGCATTATGTTCCCTATGACGTATCCAATACGTGAACATCTCGAGCTTCCAATGAAGCCATTTGTTTGACATAAAACGAAGCAAATGATTTAGCACTTAACGCAAATCACCGCGTTTACTCAGAACAAAACCAAACGTAAACTGTTAGCGTTATCCGACGGCAAATAAGTTCCGCTTGATGCTGGAGTGGAGTCAGTTTGTTATCTGCTTAGCTTCTAGAGCTTCAACATTGTTCATATTTATTATACCAATACAGGAAGAAGCTTGCGGAATAAAGTACTGTAAATAAAATAAATCACCGTCTATATATTATAGTAAAACAAAGACAGTTATATATACAAACACAAAAAACCTATTGTAATTTTATATATTATATTAGTAACGCATAGTTCAAAGAAACAATATTTTGATTTTAATTTTCTTCCCTCGTACATTCTCGAGGTGTTATGTTCGTGTTGTAAAAATAGTAAATCTCTGTTTTATCCACTACTAAATTTTATATCATATGTTTTTACAGATCGCATCAGCTCATCGGTTCCCAAGGTACGTTAAAATTTAGATTGATAAATCTTACATTTAAGAAGAAAAAATTTGTAACAGAAAAACGCATTTACTGTGAAATATAATATTTAGTGAAACTGAAGTTCATACGGATACGAAAAGATGGTAAGAAAACTCTGTATATTACTGCTTCCAAAAATTAATAATATTTGCATTTTTTTCGTCGTGGCAATGTTGCCTACATTGGTAAAAGCTAATCCCAATAGTGGGCTTATATAAGCTGTTGTTGATGATGCTCGCGCAAAGTTAAAACACACATTGAGAAAATTCCATAGTCAAATAATTCCAATATAAAAACTCTGGTACCTAAAATATTATATTAAAAAGTAAGATACTAGATCTAAAATATTAGGTACATATTTATTTTCTTCTTTATCTGTACTTCGTTTTTAAATTTTAACTCCACGTACATTACTTTTCATTATAGTGCCCTTCGTTTTCTTTTATTCCTGGATTCCTGATCCGCAAGCCTTCAGTCTAATGAAGTTATAAAATTCTTCAATAGGACTAACAGCATGAAATTGACCCGAAAAAACAAATGTAACATTAAAATATCGTAACGTTAAGACAATTATATTATTGCCCTTAGTAAGAAAATAAAATGGAAGAGAGTTTCGGTGTTAGCAACCCGGGTCGAAGCTTTTTGGAGTTTTGGAATTATTTTACAACTTTTTACCGCACTTAGCTGGCCGCGCCGGCTGCCGTTATCCAATTTTCCAGCTCCGCTGATTCATCCAGAAATTACAGCTACATAATGATATTTGTGCGAACCAGATTCTGTTGGTTCGTTTCTTACAAAGGAACACCTCGCTGAACTCTTTCCTTACACCATTTGGTTTAAAAAAATTCTTTCATAAGTTTAAACAACATTATAAGCTTATCTAAACTTAAATCACTTCGACGTTGTATACAGTCTTTTAAAGAAAAAATTTCTATAGTACATGGCAGTATAAAATTGATGGTTAATCAAATGAAACTTTACTTCTTATATATGCATATCTAACTATGATAATGATGAATTATTTTCAGTATGTGATGGTTATTCAGTAATTATAAAACTAGAATATTTATTGTAAATTGAATGAAATTTTGGCTTGCCTTTCCTTTCGACGATCAGTTATACTAACTTTTTAAAACTGACTTGGAAACTATTTTGGTATGAATATATATTTTTCCCTATAAAAAATAGATGTAAATATAAGTTCTCGAATGAAATTTGGAAGCTATCCAACTATTCCATTTATTTGCCGAAGTGAAATAACAACTGAAATGCTTAACGACGACAATTTCGATAAGTGAAGGATATTATATTAAAGTATTAATTTTATTAACACTGATCATCAAGACCATTGTTGAAGTTTGATTTGATGTAAAGTTATAAATATGAGAGTAATAAGTAACCGCCAAAGGTTTTCACCTGTGTATCTAGATCTAGAAATAAATAAGATTGAAATACATGTAATGCGTCCAAATGTAAATTAAATAATGTCATTTACTTTATATTAAGGGTTTAAAACAATTCTTTGTGGACATTGTTAAAGCAGAGAAAGTAAATTAATATTATTTTATTATTATTCTGTACTCTATTACTATGTACTGTAATGTAATAAAGCTTTAAGAAATAATGTTCAATCTCACGAAAACAAGGAACTCTAATAATAATAAGATATCAAATACAACATTTTCTCAACGCACAGAAGCCCTTTACGAATTGTAATTACATTAAATGGTGACCCTTGAAACTAAGTTTCGTTTCTGCTACTAATTTGATTTTAATGTGGTATATCCATTAGAGGAGGCAAGTTAAAATAGTACAGTAATGGTATATAAGTAAAAAGGTTTGGTTAGTTACTAATACATCATTATCCATTAAAAGCAAAAGGTTCGTTTTTTTAAAGAGTAATGAGAACTCAATGAAAAGGCTGAGGAAAACGGTCTGTGAAATATTTGGTATTCAGAGCAAATATTTTTATATGACATAATGTAACGGATGGGACTAGAAAGTAGAAAGGGAGTGGCTTATATTGAATATTCTATTCACTGAAGACCGAGACCTTTTTAAGTAGGCTTGTATGTCGTAAAATCATAAAAATTGTACAAGCCCGAGCTGAAATTCAGCGAAATCCATCTTTGAAAATAATGGTACGGATTTTTTCGTACGGAAATAAATATAGATTATATTTATGTTTTGATTTTTACCTTTTCGGGTAGGTCTCGTCTCTGTTATTGAAGGGTCTAGGTCAGCCACCAGCAGCCTTAATTCCCCAAACAGTAGTGCGTAAATATTACTATATTACGGTTTGAAGGGAGTTGTAACTAGTGAAAAATTACTGGGGTCCAACACTTAATAACTTACGTTTCGTTTATACATTTTAGTAGGTTGGTTTACGGGTTATACTCAGATTAGAAAATTACGGAGTATGTTTGAAAATTAATTCAAAACACAACTATTAATTTATTTTCGTAATTCATATGTAAAGTTATAACGTCGCAATAATATGAAGCCGTTTGTTAGTAAAAAAAATGTTATCGGAACTCAAATTTTTACTGGGAATTATATATCGAGCGCTTTGACCGTCCGTTCGTATGCCGAAAGGCGTAATTAAACAATTCTCGGTCGGGCCCGTATTTGTTTAGTATACCGCTGACCACTTCACAAGTGGGCATATTAAACAATACGGCGATATTTTTTATAAAGTAAAAAAATCGCCTTTGTATTAAAAGCTCAATATCAAATTTATAAACATTCGCTTTTCTATATAAAAGTCTTTGTGTTGTTAACCACGCTATACTTAACCTGTAGCTTAAAGAGAAAACTTAAACATTTTACTCAAACCTTTTTCATTATCATTATTTACATATTGTTTTTTATGTATTTTGTCCTATATACCTTAAGTCTTTGTTCTAAAAAAGCGGAGCAAGTCAAGCTTTTCGGTTTCTAGTCAAAGTATTGTACTGTCTTTATTTATAATTCAAATATTAATCTTCATTCGAGAAATGAAATAAAGCCATGATTTCATTACATTACGTACAAAATTAGCTCTCAGAAACAATATTGCCTTTTGTTGTGAACAAAATATTTCAGCAGAAGGGAAGTAAAATTGATGATAATTTCGCGGACTGTGACCTTTTTTATTCTCACGGTTTCGCTTTATCCCATTTTAAATACATTTCACTGTGTGAATGGTGACGTAAATCTATTTGCTTTATCGCTTGAAAAGGTTTTATTAAAATTTAAATAGTAAGTTAACAATTCATGAATACATTTGTTACATAAATGTCTTTCTATGTATTTCATCATGATTGGGCACTATTTGCAATGTAAATTAAACATTTTTTTAAGGAGACAAGAATATTCACCAGATGGTAAATAAGATGTACACCTGTCTACAACAATGTGGTGCTAATAAGGATGTTTACACAGCACCACATTACACTCACCACCTTGAGATTTATAACAGTACGCTGCTATTTCCACTAGCACTAATAAATTTGCGGTAAATTATAATAATAGCTATAAAATAAGTCCTAGTAAGATATATATTACATTTTATATTCAGTATAATAAACAGTAATGGATATTCTGATCAATACATTATCGAAGTCGCTATAAATAAAACGGTATAGTAATTAAATCGATGATAATTTACGGTTCGCGTTTTCAACCAGCAAACTCCTGAACGTCGGCTGGTTTTGTTTTGATCATACCAGTAGTTACATCTGTTTGACTGTTACGAAAATAAATCGGTATCCAACTGAGAGCCGGGCAACGGATTCTGTCTTCCCATACATTATGTCAGTCAATCACGGCCCGGGCTTTTGTAATCACACTGTCCGTTGGTTATTGTTCGTTTTTCATCGTGCTACTCCAATACGATTCCAAGGAATTCGCTATTTCCGGTTATTTACTTAGCGGTATTCTTTCCCGGATCGAAAATTGTGCAATCGGTGACGCGGTCCGATAGGGGATGGATTATTGTTGTGGAAGAAGGATATAAAAACGCTGTAAATGTGTGTAAAAATAACTAAAAATTAAGAGTAGATCAATGCGAAATACGAAACCAATTCAATGTGACACTTCTTAAATATTTCAATGTTAATAACGTGAATTATGTACATAATAGTAGTAATACCCCGAACTTATATTACTGTTAAAAATATATCTAATAGAAACACTATACTGTTTCTCTTAACAAAAGTTTTAATAACGAATCAGTTTAATTCTTATAACACAATTATAAGACGTAGTTTACTACAAATTCCTCTTTTGCTTATTTATTTTGTGATATCTGTTTCCCAAGTAATTTTAGCTACAGGTTACTTCAAACTGAATCGCATTATTGTTTACATACAAGCCACATGACTTATTAAAGTTTGTCCGCTGTGTATTCATATATTAGAGCGAAATGTTAGCAATGCACATGATTTATATCGTCTTAATTGGCCATTAGTATGTTACGGTTTTCTTACGCAGACGGTTCCATCGCAAATAATTCACTTATATATAACAGTAGGCGCCTTCTCAGAACTAAAACGCATTCATTTAACCAAGAAAGCTGAACAATTCAACGCGCGACGTTTCAGGAACCGCAGTGGTGTAAACTAGGCCAGTCCCTCTATACATTTATCGCCGCGGTCTATCTTTTAGTGCCGTGCGATTAAAATGTTAACAATACACTTTTGTTCACGTTAACAATTCTATGGGAGACCATCTGATGCTCATTTCAAACTTTCATGCTCGCTGTTAGCACTGTTACAGATAACTAACACGAATGTAGATTGTACGAAACTTATTTCGACTCAACAATTTTAGTTTCGTTCGTATTAGAAATACATGCGACATGGAGAAAAATTACTAGAACATAAAACTCTATAACAGAAGATAATCTTTGAAAAAATGAAGAGATTATTTTAAAATTAAAACTACGTCGCGCATCGGAGACGTACACGAGTTAATTTTATAACAACTACATTTATTATTTGTGGTTAAAAGTACCAAAAACATTCAAATGATTGATATTTCTTAAAAATTTCTTACACTGGTCGTTTCTGTCACTATTAAAACAGTCGTTCAGGTAACTTACCTCTACATTGGAACTGCTTTCTTAGATGGTTGCAAAGAAGATTTGTGGGATCTTTAAATACTTTAAACACTTCACTTCAACTTTAAAATATTACTGTTGATTCTACTGATATATCTAAAATTTAATCTTGAATTGATGAGTCGTCGAATAGATTCTGTAACAATGAAAAATAATTAATATTATCTAAAGTTGATTAGTTTTGAAGTTAATCTAATATTTATTAAACATAAAATTACAAGTTTGAAAACTTTACGATATTTGAATCGAGATATTGTTTAATAACCTATTGAATAATTAAGATAGAATATAACCTAAGATAAAGAAGTTATTAAATTACAATTTTACCTCTCTAGATCTCTAGTATTATCTAGAATTTCAACTATGTAATTCTAAAATTGGAATCTGATATCTCAGTCTACCGTTCTTGGTGATTTGGTTAGTAAAATTACAGCATCAATTTTTGCCACAAAGCAGTAGTTTATAAACACTATTATTTTCTGGCTTGAGTGTAGTAGCTGTAGTTAGTAAAATTACTGGAATAACTGGACAAGGAATGCAATGTGGTGCTGTGTAAAAATCTTATGATTTGCATGTCGTTTATTCCTTGGTGCTATGACCAAAGCAAAGACTGTAAAACGGCGACTGTTATTAACTGATATTCTAGTAAATTTCGCATGTTTGTTCATTTTAGTTAATACAGATACTTTTTCTATTAATTTTACCTAAAAAAACTACTATTTAAAAAAAAGTACGTTATTCGACTTGGAATTTTTAAAAGATTTCCTAATAAGAATGGATAGGCGTAACTTAGTTTAACTAATCCAATTAAGCGTCCGGGGATTTTCGAGCATTAATTTAATTATTCTCTATGGCCGGTAAAGTGTGAAATAATGAGGGTGAATCAATTATTAAGGCCAATTTGACTTGCTTTTGTAATTTGCTGACGCTGAAAGTAGCACTGAATGGAATCTCAACACGATGTCTTAAGTCATGCCGCGATGATCCAGCTCAAATGAAATATTACGAAACGGAATATTAAATGTAAAAGGAAACTGTTCCGTCACGTACTACTCTTTGTATTTTACTTTTAATACTTGTAAGCGCAACTTTAACGTAGCCTTTCTGTATTTTAACTTTAATATTTGTCCGTAGAACTTTTTGTTCAGCCTTACTTGCTTTTATATTATTTTGTTGTCTTCAGAATGAGGTTATGTTTAATATTACAAAGTGTTAAGGTGAGATTTTTTACGGAGCTTTAGTTACGAGAAAATTCAGAAACACTTAGTTGCTTACGTTGTATAATAGCTAAATGACTTGCCTTTTAACATTACGTCCCTGATTCGATTCCGGGTCTCATATTTTTGAGTTTGGTTTTAGTGTAGTTTGTTGGTTAGGTTTTTAAAAACAGCTAGGGTAGCTACCACTCTTAAATTGTAAATCTACTGCATAACAGCATTACTTTTCATTAAGAGAGTCAGCATTTTGAAAGCGTACACGCTTCTCCATCACTGAAATTGTAGTTAACCAAACTGTAACTAAAAAGTGTTAAACTGACCTAGGCCCTACAATTTATTGATTTTTCGAAACCTTTCCTACGGCTTATTATCCCGATGGAAAGCCCTTGTAAATGGACTTCGCTAGCTCTCTGACTTACTCTCCTTATTTAAAAATGGGTGATCGTTCATAAAAACTTCTTTTGGGAGCACTTATTTACTTCGGGAACCCTAGTGACCCTCACCCCAAATTTGTCAAAAATTTCTTTACTGTGGTCTTGATAATTTTGTTATTAAAATTTTCGTAAAAATATATAGAACCAAATAAGATTTATATACACAGAAGTTTTTTTCTTTTATAGACGTTTGTACAAATGAATTAAGTCGTACATATAACATACAGAGTTATTAAAAGCGATATCTATTTCAGGAAACCAAACGTGTAGACATCATGGTCGGTGTACCTCCTAAGGTATATTGTACAGTAATAAATAAACTCGAGCGTATAAATTCATTTTATGAAACCATTAACTATCGCGGAGTAATGCAACATTTTCTTCTATAATAGACTTATCATTTTAAGATACGATTTAAAGCTATTTACATTGGATGAAAATTATTTGTATATTTTCCATAAAAAGCTGCCATGTTTTCGAAATAGTTTCATGAATATAGTAAGACTAAAAATCAGTTTAAAAATATTCAAAAGTATATAGAGACACCAAATAGAATGTTATGCTGAATATAATGTATAATAAGTTTTCTTAAAATATCTCTTTTTTTCTGTGGATCTTTCATTAACTACCAACAACAGAGTTTACTTTTATTACTGTACCTGTATATTCTGGTGTATCAACCTAAGCAGCGCCATATTTATGGAGAAATTGTCATTTATCATAATGTGAATAGCCTTCTCGTCACATCGCTTCGACAAATATTACAATAGAAGCGATATCAGTTGTTGAGATAAGCAGCATTTACAAATAACATGATGTTCGGGGGTGTGGTGATTGGCAAACGTTTGGTGATACAATGGCCTCGCACTGGGCACGGCTTACACCGTGACGCGCGCCAAAGCTTTTAGTTATCAACTTATGCATTAGCTGTACCCTGGTTTTAGTTTATCTAATATACGCATGTTGGGAGATTTATCACTGCAGTTCAAATATATTTCGAGCATAGATCACCGGTCCGATAGATCCCTAAAGAGTATATCGAAATAGAACGTATGAAGATTATATAAAATTAGCATTTGTATTAATAACCCTATAGGCAGCGTGGTGGATAAAACAGCCTTGACATTCTCCTTGTGAGAAAAAGCTCCCATTCCCAGTAGTGGGAAGATTGACAGAAATGTTCATTATTATTAACATAAAAACAGATCTGTAAATGGATTTTTATTATTGTGTATAAAATATTTAATATATATAATACATTATTATTATTATGTATATGTACCTCAAGCTATCCCTCATAACATTAATTTAACTATCAGCTAGTAAAACTTATTAAAATTGGCCTCGGCAATTTTTTTTTAAGAAGATCAGTTTAAGTAATATTATATAATAAGAAAAAGGAAGTGCGAAAGTATTTTATGTAATAATATTATGAAACGAAATCCGCGTTGCTCACGATAATTGAAAAAATATAGCTTTACGTTCTTCTTGTGTTAGAGAATTATCTCTGTCTCCGATTTTATTTTCAATAAAATAGGAATGTTGAGGAAACTTCCTTAATTAAATTTATCTCTCGTGGAAAAATTGGAAAGCATTTTAGTAATATTGTACTGACGATATTAAAATGATTTATTTTTTCATGAGTTGTGGAGCGGAGCTTGAATATTAATGGTCGCATGTTGAAAGTAGCTTTTCTAAAACCGTAACTACTTCCTTCTTTTTTTGTGTGGAAGAATATCTTCGACAACTTGTCCTTAGGAAGATAGATAATTTCGGATAAATCTCTGCGAACCTAGGCGGCCATTGATCATGCCAAGGCTACAGAGGCCATTCACCACAACAAGATGGAATCTGTTCAGGTGTAACCTAAATAGCTCAAGCGAAAATCTTAATTGCTTTAACAATGAATTAGTTATATTCCTAGAATTAGCAACGTTCGTAAATCTGAAATTTATGATAATTTCGATATTTTCAGCTTTCAGGCCAATTTTACTTAATCAAGTATTAGAAATGTAAAGGAGAATTTTAGTGTTATTTGATTAGAGTATTTTTTTTATTTTGGTAAAATAGTATTTGATAAATACCTTTCAGTCCCTAGGGTAGTATAAAAGAGGGTTAGGGTTAATAAGGGTACATGCGTAACACTCGCGATAATCCGCTATTTGCCTCTATTTTTCACTATCACATAAATCTTCTCACAATGGCAAACGCTTCATAAATCGTTGCAGGTCGTAAGTTTGGAAAAGTTACTAAAATATAGAAATGGCAGATATTTTTAATAAACCTGGTAGCTATAACGGCTTCGTAGTTGAAATTCTGATATGATTTACTAAAATATCAATGTTTTTTTATAACAATTTTACATAGTAAACATGATTTCATCGTTCCTACTGAACTGAGTTTTTACGGCTTCTACCCGCACCTTATTAACTTATAGTATGGTTTATCTATCTTTATCAAAAGCCTAATGTTGTCGAAGAGAGAGCGAAGTGGAGAAGAAATATAACAAAAAAAGACAATTTTACCTTTTCAGTTGTTAAAAAACATCGTGTCTATTACAATTCACTGATTTTAATTTATGTCAATGCTCTGTGTAAGTCAAGATTTTTACTTTGTGTAGTAGCACATCTAGCTTATTTTTTTAGTATATTTATTTGAGGTATACTTATCACACATGCTTGTAATTTAAATGAGAATTTAGCTATGTTATAACATTTGAAAACAAACGTACGAAGAGTCGGTGTGATCGTTGGAAAGATTTCCGTGTCATTACCCAGCCGGCGAGCGGTAATCGATCGCTTGCGGGGACGCGATGACGGCTTCTTCTCTCGCCGTGACATGAACCCGATCAAGCGAATTGACACCAACAGGCTTCATTTTGTTTTATGATACGCCTACTGTATCGCAAGTCATGAACATCACCAACAGATAATAAATATATACTTTGATACATCATGAGTTGCCTCCTACAAACTTAAATTTTAGCGATTTACGAAAACTTCCGTATTTTAGGTACTCATTTCTATTGACGGTATTTGTACACTATTTCTTTACTTCTTCCTCTGTCTACTAGGAGCAAGTTTACCGGAAACTGTCTTCCAGGGCCATCGTTAATAACTCATAAAGCGATAATTGAAATTCCGCAGCCTTTCTTTGTATTTTGATACAACCTATTAAAATATAACTAAATGTTATTGCAAAGTACAATATTGCTTTTTTATACACCAAAGCGACAAGCCGAGGACTTTCATATGTTTCGCTTGCCCAAACAATGTGGTCGTTACTTGGAATACTTGCTCATTACATACCTTATTGTTATTTATATGTTTTAGTGTTTACTTTCTATTAGTTTTTCTTTAACTTAACATTTCTATTTACTTTTTTAGTACCTGGCAACTGTAAAAAAGCTTTTATATATAGATTAATATGTATCATTATTGCTCTCTTTCCTTTGCTCTACAAGATGTAAAGTCTCGTTACTGAAAAAAGTTCACAACAAGAAACTTGTTACTACTAAATTAAGAGATTTTATTGAATCACATTTGAGAATATTATTAAATTAGACTCTTACAAAAATGGCTACAAATTGTTGTTAGTTTTGTCATGACGTTGACGATGTTCCTAATCAACGTAAATTTTTTGGATTTATTATTTAAATTAACAAATTTATTTTATTATTATGTTATGTAAATAAACTGAGTTTATCAACAATTTTAGTTCATATACACGTACTAGATATACATAAATGTAGAAGAACATATAGCTACAAGCCGCTGCACGGGTAATCGCAAAACTACCGTCGAGTATACGACTTAATGCTTCGCTTAACGTTCGAACAGCTTCTCACGCTTACTTGCAATTCTAAGAATTTCCTTTAAGTAAATCGATATTAAAAGATACGTGAAATAGTAAAAAAATCTTTATCAGGTAACATTTGTTATGAGGACAACACAAATGTAATAAATACATGGGTACAAGTTTATTGTACGAAAATACGTATATCGGCCTGACGCGTGTTATAAAATCATTTGAATTTCCAAATTAGTTAACCATCAGCGCAAATACGATATAAAATCATCTGTTTCTTAAAATCTAATTAATTACTATTTTATGTTCAATTAAGAAATATTTTTTTTAACTTACGCATGTTTTAGCAATTCTTGTGCGTGTATAAATGCACCGTCGATACGGACACAGCCGCGCTTTGTCCGACAGATTGTATAGACCTCGTAAGAAATAGTTACGCAATTGGACAAATGTAAAAGATACTACAATGGGTCATTCTCCAAAATAACGTTAGTAGTATCAAAATCATTGACATTTAGTTTTTCAGAAACAATTCACGATCAGTTGCTCTAACACATAAAACAATACATAACATATAAGAAAAAGTAAAATCAAAGCAGTGAATTTGAATTGCTTTTTTTAACTTTATAACGTAATTTTTAGCATCGGTTGTAAAAAGTTTAAAACAAAATTTTGACTTCAACTTTATTATAACAGATGATTTTGGGACTTCACTTGTTTTGATAGAAAGACGCACTTGCATATATTTAATTTAGATTTAACTTTGCTGACCCAATTCCTGTACCTGATTTATGGTGCCCATTGTTCTGGCAAACGACCATATTTGTGTACGAGATCGGATATATTATTGAAGTGCAAGCATAGACTTTAAAGAATTCTTTGTTATTTGTTTTCAGGCATTAGCAAAACTGTTACAATACTAGGTTAGTATAAGAACACAAACATTATTATTCCATCTAACCAACTATTATACTTTAGAAGTTTTCAAGTTTTGAATCTAAAATCACGGGCATTACAGAAACCGAAGCTACTCATAACTTTTATATAGATCAAAATAGAAATATATGATGTTTAATAAAACACATTTTAGTCTTTGTACAAAGATACAAATAATATAAAATCGATTTTAAATCTACGTTCTACTTATGGTAGTTACTATCAGCTTATCTCTATAACACAAAGAAGCGGACTCGTGTTATCTCGCAATTATAAAATGCAATCTCTGAAGCATAACGATGTTTTTTTAATAATATATCTAATTGAAGCGCCATCTATCATAAAAACGAAAACCGCTTAAAAGCTTTTCAAGAATATTGACTTTGCTTTATCTATATTTCGATGCATCAATATATTAAGACAATGTTTACGATGGTGAGATGTATTTTTCACACGAACACTAAGAATACATGCATTATGCGAATATACTATAAGAATGAAATTTTGCCAGAGACCGTCTAGGTAGGTACCAACGCACCTCCTGTACAACAGTAGTGTGCAAGCATTACTGTGTTGCGGTTTGAAGTGCGTTGTAGCTACTGAAACTACTGGGATAACGAGACCACACAATGTGGTGCTGTGTATATCGTCCTTACTAGTGCCGCTATTTTATAGACGGGCGAATCAATTAACATCAGA
This sequence comes from Byasa hedistus, assembly GCA_029286795.1. NCBI lineage: Eukaryota > Metazoa > Arthropoda > Insecta > Lepidoptera > Papilionidae > Byasa > Byasa hedistus. The sequence goes on from JAGSMW010000001.1 coordinate 6,765,756, forward strand.
TAAAGTATTTACTCCATCCTTCGCTCTGAATCTTCATTTGTTTAATTTATATTTTGTCCGGTGTAAAGAAGCTTTAAAATGCGCTGAACTAAGTATTTACCTAATCAGTAATTGTAGGTATAATATAAATAATAGTATACTGTCTTCTGACGTCCCATACTACGCAAAGTTTTATCTAGATGGATTAGCTTAGTTCTGCTGATCTCGTTATTGAAAAAAGGAAACCAAATAGGTACACAAATATTAATTTACGCTATTCCTAATAACGTTAGTTTTAGTAAAACGTAACCGCGTGTTTTGTTCGACGATCCGTTTCAATTGAGTATGTTGAAACTGCATTCGTTCAAATATTCATCGCAGCGGTGGCTAAAGTAAATTCAATATGACGTACAATAAAAAAAAATGACGCGCAACTTTTTGTTCAAGACCAACATCAATGGCTCTGAAATGAAAGAGAAACGATGAGTTGAATACAAAATAATTTGAAAGCAAATATGAAAATGTGCGAAATGTGACAATGAAGAAGTGAAAGGATGTATAGGAACACAGTTAGTAGTAATACCAAGATTCTTCCCTTTGACTTTTGTTTTTAATATGTCGTTTTCATCATCATCGTCGCCACCAGCCGATAAACGCTTACCGATGGGTTTAAGCTTCCTCTAAGGATCCACTCCTTGTCTCTCTTCCAAGTTAAACTTGCACCAGATTTCCAGTTACTTGCTTTGAGTTGGGGAATAGTATTACAGTTTTATTTCTACGTACTATTATTAAACAACTTTATAAAATTTCGTGTAATTATTTTACTTATAATAACGTGCTGTATTTTTAAAGAGCTAAATCCACTGTATATATACTCCATGTCATACGTGATGACATTACTTCCGCCACTCACAGAAGTATTTACGTACTCGTATGGATTACCTCAGACTATAAGAGTGAACGAATCAGTGTCTATAGTTGGGAAAGTATCAACAAGTAGACTTTGTTGAAGCTTGTGTCACGGTTAAAACTGCACTGAAAATCTTTGTTTTAGTTACATAAAAACTATTCAAGAAAATAATTTACAGTACCGGATTAAGATTATTTGATTTCTTGTTAAAACGTTTTCTTTCATCATAAAAAAGCAATGTATCAAGGACAATGAAAACTGATGGGCAATATCTCACCGCGGGATGCCGTGTAAGACTAAAATTGAAAAATATATTCACTTAGGAAGAATCCTTGCGTGCGGGATTGCTCAATAGATCAATGTGGAGGTAACCCAAAGTCCCTTAATCGTGCGACAAATGAGGTAGAAATAGGTGTGAAGCTATATGTAGGAGTTCGTATATTATACTGAGGTCTTTGTCCTGTTTCGCTTCCAAGGATATCAATGGGGTTACATTGTGTCTATATTTTATCATGGACCTATTTTACAGATTTTTTACCAAATAGTTGTTAATAAAATACACTAATTTATAAATAGTTAAAAAAACAGAAAATAGATAAAATTTAAGAGAAAATTATAAATCTTTTGAAAATGCTTTCTAACTTAAAAAAAATATAATAGTAGTTAATCAAAGAAACTTAACTGGAAGTATGTCTATAATTTTGAGGTCTACAAAACATTTTACATTTCTCTGGAAATAGTTTAAAAATATTTACCCCGACGATATTATGACCAAATATCTTGGAAAGGAATGTCACTAGTAACGACGTCCAGAAATTTCGTGTTCAAGTTATTTCGGAACCGATTCACTTTTCCAAGTAATTTTAGTTCGTTCAGTAAACAAGAGATTCCTATCAGAATTCATTTAGATTCCACGGAGGCTTTGGCTTACAAACTAATAACAGAAACGAAGCAAAGTTATTTGACAACATGATAAAAGACAATGATATACGAGTATTCTGTTTTATTTTACTTGCAACGATTATTACTAGTTTGTGCTGATAACTTTTTGTAATTAAACCACATCTGCTTGCTAGTCTGATAGTAAATTTACACGGCTTAGGTAATTGAATCGCAATTCATTTGAAAATTGTGTTGGTAAAGAGAAAAGGCGAAGTTGAACCCCTACTTGAGAAATTGTTACTGTACTTGAGTGACATATTTGTGTGTTGGATTAGGGTCCCGAAATTTCATTTGGCTACTTTTACCTGCTCTTTAGTTTTGTTTGGGTTGTTTCGCTTTTATCCAACAATTATTTACCGAACTGTTTAAAAGTAAAGCTTGCATTATTAACAACGATGCTATGAATGTTTGCAGCAAGTTATAACATCGTGTTGTATTATTTTGGTATTTACGACAGTTTAACACCTGACATTAAGCGTGTCTCACTTTTTCGTTGTGGGACAGACTACATAAAATCCCGGTTTTGTCCCTGACCAGAAGCGTTTAAAGCAAACGTACTCAAATTGTATCCAACTCTTGACCTGAAAACCTTGTTAGTATGTTCGTGACCCGGAAAATAATTCCAATATTAAATTCGTTTATTATATTCGTGGATCATTCCTCTATGAATACTCCCGGCGTAGGCTTTGTAAATGCTTATTGGCCTAGCGGGATTTATTGTGTACTGCACTTACAGTTTTGGGTCAATCTATAATCAGAATTATATCAAACAAACGAAAACCAGTCCTCTCTACTCACAGAAAACAGTACATCCTATGCTGTATCATATACACAATTATATAACAGAAGGCAAAAAAAAATTGAATTGTATTACGGAAGAAGACAGGAAAGAACATCATATCTTGAGTCGTTACTTATCAGTTCTATTCAAGTTATGTTTACCGACATAAAAATCTTTCGTATGTTGTTATGTTAATGACTGTATATTATTAGTGTTTACAAGTTATTATTAAAAGCACATTTTAATAGACAACAGATATAATTTGAAGCAGAAATATACTTTTTAATGCATGCAGGAACAAAAGAACAAGTAGAACACGTTCCCAATCCATAACATAAAAGTGAATGTTTTTGTTCCGGCTTCGTGTTGTTATTTGAAATTTTATAACACGTTTCCTGAGAGTAAAAGCCTCTGTACTTTGTGAATTGTAACATTATAAACCTCAATTAATATTAAGTTACTCCAAAATCATTTTAAATCAGCGAAATATTGTAAAAAAAAACAAGAAGAAACAAGAACATGTTAAAAAACAGAATTGTGAAGTTTATAACCTAAATCGAGTTTCGGGCGATTGTAAATATTTAAATACATGAACATAAACAACAAAACGATGTGATTGCTTCAGACTAAGTGACTATTAAGCCACGGGGCATATGTAGATACTTAAAAGTGGAACTCGGTATATTGCGTCGTAGCAAATTGTAGTCAATGTGGTGCAGTATTTTACTTTAAAATACGCCGTGTTTTCAATTAAATACACTACTAGTTGAACTACACGAACGTTGTGTATATTTCTCTTTACTGGTGGTAAGTCAATTGTGTCGAAGACCAGCTATGAGCTACTACAGAGCTTATTTTTGCCGGTAAATAGCAGTTGCTACAATGTTCTTGCATGAAGGGTACTGTAGCTAGTGATGTTTGGGTTAACACACTCAATCTCATGTACTTAAAAGTCCTAAGTATAATGCAGTGCTGTGTAAACTTAACACTAGCACCAGCTTGTTACTTGGAATCAGGTGAACGTCCTACTCGCTTAGTTAAGTAAAATAAGTCTCTGTTTATTTATAAGTAAAGTGTTAAAGTGTTAAAGCTAAGTATTATAGTATATCAATTAGCACGATAAAGTCAAACAGTAATAATGTTTATATGGAGCGCCATCTTGTGGTAAGTTACAGCAAAATGGATGAAGCGAATTAATTCTAGATACAAGTTTTAATTCATTATCATAGCAACTTTGATGAAATATGGTTTAATGGTATAGTTAAGTTATAATCAAGTGGATTTTAAAAAAATATTTTCATAAAAATGCATGTAGTTATCAATTTTAATAGTAATCGGATTTATGCTTTCTTATATCAAATATTTTAATGTAAGTAGACGATAAGAAGGATACTTTGAAACCACATCAGCTCATATATTTATATTGATCAATGTGACATTATTCCCGCATAAGCTACGTTTAATAGCGACCTACTTGGACAGGGTTAGTGATACTCACAATTGAGTTTTGCTCTACTTAGAAGTTTACATAAAGCCAATGGCCATTGTCTATGACGGACGTTATTTCGTTCTGTTGTAAGCTACTGGATTGTGTGCGAAAACCAAAATCTGTCCACTCACTCTTAACTAGAGCTTTAGCGTGCAATAGTAATTCATGAACAGAAAATTTCAGTTTATAAATAGTATTCACATGTGCTGGAAAAATCTGTAGCAATACTTTTTGCTGGATCGTCCGTTCATTGAAATGTGAACCGGTTCATCCATATATAGTACGATCTGAAAAGTATTGAAAGCTTTTTTAATATGGAATTGAACCTGGGATTAACATGAAAATATATGTCCAAGAAATTTTGCTAATTTTAGATGTGCGCATAAATATTATTTGGTCGAATTAGGATTTTTCACAGACTATAGTTTAATAAAAACAATAATGATACAATCAAATGTGTAATACTGTGCTTATTAGGAATTTATGTACAACCTAATACACGTAGATGTTAACTTGCTTGTTACCTTGTGAATTCGAGAAACATGCAGTAACAACTATTACTAATCCAAACACAAGACTAATGGTAGTACTCGATAATGCTTTAAACATAACACGGTCACTGTTATTTCTTTTATTTTATCATAATCCGGAATCTGTGAATTCGTATATTTAACCACTCGTTATTTCGTCTATAAAACAAGAGATGAATACTTTATTACCTAATAATTATGACAATTCAAAAACACACAAAAAAATCGATTTTATACATTTCAAAATTAAACTCGTTAAATTACAAGGTATATGGGCACATGGTGAAACGTACTGATGTAATGTATATTACAGAAATAACTACTTTTGCGAGCTTTACACATTGCCATTCCTTTAAATAAAAATCAAACTGTTTCAATCGGCGCAGCGTGTTGTTCTTTGTATAACAATAAATAAGCCGACACGCAATTCCCGACGGGAAGAATCGAAGCAAACGTCGGCTGAGTATCTCCAGCACTGAATCGAGTTCTCTGAATGTACCATCGCTCATAATTTAGCTGCTAAAAGATTAAACTCCACTACGCCGACCGTGAGATTACTTTCCTTGAGTGTATCAACCAATCTGTATGATACGTGATTGTTGTACGGAAACTGGAGCGCGAAAGCTTTATACATATGCCTTTAATAATTATTAACCCATAAATAATACAAACGGCACGGCCCGTATGAAAATATTTTGAAATTCGTAACAGTTACAATGAACCGAGTAAACATAATTCATTTTACCGCGAGGGCAATTTGGTTCGTTTGCTTTTGCTCAGCAAATAAAATAATTCATAACGCGATTTTATGAATTAACCATAAGAAATATTAAGTATTTTATTACAGCTATCAATAACTTGCACAAACATATTATAACATATTGGTTTCTCAAGATGATTGAACAAGTTAAAGAGGAAGCGGTTTGTGGCCTTTGCTATATCTAATCTGTACTTAGTTTTGGGTCGGAGCCAACAACCAGATTAGCAGTGTCTTAAGAAGTAGTCCTTTGTGTCGTCAAGTTACAGAATACTTTAATAACTTGCTTAATTTTCACTAAATGATACATAAATTTGGAAAATAACTACAACATAAACTTTTACACCGCAAGTGTGAAGAACTCAAAGTCAAAAATTAAAAAAACCTGAAACCTCTCTGAAATTCATATCGATTAGTTGTTCTTATTTTAATTAACTATTAGTACCTTGAGTTAATGGATTTTATTAGTTTTTAAGAATACTATTTCGTTTAAATTTAAACATTAATTTAACCTTTCGTTGTGCAAAGTAGGTTACATAAACGGCATGCAACAAGTTAAGCTCGCGTTTTCTCCTAAAAAAAAAATACTGAAATTACGTAAATTTCTCAGATTAAATATCAAATTAAACCCTAATTGCTCGAATTAGAATTATAAAAATTTTAAATTTTTAGATTTAAATCTAGTAGTAATGATATCATCAAAAATGTTTAGTTTATGTAAATTACTTTTAATCCTTAAATAAATTTACTTGTATAGTTTGTTAATAAGTGTTAATTTTTTTCAAAATCTTATTTATGTATTATAATACATTTTCTGTATTCTATAATACATTTTCTGATTATTGTATTTTGGGCTATAATTATTATATTAAAATTTTTAGGTTATATACATATATATGTTTAAATTAAAAAAAAGTATAAATTCGAGTTAGAAGAGTTTGCATATCGTAAATGCCTACCTGGACATCCGATTAAGCGGAAGTTGATGGAAGGATGGCAGAAAATGGAAAATTCTCGAAATTTTTATAACACAACAATCTGTCCGGAACGGTGCACTGGGTTTTTTGGTACTGTTCACTTATTCACTTGGTGGTTTGAAGTTGGCGCGGCGTGTTGCGGACGTGAGCGGCGTCCACATCGGCCGGCGTCGGCGGTTGCACTGCTCCCGGCCTTCCCGCGTTCCCGCCCGCCCGGACCGGCCCACACCTGCCGCCACAGGTTACAGGTACAGGGTGTACCAAACCGTACCCTGCCCACCTACACTATGCCCACTTACACTATGCCCACTTATACTATGCCCACTGTACCTTTAATCTGCAAAACTGACTAATATTGAAGAACGAACTCAATTGATTCACGAGTAACACAATACGCTTTTTGATGTTTGCAGTTCTATCAAGATTCCTTCATGAGCTTTCATAGTTTTACTGATGGTAACTCTCTGTCGCTGGAGACTGTCAAGCTACCATATTTATGTGTAAGTATTACCGTTCTCCAGTTTGAACGACAAAGGGTATAAAAGCTTAAGGTCTTACGCACAATTTGCTGCAGATTTTAACTAGAGCTATATTTACTGGTGGTAGGTCTCCGTTGCCGGAGACCGTCTGGGTGGGTACCACCGCAGCTACTATTTCAACCGCCAAATAGTAGAGTGTAAACATTACTGTGTTTCGGTTTGAAGGGAGCTGTAGCTAGTGTAATTACTGGGGTAACGAGACTTAACACCTTATGTTTCAAGGCGACGAGCGCAATGTGGTGCAGTGTGTACCATCTGAACTAGCACCACGTTGTCATGGGCACACGTATCACTTACCATCAGGTGAACGTCTTGTCTGGTCACTTCATGGAAAAAAATATAGTCTATTTAAATTATATTTAAACTTAAAATATGAGGGTATAAAATGTATAAAGAAAGTTTAATTTCTAATTATACTCGTACATGTGCCTGTAAGAATTAGTTTGCATAATAAATTTGAACCCGAATCATGTTGTATGTGTTAACCAATTTCTTATAATATGCTAACAGGTAGTGTTGCAATAAGTAAACTTTTAATTAAAAACTTTTGAATAAGTCTATTTTCAATAAGCTAATTGGGTTGGCTGCAAACAGTTTAACGGATGTACTTCCGTAACTTGTTTAATACTAGCGATGAATGAGAAACAAAACGTTTTCAATATTATTAAATTGTTTATATATTTTACAAGGCGACGTTTACCTGATCATAAGTGATACGCTTGCCCATAACAACGAGGAGCTAGTTAAGATGGTGTACACTGCACCACATTGCGCTCGTCGCCTTGTAATATAAGATGTTGACTTGTTACCCCAGTAATTTCATTAGCTTAGAGCGCCTTTCAAACCGGAACACAGTAATATTTGGACACTACTATTTGTCAGCTGAAATAGGAGCTACGGTGGTACCCCCCTGGATGGTCTCCGGAAACAGAGATCTACCACCCGTAAGCCGTGTTAGAGAAAAAAATCAAGACTTTCTCTATGGAATATGAAAGTTTCAAAATGAAATTCTAAGTACAAGGCAATTTTGTTTTAAGCATAGTTTTTTCAGGGTGTGAATTATCAAATTAGAAGACAGCATTTTTTTAAATAGAACATTTATAGTTCTTTGTATTATAAAGCGTCAACTTTGTATTATAAATATATACGGAATAGACAAGTTGACCACATTCCATTGTTAATGTTTGAAGTTTAATCCGCAAACAAATTAATATTGACAGCACTTGTCATTGCCACTATGCTGTTAGTGCGTTTGAATTTCAAAAGCTTCGCCGGGTCACATTGATCAGACAGGCGAATCTGTTCGCTCATATTAGATGTCATTACACATCTCTTTGCCATCGACTCATGTCAAAACAATATCATCTCATTCGACATTGCTTATACGAAAATAATTTTACCAATGTTTATCGCGAAAATCAAACACTGCTTTATCTTTCTTTTATGGTTCATCGCTTTCGTTGCGCAATTCATTTGTGTTGAGAATAAATGTGTATGAATTGTAGTGAAATTAATTGTCTGTGGTAACTATGTTATTCTATTCTGAAACAACTTTTTCATAATTCAATATTATTAAACATCTTAAAATGGTGTGTAATTAAAAATTTAAATTTTTTAAATGATTTTCCTGTTTGTTTTTTAGAAATTTGATAACTCAACGTACGCAAAAATGATAATTTTGTGTATTGGCAATGTTGATTATGAACGGTTTTGAATTTAAAATAGCAATATGCTGTTGCATAATCAATCTTGAATCACCTTAGCGTTAAATATTGTTCTCCTAATATCCTTCACTAGACATTATTGGTTTAGTGCTGATTAGGTAATTAGTATGTGGTATTCTTATTTGAAGTTTGATAGTCGGTTGGTAATCCTCAAAGTAGGTAGATTGATGCAAGAACTGACAATGATATTTTAGTTGTTGGGAGTAACTTGAAACAAGGCTTTTTACGCCATTTGTTTTACATTACAAGTTAACGTTCATTATAGTCCTAAACTCGTAGTAAATCATATATTCGTGCTAAATCGTTTTCAACTATACAAATAGGAGTCATTAAGTTAAAGCTGGCGTCCAGTTAAATATATGTTACCGTCACATTATTGGAAAACAATTCCAGAGAAATCGCCCTAATAATAAGCTTTCAGCAACTTCGATTAACTCAATTTTTTATTATTTTTTTATGGATGATACTCCGTAAAAGTTTAAATTTAGTTATACTTGAGTTTCCTCTAGAAAAGAAAGATTGTAGATTAGCTTCTTTGTTCTGTCGCACGTTAAAATTGCAAAAGTTGTAACATAAAAAGGTGAAAAGTAAAACGTCATTTATTTGCGGAGTTGGCTGTAGATATTTTTTACATTGTACTAATGAAATTTTTCACATAATTTATAAGAGATTGCTTTAATATGAATTCATTAAAAAAATCTTGATCTCAATTGTTACATATACATATGTATTAAAGTAGAGTAAATAGTTAAAGAAATTAACAAAATGCTCAACTACATAATAGGGAAAACGGAAATGTTGATTTTCATGCCGTTAATTTCCGTTATAGTTCTGTTTTTTTGATGCTGTTTTTTTGTTTTGTTGTTGGAGAGACTATATCTTGAATTTTAGACAAATAGCAAAAATAATATTCCACGTGTAATATATTGACATATATTTATAGAATGATAGTAACGAAAAAATCGTTTGAAGGAAAATTTCTAATAGACTTCTTTAACAAAAGGCGAGACTTGTTCCTATCCTAATTAGATATTTAAAGCTAGAATTAAAATAGAGATTTTTATGTTATGGTCTAGATTATTTCGTTGTTGTTTACTAATGGATATAAACGTATGGAGGTAACTGGAAATCTAATTAAAGTTAACAAGATGTTATACGACAGAGCTCACATAAGTATTATCAACATAGATGTCTAGTGGTTATAATGATTACACAGCAACAGTTTACTTTTAAATTTGATTTACATTTATAATAAAACCATTAATAAACAGAAGTGGAAGCAGCAGTAGAATCTAGAGCAGGATATAAACTAACCTCTTTCACGGACTCTCCTTAAAATGCGAGCTATTTTGCAAGGTATAATAAATATGAAACTTATAATATATCATTAATTTAAAATGTTTTCAAACAAAATTCGGTAAACCATAATTAATGATATTTTGTTTGGATATTTCCATTTAATGTGTCGATTCGGTTTAATTAATGTTATTCATGAAATTTTTCAGTATAATTGAATTACATTATCCTATAGAGAATTGGAAAGTTTAATAGTAGTTATCTTTTAACAAAAATAATTGACGTGTGATGAAAATGCTTTCTTCACACGTCTAATCTTGCTTTAAATGTCTTTAAGATAATTTCAAAAGAAATAAAAACTAAGTAATTTTCTAGTCAGATGGAATAGCAATTTCGGATACTCATGAGGGTGTAAGCAAACTGAAACTTAATCCGTAGAGATTTCGTTTATAGCTAATGTACACCGACATTATGACGGTTCTAACACTTGGCACGCACTTCACGTATCCTAGACATTAGGAGATAAACCTCTTCAACACATATTAGTATTACTTATTCTGAACAACATTTCGTACTGGATGAAAACTGCATATATATTTTTCGTATGTTATTATATTATAACATTCTTAAGTTATATATAAATATTATATGTATGTATTAGTATTAGCCTCTTTTACAGTATATGTACTAATCGTATTTGTATTTATTTATTATGATTTGTATCTTAGTATTTGTAATAATATCTTATATACTAATTTGATACTGCACTCTTACTTTATTTCTCTGCTCAACCCTATAGTAGACTGGGAGAAACGGCCCTATGGCATAAAAACCGCGTTATTGTATTTTTTTTGTTATGTGTGCAAATAAAGCTTTAAATAAATTAATTATTTTTATCAAAATATAAGAATTTTCAGGTACATACAATTTAAATTGGTTTTAAAAAGGTTAAGTAGAAATAATTAAACAGCTGTAAGGTTACTAATGTTTAAATGCATGTTATGTGTAGACATATTTACTCATTTTGATATTTGAGTAGTTTTTATATTTTACGTAATATCCGCCTTTTTATTTATTTATTTATTTTGAATTTTCTGTGTAAAGTTTAAATATAATATGAACAGTAAAACGAATTCTAAAGTATTACGTAAACACATGGGTATGCGAAAGTAGGTGCAAAACATTTTTTTAAGTTGAAATATCTTGAGTTACTATCTTATACATATCAATAGTAATATATCAGGTTCTCCTTAATTTCCACACACGACTACATCTAACTTTTAAAATATAAGATAGATACACAACTATAGTTGTATAGTAAAAAAGCTAGTAATCATTAGAGAGAACAATACTGCAATTTCTAAAAATCTTCCTGCCCTACTCGCTATGACAAAGGAAAGTTTTCATATCAATTTTCATACAATTATATTTCTTACTGATTAAAGTAAAACTTGAATCTACACTAAAATAGAACTTGATTCTATAAGGTAACGTATAAAAGAATTGTTAGCAATTTTGCAATCGTAGCAAACTAATATCGCTAATCGCGTAAACTTTGTACATTATTGTGTTACAACTTCGTTCAGTTAGTCCTAGAATTTCCGACGGTAGGCAAAAACTCATTTACATAATTATGTGCCTACGGCTTTAAGCTTTGACATAGTTAAGTTGGACGTGTGTTGTTATTTTAAGTTCACGACAAAACTTTAATTTAAATACGTTACATTTTCAATATTGAAATGCACACATTCAACTATTATTTTTACATTTGTACATATGTATATAAGTTTAGGGTTAACTTTGATAAAGTATTTTAAATAAATACATATTTTTTTTATTGGTGATGAACAGGACTTTCACTTGATGGCAAGTGCTGCTCATAACAACGTGGCGCTAATTAAATGATATACACTACAGCACATTGTACTCATCGCAATAAGAAATTATAATTCTTGTTATAATAGTAATTACACATATTAAAACACTCTTCAAATCGGTCTACTTTTTGACAGTAGAAGCTGGAATGGAGAATATGATGAATGAAGAGAGAGAGAAGAAGCGACGAAGAGAAAGACAATATGAGAAATGAAGAATTAGACTGCAAATGAGAAAATAGAAAGGAGAATATCTAAATGTTCTCCAGCAAGAGACCTGTGACCAATCCGTAATAAAAAAGGAGGAAAGGTAATTTTTTAAACTCACAGAAAAACTATAAACAAACATTAAAACATTAGCTTTTTAACAGAGAACTGCAAAAGTGAAAACCTAACACACCTTAACAAACGTAGTCGTATGTAGTAAGAACATCATTATTTGGCTCTTCTAAGCATTTTTATACAGTAGCAGTGCATAAGGGGAGAGGCTCCTCTCGGGTCACGTTCGACCATCGGCAGCATCGCATTGAAATAGGACACAGTAATGAGCCCCACCGACATCGCACTCACACGTAGTTCCACATACCTTATGCTTGGAGTGGTGCATTCAATGAAACTAGCTGCGGCGTTCGTTGAGAATTTGTATGAGTAAAACATGTGTTAATTAACACCAAAGTTATTTAAAAATAATATCATGAATAGTATTTAAAAAAAATCGTGTTTCATCTAGAACATCCGGTAGTTTAGTATCCGGTATAACATGGGCTTATGTGAGAGGACAGTGAAGACAGTGAGCTACTGTTAATAGAAACCGTCTAGATATCACCGCAATCTACTTGAATGATATATAAGGAAAACGAAGTATCATTAATATTTTGTTGTAAAAATAAACTAGATTAGGTTTAAAGAACAGGTATTTGTTTCCAAGTACCAGGTAACTAAGTAAAAAACCTTCAAGTATTTGTAGATTTTGCATATACATATAATATATTAATTGACATATCGAATATACTTCAAATCTAGTTTTTGCTTTAGTATTTAGAAAAATTATAGCCTAGGTGTTATTTTGCATGTAGGACTCGTGCCTTGTGGTAAACCTCCAAATAACATTCGTGCATAATTTTACTAAGAAATAATGTTAATGACTTAAGTGTTAAATGTGAAGTGATAAACTATTATTTAATAATTTTAAGTGAACGTTGTAATTTTAGTATAATTAAGATTAAGCGAACAAAGTTGTAAAAGCAGCGGAAATAAACGTTTAGTTTGCAATTTGCTTAAGTGTCGGTGAATAGTATACGCAAGTATGTCTCTGAAAATGTTTCCTTCTATTATTGTGTTTAATGATTTTTAAACAAATTATGTATTCAAACGAAATGTTCCCAATCAATCTTAAGTTCCTTGTGATTTTTTTTATCTAATTGTAATTTGAAATATAACAAAGGCCTCGACTGGACTACGAAGGTTTTCAGCATCTTCCATGTCTTTAATAAAAGAAAGAAGTTTAATATAAAAATTTGGATTTAATTGAATATGTTACGTTACTAGGAAAAGGTCAAAATTGGAATTAAGAAATTGTTACAATATATTATCATTAAGAACGGAAATGTAACTCAGATTTTCTACGACGTATTGAATAAGAAATTATAATGAAAATACAGCAGAAAAAAATGGCCAATTATTACTTATCTATATTTTAATAAATATTATACAACGTGTATAAGCTAATATTTAGAAGTACTAGCAATTTATGAAACCTATTTTAAAGGAACAACATAATTTTACAGAAAAGTTTCATTTCACTGTAAATTATTTCATATATGGCATCATTGAAATGAAAACGTACTTTTTGCTTTACATTCTTTAGGCTTAATTTCAAACTCCAGAAACTCTAACGTTTGTACACAAATGCGGCAAGTTAATAACTGCAGAGGAACTAAGTTACTCGAGTAGATTGTGGAATATATTAAAACGTATAACGTACGCGTAATTTCAGAAAATGTTTGTCGTATTACGAAATAAAACACAACCTGTGTTTGTATGACTGACGACGTTTTTTCATAAAAACATATTTCAAACTTCTAAGTTATTAAGTACTGTACATTTAATATTAAACAAATAGTTTTGTTTATGGAGAAGGACAAAAACCATGAACTAGAATTTGGTGAATCCTTTGCCAACCTTTGAGGAAGGTGTTAGCTCTTTTCTTGAAGGTTTTCGAGTCGTATTCTCTTTCCTTTTTTTTTCTATTGCTGTTTCTGTCAAGTACTGCAAAGATGTATCATGAAGATATTTCTAAACAACTTATTTTTTCAGCAAACAAAATTGTAAAAAAACTTAACAACAATAACCATTCCTCCTGAATTCATTTTAGTAAAGGTAACAAAATTATTGTGATAATTAAACAAAATTAGTTTTAATATGTCAACAGAAATTAACATTATTAAACTAAATATTACAGTATGAAATTGTTTTTCAACTATTCCGCGTGAAGAACAACAAAAATATAATACTAGTTTCAAAGAGGTTGTTTGTTTTGCGAAAATAAGATCAAACCTCTATGAATTTATAGTAGCTCTGAGTCTTTTAAGAAGTTGTGTATACGACTTATTTGCTTAGAAACTTCTGGAAATTGGTGTTGCGATTCGTTGAATCCCGATGCGATTATCGTAACATGTATTTCCATCTTTATTTATTCATATCACTAAATGATATACATATTATTATAGAGGTTAATAAAATAAAGTAATTTTCTCGTAAATTTTTCACCTTGTATTTCATAAATCAAACAAGTCTTCATCATAAATAACAACTGTTTTAGCACCAGTAATTAAAATTACTCGTAGATTTTAATAATTCAACGTCGCACTGTTATAAATCTTTTGAAAGTTTGAAATGGAGCAAAAAAGTTTTGGTTGGAAAAGTTCTATTGCGAACTAAGAGTACTCTAAAATTAATTAAGTTGCTTTGCATTCATTTATACAAATGGAAGTTCGTATTATTTTTATTTAACAACTAAAATTAGCGGCATTTGTTAATACGAATATTGTTTAATATATTTTCTTAATTGATAAAAAATTATATGCTTTGTCTAATAAGTTGGACAGAAGAGGATACGTAAGATTAAGATCATAATAAAGATTGAAAAATATATAAAAATCATTAGACACATTATAGTTTGTGATATATTATGATATATTTAAGGTATTATAAATATCTTACTAAGTTTTATATTCTCCAATTATAAAAGTCTAAATGTTTCGCATACTTTAGCTTGGGTTTTGTCACAAGCCCTCAACATCTTTAACTTAGGTTACTCTTTAATCTTAACATATTATTTTTTGATTTTTATTAAGTATTACAAAAGTTAATGTATTAGTGTTTGTTTTAAAATAACAAAAACTAAGTATATTTCTGAAATTTCGTTATAAATTTAGAATGTTTATGTAAATTTTCAAACCGTTAGAGGCTAATGATAGTCATGGGAACTATATACTCTGAACTTTGAAAATTTCAGTATAAACGGATAGTTTTCTGAAGATAAAAGAAAACACTGAATATAACTTACATATTATTTAATACAAAGAAATACAATATTTAACGTTATTTTTAAAAACTGTTTTGCAAGAAAATTAGTTAATGAAGTTTACCATAATATTGTTTGTAATAAATCACTAGGTCGTCAAACATACTTTAATTTTGCCTATTAACTTTATTATCAATAGATAAGTTAGTAAAATTACAAAGTTTACAAACATGTTCATCTATAACAGATTACACATGATCAACTTCATCTAAATCTCTTCGATGTATCAAATGGAAGGAAAATTCTGACCTTTAAAGGTTACGCCATCTATCTTTGCACAGTCGAATACGGATCGTGAGATGACATTTCTCTGATCACTTTCCCAGTAACGAACTAGGTTACCAATTACCGTCCGATATCTGTGCTGTAGGATTAGAAATGCTGCTGAAGGAATTTGCTAATTTTTTAAAAACAAGAATTTTTTTATTATATTTACGAAGCGACGAGACGAAGTAGACGTTCACCTGATGGTAAGTGATACGCTTGCTCATGACAATGTTCTGCTGGTTAAGATGGTATACACACAGGTATAATGCAAAATATTGAGCTCGTTGCCTTGAGACATAAGGTGTTAAGTCTCGTGACCCCAGTAATCTCACTAGCTTATAGCGCCCGTCAAACCGGAACACAGTTATATTTACACATTACTATTTGGCGGTAGAAATAGAATCTGCGGTGGTACCTATCTAGACGGTCTCCGGCAACAGAGACCAACTAGCAGTAACTTTTAAATGAACGCGTAAAGTATCTTATTAAATTAAAAGAACTACATCAATACTATCTTAAAATAATATCGAGTACATTTAATAAATAACTATTCGTTAAAATTATCGGTTTTCCGTCACATGAGCTAACGGGCAATCTGTATAATGGATTAAATTAATTTGAGTTCATGTTCGGGTCGTTAAGAATTTATACTTTAATAAAAATAACGAATTTATAAGTAATATCAAATTTACATTAGTTTTATATATAATTTTAAGATTTCACCGCAGTTTTAATTAAAAAGAGGTAAATAAAGTTATTTGTTAAACTTGTTTTGCAACTAACATAATTTGATCACTTTGTAAATAGTATTCGATTAAATGAACGTTTATTGTACATACAGAACAGTTTTGGTTACTGTAAGTAAATATGTAAGTTAATACTAAAGCCAAATGATAATTTGGGCGTCCCGTCGTCTGATTGGATTTGGTAAACTAAATTGGATATATACGTATATCAATTTCATGAAATTTTATCTGTTCCATCTGTTGAAGTCATTTATTGTTGTATGCAGGTAACTATCAGGAGGAAAGCCTTTTACTGTTACCAGTATACTGCCTTTTATCGTTAAACCATCGATATTCGTTTTGATACTATAAAAGATTGGCGTTACTCATAACTAATTTCACACATATCATACAGTTTACATGGTCCTCTATATATAACGATTATACGCTTAATTTTAAATTCATAGTTATATAATATATTCGAGAACTCATTCGTGAAAGACATTTCACTGCATATTCAAGCTAAATAAACGAATATCAGAGATATGAGCGGTATTCAACTCAACGGCGAAGCACCTCGTTTGACGCGAAAGGTATTTTTAACGGCATTGTCTCTTCGTTATTACCTTCCATGTTCCGGCAAAAAATTTCGGACGGGAATATTTTTTAAAACTTCACTCGTTGAATACACTTCTTATTTATATAACTTATATGAGTATACTTTTATTTAAAGACGGCACGAGCAAAATCTTTTACCTGATAATAAGTTTAATACTGGTAAGTATGTTAACGACGCACCAGATAACACCCGTCGTCTAAAGACGCAAGAGCCTTCTGTCCATAGAAATTACTAGATTCGGTGACCTTTAAACTGAAATTCAGATACGTTTTCATGTTACTGATGATTTAGAGATTGGCGGCCTAGATGTTCTCTGAAAACAGAGCCATCACCAGTAATAGTAAAAGTCTTATAGTATGTCGTCAGGGCAGTACACAGCCCATGTTTCTTACTAAGTGTTATTGTCTTCAGTTTTACAGCATTTGATGCTTTCTATCTAAATTCACGTCATGTTTAAACGAAAGTATTTGTTGTCGCGTAAAAAAACTATCAAAAGTTACAAAGGTTTGAAAGTAGTGTAAACAATGAACAGTCTGCCTTTTACATCAATATACGAGAGAACTGCGATTCAAAATCCGAGCACAGCTTTGATGTAACCTGTACAAAATGACCCAGACTGAAAATATTCGCACTGAAAAATGCACTGGAACTGAAAAATAAACTTTTGCCGTGACTCCCGCGCGAGTTCACGGCTCAATATAAACGACTCGACTAACATGCGTTTATTGTTTTAAAGATAATCCCTTGGAGCGTTCAGTGCAGAGGTTTTACGTATAACAATGCACAAGAACCGCAAACGTTCATGAATTTTACCGCATTTTTAATTTCATTAAAGCTTTTTTATACGCGGTATAGTCTACATAGAAATATGCTTGGATAAAAGTTTAAAAAGTCGAAGGCTGTGCTTCGGATACCGATAATATTAATATAGAGGGTATCTTTGTTGTCATCTATGTATGCTATTACTTCGTAATTAACTTATATGGATTATACTTTTATTTAAAGACGGCACGAGCAAAATCTTTTACCTGATAATAAGTTTAATACTGGTAAGTATGTTAACGACGCACCAGATAACACCCGTCGTCTAAAGACGCAAGAGCCTTCTGTCCATAGAAATTACTAGATTCGGTGACCTTTAGACTGAAATTCAGATACGTTTTCATGTTACTGATGATTTAGAGATTGGCGGCCTAGATGTTCTCTGAAAACAGAGCCATCACCAGTAATAGTAAAAGTCTTATAGTAAGTCGTCAGGGCATGTTTCTTACTAAGCGTTATTGTCTTCAGTTTTACAGCATTTGATGCTTTCTATCTAGATTCACGTCATGTTTAAACGAAAGTATTTGTTGTCGCGTAAAAAAACTATCAAAAGTTACAAAGGTTTGAAAGTAGTGTAAACAATGAACAGTCTGCCTTTTACATCAATATACGAGAGAACTGCGATTCAAAATCCGAGCACAGCTTTGATGTAACCTGTACAAAATGACCCAGACTGAAAATATTCGCACTGAAAAATGCACTGGAACTGAAAAATAAACTTTTGCTGTGACTCCCGCGCGAGTTCACGGCTCAATATAAACGACTCGACTAACATGCGTTTATTGTTTTAAAGATAATCCCTTGGAGCGTTCAGTGCAGAGGTTTTACGTATAACAATGCACAAGAACCGCAAACGTTCATGAATTTTACCGCATTTTTAATTTCATTAAAGCTTTTTTATACGCGGTATAGTCTACATAGAAATATGCTTGGATAAAAGATTAAAAAGTCGAAGGCTGTGCTTCGGATACCGATAATATTAATATAGAGGGTATCTTTGTTGTCATCTATGTATGCTATTACTTCGTAATTAACTTTATGTACGAGTCGTTAATTTTTACCTAAAACTAGACTTTTTTGAACTACATTATAAAGAAAAAAAATCCATAATGAATGTTGGCTTTTAAATCAAATTTATTCGGGCGCAATAATTTGCGCTTGAACAAATGCGAGTTTTTGGTATACGTAAAACTATATTGACTTTGACTACTTCGTAGCTTTGCTTATAGTGAATCTGCAAGCGCAACGTTTATGAATAATATATAAGCTCAAAGTGCAGATACGGGCATGTACTTAATGAATAAAGACTATCGAAAAAAAAAATGTTTATGATTGTGATACATTCTGGCCTCTATTCATTTCAACCAAAAATATCTTTTAAAATTTGTCCGCGTTAAATAAAAAATCTTTTATAGTAAATACAGTAATGCAGTGGTATGGTAATGGTGGTAGGTCTCTGTTGCCGGAGACCGTCTGAATGGGTACCACCGCAGCTCCTATTTCAACCGCCAAATCGTAGTGTGCAAATATTACTGTGTTCAGGTTTGAGGAGTTAGCTAAGCTAGTGAAATTACTGGGGCAACGAGACTCGACAACTTAATTATAACTTAACTTAGCGCAATGTGGTGCAATGTATATTTTAACTCGCTGTTCTTCACCGGTTAACATAAATTGTTAGAACACCAAAATATTACATTTGATGGGACACTTGTACAGAAATTCAATTTTCAATCATTCTCTTATTACAATCACGATAAAACACTTTATAAAACTTTACTGAATTTATACCAGGTGTGTGAAATCCAAAAAAAAGATGTACGCTGTGAATGCTATGATCTATTTGAATAATAGTCTGATACCGGTATTTACGAGAGCTTGTTTTAGGTACAGAAGATGAGATTGAGATTTATAGATTTTGAAATAACTAAATACCGGTCATGTTCTTTATATAACATGTATGATCATTTACTATATAATAGTTATAATTTTTGTTAGTTTTCTAAGTAGTTAAATATTTTTTTAAAAAATCATCGAAATTTATTACTATGTCGAAGTGTCATAGTAAATTTTGGTTATGAGAAAAGTGTATTTATTAATAATCAGGTAAACTTATATGTTATATATGAAAATTTATAACAGGCCGGTGCGTTTCAAAGTCGCAGGTTCGATTCCTACTGATCCTATATCTCCATTAGTTCCGGTAACGTACAGCATCCATTTCCAAGAACTTATGAGGGTATGTGATATCACGGCCTTAACTGTCCTGTTAGAGTAGTCCCAGCTGTGGGAACAGTAAGTGGGCTGTTTATAATATGTAAATGGTTTCACAACAACGAGTTTCATCACAATCGAACGTTACCTCTTTGTATTAAATAAACAAAGGATACGAATTTGTTCCAATTAAAAGTTCAATGTTTATTTGGTTTTCGTTACTGTTTTCAGTTAATGTTGTGTGCTTTTACACAAAACATATACCGATATATTTGTTAAGAGATTATGCTTTGGTATACCGTATATAAATACATAAATGTTTGATATATCTGTACATGTATGAACAGATACAATTGAGTATAAAAGTTAGCCAATTATAAATTTGCAAAAAGTGACAATAACTATAAAAATTACAAAAAATGTAGTTTTAAAAAAACATTTAATTTATGTACCTCGTGATTCATATATCGTAATATATTACACTAAAAGACCTTCCTGCTCATTTCCTAGAAAACGAATATTTTGTTACTATGTGTGCGATTCATCTTTGTATATTTTAAACAAAGTTTTTATTTGTTATCAATTCTTATAATTAGTATAATCGTTATGAGCTAAGGATTAAGTAAATAAGATAACTGTCTATAAAAATGTCATCAGTAAGGACTGTAATTATTTAAGCTTGCTGTGGAACAATGTTCAGTGACTATATAATAATGAAATTTTTTTTAATTAAACCAAAGTTTTATATTCTTTGTCTGTACATAAAATTTTTTAGTAATCATAAAAAATATGTAAATTCACTCCTGCATACATTAATACTTACTCAGTACTCTTTTTTAGTCTATTTAATTGCAGAGTTCGTTAAGTCTCGTAAAGGAAGTAAATTTTTTTTTCATCTGAATTTCTGTTGCAGGTGCATATACAATATAGTGATGTTGTTACGTCGATTCATTTATAAACTTTTAAATTAAATAACATAAAAACTTTATATCTTATAAGTTCTCTATATTTTGCACAACATAAGAAATATTGCTTAATATTTGTATGTAGATTGTTTACTAGTACAATTAATATTTACAGCAATAGTTCTGCACACGTTTGAAAGGCGTTGTAGCTAATAAAAATCTAATATAACTTCAAGTCACAAGACAAGTTATTAACACAATATACTAACTACAGGTAACTTTGAATTTTCGTTTCGTTTTATAATTACTCTCGCGTCTTAATGTTGTAAAAAAATGGCTAATTACTAAAACTGTTATAGATTTTATTACTTATCTCTTCCAGAATTTCACTTAGATATTGATAAATACAATAACTACTACAGCATTTGTGCACTTGGATAACCTTTGCCTAATTAAAAAAATGCAAACTAAACTATTGTGTGTAAAATTTAATTTTGTCATTACTAAAATTTGGTCTCGTTAAAACAAATTTTATGTTGTTTTTTTTTTTAAATACGATACATTAAGTTTTTTCCTGTATATCAATAAAATAACGCTGCTCAAAGTGGATTCGTGTTAATATTCTAACAGGATTCGTGTATACGATCTGTCTGTGTAGGGCAGACACGGAACTTTTATTTAGTGAATAATAATAAGAAATATAATATCCATTCGGAACTGCATTGCTACTGATTTTACAAATACACAATTCACAGAAACAAACATCCCCGGAGGCAGTACAAACATGTAGATGATATAAATATTTGTACAATGCGGGTCGCCCACTGCGACCTTACGGACATCACTTCAATAATTCCCAACATGAAATGTATACGTAAAGTACAAAGAAATACATCCTTTAATACTTCCTTTATCAATAACAAAGACGTAGAAACTTTCAGCAAGTTATACACAAAAAATATTTACGTCTGATCTATCTCTTTATTATATTTGGGTTATTTGAAAATGGGGGCATCGGTGTTTTCATAACTTTTTCTTTCATTTCATGAAATGAAAGAGCTTATTTTTCATTGTCTCAATCAGGTCAAATAGATATATCTTTAAACTTCAATATTATTCTGAACATTATTAAAAATATATTAACTACAAGTGATGTACGAATCGATTATTTCATTTACTAATTGTTTTATGGATTTGTGTTAATCAATTACCCGAATGGCGGATAAGCTTTCAATAATCCGTTTCATCCTACAATGCTTGTTAAACTGTACATTATTATTATGGATTCATTATGAATGCACGTGAAATTTTGATTCTGTTTTTGATCGTGCATAATACGAAATACATGTACTTGAAAACCTTCATTTTCTTTAAATCATAACTATTAAAGTTATGAATGTAATCAATAGTCATTATACATTTCTTTAATTAAAAAAAGATTTAGTTTATTTCTATTTACAGTAAAAATCCAGCGAAAAGGTTTCTTTATCTAACAATACTAAGACCCAAATCAAGATGAATGTGATAGTTTCGCAATCTATAAATACGACTGTCTATTTCTAACGTGTTATCTTCTCTTAAGTCTTTTAATCTAAATCCTGTAAAAAGTAGAGGGTATTAAATAATAAAACGGATTAGTTAATAGATATTTTGATCAACTCAACAGATTGTATGTTTTATCAGTAATACTAGCAATGAGTAAGAATTAGTTAGTCCAGTATAGAAAAGTTGTAGCCGGTTATCAATTGATCCGTTTTATTCTTTTTTGCTACGTCTACTTCCACACAGGTTATAAAAGATGTATACATGATAATAATTGTATGTTTACTGAAATAACAAGAATAAGAATGAAAACGTTTGCAGTTTCGTCTCATTATCCGAGTTCACAATTAGAGCACACACTCAAGCTCTTTGTTGGAGAAGAGTCTTCCCTGCACTTATTGTGACCGTGTGTAATCAATGAGGACATTTCCAAGACACCTTTAATGTGGTTTGTTCGCAACCTTGTATTAGTTACCGTAAAAACTTTTTGTTAAAAAATCAAACTCGATGGTCATATATATAGAATTTAATATACTTATATTTACCACAATTTGTGATTAAAATATAATTAAGTCAACTTTAATTGGAGTCGTGGAATAAGCTTTCTGCTAAGGCCTTCCCAAGAAGATACAAGACGTTGTTCTTGTAAATGGACGTGAAAATACTGCTTCGGTGAGGAGAACACGAAATCTGGTCTTTTAGGTTGCACAGTTGGGTTT
The DNA here is from genome assembly GCA_029286795.1 of Byasa hedistus. Classification (NCBI taxonomy): domain Eukaryota; kingdom Metazoa; phylum Arthropoda; class Insecta; order Lepidoptera; family Papilionidae; genus Byasa; species Byasa hedistus. Next base: position 6,788,950 of record JAGSMW010000001.1, read on the forward strand.
TTAGAAAGGCAAAGAACGTCGTTATTTCTGACTTTTACGGTCTGCTGCTGAACAGCCCCTCACTATTCGAAGTAGTTGCTCATAGATGATACTTTTTCTATGCAGATCTTCGATTAGTAAAGGTCACAAATAAACCTGTCTCATTCTATGGAATTATTTTCTAACACTTGTAATGTTTCTCTCACACGAAGAAGATAATACAATATATTATAGAACACAGATAAAGACAGACATTCAACGTATAAAATTTTACTTGCTAGATGAAAGAGGTAAATATTAAAGTTTTGTGTTACTACTTTGAATATAATACTCGCATGAGCATCCCCCCTCAACCTCCCTTCTCGGGATAGATAGGATAGAGAGAAGCGCTATCCCGACATTAATTATGTATGTTTTTATACGTATATAAAATTGTATATCCAACTTTACTTCAGAATTTTTTACGCCACACACAGGCCTGAAGTATTGTTGATTTCATTTCACTGGCGAAATGATCCCCAAGCTTTTTAAGTGGACACTGAAAAGGGGTTTATTTCTGCTGTCTGTAGTATAACTGTGTTTCGGTTTGAAAGGTTACATAACTATTGGTGTTACTGGACTAATTCGTATAACTTGACATGGTCTTCACAAAACGGTCACTAAGTTACCATTCTTGCTGCGAATTACAATCCTCATGTTGTAAATATCCTGTTTGTGAACAAAATGATTTAGATATACCTGTGGAAGGTCTCTGTTGCCGGAGACTGTCTGACTGGTAGGTTTAGGGTACTGTGTTCCGGTTTGAAGGGTGCTGTAAGTTAGTAAGATTACAGTGTTTACGAAACTTGATAACTCGTGTCAATGTGGTGCGGTGTATACCATCCTAACTGGCGGCACGTTGGTATGAACAAGCTTATGACTAATGATCAGCTGAAAGTTTCACTCGTCTCGTCGCCTAATCGAATAAAAAAATCCGCGTTCTTGATTAGCAAACTAGTTGAACTACTTACCGGAGTCACTGGTCTGTCTTCAAGTAAAGAGTGAATAGACTATTGCTAGGTTACTGTGCTTTATCATTACATAATCACCACTTAACATCAGGATGGATCGAAGTTAAGCACTAACCTACTTAAATTAAAAATTGTTGTATTTTTTTGTTTATTTGTATCAATTTTGCTTTGGGTAAAATGTTAAACTCTATTAGTGTTAACTTTAAAAAAGATACTCAATCCATAATCCAGTTAAACGTTATCGTAATTGAATTATCAAAGTTTACTTATGTTTGTATACGTTATCAAGTTTCCAGTGCAGCCAGCCGGGCGAGCGGAACAGTTAGATCTGATTATTAAACTCGGCGAGGCAATTTTCCATTTTCATTTAGCGTTTGATATTCTTGGACCTGACGACAACAGGAAAACATTTCACGATAAAATGTTTGTTACGTAATAAGGTAACCGTTTACGCAAAGTTTGTAACGAAAACGTTTTTGTATGCTTTTCACCGTTTCTGATAACTTTCGTTTATTTTTCCTATACATGTAAAATATAAATAATACATCAGAAACAAGTATTAAAATGATTGAATGATGTTAATAAGAGAGAACTGAAATGAAAATTCAATAAGAAAATTTATTATTATAATTTTTCTACTATTTTATATATGTTTACTTCTTCCACAAACTTCTTTTAAATATTGCAAATAAAACATTCATGTTTTTTGAAATATTGCCGCAAACGTTTTTAAAAATATTATAGCCAAGGGTCACCCCTTCAATGACTACATAAAAAATAAATACAGTGTTTCATTTAATCTTAGAAGCAAACAATGAAACAGCGCCGTTACAAAGTAAATAGCGTCAGAACAAACACTAAATCAACATCGAGACCGCCTCGTATGCGGACCGAGTTGGGTTGCAAGTTTAGCTATTTATTTCTGTACAAGAACAACAACTTTGTGCAATAAGTACTATTAGTATTACATACACTCCTTTACCATATCTTGACAGTAAATATACTTATTATTTATGATTAAAAACAATATAACGCAGACATTTGATAGATTTGAACTCATTGGTTACAAATTTGTGATCTTTAAAGTTACATAGATAGTTAATATGTATTCTGTTTGTCAACATTTATAATAAACTAGCTGACCCAGCAAACTTCGTTTCGCCTCAACATCAATAAATAAAAAAGCTTATTGATTATTCCAGGCTGTTTCAACTTTTGTAAATAATGTGGTGAAAACTTAACCAGAAAAAAATAATTCGTTATCAAAAGAAATGCCCGTTATTAATTTGGTTTTTCTATTATATTTAAATGCACATGTTGATTGACTTCGACGACTCAAGTCCGGACGTCTTCTCCTTGGTATTATAATTGAAGGTTATCAAAGTAAGGAAAGTTCTCGCGCACTCAGCGGTAAATATAGTAATAAAAAAATAGTGACACCACTATCACAAAAGATCAACAAAGTAAAGTTAAGACTTAACTACTATTTTGAACCAATCTGGACTCAGAACAGCGGTGTTCCCGCTTGGATTCTATAATCGCTGCACACGAACACACTTATTTACTGCATGATAACCAATCATCTATCAATTTAACCGTATTATGCACAAAAAAATAAAAATTAACCGAGACAATTCCACCTTAAGCCCAGATTCTCGCTAAAGTAAAATATTCTTCTTCCCAATTAATGGCATGAGCACGGTTTCTGCGTGAGCCAATGTCATGTGTACACGTATAAAACAAAAAAAAAAAAATACTGCCGTGTGGCACCGGTGGAAGAATAGTGCCTCCCCCTCTCATCCCGTGGGTGTCGTAAAAGGCGACTAAGGGATTCAGGTCGTAGAGACATGCCCGACGGCATCCACCTTGCGACCTAACGTCATTCAACATCTACCCGACAGCGACTTAACTAAAAACGATGCGAAAGCAACCCAACAGCACGTGGTGAGAGGGCGGTAACCGTATCCAATAGCGGAAACCCGCCTTTCTCACCACACTGCGAAACCAAAAATTTTGCGTCTTTAATTTTCAAACTGCGAAAATAATTCTCCCACATTGCGAAACCAATTATATTCTCCAATGTGTATATCAGGTGCATCAGAAATTGTTGGTTGTCAATGTCAATGTCTAAATCAAAAATATTCTTTTAAATTGTATTTGGTTTCTAAATGACGGGGCTAACTTCAAATATTTGACGTTTTATGTATCTAAAGTAAGGTGACCAGACGTTCCGCTTTTTCACAATTATTTCCGCGTCACGCGACTTTTTTCAAAAGTTCCGACTTTTAGAATTAAGTAAAATTTTATATTTATGAAAATCATTGTTTTGCGTAACATATTGCTTTTGCTACCCAGTTACATTGTATTTGTCTCTCAATGATACACTTTGTGTTCGTACTGCGTGCTAGCAACCTAATTAAGCAAATAAATATTACAAATCTGCTTCTTACCATATAAAAATAACGTAAGTAATTTATTTGTATATTTCATAAATACATAAATTTTCTTAAACTTAGCTTACAGTACTCATAGTGTTAATATTTTATATTAATGACAAAAAGTATGTCACCGACCTTAACCCTAAAAGAAATTTAGATAGAAATATGTCAAGGAATAAAATATTATACATTTTTATAATAGGTTGTCAAATATCTCCCTTCCGCCTTTTTGTCTGTTGAATTTCGCGGCTATGTACAAAGCGCTACAGAGCTCGTATCTAGCAATACTATACATAATTTGAAAGGTCTTGACATAACCTACAAAACGACGCTATGCATAATTAGTTTGGATATTGCGTTCAACAGTTATAGACGTGTAAACATGGAGTTCACTAACGCCGAAATTCGCGCTATTTTAAAGTTTTCCTTCGTTAAAGGCAAATCCGCTAGAGAAACGTTCCGTGAGATTAATGGTGTTTTGGGGGATGGTACTCTATCACTTCGAACCGCGGAGGAATGGTTTCGACGATTCAGAGCCGGTGAAAACGACACCATGGATAAGCCAGCCGGCGGAAGACCTGTGACGACAAATACCGATCAAATCATGGACTACATCGAGTTAGACCGGCATGTGGCATCTCGTGACATCGCCCAGGAGATGGGAGTTAGTCACCAAACCATTTTAAACCATCTGCAGAAGGCTGGATACAAAAAAAAGCTTGATGTTTGGGTGCCGCATGATTTGACGCAAAAAAACCTTCTGGACCGAATCAACGCCTGCGATATGCTGCTGAAACGGAACGAACTCGACCCATTCTTGAAGCGGATGGTGACTGGCGACGAAAAATGGATCACATACGACAATATCAAGCGAAAACGGTCGTGGTCGAAGGCCGGTGAATCGTCCCAAACAGTGGCCAAGCCGGGATTGACGGCCAGGAAGGTTTTGCTGTGTGTTTGGTGGGATTGGAAGGGAATCATCCACTATGAGCTGCTCCCATATGGCCAGGCACTTAATTCTATCATCTACTGCGAACAACTGGACCGCTTGAAGCAGGCGATCGACCAGAAGCGTCCAGAATTGGCCAACAGGAAGGGTGTAGTGTTCCACCACGACAACGCCCGACCACACACTTCGTTGATGACTCGTCAGAAGCTACGGGAGCTCGGATGGGAGGTTTTATCGCATCCACCATATAGCCCGGACATAGCGCCAAGTGATTACCACCTGTTCCTGTCCATGGTGAACGCCCTTGGTGGTGTAAAGTTGAACTCAAAAGAGGCTTGTGAAAAGTGGCTGTCCAAGTTCTTCGCAAATAAGGAGGAGGGGGGCTTCTACGAGGGAGGTATTATGAAGTTGCCGTCTAGATGGAAACAGATTATCGAACAAAACGGCGCATATTTGAACTAAATCCGATCACTGTAACACTGTTTATAAAGCATTGAATAAAGAGCAAAAAAGCGGAATGGAGATATTTGACAACCTTATATTTATAAATTGTTCTTATGTTGGAACTAAAAAAAATGTTACGTTTTTGTTACTCCTTCAAAGTTGTCCCGCTTTGCCTGTCTAAAAATCTGGTCACCTTAATGGAAAAGAGAAATTGCTGTTTTTACCATATTCCGCGCACTTTTCCATATTTTCTCACCTTTTACACCTTCCCTGGACTTGCACGAATAATTCAAGACCACATTTAGCCAAATCGGTCCAGCCGTTCTCGAGTTTTAGCGAGACTAACGAACAGCAATTAATTTTTATTATATAGATATATTGATTGATTCGGGGATTATCAATTTCAAATTGTAATCGTCTTCCATTTTAATGTTATTTGTATCGCCAATAGATTAACTTCAGCTTTGTTTCACATGAAATTAAGTGATAATGAGGCCGCGTTGGTGAAGCATAGTCATTCAGAAAATCGTATGTTGAGTACCGGAACAAAAATGCTGTTATATCCATAATTTATAATTATATATTATTTATCAGTATTTTAAGTTAAATAAGCATGTAATTACTTCATCAAGAATTTAATTGTTGGTAATTTCATATGTCACATATACCGTTTTGATTGCCGTTTCTAACATATAAATAAAAAAATAAGAGAATTTATTTTGATGAATGTAATTGCGGTACCAAATTAATTTACTTTCTATTTTACAATCATGAGGGGGAACAATTTCAGAAAACTGTCCTTTACATAAAACAAATAATCATCATAATACGTTTATTCTGTGATAAGTTACATATGGTCATAAATAAAAACTTGTGTATGCTACGAAATTAATACTCTCATATATTCGTTGGTTAAATAACAAGCTAACGCTAATGAAACTATAGCCTGATTAAAAAAATTATACTGTCAAGCTCTGAGTATCTCATAATGCACGCAATCAAAACGACTGAGTGGAAGATAATGTATACTGAGATTTTAAGCTCGTACAATTTATTTATCTCTCTAAAAAGTATAAACTTGTATAATAATCTACCTTCAGGCCGACCAAGTGTGGGTTGGCTCAAGCCGAGTCATATTCGAGTACAAGACGCATTTACAACAATATTCGATTTTTATTCTAACTTTACTGGTGGCAGCTCCTATTTTTGCCGACAAATAGTAGTATGCAAACATTACTGTGTTCTGGTTTGAAGAACGCGAAGCTAGTCAAGTTACTGGGTTAAGGAGACCTAACGTTATATGTTTTAATTTACAAATCAGGTGAACGCCTTGCTAGTCTTATTGCCTCGTTGAATAAAAAAAGCTTGCATTCTAAATAATATTCGTTGTATGTACTAAAATGTCTCCTGCTCCCTGAAATGACAGTAGATTTTATTTCTATTCTGAAAAAGAAACTGTTTTCCACTGAATCTGAAAATTTAAACTGAATGAGCGAATATTTAAAATGCTTCAACAGCGCTTTTGCTTTCAGCTTTGCCGTAACTTGATAAATATGATGATATTTACTTTCAGTTTTTCGCTAACTTTATCTTTAAGTTTGAATTCGTTTCACTTGTTTCTTCAAACAAATTATGATATCTCTGCTTATACGAGTTTAGTTTGTGAATATTTTAGATATTACACGAATAAATCTGATAATAAAAAAGCTTTGACAGTTATGTAGGATTCTACTTTTTCTTTGTCTGTATTTAGGTTATGCAGGATTATTAGATCTCTATTTAAGAAATCTAAATGTACTAAAAATTATTTATATTATTGAAAAAAAGAAGATATACTTTTAGTGTAAAATGTATATATCTGAATTCGCATTCTCATAGTAAAATTAACAATTGCTCTAAAATTCTAAATCCGAATTCGCAATGATTTCTTCCTATAAACACAACACTCGCTATATCTGTGACTTTACTCATCAAGATGAGTTGAAGCTGTTCCTACTTATCGCCCACTTATGTGGGCGTGGGTTCGTATCCCACTTCTGACACCATGCTTGGGGTTCGTGGGAGTTAGGCCGAAGAATATTTATTAAAATGACTTCCAGTGTTCCAGATATAATTTATTTAATTAATCACTAATACTTACATGTCTATCCTAGAGAGCGTCCAAGGGAGAAGAGAGTCTACCCATAGACACGGGCATAGATGACAAGTAGGGACATAGACAATATACAACACTTTTCGTGCCTAAGTAAGATACTTTTCTCATCTTCCGAGTCCTGCTACGATTTTTTGTGGCCTTTTTTTATAGCTCAAGCCTCGCATCCGTAAATGAAGGGCCAGATCAGACCATTTCAGAAGCCGAACGCGCTAAGGTAAGATTGCGACTGCCAAAACTTTTGCGCATCTTTTCGTATGTCTTGTGTACCGTTTCTATACACGTCTTGATCTCCTGTTAGTTTTCTCAAGCTTCATTAAGCCACGTAACTAAATATTTATATTAGCGCCCCCTTCTCAAGCTTTTGGTCATCTACAATGGTAATTATGACTAATACGTGCTATAAACAAAAGGAGTGGGAGTAAAAACAAGATTGAGAAATATGTGAATGTACTCCGCTGACTAATACATATATTTATTTAGTTTATATGTACTGAACACAAGTGCGAAGTTTTTACACTTAACCCATACAGCAAGTCTTCGACCGAATTAAACTAAAGTATATAACAGAACTTTCCCATCCTTCATCACTCTTTCGCGTTACTGCTACGGAAACAGACAACGGACGATTTATGATTAATACCCAAGAGCTTTGTAGTCAAAGTCCTAGATTTTAATAAAATTCATTCATTCCTCAAAAGCTGTTGAGAAACTTAATAAAACCAACACAAGCGCTAAGATGCAATCTCGCTTTTAGTTAATAGTTTTTATAAAGCCGTCAAGTTCAGCGGAAGAGGAGTTTTAGACGTGGCAATAACGATTTTCACTTTGAAAATATTATGCTGGCAACAGGAAATTGTTCATGAAATTTAGATGAACCTTGCGCTTTTACGATTTTCATCTACTTTAAATACATATTTTCTTCATTAAAAATTTTTCACTTTGAATTTTCATAAATCATCGTCTATTTATTGTTTACTTTTCAGGGATTTATTTCCTAACGGTAATTTAGAAAATTAACTTGCCCTCTATTTTAACTCAATTATGTTTTGATCAACCCTATTTTTAATAATTAAAGAGCCAACAATTTCAAATAAATATGCATGAAGCATTATTAAAATTCTACACATGTAGTCTTTGTGTTTGTGGCAATGTTAACCAAATATACTCTATTCGATTTGAATAATATTTTAGCTCGTGTGAAAATGTAATTAATATTTTTTGGTTATGCTGGCATTATTATAAAATAAGCACTAAAAATTAACGGCACACAACAATGGTAAATGCTCTGTATATACTTATTACAGTGTAGCCAATATTATTTGATTTTGTTTAATTCTGCCAATGTGAAATACTATAAAAGATTATTACCAGTATGCGAATCGTATTTTATGAGATTGTTTGCTATACATGACATATTTTTTAATAACAATGAAGGAAGTCTAGAACAAGAATATACGACCCGATGTCAGTGCTTCTGAATGTATATCTGCAGTTCCCTCGCGTTAAGTTAGGGCAGATGTTGCATTGAATTGAAATGTGACGCTGTAACGAGCTCCTCTCATCCCGCACCAGCAAAGTTTAAGTACCATTCAGTTTCCAATTACACATTTGTTCGTAACGACATAATGTATGCATAGTCATGTTTTAGTTAGATTTCGAATGTACCTAAATTGAGGAAAGTTAGAAGAAAAGACAAAGCTTTTATATGTTTTCTTCATTTCAAAATAATGTAAAGGGATGCCTGATCTTTTGAAGATGGTCTGTAGCTGAGGCTCAGTAAAATAAATTCAAAGGCAATAGCTCAGTGTGTAAGACAGTCGTACTTGCTATACGTCTTGAAAAGTTTCCGATCCCCGCTGAGCACGAGCTTTCGGTAAAGGAAAATTCCGAAAGGAAACAAACATATTACAACTCCAGCTTTTGTAGGTATATGATATCCATCCACTCTTGGCCAGCATCGTGAACAAACGACCTTGACTTTTCTTGCAAGGGAAGGTCCCGGAATTCTGAAGTGGAAACATTAAGAGGTTTTGTTTATTATAAAGTAAATTCAAATAATTTCAAGAACCCATTCAAATCACATTACCTTCGTTGAAAATCAGTTTCGTAGTTGTGATAATATTAGATCATATAATTTTTTTTTTATCTAATTATTGAAATTTTTGTTCCAAACCAAAACTTTTAGCAAGTTGAAACTCCTACATGTAAACGAAATCAAGTTTTACCCAAAAGTATGAGTACATACGAATTCTAATGTTTTAAAATAGATTCTCACTTCAATTCTGAATTCCAATTGCCCTATTTGAAAATTGTTCCATGAGTCGATGACTGGCTTCACTAAACGTTTACGCAAATTCCATTATCGGTTTTCCGTCACATGAGCTAATGGTCAATTTGTATAACGAACTAAATACCATAACTACACCATGAACATATTTAGAGATTTTAAATTAAAAACCAATCAACATCTTTAAAAGTATACGAATCTTGTTTCATCATTCTTGTCCATCTTCGGTTTCATTGCAAACATCATGTGAAAATAAATTCGTAGTAAACAAAAAAATATCCAAAGAAGTAATAAAGCTCAAGTTATTCGGCATGTGTTTATGAACTGATTTAAAATAAAAATAATGAACACCACGTAATAAACTATAGTTACTCTACGATGAGTCAATAACCATATAAAAATGTGTATATGAAATTTGTAAGCCCGCATTGATATGAGTCCGTCATTAATACATTCAGGTCAGGAGACAAAGAAACGGTTGCCACTACTGCCTAGTTTTTCAATATATCATTATTTAAAATGAAATATTATTCATAAAACTTTTAATGTTATAATGTATGTTTTCGTTGCATGCTGAGTAAATTAAATATTATTTAAAATGCGTAAAACAACAATAAAAGCAAGTTAATAATTAACTACAATAACATACTTTTGAAAGGCAGTCCAGTCTTCAAGTAATGGTTGCGTATTATCCACAAAATGGTATAATGATTTGTTGATGATCACGAGAAACTGGTAGTTGTAAGCTGAACTGCTTCCTACTATCAGTTCCTATATATAAATCGATGTGGATCTTTAGAAAAAGCATGGGCTTTTGCTAAACATAAGCAGCGGGCGCCTATGCAAAAGCATTACCACATTTGAATAGAATTTATTATCTATTTATGCTTTAATGTGATAACATGATCATCGTTATAAATAAATCCTTTACTAAAACCTCTTGGGTACGAAACAACAACTGGAATTGGTTTCTAAACTGCAGTCTTATTAACAACAACCGTTTCGTTTAGTTCGTCCGCTAGGAATTGAGAGAGCTCTTAATAGCTCCCGTAGTTGCAGAGATCAAACTAAAGAGATCTAGATTTAAGATTGAATTAAATTAAGAACTTTTGTTTGTTTCATAATAGAATTAATTTTAAATAAATGCTTTGTCATTTAAAGCTGTGAATCCTATTTGTAATACGATTATAGATAAGACATAATTGCTATTTTTTTGTTTCCAATAAGAACTTTGGCCTCAATTTCTTACGGTATTAAGTGAAAATGAGGCTATGGATGGTGGTGAAGCATGTTCATATATCTCATAGTTGTCCGCTGAAATATGAATATGCTGTATGGTAGTAAATTTTCACTATTCTAGCTAGACAGGTAGATCCGTAAAAACCCTCTACCTCCATTCAAACTGCCCGCATTCGGTACCGGAATCGGAAAAACGACTTTTGAATTACAAGGCCAGCTTTTATACCATAGTAATAGCTAGCATTCGTTTTATAATTATATGTAATAGTAACGCAAGTGATCTACCAGGTAATCTTCTGTGCGAATAAAATCAGCAGTTCTGTATTCTTTTGCGTTTATGTTTTTGTCATTTGTTTTAGACTTTTTTTATAGCTTGGTTTTAAATATTGTACAGAGGATTGTGTATTTAAAGTCCATAGGTATGTTGAATAGAAAAAAGCTATTTTCATGTATAAAAGAAGATTTCTGATTGCCGTTATAAAATTTACCAAATAAAGAAATCTACTGTAACATACCGTAAACAGCTCTCTTTATGTCCCGCTACCGAGACTCAGGGCCCATGAAAATTAAATAAACAAGTAAGAATAAGCGAAAGTAAATAACATTAATAATAGTATGGCATCAAGTCTGTAGTAATCAAGGTTCTTAACCTTTTACATCAAGGGAAATAGAAAAAAAGAGACTAAGGGCCGTTTCTCACAAAGAAAAAGGGCCATGTCCCCGCGCTGGTCAAGTTTACGGAAGTCATACGTCTTCGAAAATTGTCGTTTCTGGAATTTCGTCGGGTTCCTCAAGATTTTTTTACCCCACGGGAACTGAACTTACACATAAAGAAATCGACAATGTAAAAGGAGGTAGGCTACCTGTTTTAGACAGTTATACAAGTCATAAATCAAGCACCGATTTAATCGATATTGTGAAACAGGAGCAGATGTATTTTTACATATTAAAATTATATTTTGGACTCCGGCCACGCTTTGAGTAATCAATTATTATAATACGTGTTCTCTAATCCAGTTATAAAACTAACACAACGTATGAAATTTCCTCTAGAAGCGTTGTATGCTTCAACAAAACTAATTTAATTAAGTTACTAAGCTGAAGAAGCGCAATTACTCAAGCAAGTATTTCAATCCCGGAGCAACTCCATTGCGGCAACTCAATATTTTCATCAACCGGCACTCCCGGCTCCTCGGCCAGCAGCTGCAGCATTAATTACAAGACTCTGCCAGTGTGTTGTGAATTTAGCAATTTATTATTTGTCATGTGTTATAAACTCAAGCCGAAATTTCAACGAGCTTATACTTCCAATAAAATGGAGATTAAGTCAGATACTTTCGTTAGCAATGAAATTTAAGATAACCTGTTATAAAATGAGCATTTTAGTTCGACGGTTTATGCTTAAATTTTCTTACGATATTTTTTTATACGTCTACCCATAATAATAAAGGAATAATTAGTACGACAAGAAATTCTTCACTTTATGCACAGTAATTTCACAAGTTACAACGCCTTTCAAACCGGAACACGGTAATATTTACTCTGTTTACTGTTTACTTCGACAATAAAGCGCTACCACTAGTTTCACTTCATTCACTGTTTTTATAGGATAAAGTATAAGAACATTTCGTGAACTCATAAACTCAAGAGAGTTTTAGATGATCTACTAACTTAACTCTGCATTACCTATCGAGTATGAAGAATTATTTTTGCTGTTTAGTCCGTGGTCGTCCATTAATTTTTGTATATTTCATTCAACTACAATTTTTATACCATTGGCCCCCTAGTACAGAATATTGTCTGCCATTAATATTTACTGCACCTTACTCAACTTCAGCTTACTGAAGTGAAATGATTATTTTAAAAAAATTTGTACGATTGCGTTTCATGAAACAAATTGCAGGAACTCTTTGGGTGAGCTTAAATTATAAAAGACTTAAGTTATTAAATGTTTTCATATTCAGCGCAAGGAAAACTGTTGCAGTATTCGTGCAAAAGCTTTTAAAAATGGCGAAACTCTTTTATGAATTTTGTTACCGGGGAACATGTCGGAAAATGAAATTCGTTGTTTTAAGTGTCACTTCAAAGTCGGGAAGAAAATTTGTTTAAGTTGCGCAATGCATTTTATATGTATTAATCTTAAAATTATGCTGACTAATAATATTTCCATTTGATCTTAATATTATCAAACATTTTATAATGAATAATATGTAGGTATAAGTTGCAGTAAAAACACTTCAATAACTATTTTTCTCTTTAACTCTACTGTTTAATATAAAACAAGTTTTTTCGTTTAAAAACTATATTGTTTTAACTTATACAAAAGGTCATCCGATCATTTTTGCGTTACTTATGTGATTATCACTGAATCAAACTAATTTGGGCTACGAAAGGTCGGGTTAGCCTTGACCTACCTGTTGCTAAGTCCGGGCCAAATCCGCGACCCCACAAATGTGTTCTTCGCACAGAATTATACACGAATAATTTACGTACGGTTCAACGTAAACTTTACATAAAGCATAACGAAGCGATTACTGGCGTTGTGTGTAAATATATAATGTAATTATTAAGATGATTTATGTATAACAAAAAGATTAAAATGTTAACACAACATTTTTGATTATAAACTATTGAAAAACACAATTATCAGTTATCTTTACTCGCCTTTGCAGGAATACTTAACTCTAACAAATGATGAGATTTCTTATTATTTCTAATTATTTAGATTATTTAAAATGTTTATGTAGTTTATATGTACAATTGATTAATTTTTTAGAAGAAAATATTCATTAATTATTACTGTAAATCTGTATATAAAACAATATAATATTGTCTCAAGCTCGTTACTTTTAATTAATAAGCATCTATAGCTTAGTGTTGTTTATGTATGAAATAATAAGACAGTCTATTATTATATAAAAGGAAAAAATTATAATATTTTTATGTGATAAGGTTATAAAGCAAATAATATAAACCGTCACAATAATAAAGAAGTAAGCAGAAGTCCAAAGTTAGATCAGTTTGAACTTGTTTAACTGAACATTTGAAATTATCATGAATATTTAAGCAAATGCGCGTATTAAATTGTGTTCCTGAAGCACAAAGAGAAGTTGGGATTGTTTGAAAATTAAACAGATTTTCCGCGCGAAATAGATTTATTTATAATACGAAAATTACCAAGATTTTATTTTAAGTTAAATATTTTCTTTATGCTAAGTAAAATTTGATACTTTTTCATTTATGCAACGAATAGTTTTATCTTGAAATAGTTTCTTGTTATCGCAGAATCAAATTTGAAACCAGCGCACATAAAATTAAATAGAAAACTGCACCATATCGTTACCAAAGGTAATATCTATTCTTATCTGACATTTGTAATTTTGTGTCCAACTCTAACAGTTTTTAAAGTGATATCATTAACAAAGTGTGGTATAAAAAACACTTATATATACACGGTTTTTTAAACACATTGTTTTGCATACCTGTCCAGAATATTTATGTAAGACCTATCAGACCCAAACAACAATAATATATCGTAAAAAGATTATAAAACTTGTTAGAGATGATAAATAGTTATTGTAGATGTATTATTTTGGTATTGTACAATAATAATTACGAGAATAGGAGTCGGAGGCTTTGCTTTCCATGGACAAAGATCTTAATTAGACTTTCTACAAGCATATTTAATTTAGAGGATTCTCAGTTAATTTAGATATGCAGCTTGCAGGATGCTGAGAAGTAAAGAATTAAATAAATAAATAATAAGAAGTACTTATAGAAGATTACTTAGAGAAATTGGAAATTGAAGTTACCAGGTAAGTTGATTGAAATAACCTCACAATCGTAAATAAAAAAAGCCGAGATCATAATAGAACAGTGGCAAATGTAACTAAAACTTTTAAGACGGACTTGATCTTTAGTAATGAAGAAAACTTCTTTAAAGAAGCACAATATTATTCAGTAGCCGTATTACTAAAATTACTTTTTTAATTCCGAATATAAGAACAATTGTTTGTATAAAAACCAGAAACCCGTTGTACAATTTGTTCGGGCTTTACATCTTTATTAGGAAAGTTAAGAAGGCTCAGCTGCTCAATCAATTGAACTCCGCGAAGTATTAATCATACCACGGACTTTGCAGCCGTCATTAACCGGAAACTTATTTATTAAATTGCCCAACAAGGTTTATGTATTTATTGTAATTGAAAGTAAAATAAATGAAGCCAAAACTGCAAACCCTTTTATAATAAGCTTTATTATTAGCCAAAAGCATTATTTTTATATCAACTCTCTAAATAAACAATTGTAGCTATAAATTTGAGGTTGTAAGAAACAATAGATAAATTTGAAATAATGTTAGTCTTATACACTAAGGAATGAAATCTTAATATTTCCAGGCTTTTATTTGATAATTTTGTAAATGATTTATAAACAGGCAATAACATTTGAAATGAAAAGCACTCATTCATAAATCATATAATGTATAAAGCCAATTTCGTGGCACAAAATTAACAATGAGACTCGCATCATTAAAATTTCGTACGCATCGGGAAAGGCTCTTAATTATTCCGTTCCATTGGATACCTCACTTTAAATGGCCGCAGCTTTTTGTCCGTTTTAATTATAAATTCTGGCTCGTTTTCCATATTTCGTTAATGTAACAATACGCGGCCGTATTGATTTTAAACCAACGTTTGATAACACATTAGCCAGACTAACTACGTAAACTAACGCTTCATTATATTCCCACCTGATGTTGAGTGGCGATGTAGTCTATGGTAGTAGTCACTTTCAGAAGTAGCTTATTCACTCGTCTCTTTAATATTTCTACATTATATTTGGATGGAACACTGACTTTGGTAGAACATTCTAATTAGGATGGTATAAACTGCACCACATCGCGCTCGTCGCCTTGAGACGTAATCTGTTGTCTCGTTACCCCAGTAATTTCATTAGCTTACAGCGCCCTTAAAACCGGAACAGAGTAATGTTTGCACACTACTGTTTGACGGTAGATATAGAAGCTGTGGTGGTACCGGAGACGGTCTCTGGCAACAAAGAGCTACCAGCAGCAGAAATTAGAAACATGTACTTTCAATTACAAAACACTGCGTACAGTGAGTCAGCATAAATAATATTCCGAGAGCGAATAAAATATACATAGATAGGTTTAAAATCAAACATTTCAAACTAGAAACATCATTTAAATATCAAATTGTCATTTTGTTTTATGACGTTTGCGTACGTTGTCATTTCGTTGACACATGTCGAGTGTGCCAGGAGCAGTTGTACCTACTTATTTATGTGCGAGTACATATTCAAGTATCTATTTGTATATAATTACTAAGGTAAATGGAATTCTATATACCATTTAACCGACGTGTACGTAGAGGTTCTTAATTTATATTATTGTGCTTTTTCCTTTATCACTCATAATATAACTTCCAAGAAGAAAGATTAATAAAATTTTTTCTTAAACTTGATTCTTCTCAATATAAATATTTTATGAAAAGTCAATTATTGAAAATCAAAAAGATTTATACCAAATTAGAAGATTCATAATTAATTATTTTTACCCATATTCATAAATAACTTTGTTTCGAATTGTTTGTCACCAACTTTGAAGTGTAAGCTTCCAAAATATTTAAGTATCATCAAAATTGGTGCATTTTTTACAAATTTTTGTATGATAAAACATTACACAATACTTATGAAGTTAAAAACTACTTTATCATCAACAAAATATTTACTTTTACCCAATCTTTGCATTATCAGCACGAAAATTATAAATTTTTAGCCAATACTTATAAAGAAGCTTACACGCTTTACCTACATCCAGTTCATTTTTAAAGACGAGTTGAAAGCTTCACTGAATCTCAATTCATTGTTCGCCTCCTGGCATTTCAGAAATGCTTTTCATCGTTTTTAAAAACGACAAAGCCCTACTTAACACGAGCTTAGCACAAGGTATCGCAACAGGTAACTACATTGTATAGACGTATTTACAAATATATGAACCTCAAATTTTTATCAACTTTCAGGTTAGTCCATTGTAGTTAAAAAAGTAATTATAATAACTGTATCGAGATGCTTTATGAAAAGCAACATTTGTACCTGAAAGTGCATCACACTTGACTTTCTGCCTATTCTTGCAGAATTTTGATATTTTATTTCAGACTTTAGTACTGACAGAATAGTTTATTAAATTTGAGTTCAAAAAAGATTGTTACATTGTACGGTTTCTTTTAATAAATGAATGTATTTTAAAAGTAGTTCAAAAGTAAAACTAGTTTCTGCGTGTAATTTCATTAATACGACAGAGAAGTTTTTTTATTTATTAAATAAATTTTAAATCGGTTCATACTAAAAAAAAATTTTTTTGTTAAGAATACCGTAACTAGATAAAAAAACATTGACTAATCTTGACTACTTTGGTTGTCAAAGATTTCATGTTAAGCGGCATTTCTCCGTTCAGACTTAAAAATATATACTTTATTTCACAAAATATGAAACAAAGTGTAAATAAAAAAGGAATCTTTTTTCTAATAGTAATTGCCATATACATATACTGAACTGTAGACGCAATTATAATTATTCTTATGATTACCATTTTATTTCACATTATAAATATATTGATAATCATTATTGAGTGAGGTCTTTGCTGGCTCTTGCCACCATAAATTTAAATGTTCGCGGACCATCTTTGAAGACTACTGCGCATCTTTTTCCAAATTCTTCAACATCCACTTCGACGGCCGTTTCCCAATTGTCTCTTTGTGCTGCTCTTTGAGAACCGTACGACGTCATCCATGCACCTGTTACCGGTATATTTTGTTCATTGATCATTAATCGCCTGAAAAAAAACACAATTAATAGTAAATAATTTCATAACAAAATTCATGACTACTTTAATCACCATCTTAATTTGTCGAAATAAATACATTTTAATGGCTTGACAAAACTGCAATATTTTTCTGTGTTCACAGAGAAATAAAAATATTAATTGTATTACAAGGAAAGTTCATCTCGTGTTAGAGAAGACTTTTACCTTTATTTTCTCAGGATTTTTGCCATAACTGCCTCGTAACTGACTTGCCTTATAACTCGGAAGTCCCTGGTTAGATTCCAGGACTACATAAGCTATCATGAAGGTAAATTTTTAGAAGCTGCTTAACACCATCTCATTGTCATCTAACATAGGAAATTGAGCTCAAGTCATATTTACCACCACCCCAAAATTTTTCTAGACTTCGGTTCGTTTTAATTTATATTTAAACTTATTTATATATTTATTCAATTATTAAACTTACCTTACTTTAATAAATTCGCTAGCTATACCTAAACCTCTATACTCAGGATGAACGATTATACCTCTACCTTCGTGATACGTACTAAATTTTTTCGTAAATCCTTTTACTAATTTTCCTGTTTCGGCGATAATTTTAAATAGATTGGTCATTTCTTCTGTCTGAAACTGATCTTACAATTATTTATTATATATACATTATTAAAGGTAAACAAAAATATTTCTTAAACCTTTTTTACCGAAAATTCTTCCATTTCTTCTCCAGTCTCTAAAGCAACAGCCGACACGCCGAGAATTTGCTTTACTGTTCCGGAATCATTATCTTCACAACAAACTACAGTTGACCATGTACTTGATTTCTGTTTACATCCTTTTCTATATTCCTCTAACGCCGCCGGATTTAAAGCGATACCTACATATAAAAAAAGTGAAAAGAAATCTTATTGAAAATTTAAGGTATTTGTAGATTCATCTTCTTTGTTATTGAACAGTGAGCTATTTACGAGCTGTATTCAAAGCTCAAAATTCCTATCTTCGCTTTGCCACTTAAGGTGACAAGTCTTATTACCGCAGTAACAATAATTAAGGCGCTGTTAAATAAGAAGAATGTATTCCAACAAGGCATTTTAGTTTCTTATAAAACCGCTTTCAAACCTTCAGTTGTTATTTGCATATTTGAATGTGATATGTTTTCAAGTGCCAATTACAATAAAAAAAGGTTTTGAATGGACGTAAAAACATACATATTTATTTAATCAACATATAAATTACATATCCTTTTTTTATATATCAAGTAATATATCCATATCATATGTATACTCGTATATCTATTATATTTATGTATTTAATTTAATGTTAACATAATCAAGGCCAACTTCACCTAATGTGTATAAAGATAGATATGTAATTATAAAAAACAAAACTTTATTAAAACAAAATTAGTATACAAAATTATTTTACCAATTTTCTTCAAACTAGATTTATTACATCTGTATATAAATTGTATTATGAAATTTCGGTCATGAATTAGTTGTGAAATTATAGTCAATTTAATACTTTAAAAAATCCTAATAAAGTGATGAATATTAAAACAGCTGACCTGTAGTTTTCTGAAATGTTTCATCTGCTGTAAAATATTTAATGTTGAATTCTACCACATCGTCTAATGAAGAATTCGGTGCATCTTGAATACGCAGCTTTATGACCGTACCATCTTTCCTCTTACGTTCGAACCTTGACCACACACGGCATGATGACTGATCGTTTATTGACATTTTTCTTTAATTCTCACATGTACATACACACGCGGCTTCAACACTGTAATAAAATTGATTAAACGTTGGGACATTAGAATTATCTTTTACTAGATATAAATAATATTAAATTTGATACATGCACCTTCAGATAAGCTAATTATCTTTTGAAACATCAAGTATTTCGTAATATTATTAGGAAATAAAACTTAAGCGATATTACACAAATGTTTCACATAAAAATTAACTAATGTTCAAATGTTGAATACATATTATTACTTTAACTACAACTTGCTTACACTTAACCTGAATTTCAGCGGAAATTCTCTGGCCCTCACATAACTTAGCAAAACCATTACGATAGTATAGTGACCATGTTTAGACTAGATAGCCTGTCGGTGTCTGTAGAATTATATCACCATTCTAACTCCACCACATGTGGGATTCAAATAGAACATAAGACTACGTATTTCACATTCTGAAACCAGAAACACAAACACTCCAATTTTGTTCATGAACAATTGTATTTAACTAAAATCATAATACATTTAAATAAACGAAATTAAAAAAAAAAGTTCCTGAATGTTTTTAAAAGGTGAAACAACGTGCTCCATTCAAACTAGGTTTTAAAATAAAACACTTAAAATTACAATCCCATTTCCCGCATGATGGCTGTGCACGAGCGAAAACATGTTAAAATGATTCCTTTTTAAATAACCTTTGAACGTGAAACGACAAAGTTTCCTTTGTGTTATAACGAAAAAGTTTTATATTGTTGAAAATTGAATTTTTTTTAAAATATTCAGCTTTTAATAATAATTTAAACTGAAATCTTGATCTAATTATGAATAATGTAGAAAGGGAGAATGTAAAATGCTTCAACAGGTGCAAGATCATATCGTTTCTTATTTTGCCCTTAGGGATTGAATTTACATAAACGTTTTTATACAGCCGTATTTAATTTTCTTATATTGCAATTTCATATGGTATTAATTATCAGATTGTAGATGGTGAAGGGTATTGTCCAAGACACTCTAGCCCTCATATGTATGTGTACACAGCAATGTAGAATCATCTTTGTTTTTCAAATTAAAAAATATAAAGTCTTACCAATCTGTGCAGTAAAACGCCAGGAAATACATAAATTTTATATTACTCAAGCAAATTAAAACTAAATTCCCTATGTCAACGCTTCAATGCCTCTGAATTCAAGTTATCTAAGTGAGGAGCTGTTCGCACTCGACAAAACTAATTAAGAGCGTTGCCGAACGAGGCCAGATCCTTTAGTCAAAGATGTTTGTGTACAGTGTAATTACTTCCTTTCAAAGTTTAAATGGAATAAAGATTCCTTTCAAGCAGTCATTCCAAAATAATGATGTCGCTTTCAGTTCAATAACATCACACTTTAATTAACCTAACCTGACTTAGCCATAAAGTTTCCATAAGCGTCCGGTGTTATCACTAGATTTACAAACATCTAAACCGATCACTTACGGAGTGCTTTACTAACTTATTCATAATCCAGACTACAGCCGTGGAACTTTTTGCTTAAGATATCAAACAAATAAAATATTTATAACAGTTTTAAATAATTTTACAAAAACACGTAGCATTTTATATTTTAACATCAATATGGTAACTTGCATAAAACCTTTCTTGTACTAATAGGTATTCGATATTTTATATTATTATTGTACCACTTAACCACTATGATTTAAATCTTTGTATAATACAATATGAATTAATAATTGCACAATATCTTCCCAAGTTTGTCGCACAAAAGATTTGGTACACAAGATTTATGAGATTCACTTTCAATGCACTTCATCAAAGAAACCTGTACAATTTGAGCATAACTTTGAATCTGTTGTTATATACTTATTCAATTAAACATAACTTGTCATAGTATGACGCAGTTCTCGTCATATTAAAATAATGTTGTTGAACACTAAGAAAGCGTAAAAAGTTATGCATAATGCAAACGGAAATGAACTGGGAACGTGTTGAATATTTTGTCGCTTTTTTGCTGTGCCATAAATATACATTACATTTACGCTTTGAGATTATTCATATACGTCATACAGAAATGTTTCTTTTAAAATCTTATTCCTCTTACGATGAGGATGTTCAAGAGCGTAGTCTTATCATGAAATGGGTTTTGCGTTTTTCTATTATTTTTTCCTGACATTTCCTTTCCCAAAAAAGTAGTAAAAAATTCGTCATTACACGAATCAGTTAAATACATGTCTTGCCTCCTTAAGTAGATGTTCCACTATTTTTTTTTCCTTTGTCATCTTTTATCAAATATTCAGTGAATTTGAAAGCCCTTTTTAAAAAATACAATACGTCGGAAACTCTTGATAATTATTAAAAGAGAATTCGTGTATTCTGGAGGAATGAAACAAAGCAAAAATATTCTTTTCTGCCATCAGTGACATATTCAACAAGTACTCTCCCGTCTACGTAACTTTGAAGACAATACAAAACGCTACAATGGAGCAACAAAAAAGAACAAAATATTCTTATCCAGCTCTTATAAATAAAGAATTAAAGCGCTTTCATATACTGCTTTGCTACTTTTAAAGTCTGTTTGTTAATACCTTTTTTCTTCGTTTTATTATAAGCTATGTAAATAATGAAATAGCTGAAAGGACTTTTATCTTAATTGAAAGGTTGGTTAATTATCAGAACCATTTTCACCCATGATCATGATGAACATTTGATTGGCATTACACCCTAAACTATAGTGTACTATCAGTACTACCAGTCAGTCTGAAGAAGGCACATAATTATGATGAAGGATCATAGTAGTTATTTATAATACTTTTATATAAAAAGTACAGTGAAAAAATTTTAAACAGTCTCGTTACCCCAGTAATTTCCCTAGCTACAACACATTTCAAACTGGAAAACAGTAATGTTTGCACATTACTGTTTGACGGTAGAAATAGCAGTTGAGCCGTTACCTATAAAGTCTCCAGTAACATAGTTTTCCACGTCATACATGAACGGAAAAACTGAAGCAGCAGACGACAGATATGTTAAATTATTTACAGGACTTACCTACAGTTTAGTAAAAAGAAACTATGAAATTTAGTAAAGTACAATTGTAAAACCTATTTTACATTTCCGGACGTCGGCTTTTCCACAAATTAATCCATATTAAAGCACTGGAAACTTTTTCACTCCTGTCCCCATGTTATCCCCCGCTTAACTTTTAATTAATGAAAAGTAGTAAAAGCTTCAACATTTTTAAATGACTGAGATCAAGGTAAATTATATTCTCCCCTGCGGTGTCTAATTAAGAGTTTCTGTTAACAATGAATATAACTAATTGAGGTCTACGAATACAGTCTCAGCACTAATTAATACCGGTGACTAGATAGTAAAAGTGAAAATCGTCAAAACCAAGTTTTTTATAATTCATTTGTCATATAACGAAACTGACGTTTACAGATTTTATCGCGATTATTTAATTATTTCTTAAAACGGCGTTTCGACCACTTTATACCATTCATAGACACAGGAGCACTGAGTTTAGAGATGTCCTGAAGTCATAGTACCTTCAGCTTTTCTCTTATTGTTTAAAGTCACATCTACGCAGAATCAGCTCAATTTATCTTGAAATCTTCTAGTGGTACACTTGGTATTGTATTAAGTTTTATTAATAATAGAATCCCAAGCTGTTAGTATAACCCACACATCTTTATCGAAGGATTTTTTTTTAATTACAATAGTTTCGCGATACATCCTTGGAAGAATGCTCTTTAACCAGAAACAATAAAATTTGGACACTAGTTTTTAGGACAGAAAAAGGAGCTGTTGTTATACCTACCTAGTCGGTCTTAAGGAATAGTTATTTAAATCGTAAAATCTGATTAATATTTTCCTGATAAGAAGTATTCACATAATGAAATATCTAATTTTAAACTAAATTCTTCTCCGTTTTGAACATAAGAAAAACCAGACAAAAACAAACAAGTTTTTAATTGCTTGTGAAACTAATTGCTCTGTAAGGAACACGGGAAGAAACTGAGAACAATTAACTTTTTCTGTTTTAAACTGCGCTTTGTGGAACTATTGAGTGCAGCATATTATAGTTTTACGAAGTATAAATTGAAATTGTAAGAAAATTGATTCGCGATGTTTATCAAGTGATACAGACCCTGCCATTCTACCTCGGCATTGATAAAAGGCTGCTAAGGGACAGTATAATGATTACCTTCAATTTGGAACGCTTTTGTTAACATCAAAAGACTTAAATGATACTGATGCGGGTTGACAGGGATACTAAACTCTAGTTCTATCAAACGTTTTTCTTCTTTCCTCTTTGTTCTATAAGATTTTCTTTCCTCAGCATTACATGCTCATACCTTGCTAAACTATTGTACATACTCCTAACAATTTTCTTAATTATTATATATTTCGAAGTGATAACTCAAATAATAACTATACTATATTCGATAGGTAATTAAAAAGTATGAAGAAGTAAAAAAGTATCTTTTCTACGCAATATTCTTTTACGTTGACGATAATGACAAGTGTACACGGTCGACTTAATGCCTACAGAAAGATTTTTTCCCACGTAAGAAACTAAAAGAACACCCATTTGGGTCATATTAACCCTTGTCATCGTCAAATCGAGCGGGTTGTCACTAGACCATGCCATTTCAAATTGCTTTCTACAGGTAATGCTAAAAAAATGCTGGGTAGATAAATATTTTTCATGTGCATCGTTATAGAAATACATCATGCATTTTAACTTAATACCAGTCACAACCGTTTTTTAAATCGGTTGTTGATATTTCTAAACTTGATATAAGGACTTTCGAGACCCTAGTCCTTCATAACGATAGCTTTTACTTACCATCAAGTGCCTTGTGGTTTGCCTTCATCTTTCCTTTAACTACATTGTATACGTATAAATATGATTTAAAACGATTATTATATTTTAACTCCAGAATGTTTCTATAAATCTAAATTATTACGTTACTATAAAAATTAAGATTTTTTACGATTTTTTTAATACTAACTAAAGATCAAAGACAAAGCTCTCACTTCATCTGGTAATGGAACAATAACGTAACGTTTGCGTGATTTTTTTCTTATCGTGCGCAGAGTTTTAATAAAATGAAAATCATTATTATATTCATAAAGATAAGCAATATCGGCTCGAAATGATTATAGCTATTGATTACCAGGTAACTAACAACTGGTTTTTCCAAAGCCGTAAAAATTTTCCAATCCTATTGATATATACATTTTTGTAAACATTAGTCACGGGTTTTTCACTCTTTTTGAGTGTTATCTATTTAAATTATACAAACAATTTTTTAATGGAAAATTTCAATTGTATAAATACTTTGTAGTTTCCATGCTTCTGCTATCAAGTGAATACTTTCGAAATGCGCCGATGCTCTTTTGGACTAGACTTAAACCCCGTGAAGAGTCTTAATCCTTGTTTGCTGTTCTCCTTAAACTTGTTTAAAAGGCGATGAGGGTCTTCTCCCTAAAAATTACAAAAACCGCGAAACTTCTACGAACAGCCTCGGTTATTAAGCCCTTTACATTTCTTTAGTTCAATTCTTAATAAGTCAAGACCACAGGGCTGTTCTTTTAGCAACCCACCGACAGTTTTGAACCAATTTGAGAATCTCAATACTGGTCACTTAAAAACAAATAAATCCAAAAAGAAATCGATACACAATCAAAGCTGCAGTTAATAACGTTACTGCTTCTATTTCATCGTAGTTTGAATCGAAATTCTGAAACGAAAATCTTCGCCCGATGCCCAGTCATCAAACGCATTAACTTATATCCGGTCGCGAACGAACCTTCAGATCGTCAATTACAGTTCCATTTCCATTCACATTTCTTTTGCACTGTTAAAATTTTAAGTGCAACATCAATAATCGCTTCTAGAAATTACCTTCCGCATTCGTTCCATAAATAATAAATTACATCATAAGGATATTGTTAGGAGAAAGTCCTCTTTCCAACAGCCCGGTAATACAACGAAATTGATTTTTATCTCAAAGTAGAAGCAACGGAAGCCGAACAAAGCTCAGGTTTTGAAAGTTTCAACACAAAGAAAATGAGGTAAAAGAAAACGCAGCTTCGAAGAGAATACATTTTACTTAAATAATGAACACATTTTTATTGTACTGTATCTATTCGAAGAAAACTGTTTAGTAGAGGGATAGATTATATGTTAACTTTGCATATTCTACATAGCTTCGTAATTATTATACTTGACAGAAACTAAAGAGAACGTTTGTCGATGTATTACTACTTGGTACAGCGCCTTCCAAAGAAGACCTCTTAAAGAGAGATAACATTAGGACTTATTAAATCTTTCTTTTTAAGAATGCGTTAGAAGCTGTGAGATCATAACGAAAATTATTAAATATTCTATTAACAGGAATTATGCCACATTGAAAAAGATGATCTAAGTTATTTAAAGTAAAAGTTTTCATTCAGCAAATTACTATTTAAAATATAATATTATGTCTAAAATATTTTAATGTATTTAAACAATTTTTATAGAAATACAAACATTTTCTATTTACCAATTGTAATCGACAGTTGGTGCTTTGTGTATAAAGTAAAGAATTGTCTATAATCAACAAACGTCGACTATATGGTAAAAATGTGCGTGTGGGTACCTGTAACCTGTTGACCCACTGAACAGTTCATTCGACAACCTAAGTAAGGAGAGATCACAGGGGGCCTGATAAGCACGCACTGACCCTCGTCGCCTCCGGACTAATTTTGTGAGAGAATGCATTTTTAGCACCTTCCTTTCATATTGTATCGAAATATTAAACACCACTTACTACGCTGAGCACCATCTCCAGACGCTTACGTACTTACCTGAAGAGATCTTTGTGCTATAGATCTATGACCTTGGTCGACGTAAGCGCTTTAATTTGTTCTCTTTATTTGTACATAATTATATTTTAACAAATGAGAAAATGAAGACGTTCGAATAATGATTCATTCGATGATACGAAATTGATGTTGATATGAAATGAAAAGATAAATTAGCATGTGCATTCTCTATGAATTACTTATGTATAAGCTCTACCTAATGATGCTATTGTGGGCTTCTAAAACTATTGTTTGCTAACAATTAATCTCCTATTATCCAGCAATATCAATATCGCAAGCGGATCATATCGACCGATATTAACATTTAATATGAGTATTATGTAGGTACTTTATAAATGAAATTGATCTTAGTCGTATGGATATATTTAATGTAAAAGTAAATCACAAAAAAATACAGCGTTTGTTATGATGGCAGATTGAAGATATGAGGGTGGCAATCAGCCTCTCAAATCTCATTGCCATCAAAATTCCAAATCATACAGCTCCGAAATCGAACCCTTTGGTTATCTTGTGAGGAAACCCAGTGACTGCACCGTCATGGAGTCAATTGGAGATTTTGTAATCAATAAATAACAATGAAGGAAATCAAACTGTAAAAATGTATATAAAAGAAACATAAAAATAAATACCGAGTTGTGATTTTTTGTTTGTATGGTTAATGACAGTAAAATGTTACGAAAGTTTTCTTCTTAAGAAAGACTATCTAAGGAAGGCATAATTCTGTATTACATAATATTTGATACGTAAAAAACCTTACAGCTTTGCTTTATACGCTTCAGATTCGGTGAACGCGATTGCCGAACTAAATTTTAATTAAACTCCCTATACCTGACGCTTACAAAATTGTACTCACTCGAAGCATACCAAAGTAGTTACAATTTGCATGTTAAGTAGTATTTGAGGTTCGCGCATAAGTAGCTTTACCTCCGCCACTCAGTTAAATTCTCCTGTTAAACATTTTAAAGCTTTTATGTACTCCAATCATTTTTAAAATATTACCAACAGGTAACAGTAATCAAGCATACTAAATATCTAAATAAGAGTTTATCTATAGTCAAATGTTTCCAAATCATTAGATTACTTTTTATCTACTGAACTAACAAGTATTATAAAGATGTACGTAAAACAATATTCCATTTCAAAAACTTCACCTTAAGTACACATTACTTAAAATGCTTTTCTTAATTCTCAAAAATAGTAAGTAGTTATTACTTGAAACAGAAAATACAATCACATTACTTTACTGGTTATTTAAGCAGATGCAGCTAAATACTAATGTTATAATGTCCCGATCTGATGGGTTCTTAAATTAGTGTTATTGAAATCACATTTGTACCTTCTTGTATATTTAGATATATAGGGTATTACGGCGCTGGACCATAAGGTCCTTAAAGCTCAACGGTTTAATGCGTAAGAAATAAATGATTATAGAAGAAAGTATGTGTATAATTAATTTGGATTTTCTTATAATCCTTTAAGAATTTCACCGCAAACACTTAACTAAGACACACTGCAATTGGATAACTTAAAGGTAAATTTGAACAGGAAGCCAATTTTTCTTTTATCAATAGAACTACAAAACGAATAGGATTTTAACTTAAAATGTTTTGTGTCCTTTAATAATCGCTTCCGAAACTTTTTCATGTCCATAAAATTTATAATATAAATTTAATAGGTAACTAAATACGGTAATGTATGTTGGACTAAATTTCACTTAAATCGGAATCTAAAGCTTAAGATATTACATTCGACGAGACCAGAGCTCGCTGCTGGAGCAGCAGTTTGCATGTTAAGCAGCATTTGAGGTTCCCGCATAAGCAGGTTCCACCTCAACCACTGCACAATTTTCCGCTACACATTTGTTTCAATTGCTGAAACACTTTCGTGTACATTTCAAAAGATTTAAACAACAACATTTCAAAAACATACTTTTGTTCTTTTCGGGATTGGAAATGTAATAATGAGTAATAAAAAGATGAAAAAATCATTTTAAAAATACTTTAATTTCAAGAAAAAGAAGGAAGGGAATGTGTAGAAGAAGAGTAAATATGCTACTTCTAGACTAGTGTGTTTTACTATCAAAGACTACATCGAGGCTTACCATCACATCAAATCAAGTGTTAGTCAATAGCCAATGTTAGGTTAAAAATTGCATGTAGCATTAGCTGACGAGTACATTCAAGCATGTTCGAAATAGCTTTTAAAAATGTTAAGTTACAGTTAAGCGACGCAAACTTAATTATAAGCTCGGAATATCTAATAAACAAGCCGGTCCGCCTTGGAGGAGTTGCTAATTTATTAATTAAACTAACTCTCCCTACACTCCACTTTCCAAGTCCCGATAACCTCTGTTTGATATTCAGGTCTCATCCTGGAATTAATTTGCATTCAAGTCATATAATATATATGAAATCGTTTATATGACAACGGTAATTTATTAACGATTAATAATAAGATATTATTTAAATAACATATTACATATTGGTTAAAAAATCGTAATTTACTTATAAATACCGTCAACTCTTACGATGAGGAACCTAAAGTTGTATGTGCGATAAAATAAAAATTTTAAAAAAATTTATGACCAACAGAGAAGAAAAGATGGGTTAGTTCGTCACTATCTAATCGACTTGCTTTTCTGACATTTGGCATCTCTTATTGTCATACCAAGAAATGCTTACGTTTGTCTTATCTAAGACGACAGACCATATTTAGCAAAAAAAAACCCAGTACATGTTAATTAAAAAAAGAAACGATACTCTTTAGAATTAAAGCAGTTTCCCAATTTTTCAAAACAATACGATGGATTGGACCCAAGCAGCAAAGTTTCGTAGTCGTTTACACAAACAAAAACCCTGAATATAAAGAGATTCTTCACAATACGTGGATTCTATAGAAAAGTTAATACTTCAAAGGGACGAGCCGTTTGGAAAATTTGTCCTTTAAGATCGAGATCTTTAGAGAGGGTGAGTCTGTAATGATGCCCTAAAGATTATCCCCGACTTTCGCTTCAGAAATGAGGCTACAATTTCTAGTTTATAATGTAGACACAAGAATAAATCATGTAAACTGAACGAGGGATCTCTTTAGGGTTGTTAGGATTAAATGAAGCTAAAATCTATCTAACACCTAGCTTTTAAATAATTCTAGTACATTCTAAAAGGTTCATTATATTAATGAATCTTGCTAATGGAGTTCCATTTATAACTTCGTCCTGAACGCAAACTTTAAAAAGGAAACAGTTAATAATCTTCTACTACAGATAAGTACAAAATTGTTATAAAGAATGTAGTCAATCGAGTCACCACGCAAATAAAATTACATTTATGTTGTTTTCCTTTTTCCGAAGCTCAAGCTTAGAAATGACCGAACTTAGGCTTTTTCGAACATTGTAAATATACAGTAGGTTTACTAAATATTAAGCGTAAGTTAAAAACGTAACGAATTAGAGTACTTCATTTAACTAAAATACCTCGTTCAAATCCTTTTGTAAGTACAACGTTTGATAGAAGTTTATTTCGCTTAGTTTTTAGTTAGTTATTCAACTGGTCTAAAGCTTGCACCGTTTGTTTCGGGAAATTTCACGCTGTATTTATATCTGTGAGTGGATGCAGACAATGCTGATCGATGTAAATCCCTCAGCGCTTTGTTCATCGGATTTAAATGAAAAATGGCACATCTGGTTGTAAAATGGAATATTATCTATATTTAGTTATTACCAAAAAGTTTGTCGAAAACTTAATTATCAATAAATGTACCTTAATATATATAAGTATATATATAAATATGTGTACATAATATTATACTTAAATTAAGAAACTCAGAGGCACTCTTTTTAACACAATATCTATTTCAGAAAATTTACAATATCTCTCATTGATATATCGATGTTTAAACGTTTATAGTAACAAAATAAAGAAAAAAAGACCAGCAATAAACTTCAATTTCCACTCCATGAACCATGCTCCCCACGACAACCAGCGAAAAACTGACTAAAGACCTATAACCTTGCATAAAACACCACTATTAAAATAATGCTGCCATCTATGTAAACTTTTTCAAATTTAAACTATTTTCGCTTTAACAAATGCTACTAACTACTACCTAATAGAAGATAAGAACTAACTAAGTCGCGATAGATTATTTGTAGTACTATTTACGTATAATCATACGCTAGTTATTTCATCAACTTTTACAGGTTTTACAGTAATTTGATAAAGTATTTTGATATTACTGACAATAGATGTACGTTGCTTTTCGGGTATTTAATCATAATTCATTTTTTACTGTATTAAACATTAACATTGTAACTTTCTTATTTAGACGCTGACGAATGTCCCAACAAAATCGATCGATGGATTGATTAGATAAAGTACACACTGTCGGCGATATGACTCATTAAATTATCAATAACACCGTAACATACATTTTACAATGTTCATAATTACCTTGGCGGTGAGATAATATTTCATTTAAGTGAACACAATTAAGTAGTACAGGTTTCACGTAACCGTTGAAAAAATTGTACCCAACTACCGCCAAAAAAAACTTTCAGATAGCATATAAGTAAGAAATTTTCATTGTCAAAACTAAGACTAGCAAATCCGTTTAGGTCATTGAGGCGCAGTGGATAGCACTTATAACACGGTAGTCTCTAGTTCGATTCCGAAGCTTGTTCTAGAGTTTGGGTGATGGTGGGATTTACACGAAACCGGCTAGCCCCTCGATTCTAAACGATAGAAGCAAATAAGAACAAAATCAGATTTGTAAAATTTATAACATATCTATTTCGTTATATGTTGCGGATTAAGGAAGGAATACACTTAGAGAATCTATTTACTTTATTACATATAAATACGCTAATTTCACTTGCATTATTCTAAGCTTACTAGTATAATTAATATACTAGAAATGTAGCTATCATTATCAGCCGACGTGTTAGCTCTTAATTTTGATCCTTTCTGGTTTACACTTTTATTTGAATTTTTACATTTTCTATTTACAATTGAATATCTTTATATAAGCAAACTGTAATCCTTATCTTCTAATTGTTTGTAATAAGAATTTAGGAACAATTTTGAGTAATTCGTGTATTAAGTGCAAACCAAACACTTCACCATATAATCATTCACAGTAATGCTAATTAGGAAACTAGGAAGAAGATAAAAACATCATTCATTTAAAAATATAATGATTTTTTTATAACGCAGAAAGACCCTAAAGTGTAAATTGACGGCGTAGTGTAATAGAGTTCATAATCTGTAACACCGGAAATGACAATAAGTGTTCAAAAAAATATATATTGTTCAGGCCCTAAAATGGAATTTAGGGCAAAAAAAATATATGTGTTAGAGAATCGCGATGACATAGAATTAACATACTAATATATCAAATATTACGTTCGATTACTAACTCAACAGCACAATAGAGTAATACAAAAGATCCCCAAAAATGACGGACAATCCGATAACAGACCACAAAACTTTAGTTAGTCACTTTAGTAGAATTTATCTCTGTGGCTTGGAAACTCATCGCGGTGCGGGTATCTACGTTTCAGGCCGGGTGTGTTTACCTTTTGTTGGATTTACATAAAGATATTCGAACCCTGTTATCTAAATCCTTAACCGAAACCGCAACGTTTTCACATTGTACACATAATTTTGTATTACAAGTTTAAATTAGTGATATGTAATTGTAATTGTGATTCTCCATTGATAATCACAAAACACCTTTTAAACAAAGTTGGAATGTTTATTAACATTTTTTTTTCGAAATGATAGATATGTTGCCATGATAACGGTGATAGTAGAAATGTTTACATCACCGCAGTTATTATTACCACACGTTCATTTGTTACTTTCAATACTTTACACAGTAATATTTGGATACTATTACCCTACAGCAGAAAATCGTGTCTTTTTTTCTTATTCGACGAGAGGACGAGACGAGCAAGACATTCACCT
Organism: Byasa hedistus; assembly: GCA_029286795.1. NCBI lineage: Eukaryota > Metazoa > Arthropoda > Insecta > Lepidoptera > Papilionidae > Byasa > Byasa hedistus. Next base: position 6,820,864 of record JAGSMW010000001.1, read on the forward strand.
GATGGTAAGTGATACTCTTGCCCATGACAACACAGCGCTGGTTAAGATGTTATATACAGTAGCACATTGCACTTGTTGCCTTGAGACAGATGATGTTAAGCATTACCCCAGCAATTTCATTAGCTGACCCCAGTAATTTCCCTTTAAACTGGAAGGTAATAATGTTCAGCACACTTATATTTGAAACTGAAATAAGAGCTGCAGAGATAACAAGAAGGTCTCCAGAAACAGAATATTACTTAGACGATCTGCGTGATACAAGACCAATATATTTTATTGACAATAGCAGTTGACCTTTCACATAATGTTATGTGATATTGAAAGTGAACATCCTAAATCTTGCATGTCCAGTATGCACTGCTTATTTATGTTAAGAGTCAGTTTTTCATTATGACGCATTACGTTAAAAAATATTAACTCAAAAAAGCAACTTTCTATTATATCGCCAAGTAAGTGTTTCGACAATGTTATCGCTGAAGGAGCTTTTCAGATGCAAAGTTCGGCTTTGTGCGGCGCAAGTTCTTGTTAGTTTAGCCGCTGTATTGTTTGGCGTTTAAAACTTCAGTTCAACAAGTGAAAAGATTTGCCACTGTGCAATCATGTAGAATTTCTCGAACATGAGACTTAAACTTACTTTGGACTTTGCAATGAATCCTATTGACAAGCAAGAAAATTTAGCATAAATCACAAACATATGTTATATATTATAAAATAATCGCCTCCGTGGCGCAGTGGCTTGCTTTGTAAGACGGAGGTGATTCGATTCTGGACCCACAGGTTAAGTTTAGATAGTGGTAGGTATATTCGTATCGTCCTATCGAGCTGCCATGCTCATATTCCATATCAGCTTTAACATCATTGCTGTTTAAGACAACATTTAAGAGCTTCAGCCTCATTTTCATTTAACACCATGATTAAAGTAACGATCCATAGGAAATCATTTTCGTTGTTTCTCTGAAGCTCTTGTACATTTGTTATATAAACTAGAAGGTGTTGTTATTAAAGTTAAAAACGTATTCTTGCCCTTTAGTTTCTTAAATGTCGATTTAATTATTTTTTGAAAAGTTATTTATATATCCAAAAATATCTTGAAGTAATGTACCAAAAAAAAAAAACAAAGTAAAGTATATTCAAATTGTTATTGTCCGAATGTAAGTCCGTAAACTAAGTAATTTGTTGAAATAAACCGATACTTACCAATCCCTTGTTATATTATTTTCAAAATGAGATCAAAATAAAATCCCTGATAGATAGAAAAAAGAATTATACAGAAAAACAAATATATACGTTATGCGATAAAACAAATATACGATGTAAATATTTGTCAATAAGTATATCTGGATAATTATTCTGTGTGTCATTTTAACTGCACACTAAAATATTTATAAAACCGAGAGAAAATAACTAAAGTTTGTATCAAATGTACGTTTTGCATCATATATTCATAAACAACCTCGTTAATCAAGTAACAAACAACATCGTTCGTTGAAAATTTATTCGGGCAATCGTCACAATTGTTCAATCCTCTGTTCTCTTGAATTCTGGTAATAGATCTGTTCCCGAGTTATTATGCCAAATCTATCCATAGAAATAATATGGTCAGTAGAAAACAAAAACGCATTGCAGATATCGATCCAAGATTATTAAGAGCAACTCATAAAGGAAACGGAAGCCCTTTGCGTTCAGGATATTGTAACGAAAATATTATTAACATTATAAACTAGTATAGATTTTGTGTACGCATTCTCCTTAAAAAATTGGGTTCTGTTAGTGTTTGTTCATACAGGCATAGGGATCATTAACACCAAGACACAGAACCTTTTTAAAAAAGAATTCAATGAAGATTAGACTTCTATTTTTTTAACATAAATATTTCTGGGTCACATTACAAAAAGAAAAGTGCAATAATACTATTTTTTTTCTATCTAAACATCAAGTCCATAATTTAGATGCAAATCATAATTTTAGCTTTATACTTCATAGTTGAAAATGATATATAATAATAATAGATTTATAATAAGTCGATAGCAAGCAACAAAAATTAGCACTGAATTTTTAAAGTATAACTTCTTATAAAAGAATATTTGTAACTTTATATAAATAACACTCTTTCGACGGCTGTTTGTACAATAATATAGTACTTCGGCATTGTATTTATTTATTCGTTTGAATACTTGGATACTTGCGCATAATACTGCGGCCCGCGTGACCCGTCTATAAATACCTTAGTGTTTGTAGACTACGCAAATGTAAAACGTACCGTATCAATTGTTCAATTACTCCAAAATTACAAACTAAACTATCATATCATAAAACTCAACTTCTACACTGTTCAACCAATTTTAATGAAGACAATTTGTATAAATCGATACACACTGCCAAGACTGAAGTGGAATTCAGCTGATGCTTTATAAACATTTTCGTCCAGAAGCATTACCTAATGTGTATATTATACGTAATTCATTTCATTTAAATCAGTCAGACTCTACAGAGGTCCTATACTAGTAAATGTTTTCTTCTCGTCTCATAAATTTATTTCCATTTAAACTAATTTAGTCGAACATAAAACTTTAATAGGCAACGTCTGGTGAGTAATCGAATACATTCGCCAATTGATCAGAGTAGTATTTTCATGGGTTCCCTCGTCGTCTATTGATGATATCGTCTATTTAAATACTCATAAACATACCTAAAATAATAATTCCTTACTAACATAACTATCACTTACTATATATATCAAAAAACAAATAGGTTCTTCAATCTTACACAGCACTTCTCCGTTTCTTACTTAGATGAATTTTTTATTCGTCTAATAGTCACATTTTATGTAAATATTAACAAATGCAGGATTTGATTTAAATTTATAACGTTAAAATGTAAAACAATTATAACGGAGTTATAAAATGAAACTATTGTTAACTCAATTTGGAAAAGCTAATATCAAAATCTTATTGAAGTATTATTTCTTATCGTGATAAAGCTTGTTGCTATGTGATATGTGAGTAAATGTAAATATATACAAACTTCAGTATTTTTCAATTTATTGTGCGTACAAAATATGATTTGATATTACAGTTTTATGACTTGTACTGTTATAACATAAATATATATACATAACCTACAATAAGTTGTCTGGCAGAATCATTAAACAGAATTAATTGCCTATTAACAAACAAATACAATAAGGAAAAATGTTATAATATAAATAGACAAATGTTTTCTTGGAACTAGGATTACATATTAAAAGGAAAAAACTTAGTATGTAAGCTAGCTACAATTGTACAAACTTTTTGTTTTTAAAATAGTTTATTATTTTTAGGTCCATGCTTAAGGTTTTTCATTTTATTGTGTATACCATATTATAAATGTTGTGTGTATTTGTTATAGGTGTACCTGTTAGAATTAGTTAGCCATAAGATATTTATTTGTTACCATTGTTTCATATTATACACTGTAAATACACCTAATAAATAGAATAGTTTAAAATAGAGAATAATGAAAGCAGTAAAGGAACAGGCATTTTTCTTAATGTAACCTAATTTCTGAGGATAACATGATCACACCTTTTTATTTGTGATATGTATTCAAATTGGAACTATTTGAAGTATACAGTTCAATCACCTAGTCCGGTTTCAAATGGACACATATGTGATAATCAAATTATGACATTTACCTTATCGTACTCTTCATAATATACGCGGCAAGCTTTTTAGTATTTCCTATGATAAATACGTGTACAGTTCACTGGTGATAAAGAGCCCGTGGTACTAGTCATTGTAGAGTTATGTAGTCCGTAAATAACTTACTGAACTCCTTCACTTAAGTTATAAGGGCTGGATAATAGGGGTGATAAGAAAATTGGTATTCCACGGTTTCGGTACTATTCCATTTACGTTAAATTTCTGTATAGGCCAGACGGTATGTTGTACATAAATACAAAGTATACTAAAGTAGCAACTTAACAAATCTTAACAACAACAAAACAAACTTTTAATCAATTCTTTGAGAATGATGTACGGTTCAACTTGAGCTAAACTTTCTCTTAAGGCTTTTAGGTCTAAAAAATTCATAAAGAATTTTCGATCTTACAAAAATACGGAATGTTTTTACACATACATGAAAACTATTAATTTATAACAGTCATCATCATACAGGAAATATATAAAACTGGTTATACTGTGCTTATTAGCTATTGTTTATAAGACTTAAATATTTATTTAAACTTATAAACATGTAATATTATTCACATACACTTCATTTAAAGGTTTTGTATAAAGTTAATCTTTTGGAAAGACACATTGTTACATCAGGACATTAATGAAATGCTTTGTTAAGAATAATTGGATCCTTTTGTGCACCTTGCGAAGTATAGTTAAAGAAGCCGTACCTTCGCCGTCACGAAGTAAATGATGATAATATTACTGTTATAAAAGAATCCAATCAAGGGTTAGTAGAAATTTAAGAATAGTAATTAAGTTGCAATACAAAGTAAATAAATATGTAGAGTAATGCCTCAATAACAGGGAATCGGAGTGTACAGGGGCGTTAACAAAAATTTTTCTTCCCAATACTGATACTGCGTACTCACTACTAAAAAATATGTCGTTAAATCCGCTCATAGTCCAGGCCCTAACAGGACATGGGGGCTTTGGCCAGTATCTGTACAAATTCAAACGAGAAGACGAACCGTCTTGTGTTTGGGATCCGAATATTGCAGAAATCATTATACATCTTCTTATAGATTGTCCTAGGTACCTAAAGGAAAGAATAGAAATAGAAATAAGATTGGACAAAAAGATATCCGAACAAAATTTAAGCAAAATGCTGATGTCAAAAAACAAAGAAGTATTGTTAAAATTTATGGAGAAGGTTACGAGGGATGCTGTTAAAAGAAATAGAAGTAATTAGGAGTAACTACAGATATATAATATACACACACAAATAAATAAATAGCAAATAAGATCTCAGATTGTAGTCCGAGGAAAAAGCATAAATATAAATAAAAAAAAAAACGGTCTCGGAGCATTTTCCTTATCCACCACGCTAACAAAATGCAGTTTGGAAGATATTAAATTTCCGCGAATAAATATTTATCAATAAATTAATTTGAATAATATTTAAATGTTAAGAAAGAAACAAAGTCGTACTTCTCTATAAAGAGTCACCTCGGACTGGGGCCCATTTTATATAACTATAGTATTACAATTATGAGCTGCGATTGATTGTTATGAAAACGCTGATCATTGAAATAATATTACAATTGACAATCGGTATCTAACGAACGCTACGTCTATGTTATATGTTGTGGGAAAAAAAAAAGGAAAACATAAAATATTATTACATTGTTTTCATAGTAAATCGTTAAAGGAATCTGATCTTACATTCTCAAATTCAATAGTGGAGTAAAAGTATAACATTCATAATAATAAAGACTCGATAACTCGCATCAAGATTACTTAGTATCAAAAAGTTATTTAGCATAGATAATATATCGGGTGGGTTCAAAAATTTCTATCATCAAACAAATATAAGGACTTAGCCACTGCGTCACTGAAGCCAGACATAATATGAGATAATAAAGCCGATGATGATCCATTTTAACGCAGAATGCTTTAGAACTGTACAAAGCTATTTTCTTATATACCATGAAAGTGGAAAACAGTTTAAGGACGTTTGTGGTATCAGAGGCATGACAAGCGAACCCGGAACCTGAACAAAACCTTTATAAAGACCATTCTAAAGCTCCTTGGAAAACGAGAAGTTCATTCCATAACCTAATAGTTTTTTTTCAATGTGCAAATCTTATATCTTTCTATATTTTTCTCTCTTTCACAATTTTTCTTCTTCCCCTGAGTTGACTGGCAGAAAATGCCTTATGGCATTAAGCCGCCCTTTGTACCTTTAGCTTAATGTGTTACGCAAAGATTAAATAAATAAATATTAGAGTAGTTGGCCAGGTAGGTTTTAACCAACTTCCACATATCAAACTCAATTTATGTTGCCTCGGAAATGAAATAAAGATCTTAAAGTTATAACGTTTAAAGCTATAGGGCTAATTAAATAAATCAAAATAGTTTTTGCTTGATAATTTTGCCATTGCAGTAAAATTTATTAGTGCATGCATTATTGTTCTGCATAAGTAATATGATAGTAGGCGTTAACAAACAGATAATAATCATCGAACGTACTGATTACAATTTATACATACATGTTACCATTTAGTCATCAACAGTTTCAGAATTTGACCTTAGAAACATTGCATATAACTTCAGCATTTACGGTTATCTTTATATACTTTAATTCAATTCAAAATACGCTGAAATGATCTATATATGTTATAATAATAATTAATATATAGGCTATATAAATAGAGGTAGATTAAATCATACATTATACAAACATTAATGAAGACTCAGTTTTGTGCCCACAGGTAAGAAAGTCCACAAAATTTAAATACACACCTACATAACTATAATATAATATGATCCTTATACTCTTTTAATACAATTATATTTATGTTTTTATAGGAAAAAGTCATCATTTCAGGCCATAACATCTTATTTAATACATAGTTTTCTATAAATATTATTCTATTTACAAGCATAGGAAGTATAAAATAAATATCACACGTTATGTATTTTACATACTAATGTCTTTAGTAGGAATCGCTGAAATTTTTGATCTATCCGAATTAACTAGTCTTTATTTTAATTGAAATTAAATCTAATTTAAAGATTACTAACATCTATTAGGAGGGTCCCACCAATGTCTGAAATTTTGGTATATCTTAGTCTTTTTCACTAGCTCCTCCTCGTTGAGAATAGAACAAAATCTACAATAGTCGTCAGTTTCTAAACTCTCAAACCTCCTGTAATACGTGTAATGATTTTTCCATCTGAAATACTCGGCATATTCATCAGGGTCGTGAATCAGTTCGTTCATCCTGTCAGCTAACTTCTCTGCGCCTAGTTCTCTCGCGTTTAAGTAAATTCCATCAGGCATAAATCTGCAAGGAATTACCAGATATATCATTGTTGAAACACACACCTTTATTTCAGTTAACGTAGTGCCTAATTGTACCGCAAAATAATAGTGTGCAAACATTACTGAGTTAACGAAACGTACAATCTTTTGTCACAAGGTGATGAGCACAATGAAGTACTGTGTAAACAAACATCCGTGCTGTAGTTTCATTGTTATGGGCGAACGTATCACTTACTCCCAGGTGAACGCTGTACCGGTCATGTCACAATGTTGTATAAATATTTTTATTATAACAACGATTTACTTAAGAAAAAAGTATCAATAATATAATTACCGTAAAATAAACAAAACACGAAATTAAAATTACTAAAATGGCAAGCTTTTTTGATCAAACTGTTAAGATTTGAATTTCCTTTTCATTTTACTGTTATAAACAACAAAGCAAATACCAATCATATATATAATTTGATTTAAATTACTAAATTAAACTTTTTTAGTTTTATAATTAATTAAAAAAAAGATTTTATGATTTAGCATGAATTAGTTAGTAGTAATGTATACTTTATGATGAGATAAAAGTTAACTTCTACAAACGAAAAGGTAGATAAATTATTTCATATAATAGTAGCTGATGCATCTATTTTCGATTTCTGAATCAGATAGTATTACAGATTTAAGTTTGGTAAGAAAATAACGTACCTCGTATAGTTAGCTCCGCCGTAAACAATTGGCACAGCGTTATGTTTTAATCCGTGCAATAATTTCTCAGTTACGTAGTCTTCGCTGAAGGAGTTTTCGAATGATAAATAAAAATAGTAATCATTTTCAATTAGCTTATTGCAATCATCTTCTTTATCACGTTCACACTTCAGAGGTCCACAGTGACCATAAATGTCTACCTCTAAATTATATTTTTTAAGATGTCCTTGTAATTCTCTAACGAACCTCTCACGACCACTCCTTGAATAACAATTGGACACAAACCAAGCTGCGGCTTTTGATTTTGTTTTTAATTTATTTTTAAATTCATCACTAACCGGGTTCATTTCGTTTAATGACATCCAATGCATCACTGTTTTAGGGCCAATTATTTTCTTTTCGCTATCACGTACAACAATATACCCCCATTTAGCTTCTGAATCTAACCTATAAGTCCAAGTCCAGTTGAAGAAACCATCAAATAAATTCGAACACACTGGATAGTTATCCGCCGACTCGATTGTCGCAAATGCAAATTTTTGATGTGGAGATCTCCTAGCAGGCAAACTGTTTTTATTCATACGCACAACTTCGGGTCCGGCAAATGCGATCGCATCAAATTTAGTATAATCACCAAGATATGATCTATCTCCCGTGACAAAGCAGTTCGTGTATTGACAGTTTCGTTCGATGAAACCGTTTCGACCTTCACCCATATACACAAACGGCACGCTTTTCGATGATGTCCAACGCAAAATGTACTTTAATTCTAATTCACTGGTCACCGCTTTCTCAGTACTAACCTCCTTTTTCTCTTCATACTCCGACACTTTTTCTATCATTTTATCTATACTCTTTTCTATTTCGTATATTTTAGTGTTGATCATAATATTTTCGTGTGTGTATTTCAAATCTTTCAGCGATAAATACAAAAACACTAAAACTGAAACTATTGTGCAACCGAAAAATAATTTCATGTAAATGTTATTTTTCATTTTGATAGGTAATTTTACGCGTCGGTATAGTGTGTATAAGGAGAGGCATGCGCGTGCGCCTTCCGTGACTGACCATATCGACACTGACGGGGAAAAACGCCGGCTCTTTATCCACATATCTAATCGCGGGATAGGGTGTTACTATCTCACGAAAAGCGTATTATCCGTATGAATTTTTACGAAAGCAAATTGTGAACTTTAATATAAATACATTATGAATCATAAATATGAAATAAATAAGTATTCATATCATATTATATTATATTTCGAATCCATTTAACATTTTGCACATCACCATGACGCGGTCTGATTGGGAGAACCAATTCGGTCGTCAGGTAATATTTTGGACTGATGGTATATAAGCACAATCCACTACTTAATATCGTTAAACTATTAGTCCGCTGTCTACCAGGAGCACGTTTTCTGGGAATTTTGGATTAAGATCAACTTTGACACTCATAAAGGTATCTTGGAACAGTGCCAATGGCCTAACCTTATTAATTTGTGGGAAGAAGTGCATTCCAAAGTCTAACTGCATGTACAAAGGAAGAGTGACATTAAAATAGAAGAACAATGTGGCAAATATTTGAGTATAGTTTTGAGAGAAGTCTACACTCTACAATCATAATGTAAGAAAAGCTTAAATATAAAAAATCTAAATACAAAACAATTACCCAATTTAGGATAACATTTTTTTTTATCTTAGGCTATTTTATATACGCCACAAAATCAATCATGTCCTGTACAACTATAAAAATTTTACTTTTGCATGCTTAAAGGCTTTGATACTACAGTAATATCATTTTATTATAGCTGTAATTAAGTTGTTTTCAGCTAACATGGATATCAGTATCTAATCATAAACTGAAACATCTTTTTATACTTCATAAACGGTCAATTATAAGGAACTTTACAATTTAGACAGTTTTCTGTTTATTATTGTTTTTACAAATTAGTTAAATTAATTAGAAAACATATTGTAATGTCCAAGATCCAAGTTCAAGGTGGGTCTCGTACTATTAAAACAGTGACTTAAAAACCCGGATCCATTAAATGTATTTTCTAAGCCTGCCAGCATCACTAATACGTTTCTCTAACGAATGTGTCAAACGTAGAATACATAGTGATCGATTTTCCCAGCGCTGTTTACAAAAGTTGTGACGGTTTCTGGCTATCATATGATTGATTCTCTATCAATGAGAATATTGACTATAACGTTTATTAATTTTGGCTATATCATCAATAAACATGCGAAAAGTTAATAAACAATATTTTTACAAACTTCGTACTAAGTTAAACTGCAAAACTACTCGTAACAGAAATTCATAACAAGCAACCGATAAGTCGAGCAAGAGGCACTCCTAATGATAAGTGATACGTGTGATCATAACATGATGTTAATGAGAATGTTATACACAAATACTGACTCACCGGGCTTGTCGCCTTAAGTCGTAATATTTTAGATGTGGTCCTATCAGGATGGTCTCCAACAATAATGACCTTACAGTTTAATAATATTACTTGTTAATAAGGTTTTGGTCACACAAAAAATTTACGCCGTAATTTCAACGCCTTTCCAGAACAACACTGCAAAATAACTGTCTAACATTCTTGTTTCATTTAGTTGGCAGAAAAATTCATATATGATTTATAGCTTTTATAGATATTTCGATAAACATATTACATAGTAAGTAAAGATAGAAAATATGAAATGCTCAGTAATTTAAGTACAAAAGAAACAACGAAGCGTGAGTTATCAGCAAGCAAACATAATGATGATGAATATAAACGTAAAAACTACGTCTGTTGCCCCGAAGAAAATATTAGGCTCAAGCCGTAACGAGATTTCTCGCTCGAATCAAAACAAATCCGAGCGGAATAAGGCCGCAGAACAAATTTGACAGTTCCACTGAGCCCGGCGCAAATTTGATTTTGTATTTTACGTATTTGCCCTGTGTATCCATTGTTAGTGGACCTGAAGCTGCGGATCTTATCGGGAAATAAGTATCAGAGGAAACAGATATAACAAAAACATAAGAAACTGAATAAACGTAATTGCTACATAAATTCCAAGTATGTTAAAATATGTAGTAAAAAATCAAATATAGCACAACTTCTCGCTTTTTTATCTAAATTCTTGTAAATCTTCACACTATTTTTATATGATCCTCTATAATTCGTTTTTTACACTTAATTTATTACAAATAAATATTATTAACAATATTACATATACACCACAATTAGAATTTTAATCATCTCAATATTCATATAGGAAATATTTTAATTCAAAAAATTCTTTAAAGAACTTCAGTTACTAACCAAAAAATTAACATTTTATATCATACTACGGGTCCATTGATTATTATCCTATAAATATTAACTGTGCTCTTGTTTTAGACGGTTGATTGACTTAGGTAAGCAAAGGCTTAATTTGCAAGCTCCACCCCGGGGGATATTTGCTTTATCGATACGCCGACAAATCAGTCTAGTAACGAGCTTGTTAGTTAATTAAGAAAATATCTTAAGAGGATTCTAATCTTATGTTCTATTACTATGTTAAAACCTTAATATCCTGCTTGAAACATTTTCTTCAAAAAATCGTCATCAAAATTTTAACCTATTGACGTTCACTTAAACCGTTCTTTTTAAAAGGATAATTGAAAGTTTATCCTTTTTTAGGAATACTCCCATCTTAGCTGTCTCCAACACAAAATGTGATCTCGTCATGTCTTCCTTTATATACAAAACGCAATCAACATAATTATGTCTCATGCATACAGAAACTTTGATATTACAAGAAACAATAACTATGTATAATATTAAAGCAGTTGATTAATTAACACAAGTGGCAAGCGGCTGCTTTGGTGACAAGAATAATGCGATATTAATATCCTTATTAATTGGGCCCCCAATTACGCTTTCATGGAGATGAATTGTTTATTTTCACCGAGAAACATACACAATAATAAATCAACTGTCTTGATGGCGGAACGGTTAACCACTTGTCATATAACACGAAGATGCCCAGAGCCATGAGTTCTGATGTTTCGATAGTAGGTTTTTTATCCCTGCTATCTATATATTGTAAGTATCATCATCATCATCCCGTCAATCTGCCGCTATGACAGCATTGCTGTGCTTTGACTGTCAACATATGAAAATCAGATTATCTTAGTCGAGATTGCTTCACGATATTGAACATCGTCATTCACTTAACATCATACGATGATCATTAGATTGACAAAATAAATAATTTTATTTTACATTTGTTTATCATTAGTATTTCTACATAAAAAAACTTCTTCATCATAATTTTAGATTTGCCAAAAATTTCGCTAAAAGACCACTTGATACAAAATGCTGTGCAGAAAATCCAAACAATCCCCAACGGTAGGCATCGTTTCAGCTAAATCAAGTAATTAAATTCTATTTGATTTCTGCTACCGAAGCGATGTTTTATTGTGATATTTAAAAAATAGCGACGTGAACCGTCGGCCAAAATATATTTTTGACTTAAATTCTGATTTATAAATAATACCACTTATGTTATTAGTATAATAATAGATAGAAAAGTTCTTGATTTACATTAATATTAGTTACTGTATTGTTAACGAAACTGATTTTAATAGTGTTTCGGATTTTTCAAACTTTAAGGAACTAAAGGTAGCAAGACTGTTAAATATACACCAATGATTAAGCTTTTGTTGTAAATAAAATGCTTCTGTAACTATCAACTTTAAAGTATCGTTTTAATTTGTAACTTTAACGGAAAATTTGCGTAATAGAAAACATAAAGTTTACATGGGAAGTCAAGCAGTTGAATTGATGATGATTAAGATAAAGATGATGGCTGTATTAATCTGATAAAATCACGGTAGCTTTTAGCCTGGATATGAACCTTTCTATTTAATTATAAGTAAATATTTTTTTTTATAATTAATGATGATTCATTGCCACATTACCATCATTACCACCTTTGTAACTCACTTTAAATATCGGAAATAACTCAAACGGTTATTTATGTACAAAGAATGTATTATCTGTCGTTTTCGATGCTTCGCCACATTGTGATACCATGAAAACCATTAATCTGTTTAAATACGCGTACCAACAGGTTGTTTTGGCGAAATCAACAATCAACGCCAGTGATCCAGCAACAACCATCAATCATGAACACCCCTCACAATTTTATCGCTATTGAGGAGGAAAAGATGGAACAATTCTATTTATTCAGTGTCGACCCACGATGAACGTTTCACAGAGTCATAGTCACTGTTGAATTTGATTATTTACTTTCATCTAGCAAAAGCGTTATATAGAAATGTATTATCCTGATGAAAATAATTTATTAATTTAACAATTTGGTAAGTTACGTAAATAAGAAATTAAAGTTAATACCTAAAATAACGACTAATAAACCAATTGTTTTAACAATGGAAACTTATATTGTAAGAAGTATAACTTACAGTCAGGTGAACTTCTTACTGTTCTCGTAACTTCATAGAACAAACAAAGCACATAACTAGCAATATTTAATTATGACTGTGACTAACAGTTGTGTTTTATCTCAGTAGTTGTAATAAAGTTAATTACACATTATTGGATTCTTGAAAAAAATTACATCTTTAAATATAAATAAAATAAAAGTGTCTCTGACATCAAAATTTAAGCTTTAAATACGTCGTAAACCTTATAGATTATTAGATTTTTTTTTGTTATTTAATATGAATAGGCCTATTTCAAATTTCAACAGTTATTAAGCTGCTGTTTATACATAATTAAAGCTAATAACTTGGCGATATGCGATAAATACTTCAATGTTACTAAAAAAGAGTCGTTTAAAAAGTCATTTAAAATAATTGATGTTTGTATAATGCGAAGGTCACATAAGAAAACCATGTACAGATAAAACATGTAGCTACATGAAAATTTCATTATTTTTTATTTTTCTTTGAATTTTGGATTATAGCTAAATTCAATGACATCTTTAATGGATAAGGTGAGTTAATTGTTACATTTTAATGTTTAATAATCACTTTAGACTGATTTTTGGTTTTCTAAAAACTCAAATTAGTAGCCAAATCTATAACATTTAAATTATAATGTAGTTTTATATCGTTCTTGAGGCGAGAGGGGTTAGTGCCCGACCGCCTTCATCTATTCTCCGCTCCGATACATATTACTGAAACATTTATAATGACAGATTGATATTAATTGGAGCCGTTAACCTGGTTGCTATGTATGGGCAATATATTTGCAGCAGCAACCCTTAGCAATAGCGCCACGGTCATCCATCTACCGCTTTAACAAAGTCACCTCAAGTGAGCGTCGCCATCAATCAAGTGAAGTGGCGACGGTTTCCTACAACGACTCCAGAACACATACACTGGCATATATGGCATCCAACAAAGAAGTCAGTTTGATAATACACATTTTTACTTCATTCATTATCCTTCCTATATCCACTGCTGAACTATAATATGTACATCGTTGTCATTATTTCAACCGATGGACGTCCACTGCTTTACATAGGACTTTTGTAATTTATTCCACAAAATAGGGTTTTGTGCTGTTTGTGTTCAGTGACTCCCAGCGATTCTTTTTATATCGTCTGTACACCTAGTGGTAATGATATATATAGTCTTTATGTATATTTATATTTTAAGATGAAAGATGTAACGAAGAATAGTAATAACGAATAATAAAGATTTTAGTGCTTAACCTGCTTCTTTCGCATTTCAACGATCGCACAAATACATAAATATGTAATGTAATTTTAATATAATTTCCTAGTGTATAAAATTTGGAATGTATTCCAACTGAAAACATTTTCAATTCATCCAGGAATTCATGATAATATTAAAATCCATTTCATTAGCGAATACGAACTGCTATACTTAATTCAATTCCAATCCGTTACAATGAAAAGGATTATAGGGATAGCGTAACAATTTTTCACTCCTAAATCACATTTTTATTGCCTAATTTAAATAACAATTGAGCTCAATTTGGTTTATTTAAAAGAAAAATATGAAATAGAGACCAGTAGCGATGCTACCGTCGCAGCTTTTCTTTCCGACTCTAACAGTAAAATACAAACGTTTCAGTTGGAGTTCCTGTCTTCTTCTTGTTAGTAATTTTTGAAATTACTGTGGTAACTAGTCTTAATATCCTATATCTCAATGTGATAACCGCAATAAGGTACAGTGTTTATCATTCTAACGCCACATTGTTATGGACAAGCGTTTACAAAATGGCGTCCCTTTAAAAACACGGTAAATATCATAATAAAACTTCACATTTACACAAGAAATTGAGTCTTAAAAGCATTATGACTAAAGCAAAATACTGCCCTTTATCCGTTAAATCAGTAATAATGGCTTCCATTAAGAATATTTATTGAGATTTATAACACTAAATGGATGATTAAAGATCAATTCATTATTCACTTCCAAATAAGTTTTTATTAGGTAATTCCAAGGGTCGGGAACTCGCTCGGAATAAAATTACAGAATAAGTATAGAAAATCTATTGTAACAAACATTGGCAATTGAATATCAATAATTGTTTGCCCACAATTACTAATACTCACCAGGTAATTATATTAATTGGTTTACCATAGAAAATTAATCAGCTAATAGTAACATCGCATATATCATACTTATATGATGTTTATTGAGCAATCAATTACTAACAAATCTCTATTTACTTTAACGATGACTGTATAATGTTAATATGTGAATATTTAGTTTAACTCTTGAGTAACTTGAGGTATGACGTTAAATCTCGATACCTTAGTAATTTCAATGGCTACAGCGCCCTTCTAACTAGAACATAGTAATTTATATATACAACTATATAGCGGCAGAAATAGCTGCGGTTCTTACGTAGTTAGTCTCCAACAAAAGAAACATCATCAACAGATTGTAAACATAAATACAATATCTCTTATTTCAATCAACTTATAAATATATTACATGAACAAATACTTTTTGCTTGATAACTTTCTATCAATAACGTCACCGCTTTGACGTTATAGACGCGAAGAAAATTCGGTGAAAAATTATAAAACCATACTATGCGCCCCATTTTATTTCTTGTAAACAACAAGAAATATTCGCAATACTTCAAAAATGTGAAAAGAATTGCCTGGTAATAAATATTTTGTTGCAATTTATCATTGGTTAAGCATACGCTATTTTGTATAAAGCTTATATACGGTATCAAAAAGGAAAGTCTCATAAAAGACTATTTTGTTTCATATAAAATAGATATTGTTTGGTTACATTTTTCTTGTCATAATCATTATCAGCCGATATACATCCACTATTGGACATAAGACTACTTCAAAGATCTTTACACCAATCAATCCTTCACTACCTTCATTTAGCAGCTTCTCCATTATTGAGATTTTTTTCAACTTTTCGGATCTTTATCGTATTTTGTCAATTGTCTTTGGTTTTATGTGATTTGAATATCGTAACAAATCAATAAAAAATGTTTTGAAACGAAATAAATTGTTTATAAGAAACATAACCTCATTACAAGTTTGGTTTCATTTCGTCAAAAAATACTTTAGTTATTTTTACAATCAAGAAGACACGTGTGAATATTTATTATAAGCCATAAAAACTTTAAATGCTGTATTAATGTAACATTCTTTGGTTTCAGGTATATATATTATAGTATTTAGTTTAAGGTAGATAAATTCTAAATGAATTCAAACGGAAGTTACTCTCACAGTGTTGAATATCTCTTCGAAGAAATATTCGGCCGACTTCAAAATTACCTGGAGAAATCATTGATAATGATATTCATCGCTTTGGGTGTTGTTGTTACTACTGTTATGTATTTATTGAGACCCTCCAACCAGTGCCAGGCATTTCCCTCGATAGTCGGTGAGTTGAATCTAATCTTTTATCAAAGTATCAAGTTTGATATTAATTACTATCTGTAAAAATAGTTACATGTGGAAATGATCATATTTTTTTACGATTTCTAGTAACAAGTTTGTGAATTCACTGTTATTAGATATCTAGAATTTAGGAGGAAATAATACAACTTAATTCTTCAGTAAGAGGAATATCTAAAAACGGTAACTAAAATTTCAGACGCTCGAAGTTGTCCAAGTGTCAATACGATATTGCCGAACAAAGATTCACGTAAATCGACGGCCGCAGTAGAAAATGACGTAGATATTAATATATCAAAGAAAAAAAGTCTCGAAAATAACGTATTAAACAATATTTATACTGTTGAACAACTGCTTGAAGAGAATTTGGACGCATCGTCTTTTGCAATTTCTTCTGAGCCGAGCGAACGTAGTTTTGATGAACGTTTTATAAAAGAAATAGGCTTTTCAGGATGTGTTAACGTGAGTTGAAATATTTTTTAATTTCTTTATAATAATTCCTGACTAATGCTTTTGCATGTCAAATTAAACACTATCACTATAAAACATATTTATTTATACAGTCTTTTAGGTTAAAAACCATAGTAACAATTGTCTAAAATAATACCCTCTGGCTTGTTTTCGTCTATTCTGAAATAAACTATTAATTTACAAATACTTAAAGGAATTTTACGTTTTTTTTTTCAGCCTCCATATGAACAACCAGTAAACAATGCTTGAATATTCATGATCGAGAACTGTAAATTTCTTTGCAAGTATATAACATATTTAATATTAAACAGGGTTGAAATTGACAGCTGTCATGGTGGTTGTTGGTCAAAGCTAAATGCTACTTCGCTACAGTTCTAACTTTTTACTGAATTAGTCACGGAATGGATAAATTAATGAATTAATATCTTTACCTTTCAGTTCAAAGAATTAAAAATTAAGTGTATATCACAATAAACTCATTCTGCGTAGTTTGAACTGTAAACAAGATATAAAAACTGTTTTACATCTGTCACCGCCATTCTCTCGTGACTATAGCTTTAAATAACTCGAAACTACTGAGTAATAAACAGTTAAATAAATATGCAAATATTCGCGTAAATATGGGAAAAGGATCCCAAAGTAGTGTATACACGTGAAAAAATTCACCAAACATTTGTAAAACTTAATAATATTGCTAATACAAAGAGGAAGTTCTCGAACAACATTTTATGTATTGGCTTTATTTTAGTCTAATTCTGAGTAATAAAATTTAAATAAAACGTGCTTATTTTTCTTAAAGCGATAAAAAGTAAATTTCAATAAAGCTAATAACCTCAGAGTTGGTATAGCAAATATTTGAAAAAAGTTAGACCCTGGCTGTGTGAAAAAAAGTATAAAAAGAAATATTGATTTTGCATCTGTTAATAAATTTTGTTGAACATTTTTTTTTGCAATAACCTCTTTCGCCTTTTCATTTATATGACTTATGCTAAGGCTCTCGCTGTAGTTGAGTAGATTATTTTACTGTAAATAATAATACATTTACTACATACTGCACATTATTGAGTTAGTATCGAATATAACAGAACTGTGACGATAATACGCTGTTAAAATTTATATAAAAAATGCTACTCTGTCAAATAAATGTTCTTATTACAATACCTCTTATTATTTACTATTCGACACAACTTACTAACCAAATTTGCTATTTTGCAGGTGACTCCCACTTATTGATAACGACAAATAAAATTGAAAGGAGAAGCAAAGAATTAGTGATAAATATAATGTGTGCATTAGAAAATTTTTGCAAAACGAAAAATATTGCGCATAGAATGTGTAACAAAATATTATATGTAATTGTTTCACGTCAATAAATTGTATATCTTGTGCTTGTAAAACGAACATTGCGTATTTATTTCGCAGCTAGTCGCGGGAACGAGATTTGATTTCACAATGAAACGTTATTAAATCATTCTTCGTGTATTTTAACGGAGTCGCTTTGTGTTTCTTTATTGATATTTATTATCCACCAAAGTATTCTGCTTTATCCTATACGGCCTTATTTTGAAATATGGTGAAGTGTTAGTCTATTGAAGTCATCAACGATGCATTGCTAACAACAGCTTCTACTTTTTTATGCTTAAATCTGTTACTTTATTAGGAAAAAAGTTTAATATCTTATAATCTGTGAAAGACTCGTTTCACCACAAAGCTATAATTAAAATAAGTACAACCCTCTTGAGGAAACTTTGTCGAAACGAAGTATATAGTTATTTACAAGTATAGTTTTAAAGTTTTAAATAAATAATCTAAAGTATTTAATGAAACAGTTGTACAGATGTAAGTTACATATTACTCATTTCTTTTTTCACATAAATTTTCATTGTCAAAATTTGACGTAACAAAACATCAAATCTCTGTTCGGCGTTAATAACAAAAGTTTGGTATAATGTAAATTAATTTGCAGTATTTAAAATTACAGTGTAACAATGAAAAAAGTTAAAGCGGAAACGGGGAGGCGTCGTTGCAATGTTTATACCGGTGAATAGTAAATTATAAATAGAGTGATAAAATAGTAATCTTTGATAGACAAAAAAAAAACCAAGAACAAATGATCAAACTCGAGAAAAGTAAAGACGTATTAGTATATATAGCAAGCTCTCTTCACGTATAAACCAGTTCGTTATCAGATGCTTTGAGAAAACGTAAAACGTTGTCTCATCCGTTGTAAAAATATAGGAAGCGGAAGTTCGACGTGTGTAGCGCGTACTTACTGTAATTTTCAAGTAAGTTTAGCGCTGAAACTGTATCTATTATACGTTAATATAAGTGTTGTTACAGCGCCTGTATAACTAGTTCCGTGTAAAATTAACTAGATGTTACTACAGTCTTATGCCAAAAGTTTCCACGACTTCAATGTTATTAATATCAAAATATTCCAGAAAAGTTTCTGTTTATTTCTATTGTTGTAATTTTTTACTGCCGTTTACAATGAATTTACAGTGTTTATAAATTTATATTTTTAATAATTTCCTTGTGTATAGTATAAACAAAGTTAAAAAATATTACATATAGTTTTGAACTATAATTATTGCCGATTCTTAATCTTTGAATGATATTTGCAGCATTTGATAATAGTCTGTTAATCAATCCAGCTGCTTTTTTTTTGATACGAGTAATGAATAATGCATCTCTTTCTAGATCTTATTTCGATCATAAACGAAGATGAAAGAAACTCTTTTCTGTTCAGAAGCAGTTCACTGAAATGTTTCTTCTATTATTATGATTTTTGGTTGAAAATATTTTTTGACAAATAACATTTGTTGGTATTTCTAACTAAACAACGATCGTCAACAGGTGTATACCAGGCAAAGAATCAAAAAATGATTCCAATAACCAATACGACTCGCAAAATGTCCGTGAAGATTAATCACCTGTGGAGGAAACTAAAATGTTACCTGATAGACGTTTTAGAAGTTATGATCGACCATTACAGCGTTACGGCGATCGTCGCAATCCTGCTGCTCAGTTTGTTTATACCACTCTTAACTAAAGCGGTTCACGATTATTCGGAGACTAAAGCTTTGAAAAAGATTGTCTACTCGATGACGGTGAGGCAGTTTATTATCGTAGTTATAATAATTAATAACATTATATGTTAAATTATTAAAAGAGGTGTGGATTCTCACATGGATTTAAAGGACAATGAGAAGAACCCTATCTCTTAAATGTTGACATCCGGAAAACAATGTAGTTATGGAGGCTCAGTAGATTTCCCAGAAATAAAAAAGTTTAAAGTTTTTTTTATTGATATAACATGATAAAATTATGTTAAAACATTTGCATCAGGTTCCGTTAGACTTTGTTTAGCTAAAACTGTTGCTTTTTGGTTATTTTAAATTTTGTTATAATCTCACTACAATATTTGTATGGACTAAAGCTATTTAGTTTTTAAATAAATTAAAGAAAAAAATGTCATTAAATTGACAGAGAGAAGTAGCTCAAGCCCAAACCAATTGTGAAGAACTAGCAGATGAACTGTGCTCAATACATTGGTCCATAAAAGACGTGGAAACTGGAACAGTACGTATTCAATGTTGTCTTGAATTTATAAAAAACATTTATAACTTTAATGGATTCTAGTATTTACATAAATATATTGGAAATTTTATAAGCTTACTTACTTTTTATGTACTTACTACTTCGTCTTACTTTTAGAAAATCCCGACAAAATGGTAACCAAGAAAAATTTCAAGTAGATAATTTCATGCAGTCCTGTTTGTTTTAAAGTCGAAGCATTAATTATAGTTATTATTATTTATATTAGTTATTGCTATGCGCATGTGGAAAGCTTTTATAAATCAATCTAAACGTACCATAAAGTGTGATATATCATATCTGTTTGGTATATCATCGAGAAAACTTTCATTTTAGGTTTAGAAATTGTCATGTGACATACTCGTTATAAAAGTATATTTACATTTTCAGGCAAAGAGCCTTTCAATCTGCCCTAGTTGTGAGCGCATAGCAAAATCACAGGCAGTTCAAGCCGAGGGCAAAAAGAATTTCTTACAACGGCTGTTTCGCTCTAATCGTGGCTCATCACCTTCAAGAAATGTAATTACTGTTTATATTCACAAAAACAATTTTCTATTATGTATCATTACTGCATAGATTTCTATTACATTGTGGATATAGGTTTCGTCTATTCGAACAAACAGGCTTTCAGTTCTGATCGTAGATGTCATTTGGCAGTTACAAAATAGAGTTATTTTTAGTTTGTATGGCGTCTAATTTTGATGGCAGTGTTAATTCACTACACTAAAAAGACATATAATTGTGTTTATATATATCTTCACTATAGGACATTATTAGACAGAAATACTGATGATGCTAATACTGGTGCATAAATACTCTAATACTGCGATTCTGAGCAGTTCACACTGTAGACAAGAAAATAATCTATTGGCGTGAATTATTAAATTTTTTATTTATTTCAGAAAGCCGCAGAATCACCGACAAGTCATCATAATACGTAGTTAAAGGATACGAGATTTGTACAAATCGTGGCTTAACATCACATTTTTTAAGTTAAATAAATAGTAAATAAAACTTATCAAGAAGAAGCTTTAAGTTATTTTAATATAATTAATGTCCTCTAACAGACAATACTATTTTAAGCTGTATATGTCGGCTCGATTGCGTTCTGGTAGATATCATATAATTGTCATAATTTCATTAATAATGATTTTAAGTTGAAGTTAGAGATAACTAATGTTTTCAAAAACAGTAAGTTAACCTTAAAGTCTACATTTCTGTGTATTTATTTCACTATGGTTCCTCTTTCTCATTCCCTTTATAAAACTGCCCTGCTCTTCACCCTACTCCATCCAATACTTCCTTACCTATCTCCTCTCCTATTTATAGTATTTCTATATACATATTTATGTTAATATTTATAACAGGTTAGCTCGCGGATTCCAGATCCGCAAGCCCAGAGTCCGATGCAGCCTTGTTGACGGTCTTAAAGGTGACCCAAAGCAAGAACATCCATAAAAAAAAGACCAAAAACAGTCGCGCTCCCTCCGTTGGAGTGTACACACCCTGCAAGAAGATGTTACTCCGTTGTACAAATGTGACTTTCTGCAAATCTTCATTTTATTGAACAATGGCCAAACCCAAAAACGATGTTGGTAGTGCCAATGGAGGCATCTTGTTTTTAAAAACACTTCGGGAGCTATTGCTCCAACATATGTGCAGCGGATCTAACAATAGATAGGATTAATTTTACAATATAAACAGCAAAACAAATATTGCGGTAATATTAGAATAGATATAATAAGTTGTATAGAAAATTTAGATATGAATGTAGCTTGTGCTTCTTCAGATTTCCACCTTTATTCCATTTATTAATAACTCTCGAAGCACAAACCTCATTAATCATAATCAGGTGTACTATTAGATAGCCCATTATAGAAAAACTAACATTACTTTGTATCATCACTGTAAATTAGAAAAAAATACTGCAACGATTAATATCCTCACAAAAGAGAATATACTATAAACAATAATAATTTGTAGAAGAAAAACTGAAACGTCAATAGAACAAAAATGGTAATGTCATAGGAAATGTAGTAAGAATTTAATAAAAAATATAATATAATGTTAACAAAGATGCCTCTGAAAAAGTCACTCAAAGTAATGTGCGTTGAAGTTGGATTATTTTTTGCTATATTAGCAATAGCCACACATCTCACTGTAAACGTTTGGGAATATTTCGTATTGAGATCCGAGCTCAGCAAAATAAACAGCAGCTTATATGTACTAAAGGTAACCACAAAGAAATATTACTTGTTAATTGAATAACTTAAATAGAAGATCGCACAAAAACATTATTTGAAAGATAATCTTTAAAAAACGTTTTATGATAAAGTTAGCATTATTCATAATTTCATTCTAAGAGAATTAGCAACAAAAGTGGCTCCAGTTATTTCAAAAAAACAAACTTTCTTTACATTCGTTTCAAAGTCTTGTTAATTTGAACGGTGACTACTAAAGTATCAATATGTGATTTTTGATTCAAGTAATCGTTACTAATTCATTCCTTTTCAGAATACTCTCAGTTCCATCAGCTCCCAGTATTACAAAGTTAACAAAGAGTTGAGTGAGATTAACGCCGTTGAATCCGAATACATGGATTCTGACAGAAACGAATTAGATAAAAAAAACTGTATTGTATCAAGGAAGATTAGAAAATGAATTATATTAACTCGAGACATATCGTAGAACTGTGTTATTTAATGTCCAAGGAGCTTTGCAAATTTTTCGTTATATTCGTAAGAACAGAGGCATTTTACAAAGAAAAACAGAAAACAGCAAAAATCTATTGTTGTAACCATTATACATGTTAAAAATACTACTAAAGTGTATTAAATGATGTATACTGTATATTTATTTTTTTTGTATTTTAGTCATTTCTCAGACTGTGGTGTCAAATAAAAATTGGAATGTTCTTTGTTCCTGCCTATTTTATAACCAAGGCAAAAAAATCTCCTGAACAGAACCGTCACCCTGGTCATGAGCGGTGTGTGGGGTTCAGCACTATATATATTCATCTAATAACTAATATTTAAATATTAGTGGGTTCCAGAAGAGTGGCCAAAGTTATAATTAAAGTTTTATTTACTATAGTATTTTTTTAGGAACAACTGTCACATTTCAAATCTTTTTGACAGAATGTAATCTGTCAGGTCCGCCAGACGGTAACGCGGTTTGTGCTCGACTGATGTATTGACGTGAAAACGAATGCATTTTATGTCGCGCCGAAACTAAAACAAAAGAAATAATACCGCGAAGCCGTCCAAATTGAAAATCAGTATAGTGGATCTTTAGCTCTTACATACGTAGATACATAGATAGATAGTTTGTTTGTTTCTGGTTTTTGGTTACTGGTTTCTGGCTACTGGTTTCTGGTTTCTGGTTACAGGTTTCTGGTTTCTGGTGTCTGGTTCCTGGTTTCTGGTTTATAGTTTCTGGTTACAGGTTTCTGGTTTCTGGTTCCTAGATTCTGGTTTCTGGTTTCTAGATTCTGGTAACTGGTTTCTGGTTTCGAGATTTTAGTTTCTGGTTTCTGGTTTCTAGATTCTGGTTTCTGGTTACTGGTTTCTGGTTTCTAAATTCTGGTTTCTGGTTTCTGGTTCTAGATTCGGTTTCTGGTTTCTAGATTCTGGTTACAGGTTTCTAGATACTAGTTTCTGGTTTCTAGATTCTTGTTTCTGGTTTTCTGGATTCTGGTTTCTGGTTTCTAGATTCTGGTTTCTGGTTTCTAGATCTGGTTTCTGGTTTTCTGGATTCTGGTTTCTGGTTTCAGATTCTGGTTTCTGGTTCTAGATTCTGGTTTCTGGTTTCTGGTTCCTAGATTCTGGTTTCTAGATTCTGGTTTCTGGTTACTGGTTTCTGGTTTCTAGATTCTTGGTTTCTGGTTTCTAGATTCTGGTTTCTGGTTTCTGGTTTCTGTTTCTAGATTCTGGTAACTGGTTTCTGGTTTCTGGTTTCTGGTTTCTGGTTTCTGGTTTCTAGATTCTGTTTCTGGTTTCCTGGTTTCTGGTTTCTAGATTCTGGTTTCTGGTTTCTGGTTTCTAGATTCTGGTTTCTAGTTTCTAGATTCTGGTTACAGGTTTCTGGTTTCTGGTTTCTGGTTTTTTAAATTCTGGTTTCTGGTTTTTGGTTACTGGTTTCTGGTTTCTACATTCTTGTTTCTGGTTTCTAGATTCTGGTTACAGGTTTCTAGATTCTGGTTTCTGGTTTATAGATTCTGGTTTCTGGTTTCTAGATTCTGGTTTCTGGTTACTGGTTCTGGTTTCTAGATTATGGTTTCTAGATTATGGTTTCTGGTTCTGGTTTTGGTTTCTAGATTCTGGTTCTGGTTCTGGTTTTAGATTCTGGTTCTGGTTTTGGTTTCTGGTTTCTGGTTTCTAGATCTGGTTTCTGGTTTCTGGTTCTAGATTCTTGTTTCTGGTTTCTAGATCTGGTTTCTAGATCTGGTTTCTGGTTACTGGTTTCTGGTTTCTAGATTATGGTTTCTAGATTCGGTTTCTGGTTTCTGGTTTCTAGATTCTGGTTTTGGTTTCTGGTTTCTAGATTCTGGTTTCTGGTTTTTTAAATTCTGGTTTCTAGATTCTGGTTCTGGTTTCTGGTTTATGGTTTCTGGTTTTGGTTTCTGGTTTCTGGTTTCTGGTTTCTTGATTCTGGTTTCAGGTTTCTGGATTCTGGTTACTGGTTTATGGTTTCTAGATTCTGGTTTCGGTTTCTGGTTTCTAGATTCTGGTTTCCTGGTTTCTAGATTCTGGTTTTGGTTTCTACATTCTGGTTTCTAGTTCTGGTTTCTGGTTTTTGGTTCTAGATTCTGGTAACTGGTTTCTGGTTATTGGTTTCTGGTTTCTGGTTTCAGATTCTGGTTTCTCGATTCTGGTTCTGGTTTCTACATTCTGGTTACTGGTTTTGGTTTCTGGTTCTGGTTTTTTAAATTCTGGTTTCTGGTTTCTAGATCTGGTTTCTAGATTATGGTTTCTGGTTCTAGATTTGGTTTCTGGTTTCTACATTCTGGTTTCTTGATTATGGTTTCTGGTTTCTAGATTCTGGTTTT
This sequence comes from Byasa hedistus, assembly GCA_029286795.1. NCBI lineage: Eukaryota > Metazoa > Arthropoda > Insecta > Lepidoptera > Papilionidae > Byasa > Byasa hedistus. Next base: position 6,846,569 of record JAGSMW010000001.1, read on the forward strand.
GGTTTCTAGATTATGGTTTCTAGATTCTGGTTTCTAGATTTGGTTCTGGTTTCTACATTCTGGTTTCTTAGATTCTGGTTCTAGATTCTGGTTTTCTGGTTTCTGGTTTCTGGTTCTAGATTTGGTTTCTAGATTCTGGTTTATGGTTTCTGGTTACAGGTTTCTGGTTTCTAGATTCCTGGTTTCTGGTTTCTAGATTCTGGTTTCTGATTCTGGTTTCAGATTCTGGTTTCTAGATTCTGGTTCTGGTTTCTGGTTTCTGGTTTCTAGATTCTGGTTTCTGGTTTTAGATTCTGGTTTCGGTTTCTAGATTATGGTTTCTAGATTCGGTTTCTGGTTTCCTGGTTTCTGGTTCTAGATTCTGGTTCTGGTTTCCGGTTTCTAGATTCTGGTTTCCTGGTTTCTGGTTTCTAGATTCTGGTTTTGGTTTCTAGATTCTGGTTTCTGGTTATTGGTTTCTGGTTTTCTGGTTTCTGGTTTCTGTTTCTAGATTCGGTTTCTGGTTTCTGATTCTGGTTACTGGTTTCGGTTTCTAGATTCTGGTTTCTAGATTCTGGTTTCTAGATTCCTGGTTTCTGGTTTCTAGATTCTGGTTCTGGTTTCTACATTCTGGTTTCTTGATTATGGTTTCTAGATTCCTGGTTTCTGGTTTCGGTTTCTAGATCTGGTTTCTAGATTATGGTTTCTAGATTCTGGTTCTAGATTCTGGTTTCTGGTTTCTAATTCTGGTTTCTGGTTCTGGTTCTGGTTTCTGGTTTCTAGATTCTGGTTTCTGTTTCTGGTTTTCTGGTTTCTGGTTCTGGTTTCTTGATTATGGTTTCTGGTTCTAGATTCTTGTTTCTGGTTCTAGATTCTGGTTACAGGTTTCTAGATTCTGGTTTCTTCTGGTTTCTGGTTCTAGATTCTGGTTTCTAGATTCTGGTTTCTGGTTTCTACATTCTGGTTTCTGGTTCCTAGATTCTGGTTTCTGATTCTGGTTACTGGTTTCTGGTTTCTAGATTCTTGTTTCTGGTTTCTGGTTTCTAGATTCTTGGTTTCTGGTTTCTGGTTTCTAGATTCTGGTTTTCTGGATTCTGGTTTCTTCTGGTTTCTAGATATGGTTTCTGGTTTCTGGTTTCTGGTTTCTTGATTCTGGTTTCAAGTTTCTGGATTCTGGTTACTGGTTTCTGGTTCCTAGATTCTGGTTTCTATATTCTGGTTTTCTAGTTCTGGTTTCTGTTTCTAGATTCTGGTTTCTGGTTTCTACATTCTGGTTTCTAGATTATGGTTTCTGGTTTCTGTTTCTGGTTTCTAGATTCTGGTTTCTAGATTATGGTTTCTAGATTCTGGTTCTAGATTCTGGTTTCTGGTTTCGGGTTTCTGGTTTCTACATTCTGGTTACTGGTTTCGAGATTCTGGTTTCTGGTTTTTTAAATTCTGGTTTCTGGTTCTGGTTCTAGATTCTGGTTTTCTAATTCTGGTTTCTGGTTTCTAGATTCTGTTTCTGGTTTCTACATTCTGGTTTCTTGATTATGGTTTCTGGTTTCTAGATATGGTTTCTGGTTTCTGGTTTCTAGATTATGGTTTCTAGATTCTGGTTTCTAGATTCTGGTTTCCTGGTTTCTACATTCTGGTTTCTATATTCTGGTTTCTGGTTTCTGGTTTCTGGTTTCTGGTTTCTTGATTCTGGTTTCAAGTTTCTGGATTCTGGTTTCTGGTTTCTACATTCTGGTTTCTGGTTTCTAGATTCTGGTTTCTGGTTCTAGATTCTGATTCTGGTTTTCTAGTTCTGGTTTCTTCTAGATTCTGGTTTCTGGTTTCGAGATTTTGGTTCTGGTTTCTAGATCTGGTTTCTGGTTACTGGTTTCTGGTTTTCTAGATTCTGATTCTGGTTTCTAGATTCTGGTTACTGGTTTCTGGTTCTAGATTCTGGTTCTGGTTTCCGGTTTCTAGATTCTGGTTTCTGGTTTCGGTTTCTAGATTCTGGTTCTGGTTTCTGGTTTCTTCTGGTTTCTAGATGCTGGTTTCTGGTTTCTGGTTTCTGGTTTCTTGATTCTGGTTCAGGTTTCTGGATTCTGGTTACTGGTTCTGGTTTCTAGATTCTGATTCTGGTTTCTGATTCTGGTTTCTAGAATTCTGGTTTCTGGTTTCCTGGTTTCTAGATTCTGTTTCTGGTTCTACATTCTGGTTTCTAGATTATGGTTTCTGTTTCTGGTTTCTAGATTCTGGTTTCTTGATTATGGTTTCTAGATTCTGGTTTCTAGATTCTGGTTTCCTAGATTCTGGTTTCTGGTTTCCTAGATTCTGGTTACTGGTTTCTAGATTCTGGTTTCTGGTTTTTTAAATTCTGGTTTCTGGTTCTAGATTCTGGTTTTCTAATTCTGGTTTCTGTTCTAGATTCTGGTTTCTTCTGGTTTCTACATTCTGGTTTCTTGATTATGGTTTCTAGTTCTGGTTTCTAGATTCCTGGTTTCTGGTTTCTAATTCTGGTTTCTAGATTCTGGTTTCTAATTCTGGTTTCTAGATTCTGGTTTCTATATTCTGGTTTCTTGTTTCTAGATTCTGGTTTCTGGTTTCTACATTCTGGTTTCTAGATTATGGTTTCTGGTTCTGGTTTCTAGATTCCTGGTTTCTAGATTATGGTTTCTAGATTCTGGTTCTAGATTCTGGTTTCTATATTCTGGTTTCTTCTGGTTTCTAGAATTCTGGTTTCTGGTTTCTAGATTCTGGTTTCCTGGTTTCTGGTTTTTTAAATTCTGGTTTCTGGTTTCTAGATTCTGGTTTCTAATTCTGGTTTCTAGATTTGGTTTCTAGATTCTGGTTTCTTGTTTCTACATTCTGGTTTCTAGATTATGGTTTCTGGTTTCTAGATTCTTGTTTCTGGTTTCTAGATTATGGTTTCTAGTTCTGGTTTCTAGATTCTGGTTTCTGGTTTCTACATTCTGGTTTCTAATTCTGGTTTCTGGTTTCTGGTTTCTGGTTTCTTAGATTCTGGTTTCAAGTTTCTGGATTCTGGTTTTCTGGATTCTGGTTACTGGTTCTGGTTTCTATATTCTGGTTTCTGTTTCTGGTTTCTAGATTCTGATTCTGGTTTCTTCTGGTTTCTAGATTCTGGTTACTGGTTTCTAGATTCTGTTTCTGGTTTCTAGAATTCTGGTTTCTGGTTTCGAGATTTTGGTTTCTGGTTTCTTCTGGTTTCTAGATTCTGGTTTCTGGTTTCCTAGATTCTGGTTTCTGGTTTCTGGTTTCTTCTGGTTTCTTCTAGATTCTGGTTTCTAGATCTGGTTTCTAGATTTGGTTTCTAGATTCTGTTTCTAGATTCTGGTTTTCTGGTTTCTAGATTCTGGTTTCAGATTCTGGTTTCTAATTCTGGTTTCTAATTCTGGTTTCTGGTTTCGAGATTCTGGTTTCTGGTTACTGGTTTCGAGATTTTGGTTTCTGGTTTCTAGATTTCGGTTTCTGGTTTCTGGCTTCTTGATTCTGGTTTCTAGATTCTGGTTTCTGGTTTCTAGATTCTGGTTTCTAGATACTGGTTTCTGGTTTCTAGATTATGGTTTCTGGTTTCTAGATTCTTGTTTCTGGTTTCTAGATTCTGGTTACTGGTTTCGAGATTTTGGTTTCTGGTTTCTAGATTCTGGTTTCTATATTCTGGTTTCTAGAATCTGGTATCTAGATTCTGGTTTCTGGTTTCTAGATTATGGTTTCTGGTTTCTAGATTCTGGTTTCTGGTTTTTTAAATTCTGGTTTCTGGTTTCTAGATTCTGGTTTCTGGTTTCGAGATTCTGGTTTCTGGTTTCTTGATTCTGGTTTCTGGTTTCTGGTTTCTAGATTCTGTTTCTAGATTCTGGTTTCTGGTTTCTACATTCTGGTTTCTTGATTATGGTTTCTGGTTCTAGATTCTGGTTTTTGGTTTCTAGATTATGGTTTCTAGATTCTGGTTTCTAGATTATGGTTTCTAGATTCGGTTTCTAGATTCCTGGTTTCTGGTTTTCTAGATTCTGGTTCTGGTTTCGAGATTCTGGTTTCAGATTCTGGTTTCTGGTTTCTTGTTTCTAGATTCTGGTTCTAGATTATGGTTTCTAGATTTGGTTTCTAGATTCTGGTTCTAGATTCTGGTTTCTGGTTTCTTAGATTCTGGTTACTGGTTTCTAGAGATTCTGGTTTCTGGTTTTTTAAATTCTGGTTTCTGGTTTCTAGATTTGGTTCTGGTTTCTAAGATTCTGGTTTCTGGTTTCTAGATTTGGTTTCTGGTTTCTGGTTGCTAGATTCTGGTTTCAGATTCTGGTTATGGTTTCTGGTTTCTAGATTCGGTTTCTGGTTTCTAGATTATGGTTCTAGATTCTGGTTTTAGATTCTGGTTTCTGTTTCTACATTCTGGTTCTAGATTCTGATTCTGGTTTCTGGTTTTTGGTTTCTAGATTCTGGTTTCTAGATTCTGGTTCTGGTTTCTGGTTCTGGTTTCTAGATCTGGTTTCTAGATTTGGTTTCTAGATTCTGTTTCTGGTTTCTAGATTATGGTTTATGGTTTCTAGATTTGGTTTCTAGATTATGGTTCTGGTTTCTGGTTTTAGATTCTGGTTCTGGTTTCTGGTTTCTAGATTCTGGTTTCTAGATTTGGTTCTAGATTCTGTGTTTCTGGTTTCTACATTCTGGTTACTGGTTTCTAGATTATGGTTTCTGGTTTTTTAAATTCTGGTTTCTGGTTCTAGATCTGGTTTCTAATTCTGGTTTCTGGTTTCTGATTCTGGTTATGGTTTCTAGATTCTGGTTCTGGTTTCTGTTTCTAGATTCTGTTACTGGTTTCGAGATTTTGGTTTCTGGTTTCTGGTTTCTAAGATTCTGGTTTCTGGTTTCTAGATTATGGTTTCTGGTTTCTGTTTCTGGTTTCTAGATTCTGGTTTCTAGATTCTGGTTTTCTAGGATTCTGGTTTCTAGATTCTGGTTTTTAGATTATGGTTTCTGTTTCTAGATTCTGGTTTTCTGGTTTCTAGATTCTGGTTCTAGATTCTGGTTTCTAGATTTGGTTTCTGGTTCTGGTTTCTAGATTTGGTTTCTGGTTACTGGTTCGAGATTTTGGTTCTGGTTTCTAGATTCTGGTTTCTGGTTTTCTGGTTTCTAGATTCTGGTTTCTAGATTCTGGTTACTGTTTCTAGATTCTGGTTTCTAGATTCTGGTTTCTAGATTCTGGTTTTCTTGGTTTCTGGTTTCGAGATTCTGGTTTCTGTTCTAGATTCTGGTTCTGGTTTCTGGTTTCTAGATTCTGGTTTCTAGATCTGGTTTCTGGTTTCTGGTTTCTAGATGCTGGTTTCTAGATTATGTTTCTAGATTCTGGTTTCCTAGATTCTGGTTCTAGATTCTGGTTTCTGGTTCTACATTCTGGTTACTGGTTTCTAGATTCTGGTTCTGGTTTCTAGATTCTGGTTTCTGGTTTCTGATTCTGGTTTCTAATTCTGGTTTCTGGTTCTAGATTCGGTTTCTGGTTTCTACATTCTGGTTTCTGGTTTTCTTGGTTTCTAGATCTGTTTCTGGTTTCTTGTTTCTAGATTCTGGTTTTCTTGGTTTCTGGTTTTCTAGTTCTGGTTTCTAGATTCTTGGTTTCTAGATTCTGGTTTCTAGAATTCTGGTTTCTAGATTCTGGTTTCTTGTTTCTAGATTTGGTTTCTGGTTTCTAAGATTCTGGTTTCTAGATTATGGTTTCTGGTTTCTTCTGGTTTCTGGTTTCCTAGATTCTGGTTTCTAGATTATGGTTTCTAGATCTGGTTTCTAGATCTGGTTTCTTCTAGATTCTGGTTTCTTCTGGTTTCTACATTCTGGTTACTGGTTTCTAGATTCTGTTTCTGGTTTTTAATTCTGGTTTCTGGTTTCTAGATTCTGGTTTCTAATTCTGGTTTCTGGTTTCTAATTCTGGTTTCTGTTTCTAGATCTGGTTTCTTGATTATGGTTTCTGGTTTCCTAGATTCTGGTTTCTGGTTTCCTAGATTCTGGTTTCTAGATTCTGGTTTCTAGATTCTGGTTTCTGTTTCTAGATTCTGGTTTCTAGATTCGGTTTCTGGTTTCTGGTTTCCTGGTTTCTGGTTTCTACATTCTGGTTTCTGGTTTTCTAGTTCTGGTTTCTGGTTACTGGTTTCTGGTTCTAGATTCTGTTTCTGGTTTCGAGATTCTGGTTCTGGTTCTGGTTTCTAGAATTCTGGTTTCTGGTTTCTAGATTCTGGTTTCTGGTTTCTAGATTCTGGTTACTGGTTTCGAGATTTTGGTTTCTGGTTCTGGTTCTAGATTCTGGTTTCTGGTTTCTAAGATTCTGGTTTCTGGTTTTCTCTGGTTTCTGGTTTATAGATTCTGGTTTCTAGATTCTGGTTTCTAGATTCTGGTTTCTACATTCTGGTTTCTAGATTCTGGTTTCTGGTTTCTAGATTCTGTTTCTAGATTCTGGTTTCCTGGTTTCTAGATTCTGGTTTCTAAGATTCTGGTTTCTGGTTTCTAGATTCTGGTTTCTGGTTACTGGTTTCGAGATTTTGGTTTCTGGTTTCTATATTCTGGTTTCCTGGTTTCTGGTTTTTAGATTCTGGTTCTAGATTCTGGTTTCTTCTAGATTCTGGTTTCTAGATTCTGGTTTCTAATTCTGGTTTCTGGTTTCTGTTTCTGGTTTCTAGATTATGGTTTCTGGTTTCTAGATTCTTGTTTCTGGTTTCTAGATTCTGGTTACTGGTTTCGAGATTTTGGTTTCTGGTTTCTAGATTCTGGTTTCTATATTCTGGTTTCTAGAATCTGGTATCTAGATTCTGGTTTCTGGTTTCGAGATTCTGGTTTCTGGTTTCTTGATTCTGGTTTCTGGTTTTTTAAATTCTGGTTTCTGGTTTCTAGATTCTGGTTACTGGTTTCCAGATTTTGGTTTCTGGTTTCTGGTTTCTGGTTTCTAGATTCTGGTTTCTAGATTATGGTTTTTGGTTTCTAGATTCTTGTTTCTGGTTTCTAAGATTCTGGTTTCTAATTCTGGTTTCTGGTTTCTAGATTATGGTTTCTGGTTTCTTCTGGTTTTCTAGATTCTGGTTTCTAGATTCTGGTTCTAGATTCTGGTTTCTGGTTTTTTAAATTCTGGTTTCCTGGTTTCTAGATTCTGGTTTCTGGTTTCTAGATTCTGGTTTCTGGTTCTGGTTTCTGGTTTCTGGTTTCTAGATTCTTGTTTCTAGATTCTGGTTCTGGTTTCTAGAATTCTGGTTTCTTCTGGTTTCTAGAATCGGGTATCTAGATTCTGGTTTCCTAGATTCTGGTTTCTAGATTCTGGTTTCTTCTGGTTTCTAGATTCTTGTTTCTAGATTCTGGTTTCCTGGTTTCTGGTTTATAGATTCTTGTTTCTGGTTTCTGGTTTCTGGTTTCTTGTTTCTGGTTTCTGGTTTCTGGTTTCTTCTAGATTCTGGTTTTTAGATTCTGGTTCTGGTTTCCTAGATTCTGGTTACTGGTTTCTAGATAATGGTTTCTGGTTTCTAAGATTCTGGTTTCTGTTTCTAGATTCTGGTTTATAGATTCTGGTTTCTAGATCTGGTTTCTGGTTTCTGGTTTTGGTTTCTAGATTCTGTTTCTAGATTCTGGTTTCTGTTTCTAGATTCGGTTTCTGGTTTCTAGATTCTGTTTCTAGATTCTGGTTTTCTAGATTCTGGTTCTGGTTTCTAGATTCTGGTTCTGGTTTCTAGATCTGGTTTCTGGTTTCTGATTCTGGTTTCTTGTTTCTGGTTTATAGATTCTTGTTTCTTCTGGTTTCTAGATTATGGTTTCTGGTTACTGGTTTCTAGATTCCTGGTTTCTAGATTCTGTTTCTAGATTATGGTTTCTGGTTCTAGATTCTGGTTTCTTCTGGTTTTTTAAATTCTGGTTTCTGTTTCTAGATTCTGGTTTCTGGTTTCTTCTGGTTTCTAGAATTCTGGTTTCTGGTTCTAGATTCTGGTTTCTAGATCTGGTTTCTGGTTCTGGTTTCTAGATTATGGTTTCTGGTTACTGGTTTCTAGATTCCTGGTTTCTAGATTCTGGTTTCTAAGATTCTGGTTTCTAGATTCTGGTTTCTTCTGGTTTCTGGTTTCTACATTCTGGTTTCTGGTTTCTAGAATTCTGGTTTCTAATTCTGGTTTCTGGTTTTTTAAATTCTGGTTTCTGGTTTTTTAAATTCTGGTTTCTGGTTCTAGATTCTGGTTTCTGGTTCTAGATTCTGGTTTTCTGGTTTCCTGGTTTCTAGATTATGGTTCTAGATTCTGGTTTCAGGTTTCTGGATTCTGGTTTCTGGTTACTGGTTTCTGGTTTCTAGATTCTGGTTTCTAGATTCTCAGAGACTCATGCAGTTGATTTCGCACAGTTTGGGGACTTACACCAACACCACTTAAATTTTGTAGCATCAAACTTACCTCTCGAGCGCTGCACATCGGCTGGCGTCTTGCAGTCAGTTGCATGTACCGGTCTTGCCGATTGGTTGTACTCCTTTTACGGCCTGAATGCTGTTCACTGGGTTCCCTTGTATTATTGTAGCGCTGCCAAAGACGACAAATAACACTTCTATGAATGCCAAAACTCCGTGATACCTGAGATTGATTACTTCCCGCTTGGAACATCCCTACAGCTCTTTGCATTTCATTTGCCGTCATATGACGTCGCTCCATGACGTAAAGAATACCTAACAATTCAATTTTGTTACTAACTTCATTTAAATGGTGAGTAAAATTATAAAATCAAGACTAAACGTAGCAAGAAAAACGCACTTAAATTCAAACAAATTCCCTTTCATTTAATTTTATGAAAAAATCAAAACATAATCGAAAAATTATTTTTACAATCACCGAGTATGTCATCAATAACAAAATAGTCACATACCTACGCACTTTGAGTGAGTAAAGACTTAAAAAATAATTAATCTAAATGGTAAATTTGTAATATCATGCATGTTGCTTAGACTTTTTTGATGTGTGTATTATATATAAATAGATTAATAATAAATTCAATTCAATTATATTAGTTATTAATAAATAAATAATAAAGTTGCTTGGGAATATATTTATATGCAGAGGGAGTGACAGAAGACATAATGTTTGAGAGAAATAGAATTCGTTGTCATCCCCACTCCGTGCTGTGTACTGGTGAGAGGTGACACCGGTACACACGTGGAGGGGATCACTTACCAAGTGATAATAATTGAAGTTTTTTTTTTTAGTTTATGGCCACGCGATTTGATACGTGGCCATGTTGATTTGATGATATCGAGCGGGACTAAAACATATTAAAATCACTATTAAAAAGTAGGAGTTGGTGATAGAAAAGTGAAAATTTAGACTTGAGACTGTGTAAGTAGATACCACCGCAGTGTCTATTTCTACAGCCAAACATTACTGTTTCAGTTTGAATGGCTTTGTAACTAATGAAATTATTGGGTTAATGAGACTTCCATCTCAAGACTTTCCTTAGGAGAGCACAATAAAAAGAAACGTTTTATGTAACGGTTGGACTATGTGCTCATCAGTTCTTAACCTTCCAAATAGTTATTAAAAAATGTATGAGCGTGTACTTTTACAATGTAATACATTTTTGCTTCGCTGTTCCAGTAAATATTTGATTCCGGTCGGTGAGAAACATACCCTAATTTTGCTTTCGAAAATTCTCAATGGAACACGTAAAGACGATAAATCGACTCAAGTTCCGTGCATGTGAATTACCGATACGCCCCAGAATAAATTTGGTTTGAAATGGTTATCATTCAACTGCCAACCTTGGAGGATCATTCTTATAACAAGAATGATCGTACTATGCGAAAAGTTATCCAATTCAAAATAAATAAAAACTTTTCACGGAATATACTAGTTTCATTGACTTCATCGATGATCATGATGTTAGAATTGGCTAAAGAAAATCTCATTAATACATAGTTACAACATTGCGATTTTCTTTCCAAAGTATCAATAAAAATAAAAAAAAATATTTATTACTGAAACTTTTAATCCAAAATCAGTTTCTAATCAATGCCGAGTTCAACTAAACTCGGTTTTTGTACCATTTTATTTAAGGACAAATTTTCAGTCGGTTTTTTTGATTTGTTCAGATATACATCCACGTAAGGTAGCGGCTGTTGTGTTTTAGGGTCCCAGCCTAATTCGCTTGTGTCCAACGTGTTTGCGAGTGCCTCCAGAATTTCTAATTGTCCTTCAAACTTTGGCAGTTCGTGAGAAAATTTTAACACCTGCTTCTGTAAGTCTAGATAGCTGTCTTTCATTAGCAGTAAATGGTTCTGGAAGTTAATTACAATGCTTATTAATTTTTATTAATACTTTTACTCTTGAAGTTAACGAGGTGATTTAAAATGAAATAAAAAATTCTTTCCCATGTCTTTAAATAGGGAGTGAACAAAGTGAAAGTATCGTTAGACACTAATGTTAAAACACGTTAAAAATTAATATAATCATCAATTCAGGCACTACTTATTATTTTATTTCTAATCTAATTTTAATGATAGGATTCCACGTTTAATAATAGCCTAGATTTTCTATTCATAGGAAAAATCTATTATAATTTTGATGTCTGTCCAAATATAATATATACTCAGCATGATAGTGCCTTTATGTAAAGTAAAATTTAATGTATGAGATATTGCTCAGATCAAAAATTATGATTTAAATGCCTAAACAGGCTGTAACTAAATACAATATTGTGTATTTAGTTACTGGTCCAGCTAGCATCGACCTTAGACGACTCTTGATTTTTATCCCTTATTTTAGACAACTTTACAAAAGTATTGGTAAGTAACTAACGGATATGTTTTCAACGTGCTTAGTCATGCTGTTTAAGTCGCACTTCGCCATACAGGTGTTGCAATTGTATTCCAGTAACAAGTAAACAATAGCAATCAAACTGAAAAGTATTAAGTAACTGCAAATGTGACTTAAGTAGGACGTGGCCCTGGGCGATGATGAACTAGTCTCCCCGTTTTGCTGTACTGGTAATCCGAAACGACCTTTTCTTCTACGATTCCTTCTGTAACATTCCATGTTTTACTTAATATCTTTGCAAGTTTTCCAAAGCTTTTGCAAATTTTTCTACCCCACGTCTTTAAATCTGCTATACATTACGATTCGTCTACGAGCCACCTCTGATTTTTTTAATTATATCATTTTGATTTAAAAATATTTTAAATAGGAGTTGAATAATGACTACGCAATTTTTAAATCTAATTCATTTTACTTTATTTATGACACTTCAAATGACGTTATTATAAGTTTTCTTTTAGTAAGATTATATAAATGATAAAATAGAAACGTTAAATTATAAAAATTATTGTTAATAGCGGCGGGTTGATTTTTTTTAATACGTAATTAAATATTTGTGTAAATATTAATATCTTCCTTATAAATGATTGTTACAGATTATGTGTGACTCATTAAAACTATAAAATACATAACGTTATTAAAAAACGTAAACCTTTAAGTTCTGCGCCATCTACCGGAATCGTGAAATATTAATAAAACCTTCGTCTCTTTACCATATCAATTCTACAACGTCACACATGAACAAATGACATAGAATGCGCTAATGTTAAAATATAGTAAAAAATAATAATAACTGTAATGAAAAAGAAAACCATTTAATTATAATGATATTTATAAAAGAATTTTAAATATATTTTTATACGTAATGACGAAACAAGCTAGATGGCGGTAGTTAGACGAAGATAAATTTTGTGATCGTCGCTTTCAGACAAGAAAGTTTCGTTACCCAGTAACTTCTTTTGCTACAGCCTTCTTAAAACTTTGACAGTAGATATTATACATATATTTATAGTACAAATTATTTTTTGGTGGCAGAAATAGTATCTGTAGTGTAGTAACTACCTACCTGGTTGCCGGCAATAGAGACCTGCGATCATTAAAATAAACTTCAGAAAAATATTTAAGCTTAATATCTTCTCTTTTTTGGCATAGTAACAGCTTATCCAACATATATAATCGTACCGTATCCTATACTTTGTGACTACAGAAATACCCGTACAGCCTCCTCGCTTTTCGGGCCGCCATTCCGTCGCGCCGTTTGAACAGAGAGGAGGATATTGCTGTCTCTTTCGCACTTATTGTACTCCGCGCTTGGTTTTCATTTTACATTTCGAACAACCAATGTTGTAGTGATGGTACTAATATTTATCGGTACTTTCTTTTGTAACATAAATCAATAAAAATTAACAGTAATTCCGTAAACTCACTGTGTCTAGCCCCCAATGATAAAATAAGTTTTATTCAAACCACTTGCAATGTTTGGTTTATTTTTATCCCTTAACTTAAATTATAATAACAAATTCTTAGACAGCAGTATATATTTTGATCCATTTTTAGTATATACGAGTATAACTGCTTTGGAAAATATTTATAGGATTGTGTTATGAAGAGTAAATTAATAAATTATGAAATACAATAATTCAAAAATTTGTAAAACTTTCCATTTATATTAATTATATATAGCAATTGCATTTTTTTGCACCTTCAACATATTTTTTTAAACTTTTGAAATTGTATTGGAATTAATATCACAATTGAAACGAAGGAGTCTGGATTCCACGATATAGAAAATCCTGGCATGGGATCTTGTGCACCATATAATTTTTTATTACCCAAACGCTGCTGTTCTATATAAAAATTAAAACATATACATAATAAGAGTTTTTCAAAATATTACAAACAAAATTATAATTACAATTTACTTTTCCGTAAACTGTACTAATTTTTGGGTTTTTCATATTCCTATACCGGGCGGAGGTCAAGCTATAAGAAATGGAACAATAAATGAAAAAAACTTAATATGAATTTGGTTTTTATTAAATTAGAATGAATTTACGTGTGATACGGCAATTGTTCAATATCATTTATTACATTATTTCTTCCGTTTAAGGGGCAATTATTCCAACAACACGGGTACTTAGCAAGTGTTGCTGGAGAAGAGGAAATGGGTCTGTCACTATCGTTAGCTTAGTTTCAGACTCCAGGAACTTACGGTCTATTCGGCAGGTGTTAAGAATTACCGACTTTTGCATGATTATGTAAGTGTTAGGCAGCAGATCTAAAATTTTATGGCTATTTAGGAGATGTTTTGGTATCTTTTTTTTTATACTACTATGCGACGAGACGAGCAAGACGTTCACCTGATGGTACACACTGCACCACATTGCGCACGTCGCCTTGAGACATAAGGTGTTAAGTCTCGTTACCCCAGTAATTACACTAGCTACAGCGCCCTTCAAACCGGAACACAGTAATGTTTGCACACTACTATTTAACGGTTGAAATAGGAGCTGCGGTGGTACCCGTCCAGACGGTCTCCGGCAACAGAGACCTACCACCAGTAAATAATTATTAATAATATAAAGTATCGATGAACAGATGTTGCGCGTCACTATAGCTTGCCCGGGGATCGTGCACTGGCCGGTCGCGCTGCATGATGTCATTCATCAGCGCACACTCACACACACAAGTGTTCGGCAGCCGACCGCGCGCCTGTTTACATTTCAAAACGGCGAACCGTGTCTGTGATTTAATTTATTATTTAATTGTATTATCATAGTTCATAGTAATTAATAATAATGGCCAACAACAGAGCGGCGAAGTCTGGATTAGCGGCGGAGGCGCAAAGGAAGGTAAGTCAAAGTTTTAAACTCACTTTACAATCATTTAAAACGTTCGGTCGCCGTTCGTGCGACGTAACCGTTGCACGGTTAAGCATTTCCAACTTGAATTAGGTCATCACTGAGGTATTGATTCGGGATGCTGAGGTCCAGGATCGTTACGACCTAACCATGACCCAGTTAGCACATGTGACGTGCTTGGATCAATGTAGTTCACATCGTAGTTAATTTTCTTATTAGATTCGCTTTTACTGTGCAAGCATTACTTTTTATAGTTCGAAGGTTGTAGATAAGTTATTGGGGTAACTTGTATAATGCGTTTGAGGCGTCGTGACCAATGTATACCATCCGAACTTAACCGTGATCGGGTGAACGAAAAAATTAACATACAATCATTAAAACCCAAAGCACGGCTAAGTAAAATTTTCCGTTTGCAGCTTGAAACACACGTGCACTCAAGTTACATGTGTGTGATGTGTTCGCATATATACATTGTATAGTTATATAGTAAACGGTGAAATGAACAGGTTCCGGTGAAAAGTTATCTTCACCGGCAACCTTAAGTGCAGTCACGTTAATTATAAAACTAAATTCCGTCAGAAAGGTGTTCCAAGTGAAAATCAACTCCGGCCATTAGTAATCGATCGAGACGATTTATTTTAACTAGAAAACTACTTAAATAACTATTTGAAGTAATGTCTATAGTTGTAAAAGATATACATTAATACAAAGACGGCATGGAGAAGTTTAAAGCAGCAGGTTAAAATAAGAAATACTTAGACTTAATATTTCGTGTTGAACGCGTACGACATGAAGCGATACATAAGTATCGCCTGTTTACTTATAATTGTTTTATTACCCAACTTTTATATGTAATTGATAACCTAGATACATAATTAATGGTTTTGTTAAACTTGCAGAATAACATTCTATAATTTTTAACAAAGTAAAGAAAAAAAACTTTAATGTCTATTCCTACATTAAAATTTTTTAAGTCCATATTGAAATTTAATAAATACTTAATTAATTCATATATTTCAAGCATTATTTAATAATACTTGGAAGTAAGAAATTTAAGTATTTTCAATAAAAAACAAATTGCTTTAATGATTGGGTACACGACCATAAGCAAAAGGACCGCAACTGTACTTTGATGTTTCGAGTCAGGTCGCATTTTTATGGAAACGTTCTGTTTATAGTTATATTAAATGCTTTTATTTATTTAACTTATTTGTTATTTACATAACTTAGAGAAAGCGACGAGATGAGGCGTTCTTTTGATAAGTGCTCTGGTTGTGGTGGTAGTTAAGATAGTATACACTGCACCAAAGTGTGCTCGTCGCTTAAACATACAAAATGTACTCGTTACTACAGCCATTTCATTAGTTACAAACTTTAAACTGGAACACAGTAATGTTTTCAAACTACTGTTTGGCGTCAAAAACACTAGGTCCTATAGTAACTATTTACACTAGCTATACTCAACTTGTGGCCCGTAAGGCATTTCTATTTGTCCCATCTGGTGTTACTTCATTTTAAACCATTAAAAATAAACCAATTAGGAATTTTAAAATATGAAAAAAGGTTGAGTACCCCTGACAGAGACTTACGAGTTAACCTTTTTAATTATTGTTAGTCAAAGGAGGTTCTGAAAAAAAAAACAAATAATGTGGATTCGGTTAGAAAATTATTGACTTAGGTTATTGTATAATTTAGTGTATTGTAATTTTGGTATAGTTAGATTTCGTTTTAGTATTCAGAGGTTTCTGTGGTTTGTCTAGATATAATGTTAGACACCAGTTCCGATTTCTTCGACTTGTCTCTTAGCTTGATACCGACTTAAGAGATTTTTTAAGATATAATCATATTAATAATGATTATTAATAAGTACCATTTTTGTCTTATTTTCTGTAAATTTAGAGGTCATTGAAATTATAAAATTTTTTATTAGTATCTTTTAATTATCTTAATAACAAAATCATTAAAATTAAAAAAAGAAACATACCAAATAGGTCATGTGGTTTAATAAATAAAATAAAAATGCACATAATTTTGATGTTTATGTAGATATAATTATTTTCTGTAAGCCCAAATATAAAGTCCTAAGTTCTATCACTGATGAATAACTTTTTGACTTCAGTTATTTAGTATATAAAATTGTCATGATTTTCTGAATAAATAAACGTTCTAAAAACAAGTGATTAATCGGAAATAATTCGGGAATGGAAACAAAAACTTTAACTTAACAACAAGTTAGTCACAAAGCCACGTGGCCGTCGATCGTCCGTTACACAACTTATCCACTTTGTCTAACCACAGCAAACATTAGCTCATCACTTAATATAAAATAATATATTATACGATGTAAGTTCAAATTAATAGACGTACAATAATATTGAAGGTTATTTAATGAAAATAGTTTTTAAGTTGTAAGTGCATGTTACTTTAACTTAAGATCCTCCTGAAGGAAATGGCATTGCGCTTCTTCGATAAAATGAGCATTGTTTTGCATTATAATGCTTCATTGTATTTGTTTAAAGCCTTGAACACAAGGTTAAGTATTTCTAGTTATAAACATCGCTAAAACACAGAAATTTTATTTAAAAAAATCCAACTTTGATATGTCAGCAGAAAATTTGTATCAAGGATTAGATTTTTATGGTCCTTGTTATAAGAGCTTCGTATATTATCACAGATTATATATAAAAGCGAACAGTAGTGATTAGACTTTAGGTTCATTTATTCTTCTTGGCTAGTCCGTGATTCCATGACAACACATCTTTTGATCTATTTGAATATTCATTGTATTATCTGCAATTAGATCAACGAAGGAATTTTCTTGTTTTTCCCCTACAAATAAATTTTTCAAATGAAAAACAAGTTTATGATGTAGTTAAACAATAGTTTGTAAATACTGTGTCCCGGTTCAGGTGCTGTTAGTGAAATTACTTGGGTAAAAAGATTTAATATTTCATGTATATGATATTAACTAGCTCTGTTATGTTTGCGTATCACTTACTAAGTATGTGAACGTCCAACTTTTGATTAAATTGTTTGCTTAAGTTTGGTCATGTCCGATATGAAATTATTCAACTTACGTTATCGTGTATATTTTAAATGTTATTTTGATCATCAAATCTAACTGAAGTAACGGAAGGTATAATTCCGTACACATGATTGTTCATTGCCCAGTATTGGGAGTAAAATTAGATATGGACTATATAATAGTAGATAATAGGTAAATTATATTATATCAGAATCACTAAGGAAATTTTGAATAAGTTTATAACCTTTTGTAAGAGCGTTTCAGGAAGAACTACTAATAAAAATAAATGAATTACAAAGGAGAGTAGTTCTTTATGTAATTTCAAGTTGTACATTTTATTAAGTTTGCATGTAATTATAAATTAATTATGTGATAAGTATATGACAAATGAAGCTAATTTTAGATATTTATGTATACATAAGAAACTGTTAATAAATGTAATAATTTATTCTCCATTAAACTGACCCGTATCGAAAATACATATGTAAGAGTATGTATCAGACTATATGTAGTGTAATAGACAGGCTCTTACCATCGAGTAGACATCTGATGGTGAATGTGGTAAGTGAGTCTGTTTTAGGACTGAAATCTCATAGGTGGCGTGTAATAGTTTAAAATCGCATATTGTTATTTTATTCATCGTCAATCAAAATTTTTATATAGTTATCAAAGTGTTTTTGTTTGTCACAACAGTTATGTTTTCCGCGAATAAATAATAAAAATGTTTAGACACAGACTATCAAATCTAGCCATAAAAAGTACAACCAACTAGCAGTAAATAGGTCTCGTAGACGACTCACGGTAAGCGCAAAAAAGTTTTATACGATTCTAATTAAATATTATAAAAAGTTAATACTTAACCAGAAGATAAAATAAGTATAATTTTTTTCTATGGAATTATATAAATGATAGTTTTACTTTTTTTAGTTAGTAAAAAAGGCGGTTCCTTAATAAGGATCAAACGCAGACATTCAATAAGTATTTGTCATAGAAATATGATATCATTGTTATATTGCGTCATCAAAACTTACGAGTAATAAGTTAGTAACGAACAGTCCGACTAACACTAATATTAAACATTTAACCTGATTTATTTTTACTAATGTCAATCCTAATATAGTTATTAACGGATTGATAATAGTACTGATATTCAATCCACTCTTTAGTATTGGTTTGAATACATACGATAAACTAAATAAGCAGTAAGATAAAAATATTATAATAAGTCAAGTTATTAATATTGTCTTCGCAATGTCGATATCGTGATAACCCTGACCTCCAACTGAAGCAGAGTTATCTTCAAAAAAAGAAAAATGCTCACTAGCACCTATTTCTACTGATAGCTTACTTTTCATAGCGATGAGCATAATGAACCTCCTGGCAGTTCACTGTCATGGTCATCATCTTGCCATCTGTTGAACGCAATGCTAGTTTCTTTAAAAAAAACATATGTTATTCTGTATCGTAAATCATTGTTAGTTGGCAATGCTACCTAGTTAAGCGGCTTCTTATGATTCTAAGCAGATTATTATCTACACGACGCCTATCGCCAGTGACTTCATTTGACACCCAATAAGCTTAGTTATAAAAAAGAACATGCGTTATATTATAATCTTAAGAATATGAATTCTAATATACTAGATTGATGATGAAGTGGAGTCTTTCGCAACGCAGGCAATTATCATCAGCGTTTATATTGTTAACATCTTTTTTATTATTAAAACGTTCTCGACTTCTGGAAGAAGGACAGGGTTTTTATGGACTGCCTACTAAATCCTATTGGAAGGTCACCCTCAGTGAGTCGCAGGGGCCCGGGCCTCTTAGGGGACGCACCGGTGCACGCTTCACTACTTATGACCCCATTGTTACTTAACATGAAAAAATAAGGTCAACTGTTAGCTCATAGGCCAAAAAACAAAAACTTTGATAATCCTTAAATATTAACGTAAAGGAAAAACTTAATAGTAACTAAGCTGTGGGCGTCTTCCAGCTGATTGTGACGATGACGAATACACTTATTATAAGAAGCCGCTTATATTAATCTAAGGTCTATTAATGAGAATTCAGGCTGCCCCTGAGTGGTTTTAAATAAAAAAGCCTCTTCTGGTTTAACGGGCGACTTTCTTCCTGTCTCGTACAACATATGTTTTCTAGGTCAAGGGGAATCGGACACCTTACAACCGGTTCTTGCATCGCTCTGTGAATATTACCTAATATGTAGTACCTATAACAGTTACCTTTTTATTCATAATAATTTTTTATTCAATCACATTACTATGTAAATTCAAGCTAGATTATATATTTATACCAATATTAAAATGATATTATTCAAAAAAACCTTTCGTTCATAAATTCATAGATATATTTGATGATGGAATATGCGGATTAGAAATGAACCGTCAGTTATATATTAATAGATATGCATATATTATATATCCTCTCTCTTCTTCTTTTCACCTTTGTGGTATAATTCTTACCTAAACTTGACTTACTTTAATTTCTTAACTGGTAAGTCATTATAATGTTATACAGTCAGACAATCCTTAGCTTTACAATTGATTGCTTCACTCCATAAATCTGCTTTCTAAAATAACTTTAAATTGGGAAGACTGTTCAGCTGTGCATCAATACACTGTCAAGGTTTTTTTAAATTAAACAGGTTAGTGCTTAACTACGTTTTCACCTAGTTGTTTACTGTTATAAAGTATACTAACCTGTCGGCTATTTTTTTGAACACACCCATGTTGTCGTCAGAAACACTAACTTATAACTTCTGTTCTTATCAAGTGGTGGATTTAGATTTGAGCTTTTATTTAGCTATTGAAGATTAAATAATCTTAATCAAATGGAAAACGTTAGCTCACTTTAACTTAAAGGTAGAATAATATAAACGGTAGCCTCAATAATTTGCTTACCGCACAAACAACTTACCGCTCGATACGTGACGGTATGCGCCTTATCTGTTACCACGAAACTGTTTACCACTTTTTGTAATGTTAATTAAATATACCGGGTGGCAAGAGGGCTATACTATAACGTTTATCATTTTTAAGACAAATCTATAACAACATAACACAAACATAACCGATGGGTTATAAGTAAACATTATTAATTAACTAAATTTATAGAAATTTAACTAAATCGTGTTTTAATATTTTTTTGTCTATGTTTTATGTAATTAATCTTGCCTTATTACTAACGGAAGCTTCTTTTATTTATTTATAAGGACTCCAAAAAAGATTACACAATACATAAATTACAACTTACATAAAATAAAACAAGACATTATAAAAAACATTGTGCATCTTGAGTTTAAGGAGACACAGCTTGTATTACTTATATATAAGCACTTAAAAAACTATTAATTAATAAACAGCATACATCAAATCAGTGACAAATCAGAAAAAAATTCATTAAAATTAAAATTAAATTAAATGTTTTATTTAACTTTATTAATTATTTTTCAAATAGTAAATCCTGTAACTCTAGTAACTTCTCTTTATTGTTTATGGTTTTGCGACATCATATAATATATCATATATATATACATTCTATAGTAGTAAACGATATGATAATTTAAAAAGTCAGATATACTTTGAAATATTTATCGTAGTGTTGTTAAAGTTATGGGTTCTAAAAATTTGGTTTTAAATAAAGGACCTCCTTCAATGGTATTATCATTTACTCATGATTCAACAGTTTCGGTGAATACGTCTGATGATACTAACGCATTCCAAGACGTCGTTATCATGTTTTCTAGAAATAGCATTACGATGCATTATTTGTTGCTAAAGTAATAAATTTAGTTTAATTGTTGATGTTACGTAAATTGACACATGAACATATCGTATTAGATATTATACCTTATGGTACCTGAAACAAGTACTCAAATATTGTGTTATGTCTTTGTCATATGATGTTAACATCTTCAATTTAGTTTCACTAAATCCAACCCTATAGCCCTTCAAACCGGTATACAGTAATGTTTGCACACTAATGTTCAAACATTGTTGTATACCGGTTTTCTAAACATCTACTCAAACTTTTTAGATGGTTTCCGGCTGCAGAGCAGGTTTATGTCAATATTAATAAAACTCGCATAAAAAAACTGATGTATAATATTGTTTATTATTATATTATTATAGAAAATCTTTATGTGAATAGATTCATTGTCTCGGTCTAGAATATTCGATGATAAAACGCATTAACTACTTTTGAAGCTCAATGCCTCAAAACCAAGCAAATGTTTTTAGTAATGTAATTTTAATTTGAATTAACGCAATTATAAATATATATTGATAATCTCTTACACATTTATGTTTTAGTTATTTATGTAAACAGTGTTTAGTTTTTTATGCAGCAAATAATTGTTATTTGCTAAATATCGGTAATTGTTCTTAATGAGATTTCCACAAATTGCTGAGCGTTATTAATTGTAATAACAGATATAATGCTCTAATTTTAGTAATCATTTTGTTAGTACTGCAACAAATAAAGAGAATTTTTTGTGTTTTTCATTTAATTATATAAACTAGCGTTTGACTACGATCCCACCTCGTGGTAAACAGTGATGAAGTCATAGATAGTAAAGCTAGAAGCTGTTTCTGTATTCTGGGAATACAACCTGTTTCTAATCGTCTTCAGTATCTCAAGATTTAACTTCAACATTAAACTTACTTTAAATAAGTAAATTGAAACATCATTACGTATGTGTGGTGGAGAGGCTTGTCATTTGTTAATACACTGCACACGACTTAAACAACTTTCTCGTACACCTGCATAACGGGAGAAGTGGTTTCCACAATTTCCATTAGCCAGCGCTGTCTAGATTGTAATGAAAATCCAACCTAGATCTAAAAGAAAGGGGACTCTTTGAACCTGCATAAATATCAGATATTTTGATTTGTTTTACAAATACTTTTTTAGTAGTCTAAAACATGAAAGTTGACTTAACAGCGACAGATTTTTCGATCTAATGCCAACTCAGGAACTATGTGCTTAATTTAGTGTTTCGCGTACGCATCACCACATGTTTACGTAGTTACATTAATTACGTAACCTATAAATATATTAAAGTAACAGATGTTCAATTAGTGTGAAAGAATTTATTTCATACTAATTCAACGGGCAATGACTCACGCGAGGCATGGCTGGCACGGCACCGATCCGAGCCTTATACGGTATGGCCTTTACGCCTTACGTATTTATAAGGCTTAAATATATAGGCTACTTTCAAAACTACGCCATATGTTGCAGATTGACATTTGACTAAATTTCTCTTTATTATTGTTGTGTACATTGTTTTTTTTTATATAATAACGGTGAAAGGACGAACGGAATAACAGTCGGTGGGCCATCTGCTAAAAAGTAAGTGGCAGGTGTCTCTAACGATTTGTGATAAGCTCTGTTCTAATGTAACAGAACGAACATCCATTATTCGATTCCGTATGTAGAGTGGAAGATGGTGGATTTTGGTTGATGATAGGATTTTATTAAGCCCATTTGTTCAGCTACAATCCTCACATTGTAAATAACCGCTATAACAGTGTAGCTTAGTTTTTGTTGTCAAGTTATGAGAATCAGAATATTCTATGCGAGCACGCTTTATCATCTTGTATGCCTCTTTTTAGTGTGAAATTGAGGTAAATTAACCTAATTAGGTTCTATTTCAAATTTAAAAGAGTAAAGATCTAGAAAAAACACAGCGCGGGTAAAAATTCTCAACTAAACATAAGAAAAAATTTCGATCCGTATTTTTTTTTTATATTTCAATTTTAACTTACTATTAATGTGATAGACGACATTATAAGATAAATTAGGTTTTATGAATCTTGTAGATAAATTGGTATGGTTAAAGTACTTATTTCAATGTTTCCTTACTTATTTTCGTAATTGAATTACTTATTCAGAAATCCTGAGCGCGGTTCTCTCACACTTAGTAACGCTGGATGTAGTAGCATTTATATAAAAGCGTGGTTTAAATGAGAGATTGGATTAAATTTTTAATTTAGTCAATATTAGACAACTACCTTAATGTTCCCACGGCTGGGACTCGGAATCTACTCAAAAGAAGTTTAAGCCATTTATGCACCACGCTGGCTAAGTGCGGATTGGTGACCAAATTTCTACCGCTAGGGTCTATATAGTGTGTGGTATTCTGTTAAAGTTTTCATTTTCTGAAATTTAATACGTCTAGCGGCACTGGCGTTTAAATTTCTACAAATCGACTGCATTGCATTGACCCCGTCCGACAACCGGCCTCAGATGTTGACCCCCATTCCAGGCGCCTTATACGTCGTATCCAAGTTGTTGCCGGTGATTGCTTTTGAAATATCCTTAAAATAAGAATTTTGTTATTTCCATCTTTCACGCGTATAAACAATTCTTAAATTGTTTATATTTTAAAATCGGGTCGTTACCCTGAGAAGTTGCATTATCTATACAATACATTAAACATTATAGATAAATACGAAGCGTCTTGTTGCTCACCAAACAACAGAGTAATTTGAAACGATAAGGTTCAAATATTTAACTCACTGGTTTAAAGAGACCTGTTCATACTTGATAATAAAACAATGTCGATTCTTATAGATAATTCTATTAATTGCTGGTAATGTGAAATGAATGTGAAAGAAAAAAAACAAAAAAAAAAAATGCATATATATATAGCCCGCTGAGTTTCTTGCCCATTCTTCTCAGGTCCGTGGCATTTGTTTTGCGAATGGGTGGTAGATTTTGACGTTCAATAAGTGAACTATTGTTCCCATTTTGAATAAAAATTTTGACTTTGACTTTGACTTTGTGGTACTTATTATACGATACTTTATATATGTCCTTGATAAATATTATTAAATCTACAAGTTACTTTTTATATTGTGTCCTTACATTTAAAGCTTAAATTTTAAAGGAATAAATATTTTGTCGAGTTCCTCTATAAAGAATTCAGTTTTTTTACGGAGATAACATTAATATATATGAAACGTTAAATTCGTAGCGGATAAGACGCGATTGACTCATACCTATTTGTGCCCACAAACGGTTTTTGTTGCTAACTGTATGGTCATCTACATGCGGGGCCGATGAATGGCCGCTTTATTCCGGCACCGCTCAAGTCTTCAGTTGTCGGGAATTTTTTAAGTTATAATAATACTATATGCAATCATATCCTGAACGGAGAGACAAAGTATTCTGGACGAGCACGCTTCATCATCCACGGCCTCATTGTAACTTAACATAATGTAAAAATGTTAAGTGTTAACCTATTGAACTAAAAAAAACGCTTTTATCATTTAATTAAAAGGGCATTAGTCTTTAAACAAAACGAGCGGGATTTTGATTAATTAGTTAATTTAATAAAAAACCATTAAAAATAATTAGCACAACTTTTTCTCATATATTTCATTTGTTCACTTTATACTATATTGTTTCTAACTGAACTGATTAAAAATATTGTGTATTATGGCAGGTGTTTCAAAACAGTTCAAACAGGACACAGCAAACTAGAAACTACTTCCTCTGTCAACGAAAACCGATAACAGAGTGGAATAATAATATAGTGACCTAATAACTTCGACGGTTTAGTAGTCCATAACTAAAGTAAAATATTAAAAACATGTAACTGATAATGAAGTATTAAAGATGATTGGAGAGAAAATAATAGTAAAAGAAGTGTAATACAAATTTTAATATATATAATACAGATTTTAGGACGCTATCACAAAACTACTTTATAAACGGGATGATTGAATGAAAGTAAGAAGAAAGAGAGAAAGAAAAAGACAATGTAAGAACTAAATTGACCATATAAAGGAGATATTAGACGTCTTTTCATATCAGAAAAACGTGTAGACGATTGTGTAGGAGTAGAGGGAAAGACCATCGACAGGAACCAAGTGTATTATATACTTGTTAATGAAATGATTGTTTAAAGGGTTGAAGGAAATCCGATGTTTAAATTTATTTTTTAACGTGTACTTGGGTCGAAGTGAACAAACAGTGAGTCAGCTCGCTTGAATCCTTAGCTGATGACGTCAGCTCGTCGCGAGTGCAATTTAGGCTGTCTGTCAGCCACATATTTACAGAATAGCCTGGCTCAATTTCCACTAATACGTTGAATCGACGATCCTCTGACAAATTGATAATGCTATTTACGGAATGCTCTACGTTTTAGTTTAAATGTTGAATTCGTCTTAAACCACAATTACGAAGCATTTGTTGACTGCAGAATATTTAATAACATTTTACTGTTACTAATTTTGTTCATCTACTAATAATTTAAATCTAATTTGTCTCTACATTTATTCTAGTTTATTTCACTGTCCATTACATTATACTCACAATGTAATGTCATGCATTTTTTTTAGCTTCAAGGACCCCTTTAAAAATTATTAAGATGTCATAATTTGATAAACTAATTGTAAATTTACATTCTACCATACTATTAAATTGATTTCGAATAAATGTTTTAACTGTTCTTACTTATATTCTGATTAGAATTAAGGGTTTGATTTATAAAAAGCGTTAGAAACAGAGGGAAAACATAGTAAGGGTAGTTACGAGAGAAGAAGCCGATGTAGTCATTTATGTTAGACTAACGCAGTCTAAAATTAACATAAGGGTGACCTTGCTCTATAAGTTATTACAATTGTTATATAGTATATTAATTTTAATAATTGTCTCGTTATTACATATAGTTATAATTATTAATGAGCCAAAACGAAATTTGTTACAGTTAATAGTCTTTGTAATACACAATAGCGCTTGATTTCTTTTACGTCGGTCATGAGAAATTCTATACAAGATTTTTTTTTTATACGAAGTATAATCGAAAATCAATTTTCTTGCTACCTAAAAGATAAGGAATGGAATTTTTGAAAGCTGTTTCATATATAGCCAGGACTAAATATTGATTATAATTATTTCGTTTAATATAATTTGAAACACGCGCGGGGATATACCGCTATTGACAGGAAGTGTTGTTGCTCACTTACCCACATAACAACGCGTATTATTCTACATGTAAATAAAATTCAACGTACACACCCGAAATTTAACACAACACATGTTCACGTACTATGTGATCTGCCATATTAAACAAAAGTTATAATTTACACATACCGCAAATATGTTAAATGAAACAATACATTATTAAATTCGTTATTAACTTTGAATTTTAATTAATAAATTAGTAATTCTGTTAAAATATGTATTGTAGTATACTAGACTAATATTGATTTATGAAATTGAAGTCATAGTTACTATAGATATATCGGAATATATACAATAACAGCGACAGCAGAACACATTTGATTACGAATCAAATGACTTCGATATTTATTTTATTAGTGTTGCCATATATTCTTCTAATACTACTAGCTGTTTGTGTCATATTAGCTCGTATGCGAAACTGCCTATTCGCCCTTGCCTTATCTGTATGACCTTGTGCGGCCCGGCGACAAATGCAATAGTGATTATTGTTATTGTAAAATTTAATACAGTTTAAATTTAAACTTAGTTATAACGATCATTAAGAACTGTTAATTTTTTATTTTGAATAGTCTCCGGAAATTATGGAATACACAGACCATCTAATATTTCTACAGCCAAGTTGCGTTGAAATAATGGCAGCGAAATTTGATTTACAACATAATAATAATTATTAATGTTCCGATAGTTATTTCTATGTGACATTTTTATATATTTAACAATCTATATGTTCGTGTTTTTGTCAAATGTCCAATGTTCTTTGTATATTTCTTTTTTACACTGTTAGATGTTTGTAAGAAATTCCCATATATTGGATTTATCAGCGCGACCGCGTTATAGAATCATCTGTTCAATTTACAAATGGTATTTAAACACGTTTTTGTTGGTCTTGCTCACAAGACCTTATTTATACCCTCAGGTATAAATAAGAAAGCAGCGACGGCGCGTATAAAGTCTCGCTCCGTCCGCCGAAGCGTTTAGACCTCTCAAGCAATCGTTACGCTGTTGGTGAAACATAAGATTGTGCAAAGCTA
Source organism: Byasa hedistus (assembly GCA_029286795.1). Taxonomy (NCBI): domain Eukaryota; kingdom Metazoa; phylum Arthropoda; class Insecta; order Lepidoptera; family Papilionidae; genus Byasa; species Byasa hedistus. Next base: position 6,873,246 of record JAGSMW010000001.1, read on the forward strand.
CACTTTATCCAAAATGAGCAATCATCAAAATGATGTTAGTGTTGCCAAACCGACATCTGTTTTTCGTAAATCCTGTAGGATTCGCTCTCTCGTTTTATTTAATATATTTAAACATGCTACAATTGTTATTTAGTAAAATGATATCAGGTGATAACTTACGTTACCAAAACATCTATTTAAAACAGGCTTTCTTATAATAAGCGTTATTCAATAAGATGATTTGTATTATATTGTTCTTATAATTATATGATACATATCATTTAAAAGATTGTTTACTAATTCATTTTCTTTCGTCATTTTAAAAAATATCTACAAAACTACTTTAATATGGTCACATAACTTTGACCTTCGCAGTCGTCGGTACCTTAGCCGGTGTCTCATTGACATTGTCTTCGTCACTCGACTTGTGTGACTGGAAAATGGCGCTCCCTCCTTTGTTATGTTCTACGTATTCCTGTTTATACAAATTTTTTCCTTTTTGGGTTACTTATAACATCCTATAATATCCTAACACCAAAAAATATATAACTATGCCAGTTTTTATTTATTTATTTATTTATTTAAAATCTTTATTGTAAACGCCAAAACGATACAATGGGCGGACTTAATGCCTAGTGGCATTCTCTACCAGTCAACCCCGGGAGAATGTTTGACAGAGGAATGGCGGGTGCTAATTCTTGATTAAATTAATACAGACATATATACTTACATATATACATATATAATATCTACATATATACGTACATAATACTTACATATATACATATATAATATCTACATATATACATATATAATATCTACATATATACATACATCATTTCTACATATATACATACAACATATTACTTACATATTATACATACATAAAACTTACATATACAAACTTACATACATACATAATATTTAATTTGTTTATTATGAGATGTGCTCGTGTTGCAGTAAATGGCCTTTCAAACGTCTTTTAAAACATAGCTTACTTGGCGCATTCGTGACGACAGAGGGCAGGGCGTTCCAAAGTCTTATAGCGCGTACACTAAAAGAGTTTTCAAAAAACGTGGTACTATGCTGTGGAAAGAGTAATTTGTGACAGTTAAGAGATCTAGGCACTCGTTCCTGAGTAGAAGACAGAGGTAGGAATTTTTCCTTTAGGTAATTCGGAGAAGCAGGGTTGTTTAATATAGAGTAAAGAGTTAACAAGATTCTGGAGTTGCGCCGGTGACGAAAAGGGAGCCAATTAAGTGTTTTACGATATGAGGAAATATGGTCATACTTGCGTAAGCCGAAGATAAATCTTATACAGTTGTTGACGAGGCGCTCCAACTTGTTTAGAAGATTTTGCGATAAGTCCGGGTAGCATACATCCGCATAATCAATGACAGGGAGAATGAGAGACTGAATAAGGACAAGCTTGGTTTTATGGGGAAGAAAATTTTTAAAGCGATAAAGAATACGCAGGGTGGCAATGACTTTACGGCTAATCTCCGAGACTTGCACATCCCAGGTCATGGTGGTATCCATATGTAGGCCAAGATTTTTAATCGTGCTGGAGAATGGGATCACATTCCCATTATAAATAACAGGATCCAAGATTCCATAATCAATTTTAGCAATTATCCTGGCACTACCTGCAATCATTGCTTTAAATTTTGATGGATTCACTGTTACGCCATAACTGTTCGACCACTCACGTAAGGCGTGGAGGTTATTGTTCAGGCATGTAATAGCACCATTAAGGTTAGGAATGGTAGATTGCACGTAAAGTTGCAGATCATCCGCATACAGATGGTACGAGCAGTCGAAGATTTGTGTGATAGTGTTAATAAACATTGAAAATAATATGGGAGATAAAATTCCGCCTTGCGGCACGCCAACGTCGATGTCTGACCACGCAGAAAACTGCTGGCCAGATCGCACTGACTGTTGGCGGTCGCGAAGATATGATGAGAACCCGTCAAGGACATAGGCGAAAAACGCAAATGCGAAAGGATGGTTAAAAGAATATCATGGTCCACAGAATTAAAGGCGTTTGAGAAATCAACAAGTACAATCACGGTTACCTTATGTTCATCCATGCCTTTTCTAATGTCATCAGTTATTTTGATGAGCGCAGTGGTGGTACTATGGCCCGAGCGAAAGCCCGATTGAAAATCGTCCAATAAGTTGTGTTTTCTAAGAAAACAGATATTTGCTGGAGAACACAGGTTTCTATTACTTTGGAGAGATATGGCAGAATTGAGATGGGACGGAAATGAGAAGGAGAGTGGGGCTGGGGATTTTAGGAAGTGGGCGTACAAAGGCTTTTTTCCATATTGTCGGATATTGACCAGACTCCAGGGAGAAATTTATGATATGGGTTATAACAGGAAGCAGAACGTCTAGTATAATGTGCACCATTTGTCTGCTGATCTCATCACAACCGACAGCCTTGGATTGGATAGCTTTGACTGCCTTACTAACATCATTCTGTGTTACAGGGGTAAATTCAAAGAGTGGTATGGGAAGACTAGGCAAAGATGCTATGTAAAATAGTGTTTCTTCGCGGACATTGGGATCTATAGGTAAGGCAGCAAGAAAGTGGCGATTAATGTCATTCAATAAAGAAGGGCTGCAGTCTTGTGCAGGAGGTTTAGTAATACCTAATGATCTGAGGAACTTCCATGTATTAGCGGTCGAAGTGTTAATGACATTTTCGTGGATATAGCAGCGTTAGCATTTCGTACCATCTGGTTGCATTTGTTTTATTATACTGTAAACTTCTATTTCGATTCTACTTGTGACAACTTATTTAAGCTTACTCTCTCATTACGGACAGCTTTTAGAAAATTCAAAGTGTGTCCATGTGGTCAGTGTTTCTTTTTTGATTTACTTGTGTGTAAAAAAAAGAAAAATAAATAACTACAAAATTGGCCAGAACTGCTAATATTCATTTTAAATTAACACGCAACCATTTTTTTTATTATCTACCTTCTATCAAACAGCAATACAATATTAAATTAAGCTAACTAACCAACGATTCTATGTTTGTACTTATGATGATGTAAGAGTCCTGTAAAATAAGTGTAGTAGAATAATACTATTGCCAATATTTACAGATTAACAGTAAATACAGCGAGGAATTGGCGGAGGAAAGTCTGTTGTGGATCCAGCAGATCACCGGCGAACCTGAAGACACTTCGGGAGACATGGACAACTTCTTCGAAGTACTTAAAGACGGCACTCTTTTGTGCAAGTAAGTATTTTGATTATTGTGAAAATGTGTTCCTTTTCAAATTTATTTTATGCATTTGATTGGATTTTTAATAATATTTTCGTCGCCACTTAAATTTGACTTTTCATTAGAATAATTTTCAGTTATAAATAATTTCGGTTTGTAATACACATATATAAAATGTAAAAGGAATACACTTTTCATATTGCTTTTCGCCCAAAGGAATACTAGGAACCAAAAGCAGTTTTTAAAACGGAATGTATTAGTCTTCAAGCTTTATTCATATTTGCCTGTCCATTAGACACTGCACCCCTTTATATTACAGAAGGGTGTGGTGGCAGGAGCGCCTTTGCATGGGCACGCCATTTTATGGAACGAATCGCTATGTCTAAATTCGATGTTTATTGCTTTTTGTTTCAAGTTATTTTATTCCATTTTTCTTTAAATGCATTATTACAAAAAAAAAGTTATTGCCAATCTGTTAAATCTGGTAAAATTGTTTGATCGTAATTTTCATTATTTCGTCCTAAGTTAAAAGTATATTTTTAAAACAATATACTTATTTCGTTTTCCAGACTGGTGAACAACATCAAACCGGGTATGGTGAAGAAGGTGAATGAATCCAAGATGGCGTTCAAATGCATGGAGAACATCAACGCATTCCTAGAGGCGGCGCGTCAGCTGGGCGTGCCCGCGCAGGAGACATTCCAGACTGTTGACTTGTGGGAGCGACAGAACTTGAACTCTGTTGTCATATGCCTGCAGTCCCTCGGCAGAAAGGTAAAACATAAGGAGATTTAACATAATTAGAAAAACCCTTAACAGTTAAATAAAACGAAAGCTATGATTAACGCATTATTCACCTGCCGTTTATAAATGTTAAATATTAGTAGTCGAACAATTACCGGAGTTAACACCCGACCAGACATAAAAAAGATATTGATATATACTTTTCTTAGAAACCATATTCCTATTGCAGGGCAAGTTGTGTTGTTTTTAATACAAAATACAATTTCCTAATACAAGCTCTCTGCCATTGAGGCTTTCAATAAAAATTTATATATAGAAAATGATTTCGATTACAGCGAAATACCTCGTTACTTCCTGTAAGGTTGTTTAGTTGAATGAATAGCATTGAACATTAATGAGATTATGGAATTATTTTTGCGTTTGCGTGTTTATATAAAACTTTGCTATTAATCAGACGTTTTTAAGCTAAACATATTGAATGGATGCAATAGTTTATATAATTTATTTATAAATTACGTCATAAATAGTAAAGATTATAAAATAGTTAACTAAACCTGTAGTAACAGACATTAAACACACGTGTGTCACCCTTACTATTTTTATTACTTTTGTTGTTCCATGTAGACGTACTCGCTATGTGTCTCGAAGAGTCGTGATACCACCACTAATCCGTACTTGACCAGCGTAAATGGATAAATATTAAGATAGCTGTTTATAATGCATACCATACATACACCGTCCGCAAGTCAGTCTACAACGGTGCTTCATCAAGACGAACCACTTTACCCCACGCCTCTTTAGTCGTAAATTCCTTTTTATGTCCAGTAACTCAAGTAGAGTGGCGCCGTCTATGTCTCATATTATTTTCTTTTATTTCCAGGCCCATAACTTCGGTAAGCCATCAATAGGGCCGAAAGAAGCCGAGAAGAATGTTCGTAACTTCACCGAGGAGCAACTTAGGGCGGGCCAGGGCGTCATCTCTCTACAGTACGGCTCCAACAAAGGTGCGAACCAAAGCGGGATCAACTTCGGCAACACGAGACACATGTAATGGTGCCTTCGAAATTCTTAATTACAACTTAATTGACATAAAATTGAGCAATTTGTTGCTGTATTTCGTCAAATTAGCATTTTATCATACATAGCTCCCGTACTTATTTACACAGGTAATAAAGTCAATAAAAGTAAGGGTATATCGAAGAACCAATCATTTTAGTCTGAGGAACCGATATTTGTTAAGTATTTCAATTCTCTATTTAATCATTGATCGTTCTAAAATTATTAAGATTTGTCTCCATTCCAAAATTGTAATACGTTCCATTTTTGAATTCAATTCTAGTACAACTTTTTTAAATAATTATATTTGTGTTCATTCCAGAATTTGAAATGTATCCAATTTTATTTATATCTAAATTTATCAAAACTTGTCTTCATTTCGCAGTTTCAATTTGTTCTGTATTCAAATTTTATTGTATTTTTTTTAATTATTAATACTTTTCCTCATTCCAAAATTTCAATTTGTTCCATATTTGAATTTTATTTTTGTATAACTATTTTTTTTTAATGTTAAGGAGTAAGAATCTTTCGCGTTTACTGTTAGTTTTTAAGACAGCCAGCATTTTTTTAGTAATAGCACTTAACAGTTTTGTTAGCAGTCGTTCATACTTTTTTTTTGTAACAAATTGTGCCAATTTTGATCACACACAAATATGATTTAGTTTAAATTAGTACAGTACAATTATTATTAGTATTTAATTATGTATTATCGATTCTTACAATTCTATTGTGCCTTCAGACTCCGTAGGAGCTTTGAAATTTATTCTTCTAAAGTAACTAACAAATTATATTTGATTTTTTTAATGTTAGGGATACCTTGACATTTTTATTTATTGATATTAAAAATTTAATATTTCATTCCATATTATATGTTAGTACATACTGTGATTAACGATTTTATATATATAAAAATAAACATCTTTATTCTTATAATTGTGTATTCCACGACGCATAACTTTAAGAGTTGTAAGTTTCATAAAGTACACGCTGTAACTTTATGGAAGTACGTAGAATAAAAAATAATAGAAAATTATATTGTTTTATTTATCCTTTTAGTCATCTTAATGATGTAATCACTAAATATTTGTTAAGAGTTCTTCATAGATATAATTAGATTTCACTTGATTGTTACTGATTGTTGGTTATAGACTAATATAGTCATTGATTTATATATTTTTTTTTTAAAAACCAAGTCATTACCAACGAAGCATATAGATTTCTTTGCAACTCCACAGTTCTTCCTATCAGTTGTTATAGAGACTATGGTTCTAATAAGTTTTTTTTTTTTCATTTATTGCTCTCTAAGTTTTGCTACGATACTAATGAGGATGTACTTTTAATAGTTAAAAATCCAGAACCCCGCTAATAATCCCAATCTTTATTATATATGTACTCCCAAAGTATTTTAATTAGCAAAATGTTATTGTTGCAATAAAATACGAACTTCGTACAGATTTATTGTTGTCATTATACGAGCGTAAATATAGAGATTGGAGCCAATTAATTTTTATTTCATAAAGTGCGTTGTGACCTGGTGGTACCCCGACACTCGACGCATGATATTGATACTAGGTACCCCCTGCGACACGCTTATCGACCAGACCCAAGATAACCCCTTGTTCAAAGGAATAATACTCTGTCGTTAAATTACTACCGGCTAGCAATAAATTGTTTGTTTTTAGCGACTATTATAAAGAGGCCTTGTTGCGCATGTCATTTTGCTTAGATAATCAAATGAGACATTCGATGTTACGAATTTCGCATAATCTATATAATAAAAATGAATTGCTGTTCGTTAGTCTCGCTAAAACTCGAGAACGGCTGGACCGATTTGGCTAAATGTGGTCTTGAATTATTCGTGGAAGTCCAGGGAAGGTTAATAAGGTGAGAAAATATGGAAAAAGTGCCTGGAATATGTAAAAAACAACAATTTCTCTTTTTCATTGAGGTGACCAGATTTTTAGATAGGCAAAGCGGGACAACTCTGAAGGAATAATAATATCGTAATTTTTTTTTAGTTTTAACATAAGTACAGTTTATAAATGTTTTTTTATATAAGTGAATTTGTTTGAGTAGATTGTAGTAATTTTGTAAAATATTGTAAAAATCTTCACAAGAATTTGATAAATTAGTTTGATTGACTTATTGCAAAATTTTATTCGTATATTACTTTCTAAAATTTCTTTCGAGGTTAAGGTGGGTGATACACGTTTTGTCATCAATATAAAATATGAAGACTACGAGTATTTTAAGCTAAGTTTAAGAAAATTTATGCATTTATGAAATATTTAAATAAATTACTTACTTTATTTTTCTATGGTAAGAAACAGATTTGTAATATTTATTTGTTTAATTATCTTGCTAGCACGCAGTACGGATACAAAGTGTATCATTTGAGAGACAAATACAATGTAACTGGGTAGCAAAAGCAATATGTTACGCAAAACAATGATTTTCATAAATTTAAAATTTTACTTAATTCTAAAAGTCGGGACTTTTGAAAAACGTCGCGTGACGCGGGATTAATAGTAAAAAAATCAGGACTGTCCCGCTAAAAGCGAGATGTCTGGTCTCCTTACTTTAGATACATAAAACGTCAAAAATTTGAAGTTCGTCCCGTCATTTAGACACCAAATACAATTTAAAAGAATATTTTGATTTTGACATTTGATATTGACAACCAACAATTTCTGATGCAACTATAATATTTTACGAACTTTAGCGGGAATCTGAGCGTAAAGGTCGCGTTGTCTCGGTTGAATTTTTTTTTAGTGCATAATGCAGTTGAATGTTCAATGTGAGTGTATCATGCAGTAAATTAGTGTGTTCGTGTGCAGCGATTGTAGAATTCAAGCAGGAACACGACTTTCCTAAGTTCAGATTGGTTCAAAATAGTAGTTAAGTCTTAACTTTACTTTGTTGATCTTTTGTGATAGTGACACTATTTACCGCTGAGTGCGCGAGAACTTTCCCTACTTTGATTATCTACAATTTATAATGCCAAAGATAAGATGTCCTGACTTAGGTCAATCAACATGTGCATTTAAATATAATAGAAAAACCAAATTAATAACGAGCATTTTTTGTGATTACGAATTATTTTTTTCTGGTTAAATTTTCATCACATGCTTTACTAAAGTTGAAACAGTCTCGAATTATCAATAAGCGTTTTTTTTTATTGATTTTGAAGCGGAACGAAGTTTGCTGGGTCAGCTAGTAATTAATAAATTAAAGTCCGCCTTTAGTGTTTTTCTCATTTTATTATTCCAGTTGTCAATAATTGGGTAGCAACCAACATTCTACACACTTATATAATTATGGCCCTTTTAAAAAAAAATTAAGAGATGCACCAATTTGTTCTCGTCGTTTGAAGACATACAATATTAAATCTTATTACCTTAGTAATTCCACTAGCTCAATCGATCTTCAAACTGTATTACAGTAATATTTGAACATTACTGTTTGACGGCTTAAATAGACGCTGACAACTTACCTATACAGTCTTCGACGCCAGAGATTTGCCACCAGATAAGTTAAACACCCTACATTAAAATATTTTTTTTAAGTTTTAACCATAACCTTTCCTGTATTCTATGTAGTGAACGCAGCTTATTTCCAAAATATTACCGACATTGATAACAAATGTCATCGCCCGTCAGGTGAAAACTGTCAAATCAGAGGGAATATATTTATGATATGACGTTATATTTTATTACGTATAACAATCTTAATATTATATTAGAATGATTAACTATTTTGAAAATGATCAGAAAAAATCATATTAATTAGTGTAGCTGTAAACGTTTAACGTTAAAAATCACGAGAGGAGCGAATATTTTCGGAATCAACAACTATATCAGATATGAAGAGACACAACAAGAACTTTAAAAGTATAACCTTGATCCGTTTTGCGTCAATTTGAAAGTTATAATGTAGAACACAAACAATATAAAATAGGTTAAAAAGCGATGTTCCAGTCATCGGGGGCATTTTCGAATGGATGGGCTATAGATACAGCTGCGCCTGTTGACTTAAACAACTCGAACGATAACGTAAGTATAACGGCCCCCTGCGGACTTGTTTTCGATAACAACCTCCTTTCTGACCTTATCATTATAGGTCGCCTATAATAATATAGTCGTGCATCCTCGGTTATCAGAGCAAAGCTCCTGCAACCATCTACAATGTGTCATCAATGTTTATTAAAATATAAATAACACTCAGTAAGTATCGATGTTTGTGAGTTTTACTTCATAAAGCACTTGTACATTTATTTTCGTCTCTCATAATGGAAGCTTACTGTCAGGTATGTTTAAATTTTTTGTAAAATGTATTTACATAACAAAATTCAGTTTGGTTGCTAAAGGTTATATATGAGTAAATGAAAAAAAAAAATACACAAACATATATTTTTCATAACTATAATCCTTATGGCAAAATTATTTTTTTTTTGTTTACTATTCAGAATACTCATAATGGTTTTCATTGCTTGGCTTGTATATTCTGACTTTGACAAAAAGGGTACACTACTCAGGCACTAAGTTCATCCTTTATAACAGATTTGTAATTTGATATAAATTTCCCAATAAATTGAGTTACCATAGAGAAAAAGATGGGAAAGTGTATTTGACTTGAATACTCTGGATCTCAAGGTTAGAGTTACCCAGACAGGTCTGAATAAAACTCAGCACCTTCCAAACTTGAGAATACATCTATACAAAATGCGGCCACTGACCGCTATGTTAAAAGGGAAACAATTATTATTCTTTATAATAAGAATCTAAACGACATTAGTATATGCGATAATTGTGGTCATTTCATTAGTACAATCACTAATGATTTTCTGATAAAATATTAATTGGTACATTTTAAACTGCTTTATTGAGGATAGTTTGAATTACACTATGAGAAAACAATATCATAAAACCCTGTAGCTTATTGATAGTGTGACATTAGGAATCTAAGGTCACAAGTTTAAATTTGCCAATGGTTAAGAATATATTAATTTTTAAGAAAATGCTGACAACTTTTATGATTATTATTTTAAATATTTGAGACAGATTTTAGTTTACTAATGGTTAGTTTTGACTAAGCATTACTGTAGCTACTTTTTGAACACATTATTGTGATGTGTTGACATTAAATTCTACGCTTGAGATGGTTATTGCAAGTGGTTATACAAAAAAGAAATTGTTTTGAACAATTTATCTTACAATTCAACTTATTAATTGTATAGAATATTCATTGTTTGTCAATACTTGACTTGACCTTATCTTTGATTAATTAACCTTAAAAATTTTGCCAGAGTAATTGGAAGTGAGTTACATAATATAATGAAATATTATCTAACATTGTATGGATTTTAAACTTATTTGATAGTAAATATTATACTTGAATAATTATCTTAAATTCTGCTCACAACTAAAGCTGTAGTAAGTAGGTGCCATTTTGTAATAAATTAAAAGAAAAACATAATTAAAAATAATGAACTTTGTTTCGAAAATTATTTATGTAATTAAAGAAATTTTTGAGTTCCTCTCTTTTTTTTTTGTGAGTGTGATATACCTCATTGGAGACCTAATGTGATGGTCGTATATCACTTTATATATAAAAAAAATTATGTCTTACTAGTACCAAAATATTATAATGGTATTGTCTGAATGAAGTTCAAACTTAAGAAATAACAAAAAGATTTTAAAAGAATGTATTTTTTTGTGTTTTTGCACAATGTAGCATATAGACAAGCAGCAGTAAGCAGTTACCTTATTCTATGAAAGCCTGTAATACAGAAGGATAGACATACTAGGTCTATAATAATGAAAGAAGGTATCTTGTATCATCTCAATGATTTCACCAGTACAGTAATATATGACGCGGTTATATATAGATGTTCTCGGGCAAGAAAGACCTTACCAGCGGTAAACAGAAAATGTAAATAACGTAAGACCATATTCACATACAATTGTTTATTAAAATCACGCATCTGCGTATTTGCTTGCGTAGGCTTATATCAATCTTCGAATGAATTTGCATCAGGCGATGATAATAAGTGTATTAGACGTTTATTACTTGATAATAATGTCGTTAAGAATTCATCAAACATATAACATATTTACTAACAGAACAATGTTCGCAACAAGTATGTACATTATTCTATTTTACGTATCTTAACTAATGTTATATTATTGTCAATGGCATTTTGAACCTGACTCTCATGAATAGGCCACAGTATAATTGTTTCAACAATGTATTGTTAAAAGGTTTAAAATATTTCTAGTTATGATTAAGACGTCCGATATTGTTTAATGAGTTAATATTGTAATCATGGGAATCTTTACCTTTACGGCAGTTGTAGCGGCGCGATGCAATCAGTAACACCTTCAGTGCTACCAAAGTATAAAGAGAATAGTTCTATTTTATTAGATGGTGTAAGTAGATTTGAGTAGTATGTTTATGTATGGTCTATTAAATTATTATTTTTGGCGTGTCACGATGTTGTTATGCTGTTTACTTACGCTGTGCATAAAGGCGGCGTATTCGTTACCCCCTAGTTAGCGCGCGCTCTGATAGCGTTTATCAGCCGGGGTTGTCGAGCTCGACCTCAGCCCCAGCTCACCCGTGGCTGTCTGCTGATAACGTCTCCTATAAAATACCTAACGATATCTCTCAGTTTCATCCACAGTAGTCAGTACGTCTTCAGTCGCCTTTGTGTACACTTCTCGTTTAAAATCAATCTTCCACCTTAAAATTTAGCTTTAAACTTTTAGTTCTATTTTTTTCTTTCTCCTTCCTCATGGCTAAGTTTGTTAATTGCATTGATTTTCTATCCCCATACTAAGTTGTCTGTGTTTGTGTAGACTAAAGACTTAAGTATACTGGGCGTCGGTGTGATAGTGGTTCAAGTTTCTTTAAAATTCTCACTGGTAGCTGCATACATGCATCACTATTTGAACGAGCTTCCCCAAAAAATGACAATTACTTTAAAATTCCGCGTCAACCCTATCTACTATTCGGACTATTCGGATACGATCTAAATTCGCTTTTAAAGCTATACCAAACAAATTCTCACCTCTGTCATTGGTTGTACCATTTCGAATATTACAAGTTTGGTGTCTATCCAAAAGATATTACTTGATCCTTATTTTGCGACAATCTTCTAATAAGGAAATAACAAATGGACATCGTGGCGAATGTAAGTTTGAAATATATTATAATATCAAAACTTATTGTATGTATAGTAAATTCCGTTTCAGTGTAATCGATGAAATTTCAAAGTGATGTATCAATATAAAATTGTTTCAGTACCACCCTGTCTTCAAGGCGTTCCTTGCGGGTTCATTCTCGGGGACCTTCAGCACCATACTGTTCCAACCTTTGGACTTGGTTAAGACGAGATTACAGAATCCGAATCAGCATGCTGTTGCGGCGGCTGTCAAGTAAGTGATCCATTAATGATTATCTCCGGTTTGTTACACGCAAAGCTACATTGTAGCGCTATCACTATATCGTTAAGCGAAACTTGTTATCTTTCAATTTTGTTGTTATATCTTTAATGAAGTATATTATAATGACTGGAGATTAAAACAATATTTTATGTTGTTAAAGTAAACATTTTTTTTTATCAAAAACAGGTAACTTTTGATTACAAAACTAACAAAAATTTTTATTAGAAAGCAACTCCGTTACGATGTAATTGATAGTAAAGTTTATCGGAAAAATTACTCTCCTACTCTGGTTCTAAAACTTTACTGTACTGAAGGATAAATCTTTGTTTAGTCAGTAATTTATTATACTACAAAATCATCATGAGTTGGCTTCTTCAAATGTTTGGCGATCAGATTGAGAAGTTTTCGCTCGCTCGCCGCCTTGAGACATAAGGAGTTAAGTTCCGTTACCCCAGTAATTTCTCTAAATTACAATGCACTTCAAACCGGAACACAGTAATGTCTGCACATTGCTATTTGGCGGTTGAAATAGGAGTTGTAGAGGTATCTACCTAGAAGTATCCGTTGCCGTTGACCTACCACTAATATCGGTCTTCGGCTATTCTCATTATATATTTCTACAGTGCCTTACAAATAGAAACCCATTAAAGTCTCCTTCAGTAACTATTACAATTGAAAACTAAAGGTAGTTCTTTAGTAACAATGTTGGTATTATCGCAGCAGCCGAATCCAGCCCGGGATGATAACGATCTTCGCAAACATCGTCCGACAAGAGCACATTGTGGGACTATGGCGCGGGATGGTGCCGTCGATTGCTCGCTGCGTACCGGGAGTTGGTTTATACTTCTCATCCCTGCACTGGCTTAAGTCTAAGCTTGGGAAGGAGAATCTCGGGCCTATGGAGGCGGTGTCCCTCGGTGTGATGGCGAGGACTATGAGCGGCGTCGCCTTGATACCCATCACCGTTATAAAGACTAGGTAAGTTTTTATTATACCAAAATTAGTTCTATAAAAAGTCTTCTGATATCATCACCTATTTTAGTATTATTCTAAGTCGTATTGCCCCATGACTGAGGGTCGTGGCCATCTTGTGTAATGAAACACGATGACTTTCATGGCAGTTATAATGGAGTGGTTTGCCACTGCCTTCTCCATTTCACATACTAGTGCGAGCACGGATGGTCATGTCATAGATATGTAGGTTTCCTCACGATGTTTTCCTTCACCGTCAAACAACGTGATATTAGTTGGTGTTACACTAACTGCACATAAATTGAAAAATTCAATGGTGCAAGTCGGATTCGAATCCGGTACCTCCGGAGTGGAAGGCGGGCGTTCAAATCACTAGGCTATCAGGGCTTACTTTAGTATTATTTGATGATTTATTAAGAAGACTTTTTTCTGCTTAAAAAATCAACTGTTCAGTCGTTAAGAAACTACTCTTAAAAATTATTAATAATACAACAAAATTATTTATATGATTTTCATATCAAAATAAGGAAATAAATAACGATGATTTCTCTGTTTTTCTGAATACAGTTTTAGTGCTTAAAGTAATATATATCACTACTGATATTTTAATTCCAATCCCAAAACATAGTTGCCGTTTTGTATTTCGTTCGAATACCGCCTTAATTTCAGTTTTTCATTTTTGTTTATTTGGAATGTGTTATGTTTAAATTTACTTGAAAGAGTTAATTTTTTTTCTATAGATACGAATCGGGTGTATACAAGTACGACAGTTTGACCGGTGCTTTGAAAGACATTTACAAGGCCGAGGGTGTCAGGGGTCTGGTCTGCGGCTTGGGACCGACTTTAGCGAGGGACGCCCCTTTCTCCGGGCTATATCTCATGTTTTACACCCAAACAAAACAATCAATACCTAAAGGTGAGTGACAGATTCTTTATAATCACATGCTACATGTAGTGTGCTAAACGACTAGTAATAAGCTATCTAGTGTCCGTAGTTATTAATATGCAAAATAGTTAAATATAAATTGCTACTAATATACAACAGTAATGTCCTATGAAGTTTTTAATTATCAAACGTGTATTTAGTTTGTATTTTTTTTTGGTGTATTAACACTTGCAATTACTCCGATCGAGTAGCTCGTTAGTAAGATTTCATATCTTGGAGCAATTTCGAAGAAAATGCGTTCTTTTGCTCCACTTGCGAACTGGTAACTCCATTACGCGAACGGGTTGAATCCGTTTATGTGCTTTTAATAGATAATTCATATCTATGATTATTTTTAATTAACGGACCGAAATACTTATAACTATTTTAGTATGCATACATGTATTTTTTTAACAGTAGGATTAAGTATTTTTAAGTATGCGTCAATTTGACTGCATACGGTTATGTTACAAAAAACATTCCATAGTTCACTGGTGGTAGATTTTTTTTAGCTCGTGGATTCCAGATCCTCGTGTCCTGAGTCTGATGAAGCTGTAAAAGTCGTCAATAAGACTTAGCTGAAAAGAAATTGTTTGTAGGTCTCTGTTGCATAAGTCAAATAATTGTTAGAGATGACTTGTTACTGAAACTAAATACAGCACAGGAAGTCTCTGCTTCGGTATCATAATTTCGATTATTTTTTTATTCAAATAAACTGATAATTATAATTAACATGTATCGATTATTTCCTAATTTTAACAATTGCGTCTTGAGTATTGTGGTTTCTGTAATTATCGGGTTTCATGTTATCATTTATATTATATAATTTACATTGCACGAAACGATTATAAGCATTAGTCGATGGCATATGTAAACAATGTATATAATTCCTTATATTCACAATCTTAGCCGAATCATTCATATTACTCTGAGTTGGTGAAGATCGAAGTGGAGTTATATAGGATCGGGACCTATGTTAAACAGTAGTGAATAATACACTGAAACGATAATGTCTGTAGAACAGTTGAAAGCGTTACTTAGAGCACTTTATTATATACATATAAGATTGATAATCGTATGACTTATTAAACGTATATATACAGATTGGCTCCAGTCACCAAGCATGGCCAGCGTCATCCATTTCTCTTGCGGCATAGTTGCCGGCATCGCCGCCTCGCTGGCGACGAACCCGGCCGATGTGCTCAAGACCAAAATGCAGCTATACCCTGACAAGTTCCCGAATGCTCTCAGCGCGGCCGTGTATGTCCAACAGGTGAGATTTAAACAGATATTTAAATTATTGATAGTACAACTTGCTCGATGGACTCGGAAACTACTTACCGCCAACCAAACTGTATGTGGTCACGGAATTGAACCAGAGACGTCTATGTTACTGGGGCAGTTAGCCATTGCATCACTGAGGCAGTTTGACATTAGTATACATCCTTTAAATAGATCTGTTAATAAGCTGCATCTCCAGTCCACTTTTGGTATAACCACTTAAAATGTATTGCGGTGACAGATCTTATCTCTCTCTATTCAAAGTTCGCATGCAGAATATTTATCATGGCGTAGTAATTAAGATACTATGCAATTAAAACTTAAAATGCAAAATTGTGAACAGGTTTCATTTATATAGACCTTATTAAAATGTCAGGTTTCAGTTCAGTGTCTGCTCGAATATTAATTATATGGCGGATTTGAGTTCAAATCTTGTTTAGCTTTACACATAAACGCGTTGATTTTCTTTCTTAAGAGAATTATATATTTTACTTGACACTTCCATTTGACTAAATATAAAAAACACCTTATCTCACAAGAAGGTAGTTACAAGTTGGTTTATTTCACATGTTCTTGGGAATCGAATCTGCGTTATATCGAGAAAAGTAGCAGTTAAATTTTTCTTATTAGTAGAACAGATTAAAAATATTTAGTGTTACAATTGAAAAGTTTTCCTTTGTGATTTTATGTTTGTGTTTACCGTGATCAACAACTTCCCTCAGAGTGCGGAAAGATACACTAACTTATTGTTGTTTTCCTTAAATAAATTTTGCATTGTTAATAATACTGCGCATATATCGATCACATGTTTACCGCGTGCAGCTCAAGAATTAATTGTGTTTTGTAAAAATTTTTTAATAATTAATCATTCGTGATACGACTACTATCGGGCGCGTTGTAACCCAACGGGTGGTCAGAGTTTATCGGTGATAGGTACAAATTTACGGGTCGCACACCGACTCATAGTTGTTATCACACAAACTTTTATACAAGAGTACAAAGTATATATTTTTTTAAGTCTTGAGATCGTAATCACGGTACTTCTTATCGCATACTGAAAAAGCTTAAATATAACAAGCCGTGAGATGATGGGTTTCTTTAGTTATTTTACTTACGTATTTATCACCACAACTGTTACTGAACATTTGTATGCTTTTAATTAGCTGAAGAATCTTTAGTAGATCATTATTGAGGTCATGTTATAAGATGGCGTACACAAGAAAGTTCAACCTCCAATAAAATTTTCAGCAATGGATGATAATAGATTGAAAAAAAATTTTAATTTGTGAAAGAAAGTCGATTATACATTTTCAATTAACTATTTATTATCTTTTCAGACATACGGAGTAAAAGGCTACTTCAAAGGTGCAGTGCCAAGAATGTTGCGTAGAACTCTAATGGCGGCAATGGCGTGGACGGTGTTCGAGGAGATAACTCGATCTATTGGCTTAAAATGATCATCACAACAGTTACTCATAAGCTGTGTGCTTTTTTGGAATTTAATCGAGCTTTATGAATCTTTGGTGCAATCTTGTTGTCCTTGTACATATTAACAAGAGTTCCTTTGTGCAGATTTAATGTTTTTAAGGAAAACTTTTTACCCACTAGCGCCGCCATTTATCTTTCGGTTGCCGTCCTGCGCTTTACAATGTAAGCGGTTACGTCTGGAATAAATTTATACAATTCCTTTATCACCATTCTACCATTTGCCCTTTCCTACGGGTTCCATTGTTTGCGAGGCTCTGAGGCTCGTGAACTCGAAGACCCTCTTAGTATCCTTCTATGACAGGCAATTCCTTGCCTGAAATTACTGGGCAATCTGCTACAAATACTGTTTGACAAGTTACTAAGATCGGTGGCGGTTTTGTTTCAAAAGCATCTTGGTGTATGTGTTAACCCTTAAGCCCAAGTGTTTAAAGTTTACTTTATTTTACTTTCATTATTGATTTGCGATGTTTATTTTTAATTGTTAGCCAAAAGGAGGAGTTATTGTGATTGTAATATATAATATCTATGGGGGCAAATATTATCTTGTTACATTTTTATTTTTAATCGAAAATAAAAAAAAAATTAATAATTAAAACGTCGTTTTAATTGACCGAAGATGATTTTTCAGTTATCAAAACTTTATACATATTTACATAAATGAATTAACAAAATTTGTCTAAAAAATTTTCGTTCTCATATAAACTCTAGTCCTTCATATTTCAAGTTTTCTATGAACGTATCCGCCATTAACACGGTCCCGTCAATTTTAAACGCAGTGATGTAAGTAGCCGTCTTTCCCTCAAACTCAGTAGTTTTTAAAGCAACAACAGCCTCGTCTCCGGAATCAGGTATGAACTTGAATGAAGAGAAGCCATGCTTTGGTTGCAGTTTTGTTATCTAAAAATGTGTAAAAATTCATTCATTGAATTATGTATACATAAACTATCTTAATCTTATCAGCTCTGTGGTTCAGCCGTGTATGCCAGATGACTAGTCACAAGCATAAAGTGGCTATGAGCTGGGTACACAGCCTGTAAAACTAATGGATGTAACTTAAAATACTGGATGGGCAAACCCGCAATGTAAAGCCCTGCATTAGCAGACCTCCTACAAGGTGGACAGATTAAAAGAGAGCTACTAGACTATAACAGCACAAGATTGTTTTTTGGAATACATTACAAGAGACCTGTGTCCTACAGTCAGTGTCCATCAGTTGGGATCATCATCATGAATTTATATATAGCAAGAACATATATATATAGACACAAAATTAAGGTACCTGTACTGCCTGTATTTTCTTAAAATTGCTGTCCGCAGTTATTAAATAATTACAACCTTTTACTTCATCCTTAGTCTCATTGTATGGCTCATGACTACAACGTCTGGGTAGAAAATGCCATTTTTGTGCAACTGGTGACCAAACAGCTGATTCGTGAATCATATAGCCTGGCCAGTTAATACCTATTGAACTCCTCACAGCCTTGTACTGATTAATCCAACTTAAATGCTGTACCTGAAATCAAAATAAGTAACAAAATCTATCACTCTGTAATCAATATTTTATTAAAGCCTGCTGATAACTATGTGGTGCAAGTTAGGATTATAAACACTACACCACATTGTGCTAATCGAATTTCAATATATTATTAAATCTTGAATATATCACATTATTTATGTTAATTTAAAAAAGTATGTAGATAGTATTTAGGTCAATTTTGCAACTGAAAGAAACTAATAAATATTTACCTCTCCATTTATGTTAATAGCTTTCACCCACATGGGGTCATAGCTCTGGAATTCACCACTGGCAGTGGTCCACTCTTTACCCATTGAACCGACATAAAGGATATCATCCTTAACTGTTGCCCACTCTGATTTAAAACCTTTTTCTACATGACCATTTCCATCCGGTAATATTACCCATGGCACCATTTTGTTGTTGATAATCTCAAATATCTGAAACATGTAAGAAAAAAATTGTTTAATCTAGAAGATGCATTATAGAGAGGCATCCCTTGACATCCTAAAAGAAATTGTAATACATGTAATAGCAATTGGGCCTATTTTGTTCAATATTCTTGCTTAATTTTAATAAAACAAATATTGACAGGTGTAAGTGTAGCCAATATAAAAAACAAATAATAACAATTGTTGTAACTTAAGTGATCAGCAACTTGTATATAGAATACATTTTACAATAGTAGACTGTACAAATTAATATTAAATATAGAAGAAATTAATAAGGTTTTATTTAACTAAATGCTTATTTTTCCACTATTTATAACATGCTGTGCAATGATATGTGATAATAAATAAATAAAATATTTTGACATATACTACAAATAGATGATATTTTAATAATTTTCTGATAACTTACCATGCCTGATCGATCATCAAATGTAAGTAATCTACCATCAAATATGATTAATTCAGAAAGTTCCATTCCTCTTCCTTTGTGGGAAAAAGTAGAGGACAGTTGTATCGCAGGCTGTGTATCCCATTTTACTGATACAGATTGTTTTACAGTGTCATAATCTAGAAAACCTTTTTTAAAATAACTGTTAAACGTATTTTCTTTTGATTTACTTCTTGAATTAGTATCTAAATCAGTGACTATTCCGATTCTAAACCTTACTGTACCACCAGATTTGATTGGAGGCGAAAATGGGTATGTTGTATTGTAAGTCCTTATGATACTTGTCCATCTATGTGGAGATTGAGCTGTACCACTTGCCCACCAATTGTAGTAAAATAAAATTAATAAAAAGGATCCGACTAGCACAACCAGAAACACGAATTGCGGTTGTATTCTTACTGCATTGCCCACCCTGTACGTGGCAGGTGTCCGAAGAGCCTTCCGCCAGTCGCGAAGGGTACCTTTCATTTTATGATCTTCTAATTCGTAATAGTCATACATAACGTAAAGTACCTTAATTCATATTGCTTTAATTCACTTATATTGCTTTTTGAAATCCCTATCAACAACTTGGGGATGTAATACGTTCTAGTCTAAATTGAACGAACGGAATGTAGAACTTTCTGTTAAATGCGAAGCTAGAATAAATAATATAAAGCATTTTGGGAGTAAACTTCGAACTATTAAGATTAGAATTTTGTAAAGGAACTCATGTCAAAAAAATGACACATGGCACTTAACTTTTTTTTTGTATATGTTTTTACGGCCCTGGATACAGGCACTTTAATTTTTTATGTTAGTGTGGCCATGGGTAAAAATTATAACTTAATCTTATTACAGATTAGCATTGGTATCAAAAACATATAAGAAAGCAGTTTTACATAAGATTTAATTTTTTATGTATTTCACATAGTCATGTAATTTACAGTCAGCATGGTTTTTTTAGTTTATTTAAATGTATGTAGTAGTCAAAGAGATCGGTGAACTACAACAAGGAATATTTCTTTAACCAGAAATCTTTCGCAGGAAAAAAATTCCTGCAAAAGATTTCCATAGCTCTAATTATTTTATAACAGTAGAATATGCATTTTCACAGTTTATTCAATATTTATATCCTACAGATTTTTTTTAAAAAAAAGTAATGATTCTTTAAGGTCATTAAGTGCCTTTTTTAGCTGCAAAGTCAGAAAATATATCAGCACTAAATCGACACGGAAATCCAAAACAAAGAGTATGTGAAGGGGGTTAAAAGAACAAATTGAAATTAAGCATAATAAAAAACATTAAAAAAAGACAAGAAGTTAATTTATAAACATAATTTTAGTAATTGCATTATAACACAAAGCAGTTACAATAGTACCCACATCAATTACGTTGGTAATATAGAGAATAATACAACACAGTAACTTTCACTGACAGACGAAATACCAAAGTGATTATTGCTCTCCTCACGGACATCCTGTACAAAAAATGTATTAGAAACAAAATTAAATTGGACTGCTTGTAGTCTGTCAATTTACGTTTTGCTCGTTTTAAGAATTGATTCAGCGAGAGTTAAGCATCCGCTTGACAGAATATGGAGTGACCGTATGTATCATATTCATGTACGATCATAGAAATGAATATTCATGACTTAACATTATTCTCTGTCGTGGCAATTATGAAAGTTATAAACGTACGGTCTCCAGTTTTTATTAATATTTCTCAAAATAGAATGATTAACCTGTTACGTTAAAATACTGAGACACGTCTAAAGATTTAATAATACTAGAGGTATAAAAACTTTTATGAAAGGTACTGAAATTGTTGGACGCAATTGAATCGTTGGTGCTCACACACCAATATGGAGTTGTAACCTTTTCCGATATTCGAAATAGTTTCATTACTATTTAAAAATAAATATGACACCCAAAAGACAAGTGATAAAAAAAATTAAAGATTAACATCGAAATAATAATGCAAGGATTGTTTACTAATGCATTGTGGTACATTGAATTTTTTGTGTTTGCGTTAGTTTTAATTGGATTTTTCATTTTATTTTTGCATATGGCAGACACGAATTACGTTCAATATAACCTTAGATATGACATGAGGCAAAAGTGAGTATAGCTTTTTTATATTATTTATAATATGTACTTATGAAGAGATTTTTGCCCAGTATAATTCCATTTCGTTTCATGTTTGTCGTTAACTATAAATTTGAAAAATTCCTAAACAATGTTATTTACCCCCTCATAAAAATTGCACAACAAACAAAAACACAACATTGCAGTTAAGTATAACTTATCATATTATCTAAGTACTCTTATGGCAAGTCTCATTACTCCAAATAATCATGAGTACAATTTCTTAAAACACATCATGTTTGCACACTACTATTAAACGTCGACTACAAAGTTATAAGACGGCGAATGAAAGGATTTCCGCCAGTAAAAAATGTAATAGATATAACAAGTAATGGTAACGTATACAAATTTATAAGCAGTTATCATTTAAAGAATGATGTTTACTGCTGAACAATATCTCGTCTCTTCAATTTTGAGTGTAATTGTCGTATTCACTTTGTTTTACATATGAGTTAGCGCATAGGCTAAACAGACTATATAATGAAAATGTATTTTCCTTTTTATTAAATTTACAATACATACATACATATAGAATGAATTTTTAATTTTACGGCTATAACAGAATAAGAGGATGTCAAGTTTATATTCCAATGAAAACGTGGCAAATGGTAAAACTATTTGAACAATAAAAGTTGTTGTATGAGAATTTTTATTACAAATTTCGGTTAAAACGTTACGTTCGAGTTTTCGATTACTTTCTAATTGTAACTTGATTTTATTACACCGCTCATTCCTACAAATATAATTTGCATTTAGTATAATACTATTTCTTATTTAACACACAGGTACGTGGCGGATGGTACTTGGCTGCTCCAAGGTTAAAATGATGACCAAATCAACTCAGAATCTGAAGTTAGCTGCTAGAGAAACGTTATTTTCTTATTTCATGGTTTCTTATATATAACTAAATATTACATATTTGTACACTTAAAACTGGTAAAACTTACTAATGTACGGACAGATAATATTTTAGGAAAAAGTTGATATGCTTCGTACATAAAACTTTCAATACTTTTATTGTGTTAGATTATTTCATAAGTTGTTTAATAATTTTGTTTTCAGATATCAAAATGTCGAAACAAAGGATTGCAAATGTAGAGCCTATTCGTCCGACCAAAAGCCCGTGTGCATGGATATGGGTTGCATCTGGTTCTGCAGACTTATAGGCAGCATCATCACCATAGCCGTTTGCTACTACTTCGCTTATGAGTTAATATCTGACACCAAATTGAAATTCGGACTTTTCGTTCCTCCATAAAATCCTGTTAATAAAACGAACATATCATATTAAATGTACAGTATTCTTTAATATTCTTAACGATAGTGAGTTTTATAGCTTTAAGTACAGAACGTTCTTCTGCTGGTAAGGCTGCCTACAACAAGGAGGAGCCAATTAGCTTTAACGTCCTTTACCGATACACAGTAAAATTTACTCATACTGCAGTAACAGGCAATCGAATCTTAACTGACGCATGTCATATTAATACTAATCCGTCTTTTATATGTAATCCAAATAGACCGCGAAAGCGCTGCTTTCGAATACTAATTAACACGGAAATGTTATACATAAGTGTAATTAAATATAATCAAAGCTTACGAATTACCGCAGTTACAATTACATATATAAAGACTATACAGACAAAATGAAAGTGAAGTCTCCGGTGCCAGAGCTGCCAGACCGAGATGTTATCGGATCATCTTCGTGTTTTTGTGAGGTGTCAATATATTAGATCGTGACTGGCATTTCTATTCACGGATAACGAATTGCCCGGTGCATGTTATATTTGTATCGATTATTAGTCGAATTAAAAAACATATGATCTAGTAGCTTTTATCGTGAGCAACACCCACGAAAAAGGTTATATAAAGTCAGCGATCTGTTAACTTTTCTTTTTACACAAGTCTTGATATAATGTTACATACTATCATTATGACATCACGGGGGAAATATTCAATAACTATTATGTACGAGTTGATAATTGAATACGGAGGTTAAGATTAAAGATAATTTTCTTTTTAACCAAAGACAAGAAGTTGAAGTTTTTTTTTTCTACGAGGCCAGCAAGACCTGATCGTAAGTGATACTCTTGCCCATAACAACGTGGCGTAAGTTTGTAAATATATAAAGTAGTTAATTTTAACTGGTTCATGGGTAAACATCCAACAACAAAAAGATCAAGCCTTGTCATTAAGATTTTTGTTTAAGTCTACGTTTGTATGTTTTTTTACGGTTATGGGTTTCATTTGTTTAAATAGATGCAGGAGCTAAGTGAAAAGGGACGGATGTCGGTATTTAGAGAAGGCGAATTAACTAAGAGCTGAAAAAATGTTCGGTGGTCCTAAACTGTTGATGTACATATTGTATTTTTTATCATCGTCATTATGAATTATATTACTGATACAATTGTGCAGATACAAAAATATTAAAATGTATAATATGTTCTATGTATAATTTCGTTTCACAATTTTTCTCATTACGATATCCTGGTAAAATTCAAAAGGACCATCGCATATTTATTAAATTTTTTATTAGTAATTGATTATGTTTTGATTATGACAGTAGTAAATGGTCGTCTTGTATTATAACATGGAGTTTGAATAGCGATAGGCTTTTTTCCATTCCCTCTGGCTAGCTACCAACCTCAGAGTATGTAAATAATATGTAAAACTGAGGACAAGTGTTTTCGTAAAAAAAATGTGTGTTACAATATTTTTTATAAACTAATATTGTTTAACCGGTGCATGTTAAAGGATGACATATATAAATGTTGAAATTGTAGATTCGTAACTGTTACTACAGTTTTAAAGTTTAATATCTAATTATTATATCAATGTGGCGTGATTATGTATGTCAAAAACCATGGTTTAGAATACGTTAGCCTAAAAGAATTCTAATGCCACAAAACCCGTTAGATTTTCCTTCAAATTTTTGCGTTCCTCGAATTGAACGGACCGTGACATTTCGTATAATGAAAATAAGTTCTCACTAAGTGATGGGAATAAAAAAATTAAAACAACACTCGGTATTTTCTGTGTTAATTATTAAAATTTTGACTTTGATAAATTCTTTATTATAAAGTTTTTTTTAAATAAAATAATTTTGTCATATAATATTTTAAGTGAATATGTTAATCTAAATGATACATAAACGAGTACATTTAACCCAGTTTTGTCTGCAGCTGCCAAAGGAATCGTTTTGACCTAATTTTTTATGATAAAATAAATGTTAAATGGCAATAAATAAACGTAACAAGTAATACAGTAATTATTGTGATAATATTTTCATGGAAATATGCATTAATTTTAGAGTCCGGTGATCAGAATCAAATGCTTATTATGCGTGTTACACTTACCTATACATATTAATATTTCCACGAAGTTAACAGTTAAGTTAAATGCTTTACAAACACTAGCTGTACATTAAAATTAATTATATATTTAGAATTATAACGTCTTACCGTAATACAAATCGCCTTGCGTAGTGATAGTTTGTTTTCTTTAAGCTACGTTTGCAATTTATTAGTTTAAATATTTGAAGTTTTAAGAACATTTTGTATTTTTAGGCATTATAATTTATTTCCCGTCTTTTGCAGTCTCTAAAGCTTATATATATAGCTTTATTAAATTCCGTTTTCAGACACTGTAGCGAGTAAAATTACTATGATAATGACACGACATAACAAATTCTCTGGAATTTCAAAGCGACGAGTGCAATATGATAATTCTGTCATCCTAAGTTGCGATGAACTTTTATTAACACATCCACCAGGTGCATGCTCTCTTAAAATATGTGCTGGTTGTACTACAGTGAACAATCATTCAATGATTCTTATAAGTAATTTAAAATTATTCTCGAGCAATTACCGGGTATAATATACTAGTATAAAAAATTATGAATTTATCTCAAACGATCTTGTGGGAACTGGACTGTGTCTGCGAACGCCTATCATCAGGAGATTTGAATCATAAATTAAACAAAAAGGTATTTTGAAAGCGTTTTAAATCTTTAAAACAAATCTACATAATCGTGTTACAGCTATCAGTTGTTAAAAAATTTGCAAATTATTATATACATTACATCTCTGCGATTTCTTATAGTTTCTAATGTATTATTATAATGAAAATTGAAAAAAAAAAATACTTTTGTTCTTGTCAATACTAAAGATATACTTGCTATTGTTGTGAAATATGAATTGGTGTTAATATTTCATGATACTGAAAGTGGAAAGGTGTTTTAGAGAATACTAAGCATTTTTTTATATAAGCATATCGATCAGGAGATTGATTTGGTGATTTAAGGCCATTACACACTTTATTATTATTTATAATAGAACTGTGGTATATTAGTTGGAGAGATTCAAAAGATCTTACTGCCATGCTACTGATGTATACTTAATAAACAAAGATTAAACAAGATTGTCTACTAAGTGATTTTAAAAACTACTTCGTTCGTGCGGAGTTCAAAGAAGGAAAAATAAGAAAGAGAAAAGTGGTTAAATATTTACCAAAAATTGTTGAATTTTTGAGATAATGTAATGACCTTCAAAACATGATAAACTGAAGTCTCTTTTAATCGCCTTCTACAAAAGACTGAGATTACTTTAGTCATATTCTTAATAACATAAGCTATAGATCAAGCTCTGCGTTGTTCTTAAAGCTGTCTCTACTTTTTCTTGATGTTTAAGTTGTTAATCATTTCTGCTTTTACAGCTTCATAAAATACAGGTCACATGGATCCGAAATTTACTGACGCTACTTAGTATACACGAGCATTTACTGTATATTTGATTTTTGAAGCAAGTAATATGAAGTTTCTGTAAAACCAAGTCCAAGGGAATTTTGACATTTGTAAGACTATTGCATATATTTATATTTTAAGTATTTAACTGAAGTATCGAAAAGATTTTTATCAAGTTTCAACACAATTTTAGCTTTTCCTTTATCAATATTATTTGTAAAACTGTCTGTTACAGCCTTTATATATAAAAGTGTTGTTTTTTACTGCTCACCGAATGAATTTATAATGGCCTGAACATGAATACAATTGAAGTGATGAAATTTGCTTTGTTCAGTGAAAGAAAACAAGCAACATTGAATTTCTCGGCGTCAACTTTAATCTACGCTTATTTATACGTTTGTGAGTTATTATATTTTTTTTATGACATCGAATTTATCTTCAACAGACGAAGGTATGAAATCAGAGAGTTTCACTTTACAAACTTTTACTCTTATAATTTTTTGTGAAAAAGTTACTTACATTTTAAAGTTTAATTAGATTTTATCTGCTTCCGTGATTCAGTGGTATATCATTCTCTGGTTTGATTCTGGATCCATAATCTAGGTTTTTTAACTTACCTACCTAATCTCCTATTACCTTTGAATTGTCAATCTTTCAATGTAATAGCATCATGGTTATGAATATGACAAGCAGAGTATTTTAGGTGAGCACAGTTTATCATCTTCGGCTTCATTATCATTTCCTGTGGAATTGGATATAAATGTTTACTCATCGATGAAAACATTGATGAGTAGTTTACGTATCACTATTGATTAGTAAACTATGCTCCTTCGCTATTCAGTATTGTGATACAGCTTTAAACTCCTAATACCTTATGCATCATAATTTTCTGTGGTAGACTGATTTGTTGGTTAATATTTTACTATAGTTTTCTTCAAGGTATTTTCACTTTTATAAAATTTACTGAGAAAGTATATTAAGTAAATTTTAATGAACACAATAAAGTATTTATAGTATAATGCGTGCGCTGTAAACACGTAAATTGTTTTAATCGCAGGAAGAAACGTCTAATATAAATAAATGATGTTATCTAACCCTTCATCTTGTTGCTTATATGGAGCTATAAAGTCTAGTTTCTAGATCATTACGCAACAATGTAAGATCGTATTCATTGTGACAATGTTTTCAACGCGATCAATATGATTACTTAAATATTGTATAAATTAAAAACGCCGGTTATGTTTGATAATGTCCTTTAATAGATACACTTGCAATATATTTAATATACCTGTTACTGGTTTGCCATTCCATGAATTGTGAAGTGGTAAACGGTCTCCAGTAATATTGGTATTTTAATTAGTCTAATCTAACCTGTATGCAAAGTGAGGCGAGTGCGGTAAAACTCCTACTATTAGTTAGGTCGATGTTGGGTAATCGCTCGAATGACTGATGGGGTTTACTGGTGGTAGGTCTCTGTAGCCGGAGACTGTCTAGCTAGTTACCACCGCAGCTCTTATTTCAACCCAACAGTAGTGTGCAAACATTACTGTATTCCGGTTTGAAGGGCGCTGTAAACTAGTGACATTACTGGGATAAAGAGAATTGATATATTTTATCTCAAGGCGACGATCGCAATGTGATGTTGTGTATACCATCTAAACTAGCACCATGTTGTTATAGACAAGCTTATCACCATCAGGTGAACGCCTTGCTCGTATCGTCGCCTCGTAGAATAAAAAAAGGGTGTAAGGTATCGGTAGACTTCTGGCAGGTCACTGGACCTACTATCTGATAAAAGTAGCATAAAGTGTTAGACAGGTCAGTGGGGGATGTCCTACGCTAAGCAGTTGTTGGGCGTCTTCTGTTTTTAAAGTAAGTTGAGCTGAAAACGTAATGCTAAAACAATGATGTTAGAGCTAGATACCAACCTAATAATGTAAAACAGTCGCCATAACATTCCGGCAGTCAACATATAACCTCCAGAATATTCTGCACTTCACCATTTCCTTCATTCGTCACTTAACACCAAATAAAATAATGTGGTGATGTATATACCATCTTAACACATTCGTTAGCTTAGCTTTTAACATCGTAGCACACATCTTATGGGCAAGCGTATCACTTACCATCAGGTGAACGCCTTTCCCATCGCATCAAGTCATTGTAAAAAAAAATACAATCAAGGATTAACTCGTGGATTAAAAAAAATAATAATATTCGTTTTGTAATTTCACTTAATTAATATCAAAAAATAGTAGTCTATAATTACAATAGTATTTCTCAAAAAAAAGTAGTGTTTAAATGCGTGGCTAGTGAAGCTATAAATCAATGGAAACATGTGTTAATTAGAATTTACTTTAATAGGGCTTAATGTGGTGTTGAAAGAGCGAAGGTAATGGAAGAGGGGCCCTGAATGGGATGAGTTATTTCCGTTGTAATTATCGCTTGGAGAGGTAATTGCTTACCATGTTTTGAAATCGTTAGAATAGTATTATTTTGTTATGGCTGCGATTAGTTTACAAATTTTATATTTATGCGAACCGGCCATGATGTAACAAATACTATATATCTATCTTAGTCTGTTTCTGAAGAGTATACATGAAGAAAATTAAAAAGGTTTACATTCAAGATTCATCTTTTACTTATTATTGTTACTGTTGTAAAATGGTTACGTAATCTGTTTTTACTTGCAGGTATGTAATTTCTCAAATAACAAAAATAATAAACAGTGGGTAGTTTATATTTATAAGTAATTTTAGTCGTTGCTCTTCCGTCATGTTAAAGTTTTACAGTTAACGCATCCGTCATCTTTTATTTTAAGTGACATATTGTGCGATTATAATGATAAAGAATTTTAATGCAGTAACGGTAAGTGATCGAAGATGGATCCGATGTAGAAAATGCATTTTTTTTTAATTGTTGCTACATCATGTAATTTGACTTTTGGATTGTCACTTGTATATCCTTGGTACAGTTGTAACTTTAAAAAATATATTAGTAAGGGCTCAGGTTGAAATCAGCGATTAAGTTATTCCCGTTTGTCCTCTGGAGTTCACGTGAAAACATTAAATTAATTGTTAATCTACTTGTTCGTTCGTTTAATAGGCCTATATTTATCCATGAAATATACTTAAATACTAATATAAACAAATTCATTGGTACTGTTACTGTTCTAGGGTAAATTTAAACGGGAGAAAGGTTTTTTGTTATTACATTTATGTAATATTCTACAAGTTCCTTGATTTAATCAAAAGTATGTTGTGTATATTTCTATGTATGTATGTCACATTTGAGCCGTATTTAATTATTACAGATACATCTTTATATTTCCGATGCTTAATACCATGAATTTTCTATTAATTATTTTTTTTTGTACCATTTTTATTACATTTTAAGTATCATTAGTAAAATAAGACTAACTTCTTATTTGCTTCGTAATACAAACTATAATTTAGATCGTCTTATATTTTATTATTTAGTAAAGCAGTGATAAGTAAAGCTTTGATCTTCTGCATTTAATCTATAGAAAATAATGATGTTTCTTGTATGTTAATTACAGATGTGTAAATATGTGATAGCTGTAGGGCAAAGAAAAACTTCTACCCTGTAGCAGGTTCCCTGCAAACGGCGAAAGTACACGCACCCCGAGCGCGTCGACGTATAAACGTGAGTGTGAGACGGCGGCCGCCACTCGCGAATCGAGCTCGTGGAGGTGCGCGCGATCGCACAACGCCCAACCGCAGCGCGAGCGACGTTGCGCACAACTGAAACATACCAGTGACTATTGTGTTTTGAATTAAGAACTCTTGTGAAAATACACTTCTTAATTTTTTATAATTTTTTGCCTGATAGCATTTTTGACAGGTGAGTGTTTTTTTTTTATTTAAAATTTCGAACGTTATACATAAACTGATTTTTTAATTTTTATTGTATTTGTATTTTAATTTATTAACGCTTTTTATATCTGTAATAAGTAATGATGTTTGTAATTTTTTTAAATAATCGGCTTAAAAATATAATATGGTTTATTATTCGAACCCGCGTTCTGTAGTACTGTTTGTAGTGTGTAATATTCTATCGCATCTATCGCTTCGCCGAATATAAAAAAAATCTCTACTGGTTGTTAAAAAACCGAAATATTCATGAAATTCTTAAAAAAAATAGTTTGAATGTAAATTGGAGTATGTAGGGCAGTATCGCAACCGCCTCATATCCCAAAAAAATTTAATCGATTTTCTGTGCTTTCTTAATCAAAATATGATTTCAAATCGATTATTCTACATTCGTGGACGTTACCGTTTGGTCGATAATCGATTAAGAAATCGTTTTACGCACGTTTCCGCGAAAGTGTCAGGCGATTATGGGTACGGACGTCGAAAGTGATAATTTTGGTACATTGTTTCCGACTAATCTATTCCTTATGGATTTATGAATTGGTTTAATTACTTATTTACTAAAACCTGAATTGCGTGTAAAAGTCCTTTGCACGAAAGGGAAATGGTTACCCACAATTGCAGCAAAACATTAAGCCAAAGCAACATATTATGCTTTACCATATATGGGCGAAACAGTTTTAGGAAGTCATTCAAACGTTAAAACGCAGTAAACTCTATTTAAACGCATTAGAAAAAATTGCATTTCAATATATTTAAATTATTACCAGAAAGATTTATAAAAGTTAAAAAAAAAAAATATTAAAAGAAAAACAATTTAAAGCGTAAAATAATTAGATTTTTATTTAATTTATTATTTATAAGTAATATTATTTAAAAAAAAGTACAATAATTTAAAAGAAAATTGCATAATAAATTAAAAAATAAGAAAAGTCGTTAAAATTAAACGTATGTAGTAATGGCTGAATACAAAATATTACCGTGTTATTCCAATTTTAAAACAACAAAGAAAAAATTTAAATTTAAGGTGATACATTTTCCCTTAGTGATTATAAATAGTGACACGAGAAGGGAAGAAATGATTGAATTTAAACGGTAAAGTTAAAAGGAAACTGCATCAAAAGGTCCTGATCAAGTAAATCTTAAATAGTTTATAGGAATCACCCGAAAGTTTCTCAACTCTTCATATTATTCATGTGACTAGAACATGTGAGTATTACTGCTTCTTAAGAATGAATTTTGAGTTAAAACGACATAAATATAACTATGCTTAAACGGATTTATGAATTTTGTTCAAGTATAAGTATCGTTAATATATACTGCAGGTTAGCTACTTATATACCGTCATCATTACAAGTTGTTCTATCAAAGTTGCAGATCCTGTATTGTAATCGATAGAAGCCGAGTGCAGAGCAGTAATGTGAAGTTTATACGCAAAACCCCATTGTATAACGAGACCTATTAATACCTGTTCAATTTGAATTAATCGATTAAAGGAAAGCAATATATTGTTATAACTGTTGTAATATGATGAACACATGTTAAGTAGTTTTTTTTTTATTTATTTTAGTTTTGGGTTTTTTGCCCCGAAGGAGCATATCAATCCCATCGTACCCTTTATATCTTAAGACTATATCAACATTCTAAACTACAGACTAAATCACTTAAGAGCTAATATCATTCAGATTCGCCAAGGACATCAGGTCTTTGGCGAATTTGGATGTTGGGTCTGCCAGCGCGGTTTGCACCACGCCAACATCCCTGATGTTAATCCTGTGTAATGTCAGCAATGAATTTCTCTTTAAATTATTCTGTTTACATATGTTAAATAGTTAAGTTTGATGTGTAGCTGATTAGTGTTAAAATTGCAAACGGGAAATATTTACTGATAAAAAATTTGTTGGGTGACAGAAAAAATATATGAAATGATAGAGAAACCTTTTTTATTACCGACGTTAGTTCGTTTTTTACATAGTTAACTGCATGTGGCAACTTTGTGATAAGTAGTAAATTATAATAGTGATTGCATATCTTTTGCTCTAATTAAAAAAAAAAGCTAGAAAATGGTAATTATTTTGTGTTGAGCATAAGATGCAATCTTGAAACATATTTTCTTCGTTAACTTAGTTTTCAATTCAAACCGTGTAGTATGCAAACATTACTGTGATCCGGTTTGAAGGGTTAGCTAAGTGAAATTACTGCGGTAACTAGTTTTAACATTTTGTGTCTTAAGGCGACGAGTATAATGTTGCAGCGCTTATTATCCTAACTAGCGCCACATTGTTGGCTCATCACTTAACATCAAGTGAACGTAGTCGCATCGTCATCATAAATTAGTTGGCTTAATGTTGTTTCTATTCTATCAATATTTTTTCTACCAATAGTTATCACATCGATGCGTATATTATCACTTATCGTTACTACTTAACTGTAATTTAACCAGCTGTCGATGGGTTCTGTACCATTGCTTCATAAAATTAAAGAAAAATGTGGAAACATTTTCAATAGCAAACAAGTTTACGTAAGCAAATATCTTCGTTCAGCTAAGTCGATGCCTAACTTTAACCGATAACTTGATTCGTTCCGTTATTGCGCATTTCCTTTCATGAATTTTATATAAAAACTAATGGTAAAAAAGATAAGCTCGGCGTTTGGGTGAAAATGAATATTTGGAATGTTTTCTTATAAAAGAAAGTGAATCCTCTTTTGTTATTCAATACATATTAGTAAAAAACTTTGCTGCGATAAATTTATTCGCTTCGTCTTCGAGATGACATTACTTACGCGAAAAGTATGTTTTAGTGCGCAAATATTTGTCATATTAAAATACGCTCTCAAGAGTTATAAAAACTGTTTTTCAGATAATCTAAAAGTATTTTTAAAACAGCAGTTGAATTATAAATATACAAAGTTCACCAAATTTTTTTACCGATTCCCGGAAAAGTCTTGCATTTATTATAGTTTCTTATGTTTGTTAAGTAAAAAGAAGATAGTTTTAAGTAACGGTATTTTATGTATGAATTTAAATTTACATTAGTAATTAAACACGATTATAAGATATCTGTAGCAAGCAAAAAATATTATGATTCATGTAAAATAAAACTGAAACGAAGCATTGTATGCACTCAAAGATAAGAAGGAAATTTATAATTATTAAAATGTAAAGGAAATATAGATATTGAACAGAAATATTAAATCCGATTCGGTTTCGAACTGTAGACGGAATGTTAATAGCGAAACACTTGCACCAAAATGAGTTTTATTATATTTGATAGATAAATTCTTTAGTGCACACATTAAGGAAAATTGACTAAAACTAGGCTTAAAATACATAGACAGTAAAATGTTTTTACGATACAATTAATAAATGTATCATAACTAGCCATAAACATATGAGAGTTTGCAATTAATTTTAGCAAGAAACCTTTGTTTACCGACGTACAATATAGAAGTTAATGAACGCCATACTAGAGAATTGATTTTATATTTACAGGGTAATAAAACCACATACTCATTTCCGAGGTAGTGAGTGACTTACTAATAAAATGAAACTTGTTATATCACAGGTATTGATTTTCTTATTACATGAAAGATTTTTAACGACCGTGTAATACAAATTACTGGAGTAAGAAGACAGCATCTCGTAGCGATGAGCACAACGTGGTGCAGTGTATGAAATCCCAACCAGAGCTATTTTGTTATGGACATATCATATAGAAGAAGCTCAATGTTTAGTAATTAAAAGATTAACATAAAAACTGTTTATACTATTGAAAAAATAATATGATTTGAACTACAGAATAAGAGTAAATGAGGATTAAACAATAAGTTACGTTTAGTAAAACTAAGTGAATAGTTGTATTGTGTGCTCTTGGAGGTATATTAATATTTTATAGTGTTAGGAAAGGAAACCAATCCGCAGTTGGCCAGCGTAGTGAATCGATGTTCTAGAACTTGCTCTTCGCGGGAGAAGACCTTAGTAGTGAAGCCTTTTTGATAGATCTTGGAAATTGTCTTTTTGTCATCAATGCTTCTTAAAGATATTAAAATGTTCCCGAGGCGCATCATCCCATGATTTGCTTTGTAATACGAACGTATCCGGCTATTACCTTCGCATTGTAAATCTGTCGCTGTAACAGTATTGCTATGTTCCGATTGTCAAGGTATGATAGCAGTATGTTCTGGACCATCCACGACCTCATTGTCACTTAACATATGATGTTGATGTCAATCACTATCATTTATTGACAGTCCAAACACAGCAATGCTGTTAATATCAGCGTAAAAGCTAGCAGTTTCCAAAAAACTAGCTTCTAAACTTAATCAGATGTGGCCATTTGATCTAGACTTCTATGTTACTAAGTCTGTATAAACGAGGCTCTAAAGGATAACACTAAGGCATGATGATCACAATGTAATAGAAATAGTCTGAAACAGGAATTTCTTAAGTGCATCGCACAAGTATGAAATAGTACATGGAAACCGAACCAGTTTTTTTTTTATGTTACACTACTACCATCATGGTTATGGGTAAATTAGATAAGAAACTATATTTTTATGTTAATCCGGATCTGTATTAGTTTTTTTTCATTATCGTCCAACTGTTTATTGAAAGTGGGATAAAAATGAATGTACATTTTCAATTGGTATTTTTTACTTAACGTCATAATTTTATCTAACTTTTTACTTATTTTTAATAAACTAAACGTAATAAATTTTTTCCCTGAAATTAGTACCTAGAAAATTTAATAAAATTAAAAGTTTTTATGGATATTTTATGCTTAATACTTAGCGCAGAGCTATCTAATGTCTAAATTAGAATCTATACTGATAGATTTCATATTATGGCACTTTGGCAATAAATTGTATAGTGCTAAATAAGTCAATTGCCAAGCAATGATTTCATGGGAAGTGGATGCTAAGTGTGAAGTTGGGACGTGACTGAATCATCCCAGTTCATGACTTTAATCCAATATCATTTGTGTGATTCTATGTTGGAATGCTTTCTTAGCCGATCAGTTAGACGGTGATGGCAAAATTGCTGATATCCAAAATCTTACTTACGTTGTATGATTATTGAAACGTGTGATTTTACGAAGAATAAGTAGGCTTATGTATAAGGTAATTATTTTTAGTTTGCTTCATGTTTTTTGTTATTTAATAAGTACAAGTTGCGTGAAAGTCATCTAAAATAATTTTTCATCAATTTTCTCAAAATTATATTGAATTACACAGTAAATAAAGTTACAAATATCAAAACATTGTTAAAGTATATTTACATATACAATCGAAGTATACCGAAGTTTGTGTTAAGACCGCTTGTTATAGATATACATATTTGTGACTTGGTGTCGTTGTGTGCGTACATCAGACAGTTCACACGACCGATCGGATGAAAGTCGATGTGTAATTGGCTTCAATCGTCCGGCGTAGCGGTGTGCGCCACCCGCAGTAATAAATTGCCAAAATCACCATTTGAATTATTCAAGCACGCAATCCACTAACTATTGACTGTTACATCTTTTCTGCTCTACCTACATACCGTATAACGTTATTTTGTCTGTTTGATGTTTAGTAAATGGAAAAGATTTAATAATGAAATATAAATTATTTAGTTCTAGTTTAATATATACTATAGATAATAAATAGAGAGAATCTTTGTTGAATTTTTGATTTAATAAAAAAATGTTTATAAGTGGGAAACGATGGGATACGTGTAAATAGATCTAACAAAGCAAACAAATAACGTTATTAATAACAATATATTTTAAGTAACTTTTTTACATAACATCATTGTAAATAATTAAAAAAAAATCATTATTATAAATAATCGAAAGATACTAAGTCTTTTATGAGTTCTGAGTCTACATGTATACACAATTTATATTTTTTTTTATTTATTTTGTCTCCATCTTAAAATACCGTTGTGAATTCATCTTCATTTTGTTGACATTTAGTATGTGAAGAAATTAAAAATGCACAAAGTCTTATTTAACATTGATGGTAACGTAATTTTATAATGTATATATGTAATCAATGGGGACGAAGTCGGATGTGTTCAGTAGTCGTGCATGTACAGACACTTTTAATCCGACTTTGTGTTCATAAACGATTTTTTTGTTCACAACAATCATATTAAGTGAGGATGCTGTTACTCCGTTGTATTTTATGTGTCGTAAGCGACGTGTCGACTTTCGCTGCGTAAATTATGACTTTATAATGATCGACAGTTGATGCTTCAGTAGTGACATTTGACCGGAATTACCGGCCTTGGTTTTGGGGATCAGGCGGATTAATGTCTAATTCAATGGTCATTATAGTATTGGTTTGAATGTTGTTGTTTGCTTTATGAGAATCGTTATCCGAGTTTTGTCTTCCTCCATTAACTACTTCGTTATCATTAGCCTTTATTTATACACTACGATATGTTTTTTCAATACCTTTCAACAGATTCAGTCACTCCTATTGAGTAGACAATCCATCTAATGGGACGTCGTCCTGACATACCCAGCTTCTTCTCTAAGAGTCTGCACCTACAGTATTTGCTACATTAAAAATATTTACTGCTGTCTGTTCTCTTTGGTTCCTTACTGGAAGTTGCTTAGTTGATCTGAGCAAATTTCTGCTATCTTTACAGTTTGTATAACTATCTTCATAAAACCAAGCCGCGTATGTTGAACCACTGAGTGGACTTCTTATTTTTATTTCGGTAATTTGTTTGTACTGGTTATAGTTCCATTTCCTTAATATGGAATAGTTATTATTTGTTTTCAATCTGATTATGAATTTGTAATTTAATGAAAATACTCGTACTTAATAAGGATACATAAGTTAAGACATAACGTTTTTTACGTTCCTCTAACGACATACTTATATGATTAATTTTGAAGAAAAATCACTTCGACGTTTGCTTTAGGAAACATAATTAACAAGAAAACTATAATAATATTTAATCTTACATTCTTGGTTAATACAAGGATTAATGTAATTTTCTAGAACCGTACCAAAAAGTGTGAATTATTAGAGAACATTGTTAAAATCCTTTAAAACGTTTTTAACTATTTATGTTAACTATGTGATATGCTCATATAACCTCATTAGCTATAACCTCAAAACCAAATTAAATGTATACATAATAATTTGCATCATTAGTAAAAAATGTTTATGAAGAGTTATTAGAAACTTATTATGCAATAATTTGAAAGTCTCCATAAGCTTGTTTATAAATAAATTTTCGATTAATTTAAGTTTTAACCTAATTGCACATTTTAATTTTACCAATTATAACTATTTCTTGATTTGTGTTGAATAATGTTGTTTTTTTACGAGTTCATAAGGTCACTAGGAATATTAAATAGGAATTTGAAGAAATTCGGATATTATCAAAATGATTCTTGAATGCGCAAAATTTAAATCAAACTAATTAATGCTTTTGTGAATGTTATGTAAATATCCTAAATTAAAACTCTGTCCCCTTCAATATTTGTTTTTAGTTTCTGTTCAATACATTCGACTATTCTAATATTTCCTATTTATATTAGAATAGAATAATTTATTTAAAACATAGTAAAGATACTATGTTTTATACTCTATTACTTTTATCTGACGCACTGGAGCAATAACGCAAACTCGTAAAATTCATAATTATACTTAGTCTTACTTTATCGTGTGAAGATATATGAATAAACAGTGCTGCCTCTGTGGCGCTGCGGCTAACAGCGGTCCCAGATTCGAATCTGAATCCTCAAATAGTAAAGTTGGAATATGTGTTATTGATTTATGAAACCATCTGGTTATCTACCACCCTCATGGGAATTTATTGGCATAGCAGCACTTTCATGTTCCAGCTGCCAATATTTGAGCCAGAATATTTTGAATCAACATATTCATACTTAACGTCACCGTGTCATATCTTAACATAACATTAAATAGTCAAGTCTTAATTTTTATTTTTACACACTTTAAACAATAAATTTAGATAAATTATAATCAAAACGTGTTGAGAACAAATTCATGTCGCAAAAATTTTTCTTTAACTTACTGCTCGTGTCGGCATTTTTTTCCTCAATAATTTTTCATTCACTAATAACATAAGTGGACACAAGTTATTCAAGTGATCGCGCTTGGGAACAACGGCCGTGATACGGTGGAAGAAATCAATTATAATCGTTTAGATAATACCTTTCTTTTACACTTTCTAGGTAGTTATTGACTGATTGCTGAACACTGCCACTTATTTCGTTTACTGTGCACGTAACATATTACTCACTAATAGTATATACCGGTTAGATTAAAGCAATAATATTTTATTTATTAAAGTATCATCAATTAAGTAACAGTGTATATTACTTAAAATTAACATAGTTCACAGTATCTTGTGTCAATTCTACATTTAAGGATGCAAACGGTTAGAGGTCAGCAAACAATTCAAAGTTATATAGAAATATTTAGATATGAATATTGTTGTGATTTTTCTAAAATATTTTATTAAAAATCCATGTTAGTTTTACTTAAGTTCTGTTGGTAAAAACATTATATATTTTCAATGCAGTAACACGGTAACGCGGAGTTGTTCTCGAGGACTCGGATTGATTATGTAGTTGCTAATTGGATTTCTGGTTTTCTTTACTCACCATATACAACAGGAAAGCGGTTAGTTCTGTGAATAGGTCGCGTAGTATACCAGCAAGTGTAAAACTCCTCCCTGAACAAACTTACTGACAAACAAAAAAACATTTGTTATTCTAATCCTGTTAACTTTAACCGCAACGCCAATTACGATGTGACCTAGTTAAGTTCACGGGTAATTTACTTCGACCTCATCGCAAAGGTAAACTTGGTGAAAGTATCATCGGATAATATTGCGAATAAGTTTAATTATTAAAATTTGACCTCGAATAATTAAAGCTTTCTCTTTAAGGGTCTTTAGGAACAATATCTAAAAACATTTTTTTTATATTTTATATTGAAGATGTTCTTATCTGCGAAATTTTCTTATTTTCAATTATAAGAACGCGATAATAAAATCAAAATTAATTATTGTTATAAATTGTTCTATAGCAGAAGTTGAAGCGTTCTCGTTGAATACAGATTATGTTGGAGACATAAATAAAAGACAGAATAGCCTTATAAAGGTTTACTAAGTTCATTACCATTAAAGACAAAGCACTGCGAGTGATTCAATTAGTGCTAAGTAAAGAGAATATAAAATTCAGTGGCTGTCTCGCATCGGGCGACTTGTTTCAACGGCTCGTTAGGTCTATTTAAATGGCGTAAAGATCTACCCCGAGTTGAATTTCAAGGTTATCCGAGTTATTATATGAGGTGGTTGCACGTTACATTAGCCTGTCTCGTGTTTAAGAGCTATTTTTTTAGATGAGAATCGCAAGTATGCTTGGCCTACGGGTGATTATTTCCCGCTTTAGAGTCTTAATTAAAAATCTTTTATTCACACATAAAATCCAATGTTTTATTTATATATACACTATAATTATGATCAAAAACGATCTTCGATCACATACTTCAAACTAAGTGCTAAAAAGAAAATTATGAACATTTTAAAGAAATTAAAGGTCCACACACATTATTTGTGTCCACTGAAAATTTACGCAATGTTTTATTAAATGTTATTTTCAAAAAGTAGTTTGAATAATGATATTATTAATTATGAGTAACGAAACTATATGTTTTCGTTTAAACCTTTTAACAGTATGTCGTTATAATGAAACAGTAGCATAAAACAAAAAAAAACTATAACATGCCAATGATTATTCAATGATTACGCTAATTGCAAATTGTAACCAATGGTACAAATTGCTTCCACTTTCTAAATCAACCCATTAACGACAGTCTGGTGCAGTCTTTAAAGAGTCAGTTCAGTTTAATAACCAGTCATAACACAGGTAACTACATGGTAGTAAACACACATAGGTTAGAAATGCGAACCGTCCGGAATAACGATAGTTACACCCATAGAGATAATTACGAGCAAAAAAAAACATTTTCTGGTAGTAAGTTAAAAGGTCCCTAATAAAATTACTGGGATAACGAGATTTGATATCTTATATCTCCAAGCGTCGAACCCAATGTGGTGCTGTGTATAACTTATTAACGCCACATTGTAAATGGCAAGCGTATTATTTACAATCAGATAAATGTCCAGGTGGACGTTGTATAAAAAATTAAAAGCATCATCATCATCAGCTTTTATTGATTAACTGCCCATCCTTCCCCAATTTCTTCCAACAAAAGCGGTCCTCGGCTCTTCCACCTACTTCCGTCCGCTTTTATGATGTCGTCGGTCCATATTACGAGTATTATCAAATATAATAAAAAATTATACACTTTTTAATATAACATAAACTCACTTAATTTATCTTCATCACTAATATATTTATTATCCGCCAACCCGCATTTGGCCATTATTATGGATAAATGGACTTCAAACTCCTGAGAGAAGGCACCATATCCCTACAGTGGTAAAGTTAAGTGGGCTGTTGAAAAAAATATAAGTTGAACAGTGTCGCTGTATCCCTTCTCCCGTGGGAGCGCCGTTCCGTACCGTTGTCTATGGTGCTGGAAATCACCACTTACGATGTTTAATTTATGGGGAAAGCATGTGAAAGGATGCGATAATTGATTCTAGCTTTACTATTTTTCTACAGAGAGTCCGGGACATGTACACCGGGCTGTGTGCAGTCTGTTATCAAAGAGCTTTGCGCTTTACTGTCATTGCAAATATGTGTACGATGGTTAACAGTTCATTGACATCGCCTTTGTGGCGTAGCTAACCAATTACGTCAGAACATGAAGTTTAGGTTTTGATGTTGGCAAAATTCTTTTAAGAGAGGCCATTAAGCATAAAGAAGAAGAAGAAGAAGTTTAGGTTTGATTTTAAAGCTACGTAACTAGTATTTTCATGGTAAGGATACACATCCTTTCATTTACAAAGTAATGGTACAATGATAAGTTACGATAAAAAGATAAGAAACATAACTGACTGTAAATTACGGAAAGTGAAAAGTAAATAAAATATAAACAAAGTTTAATTAAATAAATAGAGAAATAAAAGCTCTGAAAATATCAAGGTGGAGTTATAAATGTGTCATGTACATAATACAAACTGTATATAACATAGTAATCTTCTTATTATTAATATTAATTAAACAATTTTTTATATTATCTACCTAGGTAACCCTGGTTCAATCCCAGGGCATAAAATAAAGTTCAAATAACAAATTCATATTGTAAACGTTTTTTGTAAATATATAAGAGTCAGTGTACTATGAGCAAGGATGGTTCACCATTTTCACTCTCATTGTCACTTGAGTCTCGTCGATAAAAAAATCTGACTAATAATAGTACGAAGGTGTTTAGTAATTCTATGTTTAGGAAACAATGCAGCCACTCGGACGTGGCTGGGGTCCGTAATAGAAAACAAATTGACCCGCCTATTACATTGGGAATACTTTGAATTCCTCTTGTCTTTATCGTTACTATTATTTATAGCTGATTAAAGTATAATAAATAAAAAGGAAATTAATCTAATTTTGTTTCTAATAAAAGAGTTGGATGTGTATGGATATGATTGGTGTTGCATCCATCACTTGGAAAAAAGATCTGTTACACCCTCAAGTTAAATTTTTGCAATCAAAAGTATTTTATGTCATTCTTTATGCTTTGTTACCTATGTATGCCAAAATTATACAAATTTAGCTGTTTGAGTCCACATATAGTAATTATTCCATTAATAATGTTAGTATGATTCATAACATACTAATCAGTAGATGATCGTCGCTAAGCTGTGCAACTTTTACATCATTAGTGATTGATATAAGCATCATAAAGTATTAAGTTAAATGAAAAGATCTAAATTACTATGTATCGGAGCAGTACTGTTAGACGATGCCGCTGCCGGCGCTGTTAATATTAATGCATCTGAAAGAGACCACGGCCGTGTGAACTGAAAATTAAAATATCCGTAACGCGTTGTACGCGAATCGCCTCGTTAAATAGGTAACTGTCCGTGTACTGAGTTTCGTGTGGCCATAACGTAAGCGGAAGCTTTAAATGTGGGCATAATAAATTTCAAACACCGGTGAACCACCA
Organism: Byasa hedistus; assembly: GCA_029286795.1. Lineage (NCBI taxonomy): Eukaryota > Metazoa > Arthropoda > Insecta > Lepidoptera > Papilionidae > Byasa > Byasa hedistus. The sequence goes on from JAGSMW010000001.1 coordinate 6,915,652, forward strand.
GTGTGGTCTTCAGTTATTTATTTTTAACTAACAAAATCCGGTAGATACCACTGTAAAGCCTATATCTGCAACATATCGAATAGCGTTACAGTTAGTCAAATTACTCGGGCAACGATAGTGTTAAGACTATGAGCATCACGTTGTTAAAGATCTCGTCGCATTTCCATTCTCATCTTTCCCTCATCCTTATTCCAAGTTTGCATGCTGCCAATTTTAACTATGTGCATTCTGTGCCGAAATTCCGCAAACCAAAAATCAGACGGCGATTAGAAAACAAACCGATGTAACGAAGCCATTAATTATTCTCGCCGAATTCGCTTCCATTCCGATACGTTCGCATAAATTACACTGAACATTGCCACAAATGTGAGGTCAATCGTGAATTGTTTGTATTTGCGTACGTTATATAAATTATTTAGATTTTAATTGGAGCATAACATAAAGAATTTATTCGATTAACATGATTCATAATAATGATCTGAATCTCAATAAAAATACATCAACACATATACTACTTACTATAATGTAATTTTTGGTATCCTATGGTGATGGGATTAGCTTACCTTATGTTTTCTTCACTTTTAGACACCGTTATTATTCCCTAGACACCTGTCCGTTTTTAACTTTACGTCGTCACAAAATAAGAAGAATTAATTGTTAAAAAAATTATCTTGTTAAATTTAACTTATGATTGCAGCATACTAATTTTTTTTAAGTGATGTTACAGTTAGTCGTAATGAGTTTGTATTTGTTAAATGTTTGTTATTTTAACTAATGTGTTAAACTGTGGAACCCGGTAGAGGTTTTACAGCCTGTAAAAAATATAACATGATTATTATTAGTGTGTGTGTTAAAGAAAACCTATTGTTTTTTTGAAGTTCAAGCAACTGTTAAGTTCTTTTATAAAAATGAATGGGAATGTCCATAATATTTTTTAGAGGGAACTCTGATTTTTTGTAGCCTGTTTTATACCTTTACCTTTAACTATTTGCTAGTGAAAGTTCTGACAAATACGGTCCAGCTATTTTCAAGGAAAAACGGCTACTGTTATTGTTTACTGTTTTTCATTGATATTACGTAATATAAATTACGCAATGGACCGCTGATGATGATAAAACAAAAAGCTGTTGTTTATCACAGATCTCCCTTTTTTTATCTGATACGAATTTTCATTAAAATTGTTGAATGTAACCACTACATTATTTATACAAACAAATATCGTTTGTATGAATAATATGATATTTTTGTATTTCGCATAAAATTTTGCTTCTTGAAAATATATATTCAGCAATTAAAATTTGTTTTTGTCATTGTAAAATGTTTTGTCGTTATTATTGTGTTGATTTGAAAGGAGAAAATTATATTTTATGCCTTTAAATTATGTTCGCTTTTTATCGATTTCAGTAAAAAAATCGTATTGGAATCAGATTATTTATACATGAAACTTTATTAAGAGAAAATTACTTCTGTAGTCCAGCAACAAACTCAAATTTCTCATCAGCTTTAAACCTTGCTTTTAAATTAATAAAATGTTAAGAAATTATGTGATATAATATCAAACAAAAGACCGTGTTTCTATTTTTATTTAAAATTTATAACAAGCAATTTATAATATGGAGAATCATTGCATGGTTTTAACTTAGCCGTAATATAATAAGTACATTTATATTATTATTATGCCAATAAAAACTAATAGTAAAGAGATAAAACCAGTAATTGCTTGTTGCGACAGTATATACACGAACGACACACGGAAATCAATAAAAAAAGAGGATATTAAAAAAGTACAGTTAAAAACAATGGTTACTGTTAGCTGAGGCGTAAAGCAGATACTGTCCGGCTTCACAGTATAATGAGCGCGTTTAAGCAAAGTTTGTCGAACTTGACTGTATAAAGATTTTTATAATAACCATCGACGGAATCCGTTAATAAATGGGTATTGACTGATTGGTTAGACTGGTAGATTCCGGAACAAGTCTAGAAATCTAAAAATGATTGTTAGATGTTAAATATTTGTTATAATTTCGTTTGTGATTTTGGTAAATAAAGATATCCGCCAACACGCAATTATGAATATTAAATATCTTGAAAGGTTTTAACACCTCTATTCAAATTGTCGTTTATTAGAAGCACAAGCTCATTAAGAATTCTCTTTCAACATGTCAGAAAAAGTATTGATTTTCAGCAGTAAGAACATAAAGTAGAATCTAAAACTAAAACTGAACAGATAAACGTAAAGAGGCTTATTAATATGACAAAATAAATTGATTCGTGACCAGTACTTCTAATTTGCGTTTGCAAGAGTAAAATTCTAATTGAAGTTTCAGAGTCAGCGGTGGCTGTCACGAGTTTGAATCGTGCATCTGGTAGATACAATTTTGTGAGGAGCGGGAAGTTTAATGAAATTGCCATAATTAACAGAAACTACTCGATCAAATTTAACTGCGAGAGTGTAGTAACTTTTATATAAAAACTGCAACGTTAAGAACTTTAAAGGAAACTTTATGTTTATTAGCTTTTTGCATCTGTTGAAATCATCACAATCCTATAAAATACTGTGTATTCTTTCTTTAGTAATAATTCATGTTGATAACATATTTATATTATTTACCGATATACAATACTGTGAAACATAAATCAATATTCAGATATCTTTACGTTAGTTTCAAGTTATAAAAGAAGCTATTTATAACTTATATACTTTAAATAGTCTTTACTCTCACATCCGGTCTTTATGATACAGATTGTTATAAGTCCTGTGTTAGGACTAATAGTCAATTTATTTTGGTTATATATTTAGTTATAAATATTTTTATATTTCCGATATACCACACTAAGTTGTCTTCTTTCAGTTCATATTACTTGAATGTTTTATATTGGGATAATGCAGAAGCTGTCTGAAATATTATATTATTGTAACATCTTAAATATTAACATGATTCTACCAACACAAGCGATATAATAATAATATAATATGTTCTTTATAACATGTCAGTTAATTAGTTAAAGTTGTTGGTATAACTATTTCTTTATTATGTAAATGTTTATGCTTATTTTCAATGAGTTACAGTTGTTACAAAATCAATGTCTTCGCTCTTGAGCAGCCGAAGTACCGAAGTACTTCGATCGCATCTGTTACGAGAAAACTGTTTTAACTACAATCGAAAGTAACATTTTAACTGGACCGGTTAATTATGATAAAAGCAATTTTAACTGCCTTAAGACATCAAAACACTTATACTCGAGAAAGTGTTTTAAAATAAAAGGCGCAAATTTTTTTGAACGAAATTAACTTGTGGGTTACAAAACGAAAAATTCTGGGGTGGTGGTTTTTAATTCTAATTGTATCTTTTTTTGTTGCCTTTGCCTACTAATAATTTTTTTATAAAAATTGCTTTGAAATTGATATTTATTTTTTACGTTAAAAAGAGGATATTTTAAAAAATTACAACTTCCACTTTTTCTTGTTAATAATTTCTGATGAAACGATGTTCCGTTTTTTTGTTCAAAATCTGTTAAATTATTTATATTTATCAAAACTTCGGTTATACATAGATGGTTGTTTAAAATATATATTCACTCATAACTACGATCACCGTTATAATTACAATAACCATTGTTGTGTAGTGTGAATCCGAAAAAATATTTCAACTTTTTGCCAAGTTAAAAATGACACTTACCAACTAATTTAAAGCCTAATTAAAAGATGTTTATCTTTTTTCCTCGAGACAATTGTATATCATAATGGATAATTTGTATCTTAATGAACGCGAATCGTTTATTTCTTTTGAGATGTTAACGTTCATAATGCAATTAATGAACGACATCTCGTTTTCATATCTCTTTTTCTCAACACCTACTTATTATCTGGAACAATATTGTTTTAATTGAAAAGTAATATGTTACCAGTAACATTTCAGACCGGTTCGCAAGTAATAAGTTGCAATTGTTTCAATTCAGCTTTAACAATTCAAGTTTATTTATAAAGATAATCGTAAATAGATGGCAAGAAAGCGAGTTTTTCTTCTGTAGTTAAATAATAAATCGAATCAAGCATTTACTTAAACTCTGTGTGTTAAGGTTCATTTAAACGAATGAGAAGAATAGGTCTTTGTGATTTATTATAGTGCTAGAGGCAGGCGTAATTTATTTTGATACCTTTTTAAAAAAATGAAACAATATATTTTAGTATCTCTCTTCAATCATTTCCACAAATCAAGTGCCTTCTATATAATATTGTTAATAGTGAAGTATGTTTCCGATTATTAGATATTTGATTTAAAAAGAGTAATGAAAGATTTTCACTAATTTGAGGATTTTAATGACACTGGATTCTAATAAAATGTAGGTACGTTTAAAGTGAGGTAGAAGATATCTACACAGTAATACAAGTATATTAATCCTTTTTCCTCTTTGTTATGTTATTTTCTCTTAGTTTGTCTTATGATTTATAAACTGGCTGTAAGTTTTTTTTTTAACGATTATAAACTAATACTTGACCTCAATTTCACGTGATGCTAAGAAACTACCAGGCCTACGATGGTAAAGCTTGCATGCCCAGAATACTCTGGTTCTCACAGCAATGCTGTTATGGAGGCAGGTTTATAATATGAGAAGTAAGCTGGATCGATTAGAAAGAACCTTATCAACATACAAATTCGGGATTTTCAAGGGATGCCGCTGGGTTACAGAGTCGGTAAACGTTTTGAAAAAAAAAGAAAAGGGATAGTTTTTTTTTTGGAGAATATTTTCGTGAGGAGGGTCCTTTGAAGAGCTCTTTGAGTGACGTCACGCTCATTATTATTTACACAAGCCGTAGAGCAATCAGAGCGGGTCGACGCGGACGCAGCACTTGGTACCGAGACGGAGTTACGATGGTTATCATACCTTGAAACATGCGCGAATGATTTATAAATGATATGCGTACCTCTTATAGGTCACAATATTTATCTCTCGCCGGGTTGGAATCCACGACTAAGCAGCGTTGAGATAACCTAATAAGAATTGAGCAGAACGTATGTACCGTTGTTACTTTTAATTTAATCAATGCAAAAACTTCTCCAACGTAACTGCGTTTAATTTCCTTTTCACGTGATTGAAAAGGAAATGCGTGTACAGTATTACGTCATATATGAATGAGTACTTGGTACACCAGGTACGTTGGTATATGTGTCAAACGAATTGATTAGCTGGACTTGAAAAGTAAAACAAGTGTTTGCGTTATTCATCGTATGATCACAATTATATCTTCGTCTGTTAAGAGTATAACACTTGTGTATCTTTATTTTTATTATATTAAAATTAATTACGACGTAAACCTTTTAAATTACTTTCGGATAGAAGAGATTAGTAGCGTAAGAGATCTTTTTATAAATTTGATTCGTCCATTACTGTTACCTCTGTAAATATATGAGAGCCAGAGTATAATGAGCGATCACACTTCTCTATCAACGTGTTCATTGTCACTTAACACCATTTCAAATTAGGTTATTGTAGTTAAAGAAGGAAGACAAATTAAATTGAAGTCCGATAATTCTTCTTCTTTAACTTCCCAATACAAAAAATATGAATACTTAAAGGAAACTAAAAAACGTTGCTTATGCTGTAATTAAAAAAAAAATAGTTTCGTTTTAAATCACAGTCACAATGAGTAATGCATTCAGATGCGACGCAGAGATTTTTTTTTACAAATTTTTTAAAAGAAAACTCATAAAAATTCCAGCTACGCACGATGTGGCGATGTTCACCCACTTTGATGTGAAGAATATGCGATTGCGAGGTGATAGATCTTTGTATGTTAAATGATGCGGAAATTGCGGGTAAAATCTTGGAAGGGAATACGAAACCTCTTTTCCTACAAACGATAAAATCTATCGAAGCAATAGCCGCGGTTTCCGTTTGAATTTGTTTTATACATAACAATTACGAGTAACGTTATAAATGTATTATAATAATAAAGAGATTTCTCAATGTTCCCACAGGTGGGACTCGCGATCTCCTTCCACAAGCACCAAGTGCAAGTTAGTGTGACACATGCCAATGAAAACAGTTGTTCTAAGAACATGTCCGTTACCACACGATGTTTTCATACACTGGTTTTATGTGTTTACTTAATTATGAAATAATAAAAAACGCCTTTTGAATTGTATATATCTCTGACGAACGATGAAGTATTTGAAAGTTTATATCTATAATATAAAAAATTACTTACGGTGAAGAGTAAACGGTAAAAAGCTTGTTATCATATCATTCTCAAGGACACAATAAGACAATATATTAAAGATAATAATTTTCTGGTCAACGTAATGTCAACTTTCCATGTCTATATTCGGTGTTGAGTAAACCGTTAAGTGAATAATCTGATCCGCGGCCACCATATAAAATGATGATAAACGGGCCCTTTTATTGTTCCCACAGCTGGGACACGGGGTCTCCTCTGAAATGAGACAAGGCCATTTATTCACCTCGCTGGCCAAATGCGAGATGGCTCATTTAATTTGCAGCGTTTCTTGGCGTTTTTTGATTTCCCATTCATTATTGAAACTCAGTTAATTTACTTTTGAACACTGCTCGCTGTTCCCAGTAAATTCAATTAGCGCTCTCGTAATCGTTCTTTTTCCGCCTAATAAGCATAAATTGAACGCGATGAACATGTTTCGTTACCACGTGACCAAATTCAGAGACATATGTTTTCTGTTTAATACCTTGCTGATATTTTGCTCAATTAAAATACACGAGCATGTAAAATTTTTAGATCAAGAATAATCAATCTCTCACAATGAGAGAATCTAGACTATTTATCCATCACTCTAACCTAGTGCTAATAGATGTCTAGGAATGTTATTGTTCTTGGAACATATCGGCTTGATCATCATGATTTCCTAAAATTTGTAACTCTATTAAAAGTGCAGCTTGTAAGACAGGCTTTTAAATTAAGCTACTTATTTCTTATTATAGTATGAATATTTATTTGAAAATGAAGTCAATAAACATTTTTCTTACTACTAGTACGAAATAGGAAATACAAATTATCACTTGATTTAGTAATCGCACACCGCGTGCGATGTCTATATTAATTTTAAAAACGTTTAACAAAAAAATTTATCATCGCGACGTATAAACGGTCATTAATTTCACATCGGTTTCGTTTTTTATATTTGCGGTCGCCGCTTTAACGGTCCCGCCGTATACATTATGTCGAGTGGTACCCATAAAACGACTTAACGCACTCAACTAATGTCCTCCTCATTATTTCATCGGCTCCTCTAATTGTTTGCAAACATGCAAACAGACACGGCAAACGTTTGCACAACAGTCTCGTTTTTTGCGCTGCCCGGGACCTAATTGTAAGATAGATACTTATTGAAAACAGCTATAGTGACAAATACTAGTTCGACTTGACCGCAATAGATGCAAATGTTTGCTAGCCTATTATACTGTGACTGTAAGTTAAACATAGGTGCTCAAAGATTGACTACTAGGATTTCTATAACGAGCGGTATCACTCCGGCGTGAGCTTCGCGTATCGTTCCAATTGATAGTGGATAATATAATATATTCAATGCCGTCTCGTTATAACTTGAAATATTGTTTCTCACGACTCCGGAGGCAGTTCAGTGAGTAGCTGGAGCATTCTTAATGGCTAATATTGAATTCATACGCGCCTTACAAGTATCAGACGGTAAGCAATTATCATTGTGCCTTAAATGAAAGTAGGTAACGTGGTTTGACCATTAATCTGAGAAACTGCGATGTGAATCCAAAAAAAAAGGTATTTTATAGAATTTAGATCTTTTGTAGTCAGATCTATGCTCTTCTGCATAAAGCTGTATAATATGTTGCGTGTTAAAATCTTTAAATAAATGGTGTAAAGAAGCTTAATTATAATAAAATGACAAAAAATAATTTCTTATTGTGGAAACATTGGCTTTTTGAGTCTACAAGTAGACTTTGTATAACGCAATAGCGACGAATTTAGATTACCAGAAAACCTATGGTCAAACTACACTAATGACGAGGTCTGTTAGTCAAATAAATAATATCCTTTAAAATACTCGTCCGAGGATATGAAGACGTTCGCACAACCATCGTACCGAAGTAGCTGTTTGATTTTCAAATATACGTACCTGAAGATAAACTCTCTACAATCATGTTATTCAAAGGACTGATAATTCAAATACTTTTAAACCCGACTCCACCTTAACAGTGTTAATGGTCGGCTGAAATGTTAAACGTCCGTAGAGAAATTACTGGTATATTTTTAGATATTATTATTCATGCGGGGACTTAGCCAGGGGCAGTTTCTCAACCGTATTTCATATCCCATCGCAATACAGCGCAGGTATTAACTTTGATAAGATAAAAAAAATAAATACAATGGACCGATCTCTGTATTTATATAAAATCGTATTAATTCAGCGTATTTTATTACGTATGTATCTTCATATGGAGTTCTTTCCGTATTAAAGGAATCGTGAAAGCATATCCGGCATTCGCAACTGTGTATTATGTGCACTTAGAAACAGCAAGGGAAATTTTGCGGAAGAAAACATATAGACTACACACGTGAATCTTGATAATGTTATAGTTATAATAAAAAATACAATTATATACCATTTATGAATAGGAGAATCATTGTAAGTGAATCGACTGCTCATATTAATGAGACTTCGTCCTGTTGAGATGTTTACACAACTCTATATGACACTCTAGGCCTTAGGACATATTCCAGTAGTTATTACACGCCGTTAAAACATGTTGCTGATACCTTTATAGTTATACGCGGGTAACTGTCGTTTCGCATTTCTGAAGCTTTCATTTACACTTCAAAGATTTTAAAGCTACTCGTAAAGTTTAACGAGTGTTGCCTTTTTACATATGCATTACCTAAAACTGATAACAGATTTAACTTAAACTTAATATCAACTGACAATGAAAAATTTAACGAAATTTAGTAATTCTTTTCAGAACGTCTACGTTCTGAAAAGTGTATTTTAAATATTTCAAAACAATTTAAAATTTCCACAATTAGATTTTATTTGACGAAGAGACGATCGCTTCATGGTAACTGTAACCACATCCCCATAACATTGTGGTGCTACTATGGACTATACACAGCACCACATTATGCTCATCGCCTTGAAACTTAATATGTTGTCTGGTTACACCAGTAATTTCACTAAGAACATCACCTTTCAAATTAGAACATGGTAATGTTTGAACACTACTGTACCGGCTGCAGAAATACGCTGCGTTAGTTAGATTCTAACTTAGACTTTCTTCGTTATCGGAGACCAGTGAACTCCAGAGCTGAAAATTACGTCTAGTTTAACACAAACACATTTACGGTCTGTCGATGTAGTTTCAAACGTTGAGACCAATTTCTATGGTGTAATTAAAACCAGTTGTTTATAGGCTATTTAATAAATACAATCGCTAAATTTCCTTTTAAATCATCTATCAGAGGTCTCAATTAATCGTTAATGTACAACGCAGACAATTAGCTTCACGATTGGATCTCATTTCGTTTTGTTATTAATTTTAATCGTTAACGCGCATTTATTGCAGAATTGCACTAAAACATCGAATGATCCATTACTTACATCAAACGTTTTGTATCGATTTTACGATGCCGGATTCAACCATTATTTTAACTGTGTGAATTAGTAAAGAAAACTGCTGTCACGAATTAGTAAATTTAGTATGTTTCTTCGAGTAGAGATATCAATGTTAATAATCTGTTGAGATATTTCGTAAGCGGAATGTAAGCCTCAAATTAACATGCACTGAAATTTTAGACACTACAAGAAATACATATTAGAAAACATCTGAAAAATATAGAAAATTATTTCACAATTGCTTGTAACGTTACTTAATCAAAATGTTATATAATGGACAATCGTTTCGTTTTGTCAAAGTGTAGTATAGTTAAGCCAAATGATATACATATAGAAACAAACAACCCTGTTATTGTTCCCACTGTTGGGGCTCGGCTCTCTAAAAAGCTTATACGAAATATATAAGTTCAGTTAAACATAGGCTTTTTTTAAAGTTATTCATTAATATTTCAAAATAATGATGTATATTAAAGTTTCAGTTTATTTCCACACTAACTTCATAAATCATTAAATGTGTTTTTTTATAATAATCTGATATCACAAACGAATAACGAAATCGGAAGTAAAAACAATAATTTTTTATACTTAATTATAAACTACACAATATTAACGATGAAATATTGTTTTTATTTAACTTTTTCATTGATAATTATTCTCTAATGAAATTATAGAGTAGAAATTGGAGAGAGACCTAGATTCTTTATTAAATCTTGGAGACGGTACTTACTACGGAAGAGAAATAAAAAAAAACATTAAAAACTGAAAATTGCGACGCGGTTTCGAAAATGGAGTTGTTTCTTTACGATTCTTTTGTAACATTACACTAATCATGTTTCGGTCCGTGCCTCATCTAATATAGTACAGAATTACCGACTTTCTTCAGTGGCAGCAGCAGTAAGGCATTCACTTTCGAAGTGGACTTTTTTTTGGAAAAATACGCATTAAAGTCGTCTGCGGTCTGGCCATTACCTTTGATCTAGATTTAGGCAATCTATTATGAATCACAACGGGTATTTTTGACTAATGTTATAATTTTCAACGTCGCCGTATAATCCGTTGAGCTTTTTTTCCCCGGCTAACATTAACGTATAATGATGCAATTTATTTACATGCTACATTATCATGATGAGGAGTGAGGTTACGGGAGACGAGGTAAGATTATTTATTGGGCTTGTAATGAGAATACACAATGTTCCTTACGTTTTGGATTGCATGCTGTTTTGTTACCGTATATGTATTCTTTGATTTATTATATCTTACAAAAATATAAAAATTTTAACACAGTTTCAGTATTTACACAAACAAGATCTCTTCATACATTTATATTAGTGAGTAATAACCTAACTAATTTTTATATAAAATCAGGATATAAAGGAGCGGTCAACGCATCGCATGAACGCTTTTTACACCATGAAAATAGCTGTGTAACTGCTTATTTTGCATTGTGGTTAAACCGCTTTACCGCAGGATAAAGCTGAACTGTTAGGTAGTAAACATAAGTTAGACGATAAGACAAATAAAAAAACAGCAAAATTAGTCTGCTGTAGGTTTTTGTAATCGAATATGACAAAATCGAAGAAGCGTTTCTTTATATGGATACTTAGGATGTTTATTAAAAACAGATATTTTTCCTTGCTATGGTATTTATAAACTAATCTCCACTAAGACTAGATACATACGTAATTTTTTTTAATGAAATCTAATAAACACCGACTATAACAACTGCGGTGATAAATACTTTTCTACACTAATAACCTAACTTATTTAACTACCGACTTGTCAGATGATTTGCGGTGTTCGTAATGTGAATCTTAACGTAATGGTTAACTGTAAATTGTGCATTACCACGAGAGTAACTTTCACTTGTAACGAAGTTAAATTAAAAAAAAAGTCCGGAAACATCGTTCACATCGTGCAAAGTGCTTTAAATACATTGAACGGCCGTGTTACTGAAATTATAGTCTTGTACATAACATTGGGGATCATTAAGTCTGTTCGATTTAATAACTTATTGCGACTGTTTAAAGTTTATGGTATTGTTAATATTTAAAATATTACGATGTGACAAGTGTAAATTATATTCAATGTATCCGGTTATAACAATCAATACTTTTACCGGATGTAATGATGAATAATGTGTTATTAAAACACGAAATTAACTTTGTAAGTTTTGGATGAGTAATGTTTAAAGTATAATATTCTGACACAATTGTTATTTTAATTTATAACTGTTTTGTTAGTTGAACGCTAGTATTGATGTATTTAATTGTGTTAGTACTAAAAGACAAGCGTTACTTATATATTTTTGTTACTCATACACATTTTAAAGTTGCTGTAATTTTCTTTTATTACCATAATTACTATTTATAGATTTTTTCTTAAATAATATATCCTTTATCGATTCTTTGAGGCTTTAAATAAAATTAGCGCTGCAGCATCAGAACATCATGCTGCATATATGTGAATGTTGAATAAAGTTTCTTTCTTTCTTACAATGTTATTAAATTGAAGTATAAAAATAGTTTTATACTATACTATGCCTTATATACAAAGTTACGAACATGTGAAAGTTATAAAAATAGTACAGACAGAGTTTATTTAAGTTCAAACATTCCGTACTAAAGTCATAATTTTTTTATTGTGATGCTAATGCATGAGTGTAGAATATATAATTTCCTAGTAGCCCATAACTTTGAGTACAATAAAAGCACAGCGTACATGAAAGTACAGGCAAAAATTACTTTTCATACATACATGACTTCTAGCACTGTCATGCTAGGATGAAAGGGAATATTCACCCCGATGATTATGGTAAATTATTTTGAATATTTATTTTCGTAATTATATAAGCAAAGGGACCTGTACTGACGGCTTAACGAGTGGAACTTATTTATAGGTGCTCCTCTTGACTGAATGTCCAGTAAAGTGACAGCGCCAATTACAGTGTCGCCTTCCTATGAATAATTGTTGTGTAAATACAAAACGCAATAGCGCTTTATACCGGTATATATTCTATTACAAATATTCACACTCAATTGCGTTAACAGCTTCACATCACAAAATTAAACAGAAACTGAAACGGATGTTTGACTTTTAAAATTTAGCTTTCTTTTGTTAAGACACCTAATTATATTAAAGCTGTTTAAATATCAACATACCTTTTCATTTCTTTTTTACTTAAAACAAAAAAAAAGTTATTTAAGAAAATATCTGTTAAAGAAAACTACATTATTTCAAAAAATCTGTTTCAATGTAAATACAAGAATTAAAATATATCCGGACTACTTTATACAGGCTATATACATTACTGAAATACGTTTCCGTTTTATATATTTTAATAGCGACATTAAAAGTAATTTTTATGAGTGTAAAGTAAAATTTTAAATACAAACGAAATCAGTATTATCAACGAGGTCATCTACATTACTTGAAAAGTAATATCAATTTGAATGTACATTCAAACTATTTTTTTAAACATGTTATTTGTTTCAAATTTATCTATATATTTAGTGGTTACATAGTCTGAAGTATATGTCTAACTACAATGTACAGGTGTAGAAAGAAAAAGTCAATCTCGTTTTAATATATTGTGTGTACATGCCAACCGATTCAGTTTCGATGATGAGACTGGATTACTTTTGAAAAACACTAGCGTTAATTTACTTCACTAATCGCGTAAGATATAGATAATAATATACTTTGACAAATTATCGTCGTCATCAACATGAAGTGCTTTTATACTGAAGTTTGGTGATCAGGTTGAAAAAACTATTTAGATCTTGTAAAACATTCTAATCACACAGCTCGTGATAAATATTAAACGTCATGTTAAAGCGCATCTAATCTGTGATGCGTTTTTTTTTTTAATTTCTTCCTGCTTACAGTTATTAACTATTTGTTAGTTAGGAAAGTAATTAACGGATAGTTTATTTCACCGGCTCGTTAGTGTGGGCAGGGCGATGCATTATATGAATTACGCGCACCAAATAATCAACTAAACGTGGGCCCCGCTCTTTGTATCCAAACCAACATGTGTTTCAACTGATACGACGGAAATCTCTCGTTTCGACCGCCTCTCACACCGAATTACCCGGTTCGTGTCTAATAGGCCATTGTTAAGACGCTTCTTATCTGTTACAGATCGGGAGATAAGTGTGAGCCGAGTCGAGCCGTAACGCGTGAGTATATCAAATTCGTTTAATTACTACACCGCATTTACTGATGTTCACACTATCGTTGGTTAATTCACTGCAGTGTAAATATGTCCTAAAATATAAGTTTTAAATAACTAAAACATATCTTCATTAAATTACCTTTCTTCTTTAGATAGATTAGTATATTTTTAAGATAGTTTATAAGCCGACTTATTAATTAACTTAGTTTTTGTATATGTTTTCACTAATTAGTGAATTGTAATTGTGGTATTAATATTTTAAAATCTGGCAAGGCTACTGATAAGACGTAGTTAGTTCCTAAAACATTCTTGTTATTAATTTATTTTTCTAACAGTTTGAACATAATGATGTAAACGAAAAACATCTTATAAATTTATACCGTTAAAAGTACGTGGAGAAGTATTTAATTCTGGTTATAATTAAAATTTTGTAACATGTTGCCATTACTAGAAAATATAAGTATATTTATGTTTAATGTAAGAATTTACATAAGCGTAACTGAAAGATTTGCATTTTAAATACGTTATCAGGATAAATTTAATTCAGATATACACGCCGCTTGTGTAAACAGTCCGGTCGGAGAGTCAAAGATTTGTATTAGGATTTGTCCTGCATGTTTATTCGGAATTACCATATGCGATTTTATCCGCGGGTGTTGAGTGAATTTTAATGAAGTTCGTACTAAAATGTCAACGCTTAATAGTTTACCGGAAACGTGGTGGATTAACGAGACGCTTAACAAGTTACATTCTAATGTTGATGTCGTCAAGTACTGAAACTTTTTAAATTGATAGAGAAGATTTCAACGAATAAAATTTTCCTATAATATTATAAAATCATCAGTTATCTGAAATTTCATCAATCAATAATCTTCAAAGTTATTCAACGTTCAGATGTATCTTTTAGTATACTTCCTCCATTTATGACGGATTGAATTTCAGTACGGGAAACGTAAAGTATTTGACAGACAGAAGGATCTTAGTTGAAATATTTTCAATTACAAAATTTAGTCAACAGTTACTTTAATTTCTTTTATCTAAATGCAGCACAAATTAACAAGACAAAAAACAGTTATTTAACAGTTCAATAATGAGTTCGATATAAAATAGATCACAAAATATTCAGGTTTTCTTTGAGATGGAAGGGGCGTTATTCGATCAGGTCGGTAAGTTATTTAATTGAATTTAACTAGGATCTCAATTGTGAAGACAGAACAGATAAAACAGAGTAACGTACGTAGTATCTACAAATCAACGATGAAGACAAGTTGAAATAAATACAACAATATTTAATAAAAGCGAACAAGTGCTAAACTTTGTTCTCGTATATCCTATTACCCATATTCAAAAGTAGAAATTTTTAAATATAAATAGTTGGAACAATTTGCTTAAAGTTACTGGACTTCTATTAATAAGAACAATAAATATCTAACCTGCTAACAAAAATCAAGAAGATGTAATAATAATAAACAAACAGGGGCTTCTGTCGCAAGGAGAGAGTCAGCGCCATTTATCCACCAAACTGTCCAAGTGCGGGTTGGTGAATGTCAATTATCCACGAAACATGTTCTTGGAACATGTTGATTTACTCACGAAGTTTCCCTTCACTGAAACCTGAAGCTCAGTTAACAGAATAGACGCTTCTTCCAAACCTATAACATTACAGATTCAGCTAAAAACATTTCAGTAAATATTTTTGGAGGTTATAAATTTTGAACGACGCTGAATATCGTCTTCGAGAGTTTTAATATTTATGTGCACGATTTTAATTAGAACATTCATATTAAACATAGAAATGGAGTTGCAGTGATTAGATGTTGTTACAAAGCGTATTGCTGATCATAAAACTTGTGCATCAATCAGCACGTCATGCCGTCGACAGGCGGAGAGGAAATGACTTTTTATGATGAGGGGTATTAATATCCATATGAGCATCATCAGCTCGTCAGTTTGTCCAATGACGTAACGAGCATGATATTAATTATGTAATATTTGTTTTGTTCGTTATGAACATTAGTTTTTTTTTAATAATCTATATCTTTTTCGACAATGGCCTGATATTTGACTTCTATTTCACATGGTGTTGAGCGATAATGGCAAAGACTACTCGCTAAAGAAACTTTTGGTCTTATATGTTAGTAGCCTGAAAAAATCATTCACCATCCAAAGTTATAGCAAAAATAGTTGTATTTGGTTTTCTCAAACATATTTACTAATTAAAAAATCGTTATATTATCGGATGTTGTAGTGAAAATACCGGATTTGGAACTGGGACCTGCGCGTTACAAGTCCCAGCAGTTAACCGCTGCGCTACCGGCGTATTAAAGATTTTAAAATCTTACTGAAAATTATATTCGTTTCAAAGACGAGGATGTCCTCTTTAAGAAAATTATTATCTACCTAAATATATTAATATCTTTTCGTATTGTTACTATAGAAATGACTTGACTATTCTTTTAGACGGTTCCACAAAAAATATTTTCAGAATGGGAAAGTTATAGTAATGACAACTTAAAAAACTTATTACAAATATAGTTTTTATTTTGGTATGATTATATTTAATTACCTTTCTTAATTTATGCTAATAATCATGCGTTAGTATTCTAATAATTAAAAAAAAAGTGTTTTGTATGTATTAACCGGTTGAAGAACTTATTTTTCATGCCGGCGGTCATTGAATTTATTCTTAATGAATTGGATCAAAGATTTATTGCTTCATGCGTAACTTAAATCAATTTTTTGTTACTTGATCATAGAAATACGATGATTAGATAGGCGCAAAAAGAATAATTAATAAATGATTTTGGGTGCTGTAGAAAAAAAATAATTTTATTAAAACAGGATGACAACGTCAAAAAATATATAACGTATATAAGGGATAAATATACAGTTTTTTTTTATACTAAGATATGTGATCTAGCACATATCAATTAGTCGTCAGTTAGGATGTTTACACAGCACAAAATTTTTTATATCTAGTTATATATTTTTATAGTTACGGAGCCTTACAAACCGTTATATGATAATGTTTTGATGTTACTTTTTGACGACAGGAATAAATGTTGCTTTTGTACTTGTTTATGGTTTGAAGGGAGATGTAGCTAGTGAAATTACTGAGGTAATGAGACTTAACACCTTATGTCTCATAGTGACGAGCGCAATGTGGTGCAGTGTATAACATCTTAACTAGCGCGAAAGTCTTGTCGACTTGTAGAATAAAAAAAAGGACCTGTCTTACTAGTGCTAATATATTTTACTGTAGTTAAATTACTGTTATATAATAAGTCAAATCTTCTCCTTTCTACCCTTTGGATTAAAGTTTAATATTTTAATTTTAAATCTCTTTTTTAACTTTAATCAAAAGGTCACGGTTTTAATCAGAACAAAAGTAATTTTAATGAGAGTATTATTTTGGTTTAAAAATTGTTTAGTATGTACTTGTTACTAAAAATATAATAAAGCAATTTTTCATCTGACTGCAGTTATAATAAGTGTGAATGAATAATGATGATTAACTGAAAGTTTAAATAACAGTCTATCGAAAACGTTGGCTTGTTATTTTTAATCTTCCTTGCTTTAACTGTAACGGTAAATAACCTAAAGGCGCTGCTGATCCGTTATGGACGCTGATAATTTTGATAGATGAGCTTAAAATATCACTTAAATATTATTTTAAAGATCGCTGATGCTTCATAATGCGCTTGCGTGTGCAACGTTTGACTTGTTAATTGATTATGAGTGTTTGAAAACGTTTTGGCGCCGTGATTTTTTACTTAGACACCATTTCTTAAACATACTTTGTGTATCTGCAATATGCTAACATTTAACCTCAATTTCATATGGTTCTAAGTGACAATTAGGCTGTGGGATAGTGAAGGGTGCTTTCTTAAATAATCTAGCTCTCATATGTTGTGAAATGAAATATAAAAATGCTGTTATATCGGATTTACATTATAAGAATGGTTGCTAAAAAATCAACCACTAATCAAACTCCTCAACCTTTGGCCTTTGAATCTGTCTGAGCTGATGATGAGAGCGTTGGAGTAAAGGCTCATAAGAAATATTTTTAATTTGTATTAATTTTCGTGAGGTATCATTAGAACAATAATAATTTCGTATGATTTACTAAACTCATATGATAATATCACACTGAAATGTTACAGTAAAGTAAGCTATGACTAAAAAAACCTATAATTAACAACCTAGCGAAATGCTTCGTGTATAAAGAAGTAGTAGTAGATAAAACAAATTATACGAATTATGTATTTTAATATAATGAAATATGATAGATAGATAACAAGGTAGTATAAGTATTAGTAAATTATGTAAACAGTACAATAAAAAAGCTCTGAATATATATATGTTAAGAAATATTTATGTTAATAAAGGAAAGTCGAGAGAATAATATAACGAGACTAATGATTTCTTAAAAAAAAATCATTTGTAATTGTTATCTAATATTATTGTAATATTATTATATACAACTTGATTGTGAACATAAAGAATTAATTTTTGCTTTGAATACATAAATACACAGGAAGTTCTGAGCGTTGAACTTTTATTAAGTTTTGCAATAAGGATATCACATATGACTCTAGACGGTTGATTAATGATATATTGATAAATCTTAGTTGAAAGCATCATTTATTAAAACAAGTTGCATATTACGGTATATGATGAATGTTAAGAAGTTTATTAAGGTTTCATAAAGTAACACCAGTGTGGTAAAACCTTTAAGACACCGTCGGCGCATTACCATTGTGTGAAAATTGTAATGACTTCCCGGATGAGCCTTTCCGTTTCTAACAAATGCGTACAGGGAATTAAAATTTGCATATCTAAAGATATTTAAACAGGTTGCGGTTTTCTTAACAATTATATATTTTATTTTGTATATATTAATTATTTAAACATTTCCTTTGTAGTAGGCTAAGTAGTAAAAATCAATTTTGTTGTAAAAGCTGAAAATTTCGAGGCTTAACTCTGTTATACAAGTAAGTATACATTTTCCATCTCTTCGAATAATTTATAATTATGAAGAGTTGGATGTTTAATGTAATTAAAAAATTTATAGTCCTAACATTGAATAATCATCAGATTTTTTTTTTTGTAACGTCTGTTGCTTATTTCCTAGAATCGAAGAGTTCTTAGATTCGATGAACGTTTAACCATTTCCTATTAAATCAAATCTGTAAACCAGACAAGCATTGCGATACCGTTGTTTGCTAAATTTACATTTATAAGATGTGGCCTGTCCTGGCCCAGTTAAGTCAATCAGCTGTTTAACATTTTCAACACGGAACCACGGTTTTGACATAGAATTTAAATCTTCCGTGGTGACGTTCAATATAATGTATTTATAGTTCAAATGTAACTCGGTAACTGTTATAATTATTTAAATACTACATTACTAATGTTTCTGTTGATCATCTCAAGATTTAAATAGATCCTAATAACACAATATTTATCTAAAAGTAAATGAACAATTACTTATTTAGTGTATTGATCGCAATGATTGAGAAAATAAAAAAAAATCTTTTACATAAAACAAACTGCCCACTATACCCACTACTGGGACTCGATTCTCTCGCCGATAGAGTTAAGGTCTTTCACACTGCACTTTACGGGTTGAGATAATTAATAAATAGTTATTATTGGGTCTTATATTACTTGGTGGTCTCCCGACCTGTTTTCAAATTAAATCCATCCTGTACAAGACATGTCTGTTTGTATGTTTCATTTTAATCACAATAAAACCATCATAAAATTAAATGTATACTCTTAATGTACAACGAGGAAATGGTGTAATTTATTTCATAAACTACTACAAGACTTAACTAGTGCCATTTATTTGTCATGCGAATTCATTAGTTGTTACTAGTTTAGTTCAGTTATAAATGCGTAATGAATAAATTTACTGTAAATCATAAATTAATTGAAAGTAAGGTTTAGCTTTAATTTCACTGCTTGACGCGGAAATGGTCTAAACGATGCATTAGATAGCGACCAACCAGACCATATCAAGGTAATTACGATTATTTTTAAGATGATTGATGAAGTTTATGGCGCCGTATATATAAGATTTTGATCAAAATGTTTACTAGAAAATGTATTGTAGTACATTTAGATCTTAAAAAAATGTAATATTACATATTTTAGACTGGAATCAGTAAATAACCAATTTTATCCTAACATTGTATTTTGTTTTGAGTGGAGTGTGGTCCTTAAGAATATCTTTGCTCTCATATTGCGACATTGTTGCTATGGCGACCAGTTTATACTATGAGGCTGATAGTATAAAGAAACTGCACCACCTGATAGTCCGAGTATCTCCAGTTTTGCTGTGTCCAATAATTATTTGAATTCCCACAAGTAAAGTGTCAAATGATGTATCTTTGCAAATCAAGACCTTCATAATAAAGTCATACATCATTGAGCGACGCGGCAGGAAATTCAATTTACATTGTTCGAACTCATACAACATCGGTCGGAATGACGTTATCAGCTCGCCCAGATCGTACCTGATTAAGTTTAAGCGAATTCCTACCTTAACAGGAAAGTAATAAATCAGTGACCATATTCCCAACGCGCCTACAATGAACGGGACACTAAGCTAGGAATGCTGCATTGTATTTTATATGATTATAAATTTTTAAACTATAATCAAAGACAAGTTACGTGGCATGGATACAGAAGATTATACCCAGTTGTAATACTTAGGACTGATAATGATGATACCTTTTAACCTTTTCAGTTTCAGTCTCTATTATCTGATTGCATCAGGGTAAAAGAGATTAATGAGCTGATTTAAATAATTCGTAACGCTTGTAACTTTTGAACCGGAAGAGCTACATGGATACTCTTTCAGGATAAAATGAAATACAGGACAAGGAGACGAGAAATCTGAAATAAAAAGTCTTCCAGTTAAGGAGATATGAAAAGTCAAAGTACAGGGGAAGGGAGGAAAAGATAAAAAAAAATTTCACTGAGAATCAGAAATAAAAGTTAGCCACTGGACCATTCCGGCACATTCTAATCTTGTAAGGTAATAGAGACCCGATTAATAAGTCTACGCATGCCTCGTCTTCTCTGCTTGTTTACTTATCTGTTGTACATAGTTACTACATTTTTAAAATGAATTGGAAATCTCAAAAACTTTTTGTTTTGACAAGTTTAAATTTTAAGAATTAAATTGTATATAAATAAATGTATAATATTTACGAATATAACGTATAATAAAGCTATTGTAAACTGATTTATAAATAAATCATTGACAGAGATATACTGGATGGATTGTATTAAACCTTGACGGTTTTATGCAGTTCCCAGTACACCAGTTTACATTTTGCTGTATTGTGTCCAGTTCGTAACGGTACGGATATGTCCTTCACATAATGTCTATGGATAAAATAGAGGTAGTTTTGCAAATGTCACTAAACTGGGATTATGACCGTCGCAAATGACCCATTCCATATCCAGTGTACACATGCCCACGCTATACGTTGATCTAAATCATATGCTACGTTTCTAAGCGGAATTTATTTACAATTCCGAAATTAATACCATATTAAAGCCTGGTCAGTTTATTACTAAATAGTGGAGGAAACATGAACGCTTAACAAATTGAGCTATAATATCACGGCTTCATAGACTTAAGGTTATGATATTAAAACGAAATCCATATGATCACTATAATCAAAACAATATTTTTGTTATAATCTTTTTTAACTGTTATTGATTATATTTATATGCCATTATTATGTTTTACACAGTCACTAAATATATAAGGCATATAATAAAGTAAAAGGCAATAACTTTTTTTAACATTACAATTTATAAACAAATCAAAAACACCAACTTTATAAAACAAGAATTGATTTTACCTTTTTTTGTATAATAGTGTAGATTGTTTTGTACATTTCGTCCATTACGGAGACTGAGTAAATATTTGTATAATATTATCATGTATGTAAAATACATCTGAGTTAGATCCATTTGAAGCGTTCTCTTTTAAACTTCGAAGAAAAGTTCAACTCACCACATTTTTAACTTTCCGATAGATACAGGTAATTATCAGGAAAGCAAAGAGCTACTCCAGCGCTTACATAGACAGTCTTCACATAACGGACAGCAACTTAAAGTAACTGTCATGTTAAATCATCTTATTACCATGAAATCATTAAGCAATGAAATAATTATTAAACGTTACGACATTATGGGGGAAATTACGTGTTCTGAAATACGATCTCCGCCCGTCTGTGTATAGTCATGGTGAAAGCTTGACCGGTGTAATTGCTGATGCTATAAGTATGATACGAAAACTGGATCCGTCGGTGGTTTACATGTCATACTTAGTTAGTCCGTCATCTGAATTGTTATATGTCCAGTGAAAATTAGAAGGTTTGGCTTGATCTCTCTTCACGTTCCCACGTTGTTAAGTGAAATGGGTACGTTTGAAAATAAAAAGAGTTGTAAGTCACATATAACAGAGATTATGTCCGTCGCAAATGACCCATTCCATATCCAGTGTACACATGCCCACGCTATACGTTGATCTAAATCATATGCTACGTTTCTTAGCGGAATTTATTTACAATTCCGAAATTAATACCATATTAAAGCCAGGTCAGTTTATTACTAAATATTAAGTGTTTAAAAGTTAAATTTATATCATAATAAAAAACTTTTATTTTAAATGAAATAAGCAAATCGTTTTTTTAACTGCTCTAAAACAATATTGTTCGTAACTTAAGTCTAGATTCCGAAGACATATAAATAAATAGTTTAATTAATGCTTTCATTATTGGGCACAGAGCATTCTTTTACAAGGAAAGCCAGTTCCATTTATGGACTACCCTGGCTAAATGTGGGTTGTCGAATGTCCCACGTCCACTAAAGGTGGAGGAAACATGAACGCTTAACAAACTGAGCTATAATATCACGGCTTCATAGACTTAAAGTTATAGTATTAAAACGAAATCCATATGATCACATCAAAAAAAATAACAAAAAAAAAAAAAAAAAAAAAAAAAAAAAAAAAAAAAAAAAAAAAAAAAAAAAAAAAAAAAAAAAAAAAAAAAAAAAAAAAAAAAAAAAAAAAAAAAAAAAAAAAAAAAAAAAAAAAAAAAAAAAAAAAAAAAAAAAAAAAAAAAAAAAAAAAAAAAAAAAAAAAAAAAAAAAAAAAAAAAAAAATATTTTTGTTATAATCTTTTTTAACTGTTATTATACTATTGATTATATTTATATGCTATTATTATGTTTTACACAGTCACTAAATATATAAGGCATATAATGAAGTAAAAGGCAATAACTTTTTTTAACATTACAATATATAAACAAATCAAAGCCACCAACTTTATAAAACAAGAATTGATTTTATCTTTTTTTGTATAATAGTGTAGATTGTTTTGTACATTTCGTCCATTACGGAGACTGAGTAAATCTAATATATAAAATTCTCTTGTCACAATGTTCGTTCCCATACTCCTCCGAAACGGCTTTACCGATCTTATGAAATTTTTTGTGCATATTCAGTAGGTCTGAGAATCGGTTACTATCTATTTTTCTAACCTCTAAGTGATCAGGGTTGCCCACACCAAAAATTTTTTTTTTATTTTTTGGGATTTTTTTTCTATTTTATTTTATTATTGTGTGGCATCAACAACAACTACATACAACCCTAAATTTTCACTTTTCTATCACCAACCCCTGCTTTTTAATAGACATTTTAATATTTTTGTCTCGCTCGATATCATCAATTGTACATGGCCACGTATCAAACCGCGTGGCTGTAAACTCCAAAAAAAAAATATTATCACTTGGTAAGTGATCCCCTCCACGTGTGTACCGGTGTCACCTCTCACCAGTACACAGCACGGAGTGGGGATGACAACGAATTCTATATCTCTCAAACATTATGCCTTTTGTCACTCCCTCTACATATAAATATATTGTCAAGCAACTTTATTATTTATTTATTAATAACTAATGTCATTGAATATAATTTATTATTATTCTATAATACAAATATGTGTCGGTAAGCGCATCACTCTACAACGCCAGGACCAATTTGGCCAATTTGAGAAAAAGTCTTATAATCGCCGGGAAGCCCCTGAAAACAGCGCTTTTCTTTTTCCTATACAAACGTTCTCTAACTAAAATTTAGGGTCAATTTAAACTTAATTGCTATTTCATAAAGTTCATATTAAATTACATCCTTTCACTGCTGTCTAAGCAATGTAGGTGTGTTCCTAACGCTAAAGAGTCAATTTTAACTTTATTACAGCTGCTCAAAGTTCAAATTAGATCATTCTTTCAAAAGTGTGCGTATGCGCGTCGGAGGATCTAACGCCGCGTGCCGAAATTAAAACGAATGAAATAATAACATAAATAGTCACAAAATGTAAGAGCTAAAGATCATTACTGCTGATTTTCAATTAGGTCGGCTTCGCGGTATTATTTATTTTGTTTTAGTTTCTTTTTCACGACATCACATCAGTCCAGCACAAACCGCGTTATTGTCTGGCGGACCTAACAGACTTCATTCCGTCAAAAAGATTTGGAATGAGGCAGTTATTGGAAAATGGAACATGGAAAACGGAAAACGGAAAACGGAAAATGAAAATGGAAAATGGAAAAAGGAAAATGGAATATTGGAATATTGGAATATTGGAATATTGGAATATTGGAACATTGAAACATTGGAATACTGGAATATTGGAATGTTGGAATGTTGGAATGTTGGAATGTTGGAATGTTGGAATGTTGGAATGTTGGAATGTTGGAATGTTGGAATGTTGGAATGTTGGAATGTTGGAATGTTGGAATGTTGGAATGTTGGAATGTTGGAATGTTGGCCTGTTGGCCTGTTGGCCTGTTGGCCTGTTGGCCTGTTGGCCTGTTGGCCTGTTGGCCTGTTGGCCTGTTGGCCTGTTGGCCTGTTGGCCTGTTGGCCTGTTGGCCTGTTGGCCTGTTGGCCTGTTGGCCTGTTGGCCTGTTGGCCTGTTGGCCTGTTGGCCTGTTGGCCTGTTGGCCTGTTGGCCTGTTGGCCTGTTGGCCTGTTGGCCTGTTGGCCTGTTGGCCTGTTGGCCTGTTGGCCTGTTGGCCTGTTGGCCTGTTGGCCTCTTGCCCTGTTGGCCTGTTGGCCTGTTGGCCTGTTGGCCTGTTGGCCTGTTGGCCTGTTGGCCTGTTGGCCTGTTGGCCTGTTGGCCTGTTGGCCTGTTGGCCTGTTGGCCTGTTGGCCTGTTGGCCTGTTGGCCTGTTGGCCTGTTGGCCTGTTGGCCTGTTGGCCTGTTGGCCTGTTGGCCTGTTGGCCTGTTGGCCTGTTGGCCTGTTGGCCTGTTGGCCTGTTGGCCTGTTGGCCTGTTGGCCTGTTGGCCTGTTGGCCTGTTGGCCTGTTGGCCTGTTGGCCTGTTGGCCTGTTGGCCTGTTGGCCTGTTGGCCTGTTGGCCTGTTGGCCTGTTGGCCTGTTGGCCTGTTGGCCTGTTGGCCTGTTGGCCTGTTGGCCTGTTGGCCTGTTGGAATGTTGGAATATTGAAAATGGAAAATGAAAAATTTAATTCTGACATCTGAAATCTAGAAACCAGAAACCAGAAACCAGAAACCAGAAACCAGAAACCAGAAACCAGTAAACCAGTAAACCAGTAAACCAGTAAACCAGTAAACCAGTAAACCAGTAAACCAGTAACAGTAAACCAGTAAACCGTAAACCAGTAAACCAGTAAACCATAAACCAGTAACCAGTAAACCAGTAAACCAGTAAACCAGTAAACAGTAAACCAGTAAACCAGTTAAACCAGTAAACCAGTAAACCAGTAAACAGTAAACCAGTAAACCAGTAAACCAGTTAAACCAGTAAACCAGTAAACCAGAAACCAGAAACCAGTAAACCAGTAAACCAGTAAACCAGAAACCAGAAACAAACAAACAAAAGTTCATATTAAATAACAAGCTTTCACTGCTGTCTAAGCAATGTAGGTGCGTTCGTAACGCTAAAGAGTCAATTTGCACTTTATTACAGCTGCACAAAGTTCAAATTCAATTATTCTATCAAAATGGTGTGCGTATGCGCGTCGGAAGATCGCCGCGAGCCGAAATTAAAACGAATGAAATAATAACATAAATAGTCACAAAATGTAAGAGCTAAAGATCATTCTTACTGATTTTCAATTTGGTCGGCTTCGCGGTATTATTTCTTTTGTTTTAGTTTCGGCACGCGACATAAAATGCATTCGTTTTCACGACATTACATCAGTCGAGCACAATCCGCGTTACCATCTGGCGGACTTGATAGACTACATTCTGTCAAAAAGATTTGGAATGTGACAGTTATATGTTCCTCACAAAATAATAATAGTAAATATAATTTATGTACTATAATTATAACTTTGGCCACTCTTCTGGAACCCACTAATATTTAAATATTAGTTATTAGATGAACATATATAGAGCTGAACCCCACACACCGCCCTATCACCAGGGCCCCGTGCCGCGGGAAAGTGAAAAGGGAAAATGGAAAATGGAAAATGGAAAATGGAAAATGGAAAATGGAAAATGGAAAATGGAAAATGGAAAATGGAAAATGGAAAATGGAAAATGGAAAATGGAAAATGGAAAATGGAAAATGGAAAATGGAAAATGGAAAATGGAAAATGGAAAATGGAAAATGGAAAATGGAAAATGGAATATGGAAAATGGAAAATGGAAAATGGAAAATGGAAAATGGAAAATGGAAAATGGAAAATGGAAAATGGAAAATGGAAAATGGAAAATGGAAAATGGAAAATGGAAAATGGAAAATGGAAAATGGAAAATGGAAAATGGAAAATGGAAAATGGAAAATGGAAAATGGAAAATGGAAAATGGAAAATGGAAAATGGAAAATGGAAAATGGAAAATGGAAAATGGAAAATGGAAAATGGAAAATGGAAAATGGAAAATGGAAAATGGAAAATGGAAAATGGAAAATGGAAAATGGAAAATGGAAAATGGAAAATGGAAAATGGAAAATGGAAAATGGAAAATGGAAAATGGAAAATGGAAAATGGAAAATGGAAAATGGAAAATGGAAAATGGAAAATGGAAAATGGAAAATGGAAAATGGAAAATGGAAAATGGAAAATGGAAAATGGAAAATGGAAAATGGAAAATGGAAAATGGAAAATGGAAAATGGAAAATGGAAAATGGAAAATGGAAAATGGAAAATGGAAAATGGAAAATGGAAAATGGAAAATGGAAAATGGAAAATGGAAAATGGAAAATGGAAAATGGAAAATGGAAAATGGAAAATGGAAAATGGAAAATGGAAAATGGAAAATGGAAAATGGAAAATGGAAAATGGAAAATGGAAAATGGAAAATGGAAAATGGAAAATGGAAAATGGAAAATGGAAAATGGAAAATGGAAAATGGAAAATGGAAAATGGAAAATGGAAAATGGAAAATGGAAAATGGAAAATGGAAAATGGAAAATGGAAAATGGAAAATGGAAAATGGAAAATGGAAAATGGAAAATGGAAAATGGAAAATGGAAAATGGAAAATGGAAAATGGAAAATGGAAAATGGAAAATGGAAAATGGAAAATGGAAAATGGAAAATGGAAAATGGAAAATGGAAAATGGAAAATGGAAAATGGAAAATGGAAAATGGAAAATGGAAAATGGAAAATGGAAAATGGAAAATGGAAAATGGAAAATGGAAAATGGAAAATGGAAAATGGAAAATGGAAAATGGAAAATGGAAAATGGAAAATGGAAAATGGAAAATGGAAAATGGAAAATGGAAAATGGAAAATGGAAAATGGAAAATGGAAAATGGAAAATGGAAAATGGAAAATGGAAAATGGAAAATGGAAAATGGAAAATGGAAAATGGAAAATGGAAAATGGAAAATGGAAAATGGAAAATGGAAAATGGAAAATGGAAAATGGAAAATGGAAAATGGAAAATGGAAAATGGAAAATGGAAAATGGAAAATGGAAAATGGAAAATGGAAAATGGAAAATGGAAAATGGAAAATGGAAAATGGAAAATGGAAAATGGAAAATGGAAAATGGAAAATGGAAAATGGAAAATGGAAAATGGAAAATGGAAAATGGAAAATGGAAAATGGAAAATGGAAAATGGAAAATGGAAAATGGAAAATGGAAAATGGAAAATGGAAAATGGAAAATGGAAAATGGAAAATGGAAAATGGAAAATGGAAAATGGAAAATGGAAAATGGAAAATGGAAAATGGAAAATGGAAAATGGAAAATGGAAAATGGAAAATGGAAAATGGAAAATGGAAAATGGAAAATGGAAAATGGAAAATGGAAAATGGAAAATGGAAAATGGAAAATGGAAAATGGAAAATGGAAAATGGAAAATGGAAAATGGAAAATGGAAAATGGAAAATGGAAAATGGAAAATGGAAAATGGAAAATGGAAAATGGAAAATGGAAAATGGAAAATGGAAAATGGAAAATGGAAAATGGAAAATGGAAAATGGAAAATGGAAAATGGAAAATGGAAAATGGAAAATGGAAAATGGAAAATGGAAAATGGAAAATGGAAAATGGAAAATGGAAAATGGAAAATGGAAAATGGAAAATGGAAAATGGAAAATGGAAAATGGAAAATGGAAAATGGAAAATGGAAAATGGAAAATGGAAAATGGAAAATGGAAAATGGAAAATGGAAAATGGAAAATGGAAAATGGAAAATGGAAAATGGAAAATGGAAAATGGAAAATGGAAAATGGAAAATGGAAAATGGAAAATGGAAAATGGAAAATGGAAAATGGAAAATGGAAAATGGAAAATGGAAAATGGAAAATGGAAAATGGAAAATGTCCAGATTTTTTTGCGCTGGCTATAAAATAGGTAAGACAAAAAACTGCCACATTCCAATTTTTTTGACAGAACGAAGTCTGTCGGGTCAGCTAGTATTTGTATAATATTATCATGTATGTAAAATACATCTGAGTTAGATCCATTTGAAGCGTTCTCTTGTAAACTTCGAAGAAAAGTTCAACTCACCACATTTTTAACTTTCCGATAGATAATGTAATTATCAGGAAAGCAAAGAGCTACTCCAGCGCTTACATAGACAGTCTTCAACATAACGGACAGCAACTTAGTAACTGTCATGTTAAATCATCTTATCTTACCATGAAATCATTAAGCAATGAAATAATTATTAAACGTTACGCCATTATGGGGGAAATTTACGTGTCTGAACTACGATCTCCGCCGTCTTTGTATAGTCATGGTGAAAGCTTGACCGGTGTAATTGCTGATGCTATAATTATGATACGAAACTGGAATCGTCCGGTGGTTTACATGTCATATCTTAGTTAGTCCGTCATCTGAATTGTTATATGTCCAGTGAAAATTAGAAGAGTTTGCTGATCTCTCTTTCACGTTCCACAGTTGTTAAGTGAAATGGGTTAACGTTTAAAAATAAACAGAGTTGTAAGGTCACATAATAACAGAGATCTATTGAAGGTAGTTACTAAAGCATTCACTACTCGTAGACGATTCTACACTAATCTATAATATATCGCCGCATGTTTTCGAAGGTACCTTAAAAAATGTCTGTATTTTTTAATATAATAAAACATCAGTTTTTTTAAGCTACAACAGAAAACCATTGCTAAAAACAAATTTATTTTTAACAGTCTGTATTCTAATAAGTAAAATAATTAGTGACATCGCACTAGTTCTAATTTGTATATACTAAGCTTTCATGATGTTGAAAAAGAGAGCAATAAATAAAAACATGTACATATCTATTTGATCATTTTGAACTTATAACTATTTTCAAAGTGAATTCATTTTAGCATCAATGAAATTAACACCTTGCCATATTACAATTAGGTACTATCTTCAAACGTATATCTACCCTAGTACAAATCTTGACATCCTTTATACATCTTCATTGATCGTTTTTGGCTATTCTGGGTCCAGTATCTAAAGACAATGTTGAAATTTACTATAAGTAGTACATACAATAGTTAAGTTTGTGTTTGCATTAGCTAAATATCATGAGTAAATGAAATGTTCATATCATCGCTCAATTCGAGCTTTAAAAATACATATAGGGAAACCTATTACGTTAGAAAGACCCTTTCACTAACTTCTAGAATACCATTCAACTATAAAACACCTTCAAATCCCGTTAAGTCACTTCACTTGGGTTTATAGTTTGTTATATAACAGCAGATGTGTTGAATAACCTTTAACCGTTAAACGGGTAATAAAATAAATCGGCAGTTAACGACTCAACCAATGTACAAATGTCTTTAAATAATATTCGCATAAGTTTAGCCCTTAGGAGCAGGAAATTCGATTAATGGTATAACTTTACGATATCTCACATAAAGCATTGCGTCGGGCGTTTAATACTTCCCATGAACGATTACCGTTTTGATTCATTTTCTTAATAGAAAAGTTTTAATTAAAGTTAATTGTTATAAATTTCCTTTCTGTTGACGCTATCTATCTATTTTTTATTAGTATTACTAGTAACGCTTTGATTTCTTATTCAGGTAGTGCCTTATGACTGTTTAAATCAAAGAGGGTGAGAATATTGTTTCCTTTAACTTTGACATTACAAGACGAAGCCAAAAATATTTAAATTCTATAAGCATAAGGGTTAATAGATCTTTATTGTTGTCTCAATAAATGGAAGTTTGCTATTGGACATAGATCTCTTGTAATGTATTCCAGAAAATAATCTTGCTCTGTTTATGACCAGTGCTCCCAGAAAGTCTTTGAGTATCGCCTGTCCAGCTAATTCAATGGAGAGGGAGATGAACGGAGTATCTCTGTATGATTAAAACAGAAATGAGGATATTCAAAGAAGAAGAGTAGACAAAGAACAAAAAGTAATTTAACATAATAAAATATTTATTAACTAACATATGGTATATATCAATATATACTGTAATGAATGAATTCAGATTGGTGTTCATACAAATATTAGCGTAATCTCTAACAAGATATCTCTTATGTATGTAAGATTACGTATAGGGAATGTTATACTAAGCTCTAGCGAAATAACGCCTAGATATTTTTCATAGATAATATTTACGAGTATGCCCTTTGCATGGCGATGCTCGATACGTGTACTAGGTTGCATTACCTGTGATATAAATCACGTGGTGACTTGACAATGGGGAAGGTGTAAAATGTCCCTGCATTTTCTATCCACAGCCTGTTGCAATGCCGTATATTATTCGGGCGGTGTTATACACGAAGTGAACACTCCTGCTGTGGGCGGAACCTTTGCCTATATCATTTAAACGACTAAAATGAGGAGTTTCTATATTTTTTTGTTACTTCTATCATCTGCCAGGTATCTGTGAAATCTTTGATAGAAGAGTGAATGTGCTAATTGTAAACCTATGTGCTTTACCACCAAAGATTGCATAACCGCTTACTATCAAGTAAGATCGTGGTCAAGCAATAATCTATATAATAATAATAAAAAAGTTAAATTACTGAGTGATCTGATTTCGATCCAAAAAATAGTAAAATAAGATTTAGCACTTACCGAGATCTATTAAAACTATTAAGATGTACAGTTAATTTATCATTTTCTTTTTATTAGACCTACTTGACCAGGTTCGACGAGCAGTTTCCTGGTAATCATATTCTCAGCTGGTTTCAGATCAATGGATAGGTAACCCGCGCGATCTTTTGCTCCCTTTCTTTGTCACTAAAATCTGTCATTCAAAACTATCCTTTTTTCTCCAAGGTGACTAATGGATCTGTGAGATACTTTAGTTATCAGATTAGTGTGCAAATATTACTAGTTATTTCTTCAATAATTAGTTAATGAAATAAAAGTAAATGAGAGTTCGCAATAATCTCATTTTATGTAAGATTTTAGTTATAAATGAATTGGTAAATGTTAACATGAAATATGTTCACGTAATTTACCTTCATTTACAAAATATTCAGCCGCTTATGAACGGCATGAAGAATTTTCCTCTCAATTAGTTTTACATAAGTTGCCAAAAAGAATGTACTTGCCTCTTCGGTTAAGCAGTTAACAGTACAATTAAAGTGACACTGTGATAAAGAATGTCGATGTAATATAATTTTTTGTATTTACGAACTTTTAATTGTAAAGAAAGGCGAAAGTGCTTACGTATTTTGTCATGGTAGCAGTTTTAAGTTAAAAACCAAGCAGTGTTTACTTTCGATTGTATGAAGAAAAACTTGTATATTACACCTATTAAATATTACTGCGTGTCGTTCATTAAAAAAAATAAAAAAGTGATTTTTAACTTTACGCTTAAACAATTATTTCAACAAAATGTCCAATAAATGTTCGAGTAACTTTCTACCTTATGATGAATGTGGCTGAAGAATAAGTAAAGAAAAAGTATTTAATTTCTCTACTAACCTTGCGGATGTTACAAATGGTCCACAGTTAATTTAGGACTTAAGTGGCATAAGAACTAACCCGTGTAATGTTATTGTGAAACGTAATTACATTCAACGTTGGGCTTTATTAAATATTCAGTGTCAGTAACCGAAGCCGAAAACGAACCGTGGACCGCTCGGAACGGTCATAACACGCGACACAAAAGCCCGCTAACATAATGAACGTTTTTCGATCACTTTCATCGCTGTAAAAAATCGTACGATATATTGTTGTGATGGTAAAAAGTGGTCGAAAAAACTTAACTTAATTGTCACGCTTGTCACGTCTACGGGCACTGTGCTGAGGTTGGCAATATCTAGAAAATGGTTAAATATTAAACAAATCCATTAAAATGAATTTCCACGTTAGTATCATAAAAAGTATTGCCATGTTTGTTTTGTTAAAGAAACTCAAATATCATATAACATATACAAATAAAATTAGATAGTGATTTTTATAGGAATCTTTCAGCAAAAGAGTGAAATACAATTTGTTCAGGGTTTTTAACGTTTTTTCTTAGATTTCTGCTATATGTAGTAAATTATTACCTTACCTTAATTTAGAATTTAAAATACAAATGATAAAAGAAACTAGAAAAGAACTATAACGTAAACGCAAACGAGGTCCTTGATCCGTTGTGTATTTCTTTGCATAACTTTTTGCAAGTCGATTTTGATCATCCCTTTTTTGTTAGATAGAATATAAAAGAAAATTTTAAATGACTGGTTCTTCATTTTTCTTTTGATGAGATTTTTATGGCACAATGTATTATTTCATATGCAAATAAGTTTTAACTTAAATAAGTTTAAACGGCAGCCCTAAATGCTGAAAGCCCGCTGACGGCTCAGCGCTGCCGACGCTTTTGTTAGTTTTTGTTAAATCAGTGCGCACTCTTTTTATTATTGTTTGACAGCAGCTACTATTTTCGCTTTCACTACAATGTGTAACATATAACAAATAATACCCATTAAAATCTAACCGGCAAATAAGAAAGTGATAAAAATAACACGTTTTGATAATTTAATGAACATGAACCTCATACATTTTTTACATAAACGTGTAGTACAATTAATGATTTCCACTTCACCATCATTTCATAAAAGCCAGATAAGTGATAGAGTGTTTACTGATTATTGTACTTTAGTATGCAATGATATCATCACGACCTTTTTCAAACTGAATGATATGTCTGTGTGTCAATAAATAATTTTAATTTAGTCGAAAGCACTGTCAAGATCGGTTCAACTAAAGTTAGATATAAGTTAGAAAAAACTTGTTACCGCGTACGCGCCGAGTCGTCAATTATAGACAGCTGTGATTGTTATCACGTTATCATCATTACGTAACTGTGATCTGTATTAAATAATAACGTGAGATTAAAGTTATGTTGCACCATCGGCATTCGTCTGTTGGCAGGCGTTAGGACGGTTCATTATAGTCAATTTGGCTGAATCATCTCGATTTTAGTTACTCGGACGTCTGTCAGTGATCTGGTTGGATATTGAGCAACTGTTACTGCATCTGATGCGTTATGAAGTAGCAGCTTTATTTATCTACACAAGCCTTATATAAGGGTGAAATATTTATTTGCTCTATTTTCCGTTGCTTTAATACTTTGCGTTAGTTATGACGCCATGTCGTACTTTTTGTTAAATTATTTCCAAGTTATTAGATCCGTGATAGCCTAGTGGTTTGAACGCCCGCCTTCCACTCCAGAAGTATCAGGTTCGAATCCGGGCTGCACCAATGAATTTTTCAATATATGTGCAGTTAGTATAACACCAACTAATATCACGTGCTTTGACGGTGAAGGAAAACATCGTGAGGAAATCTACATATCTATGTCATAACCATCCGTGCTCGCACTAGTATGTGAAATGGAGAAGGCAATGGCAAACGACTCCATTATAACTGCCAAGAGAGTCGTCGTGTGTTTCATTACACACGATGACCACGACCCTCAGTCATGAGGAAATACACTTAGAAAAAAAGAAGCTGATTTATTGTAACTACCATTAAATTATATAATAAAACATAAGCTAAGGGATATAGAGTTTACTTACTAGTGGCAAGTCTGCTGCTGAAGACCTTCTAAGTACCACTACAACAGCTATTTTTGCCGCCAAAGCTTTGTGAAATATTGCTACGCTGTATTCTGATTTTTTAAAATGATCTTCCGTCTAAATGCGACATCACTTTTATTATCAATAAACCAATTATGTACGTATGTGTAAAAGGCATAACGTTTCGCAAACGTTATAGAGCTCCCTAATACAATTTGCGGCTATATATTATAGTCATTGAATGGTAAAGGTTTTTTAGAAGGTACTTTTGTAAAACTACCTCCATAACAATGTTATTGTGTCTAGACTTTTAGAGAGAGAGTTTCTTGGCGAACACATTACAACATCTACGGCCACATTATTAACCCAGTTTTGGTAAAGAGAAGACTATTACAAAATTTGCGATATGTCTTGGTGGACTTCAAGTGATTTTTTTGTCAACTTAATAATGCTTGATGTAATGAATAAACATTGGCTGACAATTGGGCGGCTTGAATGTAGGATGCAATCACGAATGTAGATACTTTGTTAGAGTAATAAGGCATTTCCTACAAAGTTGCGTTCCATCCGATTGCGGTATCCAATTGTAGGAATCCAGTTTCAATTAAAATACCATCCATCTATTATGAATGATCGCGAATGATGACTGCAAATTTGTACCTGAATAGCATACCTGTAGTCTTCAACTTGTAATAGCATTTTTTTGCTAATTGAATTTTATAATGAAATTTATTCAATCGCTTGAATTGATATCTGTTTCTACGAGTATATACAATTATGTGTATGCATGAATCTCAATAGTGAATAATATTTGTTTAGTGTAATAAACTTTGATATGGTGTTTTTTGGATAAGCTATGTAGTAGTAGTAGTTAAATATAGTGTAAATAATATAATGATGCACTTCTTATATACAATACACCTTTGATTTATAATGTACTGTTTTTTTTTTATTCATGATTTGGTTTTGGATTCAAAGCTAGAGACAAGACGAAGTAGGAAATTTAGTTAAAATCAGAAGAAATTTCTTCATTTTTCATTGAAATTTTTCATTGTATTTACAATTTTTTTAAGTATTTTTTGTCAGAAACGATATTATATTTTGATCAATTGTGATAACAAATATTCGTTATATAATACATATAATTTATAAACATGTTTAATAACAATTTAATAGTGCATTTAATATATGGAAGTGAACATTATTAAGAGTTACAAGACACAACAATTTTCGAAAACTACTAAAACGTATCAGCCATCATCATCTCAACGGTTTTATATCCACTGAATCAATCACGAGAGCTTCATATATCGATATTAAAAATATTATTTTAACACCGGCATCGAACAACTTTCGCTCACCGTTTAAAGGCCTCTTACTGCATCAGGCTTAAATAAATATCGTTGCTGGAGTGAAAAATAACAGAAGCGCCTAAGGACCTCCGTAATAGCTCCACGTACAGTGTTACCATGTTACGTCAGGGGCTTAGCTTCGGGCACCGCACATCTAATGGTAGGTTGTACCATCGGGAGCGGGTTTAGAAAATGATGGCTTCGATTAACCGACAGTGTCTGCTAACAACGAAGCCGATCCCATATTACCTGGACCTGTGTTGTCTTTGTCGGTCGTGTTATAAACGAGCATAATGCAATGGCGGTTGTTTGAACTGGTTTTTCTGTCCGCCGAGTGATAAACGCTCGTAATCTTCGCCCATACTCTTATTTGTACAGCAACTATTAATTACAACTAATTATGGGTGCTTTAATATAATTTGCGAGTTTAATTTATGTTCTTATATTAGGTACGCAGATGATTCATGTAAACTCTACACTTTATAAAATGAAAAATAGATAAACATACATTATTTTCTGCTTAATGGGGGCTTTTTGAAAATCTAAAGATTTTTGCTATTAAAAATTATATTAAAACAATATCAGGCATTTTACATTAACTATACAATATGGTCCATTATATTTTTTTAAGAGTAAGACATTAGAAACAATGTATTCTAAGAGAGCCGTGCTCTTCCTTGGGAAGTACTCAGTTAAAGGTTTGTAAAAGATCTCGATGCTCAGTCAGAAGAAGAAATGGGTGGGAATCTGACATAAATCTGACTTTCTCCTTCATCATCTTTTCATATTTTTATGAACTACCTTTTCGCCGACACCAAAAAAATACTTCTGTTGTGGTAATAAAAACAAAAAAGTCATTTATGTATAACGTTTGTGCCAATTTTGAGAATATGTGGTACAGTTACAACGTTTTTTTTTAATAACTGTTTCGTACACGATGAGGGCAACCCTAATCAATGGTAGCGGTGGCAAGTGAAGGCCGTACGGAGGCCGGTCGCTGACCGCGCTATTTATATTATGTTGACGGGCAGGTCGCCCGATCGCGGACAGAGCATTGCCTCACAGACGCAACGTGGGCGTGGTTGACTGATAAAAAAACAAACTGAAAAATCATTTTGGAATTTCCGCTGGTGCATATTAAAATATCGTATAAAATATTACAAGAAAAATAAGTATAATTTTTAATTATAAAAGTTAACAACCATCTAAACTGAGATTGAAACAACGTCGATTTAGCTTTGTATAAGTTACTCATGCAATCACAATGTTTACTATAGCAATAGTTTTAAATTAAAAATATATAAACCGTGAAATAACTGATTTAAAGAATGTCATAGAAATAATCATAAATTTAGCTATGAACTGCAACACATATTTTTATCATTATAACAAAGCTGTGATTTAATTTGTTTATTACTTAAATGTGATTAGAGTTTATTTAAATCTTTGTACGGCAAACTACTACAAAGATACCAAGTCAGATTTCTTTCAGACATGTTCAAGTTTGATTGAAATCTTTTTAAATGGAGGATGTCAGGTTTTATGAACTTCTATTCTCATAAGTAATAATAAGCATAGCTATAATTCCGGCTGTCAACATACGTTACACTGTGTATACTGAGCACAAGTTCCATCAGTAATATAAATAAATTCTTAGCAAGAAAATATTATACCGCCTCCTCTTGAACAGTTTGATCTGTACTACTGATTGAATGATGCTTGTAGAACACTCATACGCTCTGATACACCTTAACCATCGCATTCGTCCGATGGCCGGCAGCTGTCACCGTGAAATCGATGCAATGCCGCCGATTAACTCGCAACCACTATAACATTACCGATATCTCGATCTTAAATGAAAAAAAAATTAATCATAAACGATCGCTTGATAACTGCATAATTTTTTAATGTTTTGATTAACGTGAAAAAGGGAATATTTTAATTTTGTTCGAATTAAGTTTTAACCATAACTTTGTGTTAAGAATTTTTTTATAGATCTTCTTCAAAGTGCAAACCCCAGCTGCGCCTGCCACCAGAAGTATCTTTTCACTTTGTTAGTGCCTTTTTATCTCTTGTCTACAACATCCATTTTTAGGTCGTCTCTCTTTGTCTCAAGTTATATGCAGTGTCTCCGTAAATTATATTCATAACTATTCACCAGCATTTATTTAGATGTTGCCAGGATTTTGGTCTATCTACTTCCTTAACATGATATATATCATCGAATTCTATTCATCACTATTAGAGCCACAAACTCCTGATAAACAAAACCCTTGAGTAAGGTTTACGGTTAAAGTAGGGAAGTGTCTTCAAATTGGCCTCTAACTATTCTTGACGGTAACAATATAGTTCACACTTGACTGTTGAGCGACGGACCTAAACATATCTAAGCTTAACAGCACCGAAAATCTGTTAAAAATATTATGTATACTAGTCAAATATACATATAAAAAACAGAACAATTTTACAAACAAAATTTTCACTTAAAAAACAGCAATTAAACTAAAGGACTTTTTGCATTGCACAAATGTAAGTACACATTTGCTCATAAAGAAACTTCTAGAATCCTGGGCCATAGTAATATTACAGTACCGGGTATAACTAAAGTATCATTAATGAATATAGTCGTAACAGTAGACGCTGATGATGATGATAGACATAGTAAGCAATGTCCTACACTGATATGGAATTGTTAGTTTAGATTTCTACTTATAACAATGTATAATAATATATATTGCAACTGGCGGAAGAGCGACCGTGATTTTCTACGGATGAAATTAGTTGAGTCTGTAAGGCTTTGAGGCTACTACATCAATGGCTGTACCCGCAAGCCAGAAGTAAACCCAGCTTTGGAATAAAGAATAAGAATATTTATAACATTATAATTACATAATTTAACATCATCATAGTAATCTTTAATACGTATATGGCAACATTAAGCAAACATATTCTCTAACTAGTATTTTTTTATTACTAATTATATGTTATTTATTGTAAAGTCACTATCATCCTGCTGAAAATTGCAAGTAATCGACGGATGCAAGTGGCATTGGATTCGTAGTCCTGGAAATCAGTTGGGTTTAATAATGTTCGCAATATACTGATTAAAAAATTAAGTATTTTGTGGTATAAAATTTAATAATAAAAGAAATTGAACTTATAGGAAATAAATCTTTCTCTTCATGTCGTATACAGACTCCATTAACAATGTTAGTGATTTGCTCAATAAACTAAAACATAAAATTATTAAGCTCGATACCATACTTAATGTGCATGGTATCATTCCTAGTAATGGTATAGAGAAGAGAACGATAGTGGAATAATTTCAGGTAATGATTATCAATTGTACACCTTTCCAGAGCACTTTGAAATCCATTACACAATTCGATATCCATAACAAAAGTGTAATAGGGGCTTAGGAACAATGTTGAATAACGAGATGAAAGCGGTTTCGATGGGAAATAAGAAAATAACAATAACAATATATACGAGAAAAAATATTTAATTAAAAGAAAATGGTTTTTAATAAATCGTTTAATGAATTTCTATTTAATTTAATTTTGAAAATGTGAAAAAAAAATATGTGGGGCCAGGGGTTTTTTTTTAATAGCCATAGTCAAAACTATTTTTTCCGCCACGCCAAAAGCAGGTTGGCGGACATCAATTAGAAAAAAAAACACATTATTTATGTTTCTTTTTGTTATAGGCACCACAAACAGCTTTTTATTAATATAATTTTGTAATAATTATCATGCTTTATATAATAAGCTTAGAAAAACAGACAACTTAATCAGACCGTTGAAAATGGCTTCTATAAAGAATAGAAGCGATTGTATATATCATATTAATTTCACGAAGCGCCGAGCCGTGTAATTAACACCACTCCACTATTTATAATCTGCGAGTTATTTTCAACACCTCCATGCAGTGAATGGAAATGATTAAAAAGAGATTTTAAAAAAGCTAATTAAATATCTAGCGTTGCCAGGATTACTTTTTTTTTTCTTTAGCGCAACGGAGAACAGCTGTCTGCTAGATGGTCCAACGATTTTATAAAGATCGCAGAAAATCGTATGCATGTGGACCGTCTCGTTGAAAATCGATTCGAGATGTTCAACGGCAATGCTATAGATTAAAACTAATAATGATACTTGACAAGTTCTTGGTTTTTAAAATAGTATTAATATTTAAATGGCGCCCATAAATACTACGACAGGAAACAGTGTCATAAATTTATCAGGTGCATGTTATTAAACCCATAAAATTGCACATGGATTGTAATCAATACTTATAATATATAATATACTTTACGATAATTTGTGGAGACCGAAATAATTAAAAAGTTTCCATTTTACAATTAAACTACTTTTTAACATCAAAGTCATTAAGTGGCGCTAGTGTGTTAGTAGATATCACGGAGTGTGTTGGCAGACCTCTTCAAAGTGGACTGATGATCTGACAAAGCTCGCGTTTTAGGGATAGGCTCATGTCCAGCAGTAAGTCTTCAACAGATAGTGATTAGTCATGCTAAGTTTTACGAAGAATAAATGTTTTCTTATTTTTTTATTTTGTTTGTCGACGGCCACATTTAAACTAACACGCTCATGTTAAAACCGTATCGATTTATGTTTTGTAATAATAGCACGAGCAGGTTTCCATGCTAGTTGCTAGTTGTAGACCATGAATCTTTAACGATGTTTTAACTGGGGAAAAAAGTCTCTGCCGTCGACAAGTAAATTAATCACGAAGGGAGAAACATAGTCTGTAGAATATTTATGACTCCCATTACGGAATGGTCAGGTTCGTACACCTAACTTATTAATCTTGTGTGTGTATCTATTTGCTTTTATAATAAACTTTGTTTAATTGCTTGATTGTTTTGAACTTTTTAATAAATGCAACCAGCGTATTTTATTTGGCAATAAATATTTTTAGTTTTTTATGACTAACTGCGATTTTGTAGTTTGTTTTAGTGTGACTGGGGTCAAATATTTTAAGGATTTGGGACTTTATCGACCACTAAATGACATCGACCACAGAATGTGTTTTATTTGGAAAAAATCCTGGGTAACTCTCTCCTAAAAAGACATTTTATCGAGCGATAATAGAAAATAAAACCCACTCATCATCATGTGAAAAATCTTCTCTTGTTGATGTTTGTTGTAGTGTTTTTCTAATAATAGTCGAATATTTAATTCAATTGTAATACAACTGCACCTCATGATAGTAATTCCCAGTATGACACAATCAGACATAAAAGTATAAAAGAACAACATGCACAGTAAAAAATACTTTCGGCTTTCTATCGTCACTCAGCACGAAACACAATTAATCCCTGTACAATACTGGTATAGTTTTACGATAACCATTTATTTATACGGACGCCATAAAGCATTTAACAAATTCAATATTATGCAGAATTAGTTAATGCTTCATGACTATAAATATTTTATTATTATAATAAATATCATAAATATAATATTACACGTCGTATCTTTATTAGACTGTTGCTATACGAGGCTAATAAAATACTATTTAGAAAGCATTTCAGTCTTGAATCGGAACGACGCACTAAGTTGTTAAAATTGCTTTAGCTTAAACTCTGGTATAAACTAAGAGATGGTTAAACTTAGTATTAAAATAGACAAAGAATATGAATGTTTCAGAAATTATATAATGTATATGACACAGTTTTCAGACATCATATCTAGTCACAGATTTTTTATCTGTGATGCATTTACACTTAACCTCAATATATATAGCTTGTGCTAAAGATTCGTGGTAAAATTAAGATCAACAACTATTCATGATGATTATTATATTTAAAATAACAATGATGTGTCCTTAAAAATCCATTTTATCGCTACTGAGGATGCGGGGACAGAATTATGGATCTCCAGACGTATGCGCTGATAAATAATTCAATATACTGTGATGCAAGTACAATCGACATCAATTGTTTACGGTCTGCAACATTATGCGGATTGGTTTTAAAGGAAAATGTTCTTTATGCTTACAACTATTAGGGTTACAATCGTATGGATGTTGTCATGTAAATGTATTACTCGAACAACCTAATAAACTTTGCGGTGGTCATATGTAAATCGTGGCGGGTGTCAGCAGAAATATACCCTCCGATACCAACGGGAAGTGGAAGTTATTGCTTTGACGCTTAATCTTTTGTTACATTAAGTCATTGAAATTGAATGTGTTATTACAACTGGCTTCAGCCTGAGCTGTTGTTTGCCAGCCGCCTTCTTGAAAGTGGAACTTAGTGAATATTTTGATCGGAATGTAGTATTTACAAAACTTCCAGAGAAGGTGCTACACGATGTAACAACATGGCGTTCTTGAATATCAAAAAATAGTTTAGATTGAACGTATACTATTATGTCACTATCTGCTCTCATTTTATATGAAAATATTATTAACAGAGTTATAATTCCGTTATATATAATAGAAAAAAGAAACAAATTCTAGAAGATTCGTTCATGACCATACCATTCTTTTAAATAACAAGAAAGACTTCTCCTTGTAACTTAACATTTTAAGTGTTATGCAACAATGTGATGCTGTGTGAATATCCTATCTTGTGCTTCATTGTTATAAATTTAACACTTTCTATATAAACGTCCTGTTCGTCTTCTCACTTCTTATTATTAATAAATACAAACTACGATTAAAACAAAAATATCTAAAACTTAATAAAGACATTTTCAAATAAATTAAGAGTAGATATCAATAATATTACGCAATATTCATTTATTTGATTTCATCTGGGTTTATTCCTGTAATAAATTGTTATTATAATTTTTACGTTACAAAAATGCAATTTCGCTGTGAATTACACTAAAATGAAATACAAAACGATGTAACTCCATAAATAATAAATCAAGTCGTGCTCCATAAGGCAGAACAATAACCAGAGACAATTTCGTGAGTGAAATGGTACGTTTCATAAATTTTTCATCATTTCCGAGATGATCGAATCACTTTCAGTCACGTTTAAATTATAAGGAAGCCGATGAAATTATACAATTCTACACTATATTCAAAATATCATATA
Source organism: Byasa hedistus (assembly GCA_029286795.1). NCBI lineage: Eukaryota > Metazoa > Arthropoda > Insecta > Lepidoptera > Papilionidae > Byasa > Byasa hedistus. The sequence continues at coordinate 6,958,338 of JAGSMW010000001.1, forward strand.
AGATGTAATGTCTGTTATAACTGCTTCTACATCACGCATCTCTTTATGTGTACGATATTACGCCGATATTATGATCTGAACAAAACAGGAGATTGTAAAGAATTGTAATTTTTTTAATACAAATTAAATGAAAAAATACGAATGCTATTTATTTCATAAAAACTTTAACTAATAGTCATTGTAATATCTTCATAACATGTTGGAAATGGATCAGGGACGTTACTATGCCAGCCACTGATCCAGGGTTGCAGTTATATTGTAATATTGCAAAAATAATTCTCTCTTAAAGCTAAAATGTAAGTTAAAGTAATATTAAATTATATTGAATAACGACACTTTCAAGAAATACACAGCTTAACCTTCCATGAACCTGAATATAGAAATTATTGTAATATATCGTTTGAGATACTAATGCCCTCATTCACTACGCGGACAGCTTCCGCCGGGAGGTAAATGTTTACATGCACCATCTCACACTTGACGCTATTTCAATTCAATAATCTGTAATAACATAAAGAAGTATGCATTGTTTTATAAAATATGTAATTTTATATCTATCGACAGCTCATTGATAAGATCAGTTTTCATTTCTTTTAAGTTTACGAACCTTCTAAAACTTTTACAACGAAAACTCGTGTCCAAAAAGTTAGTGCATAATTAAACATGGATTTTGTGTTTAAAAAATATTAGTAACCATTGTGAAAAATTGTTTAGTATTTACTGATGTATATTTGATTTTACAAAATAAGCTATTTTATTTTAGTATTTCACGGTGAAAGATATAATAAAAAACCTATTATTAAAGTATATTTAAAAAAAAGGCAATAAAATTAACAAAATAGTATTTTCATACCTTTAATTATTATTTTGCAACAAAGGAATTAAATAAATAGAATATTGAATATAATATGGAATAAATTGTATGGAAATAATATTTAATTTCATGCTTTTTTTCTAGTTATAGATATTTTTTATATTTGAAAGTTACATTGAAGCAATATACACATATAACGTAGTTTACAAAACCTTAACTATCCGCAAGAAGATCAATCAAATACTCATTGAATAACTTACCCAGAGAAAACAAGTTCCAATATAAATCAGGAATCTAGATCCTAGGTAATGAAATGCTGAGACTGACACTATAGCCAGTCTAATAAAGGGTGCTATCGTCTAAGGATCAAATTATACTAGGAGTCAGTGAATGACGTATTATTATAAGCAGTGAAACAGATATTAATCTAGCTTTTAACTTCTAGTCTAGAAAGGGATGTCCATCGCGGGTGGTATTTCGTACTGAAGCGTGCCCTTTAAATATTTATTACTTTACTCATATTGCTTTTATAAATTATTTATTATAATATTGTACGTTATTGAATTAAGTGATCCCCCAAGTTATTCTCGTTTCACTATGTATTTGGTGAAGGAGTAATAAATATAAATAATAATGTAAAGTGACTTTAAGACGATGATACGTGTATTTCATTTTGTTTTTTTTATTCACAAAAGACTTAAGCATGACTACATTCCCACGTGATAGTAAAAATGTTTGATAGTTTAGAAGTAGCCTATTAACTATTCTCAATCATCCCACTGTTTGATTTTGCATTCGTTTCCCTTTTGTGATATTAAAATTTTAACTTCTTAATTACTATATAAACGTACGCTTTATAAAAATATTGTTCGTTTACATTCGTAATGTTGCTGCTTTTAAATTTGACATTAACGGATTGTCAATAATTAATTAATTTAGTTAATAGCGGTGGCATTGTAACTAAATTGCAATTACCGGTTACTTTATTTGCATACACATTGTGATGCCTTTTTAAAAGTAATTATATAATATCAAGGTTATTTTACGTAAAAACAGTTTTGTTATTGTTAGTATAAAAATATACAATTTTCATTTATTTTTAGTTAGGCATTGGAGTTTCATCTCATTGCATGTCTAAGAAAGTTGTCGTGTCAGATATCTGTCAGTGTTACCAACTCATTGAATTCCTCGTCGCGTGTCCAAAGTCCTGTTACAGTCGGCATAGAACAGCTTACAATGGAGATATACTCAATTTAAATTTAAACACAACCAAAACCACTTTCAGATTAGTTTTTATGTCTAAAATAATATTTGCTTTTAACAAGAAAATGTAGTTTCAAAATTTATTTTTTTTAGTCATCAGCATGAGAAGCTTTAGAAGAATTCCAATTAGTATTTTTTATATTTAAGCTGTTCTGTTTTTACCTGTTTTTTAAGATTTATACATTAAAAACAATATTTACTAACAATTTCTTTATATTTTTTCAAAATCATAATAGACTATATCAGTTAATGATTAGAACAAATATTAATACAAATATGTTACAAATATAAATTGTATATAATACAAAAATAGATTGCAGAAATGAATGGATGTTTTAAAATACAAAAAGAATCTCAAGTTGTGGGGATTGGTAGCAATTTACTCAGAATTTATTTAAAACACATAAAATCGTTATAGAAAATCCACTATTTTCGCAATTGATTTGAAGACCAACACCGGGGCGGTTAAAAATTATGCGGTCCGAGTTTAATGATACGCCGATACAAATCCCGCGGCCACCATTGTATCCCGTACTGGTAACCACTAATGGCGCTCCGTTTCCGATTGTGTGAGATTTATTCCTATTGCAACCGCTCAGATTGCCTTCGGTTATGGGTTATCTAGAAAGCCGCTAAAATTATAGGGCGACATGCGGCCGTAAATAGAGTAAACTCAAGCACACGTCATAAATATAACTTTTTAAATTATTTAAATATTAACAATTTTCTCATTATAATTTATGTGATATTTTGAAACAATATTTATTTACTGAATCTTGTACATGAAGATGCAGAGGCGAGCTTGATGTTTAATGTCATTCTCTGTCTTAAGCCAGAGTTAAATTCGTTCTACTGGTCACACTGGGCAAGCAAAATTACAATGAAATCAAAGTTTTTTTTTTATACTACTTTGCGACGAAACGAGCAAGACGTTCACCTGATGGTAAGTGATACGCTTGCCCATGACAACGTGGTGATAGTTAAGATGGTACCCACTGCACCACATTGCGCTTGTCGCCTTGAGACATAAGGTGTTAAGTCTCGTTACCCCAGTAATTACACTAGCTACAGCGCCCTTCAAACCGGAACACAGTAATGTTTACATACTACTATTTGGCGGTTGAAATAGGAGCTGCGGTGATACCCATCCAGACGGTCTCCGGCAACAGAGACCTACCACCTGGTAAAATTAAAAGGAAATCCTCACTGATAATTTATTACGAATTACAAAAAATGTATTGCAAATAGAAAAACTTGAACCTGATTTCTATTAAGAGTACGAAGTAAAAGGATTGACTTCAATTGATATCAATCTGACAGCGTTGCTGGGCTTTCAATGGAATTAACTGTCATTAACACCATGGTGTTGCAATTATTCGTTATCTCTGATCTGTAATTACCACTAGTGGTTAATTAAGTGGTTACTGTTTTGTAACTGATCTCCAAGTCAGTCACAATTACAATTAGCGGTTTATAAATGATTAAAAATTTCTTTCTTTAATGCGCCTGTTGGGTATACGGTTTAAAAAGTGTTGCCATGTTTATTTCACTTCAAAGCAATTTTTATTAAAACCAATTAATTAATGAATTCCGCTAAAATGCCAGAACTTCAGGGCCGTTTTCTCTCATATTTCTTTTACAAAATATTTAAATTTTGTGTGAAGGTTGTTTTACTGTCTTTGGCATTACATAAGACAACCTCGATTATAATAATAAATTGAACCATAAATATTTTTAAAATAATACATAAACTACCTTTTACCAAAAACCTTTTTTTATTTAAAATGATTATTATACAGTATTTAATTTTCTCTTTCTTAAATATTAAGATCATCCTAAATTTTTATTACAACACCAATTTACTTTGGAATTACACACTACATTTTCTAAAATATTTTTTGTGTGTTCAGTAACAATAACAAAGAATAAATCTAGATTTTTTGCCGTTGGTAGTATTATAATTTACTATTAAAGTAGATACTTAAGTATTATCCTTTTGATATTGTTGGGCTAAGTACATATTAGTCGTTTTGTTTTGGTTAATTTTGAATGTAGTTTATTGCTTAAATATACATGACTAATTCTCACTACATATCAACGAAAATTGAGTACCATGTAGTTTATTCGCATTTATAGTTATCAAAAAAGTAAATTTTACAGAAAGCAAACAACTACAAATGATTATCATTAAAATAATTTTACCCAAAAAAGATTTCCAAGAATGCGCTAAATGCTATATTTATTTTAGAACGGTAAAAACGCAACAAATTTAGTTTCGGCTTGGATAATTAAAAAGAGTTATGTATAAATAATAATAGTGGTGTTTATGATAAATAAATGCAAAAATTTGGCGTGAGCGTTGGCAAAAGGCTATTATTCACATTAATAACCTATTTTTTCTGTCAGTATTAGTAAACGTTTTCGTGCAAATATTTAACATATAATATATAACAAAAATTACACTGTAACCTTTATAACCTGCGAACAGACTTTATTAAAATATTAACGATCAAAATAGATTGTCAAGAAAAAAAATATTAAGGAAATTATTAATTTTGTTTTGATCTAAATTTTGGTGATATAAATGTCGGAAAGTGTTTCAATTTATTAAAAAAATAATTTTCAGTTGAAAAAAGGATTTCTTGCGAACCTAACGAAACGCCTAATAAATTAGTTATTTCGTTAAGTAATTAGTTTCATTACAGTTTTAAATTTTACCTAAAATTAATACACGTTAATTTAGCACTAAAACTTTTAGTCATTCTCGAGTCCTTTTATGTTAGGAATGTTTAAGTAGCTATTCGCCGTATAACATTGATAATCTCGATGGAAGTCGCTGAACCAAGGCAACGAAGGTTAAAATTCCGTGTACGCAATCAGTTAGCGTCAGATTATGCAATTTGAATAATGTTACAAAAATAACAATCATATTTTCGTACATTAATGAGACAGTTGAATGGCTATTCTACTGTTTGCACTGAGTCGCTTAACAAATGTGACCAATCAATAATCCGCGGGTAAACAGCGGAGTAACTGTTCGGTCATTATTTTGGCGAAAGACCCACGGAACAGTCTGTTGACCCCGCCTGAGGGTATTTATGAGTCTAAGAATCGGCTAAGTGAAGTAGCGCTAGTTTGCGACGCACGCAAATTGTGACCCGCAGTCCCCGCTCTGCGGCTAACAGGATTGTTAGCTATCATTTATTTTTAAAGAATAAGCTTTGTCATACAAAGGTTACAAGGTTAACCACTTATAAACTTAAAACCATTCAAACGGTTGACATGTAATTTATTTTTCCTAAAGATTTATTGTAACGAATTTTTCGATATGTCTTAATTTCGTTTAAAGAAAAATGTTTGTTAAAATCTATTCTTAAATTTTAACGGTACATATATAAAAATTCCTTTTGATAACATAACTTCTATTATATCATTTACCTTTCGTTTATTTGCAGCACTCGTTTTTTATTACAGCGAGAACAGTTTCAAATAGTGCTTCTGGCATTTCCTGTGTATTGACGCTAACGGAATACTTTTCTTTTTTTTAGGTACGTTCAAAAACCAGACATCGAAGATTCTCTGAACGACTATTTCATCTATTTCAAAGGTAAAACACTAAACATAAATTCATAACTACAACACATATTACATAATCTTTTAATGCAGTATATAATATCAAGTTAAAATCATGAAATTCTTTAAGAATTCCATGATAAGATGATATGATTTCTTTAAGAATTGCTTTGACAACGAAGTGTACAGCAACTCTGTGCTGAAATTTAATTTAAATATATCGTTATGATTAATGACAATCAGACCTTATATTGTGATTACCAAAACACACTGGTTCTCATGTTGACAACCGAAACACGGCATTACTGTTACAGAGGCAGATTTACAACATTATAGTGGTTGCTAGGTGTAAAAAAAACACTAATTGAATTACATAAAACCACTGCACCACGGAAATAGTTTTAATAATTTTTGCCAGTAAACTTCTATATTTTTCTAATAGTGATTTTGCATCAATAAATAATCCTTAACGACGATACACGAATAACATTATGTAGCATAATAAGACAATTTATAAGCTTTACTTCGCCTCACGATATTTTGTGTGGTATTTGTATTATTGTATAACGGAACAACATTAAAATTATTAACACGTTTTTTTAATGCAATAACATTAAATTCTTGATCGGAATTGCTATCTTACGACTGCTGCTTTTAATGTATATGACATTTTTCGATGTCTGTTATAGTGTCTGTATAAAACTTAATCTATATTTCGATGACTTCGTAAAAATACTGGAGAGATACAAATTGTAAAACGTTGTATTAAAAATGTTAATACTTTACCACACTAATTATAACCTTGTGACTTAATATATATATAGTAACCTCAATAATTTAATTAATTACAAAACCCTTTAATACCAGGTGGTAGGTCTCTGTTGCTGGAGACCATCTGGATGGGTACTACCGCAGCGCCAATTTCAACCGCCAAATAGTAGTGTGCAAACATTACTGTGTTTCGGTTTGAAGGGCGCTGTAGCTAGTGTAATTACTGGGGTAACGAGACTTAACACCTTATGTCTCAAGGCGACGAGCGCAATGTGGTGCAGTGTGTACCATCTTAACTACCGCCACGTTGTTATGGGCAAGCGTATCACTTACCTTCAGGTGAACGTCTTGCTCGTCTTCGTCATCGAATAAAAAAAAAATTGATTTTTTGTAAATAGTTTTAATAATTTTTGCCAGTAAACTTCTATATTTTTCTAATAATGATTTTGCATCAATAAATAATCCTTAATGATGATACACGAATAACATTATTAAATAAAATATTTGCATGATTTATACTGCTTTCACATTTTTGTTAAGTAACATATGACCCACAGAACGGAAATTAATATTTAAAAAAAAAACATTAGAACGGATCACTAGCACACACCTAAATACATATTAAACTACATTATGTTAAAATTATCTAACATATAATTATTGATCTTGTGTAATATGGAATAGTGTTCACATGAATTAAATATAATTTGAATTTCTTTATCTTCTTATTCTAAGTCGTATTTCCTCATGACTGAGGGTCGTGGTCATCATGTGTGTTGAAACACACGACGACTTACTTGGCAGTTATAATGGAGTGGTTTGCCATTACCTTCTCCATTTCACATACTAGCACGGATGGTCATGACATAGATATGCAGGTTTCCTCACGATGTTTTCCTTCACCGTCAAAGTACGTGATATTAGTTGGTTTTATACTAACTGCACATAAATTGAAAAATTCATTGGTGCAGGTCGAATTCGAATCCGGTACCTCCGGAGTGAAAGTCAGGCGTTCAAACCACTAGGGTGTCACGGCTCTCAATAAGAATTTCTTTATCTTCTTCTTCTAAGTCGTATTTCCTCATGACTGAGGGTCGTGGTGATTATGTGTGATGAAACACACGACGATACACTTGGCAGTTATAATGGAGTGGTTTGCCATTACCTTCTCCATTTCACATACTAGCACGGATGGTCATGACATAGATATGCAGGTTTCCTCACGATGTTTTCCTTCACCGTCAAAGTACGTGATATTAGTTGGTTTTATACTAACTGCACATAAATTGAAAAATTCATTGGATATTTCATTAGTTATCTATCATTGTTAATCTCACCAGCGTTTGAATATTTATCACAAAGTATCGCGCACAAACAACTACAACAGCTGATACTAATGCAAATTGCAAGCGATTTGTTTACTCTAGATTTAGTGACAAATTATACAAGACACGAAAGTCTTAGTATATTTATTTATCTTTACTGAGTATTTTGTTGAAAATATATAAACTGAATCATTTAATATGTACAACAGATGTTTAGACGATTTATAACCAAATTTAAATAAACATATTAATTGTAATATAATAGGATTTAACGGTATCATAAATTAATATATGGTTTTATGTATTATCGAAATTCTTATTTTTATGTGAGAATAACTAATTATTCATATCTATATATAAACAATTCACTTTATTTCCTTACTGATTTGACTTAGTGTTTTCCCACACTAAAAGATATTCAAACCATTTATCAACAAAGCTGGTCAAGTGCGGGTTGACCTTGGAACATGTTGATTTTCCCACAATATGTTCCTTCACCAAGTTCAGTTTAAATGCTTCCTAGAGTCTCGTTTTTGTTATAATTTTACAGCAAATTTATAATTTAAGAATTATGGAGTTTAAAAACAAAAATAATTACAAAATTGACATAACTTAGGTCCACACAAAGTAAAATGAATGTCACTTGTAGCAGTGTTTGTAACGGCCTCGTGCTCAGTCACACATGTTGACTGTCTTAAAGTATTATCAACGGGCAAATTAACCGAAAAAAAGATAGGAAATGATCAGACACAAAAACGATCGCGTTACGAAACAAGCGTGATCATATACATAACAGTTAATTTAATATTTTACTTATAAACATTAACGGAGGTATAATAACAAATGAAAAAAATAAACTATTTCTTTTCTAATGCACAAATACTATAGCGTTTTTCGGTTCATATTCTGCTAATGAAAATCTGCAGACAACAAATGACATACACAACTCCGTATATTCGGTTCAGTGTAATAACTACGTCAGTGAGAAATTCTTTGAAAAAAATTAAACACGAGTTTATTAAGATTATACTTTCAGATGCTAAAAGCATTTTTTTTTTGATAAAGATCATTTTTTTTTGCTTGACAAAAAAATTCTGTTCACAATGAAAGTTTGTAATCTGTATCCTATCTTAGCAGGTGAGAGCCGTCAGTCTTTCACTACGTTAAACATTTTACCTAAACAGACTTTTATGTGACAAGAAAACTCTTGAGTATTTTATACATAAAACTCGGTGGTGTGACAGAGACATATTTTTTTATTTAAAGAATGCTACTCATCGTAATGATATCACAATAAATACAAGCGTACAATTCGAACTAGTAACTTTGTCTCGACCAGAACTTCCGGTTAAAACAAATATTTTAATTGCCAACAAAAATTTGCTTTTAAAATTGTAAATCACAGAAATTCATCGATGAATAATATTTCATTAAAAAACCTTCAATAATTTTAAACCTTGATAGAGTACATAGCTATCCTGCAAGATGTTTGATGTATTTATTATAATGGGCAACGGAAAGAACTTATCATTAAGCTAAACATTCATATACCTCAATGCAAAGTAAAAAGCAGGAGACCTAATGTCTTTGGCGAAATTTAAACGAACCACACAAACACTAATGGTTTGGTGGTTAATGGTGGACTTCGTCAGAGGGAAAGCCTTTGACCATAACATAGATAATTTGCGGTCGCGCGGTACACAATGCTTACTTGTTTATGGCATACCAAACAAGTGGAGTACCACCTGACGCTACCATTAAGTAGTTTTCGAATTAAATGCAATGTTAAACCTAGAATCACGGTGGGTGTAGCTAGCATATAAAAAATTCTAATATATGTTTTAAATTATTATAAAAATTAATATATTCGTATTTAGTTGGTTTTGAAGAAGATAACAGAAATAACTCTAACTGGAACTGTAATTTGACAATTTTTGTCGCTGCCGTTAGGTCACTGTTGACCTTCCAGGTAAGTACCACCGCTGCTCCTATTTCTGCCAAACAGTACTACATAAACATATATATTAATAAGCAAATATTACTGTTTCGGTTCGAATGGTTGTGTAGGCAATGAAATTACTGTGGTAACAAGACAAGCGTTGTACAAAATTCTAACTCAAAATTGTCATGGGCATACGTATCACTTTCCATCAGATGAAGAAAAAGTAAATTGTGAGAGATTTCCTATCTAGCAACACTTACAGTAGTACTATTAAAATGGCGGCTGAAGTATATAGTTTAATTTAATAATAAGATGTCGTTAAGTGCGTGTAGTAACCATAAAATATCGTCTAGGTATTGAAATTTAAATGAACACAAACCCAATGAATGCCTCATTTGAATAATGGTCAATTGAAAAGTTGTAACCTGGTTTAGACTCTTCTTGTTCCGTGAATGGTAAAGTTTATGTAAAAGCATCGACTTTCCCTTATAAAGAGTTTAATTTCCTAATAAAATCAGACAAACCGGATTAAGAAAAAATATTTGTCTTGTTCTCGTCTCTACCATTTTATTGTGTACCGATTTGAAGGGACTGAAGCTAGTACATACTAGGTTAACGAAACACCATCTAATATCCTAAAACGACCAACGCTACTGAAAATTAAACTCGCTATATATAGTATTATGGTTATAAGCCTTTAAATAATATTATTGTGAAATAGTATTGCAATGTTTAATGGATCATAAAGGCCTGACGGTAATCATTAGATGTAATACGTTTGCGTCCATAACAATTTATATAAGAAACATAAGGAGATCTAACTTAAGTGCGGTTGTAATCAGCTATCGGCTTGATTACAACGTTTCTTCAGAAGGACATTAACTCCTTTCAAAGTGGTGAAAGTATTATAAAAAAACGCTGTCGACATACTATTAAACCATTACACATCCGTAAAAGGATATGTTATCTCATGATTCATATTAAATTAAAGCTCTAACATTATTAGATACTTTAAAAGCCTTTACGTTGCATCCTGTCTGTGATTAGATCTATTAATAAAAATGCACACAGTGAAGATGTCAAGTGCCGAGATTGCAATCAGTGTCTACGTTAACAGGACACTGAGCTTGCACGATCATCTTATATTTTCTTATCTATAATATATTATAAATATAGATATAAAGGTTTGTTGCGGTTCGTAAAATAATTCATCTATTTGTATTGATAGAAAATTATATGTTACGAAGCAATATTTTGTAAAGTATACACATTCATAATACTTTACATGATATTTTGATTTTAAATTACTAAATCATCATTACAACATATTGATGTCCACTACTGAATATAGGTTTAAAAGAGGGTACTTACGGTACTCGGTACGTTGGGTATGTGCAGTTGGTAACTGTCACAAAGAAAGCCGCTGTCCTTTCCTCAGAACTATTCCCTTATAAGTCGCCTTTTACAACACCGAGGACCGTTTTGTGATGTTCATATTCTTACCTGACAAAGGGATAACAAAATAATTTGCAATGTTTTCGCAAAGTAATTAAAAATAAACACAAATTTAACTATTCATGAGACAATCTTTAAGATTACTTTCTTTGGTGCACCGTTAAAATGGCTGACTTAATAAACATTTTTTATTAGCGCTAGGATTACAAGACGCAGGTCCACTGTCAGTTCAGGTCTGTAGATTGAAGATAACTTCTTAATGTGTTAATAAAGAAAACGAAGAGTCCTAATTCCTTTACATAATTTTCTTATCTAATCAACTTATAATCTCAAGCTGGTGGATGTAGGCAATGCGATAGGAATCCTAAGCCTTTAAGTCGCTTATTATATTATGTTGTAGTAATATAAAGAAGTTTTAAACCTCTTAATAACACTAGAGTTCAACTGTTTGCTATTTTTTGTAATAAATAAGACTGTCGTCCAGTAATTTTAAGTTTTGAATTTATAGGCATTATTGGTAGTTTTATACATATTGTTTTAGATATGGAACATTTGTAGATTAAATATCTTTTGTAACTGGAATTTTCTATTGTAACGCGAAATCATAATTAAGAGTAAACGGATTACTTTTACGAATATACTTTGTATATAAACGTTAAAAGTCACAAAAGGCGATTTAATATCTTCATCACTCTCTCAGTCAATCCCGTGTGTAGTAAGAATAGAAGACAGGCTAAATAAATATACATAATATATACTTTCATACGTTAATTTTATACGAAAATCTTTGTCCTCTAACCTTCTATTCTTTCATTTTCTTCATCTGTTTCTTTATCCAGTAAGAGTGTAAATAAAAACCTAATACCGTTAATAAATTCTAGTGTTAACAGGTTATATGTATAACTACGAATTCATTTCCCCAAGTAAACATACCGGCGTGTTTAAGAAATCGGTCAAACTTTTTAGCGGTGCAGTGAAAATTTTATGTACTTTTACTATACCGACGTAAACGGTATGAGAAATGTGGGCGAAACGTTTGCTTACTAAATTCTAAGGTTTAGACGTGTTTACCTATAATCATTTAGTGTCAATAGAAATCTTACTTGTGGCGGGCTCACGACATTTATTATCGGATATAATCGTAGACTTGAATTATTTGCGAAATTAATTGTATACTTGCTACCACTTATATTTGTTAAAAGGTAAATTCTCGCCATCCCTAATGGACAGTCTTAACACCAGTGAATTGCTGGTTCGTTGTTAAGCTAATTTTTTTCATGATCATCATTATAAATATATTGATAAAGTGAGGCTTCAGTAAGATACGATAGATATCTTTAATTGGCATACCTTGAGTATCTTTTTGAGCTAACCCTTGACTTCTGTTTCACAAGAAGTTACAATGATACTGAATAGTAAAGCCTGCTCATCCAGAATACTCTGACTGATACTTCCGTTATGTTCTTTTACATACTTCCGTCAAAATATTGCACAGTTACTTCATTCTTATAAAGAGCAAAGAGTGTGAGTGAGAGTGTAGTTTTCACTTATTACTACAAGTCCGTATGCGTCGCATTTTTTACTTATTGCATATGAAATGCTTGCTATCTTAATGGGATTCAAATTCTGCATTATATAAATATGTAGAAACATGTACATGCTAATGTTTCATCTCTGTGACGATCACCGTTAAGTTATTTCGTACATTTATTATTTCATTTTTGTTAAATACCTTCTTAAGTTTAATGAATACCTTCTCTAGTAAAATTTATTATTTTTCATTAAATGTTTCACCAACATCAAGTTAACATATTTTTTATATTAGAAAATAATTTAAAAACAATAGTTTTAATTTATTTACCAAAAAAATATTGAGCTTATTGTATTATATACATATAGTTCATAACTCATGTATCTTAGTTACTTAAACAGCTATCTAAGTCTAAGTTAAATAATCCCCAGAAATTCTGTAGTCATTAAGTGCTAACTTTGTTTGTCATTAGGCGATTACAAATTCGTGATTTCCTGAATTAGTGGTTACCTCAAGGTAACTCAAAAATAAATTGTTGTGCATTTAATTTTACGGTTTTTAATACACGGTTACGGTTTAGGTTCGTATTTATTGCCAACACAAAATGTAAACAAATATTGAAAGGATTAACAAAGTATGTCCTTATATAAGATTGTTAACACCGTAAACCCTAAAGAGAGCATGTACAACCTTCTTTTAATTTTAAGTCATGCAAAATTGTTTTATCTCTTTCTTTATCACTTGTTTATGTTTCAATGAAAAATATTACCACCTGTAAAATAAAAACATTTACGTACTTAGATTATATAAAGGCGATAAACGAATCCGAATCATGAGGTATCCGTGAAAAGTTTTATAGTATAATTGAAAACCCTTGAAAATATATCGTAACTAATAATATAATAATGAAAAATTAGTTTGTTTGTTATGAAGGTTGATAAATAACAACAAACTTCTTCCTTATTATTCTTACATTCTTGTTTAGTTTATACAGGAATATATATGTATATATACATATCTCCGGAAAGCAATGGCGGTTTACTTTTTCTCAACACAGAACCTGCTGATTATAGTATAAATTGTCTCGACACCTTAAAACTGTTTTTTTTTTATTTAATTTATTTACTCGCATTGAAGTACTACTTCCATATCGAATCACAAGTGGCAGGCATATATGGTTAAACATGTTTTTGTTTCGACAAAGCAGAACCGATCCGATTACACGGCGAGTTCATTAAACGATCACTACAACGTTCAACTAGCGCCAGTCAAAGCAGTCATTGATCTCGCTCCTTGATTATTATTCAATTAATATCTAATATGTCATAATGTCGAATTGTTGGTCCTATCCGTAATGTTATGCGGGAGTTGATGACATCAACACTTTAAAAGTAGTAATACAATAGACTTTGTAATCTCAATTTTTTCTCGGCACAGAGATAATGCACTTGATGTTTGACAGCTAGAAAATGGATTCATTGTATTAATTGCTCTGAGCTAATATATTGTTTACTAATGCTCGTTCATTATAACACCCACAGCACTAAACCTGTCTAAGATATGCAAAAATTTGCGATGACTAACATTATATTATAATAAACTTATTTACATGAAAGTATATGTTACATAATTACAACAACATTAAAAATACGGAGCGGAAATAGAAATGATTAATATTTAAATATTGACGGAATGATGAATAATATCATTTCGGTAACAGAATACACAGAGAACAAAATCATCAACAAAATATAGATCCTATGCATTAGAATTTTGTTTTCTGCAATGGTGATGGTGAAGCAAGCTTGACGGACGGCAGATTTAAAATGTAAAGGTGATAGTTAGCCAGATGGATTTGCAATCTACAGACCCTACTACCAACAAACTCCACGATTCGTAGCCCAGAGTAGAACTAAGGATATTCGTGTTACTTCTGATCTTCACGGAGGCAGAAGATATAAAGAAGAATTGCATAGAAAATCCAAAAGATTACAATAGATCTTGTTCGTTTCAAAGTGTTTGCAGACATAAAATAGAAAACATAGAAACAGCCGAGTTATGCAGATTACGTGAAGTAAGAGCAAGTACAAGTAATAAATACATAGTAATATAGTTTTCTGGATGTGTGTGGCCGTGCACTTTCTCCGTTCAGACAAATTGCAGTCAATGCGCGGTAATGCGCCTGTCGCCTTCCATAACAAACGGCCTTCACTTGCACTTGATTTGCGCGATTATATTATTTACAGCATGTATGTAATTTTAACACAATCCAACTGTAGTTAGGTGAGACCCCGCGTAAAAGGTAGACCACCCAAAAGTTAGAAATATAACATCTACTGACAAGCTTGTGGAGGATCGATGCAGACGACTTAAGATCGGCAGATGAGGAGAAATGTATTAAAGGCTCATGTTCGTAGCCTGACATGTAGAGATATACATGTAGTTTAAAAAAAAAGAGAAGAAGAAGAGAGACTTGTTTTAAATTCACATTCAACAGTAAATGACTTTATTTACTAGGTACATAAGAAAATATATTTGCGCAGTAAAAAACATTCATATTGTCATTTAAGGAAATGCAGTATAAAAGCCCTTATCTATTTTTAGTACGTTCTTTTCTCGTTCAGTGCGGAAATTACACGCCAATTATATCCTTCATAAAATTGAGTTTATCACTTCCGACTGTTCATTGAAATCAGTTAAATATAGTCTAGACCTCAATTACGGTAACTGTTTCCGAGATGCAGTAGTTTATCATTTGCCATTTAACTTGTAGGTCCCAGATTAGATTATGGAATCACATAAATGATATAACTTGAATGGTAGTAGTATTCTATAACGATAATACGAATATGGTAGCCAGCAAGATGTGTTCTAACCAGAGCCAAACTATTCTGCATGAGGAAGCTCTCCGACTTAGAATAAAGCGGGGTTCTCTGAAGGCGAGATATCTCTGATGTAGCTTAGATATAAATCTACTAAAGTATTGTAGAAGAATAGAACCACAAAAGTGTACAACACTACCAAATAATAACTCTTAACGGAATATTTTCTCATGTTAATCGTGTTTTACCTTAACAAACGTGTAATAACACTAACATAAATATATACAAAATAATGTATAGTGTATAATATACGTTAAAAACTATAATTCTTACATGTTATAAAAGAACTGGACCAAGATTCTTCTCGCGTGGCCAATCTCCGTTCATAAGCTACGATAAAGATTTGCCTACAAAAAATTACACATGAATCCAATCTTCAGATCATTAATGCATTGAAAGAGGTTCCTAAAAAAGTATAATTGAGGTCGGAAACACAACTCACTTGACTGTACTTTTTATTATTCTCGAGGACATTAACTCCTCGTTTGTGTTTTTTTTTTATATCAGCTTTCTGTCATCATCCGGAGGTGTTCATATAAATCTGCCTGTCAAAGACGGTAGCAACTTAATCAATTATTTATAAATGATAACCAAAATTTGTTTAATTATTGACATTGAATAGATTTTTTTATCAAAGGACAGTTCATTACCTTTCGATATTAATAAGAATAACTTTATAACGGAAATAAAAAGGAATATTATAATATGTAACAATGTTAAACAAGTTTAACAATATCTTGCGTTTCTTGCAACTATAGTTTATGTTATTTTTTAAATTTTGTCTGATATTATTAAAAGACTTGATAATGTAACATATAGGAAATAAGTAATAAAAAGTGTTTATTACGGCTTTAAAATAGTTCATATTTAATAAGTAATGGTTAAGTGGATCACGGTAAAGATCTAATTTACGATTATGATTACGATTATCTTCTTAACCGTCCAATTTGACCGATTCAAATTTACATAATTAGAAGATTACACAGTACGAAATGTACAAATGCGTTCATCTTAACGTCTATTACGATAATATTAGGTATTACAAAGTGTGTTGTTATATTACCTTTTATTTCTTTGACATAATTTTGAGATACAAAAACTTTTTTTGCTAGTATTGTCCTCGGGCTAATGACGGAAACAGTAAATGGATGTTAGATTATATGCGTAAATACATACATCGGTTGAAACCTGAAAATGACAAGTATACAGTTTGAATCCTTACGAATTTATTTCTTACTACCACAAAGTATATGCTGAAAATAGTTATGCATGGGAATTATTATTGATATTTTCATATGATAACAGTCATAAAAACGTTCAAATTTATTATATTAATATTAAATGAGACGTACATTTATATTACTGATAGTGTCGAGTCTGATTTTTTCTTTGTCCTGTTAGTTTTGTTATTTTATAATACATATAAAAAATATATGTTTTAGTACTATTAACCTAAAAAAGAGGATAATTTTAGAGCTTAATTGTTCTATGGAATGGAAATTATACAAGTAATACTGAAAGTTATCGTGAAATATTATTTTTCTTAAATTGTTGACACTCTTCTCTCGTCAAAGCTGTTTGAAAATAGTTGAGAGTGTACAGTCAGCCTAAATATATAATTATGTTCGGTAACTAGCATAACGTTACTTAATATAACCAGATAGTAATAAACGAGCTCTGCTTTTATTGCTTTTTAAATCGCAACATAATTAATAAACCCACAATCATCTCGATGCAACGGGCTTTGACCTCTAATTCGTTATTACCATAATGTTTTATGATCGAAATCATGGCACAGCGCTAATACATCGACACTGTTCAATTGCTAGTTAATAATACCGTGCAGCGTTAATTTTAACTGATATTTTAACTGGTGGAGTACAATTTTTTTTGTAATTCCTAAGCATTTTGGTATTAAATAACCTGTTATTTAATAGCTATGCTTCATTGTGTAACAAATGGTAATTTTGAGGTCCACTTAAAAAGATAATACGAATTTTTTAACAAATGTATTTTGCATTTAAATGTTTTAATATTTTTGGCATTTTTATTTCAAAATAGGATTTTTTTGATAATTAAAACAGTATTACTTGTAAACAGTACGAAATATTATCTACTATTACTAAAAATAGAAAGTGATTTAGATACATTTGTGTAAACTGTTATATTTTGTTTCAAATCCTGCTTGTCTTTAAGATTAATGTCGAAGAAGATTGTCTTTCACTCCAGAAAACAAACGATCAACGTAAAATTGTTTTAAACAATTATTCATCTTGTTTTTAATTTATAATACTCATGTGTAATACTAAATACTGTTATGAATCGAAATTACTGGAATCCAGTAAATAATCAACCTTGCACATATCCGCCAGCAATCACTTGACATTTTGTAAGTTGCTGGTGTAAACACTTTGCTATTTTAATGAACAGTCATGAATCACAAAGGAAGCATGTGTGATATAAATTAATGTATAAAATTTTTAACTGATGCCGCAAAAAAGGGGTACTGAACAAAGACCATCGTATTATAAGGATTTTAATGATTACATTTTTTGTCTTTAAAATATGATAAGTAATTTTAACAAATCTTTGAAGTAGGTGGTGAAGATGAACTTGTAGTTTTTCTTTTCAGCGATTTTCTATTTCAGTCAGGTTGTTGATTTTGTTGGAAATTATCATTTGTAATCCCATAACCAAACATTTGTTGGCACTAGAATATCTTTAGTGTAAATTTTAATTTAAATACAGTATATACAACGTAAAATTTAAAATAACAAATGTAATAATAAATAATGATTTCAGTTCATTTACTCTTCCAAGTTAGATTCAACATAGAAATCACCGTATTTTCGTATTAGCCGTTCATATATTAACAGTCAGATCAATTTAAACACATCCTGTGCTTTAGTTAACTGCACATAATCAATCTTTAGCATAAAAAAAAGAGAACTTGTTTGTGTGATGATATTAACCGCGTCTTAAGCTAAACATTCAATGGTACTAAGTAAAATCACTCAAGTAATTGCTACATTTATAACGATGACTCGAATAGGATTAATTGTGTTTTTTATGTTAATTATGCCGACTAACAAGTATGTAAACTATTATTACTGCTTGTACTGCTGTTATTTTTTTAATGTTCTTATAATTAAGAATATTCGATGGTAGCGATCTGTTCGAAGTGACCGTTTTATAACTTTAACTAGCAACATTTTCTTGTTATTAACTTTCTCGTCAGCATTAGAGATATTATTTTTGTTACTTATTACTACTTTAGAAGTATTAATTCTTAATTTTTTGTAATAATGTTAAACAGTCTATACAATTTACTATAATAATAAGAAGGCATATAATTTATGTGATGTTTTTAACGTGTACTCTTTTGTTCATTTCAGATTTAACACAATGATGAAGTCAAGTTTATTATTCGGCCTGATCATGGTGACGCTGATGTGCCCCGGCCATAGTGCACCAAGATTGAGGAGATCGCGTGCTGCTTCGTTACCTGATGAAGAATTACCTGTCCGTCAAAGCAAGCTCGAGGAAAAATATAAAGAAGAAGTGACCACCAGCGCACCAGAACCGTCCCGCAGACGAAACAAAGCTTTAAATTTGTTCGGTTATTTCCCACCGTTCCTGTCCTCTGGTCTCGATTACGCGGAGGATGATGACGACGATGTCACTTTCGCTGTAAACGATGATAACTTTAGCGATGAAGATTTATCGAGGACCATTCCATCAACACGCAGGCAACAAAACAAGAAGAAAAATGGCAACGGAAACTCTTTCCAAAACGATAATCTTAACTCATTGCAATATGACAATTCACCTATATTTTACATCAGATTGCCGCCCACGCCTTACATGTTTGTTCCTGGATTAGGATACGTGTCGCAGCCTCCATCACTTGGACCACCAATGTCACCTCTCATGCCTCAAGGTGTACCGTCACAAGTGGCTGATCCTTTCATTAATCTTCCATTGGACTTCGTATCGAACGGCAAACCCACTGGTGTATACCAATGGAGCGGCGCTTCTGGTTATCCACAAATGCCACAGATGGGATCCGTCGATCCATTCGGTTACGGAGCACCCCAGCAGATAATGCCAGCGCCACGACCAACCTACAACCCCCCGTCATATTCCAAACCCAAACCGGCTCCGACCAATTCGAAGATCACGAACCTCAAGGGGCCATTCATGTTCAATGGTAAACCGGGTGATAGCGTCTATGTACTCAGAGACACATACAATTCTATATACTCTGACGCTCTACAGAATTTCTATCCGTAAAATCACAAATGGTGCTAATAAGAGAGAGAACTAGCTCGTATCGAGCCGTCGCGGTTAGAGAATTGAATTGTGAAGTATCCATACTTTTTTCTTACAATTTAAAATATTTAATTACGTTTTAACATAATACATTTCATATTCTAATTCTTTTAAATAAAACTGTTGTTAGCACCACTATGCTTCGCTACTGACTTATCATATGCCATATTTTTTTATGTAAATTCATTATCAGCGGCAGAGGAACGGCAGGTGATAAATTGATCTTTTTGGACGGTACTATAAAATATATTCTCCTAATAAGATATTGTAACTTAGCAACAATTCCATTCATGTTATATTAAAACAGTCAAGACTTAAATTATACAATTAATCTTATTTGTATATTGTTTATATGTATTACGAGCTTAAGACATAAACGATTGCTTGCAGTTATAAAAAAAATATATCAATAGCTGTAATATATTTTATATATGATAGTATATAAATTATTCTTATTTTTACTATTAATGTGTACACTTATTTAAAAATGTAATTTATTTTAGTTTTATAAGTACAAAACAATTTAATAATCCGTCCATTAGTAATACTATAATTACGACTGTATACTTTTAAGTACATTTAATAACGGACATGAAGAGTAGTTGTTACTGTATTTTTAAATTAATTTATTTGCATTCTTAGTATATTTATTAAAGTTGCAAAATTAAGTAGACGCTCAGTCTAGCATTATTCATAAGCAGTCACAATATCAAGCTAGTTTTTTTTTCAAAATCACAAAAATTTAGTTGTAAATTATAACGAAATTATGTATGCAGCCTCCTAGTATCTCGTGAATAATAATTAGAAGACGAGATCCGTAGAGAGCACGAAAATTTATTCAATTAAATAAAGTTTTGTTTATCAAAAGTTATAAACAAAACTGCTTTGAAGTATAATCGTAAATGGTTGATTTTAATACTCAAGTTTAAACGAAAAGTATAAAAGAAGAAGGTTATATTAATAGTATATTAGATTAGAGTACTTTAACTGACATGTATTGATAATAAAAGCGCTCACATTATATACCATCAGTAATAAATGTAGTAAAATGTTTGCGTCCTTTCGCTACATTGTTTTCTAGAATTCGCTTACAGTTTATGTGTGACGTAACGAATATTATATCCTCTTTTAGTTATTTTATATACTTAACAACAACAAAAACAAAAAAACATTCACACATTATTGCAATAAAATTATTTTCTTTTTATTAAAATTTTAATTGTCCTTTGAATAAAGTCTACGCATTAACGATGTGGGTAATCTACAGATTATTTTGATAACGTAAATAAAAACGGTACTTATCAAAGCATAAATATAAGAATATATAAGAATAAAGCATAGCGTAGTTTTTTTTAAAACGTAACATAAATTAGCAATTTGTAACAGTAGACATTCCGTCCTAAATAAAACTACCAACTAACAGTATGCGTATATTTGTATAATAAATGTTAGTGTTACATTACTGTATTCGCACAAATGAACAATGTGATATAATCACTAATTTGTAATAAAAAAGCATTAAATGTATTGTATAATATTATTTGTTTCATTGACCTGTTAATATATAAATTGAAAAAAATACATATATGTATCTATACCGAATATTTAAATCTTTTATACTTTAACTAAAAGTGGGAGAAAATCTTAACAATTTACGTACTCCATACTATGTACTTTATTTGTACACACATATTTCCTTTCTATACGCCATAATCGAAACCTTTAAAATACTTTACAACCAACAAAAGATTTTTTATTTTTGAAGATATACATCTCGTTCTTTCATTTTTGAATTACAGGCGTGCTTCCATTTTCCTACATTGCACTTTCGCACAATTCGCTGTATCGCGTTTTAAAAATTATATTCATTAATTATACTTAGACTATAAAATAATCTCTATTAATATGAATATGACCATGTTAAAAGTATTTTATGATTGTGGGAACACATAAGTAAGTTTCCAGCTGGTAGGTCTCTGTTGCCGGAGACCGTCTGGATGGGTATCACCGCAGCTCCTATTTCGACCGCCAAATAGTAGTTGTGCAAACATTACTGTGTTCCGGTTTGAAGGGCGCTGTAGCTAGTGTAATTACTGGGGTAACGAGACTTAACACCTTATGTCTTAAAGCGACGAGCGCAATGTGGTGCAGTGTGTACCATCTTAACTAGCACCACGTTGTCATGGGCAAGCGTATCACTTACCATCAGGTGAACGTCTTGCTCATCTCGTCGGATAGTAGTATAAAAAAAAAGAAAAAGTAATCTATAGAATTTTACTGGTGGTAGGTGTCTACAGCCGGAAACAGTCGAAGTGAATACCATAGCAGCATCTGTTTCTGCCACCAAACCGTTGTCTTGAAACATTACTTTTCCGATTTTAAAGAAGTAGCTAGTCAATTACTGGAGTAACGAGACTATCAACCTACGTAACGTAATGTAAAAACTTCCTAACAAGCGCCTCGTATGGATATCAGGTCATCATTTATCATCAGGTGAACGTTTTGTACTAGTTGCTTCTTTATATATAAAAGAGTCATAATTCAACGTTTCGATAGAAATATAACCAACGCGGAAAAAATATGATAAATTATTAAAGTAACAACTGTTCTAAACTTTTAGGCATAAATGTTATGGTTCATAATATAATATACAAAACTTATATCTAGTGTTGCTATTTTAAATAACGAGACATGTATTCGTTAACTTTCTGGTTTTTAACAAGTCTAAGTATTTAGAAATTGTTATAACTTTATTTTGATATACTTGGTAGTAAAAATAAACTAATGATAATTTTAACAGAATTTTAAATAATTATATATACTGGGGTAAAGATGAATTTATGAACGAAACGTAACTGTCAAAATTACATTAGAACGTAAGAATAGTAAATGTAGAAATAACATGAAACTTTATAAAAATAAACAAAACTATTGAAAAAATTATAAAAAATCTAAGTATATAGTTAGTACTGTTAGTTTGCTTTAAATTGTTTTTGAGTGCAAATTGTCTTATTAGGAGATAATTAAAGTGACGTAAAAATAAAAAACAAAAAGAGTAGAATGACCAGTGTTTTTTTGTTCTTGTCCATAACAATCGCGAACTAACATGTTTAGAAGTCGAAGCTGGTTCGGTGCTTCTTGGGGCAGACCGAAAAACCCACATTCATTGGAGAGATTAAAATATCTCCACAACATTTTGTCCAAAAACACTACCGTGTCTGAGAGCAATCGCGGAACCCTCGTGGAGTCTTTGAGATGTATAGCAGAGATCTTGATATGGGGTGATCAGAATGATAGTTCTGTGTTTGAGTAAGTACAGTTATAGTAACAATAACAGTTAGTACCTATAATAACAATTATACTAATTGTTATTATATTACGGTGTACCCAAAGAGTGAAAATACTTTATAATTTGTGTAATATTTTTTCCACAACTCAGTACCTACAAAGATCCTTTTTTATCATGCTTATGATAAAATAATATGAAGATAATTTAGGCACCTGGCAATGTTAAATATAATTGTGGTTCTTTACAGCTTCTTTTTAGAGAAAAATATGTTATCCTATTTTTTGAAGATAATGAGACAGAAATGTGGAGGCTCATCATATGTCTGTGTGCAATTATTACAGACACTAAACATTTTGTTTGAAAATATAAGGAATGAAACTTCTTTATGTAAGTTTAAATCTTATAAGAAAAATGTTATTTACTTTCAAATAAGGAGAACCAATTTCAGATGAGCCATAAGTAGTACATATTTATTCATACAATTATATAGCAGGCAGAAAATAACAAAATATAATAGACAAGCATAATGTTAAAATATGGCTTTCAGAATTTTTGGGGTTAAGGGGAATTGTCGAAGTATATGATTCTTTCTCTGTGAACAAAACGGTTAATATGGGAGTTCCAGGTTCTCATATGGTTAGCACTTGTTTGTTATTAGGTTAAGCACAACCTATGTTACCCACATGTATATATGCCTTTTGGTGCATGTTTAATGATGCAGTGGTAAATTATAATTTCACATCAATAGTTTGTGCGTTCTAGCAATTGATTGTATACAGATTTTTATGATTTAAATGTATAATTTATAAGTTTTCCTATTATTTCAGATTATTTACTAAGCAATAATCATGTGAACTCTATAATTGTTCACAAATTTGATGTATCGGATGAGGAAGTTATGGCATATTATATATCTTTTTTGAAGACTTTGAGCTTGAAACTTAATAATCACACCATACATTTCTTCTACAATGAGGTCAGAATTAAATACTGCTGTAATTCGTTTTTTTTTTTTTCAATTTTGTTTAACTAGTGTCCATTTGTCTAAATTTAAATGATTTATTTGCATTTTAAGGAACTCAGGTTAGGAATAACATTTGATGCCTTTTTTTAAAAGAAGTGTTGAGAAGATTTTTAGATGAAAATAAATGTATATATATATCTGCAAAATTAATATGAAATTGTTAAATGTTTATCAAGCTTTACCAGCCAAAGACCTGATTGTTTTGTGCTACTTAATGTTTAATTGTTTTTAACATTATCTTTCAGCATACAAAAGACTTTCCATTGTACACAGAGGCAATAAAGTTTTTCAATCATCCCGAATCAATGGTTAGAATTGCTGTTCGTACACTGACACTTAATGTGTACAGAGTACAAGATGCCAGTATGCTCAGATTTATAAGGGACAGGTGAGATCTTTGTTACATTTGTTTTATCTGTAATATTATAAATTTTGTTTTGTTTATTTGTTAATCATTTATTACTGTTACTATACCCAATATAAGATATATAACTGCTGATGGCAGGAGTTTATATTAAGTATTCAATTACATATAATATTTAATGTATACTTATATTATGTATTTAGTACAATGAAATGAGTGTAATGAGTTACTTATATATGATATGTTTTGTATGTATCTCTTGTGTCGGTGAATCTTACTTTGCGCTTATTGATTATAGATTAAGGAAATTGTTTTTATTTCTAGAACTGCGGCACCATACTTTAGTAATCTGGTCTGGTTTATTGGAAAACATATATTAGAGCTTGACGCGTGTGTCAGAAACGACGCTGAGTATGTACATAACACAATGAAATTATTCATTATGATCAACAAGATGTAACATTAATATATTTAATTGTTTTTAACAGCCATCAGTCTCAACAAAAATTGGATGACATAGTTGCTGAGCATTTGGATCACTTGCATTATATCAATGATATATTATGTTTGAACATTCCTGATCTTAATGACGTTTTAACTGAACATTTGTTGCATAAACTACTTATTCCTTTGTATATATACTCTCTTACATCCGAATCTGTGAGAAGACCAGTGACATCTTCGCCATATAACAGAGACCCTATTCAAAGTATCGAAGTTATCACAAGGAATCTAGAAGCCATTTTAAAAGGCAAAAGCACTGATACTGCGTCGAGAATGACTTATCCTATGCAGAGAATGGAGTTAGAAGAGGAAACTAAACCATCAGTGTCATGTGTGGTCGCTCTGTTTTTGTTATCACAAGTTTTTCTTATAATAACACATGGACCGATTGTCCACGCGTTGGCTTGGATCATATTGCAATCAGATTCAGCAGTATTCGAAGATGGAGCGACAAGGATACTAGAAATGTATCTGAGCAAAGCAAAGACTAATGTCAAATTAGAATTTTCGAAACCACAACTTAGTCTGGAGAAGGCTTTAGAAACTTCCGGACAAGAAAGAGATTACACTACGCCTGAATACAGCGGACCTAAAGCATTTGGTTATGACCTAGATAAAGATACGGATCAATCTAGCTGCGACTTAGATCCAGAACTTGTTTCCACTTCCTTGCCATCGACTTCGCATATAAGCGAGACTTCGAGTATAGCTAACGATTCGACAGAGGACTTAGTCACGCAAATACAATCACTTAAATCGGCTGTAGTCGCAACTAAAGTACAGAATATGCCTGACTCGCCATTACCAGATTCTGGAATTGATTCAAGCTCTTCAAAAACTCTTTCAGAGCTAAATAATATTACAGACGAAGAGAAACAAAAGCTTTTAGGTGTAACACCAGGTACTTTAGTTGAGAAGACAATAAGTATAGAAAACATCTTAGATAAGGAGATAAAAGAGATTGACAAGAGGCCGTTCTTGAAAACCATTTTAGATTCCTTAGATTGCAGTGAAAACGACTACAAAGCTCTCTTTGCTTTATGCTTGTTATTTGCCCTGATAAACAATAAAGGTGAGATTATTTCGTTCTAGATTAGCCAAGCGCCTGCAGATGTTGTCTTGCTAGTGTATATTTATTTTGTATCTGTGTATGAAAATGGATGGTTACAACAATTTTAAATATGATTAGAATTGGCCCAACTATATAAACGACTAGTAAAAGCTAGTAAAATTACCGAGGTAACGAAATTTAACCAATACCTCTCAAGGTTACAACCACATTGTTATGGATAGCCCTGTCACTTACCATAAGGTGAAAGTTCTGCTCGTCCCGTAGAAATAAATATGTTTATACACTGCATTAGTGAAAAGTAGGGATAATGAAAAATCTTCGCCGTATTATAATTGACATACATGCGATAATCTCACATGTTATTTTTTAATAGTTTCAGAGATAAGGTTTTTACTATCCATTTTCTTTCGTATATAACTGTGATACGTTAATGAGCATGTATTTATTTAATGAAATTTTGTTCTGATTATAGTGTTTTAGAATGAAAACTTTAACTAATAGATTATTTGTTTGTTTTTCTTTGCTTACCTTTGGTATTAGTGGGTAAGACTTTTGAAATTAGTTTTAATGTTGTAATTAATTAAATACGAAATATTTAAACTAAAGCCCATTATACCGTATTTCAGGAGTGAATACGGAGCTTTTAGATACTTTATTGTGCCCCGAAACTGATAATACTAGAAGCACAAATACAACTTCACGAAATTCAAATGCAAGCAATCCAGAGGAATCCACAAATGATGGTGAACAGCAAGAAGGAACCCCGGTCCGCTCGAAAATACCAATGCAAAGTTTTAATGCGTTGCTTATAAATAAGTTAATGGCCATTGCCAATCTTAGCTGTAAACCAGGTGAGATATTCAGAACAGAATTAAATATCGATTTAATAATACAAGGAGACAGAAAGATAATGTTCGATTACATTGATATCTATGTAAAATACCTTTTATTATAACATAGAATGAACGTTATCAATCTAGTTATCTATATAATAAAAATGAATTGCTGTTCGTTAGTCTCGCTAAAACTCGAGAACAGCTGGACCGATCTGGCTAAATGTGGTCTTGAATTATTCGTGGAAGTCCAGGGAAGGTTAGTAAGGTGAGAAAATATGGAAAAAGTGCCTGGAATATGGTAAAAACAACAATTTCTCTTTTTCATTGAGGTGACCAGATTTTTAGATAGGCAAAGCGGGACAACTCTGAAGGAATAATAATATCGTAATTTTTTTTTAGTTTTAACATAAGTACAGTTTATAAATGTTTTTTTTATATAAGAGAATTTGTTTGAGTAGATTGTAGTAATTTTGTAAAATATTGTAAACATCTTCACAAGAATTTGATAAATTAGTTTGATTGACTTGAAATATTTGCAAAATTTTATTCGTATATTACTTTCTAAAATTTCTTTCGAGGTTAAGGTGGGTGATACACGTTTTGTCATCAATATAAAATATGAAGACTACGAGTATTTTAAGCTAAGTTTAAGAAAATTTATGCATTTATGAAATATTTAAATAAATTACTTACTTTATTTTTCTATGGTAAGAAACAGATTTGTAATATTTATTTGTTTAATTATCTTGCTAGCACGCAGTACGGATACAAAGTCTATCATTTGAGAGACAAATACAATGTAACTGGATAGCAAAAGCAATATGTTACGCAAAACAATGATTTTCATAAATTTAAAATTTTACTTAATTCTAAAAGTCGGGATTTTTGAAAAACGTCGCGTGACGCGGGATTAATAGTAAAAAAATCAGGACTGTCCCGCTAAAAGCGAGATGTTTGGTCTCCTTACTTTAGATACATAAAACGTCAAAAATTTGAAGTTCGTCCCGTCATTTAGACACCAAATACAATTTAAAAGAATATTTTTGATTTTGACATTTGATATTGACAACCAACAATTACTCATTGCAATTATAATATATCACGAGAAAAGGGAGAAACATGGCGGACGAATTAACCACGCAGACAATATTTTAAAGATTTTTATTCTTTTATTTTATTTGTCTACACATGACATTGGCTCACTCACAACCGTGCTCATGCCATCAATTGGGAAGAAGAAGAATATTTTACGAACTTTAGCGGGAATCTGGGCGTAAAGGTCGCGTTGTCTCGGTTGAATTTTTATTTTTTTGTGCATAATGCAGTTGAATGTTCAATGTGAGTGTAGTATCATGCAGTAAATTAGTGTGTTCGTGTGCAGCGATTGTAGAATTCAAGCAGGAACACCACTGTCCTAGGTTCATTGGTTAAAATTGTAGTTAAGTCTTAACTTTACTTTGTTGATCTTTTGTGATGGTGACACTATTTAACGTTGAAAATTGAAAACTGTAAACAGGAAATTGAAAATTGAAAGTTGAAAGTTGGAAATGGGCAATGGGCAAAGGGCAATGGGCAATGGGCAATGGGCAATGGGCAATGGGCAATGGGCAATGGGCAATGGGCAATGGGCAATGGGCAATGGGAAATGGGCAATGGGCAATGGGCAATGGGAAATGGGCAATGGGCAATGGGCAATGGGAAATGGGCAATGGGCAATGGGCAATGGGAAATGGGCAATGGGCAACGGGCAACGGGCAACGGGCAACGGGAAATGGGCAATGGGCAATGGGCAATGGGAAATGGGCAATGGGCAATGGGCAATGGGCAATGGGAAATGGGCAATGGGAAATGGAATATTGGATTATTGGAATATTGGAACATTGGAACGTTGGAATGTTGGAATATTGGAATATTGGAACATTGGAATATTGGAACGTTGGAATATTGGATATTGGAATATGGAATATTGGAATATTGGAATATGGAATATTGGAATATTGGATATTGGATATTGGATATTGGATATTAGATATTGGATATTGGATATTGTATATAGAATATTGAAAATGGAAAATAAAAAATTTAAATCTGACGTCTGAAATCTAGAAACCAGAAACCAGAAACTAGAAACCAGAAACCAGTAACCAGAAACCATAACCAGAAACCAGTACCAGAAACCAGAAACCAGAAACAGAAACCAGAAACCAGAACCAGTAACCAGTAACCAGAAACCAGAAACCAGTAACCAGAAACCAGAAACCAGTAACTAAAAACTAGAAACCAGTACCAGAAACCAGAACCAGTAACCAAAAACTAGAAACCAGAAACCAGTAACCAGAAACCAGAAACCAAAACCAGAAACCAGAACCAGAAACCAGAACCAGTAACCAGTAACCAGAACCAGAAACCAGAACCAGTAACCAGAAACCATAACCAGAAACCAGAAACCAGAAACCAGTAACCAGTAACCAGAACCAGAACCAGTAACCAAAAACTAGAAACCAGTAACCAGAAACCAGAAACCAGAAACCAAAACCAGTAACCAGTAACCAGAAACCAGAAACCAGAAACAGAAACCAGTAACCAGAACCAGAAACCAGTAACCAGAAACCAGTAACCAAAACCAGAAACCAGAAACCAGTAACCAGAAACCAGTAACCAGAACCAGAAACCAGAAACTAACTAACAAAAGTTTATATTCAATTACAAGCTTTCACTGTTGTCTAAGCAATGTGGGCGCGTTCGTAACGCTAAAGAGTCAAATATTAAAACGAATGAATTAATAACATAAATAGTCACAAAATGTTAGAGCTAAAGATCCACCATACTCATTTTCAATTTGGTCGGCTTCGCGATATTATTTCTTTTGTTTTAGTTTCGGCGCGCGACATAAAATGCATTCGTTTACACATCAATACATCAGTCGGGCACAAACCGCGTTACCATCTGGCGGACCTGATAGACTACATTCTGTCAAAGAGATTTGAAATGTGACAGTTATTTGTTCCTAAAAAATTATTATAGTAAATATAACTTTGGCCACTCTTCTGGAACCCACTAATATCTAAATATTAGTTATTAGATGAATACATATAGTGCTGAACCCACACACCGCCCATAACCAGGGTGACGGTTCTGTTCAGGAGATTTTTTTGCCCCGGCTATAAAATAGGCAGTAACAAAGAACATTCCATTTTTTTTTTGACAGAACGAAGTCTGTCGGGTCAGCTAGTAACAAATAAATTGTTATGCTGCTAGTAAAAGTCATTTTGTGTATTATGTTACCATTTCAATCCGCAACTTTTAAATGTATTAGAAGTGACTGACCACTTGTCTAGTCACGGGTAGGTCCCTGGCCGCATGTTGAGGAGTTTGTCGATTTTTCGAATCGGCTTGGCTAGCTTAGTAACTATATGAGGGTAGATCCTCATATTGAAAAACTGCCGCGAAGCAGCATCGCTTTGTCCCGTTGAGAATAGAAGTATTCTGTGCGAGCATACTTTACCATCCAAGGACTCAGTATCACTTACATCGTGTCAAATAAGAGATATAAAGACACTATTTTAACTCCAACTACTTCTTGTTTCTTTTTATAAAAAATCTTTTATATGAATTTGTTAGCTTCGAAAGTGCGCCTGGTGACGTGCGAGCTGAGCGTGCGGTTGGTGCGCGTTGCGATGCAGGGCGCGAGCGGCGTGCCGAGCGCGAGGCACGCGGCCGCCGCGGACGCGCTGCGCACGCGCGCTGCTGCGCTCGCGAGGAACTTCTACAAGTGTGATGATATCTTCCTAGACATGTTCGAAGACGAGTTAGTACATTAGTATACCTTCATGCTATGAATGCCTTAATTACTCGTTTTATAAAGTTTTACTGGTGGCAAAAGCAACACCTAATTCTGCAGCCAAACAGTACTGTGCACATATTACTATGTCCCGATACAAAGAGCGTTGTACCTTGTGAAACTACTGGGGTAACGAAACTTAAACACTTGTTTCCCAAAACGTCTAGCACAATATGATTTAGTGTAAATCATCATAGCCAGAGAATTGTTATGGGCGGGCGTGTCACTTACCATCAGGTGAACGCTCATCTACTAGTATTGTTTAGTAAAAATATAAAATATGCTATAACGCAGGTATTGTGAAATGAGCAAGCGTCCGTTGAACGTGGAGTGGTTGTGCATGGACGCCGCCATACTGTTGCCTCCCACGCGCACACCAATGTCCGGTATAGCGTTCGCAAAACGGTTGCCCAGCGGTGAGGTAAGTACTAAAGTACTTATGTCATAAGAGCACTAAGTGCAAGGCTGAAAACAGTTACGTTTATAATATTACAGCTACATACTGTATACAACTCGAATACAGTAACCATTATTGCTTTCATTTGGTGTTAAGTGACGAATGTTGATGAATAAAAAGCGTATACCTAGAAGTAGCACATTAACCTCTCTGATACCACTTTTTTTATTAAACTGTTATTTATGGTTTCTAGTGACTTCCTGCAGCTTCCCTGGATATCGTGGATATAATAAAGACTCCTAATCAATGTTGTACGTGGTGATCTTTCTTTTATGAACTGAATGAATTCAAAAATTTTTTGGAAAAAATTTGTCATTTATGTAGTCTTCTTTTATTACTCACCTGCCTACAAAAGTCGTTTAAATTAGTTCCTTCCTTCCTCACCTTTTTGTACACAAAAAAGTTAGAGAGAAATAATTAATTATAAACGAAATACATTTTGTAGATGGAGAGGGCTCGACGAGCTATCAGGACATTCTTCCTCATTCGAGATTTGTATCTCAAACTCACCGGCAAACCAGAAACGCAGTTGCCTTTAGCCAACCCAGGGCCCTTCGTGCAAGTTGGAGACGTTTTGGACCTCAGTAAGTTCCATTCTGATTGAATGCAATTAACTCTCAGCTTGAGCTCAGTGTGAATGAACCCGACCATATACAAACTGTGCTCTCAAAATACATCCTAATATATATAATACAATACCAGAGCTGTACTGTGAACGTAATAGTAGATAAAAAAATAATGTTCTTTCGCAGATGACTCAGATCTCATTTCGTGCGATATAATACAAAAGGACGGTACATGGCATCATAGATTCCTGGCAGTAGACAATATACAGATAATTCTCGTTGAACCGGACAAACAGAAAATGGGATGGGGCGTCGCGAAATTGGTCGGCAGTTTGCAGGATCTGGAAGTAAGTGAATTTGTATACTGTGAGGTATCACTATGAACAACTGAAATATTGTATGTTTACATAGCAAAGGGAATAGCATCTATTATATCTAGTAATTTCCGCTTATCATCTAGGTTTTTTTGCTTAACATCAAAGCGATCTTATTGGCACCATAATGAAGTGACTATCTGTCTAATCATTATTTGAATGGGTAACAGTACGTTATTGTTAAAAGGTGCGGCTCTGTGTTTCCTTTTCTAAATATTAAAAGCAGATTTCAGTAGCTGCAGTATAAAAATATTGAGTTCAGAGTTGTATAGCAAAAAGAGGGAGTAATCCAATAGTTAAAAATAAAATAAAAAAAAAACAACATTATGTTGTTATTGCAAACTTGTATATGCTATTTAAAAAATATTTAAACAACAATAAAAAAAATATAGTTTTTATATATAGATACAAGGTGACAAAGAGGACCCTCGATGCTTACAACTGACTATTCACAAGCCGCGGGTAGGCGCTAGCGGCGCTCTGCCCCGGACCGTGCTCCTGCGGGCTAAGTTTAAGTTTGACGATCATATACGCAGTATGGCAGCGAAACAAAGGTTAACTAAGGTACAAGACATTTGCTTTCTGTTCTTTTTATTTTGTATCTGGAATAGTGCTGAAGTATCCTTGAATGGATTAAAAAAAACTTTGAATGAGACGCTTAGACGAGTGTTTTAAAGCTGTAGGCTTCATCGCCTAATAAGTGTACCAAGGCAGAACCACAGGTCTGGATTTTAAAGTGTCTGTGAAATTTATGGTCTTTATTTCCACGTAGATTAAAAATCTTAGTATTATTGTCATAGTATTGTCGAACTTACAAAGACAAAAATCACCACGCTGTGTCTCATATTTCTAGGGCAGAACGAAAGCTCGTCAAAAAAAGATGCAGCAGATCGGCAGATTGCTTGAGGTATCTGGTATTTCAGCGCCGTCAATGGCGCCCAGACACAGACCGCTATTTACACGGCCCGGTCTCTCAGCAGTGCGAAGATCATCGGGTAATTATATCTAATATCTACTTGAAATTTTCTTTCACCTTGGTTATTAAATTATTCTTGGAGCCTCGCAGACAAAGTTGAAAAGAATCTACAATTGTTTTCCTTTTAATTTTTAAAGAGATATTTCATTAAATTATACAGTAGTAAACAAATTATTATCTGAGTTAATGATACATATGTGGGATCAGGTCCTGATGGGGAAGATACGGAGCGCCGTTTGCGAAGACCAAGTGGTCACGTGCTGAAGGACGGCATCGTTGTGTACCGCGAACGCACCAGCAGGGAGAGGTGTGTTATATTAATGGGTTATACTTAGGTTGTTTATAATTAACTATCTACTCAACGAACTTTGACATTCTTTGGCTGCAGAGAACTACCATCTACTACCAGTACAATGTTATAATAGGTGTGAGGTGTAGGTGCATATATTTATTTTATTTAAAACTTGCCGTACATATATAAGTAGCATTTTCTGCCAGTGAACCCTGGGAGACTAGTAAATTACGAAGGCAGGTGTACAAAAACATGAAATAATATATGTCTATTATATTATTATATATGTATGTCTGTCTGGGTTTAAGATGCTTCCGTTTTCTTTTTCTATCTACAATTTGTTAAAATATGAACTAAATATCACATGATGATAAGTGACACTGGCACCGTAGACGGGTGAAGCGTGCACACCCAAAAACACTCTGACTCTCATATGTTGACATCCGAAAGACAGTTAGCTTCCAACTGGTTTGTTTCTTGTTACAGTGCCTTACTGATATCACTGTTAGCTTTATAATTTTCAGCAGTGTGTCGCGAAGTAGCAGTGCCCACGGGTCGCGCGAGGGTTCCCCTAGGGCGCGCTCTGAGGAGATACCCCTAGAAGACATCAGGAGGAACATGATGATAGCCGCAACACCTGTTGTAGCGCCACAGGTGAGTTTCCCTTTTATTTTATAAAACAATAAAACCGACACCTGATGGTAAACGACATCTTTAACAATGTAGCGGTAATTATACACTGCAGCACACGCGCTCGCCGCTTTGGGACACAAAAATGTTTCACATGTTTACACAGACTAGAATTTTTAAATCAATGTCGTAATTTCATTAAAAAAATGTCAAAATTTACTTTTCTGCTGCTTTTTTTTTCTTTATTGAAAAAAATAAATTATTTTATCATCATCATCATAAGTGGATAGAGGTCAACTGTTAGATGTAGGCCCATTGTAAAGATGGTACTTTAACAGATGAAACACTTTCACTTATAGCGGCAGATAAAAAAAAAGATTTGCGATATGAAGGTAGTAGCGTGATAAGCGGATTTGAAAAACCTTATCACCGACGAAACTTCACTATATGTAGCCCCGGAATCGAATCGAGAATCTCTGTTTTACAAGGCCAGTGGTTAGCCTCTGCGCCACGGAGGCAGTTGACTATCTATCAAAGTACTCATTTACTAATACGCTTCGGTTTTGAATACATAGTAATATGGTCACTCCTTAGTCTATTTTTTTTTTGTAATTTTAGTGCCAACCCAGTACATCCACGCAAGTTCAAAAGTTGTCAACTACATCGTCAGAGGAGACTTCATTCATTTCCGGCGAGGTGCCGCGGTACAAAAGGAAAGGAATAGTCGAGACTATATGATATTAACCCTTACGGTTGGGAACTTGGGGTTTATTATTAATTGGCTAGATAGATTTAAAGGTGCTGTAGGGAGGGTAAAAACAACATGAAATGCATCCTTTTTTCATTTTTATACAGTTGGATATCTTCTGTGTACCCCCATGAATCGTTTAAAGCGTGACGATAGCAAAGCTGTCGCGTATTTGTATTTATATATATTTATGTCGGAAGGTGTGTTTGTGATTCTTGTATAATTATAGGCTACTTATTTTTTTTTTTGGTTCTGTTCTTATTTATTTGCTCGTATGTTTTTACTAACTCCTCGAGTGTTTGTTACGAAAGTTTATTATAGAAACTATTAAAAAACCATATTATTATAGTATTTTTCATAAAACGTGGCTGCGACAGCTCAGTTTGTATATCAGTCCTACGCATTATACTTTTGAGGGACGGCCTTGTGTCCCAGTAGTAAGAACATTAAGATAGCTATTTATTTATACTTGTATAACTAACAAAAAGTAATGCCGAATTTTAATTCTAATTTAACGTAGATTATTTTCTCTAGGTATTTTTGCTCGTGCTTTGTTTTGTTTTTTTTTACTTTTTATTTGTCTGCGTTTTGGTTAGTTAACTAAAATAGATTGAAGTAAAAAATAGTAGCAACTAGATAGAAATATTATTGTAAATATCATATAGAAATATTAATGATATATACCATACAGTTAATGTGTAATATACAAATTCTTTTCGCGGTTAACTCTGGGTCTTGAATCGACTTTTTTTTACTTTAACAAGAACGAATTTGATAAACAATTTACATAGTTACAATATCACTCGTTATAAACATTTCGTTATTATCATCAGGAAGGCACCTCGCCTACCTTTTGCGGCTATAGTATAGTATTTTCATCATGCCAAAGCCATTCATTATATGCATATTTTGCAACAAAAAAAAATCCAATAACAAAACAAGTAAATTATAGTTCAAATATTTCAGTCCATTTCAAAAGACATATCGTTTCCATTGCAAACATATAATTTAATACATTGCATGGGATTATTATATAAACTGCTTTTAGTTACTTTTATTATTTTTTTCAATTTATTACGCGTTAATAACATAGACTTTTATACTTCACATTCATTTTACGAAGTGACGCTACTTGCAGTCTCCTGATGGTAAGTGATACGCCCTCTTATAACAATGTGTCGCTAATTAGTATGATATACACTACACTACATTGTGCTCGTCGCTCAGAGACATAAAATGTTGAGACTTTTTAACCTAGTAATTTAACTACATACAGCGCCATCTAACGGTTTAAAAACTGTATAATGTTGGCACACTATTGCATACCGCCATAAATAGGCGCCACTGTAAAGTCTACCTACCTAGAAGGCCTCCGACAATAAAGATCCACCATCAGAAAACCTCCTCCCTAATCAGAGGCAGATTTCAAATATTCTTTTTGTATTTCAACAAAAATCTATTTATTATTCTAATAGGATAATAGAAAATATTGACGGAGGCATAATTCTACAGCGTTTCCTCTTTTTATATTTTAGATTATATAAAACCGTATTGACAGGTACATATTGGATATTATAGTCGTTCTGAAACATTTCGTGGCTTCCATTTATATGTAAATAAGTATAACAGTTTTGTTTGTATGAAATATAAATGAATGACATGTGGACGAAATATTTCTTATCACCAATAAGACAAATACAACCACTGTGTAATATTTTAAAATCTAAAATGGCTAAAATAATAGTCACCAAAACTTTGAAATATAAATTGAATAAATATTAATTAAGTTTAATTAGTATAAAAAACTGTTAATGTTCTGGTAGAAATGTTCAAGTTTCAAATTGAATAGTTCACTTTTTATATTTATATAGTCAAGATAGTGAATACATTGATACATATTCCTGAACAATGTTGTCTATTATCTAGAAACTGCCTCCGTGGATTGTAACACGGAGGTCCTTGGTTCGTTTCCGGCGTCACTTTGGTGATAAAGAGCTTGATTGGTGTTAGGGTTTTCTTGGACCTAGCTACTTGTCTATAATAACATTCTTGTGTTCCCGCTGTCAACATATGAATGGCAGGGCGTCCAGGTCGAGCACGCTTCTACACCCACAACCTGATTGTCAAGGCACCATGTGAAATTGAGGTAAATTGGTTGCCCATTGTAGATTAAAAACACATTTTCTACTTATATTACGGATTTGTCCATTATTTCATAACACCGTCCTTAATTTTGTAGGCTGTTCATTTTTGAAATATTTTTGGTCAAGTTTTAGATTAAAAATATCAGCGGTTTATTTATTTTTGGTCTTTCTTATATATTATTTTACATCTATTTTTAAAATCAAACACATTGTTTTACAATTATCATAAATACGAAGAAGATATTTTTTTAAATAAAGTCATCATTATAAGTAACATCTTATTCATAACAATGAGAAGTTACTAATGGTTATCATCATCTTCGAAGATCTCCGCACCGATAGTTGCTACGCAGCCCCTCTAAAATTTTCCTGTTTCTGTATTTGTCCATATTCTAAAAATAAAGAATTTTTATAGTACCATATATATACATATACTATTAATTTATGACGTAAACAGACATCTTATATGCAAGTGTACCGATTGGAAGTTGTCGCCATAGCATGTAGTACGTATCATTTTTATTAATTCAGAAATTATTTACTTGCAACACTGCATTCTGTTTATTTGTAAATTATACTGTTCATGAATGTCATCGGTTTTGTGTTGTGATTTTATTTTAAGGTACCGCAATAATTTATGTAAATAGTGAATTTTACGTTTACAGATGAAATATTGTAGCGTTGAAATAATAATATATCGGATGTTATATTGATAAATTGTTTTTGTTTCGCTCCCACCCTTTTGTTTCCCAAATGAAGAAGAAACTAAATAAACTTTTTTTTATATGATGATCACTATACTTAGGCAACTTTATTATTTTTTTTTCTTTTAGCCTTTCTTAAAACTAATTTAACTTTTCTATCTTTATACACACTCCTCTCTACTCTTCTGTACCTACCTATTCTTATCTTAGTTGTGTGGACTTGTAATTGGCCTTCCGTATTATTTATGTTTAATTTTTTTCTGTATTAGCTGTAAGTCCACCGAAAATGTAAAAATAAAATAAAATAAATTATCACAAAATTAAATCGTTAATTTAAAACATGTGGTGCAGTGTCCTCACTAGCGCCATGTTGTTATTGGTGAGCGTCTCACTTACTATTCGATAAATTGTGCTAGTCGACTTACCGCTTTATCAAGTAAAAAAAATATTAGTGCATGTGTGTAGTAGTTATAATCGAAATTCAAAACAATGAGAAAAGGGGCTAACTGGAAATAATACAAGAATTACGAAAAACTGAACCAACCAGAAAACTTAGGCAGAGTTCTCGCCTTTTCACGCTTTTTTTAAATCATCTTCAAATATACTTTGCGTTATGGTGTTTGGCATATTTTCCTATTTTTGCGTTCAATTAAAAACAATTTTTAAATTCCAGAAAGGTCGGTATCGGGGATGAACTCAAAATGAAACAATTGTCATCAACTATATTTTCGTTCTAATTTATTTGATTAATCATCTGTTCTATACACATGATATGCACCAATGTTTATAAATAAATACAAACGATTTCATGACAAATACAATGAAAAGAACAACTATTTACATAACACGTAACATTCACTTTAACAAAAACATTGCTGACAAATTTGAGCTCCGAGAATTCAAATTAACGTTTATAATATTGCAAGGTAATACATCTTTATCCACTTTTAACAAAACAACACATAAACTTAAGACAATCAACACTTAAATCACAGTGGTCACTCCAACGAGTTTCATTTGCTTTCGGTCCGAACGTTTCCCAATCATTTCTTTCATATAATCCTTTGAAGCCCTAGTTTCTAATCCAATCCATTGCAAGTAATAAAGAGATAAATAAAAAAAAGACTTTAAGGAAATTTGGGACACAAATCATGCAAATACAGTCTTTGACAGAATTCTTTGTCGGAAATGCATCAGCTAACGGAAACTTTCGGGTAGATGCGTAAATAATAACAATTCCTTAGTCTTCTTGAATTAAACAATTAGCGATATTTAAACATCTAAAGGAACAATTTTATACAAACCAAACTATATCTTATATGTAACTTATATTTAACATTTGAACGTTTTAATATTGGTCGGCGCAACTTATAATAAGAGACAGTTCTTAGAAAGCCATTTAACAACATATCTGTATAAAAAATTGATAACTGTCGGTTAATTTAACATTTATGCTTTTAAAATCCTATTTCTATTGCAGTTACACATATATTTATGTTATATACAAAGACAACGCGTCCAGATATCTTTATGAATAAGAAATAGCTACGATGTGACGACTCAGTCACGATTCACAAGTACACATTTATTAGATATTATTTAAAACGAAAACACTTTCTTTTAGAGTATGTACAAATATTCCAATGTGTTCAGTCGGGTAGCAAGGTTAGATTACTTGAATACATACGGTGTACGTATCTAACCAGAGCTCATAAAAATATGTTTTCAAACCGTGTTTAACATTATGTTGGTGGCTCTGTACTCGTATTTAAATTAGCCAAATTGTACACATTAAAAAACAAATTAATTACTATTTCAAAAATTATTATTAGCTATTATTCGTTACCTTAATGTATTGCTTTAGGTAATCCTTAACTCTTTTAAACGTCAACTTAAAGTTAGCTCCCACAGACGCCTCGTAATAGTGAATGGTACAATCAGAGGAATCGGAACGTAGCTATAAATTAGGCCGTAAAATTGCTTACAAAATATCTTTATGGTTATCTGTAACAATTCCTAGGATTCACAGAAGAATTTATCATTGATTGCCTAATAAGCAAATTTGGAAGCACACATACTTTATGCAAGACGTTTGCGTACAGATTAAATTAATTTTTCATTATTAAAATGTACATTGCAAAGCACACACAACAAATTAATTTCTTTCTACGTTCTTCCTACGATATACGGTATTCTTCCTAAATGGGTCAGTAGAGATAATGTATGTAAAACAACGATAAAAAAACATTTGTTGGTGAATTAAATATGACCGCCATTCAAACTTTTTTTGTTATATTTTTTAATTACTTAACTGAATAATTAAAAAAAATATTACAAATAATTACAAAACTGCTGTAAGTTTTATGGTTTTAATGAAACATGAAAAATTAAAACAAAAGGGAAAATGCAAAGACATTCTATACTTATTTTTGATGTTGGACATGTAACAAGAAGAAGCATCAGGAAATAGAGTGAGATGATATATAATCTATGGTGACAAATTTTAAACGTGTAGTAAAGTGTTAAAAACTAATATTAATGATGTTAAAATTTTAGATTTTATTTTAAATATATTTTTTCACGTACAAATAATTTAAAATTTTTATTTAAAAAGCGAGAGTAGATTTTCCGTTGTAAAAATATTTTTTTGGTGAAAATGCACTTTTAGTTTTTAAAGTAGTAAAACGGTAGATAAATGAATAACATCTGCTTTTAAGTTAAATATAAAATATGAACCCTGTCACCAGTTATGTGCGTTTGATAATGGGTATCGATGCTAAATGAGAGATTTCTATTTAACATTTCATATAAAAATTACATCTCGTTAAGCTTATAATGTAAATGTAAACAAAAATAATGTTAAAGGGAACAAAGCTCGGGTAAGAGTGTATGGAGAAGTTGAGTGGGGATAGTTGATAATGAAATACTACTTCGTTAACATACACAACACTCTGATACATAAGCCTCCAGTTACACTAAACAAAGCTCGTATTTTTCCTTAACATCTATTTATGTGGATATTTTTTATGCCGAAACAAAATATTATTTTATTAGTTGTATAACCTTTCGTCGTAATTGGTAACATTCAACATTCATTTTGGCTTATTTTTTGCGCAACTACAATATTTTTCTTATGAGCCAATAAATACATTCATCAATACTTTTAGATAATTAAACGATAAAGGCAAAGTTTAGTACATTATAATTTATGTAATCTCTATTTTTTATTATGTTCGTTATCAATTTCTTTTCAAAATCTTTCCTTGATATTTTATTTATTCACACAATATATAATAGCCACATTCAAAGCAGAAAAAGCGAGTGTAGTCTGTTTCTTATTGGTTAAATGTTTTATTACTAAGTAGAAATCGTTTTTAGAACCATATTGTTCTCTGTTCAGAAAATCTCTTTAAGAATATCTTTTATGGTAAAGTCAGCAGACTGCATTATGTAGTGTAACCTATTATAAAATATTATATTATGAAATAGGTTGCACATATGTCAGTGTATTTTTTAGTATTGTAATCAAAATTAATAATTCTGATACTTTGAAATTAATAATAAAGTGACTATAAGAAAACGGCTCTTAAAGAAAAAAAAATGGGTTAATTCATTGCTAAAAATTTATAATTAATTTAAATAAATCTTTAAATGATGTTAAGGAGTTTAACTTACACGTTTCAGTGGCGTGATGATTCATTCTAAATAGATACAATGACAAAAAAATTAGATCTTTTGTAATTTTAACAGATGGGCAACACCTAAATTATGTCATTCAAACAAAGCGGAAGTACAAGTCTTATAATAAAAATAAATGTTAAGTAATTGACCATTCTTACATTTAAATAATCCAAAACAACTACTCTTTTATAATCTGATTACAAAGATAGAGATATAATTGACAAAAACTAATCAAAAATCTTCAACCACTTTTACGTTTTTCTCGGTTCTCGTCTCATAGAAATTTAATACATGCCCCAAATTCAATTCGCTTCGTGTTTAAAAGTGAGTCACCTCATAAATATATCGTAGCTTAAACCTGCGAATATACAATTGAATATTTTCACTACGAAAGGTGCAAATATTTCTAAAATATATATGTTATATATATATATATATATATTTATAAACGGTAATCTATACTGTGCCATATACAATGCACGCGTAACACACATATATAATTTAATGTTATCATTACCATAGTTTCTTACACATAAAAACATTACTGTTACACAGCATCATTCACTATACATCGATTTAAATTTTATGAGCTAACTATATATAGCTAATATAATATAATAATGGTGTATTTTCGTAGTTCAGACGCCGTGTTTTCACATTGCCCCGTCCAATAACACGAGAGTTATCGCAAATTAATATTTAATATCAAATTATTATTATAAAAAATTATAATTTAGTTTATCCAGTACCGTTATTTTATGTAGTTTACTTTTTCTGATACATAATATATATTCAATTAACAAACTCGACGATTGAACTACTCACATATATTGGATATAAATCAAATGAACGCACATACGCATATAACACTTCATACATCAGTTAACAATCATTATTGTCAGTTATATAACTATTTTTAATGAATTTTATATTTATTTAAATATAAATTCGCAACTAGTCATAGGCAGTTTTAAAATAATTTGTTTACAGTTATATTCACATTTTATCATAATAAAAAACTCGAGGTGTGGTGCTAATGAATATTATTTTCATACTTTACAACATCAACTAGACAATCTGTTATATTTTGACTCTATTACACATTCATTTAATAGAATACTATCATAATATAAGCACATTGTAATTGTTAACAGAAACTTTCACAATATTCGATTATTTAATACCACACCTCTTTTTAAACGTATCTACTCCGTGAAATCGAGACGGATGTAACTCGAAAGTTTAGTGTTAAAATATCAACGTCCAGGCTCATATAGCAAGGGTCAGAGTGTTGTCCAAGTCTTCAGATATATATCAAGAATAGAAAGCCTAAATTAATCCAATTCCAGCATGCGTATGACACCTATTTTCAGACCTTCGATTTAAAAAAATACACACAATCAGAAGCGTTCTGTTCACAAAACAAAAGGATGTAATCGCATACGTAGGCGCCCTGTTATCGGTTTAAATCTAGCAAAAGTACACTTAAAGTTAGATACGATGCCGATAGGAGCTTGCAATTTATTAATGAAACGTGCGAAAATCGACGTACTCATATATTACTGAGGTATCACTTAAACTTTAGAGCGGTCAGAGTGTTCTGCTATCGCGCGACCGATTCATCGAGACGCTGGCGATCAAGTCGTTCGAGTAGTAAGTATGTAGAGTGTAGAGTTTGCGACCTTTATTGCTTGTGGGTTAGGAGCGCAATTGGGCGGGACTAAGAACCAGTTCGCCGTCGGGTCCGCCGGCGAAGGAGACGTTTCTTGGTGGAGCACGTCGGCCTCCAGGGTTAGAAGTGCTGGGTCCCGCCGCCGGGGAGCCCGCACCCGAGCTGGCGGTCGGCGGCTTCAGCGTTCGGGAGTGAGTGGGCGCCTGGCATACAGTAATACAAACGTTTTTATATTCGTTTCATATATACAACTATACAACAGCCATACGTAAATGTAAGGTTCATAATAAGTATATACTGTACTATTCTAATAATTAAAAAGGTATGTATGAGTTCAACAGAAATGCAAGTCAAATTCAAATTAATTATTTCAAAATAGATTTAAA
Source organism: Byasa hedistus (assembly GCA_029286795.1). Classification (NCBI taxonomy): domain Eukaryota; kingdom Metazoa; phylum Arthropoda; class Insecta; order Lepidoptera; family Papilionidae; genus Byasa; species Byasa hedistus. The sequence continues at coordinate 7,001,786 of JAGSMW010000001.1, forward strand.
CAAGTATAATAATTCAGGTCGATGAGAAAAATAATTTTTGTTTCAGACCTTTCAAAAAACTTGATTTTGGCAGTTCAATAATACCATAACAACAAAGTATACTTGTGAATAACTACGGTACTACATACATACTATTTCACACTGAGTAAACGTGGGCTAAATGGCATTCCTTGGGAGAGGCCTATGTGCAGCAGTGGACTGCCGCGGACTGTTGATGATGATGATTATGATGAAACGTTTTTTCTTTAGAAATCCACCTGTTTATATAACTCGTTTTCGTCTTTCAGAGAATACTAGTCCACTACTTTATTTACACAAAATGATGGACTTTCCTTATGTAATGTGACAACAAGGTCATAGACGGTTAATGATGTTATAGGCGGAACAGAATTGTAGCAGGTTGAAAATCAGAGTAGAGCTAACCAGGCGGGTGCGTAAAATGGTATTATTACAAATGGGTTCCCCACCTGTTGTACGACGACAGCGTGCGGCTGTGCGGTGGCGGTGCGGTACCTCCTCAACCGCTCGTCCTCCTCCCCGCTCGACAGGCTGGACACGTCGCAGGAGGAGGCATCCAGTCGCCTTGCTGGCGAGCACTGGGCAGGTCCTGCCCGTGGTCCACTTGGACATCCGCCCGCCAGCGGCATCTCCTCGCCTTCTCCGCCCCCCGACAGTCTGTTATAAAACAAAGTACTTTAAACTACAACTGTACTCAATGCATACTGCTACTTCTTACGCACACAACCATCATCTATTAAATCATATAAAATTGTTCTTCCATATGTCCCAAACTTTATTAAAATTACTTCCTTTTTATATTAGTATGCATTGTTGTAACAATATGCTTACATAATGCAAGTGCCTGCGAAGTTATGTTTTACATTCATGTGTAGTCTAGTTTAACTAGCTTATATTTTTAAGTATTATAAATTTATCTTCATTATCTTGTTACTCATTTTAAATGTATAGAAATATCATCACAATACAGTATTGTTTGTTAATGCAAAATAGATTATTGCCTTCTGTTCTCCTTGTAGTTTGTTCGTCTTCGACAACATGGTTTCGCAAATATGCAAAACGCAATACGCAGCAGACAGCACGCGAGCCCGGCCACTATGAGCGACGGGCCCACCAGCCGCAGGGCCGGAGTTTTGAAACCCTGTAAATTTATTAACAGCTTATTATAGAATATTATTCAACGACATAACACTTTACTATCTATCCACTTATAATTATGATCATAGTCATGCGGAAGTTCATTCAATTAAAAAATACTTAAACATCTCCGAAAAACAAAAATCTATACGAGATATAGTATTAATTAATCTTTTAAAATATCATAAAGAAATTAAAAAAAAACAGACAATTTTCGTATAAGTTAACATTTAACCATAGAAAAAATCTATATAAACGTAACAAAAATTAGATTAAAATCTTTTTGGCTAATAATCCACAGACAATCAAGTTAAACTTCTACTACACATAACCTTACTGAGTAGAAGAAATATTTAGTTATTTATAGCATTAAAACAGATACAACAGATATTTTTAATGTATCTTTTGCATACATAACATCTAATACTAATATATTATATACTGGATAAAATTTATCCTTTGCTTCTCAAAAGTTTAAGGCTTTGATCATAGTTTTCTATAATAGATTGTGTTGGAAATATACGTTAACATTTGTTTATAATTATGAAAATTAAAGTTCTTAATTTTGTGTTCACACTGTTACGCTTATATAACAAATAATAAAATTTAATACATTTAAACTCGTTGTTAAAGTTCCGATATGATTTATGAAGGTCACACGAAAAGCCACAAATCATTCGATTGCGTGTTGAAATCCTTTCGCGTTGTGGGTTTGTGATAATGATAACTTATTGCAATAGGTATACAGATGAGTTTTAATTATCGATAATTATCATTTCAGCTTATTCGTGTCTACTACTGAACAACCTTACAATACGCGCAACGTTATTTATAAGTGTTTATCAGCAGAGTATGCCGGTTACAGGGAAAGCTTCTAATCTTTCACAGAGTCTTCACAAATAACGTCGTTAAGTAGAAATCTTTAAGAAGGACTAGGGTTCTTCTAGATTAGTGAACTTTACCATTATAGTTAGCATCATCACTTATCATAAGAAGGTATTGTCACTTGTCTATATAATTATAAAAAGGAACAGTTTAAAACGGAGATCTGGATCCATTACTGACTGGTAAGTTAATTTTAACATTTGAAGTAATAAAAATAGTCTTTAAGAGAATGGTGAGGAGGTTTTACTTGGATACAGAACAGTAATTCTTATGTATGTTATGTATATATTAATTATGTATGTATTTATTTATGTATATTTATGTATGTGTATGTATGTATATATCCGTATATATCTTTTTTTTATTTAATTTTCTTTTTTTAAAAACAAAACGTCTCTTTTATCCTCACCTACCACTGCATTTCCCCTCTGCCGAGGTTGACTGGGAGAGAATGCCCTATGGCATTAAGTCCGCCTTTTTGTACATTATTTATTTGTGTGCAAACGAAGTTTTAAATAAAATAAAAATAATAATAAATAAGATTGCAATGTATAAAAAAATAAGAAGTCTCACCTTGTCGCCGGTGCCGACAAAGTAGACAACGAGACCGACGGCAAGTGTAGCGAGGCCGGCGTAGAGCAGCCTCGCGACCCCCCACGGCTCCCCACTTGCACCTTCCGCCTCCCCATCCGACTCCGAGGAGGACCCGTACGAGGCGTCCCGAACCTGAAGGACCATTATAAAGAGAACGTAACAATCACATCACTCCCAAAAATAAAATATACCAAATCCATAGCAATGAAATGCATTTTTAGAATTGAATAAAATATTAGCAAAAATTATTTTCACTTTAGGCACAACTTTAATTATTGACAAACTTGAAATATAATTAAAATAAATTAAGGAATTTCTAAAAAAAAATTAATCTAATCAAAAATTACGTAAGGAATTAAGGGCAATGCAAAAAAAGGATCTAGTGAAAGGGTAAAGTGCAATAAAAATTAAAATAAGCTTTCTGTTCATGCACTAATTACTAAGCAAAAGGAATTAGTAAAAAATGTACCGTCGTGAAAAATTTTAAGTTACACTTTTTCATTCCTTACGGTAAAATTTGAAAAATATTCATTTTATATTTACCAGCATCGATGTCTTTTTCTTTCTAATTTAATTGGGAGATAAACTTCCAAAATTGTAAACTTTTTATAAGTAAAATATTGTAAAACTGAGTTTAATATGTTACAGTTTTAAGAATTTCACGTAGTAACTTTTGAGCATAATAACAAAATCTTTTGGAAAGAGATGGATTGAGAAGTTTTAAAGATGTGTCGTTGTGGTGTTTAAAGGGATAACTATATAAGAAAATAGAGTAGAAGATAAGTTTAGTTTGGAATACTATAAAAGTACTACACAGGTTCCAAACCACTAAATAGAATGATAGAGGACACAAGGGTAAACAAAAAGACTGTTAAAGACAGAAACACTATGGGAATTAATCCGTGCCCCATTCAACGGGTTTCACTATAGAAGATAATTGGACAACTAAATATCGTTCCACTACGATATAGGGTCTACATCAGGATGTTCCCTGGTCTCGGTATAGAAGATTCGTACTTTTTTGACGCGGTGAGCTGTGCCATGCAGTGGGACGCGTTTGTTTCTCTTGATGATTACCCGGTTGTTGCGGTGCCACTTGGAGCGAGGGTCGCGGCGGGCGCCGGGGTGGTCGCCGAGGACCGAGCAGCGGCGGGCAGCACCACCAGCGCCGCCCGCGCCGCCGCCCACGGAGACAGCCGCCGCTTCCTGCCACGCGGCGCGCCCAGCTGCGCACTGAATCACAAATCACTTTTTCACCAACCCACACTACAGTGCAACCTGTACAACCCTGGAGATCTTTTTACGAAGGTTTAAGTTCTGAGTGATAAGTCGTGATAGCCTAGTGTTTTGAACGCCGTCTTCCACTCCGGAGGTACCGGGTTCAATGAATTTTTCAATATATGTGCAGTTAGTATAACACCAACTAATATCACCTGCTTTAACGGTGAAGGAAAACATCGAGAGGAAACCTACATATCTATGTCATGACCACCCGTGCTCGCACTAGTATGTGAAATGGAGAAGGCAATGGCAAACCACTCCATTATAACTGCCATGTAAGTCGTCGTGTGTTTCATTACACAGGATGACCACGACTCTGTCATGAGGAAATACGACTCAGAAGAAGAAAAGAAGCTCTGACTCTCATCCATTATAATCTCATCTGGTAATAACGACGATTTTAGCTGGATGTGCGTTTTCTATGCACTACTCTTGAAAAACCCTCAGTGTAATAAATCAGAAATACTGGCTTCGGCAACTTGAATAATGCTTGAATATAGATGATTGACGATGTTCGATGACGAAGATGGTTGATGATCATGACGTTTTAGTGAAAGTTTACAGCTTTTTCATTGTAGCATTGTTATCAGCCGCCGAATTCTACGTATTCATTACGATTCAAAATTGCTAGTTCACTAAAAAAATCTTATGGTCATGTAACATATTATGTGATTTTTATTTATTAATTTAAGCGGTTAATAACAGGAACTAAGATTGATGTGTCAAATCACCACAGAGCCAGCTGGACTCTTCAGGGTCTACAAAATAGAAAAGTCTTATGAAGTTTTCCGTTCTAAGTTTATGGTAAGAAAATTAAAAGTTTGAAGTTTGTGAAGGTTAGAACGAAATTGAATGATTAATTCACTTTAAGTTTTCATCACATGAAAATATTGTAATAAACTATCAGCAAAGTTGTTAGTGGAACAGTTTTCACTTCCGTATTTCATATGTAAATTAATTACTGTAAACGGTAAAATCATTCCTGAACATGGTTCAAGAACTCGACTGCACAACAGGAACAGTTACAAAAAGGACTCGTTAGAGTAACGACGGTAGGCATACTAAGAACTACGCTTGTTAAAAATAAAGTTAAAAACAAATAGATGGAGGGTTCCTTTTGTTTTCAAAATGTGTATTCGTTAAGAGGTTAGCTAAATTTTGTATAAAAAATGTCATGTAAAAGGTACACAAGTTTTATAGTTTTGAGATCAGCGTTCTCAAACAGTATAGTAACCTAATTTATTACAATTCAGTATTCCCACTTTTTGGACAAAAACTTTACATTGTCAGTAATTTAGTTAAGGTTTTTCTTAACACTTCTTTGTTATTAACTAAAGAATTTACATACTTTTAGGAAAAAAAGTATGTTGTATTTAAACGTGATTAAATACACACAAAAAAGCTATTTAGTTTAAGATGTTATTAGTTCTTTATATTTATTTACAACTATATTGAATGTTGTATATTATTAATGACATTTAGATCAGAACACAAAATAATGTGTAGCTAAGCTGCTATATATAAAATTAGCATATATAACAGTATTAAATAATACTGTATTTACTGTCGTTGACTGATGATGATATACATATATTAAAAATCCAAAACATTGGAAACAGCTAAATATTTTTTTTTAAAGTAGATATTATTATAAAATAAATGCATTAATGTATTCAATCACGACGTACAAGTATCAGTTTATCAGAAACGAAGTGTTTGGAGTAAATTAAAAGTTTGCTTGTAGCATCGCGTAACTCGCTTTCTCTCCATGAATTAATAATTGAAGTAATAACAGCACGGGCTAACAAAGTTTCAGCGTCATACAGCTCCTACCCGTGCATCTAATTACCACTTCAGTTACCAACTTTGAACGAGCCAACGTGTCATGAAGATTTATTAAAACGTGCGAATATTCATGTGACAATAGCTTTAATACAAGATTTTTTTTAGAAAAATGTAAAACACTCGTAATTCTCGCCATTTTAAGACTTGCTATAAGAGAACTCTATTAGAGTTAAGTTTGCTTTTGTATATATATATTTTAAACTCATGTTTTATAAACTGTGTTTTTATCTTTTGTACATAAAGAATAAAAGTAAATAATATCAGTTTACTTGAAATTATTACGTTCTTTTTTGTGTCATTGGTTCTATTTCAATGACAAGAATATAGTGGAGTTTGAAGGATGGTTTTTAGTCTCCTGACTATACCGTTGCTTTGTTGTGTATAAACATAGACCCAGAGAATTCTGGACGATCACACTTGACCAACTTCGGCATCATTATCAGTGAAAATATAAGACGTGTTCTTTTATCGTGAAGGGTATTTTCTTAAGCATTTTAAAAGGTTTAGAATTGGAAATCTTAAAGTTGTGAATATTGGGAATGGCTTCGTTGGCGAGGTTTGGCGAATTTCGACGATGCTTTTTATTCTTCAAATTTTTGTGCTCTAACTAGCATATTGTCGACTGTCTCCTTCATCTGATTCCAATACATTTATATGGAATATTAACTATTACTATTATTTCAATGTACAAAGCATTAATTAAAATTGTAAGAACTGTATTTCTATTGCGAAAATATGTAATTTTTATTAATAATACAAGAGAATTGTTAAACAATTAGATTAATTCAAAATCTCAACAAACGGTAGACTTAAGATTAAAACCAATTAGATTAATTCAAAATCTCAACAAACGGTAGACTTAAGATTAAAACCAATTAGAGTTCCGCGCAACGTTGTAGAATAGAAATTGAGTTATCGTTTGCGCTAAATTCGTTCCAGGTCATGAGTAATTCCCGCTGCAAGTTCCAGCATAAACGGAAGACCTATTAAGCTGCAGCCTTGCGACTATATTTGCCACTTTAATGAACCTTATTCGAGTGTAAGATGAATATAAGATTGAGTTGGTGCACGGGGGGTAAGTTTGTGACAGTTCTGATTAATTTTAAATGAGTCTGTACAATACTAACAACACAAAGTTTAATGGATAACTAACTACAGCGGAAACAATGTGCCCTAGATATTTTAAGCTTTCTTACTTTCATTTTGGTTGAAAAAAAAATGAACATTTAAGTGAAACTTTATTTATTCTCTATCATTATTATATTCTTTGTTATTAACTAAAGTATTTATATACTTTTAGGAAAGAAAGCATGTTGTAGTTGAAACTGCTGAAATACACACAAAAAAGCTATTTAGGTTAAGATGTTAGTTAGTTCTTTATATTTATTAAACAATATTTTAAATGTTGTATGTTATTAAAGGCATTTAGATCAGAACACAAAATAATGTGTAACTAAGTTGCTATATATACAATTAACATATACAACAGTATTAAATAAAACTGTATTTACTGTCGTTGACTGATGATGATATACATATATTGAAAATCCAAAACATTGGAAACAGCTAAATATTTTTTTTTAAAGTAGATACTATTATAAAATAAATGCATTCATGTATTCAATCACGACGTACAAGTATCAGTTTATCAGAAACGAAGTGTTTGGAGTAAATTAAAAGTTTGCTTGTAGCATCGCGTAACTCGCTTTCTCTCCATGAATTAATAATTGAAGTAATAACAGCACGGGCTAACAAAGTTTCAGCGTCATACAGCTCCTACCCGTGCATCTAATTACCACTTCAGTTACCAACTTTGAACGAGCCAACGTGTCATGAAGATTTATTAAAACGTGCGAATATTCATGTGACAATAGCTTTAATACAAGATTTTTTTAGAAAAATGTAAAACACTCGTAATTCTCGCCATTTTAAGACTTGCTATAAGAGAACTCTATTAGAGTTAAGTTTGCTTTTGTATATATATATATTTTAAACTCATGTTTTATAAACTGTGTTTTTATCTTTTGTACATAAAGAATAAAAGTAAATAATATCAGTTTACTTGAAATTATTACGTTCTTTTTTGTGTCATTGGTTCTATTTCAATGACAAGAATATAGTGGAGTTTGAAGGATGGTTTTTAGTCTCCTGACTATACCGTTGTTCTGTTGTAAATAAACATAGACCCAGAGAATTCTGGATGATCACACTTGACCATTTTCGGCATCATTATCAGTAAAAATATAAGACATGTATATTAATCGTGAAGAGCGTCTTCTTAAGCATTTTAGAAGGTTTAGAATTGGGAATCTTAAAGTTGTGAATATTGGGAATGGCTTCGTTGGCGAGGTTTGGCGAATTTCGACGATGCTTTTTATTCTTCAAATTTTTGTGCTCTAACTAGCATATTGTCGACTGTCTCCTTCATCTGATTCCAACATATTTATATGGAATATTTACTATTACTATTACTTCGTTATATTCAGCATTAAAGGAAAGTGTAAGAACTATATTTCTATTGCGAAAATATGTAATTTTTATTAATAATACAAGTGAATTGTTAACCAATTAGATTAATTCAAAATCTCAACAAACGGTAGACTTAAGATTAAAACCAATTAGAGTTCCGCGCAACGTTGTAGAATAGAAATTGAGTTATCGTTTGCGCTAAATTCGTTCCAGGTCATGAGTAATTCTCGCTGCAAGTTCCAGCATAAACGGAAGACCTATTAAGCTGCAGCCGTGCGACTATATTTGCCACTTTAATGAACCTTATTCGAGTGTAAGATGAATATAAGATTGAGTTGGTGCACGGGGGGTAAGTTTGTGACAGTTCTGATTAATTTTAAATGAGTCTGTACAATACTAACAACACAAAGTTTAGTGAATGTAAATAACTAACTACAGCGGAAACAATGTGCCCTAGATATTTTAAGATTACTTACTTTCATTTTGGGTGAAAAAAAATTAACATTTAAGTGAAACTTTATTTATTCTCTATCATTATTATATTCTTTGTTCTTTTTTCTTAATTATGTATTGTAAAAATAAATAATATTGTAGTTAAATAATGTATAATAATTGGTTAAGTTTACTTGTAAATAGATATTTTATGAAAGTATGTAGAAAGAAGAAGGAGCAAAATGAGATCCCTGAGTTAGGATGTCAGGGGAAAGTGAATAAAGAAATAAAAAAAAAAATATCCTTTGGTTTTCTCCTGGGTATTTTGAATTCTAATTCCAATCTGAATACAGTAGACTATGGTTAAAAACCTGAGTGGATGCATTGAGTCGACGTTTCCATTTTCAGAAGTAAAAAGCATGTGATTGGGCAGTTTTCACGTAACTTTGTGCACACCGGTCACGATTTCGATAAACAGAGAATGGGACGTAGAGAACAATAGCCGGTCGGTTGTGAAGTGAGGGATATTAGGTTCAATATTGGCCCGTTGGCGGTATTTCATGTCGCACACAAACGGATACTGGGGGCGGGACGGGGGATGCAATAAAACCCTCACGGAGTAGCCTGTAAACAATGCCATACACATTATTGCGTTCGGAACCGTTACTACAATATTTCGTTTATAACATATAGCCCCATTAACATTCCCACAGCTGGGACCCTAGGACTTCCATCACAAGGAGATAGTTAAAGCTATATCATCCACCATGCTAGCCAAGTGCGGATTAGTAAATGTCATATGTCCACAAAAACTGGTTCTTCGTATATGTCGGTTTCTACAAGATTTTTCCGTAACCGGAAGCTCATGCTCAACGGGTTACAAACTAATCTAATTGGATTACGTTTATATGAAGTATTAACATCTGCTTTATGTAAAAATAGCATAAAAGTTTTATCGATTATGATTGCTGTCTTCGTAGCCTTAGATGAAGATTTTAGCAATTATTAACATTCGGCATAATGCTGTTATCTGCTTATAAAACGGATTTCGTAGGTTCAATTCGGAATTTATCTCACCAGTCTAGCTATTATTCATTATCATCAATCTGCTACTGTAATAGCAATATTATATATTCCGCAATTATGTACACAACAACCAAAATATACCGAGTGAGCAAGCTTTTCCATCTGCCGCTTCGATGTCAGTCAATTTCATGTGAAATTTATATAAGACGTGTGGTCCATGATATAATAAAATATACAGTTTTAATTAATTTGTCCAAAAATATGAAACAGATAGATTTCCACTGATGATCAAACTTTAATCTGTATTAATGATAACCACGAAAACAATACTTTATCACGAAAAAAGAAATGTTTCGATCATGTCCAGTCCAAGTTCTAAACAAATACGGTTTCAATTTGTATCCGGTTCATCAACACTTCCATTCTTAATGGTTAAAGGTTTATTGTAATTTTTCTGTATCTTTTTCTGGATATTATCTTTTCGTCAAAAAAATCATTCATTCGATAATATCGAACGCATTGAAAAGATATGTAATTTATTTTGTATCAATCTCAACAATTTTAATTATAAATAAACATAAGAACCCTTAGTTATTTTCAGCTATAAGCGAAATTCCGTCACGAATGACGATTGACAAATATATACAAGATTTTCTATCTTACAAACACACTTAAATTATATTTTTTGATTAGATATGATAGCTTTTTCGTTTACAAAATATAAATTGATATTTTAGGTGCTGCAGCTGATGTAAACTTTCTCGTAGCAGTTTAAAGACAAATTCGAACCTTCGCACATATATTATGCAAACGACGTCATTTGTTTAAAGCCACCTTTAAGAGCTTCTTGTCACGAGATATTTTCAAACACACGACTTGTGAATATATTAATAAACGAAGAATGTCTACATTGAAAAAAAGAATTAAAAAAGTCTTTAAGTTAAAAATCTTTCTTTATTTTTAAAGAGAACTTATTCCTTTCCCAACGGAGTCTTTTCTCCAATTTTGTTTAGTCATAATTATAAAATATACGAGTAAATGTCTACTTATGAATATAGGCTTCCCTAATTGGAGGAAATTGTCGTACTCAATGGTTGCCAATAAGATGGGCGAGCTCAGTATGATGGTAACGGTCACTGCAAAAGCTGTCATCACTGTCCAAAATCTTTCCCTGGTTTATGACCTTCTACGATACATCGAGGACAGATAGCGATTGGGATCATTTAATCAGTTTATAAGAATATGATTGTTGTAGCCAACTAGGCAGATAAGGAAAAATCCAGCACCATACAAACTCTACAACATTGTTCGCCGTGTAAAATTATATATAAAACAAAATCACTAATCTTTTCTATTCGTGTAAACTTTGCTTCAGAATAACACCACGACCTAACATTTTACACTTCCATTAATGTGGATTAATTTTATGATCTAAAAGCTTATGCTTTTACTTAAAAAAGCTTGCCTATATAGGCATGCGCTCGCAGGGCGACTTTTCCACGTATTATGATAATTCGAACTCCTTCGCAATTATTACGGCTTGATTTATGCGACTAAAAAACCATTAACATTATACGGTGGGCGCGGCGCACGCCATCGCAACATGCGAAACCTGGACAAATTACTTCTTTAAGGATAATATTAGCACACTTTTTTTAAAGTACACAAAGCTGGTGATGTTATGTGCAAGAGTATTTTGCCATTGATTAAAACGTCATCACAATTCTTAAAGTAACGGATCGTTAATGTGTTACACAACTTTTAAGCAAGTCAAAAATGTTGCATAAATATATTTAGTGATAATGGGCAGGAAATAAACAGAGGATGACAGAAAGATCTTTGAGTGAAGACCACAGACCAGATTGGCGACCTGGTGAAGATCCCAGGGAATCGGTGGTTGTAGGCAGTATAAGTAGAAGCGTCGCCGAAGCTGGTGTCAGCACGACGATAGCCTATGATGATAATGATGTGGATTTTTAGTAGTAAAGAATAAAGTTTTATTGAAAATAGTATTAAATATTAAAGATTCATTGTTCTCAAGATGCAGGTTTCTATATTTAAGGTTAACAAAAACTCTTTTTCTACCAATATCTTTACCTTCAGACGTATAAGTATGGGGCAGACATTAATCCGCTCGTTGTCGATATTCCGTGCGTAACGAGCATAAGAAGTGAAACGATTTTTTTCTTGGTTAATCCGAACAGAGTACCGTTAGAAAAGTCGACCGGCATAAATATTTTAGTCCAGATATGAAATGGGAGTATTTAAGAGTAGGGAGACTACTAAATTAATGCCCTGTATTATTATAGACTAGATCTCCGCTTACCATCGTAAGGTATCACGGTGAAGCAGTTTTTATACTTAAAAAATACATTATTCTTAATAGAATGCCTAGAGCTATGCTCATACATTTCTAGGAATAGGTAATCCAAAGTACAGCCACGTGTCATCTGCTTTAGAACTTTAGTAGTACTGTTAGACAAGGGTATGGTACAAAAGGTCCTATATAAAAAAAAGTGCCGGTACAAATTCCTAGACCCCGTTCAAACAGATTGAATATTTTCTAAGACTGCAATTACTTATGATGTCAAGGGTCTCATTCCAGGGATTACTAGTTTTAGTACATGGATTTATATATATCTTACAACAAACATTCTCGTAATCCCCATTACATGTCAAACTAAATGAATTCGACTACAATCCGGCTTAACCGAATAGTCTGAATGACCCTTGTTCTTTTCCAATTGCGTAATACAAATGCGTGCTGAAAGTTCATTAATGTATTTCGGCCTCGATGTAAAACCTTGAACATCTTAAATATAACAATATTGTGTGAGTTGTGATAGCAATTATCAAGATATTAAGGTCGGCAGCTTAAGTAGTAAATAAGTAACGTTTCTAATTGAATTCGTATATTGGTAACGGTAGTTTAACCGCTACATATAGGAAGTGTGGAGTTTCTTATGCCTAAGCTTAGCAATTTCCTTCTTTACAACGACGATAGTAATAACAATTAAATATATTAGTAAAATTTAAATTATATAGAATTTGATTTAAAACAATGAATAATTCACTAACAAACTAAACTATTTTCACTGTTGAAAATGTCGAACATCGAACATTTTTTTATATATCTAGTCTGTTATACAAATTTGTGAAGATATTTCCGAAAACTACAATTTTTTTTAATATTTTTCAATACAAAAGATATATTTGTTTAATGTATATTTTGTTTTTTATTGTAGTATAACATTGACGCTCATATTTCTCTCTATAATTCTTAGAGATCGAAGATCGCGTAAGTAGGCACCACCACTGCAATCTGACGCCAATTGTTACTGTGTTCCGGTTGGAGCTATTACTGGACCTATTAGCTAGTAAAATTACTGTGGTAATATTACCTAGCTGTCTAGGCTAATCATAACATCTTACATATTAAGGCGTCCAGCACTGTGTGGTGCAGTGTATATCATCTTAACAAGCGGCACATTGTTATAGGAATGTATATCAGATCATAGACCAGCTCAACGCTTCGTCGATTAATATAATAATAACCGTTTTACTATTTAAATCATTAACAGGATAGCTTCAGTGGAACATGTTGTAGTTAGCACACAATCGATACTCTAACCGGTACCAGTTGGTTGAGGTTACTGATTAAAGATACAAGCAAAAGGGATGCGGAGGCTAAAGCGGTGGGCGGTTAATAGAAATAGGTAACTTAAATAAACGTTTATAAGAGTTTAATTTCAAAAATTTTGTATCTATTTTAGTAGTCCAGAAGAAACTTATTAATTTCTCTGAAAGACTCCCACGACGTACAAAAATAAAAGCCAAAAATACCGGCAGACTATTCCTTTAAATTTTGTTATACCACGAGTGATAAAAAATCATTATTGATTTTAAATAAATCATCCTAATAATTTATATCGAAACATTACAATGTTGTCAGATAAATTATTATGATGATATCATAATCGTATTTACTACTAGTTTATTGTAAATAATAGGTGACACATGAAATTGCTCTTTTGTACTAAACAAGTTAAAGTATTTTTTTCTTACTTTTTCGTTTCTGTTAGTCAAAGTAATCACTTATGCAATCGATGCTGCTTTGGCAAACGCAGTGACAGTTTTTTGATGCCTTTTTTGTAAAAATCAACTTGAAGAAGGCAACAAACTCTTATTTCACGCTAAAAAAATCCAAATTTTGGTAAAAGTAAGTCAATAGGCGCTAGCAAAAAAAACTTTAACATGTTTCGTACAAAATGACTGTTTAGTAGGTAAAAGCCTATTACATGATTTTTAACTAAGAATTAGAAAATTAGCATTGTGTAAAATAAGTTAAGGCCCGCAAACTCAATATGCAATTTCTGTTTACAGTTTATGAATGCAAATTGTGATTATACAAATACATTGCGAAGTTTACTACAAAAATTCTTTGTGTTATAGTTAAGCTGGCATGTTAAGTGAACGTTCCACGAGTTTCTGACAAATAGAATGAGTAAACCAGTGTTTCCGTCGACATGCGATCGTGGTATGGAATAAAATTCAGCACTCTCAGTTACATTAAAAATTTAGAATTCCTCGTGCACAAACATTTTTTATACAGGTAATAAAACATGTATAGCGGTGTATGTATTTCATTAAATCTTAAGTTAACTCTACAATATAGTATTCAAAAGAAAAGACATGTTTCTAGGCAGTGTTAAGCGCCATTAACTTATTATTTCCAAGATGATTTTTATAAAAGTATACTTTCTTAATATTAAAGATGCTTTGTAACTTATTTTAAACTCATTTACCTGGATTGCAAATTAAAATTTTACATGACAAATTGTAGAAAGAGTAGTGTCAAATTGTAAAATGTGGATTGTTTCATAAAGCGTTATCTTTTTGGTTTTCAAAGGTCTAATTTAAAATAGAAATACTTCACAGTGCTTAGAAAGAATATGTTAACAAATCCCTTTATGTTCTATCATTATTGTTACGGACGGACAAAGCGCTACTTATTTCGGACTCTTTACCCTTACAGACGTCTTTATGACGTCATACGGGACCGATGAAACATGTTTATGGTCGTACAGGTATATTTATAAACCTAAATAAAATTTTCATAATATCTTTTCTGTGTTTAATATGAATCCTTGAGAAAATAATATTAATGATGATAATGAATTTCTAAACGTAAAATTTATATTTTTACTTACACGTGAAATTTTTATAAGGATGTTATATTATTTCGACATGTTTTAGTTCAGATATCATTTTACTTTTGAAAATATGATTGTCACATGCTACTTTTAATATAGTTAAAAGTTAGATTAGTAGGAATGTAGCCACAACCACTATACATCCAGCGTGTTGTAAAAGACATAAACAGAGACTACTTTCAAGAGGGAAGTAGCTTTCTCTGTGATCATTACCAGCATGCTAGTCATGCTTAGCGATTACGGCAAAACAGAGTGGATATTAAGTCAAGCCAGTTTTAACTGACTCAGTGGTTAACTGCTTGATTTCTAACATAGACGCCATGGTTTGTTTTCTAGAATACACATGGTAGTCAGGATACCGGTCATTATAGAATTGGCACGGCCATCATTTTCATATTTAAACGACGTCATTACTTTCTTCCGGTTATCAATATATAAGGGCCGGTGTACTAAACGACTACACTTTACCGTCCTTAATCTCATTATCAGTGATTATCATGTGTAGTGGACAAATGTTATCTCAAACAATTTTATTACAAAAAAAGGTTTAAAACGTTGGTTTAAAACGATTTCCTATCTGTAATTTAACCGATTGCCTCCACCACGAAAGATCGAATCAATCCAGAAATAATCATTTAATTCCACGCTTCCAGGTATAGTAAGTAATAAGAGCTGATTTATAACTTGTCAACTCTAACTCGACTGTTTTATTTCTACAATGAAAAAAAAAACCTTGATAATAATTGCAGGAAACGTATGTTGCTTACAAAAATGTTTGTTCCGTTTCGCTAAGTTTCCCGCGTTCACAATTTCCCGCATTCACTGCAAGGCGAGTCAAAGGAAGGAAGTTAGCGGGTGGAAGCAACTCCCGTAGTGTTACCTATATGCTGTACATAGTATAACAAGCTTGAAAATCTATAGATGTTGCGCTCAGGCTAAGAAAAGAAGCACTTGAAGCTAATGTGTTATAAAATGAAATTGCTCTTCAAATATCACGACAACACAAGCGTTGTAAAACTCTAGTAGCTGAGAAATATTGGTTGAAATATTACTTGACTCTACATTTTAAGATATAAAATTATATTTTAACTGAAATTCTACTTTTGTACTGAAGTTAACGAAAAGCTCATTTAAATATCAATGCCGAGGTTCGGGAAGTCTTCAGAGACTTGTAAAAGCCATTTTGATTAAATGTAGACATTTAAGTCAGATTTTTTCGCTATGCGGTTTATTTTCAACAGACAGCCTTTTCTTTCTAGTAGTTTTAAAAGAGATACGGATAAATTGTTATATATTACTGTTGTTCTGATAATACTAAAACAAGCCATTGCTTAAAATATTTATTTTTTAAGATACAAATTTCGTATTTACAGTCAAAAACTAAAAAAATGATTTTTTAAATATAAACAAGAAGAAGTTAAATATTTTCTAAAAGTTTTAAAAGAGAATTCAAAATATTGTTTCTAAAGGCACATTACATTGAATTGAATGCTTGAACGCTGAACTTAATATACTTCCACATAATCTTTATGTTGACAGTAACGTCGCCGGAACAAAAAGCGGCTAAAGAGAATTGGGTCGAGTCATTCACTATAAAATGGGCACCCTAAACCACTAGCGATGAGGTTTATAGCCTAACGAAGTTTTTTGTTAAGTGTGTGTAGATGTAATGTAGTAATCATGTACCATTCATAACCACATTCAAAGCTACGACAGATCGAGAGCAAATGAAAGTTATTCAAAATACACAATTACTTCATAGTATGTGTAGAAGTTTTCTACATTGTTTGAAGTATGAAGGAGAGATGATTTTTAAAAGATATTCAGCCTTGTAGTAGAAAGAGTTATGTAAAAGTATTTGTAGCACTTAAAACAACCTCGATAGTTTACACAGAGGAAAAGCAGTTCTAGTAAGTGTCAATGTCAATGGCAGCGCAAGATATCGCTGTGGGATAGAGTCTCTAAAAATAACAATGTTCAACAACATTTTATCGATAAATGGAAGCTTGCTCTTATTGTGGTCTGGTACAGAAACTTAGTGGCCAAAGATTCAAGTACTTGACAAGAATTTCTTCTTAACGCAGTAACTATGAATCGCATGTGTTACTTGCTAATTAATAAAGAAATAGCTTTTAAAGAAATAAAGAAGTTGGAACTAGATAAATCAATGGGATATGAGACAACATCTTGTATCTGAAGAGGACCGGTACATAATCTATTATTAATCTCATAATTCACCTTCTTCAAAGCATCTCTGCGAAACCTGTTGTTAATGAGAGATACGTCAGCTTTCTGTTACCAAAAGCTCAAGCTCAACCAGATGACCTCGCCTCAACGTGTTCTAACGAATTTAAAAAATAGCTATCACCGCATAATCTCTGATCTGGTAAATGTGGAACATTAGTATTGAAAATTCACTCACAAATAAACGGAAACACCGAAGCGAGCGACTTATTACGGTTCCTTTCTGTACAAATTAAAGTCAACGATGCAGAATGCCCCGTCCAAATGCCAAGCGTACCCACAACGGGGAGCAGAATACATAGTTCAGATAATTAAATTGCCCCGCTTGTATTCTGTAAATTGTGTAAGAATTTTAAATGTTTAAAACTCAAAATTTAGTTTGTTATTATAGTAATTATCTCGCACTGATAAAAACTGACAAGATCATGAAGATTTTTTTCTTTATTCTACGACGCTCAAGACGTTCACATGGTGGTAAGTGATACGCTTGCCCATAACAACGTGGAACTAGTTAAAATGGTATACACTGCACCATATTGCACTCGTCGTTTTTAAGTCTCGTTACATAAGTAATTTCATTCTTCCAGCGCTGTTCAAACCGGTACACAATAATGTTTGCATATTACTATTTGACAGTAGAAATAGGAACTGCGGTGGTACCTATCTAGACGGTCTCTGCCAACAAAGACCTACCACCAGTAAAAAGTATATCTCTTCTATAAGCAATTGCACATTTTTAAACATTATCATTATTATCTAATAAGCCTTAACACAATAAAATTAATTCATTTATAAAATTCCATTAAAAATTTAATTTATTAATGTAAAAATTTAATACGCAGTCTAAATTTGAATTGAAATATGAAGTATCCAAAGAGAACAGACTTCTTCAGATTAAGGACGCTTTTGTAAAATGAACTCCTCGATTTTCGTTGACACAGCACACTCCAGCTGGCATCTCACGAAGAACCCATTGAGTTCTGTATTTACGTCAGCAAGGTTATCGACAACCTTAAGGCGGACAACAAAGCGTTGAATGTTGATGACAAAAGCATGCACTTCGTTAGTTCAAAAGAAAAACTAACCTTCGAGTTCTTATCTGAATTAATACAAAAAGGCGAAAGTAAACTTTAACGATACACGTGAATATTAAAGTGTTTTTTCAGTAAAAATTCCTGAATTTAAACTAGTTTCTTTATCTTTCTTTTATTTGCTGCTATGTAACCATTTCAATTTATTATCTTCATTTGATAATATTGATAAACCACGAGCGACATTAAACCATCCAATATATGTACACTCATACGTATTTTTATACTTGAAATGAATTATAATTATCTACCCACAATTGTATAACTATGGTTAAAACTACCGTATAAAAACATAACAGCATTAAAATTTTCGCATATAATTTCGAAAGTATAACCTTAATAAGACAGAGCTTTAGAACTGAACTCTGGAATTATAATTTAACTTGTAAAGGGTCAATGACTGTAAGATTATATCATATTTTAGTATAATTAAAATCTAGTTAAAATGGGGTCGGAAACAACAAGGATGTAACGTTATTAGTAACTTCATTTAAACTAAAAGTGAATTAACGAACTAGTACAATCTGGCCTCGAATGTATTACATTAATTTCCTGTATATTCACCGATTGGTATATACCGTGGGATTGCGCTTGAATAACCCATTCATGCTTTCGTCGATCTCAATTAAAGGGAGTGCATAAAGGTTGCCCATTGATGCTGCACAAGGTTATTTTGTAACGGAGCTGAATAGCCGGCTTCAGGTCATTGCAATTCATTGTGTGTATGTACACTATGTGGGTCTGCTTTGATACGCCGTAGCCAATATGCTCTTGTAATAATTAAGTTTACACTTAATATTAACAGGAAGATATTTAAATTTTTCGTAATTGTTTTGTACCCTTTATCTACTTTTCCTGTGTAATCCAAAGATATGATATCAATATACCAAAGCGGTAAAACACGAAAGGGAATCAAAGATAATTACATTTTATTTACCAATTATGTATATACATTTGATTACTCCACAATATTACCCTTTGAAAGAAAGAACGCATGCTTCGTCTTATTATGCAAGTCTCTATAACTTTATAATATTAGAATGTGCCGGAATGGCCTAGGGGCTCATTATCATGCTTGAGACACAGAGGTCAAAAGTTCGATTCTCAGTGAAATATTTCTTTTTTGCTTTTCCCCCTTCCACAGTGCTAACTTTAACCTTTCATATCTCCTTAACCGGAAGATAGACTTTTCATTCCGGATTTCTCATCTTCTTATCCTGTTTTTAATTTAACCAGGTAGAATATCCATGTAGCTCTTCCGGTTTAAACGTTACAAGGGTTACAGAGTATTTAAGTCAGCTTAACTATTAGTCCCTTTACGCTGATGTAATCAGGTAATAGTGGCTAAAAACCTTCAAAAAAATCATAAAATTTGTTAATAAAAAAGCGATCTTCTCAATAGTTTACTGAATATTATTCGTGTTGTCTTTTAAAGAGCTACATAATATATCTTAGTTAAGAAATTATGTTATAAAGATTATCAAATGATAACAGTTCCGTCAACAGTCAGATATTATCTGCAGCTTATGCAAGTTTCCGTTACTAAGTATACAGAATTCCGGAATTTGGCTATTACAATGATCATCAAAACGGTAAATAATAACATTAACGTGAGTTTATTTTTAATGTTGTAAAACTTACATATATCGCATCTGTTATAAAAATTGAACCATTTGATACTTGGTTGTAATATTGTTATTTATCAATAAATTAGGTTATCTTTTAAGCGAGAAAAGGTACAGGTTTTCTTTTTAATTTTTTCTGTACAAATATGACCATCCGACTGTGGTATATGCTATAGATAAACGGAATGGTATAATAGTTGGTCTAATTTAATAAACAAAATGCCCCCACCTTTAACTTGAAATCATTTAGACTATCCAAATTATAAAATAAGTCATTATCTAACAAGAAATATATAAGATTTATAACTGTTAGAAATATATTAAGTAGTTTATTATTAAGTAAATTTGACTACTAATATAATATGCCCCATTCAAGCACCCTTTCGAAGAACGAGGATGTAGATTAGACTATAGAGAGGAGTGGAGAGGGAGGGAAGTGGAACGCTTATATGAAGTACCCGAAGCGTATGAGATAACACTTCAGAGGAAATAAGATGGGACCTTCGTTGTTTGAAGTAATATACCTCATAACTTTATGGGTCATTATGGGCGATTTCAAGAAACTCCAAATAATCACACTAATTACAATTTTGATTATAATACATTATGTATTCTTAACAACATAGGCTAGTTGTGCATATTGTTAATATTTCCGTCTTGTTTTAATTCAACAATTTTCACATTACATATAAATTATATTTATATAGAAATATGTGCGAATTTCGTGTGACATTTTTACAATTGCTTAACTGTCATTAGTTTTAATTAAAATGTTAACTGTTAAATCATTGTGGGCAAGGTTTATGCAAGTGGAATACTTTAACAAACAGAAGAGAGCACTCCGAGACTTAGTTATTTTTACATCAAACGAAAGGCGCGACAGTCTTTAATCAGCGTTCGCAGTGACGTTCCGTTTTAAACACAATTCACAGAATTTGCATAGAAATTGGATTAATGAAACCGCTCCTCTGTACCGGTTAGTATTTTTAATTCAACTATTTTCACATTACATATAAATTATATTTATATAGAAAGATGTGCGAATTTCGTGTGACATTTTTACAATTGCTTAACTGTCATTAGTTTTAATTAAAATGTTAACTGTTAAATCATTGTGGGCAAGGTTTATGCAAGTGGAATACTTTAACAAACAGAAGAGAGCACTCCGAGACTTAGTTATTTTTACATCAAACGAAAGGCGCGACAGTCTTTAATCAGCGTTCGCAGTGACGTTCCGTTTTAAACACAATTCACAAAATTTGCATAGAAATTGGATTAATGAAACCGCTCCTCTGTACAGGTTAGTATTTTAATTCACGTTTAAATTACTGGATTTACAGAGATAATTGAAAATGCACATTCTAATTTTTGAGCAGCTTCGATATGTTTTAAAAAAATATTAGATATAGTCATTTATATATAAGGTGATGTAATAATGTTGGCAGATTTATATTACAATTCCTTTCCCAAACGAGTATCATTAAGTGGTTGTTAATCATTTATTATAAAATTGTTGTTGAAAATTATTTAATAGTTGATATAGATTACTGTATAAAATTATTAATAATTTTATGTTTATTTTAATAGTTATGTTTACAATGATAAAAGCTGATGACTTTATGAACGTAAAAGACATTTAAGTAATTCACGAGGGCTCATATGGTAAAGCTCTCCTCCTTAGATAAAAACATTTTGTCGAGGCCGTTCGTCGAATTTGGCAGAATTTTATGTAAAATTTTAGTGAAATGAGATATAACAAAGTTACAGTATAAAAGTTTAAAAAATTGGCATTATTATGAAAATCCATCTACTAATAAGTTTGTAACTACAACTATGGAATAATATTTTAAACATAATATATTGATAAATGATTTATGTGTTTTTAATATAGATCTTAATAATATATTATTCTTATATATTTATAAACGTAGACATGAATGTTTTTAGTTTATAATAACAGTTTAAAAATAGTCTTAAATAAAAAGAGGTGAAATTTAAGTTAGAATAAGATGAAATTAAATCATATTAAAAGAGAATATAGAAAAGTCCCAACAAAATATTTTTTTAGTATTTCGAAAAAGCATATAGTATATATTTGGTGTTTGCGTTGAAAAATATATTTCAATAGTAGTTAGAGAGATAGGATTGTGTTATATTTAGAACCTAATCTTGACTTTAACATCATTATTCTGTATTAGCATATGAACGAGGTTATGTTAACAGTGAATATTACAATATATTCATCTATATAATTTGTCACTGTTGAAACAATAGTCGTGCTTCCGATGTTTTGGAGCGACGGCGGCCATGTATCTTCATTATTCACATACAACAGGTTACGTCTAGGGTTGCCAGCCTACGCTTGTTCGTGATTAATTATTATACATGTTGACGTTTTGCTTCGTTTTGTTATGTCACAAGATATATGTCACATGATATAATATAACATGGATGAAGGCAGTTCAGCACCGATCGTTGTGGAGATCCTTGTGGGATCTATGTCCAACAGTGACCGTCCGACAGTAAAGATAATAAGATAGTAAAGATTTAATACATACCTATACTTGAATTTTGTTTTATTTTTCTATTATACGAGGCGAGTCTCTGGCAACAGAGACGTACCACTAGTAAAGATTGGCTCAAAAGTAAAACGTAAAATCAAAAAAAAGCAGCAACACTAAAATTCTAATTATACGTAATGAATATGATTTTGTGTGGATTATATACTTTATGTTGTATGTGCAAAATGTAGAATGTTCGGGTTGGGAGACTTGAAATTTTATATCTCAGGTCGACGACCTCAATGTGGTTAATTGTTTACCATCCCCAAACGCCACATTGTTATAGACAGGCGTAACACTTACCATCAGGTAATCGTACTGATGGTAAGTCAGAGTTAAGTTGCGTCAAAAGGTGCGATTAAAAGTTTAGGCATGCAACAGTTTTAAAGGTGTTTTAACATTTATTATATTCTTACACTCGTAATACTCAACAGTTTATTCATAATAAAATCTATTAAAAAAAATTTAAATCAATGCAATATCATTTGAAACGTAAATGGCAAACTTTTATACAGTTTTGCTTAAAATTACAAAAAATAAAACTAAAGGACTGCACTAATGATGTTGTCTGTCAAGTAAAGGAATAAGTAAATGTTCAACTCTAATGAGGGCCTACAGAAGAGATTTCTGAAGGAAATGTTACCAGTTGTCCACAGATTATATCTGTATCTGCTGTGTTGGTACTAATGAAATTAATACAAATTTAGGATGAGTAGTGTGTAAACATTACCAAGTTTGTTTAAAGGATGTTGTAGCTATTGAGGTTACTACGAGAACAATGTCATTCAGGGTATACCATCCTGTCTAGAGCAACATTATTATGGTGCGAGTATCACTCTCCTTCACGTGTACGTAAAGCTGTCGCTTTGTAGAATGAACAATAAGGAAAAATTACAAGAAATCTAAAATTATTTGAATTATAGATTTCATCAAAACACAGCCTCTAACGTTTCAAGTGAAATCGAAAGATTTGTAATTTTTCTTTTAATATTCGTGGAACCAACGACATATATTATTACCAACGAAATTCCTCTGCAAAGTTATACAAATGGAAACCTTACTTTGTATCTTAATGTAGACTCAGAAATAAATAATTTTATAATAAGAAGAACAAGAATTTTTTCGGCATTTATATATATTAAGTACATATTAATATAAGTATTTATTGTGGTGTATGTACTTATATACCTCTGTGATCTAATTATCTTTTCCTTTATTTAAAATTCTACTTAAATTGACCGGCAGAGTATTCCAATGAACAAGTTCGCTTGTTGTAAATATGTTTTGTGTTTACCAATTAAGTTTTGAACTAAGCAATAACAGCAAATATGATGAGCGTTCATTCATATTTTGATTTGTTTTTATTTAAATAAATCTACTTGCATATAACCCCGTTTTCATTTTACGAGACGGCCGGAGTGTAGGCAATCTGTGCTTCATAAAGAAACTGAGATTGTGTTAAGTGACAGCTTTTGTTTTTACTGAAGCACTTCCTTGACCGACTTTACACAAAACAGGGCTAAATTAGAGCGGATACTGTTACACAGTCTCTTTTTTTATTGTTTTTCGATAATGTCCGTTAAAAGATATCTTATTAGTCCCAATTCAGAATAATCTATAGTATTTTATAGTGGTAATATTAACTATGAAATTGTTATTTTGAAATTTCCCATAGTGTTATGTGAAAGCAAGGATGAGAATAATCTGGCTTTTAAATGTTCGTAGATGGAATAGAGTAATGCTGTTACGGCAGAGACAATATTAGGATAGTATTTACACAGGCGTTCGAAAAACCTATCACCAACTAAACTCATCAAAATGTGGCCCCGAAATCAAACCAGGGACTCTAGTATTATAAAGGAATTTCAGCCATTGAAACCGTTGCAACCTTTAATGAAAAGAATAAAGGCGATGTCAAAAAAGCGGGTTATGTCATATTCCCAGAGCGTCATCGGACATGAAACAGTTAATTGGATTACACCTTTACTTTAATTAAACAAGTATTTTAATTAAAAACAAAACATACATCGCAAGTAGAGCTAAATAATGCGAAATACTTGTTGTGTTGAAATTTAGTGTCATCTATTCCTTTTTTGTTATCTTTGTTAAATAGTAAACGTTTTTAAATTGAAATTTTCGGTATTTCCTAATACGGTACGGTGACCTAGATTGCCTTTCTATTACAGTTTCAATACGAATGAATATTTAAAAATTAAATATTTGGAATAAAATTTATCTAAATTGTTAAGTTTCCTCCAGAAAAATATCACTGAAAACATTAAAATATAGTTGCTACACAATGTTTTCTACAATAATCGTTGAAAAATCGTTTGTCTTTCAATGAAAGATACTTTTTATAACAAGAACTATATGTGTACAAATAGTATATAAGTATATATGATCTACATCTGGAATCGGAGACCTTTTTATACGTAAACAGTCCATCCCCCAAACCAGTCATCCGTGGTCATTATACTCTGTTTGGGCCATATTTAAGTTCTTTGGTTTGACCTCATTAATATACAACACATATCTAAAAAGAAAACGTTACTCCGCTAAATTATCTCTGTTTCAAGCTATTTAAATTAAGAAACTAAGATGAATGATTACCGGAAAAAGCAGGGAATAAATAAGAAGATATCGTTATAAAATAAAAAGTAGGAAAGGTCGAAACGATTACATGTAATCGATAGTGGTCACTTCAACTGTTACTTTTTATTAATTCAACTTTTATCACTTCATGGATTGTTACGTCTTCATAGTATCACTATAAATTTAAAGTGTTATGAAATATTAAACGGGAATCAAGGTACGGAAGAGAAAAGAACCTATTTATACAGAAATATTTAAATTATTGTACAGAAGTTATTTATCTAATAAGCATTAAATTTTCGTATCTAAATAACACTGATTAAAATAATAAAAGAAAAGAACCGGACACCTCTCGTAATTTTAGATAAAACTACACAAATGTATGGTTTTTCATTAGTTTATATTTCTATATCAAAATATAGATATTCTAGAAGACGCTTTTCTTGCAAATCAAAATCGTGTAGGAGTATTTTATTAAGCCTCCAATTTTGTTGACTTCCAAAATCTAAAATAGAATAAAAAAGTGAATGAATGCGTCTTCGTATATTTTAAAAGACAATAAAAACACGCTAAATCTGTAAGAAGGTTATCGAGCTTGTATATTTTTAGAATTGTAAGATAAGAAAATAGATTGTTTTTTAAACTTTCATACTTATTTTAACTGATGTTATCTCCTTCTTTAACTCCATTTACATTTCCTTTAAACTTGATCACAAATAACTCAGCAATTCTCTCTAAAATATTCAGAAGAACTAAAATGATAAGCGTCCGATTCATTATTTTGTACAGTATTTTTAGTAAATAATTCAAGAATTGATTTAAAGTTAAAATAATTATATTATTTTAATTATTTACTAATATAATAATATTTAGATTATATTTAAATAACTAATATAATAATATTTAGGATATAAAAATAATATTTAGGATTAGGAAATAACCTTAAATGTTATCTTAATCTTTTTTAATGAAAGTAATTCTTACAATTTGAAAACGGCATGCGGTTAAAGGCGTTTGTACGAATAGCGTCCTACAACGGGTTAGAGTCACACCAATTATAAAGGTCACCTTGTATTTGGGGTAGCAATGCGATTGAACCCAAAAAACACAGTACTGCCGGAGAATTCCACCCAAATACTTTCTGCATTACTACTTCTTAGTAAATCGTTTATAGAAGTTCATATATGAATATAATGATCTTTATATCTCGTGCATCAAACTTTGATATACTCGCAGCATAGTTTTGATGTTATTAATGCAAACCTGAAATAAATGGGTTTTGTTTCTAGCCTAAAACTAAGATAAAACCCGCTACATATTACCATCATCATTATTACTATATATAGATTTCGGTTTGCAAAATAAATTTATTGTGATATTTTCCCTTATATTTATATGTTACACTCTTTCTTTCAGATTTTTTTACCCCAAGAAATTACTCCCTAGACGTAATGACGATAGTTCAAAATAATTGGTTACCTACCAGTCGCCAAGTCGCGCATTCATTTAACTTAATTCAATGACATGATGGCAATTTTAGAAATAATTCACGTTTTCTTTCAATAATTTGAGTTTTATCTAACAAGAATTACCTTCCTGAAAACATTACCCAGGTACAAATCATACTTTTTTCAAAATAAATACATGTGGTAGATACAAGAATCATTTCGTTTACTATTTTATCTACAATGGTCTATCAATTGATGCCATTACAAAATTATATTATCTTCCATTCCTTCCTTTTCCTCTTTTTATTTTTCAAAAATTCAATCTGACTACTATATTATTTTGAATGTTAATTTAATAAAAATTATAGACTAAAGTATTAACTTACTGCACCTCATGGAATCTAGATACAATTATTTTATAAATCATAATGTGAAATGGTACAATAATATGCAAATATTTATTCTCGGTTCATATCACTTTTATTACAAGTCAATATAAATATTATTTTCCTAACAAAAATATTTGCAATCATTACAATTTTTCCTCAACACCTCAAGTATGCTTTTTCAGAATGTAATGATCGCTATTTTGGTGGGTCGTAAATGTGGTCACCAACCAAACTTCTCCACTAATTTGTCCGGAATCGGATCACAGGCCTCCGTACGACACGCGCTTAATGTAACTTAGATACAATCAAATGACAATGACTAGTTAGAAAATATCTACATTTTACTTTGCATTTTATTGTTCAATTAAAGTGTCTTATGTTATAAAAAACTAAATTTTTGTCATGATTTGTGCTAAAACTTTATAATTCATTGTTGGTGTTACCAATGCTTTGTTTTTAAGAAGATTGTATATTGTACAATGTAATTCTTAAAACTTAGATATTTCAAATAGTATTTATGTACGATTAAGTATTCACGAACTTAAACGTTTTATATTACATAGTATGTAGTTCATTGAAAATTATACTCAATTTGTTGCAAGTTATTTACATTGATGAGGGTTTTTCATTATTTTGTGACCAACCGTGTCGTTCAATGTGGAGTGGTATGGTGTCAACTTTGTGTCAAGGTCCTGCGCTATGCAGATATCGAATTACCCAATCGATATTATTACTTATGACGTATTCCATGACGTTTATATTATTATTATACCGTATTACTGCATTATGTAATATTAAACAGGAATCGTACAAATACAACAACACACAATTGTTAATTATATAACTAATTAATATCTTGCCTTTCTTTGCAAGGTTTTGTAACTGTATTATTTATTTAAGTGTGAAAATATTATAAATTATTTTGCAGAATTATTAATGATTACAAATAAAGTGGTTCAGAAAGGAGTTAATATAACATTTACATTTCCCACCACATTGTTTTATATCACGGTTCAAATTCAACATAAATAACTAGAAAGTACAAACTAGTGAATTTTATTGAAAATACTTTCTCTAGCATTATTTGTCCATAAAATTTTCGGTATATTTTTATAGATACTCTAGATCACTGGTTAGTAGTGCACAAAGTTTAATATGTTTTAGTTTATTGTAGAAAAATTATTAGAGAAACGATATTCGGGAACTTGCGGCTAAAGAGGAAGACCATAACGCTATGTGGTGACACCTACCATCAGGTGATCGTCGAATTGAACTTAACGTTTAGTTGAAATAATGTCTATTAGTTATATTGATAACATTCCTACGATTTTTTCTAATACAAACTACGGACTGCTTTCATACTTAGCGCAATGGAAAATATAAACATTCTTAGCACCAGAGGTTCGCCTGGTTTATGTAAAGTACAACTATATTTGCTTCAACTCACTCTGAATCAATCTATAAAAACGAAAGTTTTGTTTTAAAATTGTCTGATAGAAATGTGTATCAGATAATTAATGCAATTTTCAGCTTAACTAGTTTTTAATCATTTTCGTTAATATTGATTAATGAAATAAGTGCAATTTCAATATTTTTTCCTGGGTTATAAGAAAGAGAAATAGTTAAATGAAATTCACGCAGCGGGTCGTAGGAAGTTCAGAATTATTTTGTTGCGTGTACAAAGAAATTTGAATGTCGGCTTCGTATTCTCTAAATCGTTGTACCTCGAGCCAACTTAAGTATGTTACACTGTGTTATTTGTGAGAAATTGTATTAGAGATATTTTAACGCAAAACACCATTATGAAAAGGTACCTACGAGCGACTCTCATAAGATTTAAGAAAACACTATTACAGATATTTATTATTCATTGTCGTTTCAAAAAGATACATGCTTAAAAACAGTTGTAATTTGCTTGAGAACTATATCAATGTGGTAATTTTTAACTTAGTAATGTCCGTGTCTATAACGCTTGTCCAAACCTTTTTATTTATTCCACGAAATCATGGGACTAGTAAGACGTTCACGTGATTGTAAGTGATACGCATTCCCATACCAATGTGGCGCTAGATACCGTGATATATTACGTCACATTGAGGTCGTTGATTTGAGACACGATGTTAAATCTTACTAGTCTAGTAATTTCTATAGCTACAGCGCTTTTCAGATAACACAAATGTTCCAAGGTTTGTCAGCAGAAATAGAAGCTTCAGTGATAACTCCATAGACAGTCTTGATCAAAGAAAGTCTTACCATCAATAAGATATTTAAATAAACATCTACATAAGTTATCTACATAGTCTTTCTCTTGTAATTTTAAGACATTGTATTTATTAAATTATTTATAGCATACTAGTTTTTTCATCAGGAAACATCGTGAGGAAACCTGCATATCTACGTCATTGACCGTCTGTGGTGGTCGGACTAGTATGTGAAATGGAGAAGGCAATGGCAAACCACTCCATTATAACCGCCAAGAGAGTCGTCGTGTGTTTCATTAAAAACATGATGACCACGACCCTCAGTCATGAGGAAATACGACTTAGAAAAAAAGAGTCTTTTCAGTTTGTATGCATTATCATTATAAGAGCTGTGACAGAGTTGCTTTAGTAAACGTAAAATATTTTTAAATCATAATTGGTACAATGTCACGAGGAAATGATGAAGATGAAAAGGTTAAAAAATCTGATTGTATCATAACTTTTATTATGTGTATTTAAGAGTTGAGTTGAGTGGTAGGTATCTGTTGTCGGACACCGTCTAGGTAGGTACCACCGCAGCTCCTATTTCTACCGCCTAACAGTACTGTGCAAACATTACTGTGTTCCTGTTTGAAGGACGCTGTAGCTAGTGTAATTCAGTAATTAGTTACCCCCAGTGGGTAACGAGACTTAACACACTTATGTCTCTAGGCGACGAGCGCAATGTGGTGCAGCGTATACCATCTTAACTAGCGCCACGTTGTTATGAGCAAGCGTATCACTTACCATCAGGTGAACGTCTTGCTCATCACGTTGCTTCTTCGAATAAAAAAGAGGTAGGCTATTGCTTGTGTGGTATCATACCACTACTGTAGAATTGATAAAAGAGATCACATGTACATGATAAAAACGTGTTAACAGAGACCTCGTGCATATCGAAACGTAACAAAGAAACGTGAAAATATTTTTACTTCACTTTAGTTCTGTGAAACGATCACATGTTGGAAACACTAGTTTCATACTAACATTACAATGTGTTCCGTTCAAGTATTGTACTCCGTACAAACACTGAGCGGTGGAACAAAGAACGTTTGGTACGGTGCGCATGAAAGCTATGGATCCGGAGGACAGACTCCGCTAATGAATTACTCTTCTACTAAACGAACGAGATTCTGCGAATAATGTTGTAGCTCCAATAACCGCTGTAACCTATTTCAAAAATAACCTATTCATAGAAAACCTTTATTGATTGTTTCAGTTATAAACTTTTAGTTGAAGTATAAACATGCTTACTGAATAAAGATACGACAACAGATCCACAAATATTTTACAGTTAATTCTTCTAAACCCAAAACTAAGTTTTTATATGAAAAGAATTATGTTAGACGATTTTTCATATTTCGTAATAAGAAAAGGTGAGTTAAACACTATTTTAAATTTACTGTATTACTGCAACGTAGTTTTAAACGACGTCACGCGATATGCAGTTCGAAGCGTTAAAATCTTATCAGCAAGCATGTTTTCACTCACGATACTGAATATTAACAATTCTTTCACATCCTACTGCCATCGATGTTTATATTGTATATTAATATAACTTTGACACTTACCAAATTTGTGATATCACAAACTTCTTTCCATTGATGTTAACACATGTCATCAAATAAAATATGTATATAAAAAGGAACCTTTGCGTTGGTTCTCAAATTTTACTAAATCTATATATTTAAGAATTTGTAAAAATCTTACAACTCTTTTTTTAAAGACTTTTACGCGGGTCAGTTATGTCAGTAGACAATGCTCTTAATCGAGACAATTTTGTAAACTTGTTATGACTAATTGACCGTTCATTTTAAATATATAGATTTAAAGCACACTGGCGTAGAAGTACATTAAACTGGCGGGACAACGTCGGTAGATATAAGCTATATTACGACCGTGAACATTCATACACATTTAACAATACCCATTTAACATACCATGCAATGCGACAGCGTCGTAACAAATACTACTGGTACATATATAGAAACGACATACCCATGAAGCAGGAGGATATCTCGGGAACGGCGCGATCGTCTTCGTGGCAACATTGCTCGGCAGTTCTGCCTTAATGCCCCTCTTGAGGCGTTGTTTTCTTCTCTCCCGCGATTTTGCTCTTAGCATAAGAGCTGCCTGCATACTTGCCAGTTTCGAGGCCGTGTGGAACCGCGCTTGGTGAACACAGCTTAGCCCGTTGCTAAGTTACCGCCGGATGTTAAACGCACAACTTCAACTTTCACAGTTTACGTTTACCGCACTCGCGTACTGTTTCGTTTTTTTTTTAAGTTAAAACTACAACTAGCTCGACTAATTTTTTTTATCGAATTTTAGTTTAAATTAGTTACGAGTAGGGAAAATTTTGATTTTCGCTAAAAGATTCTACTTTCACTTTTGTTTAAGTTCAATCACAGATTAAATATTTTCACTATCTCACTTTGTATTAGTTAAAAGATAGGCACGAGAAAGGCGAGAGAACTATGTTTTATTTACATCTAATTGAACTTCGTTAATTTATTAACTAGTAAGATATGTTTAAAGTGAGAATACGATCATGGAAGCGAGCGCAATTTGGCGTTTATTATTGAACAAAGTCGTTTGAAAGTTTTGCTTTAGACAATGTTGTCACTCATGTTTCGTTCCGTACGTCAAGACGCAGTCTCAGATACTTCGACGCCTGCCACCGGACGCTACTCTCCGCTAGGTGTCGCTGTTTCATGGCCGGCCCACTTTTCTCACTTCGCGTGTCGACACTTCCCCGCAACACATATTAACGCCGTCTCAAACGGTAAACACTAACGAAACATCGAAAACATAAAAAAAAAGGATTACCAGCGAGCACAAACCCAGCGCTTCTAAAAGGTGACGCCTTACATTGCATTGTCTTACGCTCATGCTGTAGCTGACAAAAACTTAACATTTACCACTCGTACTTACAAAACTTAAAGTTAAACACACAACATAGGTTTACATCTAGTTACATGCTAGACTATAAAGACACTGAGGCACAACATCACAGGCATTGTACCTCGACGGTATCGCATGGTGAGTGTGGCTCGGAGTGTAGGGCGGAGTGTGGTGGTGGCGGTGGCGGTGGGGCGAGGAGGCGCGACTCCCAGTGCTGGCAGGAGAAGGCGCGGACGCCGGTGGGCGCGGGGTGCAGGGGGCTGCGCGCGCGCGGGCTCGGCGGCGCTGGCTGGCGGCCGTGCTGGCGAGCCTGCCGGCGGGACTGACGTTTAGAAACGTCATCGTTAACTACGGTCACTACGGGCATGATGGTACATGAAACTATAACATGACAAATTATAAAGTAAACGTACCAGTAATTACAAATTTATGCTTAACCTAAATCAACTTACTGACCCTTTAATGAATTGATTATTATAATTTTGAATAAGAAATTGTGCGAAATTTGATTGTTGAATAAAAAAAATACTATCCTTGACAATAATTCGCGCTTATAAAAGAAATCCATATCATTTTACAAGCAAATAAATTGTATTTAAGTCATACAAATCCATTTCAATCAAATTATATAATAAACTCAATCAATTTACATTTCATATTTTCGTACTTTCTCTTGATAAACTTTTTATTTAAAAAACAAGTATAATCAAGTACAGTAAAAATTACTGATACGTTTACCCAAATTATGAGAGCTTATCGACTAATCCTATTCTAAAAAGCATCAATCTCTAAAATGTTTCTAGATCTCTATAATAATATATCGTTAAATGATTTTTTCACTACGCTAAAGACATGCGCCTCGCATTCGTAAACTACAACTGCACTTACTATCAGGAGGGTTCGCGAATGATACATTATTAAAAACAAAAATCACACTACTTGACCACCAGAACTTTCATATAGAATATGGTACGTCTCATTACTCCAATACTAGCTACAGCGTTATTCTAAAACACGGTGATCACTGTTTGGTAGTAGAAATAGATGCTGCGGTGGTACCTAATTAAAGTATAATCAAAAAGGACCTCGTCTAATTAAATCATTCATTAAACTAAACTTCTTTTAGAATAAGTTTTCGAGAACATTTTGTTGTTGTCGCTTAATAATCTAAAGCAGTAAAGACATTAGATTTTTTAAGTTATATGCAACATAAAAGTATATCAAGTTAGTAAAAAAAATTGTTAAGATTAAGAAGAAAAAGTATTAATATTCAAGATATAAAAAGCATATACAATATAATAATTTCTAATAGATCTAATAACTAGAACTCAAAAATTAAGGTAAGCATTTTTAGATAAAGAATTATAAGAAAGCAAATGGATTTAAAAAAAAAAAAATAAGAGTATTGTTAACTATCGAAAGGGGATAATTCATTTTTCTGACAAATGTTAGGCAAACAACTTTATTATACTTTTAACATTGAAATAGAATAATGTATTTAAATAGTATTTTCTTACTGTTATTCAATGGAATTTATGTATTATTTAATTTTTAGTATGTATAAATCTAAATACTCATTATAGTCATTATTATAATGATTAAAACTTATTTATTTATTATTAAAAATATATATTAACTAGGGCAGTACCCGCTGACTTGTACAATCGTAGGGCTCAAAAGGTCTCGTATCACGAGCCGTAAAAGCATTATAAAAAAAAAAATGTGCAATCGTAAAATTGGAAAGTCAAAGAGGCACAGAATTCACGTTCCATTTTCAAATAGCAGATGTATAAATATTTGATGCGATCAAAATCAAATATGACGCTAATAAAAGAATAGAGATAAGAGAAAACTTTTATATATAATAGAAAGAAAGAGATAAATTATATAGTGCTGTAATATATAATGCAAATGAGAGTGGTATACTAGTTTGTATATTGTTTAGTGTGATTGTTGTGGTCTCACCTTACGGCCCGCGAGCGACGCGCCGCCCGCCGCCGCGTACATGCACCGCGGGCGCGCACGCTCACCGGCGGCGCGCGCTCATCGCCTAGGGCGCGCTAGCGGGGAGCAAGCCTGGCGCCGGCCCGCCCCGCCGCATCCGTGCCCCTACTCACGTGCCACCTACAACACCACGCACCGTTACACATGCGACACCACCACCACCGGCACACGCGCCCGAACCCAAACCCAAACCAGAACCCAAACCAAAACCCAAACCCAAACACACACCTACATATCAAAATGTCATAACGTGCAATTTTATTTTTCATGTATTCTCTATCTTCTCAACACATTACACGATTTAATTCACATCAATTGTCTCAAAAATTTCTCCATTTCTATACTAGTAGATGTCTCATCAACTTTAGGCGTTAAGACATACATTTAAACAGAAACTACCCCGACAATAACAATCTCATTCGGTAATCTATCTCTTGTTTACGTTTACACAAGATACTGAGTTACTTTACTAACACATTATAAGTACAAATAAATGGTCCGTTACAATTATATTGTTATTGGCACTTAAATCACTCATGACACTTAATATTTTACAGTGTTTAATTGTTAACAGATGGACACAGACTGTACACTAATATTGTTATACTTCATAAGTTTCCCGTATTTCAGTTTAATTACAAAATACACTTTTTACACCGTTGTTCTTAAATTTTTAACACTCTTTACACAGACGTCTACAACCTTTTTATTTAAGATTATTATAAATAAATTAAAATATAATTATTTGGTTTCATCCATATGGTTACAGTTATAAAATGTTATACAGTATTTATACATAAGTTAATAATTTATATTCATTAATTTGTTATATTCTTACCTTGTCAAAAGAAGGCTGTTCTTTATAAAACATTCCAGTTTAAATTGATATTATAAAGTATTTCCAGCAGTTTTTACAACGAATTGCTTAAACATTTATTTACGTAGAATCTAAAAATATTTATGCAAAAAGTTACAATCTCGTACGTACAAAATTCACTGAAAAAAATATATTAAGAGCTCTGAGAGCCATAACTATTAAAAAGGTTTTCACTTAATTGCTCTCGGAGCCAGGTATGTGCTCTTACGTTAAGCTCGAATACCAGAATCTCGAAAGCGAGAACGCATATGCACCATTAAATTCAACACGAGTTTGAAATATCTTTTATTTTGCTATAGTAAATAAACATTTTAATTTCGATAGCTTAAACGATATTTTTCGAGTGGAAATGTATCTCTGTTTATGTTAAAACGCTTTGTTGTTATTAATGAAGACAAGTGCAGGAGAAGAGCATCAGCTATTCATGTAATACTCTGCTTCCTAAATACTCGTATAGTAAATTGAAAAGATCTACATTCAGTAGTGGACATCATTATGCTAAAATGAAAATGATTGATAACATAACTTTTAAATGTAATGCATTTGATATTATATTTCTCTTTTATACTTATAATAATTATTATTAATGTCCCCTTTACCATGTATTAACACCATGTATCTAAGCCAGGAAGTATAAAGATGATCGTCTAGCTAATAACATTTATAATTACGTATTTGAAACAAATAAAGATTACTTTAAGAACCATACAAACGATTAATCAAATATATAACTGGAAATCACAATAATAAAACAAAATTAAGGTTAAAGATTTAAGGAAAATTTAAAAAATTTTGTTCTACTATGGGTATAATAAATGAACAAAATGGCGGTAGCACAGTGTCAAACGTCACAAAGTGAACACACTGCCTTTAAGCTACCGCATATAGTCATGTGTTGTGAGCGTTATGTAGAACCTGTGCAGCGGTCGTAATCAAACAAAGGGGACATCCACAGAATTAGAGGTATAACAACTTGAAAATATAGACTCCAGATCCATTGGCCATAAGTTTCTCGAGGCTGCCAAAGCCGGAGGGGTTTAAAGCCGAACATCATCAACACTACAGTCATAATCTCAAAATTTGATAATGTAATTAAGAAACTATTTAATAATACCTCAAGTGGCGTACACGTAATTAATTTTAGCATCACATGCGAGACCGGCCCTCATAATGAGCTCACTGTTGCACTACCGTTAATTAATAATTATAAGATCAATATTTGTAATACCAACCGCTAATGCGACAGTAACATTCGCACTCGACATAATGAAAATCGGAACAAAACCGCAACCAGTTAATTAATAAATGTATTTGCATAAGTGATTTTATATTTAAATTGAATGAATTGTTATTTAATTATTGTTTCTCGGAATTAATTCAGTTTTATTAATAACAATGATATTTGTTGTTCTGATTAAGTAAACATGTATCCTAAATAATGAACAACAAATATGTTCTTTGTACTTTTTCATATATTTCCAATTATATCAGTAATAAAAATGTGATCAAATGCAAAAATTTAATTTCTGTAATTTATGTCAAAACAATTCTTTAACCTAAATTCATCAAGACTATAGTATAATGCTATAGTGCATTTCATATGAAAATTAGTTAACTCGCGCATCCTTACATGACAACTATAATGAAGAAGAAACTATTGCAAACAAGCGAAATATCTCATACGTTATACATTTTCATTTTTAATTGCTTCTTTATTATTATATAGAAAAAACTAAAGAAAGATTGTCGCTTAAAAAAATTATCATATCAAAATGTACAAGAGCGATTTGAGTTCAAAGGATTTGAGTTGGACTTGGGACAGGACCCGGATCAAAAGCTCTATCGTTAGTTAAATCAAAGCCTATCCTGATATCTCAACAGTGTTATAACTTTAATGGAATAAATGATCAAAACCATTCCGCGTAGTTTACTGAAGCGACCACCGCCAATCTAAATTCATACTGTTGTAAAGTGTTTGCCAACTTTACTATGCCTACGAGAGTTATGATCCCTACCTCATTATGTAAAATGTGTATTCTGGTGTCAAGTTTTTAGTTTGTTTGTACTTAGATGCATCGTTTTCATAAAGTAATACCCAGTTGCCAACTGAGGTACACTCGACTTTTAACATACAACTTAAAGTTTTTGAAATCACAATCATAACGTTATATTTTAGTGATTTCTCTATTATAGGTTTTTTTCCTTTAAATTTATTGTTAAAAAGTGATCACACAAACTCATGAGAATTTTTCATGCAACTAGTTCACGAATTAATTTAACGGTTACGTTCAGGGTTGTATAGAGTTCAAAGAACGTTTCGATTGACCGATAACTAAGAAATTTCGTGTTGTTAAGGGTCATAAATACCGACGTTTTAAATGGCTACTAAAAACGCTTTAATTACTTGAGAACAAAATTGTAATATTTAAATTGTGTTCGTTAAAATTTACTTAAGCAAATTTGTGTAGATTGAATGTTTTGCAAACAAATCATTCGCGGACTCAGCTACGAAGTTGCTACGACAAAGCGTAGCAGTCGATTGTTTAAGCTAAAATATTTAAATTAAATCCTATATATATTTCATAAATAAATAAATAATGGGCCGGTCACCTTGCAAGATGGACAAAACTTGCAACACTGTGGGAAGGACCAAAAGGAAAGAGAAGAAGAGGACGCCCAAGAAAAAGATGGGTATGCGACGTACAAGAAATAGCTGGAACTAATTGGATGAAAAAGGCAAAATCTAAGGAGAAATGGAATAAGCTGGAGGAGGCCTTCACCCAAAAAAGGATTCCTACAAACACAAAAATGTTATAAAAAAAAAAATATGTAAGTTAGGAAACAAAGTTGGCTTATAAATAAATAAATATATTTCGTAATAAATATGAGTAGCTTTTTAAGGGATTTGCAAACTATGTTTGAAGGCTTCTAGAGGAAAAATAGCTCTTCAGCGATGTGGAGCGAGGCGATCGAGAAAGCGATCGCAGGAAAATTATTCACAGTAGTTTCAAGTCTGAATAGTGCTTTGGTAAGTTTCACTGCAAACGACGTTTATATAAAATTAATGTTGTTTAAATTTTAACTTCTGCTTTGAGTGTATGCGAACGTAATTAAAGCTTTAGAAAGTACAAGGTAGATTGCAAAGTAGCATTAAGTATAAATGTCAAGATTCTGGGAACTAATTATTACTTTTTATGGGAAATGATTTCATTTGATGTTTTTATGCTTTTATACTTTTAGTTACCATAGAAGGTTGTTTAAATTTATTACTTAAA
Source organism: Byasa hedistus (assembly GCA_029286795.1). Lineage (NCBI taxonomy): Eukaryota > Metazoa > Arthropoda > Insecta > Lepidoptera > Papilionidae > Byasa > Byasa hedistus. Next base: position 7,039,936 of record JAGSMW010000001.1, read on the forward strand.
AAAAGATTTGAAGCTTGATTTTACACTTCAAACTTTCATTTTCTATGTTTAAAACAAGTTATTGTATATATTTTAGAAAGTAATAAAACGAAGTATTCAAATTGTGTGACGATTAACGAAAGGGACAATGAACTCCCGCCGTGTGACTGTAGAAATAGGTTAAATGGTCAAGTGACGTAATCGAATGATGAAGTTCCACTACTGAGAAACGCTGCCCTCATGAGAATAGGGGCATCAAATGTCTACTTCATAATTAAAACTTAAGGTTGATGTTATAATAAAGACATTATTAACCGTTATAAGGAGTTATAAATTACATTAATTATCAGTTAGTTATCATACAGAAAATATAATACGAAGGAATGAGTCTAAAGTTATTCTACGGCCAGAAGATGGCCAGAAGATTAAGTTGTGTAAATAGATATAAAGATTAATTTTTGTTAAGTTATCGGGGAGATATTTTATACTTAAAATCAACAAAGATTCAACGTATTTCTAATACATTAAATCCTCGTACATGTTGGTGATAAAGTTCAAAAATTTCAAATATCATAGAAAAATATGTTATGTTAACTTTAATAACTATTAACATCACCTTCTAATAATTTTTTACTTTTCATTTTAAAAAATTGCAATGCTTTCTTTCACCTTTATTTTCTCGTAAGTAACTACTATCAACTTTCATTAGTGTGCACCTTCAAAGCCAATCTTTCAATTGAAATTATCTGAAAACAGTATTTCATACGCATTTTAAAATTAAACGGGCTTAAACTGGTTACATGGAAAATTAATCAGACCGGCAGCTTTCTCCGCAAAAGGCCATTCAGAGCCGCACTCACTTTACTTCATTGAATTTCAAAATAAACGTTTGCGTGGTTTCACTTAGGCTTCGATTTTAAGGTTATGAATAATTTGTTTTAATCTGTCATAAAGCGTTTGTATGAAATAATTGCTGTGTTTAATTAAATCTTAACACCTCCAACCGTTTCATTGTTATTTTAACGACGATCTCAAAGCCATTATTGATATACTTTTTTGTATTTACTAACCAAAGGAGTTACTTGTAAGGAAAGTATCATTAATAATCAATTTATGTTATTAACATTGTACATATATTTATATCTCAGATGTCGGTTTGAAAATGCAAAAACTTTATATCTACTCGTATTAATCCCTTATGGATTGTGTTTAATATTTTGACGTAAGAAAAAATGGGGTACTGTTAAAAAAAGACTTACTCCGTTATTAATCAAAGTTGTGATTTATAAGAAATGATTTCACGTCATCGTCATAGTGTACGGTAATGTAAATTTAATAAGCGCCTTTCAAATGACATCACATTCCTTGTTACATGGAAATAACGCGTACATTCACTACGGGGTCAGATTTTAATGCGCAGAGTTGATAATGACTGTTTGTGTAACGCTCGCTGTTTGTTTTAGTGCTTTATTGTAACAGCTGGTGATACTAAACTTGTTAAAACGGAAATCGTATGTAACTAGCTTTCCGTTGGCGATCAGTTTATTTCGATGATATCGTGAGGAAACAATTGGCCAAAATCAACAGATTTCGGAGACATTTAATATTCAAAAACTCGCACTTGGCCTGAGTGTTGGATAAATGGCGTTGATTCTTTATTTGTTAGAGAAAGCTTCGTGTCCCAGCAGTGGGAACATTTGTTGGGTTTTTTATAGTAATACTTATATTAAAGAAAAGTAACAAATGTATTTGATTAATAAAATTGAGAACATTTCCGAAGTTTTTTAACAATTCGAAATGATGGTTATGTTATTTTTTAAAGCAAACTTAGTATCCTATCCCCGGCTAAATTCACACTTTCACTTCACTTGACATGTTTCACCTAAAGCCCTTGTCCGACCGAAGCGTCATCAAAATTAAGAAGTAGGTCGCGGAGACTACGTCAAGAAGCTTAGAGTATCTGCTATAAGAAAGCTCAGCTTTGTCATCAGGTTTTACACAAAAGATATGGTTCGTCAGGTCTCGAGAGCTTTTTCAAGCAATAAGAGTTGTTCTTTTAAAATAAAATAACAAAATAACAATGAAAAAGCCCATAGAGTAGGCACAATGGGTTTGCGATATAGATTCTAGCGGGTTTTTTTTTTATGAAACCTTCAAGATATTGGCTACTTTTATTAATAGACTTTTCTTCAATAGTGATAAATGTGTCTACAATGAATTGCCATTTACTTTTTTTACTTTATGGCTAACATAAATCTCACTGAATATTTATTAGGAATAGCTCGAATGGGCTATACTATTCTGACTTAATAAATTTATGTTACATTGATTCGGTTTTATATAAATGTGTCAATATTTCAATCTTAAGCTCCTTTTACGCCAATGTGAGGACAAAAGATTTTTTTTAAATAATTCTACTACAAGTACTTCTTAATACTCATTCTTATTTATATAACAATTTGATCATTGTATAAAAAAAATTATGACAATCAAAATATATAGACAGGAAGCACTTAAGAATATAAACACATTTTTTTAATAATTGCGGTACACTTGTATGGAATATACAGCAAAACTTAGGCAAGTTATAAATTTCAAAAGAAGTTACTGGAGATAATTAAAAGTTGCCAAGTTCTGAATTTCAGAAGCTCCTTTTCAGCGAACGTTCGAATGTAATCTTATACCCACGCATAAACAGAGCGGGTGACCTTATTTTCCCCCGCTTCTACCCCCCACAACAGTTCTTGAATAAATGATATTAAATGCATTTTTAGAGAATAGCCCTCTTTTAATATCCCACGCAAATTTGCTCTACTGTGTTTGTTTAATTGAATTGAATTTTGAAATATCCACTACTGATATCTACTAATATATTAATACTTGTACGTTTCCGATTTATTTACTTTTTTCAAAAGATGATTTAGTTAAAATCAAAACCTTACCTTAAAAAAACGGAATCTTTCTCTTTTCACACTTAATATTCATTATCCGTATTCACAATAAACTTTAAACTCAATCTAACTTTGTATATATTTGTAATTCATTTACCGCTGACGTCGCTTAACACTTTATATACAGTAAATGTTAAAAGATTGGTAGCGTTTACATTTAACCGAGTGATTACTAACAGGCTACATCAACATTAAGCAGTTTAGTCATGCTTATTACTTCGGACAAAAGGGGAGTATTTGTTAATTTAACGCGTTTATTGTTGTGCCTGTATCTATACTACCTCGAGCATGTCTGCGGCATTGATATTAATAACTTTATCGTTAAATGCAATAATTACTTAACTACTTTTAAAATAGTATCCTTCTATAGCCTGGGAGGTAGATAATAATCACTAAGCATAAGTGTTTTTTTTCTAATTCACTTGAAATATAATTCATAGGCGTAGAGAATACAAAAAGTTTAAAATTTTTGTTTAATAAAAGTTGAGTCCAGCGGACGTTATATGTAAATTTACTTTATTTATATAATTTCTATTGTTGCCAAAGAAACCCTAAATGATACTAATTTATTTTCACGGAACCGTAATTCATTTTTTAAATCACAACAGCTAACATTATGGCTTACATTTAGGCTACCTTCCGATAAAAGTCCACTAAAAATACACTCTATTAAACAGTATTTTTGTATACCGCCTAAACACTTATGTGAATTAAGTAAATTACTTCTTCAATTTAATAGTGGTAAAATTTTCTTATGTTTTATTTGAATTTTACAGCTTTTCTTACTCTGTATAAAAGCTTAATAACTTACAAAAGGTCCTAGTTAAACTTTTGAAAAAATATTGATTATTTTTACGTGTACTTATATTTGTGTTAATATATTTCTGTCAGTAGTTAAATCAGCTTGTACATATGCTTTATGTCACAAATGAAACCTGGTAAATTAATTTACTGTAAATGCACCTTAATGTTACATTAAGAACTATATTATTACAGTTGATATTATCAATAAGACGGAAAAACAAGCTTTAAGTTTGCATTGAAATAATTTATATGATATCTTTAATATTATAGTTATCTGTGCTAAAATGTTTATATACAGTATATGAAAGTATAATATTTCATAACTTTGAAACAAATACATATATTGTTCAATAATTAAACATCATAATAAACAAAATTGATTTTTTGAGTACATATTTTTTAAGTAACAATAATTTCATAGCTGAATTTAATTATAAAAAACTTTTAAGTAATATTAAATTAGTAAGTCGATAGAAATCATGGAGCAATTTGTTATATCTCGTAATAGGAGTGTCGATAAGCTTTAGTACCGAAAGAAATATATTTCCCCGTACAACAATCGCGGCCACATTAGTAATTATAGCTTAACCTAAATCAATACTAAAGCTGTACGTATACATAGACACAATACACAACCATTCTTAATAAAACTGCGTAATCTTAACACTATAATAAATATAAACGTTTTTGAATATTAATTGACGTGATATATGTCATTAGGTAAAAAAAGGAACTACTGAGAAAGAACAGAATAAGGTATTCTTTGCTATGTTTTAATAGCATATGTATAATATTCATTAAACGTAGAATATTTGTATTGGAACGGCTGAAGTCGGTTAAATCGAAAATAATGTAAGTACACAAATGATACTTAAAAAAGAAGCGATAAGTACGACTGTAAGTTGTGAACAATGGCTATTCAGGTAACCCGGTATCGTTAAGTTCGCATCGAACGGCGGTGAAACTTTGCGCACTCTTGAAAATAATGCTTTTACAATAATCAATAACAGAAAACATGTTTAATTATTTCAAATGATTATTAATAAAAACACACCGAATTGCTACCAGCAATAAATTGGCGCGAGACAATGCAACTTTTGTTGTTAAAAACCTCGCTGTAAATTAACTGGGTAAATGACGTCACCTTTTTTTTTTAATAAAGAAATAAAAGCACACGAATTTATTTTGTCAGGCGACAAACCGACACGGCCATAACACAAACCCCGTAAACACAACACGTTTGTCATTTAACAACAATTAAAAAAGGGAAAGGATTTTCGCGCGATATTTGAATTTTGTATGTATCCGTAACGTGCTTCTCACGGGCGTGGAGGCGCGCGCGGGCGCTTTGTGCGCGATGCTGCCGCCGCGCCGCCTCTGCCTCGACTGACGGCATGGAAATTCGATTTTTCTGACGTTTCCTCCGCGCCTTGCTTCGCCACGATCGAACTGCACGCCATACCAACCCGCAACTGTATTTTCACCGTCCATTTACAATAATCATAACAAAATTATATATTTTATAGCACTTATGTCGAAAATCGACAGGCAAGTTAGAGAACCAAGCACGCGACCCTTAGATTCGCTATACTAAACTATACCGTCCTACATTCTACCGTTCTACCGGTGGAGACCGTCTAGGTACCACCGCAGCTCTTATTTCAACCGCCAAATAGTAGTGTGCAAACGTTACTGTGTTCCGGTTTGAAGGGCTAGCTGGTATAATTACTGGGGTAGCGAGACTTAACACCTTATGTCGGCGACGAGCGTGTGGTGCAGTGTGTACCATCTTAACTAGCACCACGTTGTCATGCAAGCGTGTCACTTACCATCAGGTGAACGTCTTGCTCGTCTCCTCGCATAGTAGTATAAAAAAAAGATATTTTCATTGTTTTCAGTTAGCAGACGAGGTGAATGTCGGAGCCAAATGAATTAGAAAACGTTCATTTAAATGTTCTACGTGGAAAACTTTATGCAAATAAATATGAGCGTGGACCGTGTTGAATTAATTTAGCGAGTGTTTATTTACGAATGTAGCAACACAGCTTTCGTATTTTTCAACATGTTTATACATTTATCCAGTTATTGTTTTTATACTGTAAATGTAAATTATAATTATGAACATTTCATAATCATTTATGTTGAAGAGTAATGTAATAAACACAAAAATAGAACGAACAATAAAGTTAAAAAACAGCAAGTTTAACCTACGGAGATGCTATTGCCTCTTGAAACAGTGTTTTCCTTAAGGACTAACATATTTCTTTAGGAAAGAAGAAAGTGACCGCCAGGTTCGTTTTACCAAATATTATATGTATGCATAACGTTTAAACTATCCTTTTAAATGGTTTTTATTTACTAAAGAGTTTTGGAAGATTGGTCCGAAATTAAGATAATAACTTTAAAATCTTTACATAGAAAAGTTATGTTAGTCATTTGTAAAGTTTCGTGTATTGAATTTCTAAAGTATTCAAAACTATACGTACTTGTTTATGAAACAAAATATTTTTCGAGTACTAAGTCGTAAACTATTATTTGGTACCACATGTTGCTCCAGCCTATTCTAAGTCGCTTACTTGGTAGATGTTCAGGAAAATTTTGTAAGATAATGTTAGTTCGTGTACATACGTAACTTGCACTCGATTCAATTTGTTGTAGATTTGAAGTAGGTCGAAATAACGACCACATGAATCATAGATCATAAAAGATATATAACGGGTTTCTGAAACGGTAAATCGTTCTCAAGTTTAGTGTGCGTCTGTTTATTTTTCATTTGATAAATTCTGTTAGTCCTATACAAAATAAATACTAGCGTTGCTGTCTAGATGGTGTCTATTTATCTTTACCAATTGAGATCGGTAAAACATATTTTTTTTCTATCATCTTAGTTACATTCTATTTTACATCGTACACATAGAGACACTTATACATACATAAAGTAAATCGCCAACTTCTTAGTTTTTTTCGAACTTTTTTTTTCATTGAGACGTTCACCTGATGGTGAGCGATATACCTACTCGTAACAATGTGGCTCTAGTGTGATATACATCATCATCATCAGCCTATATCGCCCAGTGCTGGACAAAGGCCTCCTCCAAAGATCTCCACTCCAATCGGCTTTGCGCTATTCGCATCCAGCGGTTTCCCGCGGCCTTCACCAGATCGTCAGTCCATTTTGATATACACTGCACCACATTGTGTTCGTCACATAAGTTATCAAGATTTTTTTATTCTACGAAGAGACAAGACGGGCAAGGCGATACGCTTGCCCATAACAACGTGAAGCTAGTTAAGATGATATACACTGCAACACATTGCGCTCGTGCCTTGGAAAACAAAGTAAGTCTTTCACTAGCTTAAGGCGACCTAAAACTGACGATATCTAGGAAGTATAACAATAATTAAAATTTATCAATTAAATTTCATAAAATCATGTATCATCACAAAACGAAAAATTTCATTTCAGAAAGTAATTTCACGAAAAACTTCGCAACTGACCACTCTGATATTAAAGCATAAAACGAAAAAAAGATAGAATGCAGAAACAATAAAGAACTTCACAATAGAATATGAAACGTTTTAAAAAACAGTGAATTGAGATCTTTTACGACTGTGACTGTGAGGGCTGTTTTATTTTTATTAAAAATCTGTGTTGCATTGCAATTTACTAAAGCTATGTGATTTAAAATAGACGAAGTTTCATCAAAAACCAGTTGATATATAACTAAAAAAATTCTCGTCAAGAATTGTTACAATTTAATTTATGATTTGGATAGATAGACAACTTAATACCAGTTTAAATCTTACCAACTTAAATCTAAAATAATAAAGAGATAAGTGAATGAATTTCCTGTCAATGTCTTGAAACATAACTTAAGTGTTTATATATATAAGTACATCAGCGTTTTCGATAACAGTTTTGTTGCTACATTATAAAAAAAATCAGTTAGTGTTTGGCAACAAAGAATATTACAACTTTTTTAGGTGATAAAATATTTAAAGTAACCGCCAAGCGTTTTGCTCCCCTCGTATAAACGATTTGCCGCAGATATTTGGCAATGATCAGGCATTTATAATCAACGCTCTATAAACACTGAGAATGCGGTTGTGTACAAAAATTATTGCTTTAAAATGTAACGTATCTTATTGTAACGATCCAATAACAAAAAACGTGTTATAGTCTATATTATATCATGCCCTGTTCACTTAATATCTTTATAGAATCCTATGCGAAAAGCAGTAAGTAGTAGAAAAAGTACTTCCCTAGATCACCTTTCCATGTATTCGATATACTCCGTATTTCTTATTTCCATTCATCAGTAATAAATATCCAACAAACTCGAAACTCCTATTTACTTTGCTGCACAAATATTGAGTTTCAAAGACCAATTCGAATACGGACAGCGTAACTTTGTCGAGATCAAATAAAGTATAAACTAACCTAAAAACCGGAGAGATCCGTATGAAGTTTTAGCCTAACTAGGCTGTCGAGTAGCGTCCTAGATTTTGCATCTAACCTTTTCATTGTCTGAAAAGGCACGCCCTCCGTCACAAAACACACAGGGGCAGTGAGGCAGTGGAATTAAAGTCGCTGGTCCACAAACGTTATTAACATATTTTTGCATAGTACTATTATATTAACTTAGCAAAGATATTAAATGACTGTAGAGAAAATTATACATTGTTTTATTTATAAGGATTTTGTGTACCATAGTTTTTATAACATTTTATAAAGTTATTGTAACATTTAATAAAAAAATCTATTTTTTAATAACATTACCAGCAGGAGACTCGATGCTGAAGCTAAGCATTCTTAGGCTTTAAATATGAAAGTGTAACCAGTTACCGATAAAGAAATATCGAAGGTTGGATGAATGGCTACAAGAATTGAAGATGATAAGGATAATCTCTCATTTCTATAAACCAAAAAAAAGATAGCTATGTAGGTTCGATTTTTTTACTACCACAGAAATCCCACCACACGTATTCAGTTTGCTATGCTATATAATTGATAACAACTCATACATTCTCAAACGTCTGCATAATAAAATTATGTCTGAGATTGAATACTATTATTTTAAACAAGAATATTATAAAATAGCGTTATAGTTTTGGAAACAATAATGCTTTATAATAAACTTGTATTTAGTAGCACGGCATCAACCTTAAATCCTATCGAAGAAGGACTAAAAGTCCTTTTTTATTACAGAAAAAAAACTAAACACTTTATTTGCAATTTTACTATTTGCAGTTTTCAAGGGATTTTTATACAAATTACAAAATAACAATGCCCGTGGTTAAACCACTTAAACTTGAAGCAAGTTGGCAAATCTCCAATACCGCAACTAAGGTGATTAGGTGGCAATTGCTACAAGATTTATTCTCAAGTAAAATTAAAACACTCATTAATCTACAGGTTGATTTGAATACATAAGATTTAAATAGTCGATCCGGTGGTATTAGATTTAGACGATCTCCAAGAATGGAGACGAGCCAGCAAACATTTTGTTAACGAGTTTTTTTTTATTTGATCAAGCGATGAGACGAGCGAGACTTTCAACTGATGGTAAGTAATACGTCTGCCAATAAAAACATGGCACTAGTTTTAATAATATTCGTATACACAGCACCACATTGTGCTCATCGCATTACCACAAGGTGTAATGTCTCGTTAATTAAATGATTTCACTAGTAACAAAACCCTTCAAACCGAAACGCAGTAATATTTGCACATTTACTATTTGTCGACAGAAATAGAAGTTGCGTTTAGAATATATAGTGTTAGAAATTGAGGTAAAATGATTGTGGTTACAAACATTTTGTCATAAAAATAGAATTTCTATTGACTAGCAAGAATCTGTATTGAATTGTTTATTATACTTCAAACTAATATCTAATAATTGTATCTAATACAAGTGTAATTTATGTTTTGTTATTAATTCATAGTTTTTAAAAAAATTATAATAATGATGTAGTTGTATGATCATTGTAAAAATGGTTTGATGTCTGTTATTTTGGGTATAAAAGGCGGCAAGAAGCGGGAGTAAAATTTAACTCGATGACTTGTGAAGTGATGATATAGAAACTAACAGATTAAATATATATTGGTAGAGAAGTGTCTATTAATAGTAAAGACATTAAGTTATGCGTAGGAGATATGGTATATTATATACGTTTGATAGACTATGAGGGACCGGAAAAAGTTTTGTAAACAGTGACCAGGGAGCGGAGCGCGGATTTTCAATTCAATTTGCGAAACAACAAACACTCCGTGCTGGCGTGTTGACGCAGCCGACCTGCCTTTTGTTGGCGAGGCACTATTTCGTCGCCATTATTCGTATGCCCACGGCATAGTTTCGACTATACTTTGAAGCTAGCAGAGCGCACCATTTTCATTTATACTCATAAGCCCGTTATAAAAATATCTAGGTTTATACGCATTATGATGCTATGTATAAAAATACGTGGTATACTGTTTTTTTAAGAAGGTAAGTTCAACAAATTTATCATCTAAAAACTAGCTATCACTCGAGGTAGATCTGTTTTCCGATACCGTATACATTTATACCATCCCAGCGTTCCTGCCGTAAATTCCAGTGCACTAACATTACTGTACTCTGTTTCAAAGAGCGCTGTATCCTGTAAAGTTACTAAGATAACGATTTCTGATATTGTGCTCATCTCATGACGACGAGCACAATGTGATGCGCAGTAAACATTTTATGGCTCTACACAGTTATGATCAGGCGTGACATAAAGCATCAGGTGCACAAACAACACCACATTGTTATTATCACTGTCTCAATAATTTTAATACTCCGCTTTATAATAATAAACACGGTAATAAAAAAAATATAATTAAATCTTAACTACCAACAAAATGAAACTAAAATTTGTATTAAACTGAACTTAAAATTGCTACTATTGTGACCGGCATGAGTGCACTGAAATTTTTTAATACCTCTCGATGGAGTTACTGGAGAGTTTTTGTAGTGGGTACTGAAAATAGCATTCAATTAAAGTTGTTGTAGAAACTCTTTAGCTATTCGAATACGAATTCAACCGATATAACATTTTCTCACAAATAATCTTTATTTATAAACTTACTAATAAATCAACAAATCTATTCTTGTAGCTTGTATCATAACAACATTATTATATATGTAATGCAATGGTTCGCTCAAATTATCAAGATATGTACTTACGAAGAACCTATTTTAATTTCTTAAATATAAGTTGTAATTATTTACATTGCAACTATTTTCCGATTTACTTATTTCGGAACTGTAATTACTGTATAAAGATGAATGAAAACGATTTTATATACGAGATGCGCGCATTTCATTTGAATTAATGAAAAAGTGATACGGTATTCGCTGAAACATTCAGTACTTCGTTTCATTTCATAACAAAGGGATGTTGGATGTATTAAAAAAGTGTGCGATATCAAAGAAGTGTCAAGTGTGACTGATACTCCACATCAGAGAGATCAAAATATTGTAGAGTTTGCTTTACAAATAATCATGTGAAATCGTCTAAAATGTTACATTTTTCTTGTAGCAAAAGCATCTATGTTACAATATTATTATTGTTGCTAAGTAAAGAAATCTATTTGTCTTATTAATTATAATTTAATCTTCATTTCAGTAGATCACACCATGAACATTGATTAAAGGTATTCAATGTTCCGTAAATGATATATTGCATACGTTAAATTGTTATCATCTCACAGAACAGCCGCCGTGGTGCAGGTAACCTCTCACAAAGGCGTGTAATTTCATTAGTTCCGCTTATTGCCTTATCTGCAGACACACCCTGACTGCCTCGAGGCATTTCACCGGCGTTCAGGTCAGTTCTTTGTCTAGTTACAATACCAGCTCTGTACCGAATAACCATTTATAACTTGAATTAGTTCAACAAACTGCAATATCTGATTCATGTATCCGCGATATCTGGTTATTTTTCATTCAATTAAGCATCAAGACGAGAAGAATTTTCATCTGATGGTGAATACGTGTAACAATATGACATTAGATTCTACAATATATTTTAATTTTCTTAAGTAATTTTGGAACTCCTGACCTGAACACAGTACACAATTACTTTCAGAAGATGAATATTAACAGATTTCTGTTTATTTTCTAATCAACACCTCTGCACTCTAGAATGTAAAAAAATAACTAAGAGGGTGGTCAGTGCAATCAAGCTAAGTAACCTGCTTCAACGGCGCATTAATGGAATTCGTCTTTAACCTAATTACTTATTTATCGAACTTTAGAAGATTTGAGTGTAATTTCTTGTTAATTAAACACATTTTTACTAGTTGCTTTAAATTTTTAAGCTTGAACACATGGAAGATAAGATAAAGATCAGTAGATCCGCAAAAAAATAAACATAATTTTTATGTGGGGTAGTTCTATTATTGAATCTATTTTACCGCTAGATAGTATTAGATAATTGTTGCTGTGTTACGATCTAAGTGATGAAAATCCACAAATAATACAGTTACTGGGTTAACGAGATTAATATCTCAATGTTACTACAGAAATTTGATAATGTGAAGGCAGTATAACCAGATAGTAATATATTATTTATAATCAAGTATATGTTCAGCCCATCTACGTATTATCTAACTGTACAAAGTATTAACGTGAACCGGGGAACAGAGATTAAACTTATACTTTACATTAAATAGCCGAAATAAACACTACCTCGTAGCAGTGGTCGGCACGGCGATCCAAACGCAAGTATTTTACTATTCTCTGTAATAAACGCTAACAAAGTAAGAGTGACTGTTTATAAAAACAACAGATAGATAGATCATAAAAGTATTTTCATAAACCTTGTACCGTAAAATCAATTGAAAAAAATCTATTTAATACATGTAATCTCTCAAATCATAAAAAAGATTATACAAAGTAAGAATAACTTTAATGTAAATTTATCTTATACGAACGATAGAGATATTTTTCTTGCTATTAATGAAGGCTTTATCACTGCTGTCGTAGAACCACTTAAGCCTTTGCTGAGCTGGCAGAGCTCCAATACCGAATGCGTTATACAAGCCGCGACCTTCATGATACCAATTGGTATACGAGTATACGCGCCCGTGCGAAAGGAAACGATACATTTGTTTTAATTGATAGCATTTATGTAATTAAAGTTACAGAGAAATATTCATGAACACATAAACACTATTATTGTTCTATAAGAATTTTGCAGTATTACCCTATGCAGTAATACTATCAAATAAAAATCTATTTTAAGTACAGTCTATCGTCATTTTGCGTTACATTCTGTTCGTCAACACCTTCGTTTGAACTTCATTATTTTCTAGGTCTACTGTCATGCTTCATGCCTTAAATAATTTAGAGAAAGTCGAGGATGAAAGATGAATGGTATTGGATACAAACTGGTATCTAAAAGGTAAGAAAGGAACAAGAGATAAACAATTTAAAGGAAGGAGTGATGTAAACTTACTAGAAGTGAAGAATGCAATCAGTTCGAGATGAGTGGTGTTACCGCTTTAGGCTGTACTTTAATCTATACTATATTAAGTACAAGGATAATATATGAACTAAATAAATAAAGTATATATTAAGAATACCATTGGAAGCAAATTCAAAAACATTTCATGAAATTTAATGCAATACGTCTTGTTATTGAAATACATCAAAACAAAGTAGAGATTCAATAGAAGCTAATTTTTATGTTTAAAGAAAGTAATTAAATATATTTTTTATAATAAGTAAAAATAAAATCAATTTTCTGATTCCGGTTCAAAATAAGTAGAATTTACTAAGAAGATCAAAGAAGTCCTTTCTTTAAGAGCGATTATTCTTTACGTATGAAATACAAGTAGATTATAATTCAATAAAAATTTAACTTTTTTGTATCGTTAGTCGTTGTCTGTTGAAATTACATTATATGATACAGCATTATCTACAATATATATTTAGAGATCAAAAAGCGACATATAATTAAGCCGAAATTTTACTTTTCAATGCAAAATTGAAAAAATCAGAGCTTATGTACATGTAGACTATTTATTAGCTTATTTATATTATTATTTAACAGGCTTTTTATTAGCTTTTTGAAAAGTATGCTTTAACTTAGTTTATTGATTAAGATATAATTTCAGACAATTTATCTTAAGAGGAAATGAAATATTTAGGTAATTTATTATACATATTAATGTTTAGTAAAAAATCTTTTCAAAATCATCAGCAGAGTTCTCATGATAGAAACCAACGAATTTCTTATAATAACTTGTCTAAAAAAGTAAGTAATAATACCAATAGATAAAAAAAAGGTTTTAACAAGTAAAAATTAAACGTTTCTCTTTGTCCCATCCTAAGGGTTGAAATATTGGACCAACTTTGAAGTATATTCTTTTAACATAAAAAGACGACCATCACAATCGTAAATAATCTGCGTGGTGATAGAAACAAAACGAATATAATCATCATAAGAAACCTTATAATTATTATTTGAAACTTGTTAATATGTAATGTATCGTGTAAATTAACAATAGTTTAGTAAAGCTTTCTCGTAGTTTGTTGTCTCGGAGGTTGTTGACGTGAAAATCTATTAACTTAACAAACGATCCCCGCGGCTTGTAGAACACGGGCCCTAGTTGGCTTTCCGCCAGTGCATCAACGCTTTTTATCCTCGGCTCCAAAATACCGTAAATAAATGCAATTGTTCGCGTGGACTTGTAAATTATTATCTTGTCTCTGACCTTGTACATTCTCGCAAATTAAATGTACTGACAAAGATTTTTTGACATTTTTTATGACACGAATCTCGAACACACTGTGTATTATATAAATCTTATATATTAGTGTTTTATATATTTAATAGCACTAACCTTTAAGAAAGGCATTACGACCATTCCTGACCTCCGGCAGTTATAATCGATGTTAACAAATGTTTTTTTAATTGGTTTAAATAAAATTCGCGATCTTTAAACAGCTGAATATGATTTTTATGAAATTAGTTAATCGAAAATTCTCGATTTAAAACAAATTCAGTTTGATATCAAACTGACGGTGTCACGTATAAAGCTGCAAGTATTAAAATCTTTTAATAGCCAGAGTACTCGTTTCGTAATTTATTCATTAGTAAGTTTAAGTATCGTCTCATGCAAAAAACGTAGCATCACTTAGAAGATTATTTGAAAAATTGAACGATTGGAAATGAATTGCTTTTTTAAAATGCCTTATTCATGTATGAGATCACTAAAAAGATAGACAATCACCTCTTCGTTAAAAAGTGTCTTACGAAATAACTTCTTCATTATTGTTAAATAAAAATGATCGTTTAAATTAAATCTGTTAAAGAAATTTTGATATTGAGTTTAAGTACTATAATCTCATTTACTTTAACATAATTACTGAAAGTTAACTAGGTTTTTTGATGAAAGACGTAATTTTTATTTGAACAAAATTTTATCACATGAACAAAATCATTTTATTACGACGATATAAACAAATGTAGAATATATTCAATGAAGTTTTTTTAATATTACATTGTATTATATTGTATGTTGTATAATAGTTACTGTATAACAGTGTATGTGGTTAAGTTGAATCGTGTTATGAATTCAGTGAAACGTATAAAGACAATGCAGTGTAAACAATAAAAAAAACCATTTTGTCGTAGCTTCAATGCATTGTTTTACTTTTGTAATGTAACCATCTGAGCAATGCGGCATTAATAATGGAAAGCAATTTCGTAATGGATCGCATGAAATGGATTCGTAATAAGTTGCGAGTACGATTTACATATAAAACTTATCTTTACATTTATTGATTTATTATTATCATTATATTTCCGTTTCCTTAAAGCTTCACTTGTGGGCCATATTTATGATTTCTTAAAAAAATTGTATATGTAATAAACAGTTCAATGTTTAACATCAACACATTAACATTACAGATGAGACTTTGATCTATGACAACAGGAAATTAAGCGAAATCAAAATTCAGCTATTAAGTAAAAACGTTGAAAATTAAAAAAAATATTTATTAAATAAAATCTTCAAAATTATTATTTCTTATTGTACTTAACATGCTTGTATATATTTGAGAAGGTATCACAAACAGTTTAAATTTTTTTTAATTTGTTTATATGTACTTTTAGCGTTGATATAAAAATGTTAATGTTTGAAATTGGTATAATTTCAATCATTTTAATATAACGCTATCAATGGTAAGAGTTTTATGTTACTAATATACAAAATTGAAAACACTATTTCCTTAAAAATTAAAATACTAAAAGAAAGTTCCTCTAACTACAAATTAGTTGTCGTACGGAAACTGGCTGAACAGAAATGACTTCCGTTCGTACGAGGCACCGTATAATTAATGTTTGAATATTTAAGTAAATTACATATGAAGCTATATCATATTCCTAAGGTTGTGCAAATTGATTTTAAATCACTTATAATATGTTTTAACGGAACTATTCGTGTGTGTTTAAAAAGTGAAAGACATAGCAACTAATCACTTGCAACATAACAGGATTATGAATCATGAAAGGGATTTGCCTGGATAACCTTCCACTTTCCTATTATCAAATTGTATTCATAACAGTAAACTGTCTTTACTGTTAAAATATAAGTCATCTTCGACCTCATTATACATAATACTTATAATTTCTTTTACGCAATTAAATAAACAAAACATTTAATATAGTCACTTATACGAAAATGTTACTTTCGTTCTGAGATAAGTTATATACTACTGAGATAAGTTATATAATAAACTTAAAAATAATGAAAAGTATAATTATTACTATCGAATTAATGTCTATTTGATCCTGTATACTTTCAATAGTTTTATAACATTTCCTTTGAAATATGAAATAGAAAGTAATAAAAGAACAAATGCAACAATGTTAGAAATTCCACCTTTGAGAGTTTTGTCCGTTTAAAAGTTTCCAAATCGTACTTGGATTTTATCTGCGTATCTGTAGTTTTCAAATTCCTAGTGCATGTTTAAAGGAAGTTTCGATTCTTCTTTTCATTTCTTATTTAATTCTTCTTTTTTTCCTCGTCTACCTCGGCCTACTCCCGTAGAGGCATACGTTTACTCCTAATTCACCAGCAGAGCTTGTAATTGAACAGTAAAAGCGTGTCTATTCAAGTTTATTCGTGTTTCGTACATTATAAGGTTTTTTAAAGTGTTCAACGACTCAAAATTATAGTATTTTCTTAGAAGTAAGGGATTATGGGAAAGGTGGTAGGTTAGTCGAAAGTCTCTATTAGCTTTAAGAAGGTGCTGTCAAAATTCAAAGAAAGTTAACGGATATGAAATTAGGCCAGGGGTCCGATAATGATGAATACTTTTTATCTTTCTTCGGAAGCTATTCTACTGGACTTACTACAAAGCAGAACAGCTACAAAGAATAGCTAAAAACCGAAACGGACAAACTTCAGTTGGAATATAATACCCATGAATGAATGAAATTTCCTCATAAATTGAAAACAAAGTTTATTAATTTTATGGCATTAAATTGATACTCGTGTTACGAAACTTTAATGCGTAAACTGTCTTTAAAATATTGTATCTGTTATTCGTGACTTGGCAAATGTTCAAAACGGCCGGCAACATAATATTTTAGATAAAATTTTGATCAAATATATCACTTTAGTGCATTAATATTGAAAATAAATATTTTCTTTCTTTTATATTTAATAAAATAAATATTAGACTGATAAAATTTTATAATAATTTAAATTAAAATGAAAACCTGGATCTTAAGAAAATATCCAAGAATTCGTTATAAGTGATATTACGCTACAGCAGCGCCAATATTTTCACTGACAACCGCAACGTCTACGTTTAAGTTCCCTTACTTTTCAATAGATGGCGCTACATTTTCTTTCCTTATAAAATTTCTTATCTACAGTACAAAAAATACAAAAAGATTTAATTTGTTTCAGAAATAATGACCTAAAAAAGTAAAGGTTAATAGCATCGACATGCAAATCTTTAACATTGTTTTTGTATTCACCTTTCAAGTTTTTAGATATAACATCGGTAGCATTTGTAATATTAATAATAAACTCCGTCACACTAATATTCTATAGTTGTATAAAGGTATACGATCACAATATTAACGATTTGTTTTTTTCAAATATACTCCATTGATTCACAAGTTATTCTATTGACACTAAACTAATTTAACGTAAATCGATACTGCATATATTGAATAAAGCTCGATTATTTTTCTGTATTAAGATTGAGTGTAAATTCAAATAAAACAACTTTTCAATTTTAAATGTTCCTCAAATTTGTAGTGTTTATATTCACAAGATACTTTCCTAATGCATTTCTTCCATATTTATTTTTTATAGGTGTTTTAGTTGTAGTAAAATACTATCTAGATAATATTTTTTTAAGTGAAGAAGTCTGTCTTCTTATTAATTAAAATAGTTTTTACCTACTTTATGCAATAACGAACAAGCGCCCTCTTTTGGTATAAAGCTGTACAAACAATACAAATGACAACTTACAAAAATTAAGCAAAAAAAGAGATACGCTGATTTTAAACAGGGCGTTTAATATCAGTGGCTTATCCACCGCAATCCCATTTTTAAATCGTTCATCTCGCTGGAAGCCACTTCATTACAGCGCTTTAATTTCCAGTAAATTGCAGAGCTTTCATTCTTAGATGATGATAAAAAATGAAGGCTTTATATTCTTATGAGATTGATATTAAGTGAACTTTCAAAACATGTAAATTGCATAATAATATACCATAATCATCACAATTATCTTATTTTAGCCTATTGAAGCTGCTTAATCTAAGCTCGGTAATTTTTTTAAAATTTCTGAGTACATTGTTTACACGTGCAAGAACATTGTTCTGTAAGTGTGAAGCAGATAAAAGCTTCTAGGAAAAGTTGAAAAATTAAGGATCGTTCTAGTTAGCAACTTTAACAACGCTCCACGTACATTGTGGGTTTTAGTTGCCCGTACTGAGAAATAACTTCCGCTTTGCAACGCGTTTAAACATTCAACTACAACGTGATACAGTTTATTTTTCGTTACATAGAGATGAGTTTTACGAGAGCGAGCTTGTTTATATTTATTTTATATATAACAAGCGATTCAGCAAACAAGACGAATGCTGTACGCCTACACAACAATATAGTGAAGTTATGAGGTTTATACAAACATAGAACATTGAAGCTCTGTGTTTTATCCCTTATAAAACTTTTAAAGGTTATTCCTCAATGACAAAATAATTTACAGAAATCTCATATAGATCTGAACTGTAATTATATTGGATACTAATGCCATGACAGTAGCACTCAGGTTTTAAGAAATACTATATAGTTACATAAAGATCAAATTCAAAATTACATACTATATTAGTTTCAATTCTGAATATGAAACATGCAAGATTTGGTAGATCCTTAATTAAGCGTGGCGACTTGAACCAGCGGAGATTCTTGATTGCATCTCCTAACTCTTTGATATCCATCCTACTTTGCATATTAATTGTAGCGCAAGTGTTACAGGTGCAATTTGCATTGAAATAAGCCGAGCTTTAATATGACAAAGACGTTTTATTATTTCATTAAAATGTTATAAAATGGAGAAGTTATACGAAATGTAGAATGAAGCCCAAATTAAGAGAATTTTCACTAAAAGGAAACGAATTACAATATAAAAATAAAAGGATATCTAGCACTTACCTGTATCAAATTTAGTTGGTATATACTGGAAAATTATAAGCTCTGACTAGTACTCCTATTTTCACTTTTAAATCAATTAAACCGTAACGCGCAGTCGCATAAGCTTTTTCTTCGAATAATTTCTCTCTTCTTCTAACACTCTTACAGTACCATTACATTCTATCTATCCAATATCATCGACCCTTTAACTTCCTCTCAATTCATAAGTGTACTAACACATTTAAAAGCTAAAAAAGATGTTTCCTATTCATCATAGATCTATTAAAATGCGCCAGTTAAAATGATTCAGTGGTGCCTGAATGAGAACTGGATACCATCCCTCATCGATCTCATGGATATGGATGTCGAGCCGCATAATTTGATTGCATTCGTAATGTGTCCACCGATCGGGGGCCCTCGAATATATAAAGTGAATTTTATTAAAATCCACGTGAAAGATAACGCGCAATAAAGTTTTCATTCTATGGATAATGATAAAAATAATTATCAACTACACAATGTAATTGTAAAACAAAAACTATTTTAGTTATAATACAAACTAATCTATATTCTATGACATAATAAGTTTGCAGAATTTAGCAATTCAGTTCAAATTACGTTTAACAAAAACTGATTTAAGTACCTTTCAGCTCTTACTATTAACAATGAATTAAAAACTACTGAAGCTATTAGTGCAGATGTTATTATTTAAAGCAAAAATAGGACATAGTGTTATTATTTGTTATAAATTGAAATTTTTTTTAAGAGGTAATGAAATGGTATCTCTTCCTTACAGAAATTGATGATTATAATGTGATGAAATAAACCACATTACTGATTTCTATGGGCAGGTGTGTTACTTAACTCTTAATGAACTATTCCCACCCTCAATTTAATTTCTCTCATAAATTCTGCTTAGCAGGAATTGATTACTCATATTGCTCTCATTACTGGGCCTAGTCTTTCCTCAGATAGAGTAAAGAGTAAAGGCTAATTATTTACCACTGTCCAAGTGCGAATTGGTAGATATCACATTTTAACGAAAGCTTGTTTTAGAAACATCGGTTTCCTCGCTAAGTTTTACTTCAACGTTGATACTGTTACTTAGAAGAGTAGAAAATAACAGTTACCGGAAAATTATATTGGAATTTGAAAGAAGATGATATTTTCTATGTTTCGTTTAGGATTGAGAAGCAACAGTTGAGTGGGTCCAGTGGCTCTGGGCACCATCAATCACTATGCTGTACACGCGCCAATCGCTCGTCGACAGGCGGCTCAGCAGCTAACTCGATTCGCAGCCAGACATCGCTATTTATGTCAGACATTATCTTCACCGCCCTATCTTTATGATTTATAAATGTTTACTTTTATTTGTGTACACAAAATAAACTGCAGGAGGATACAGAATAGTTATTTATCAATTTCTTTGTTTTTATATACCGACGTTTGTCATTTAAAGACTTTCACAACACGCTCGTATAAGATGTGCGTTTAGTGTTTAAGTGAGCACTGATTAATGCACCGTAGAAGATATAAAGTCAGTGTCTTGATTCTGACGGTGGATGGTATACACCATATTGATAATATTTGAAGGATTTAAATGTCGATATGCCTCATATGTAATACGAGTAATTCACTTATAAGATCATTTCACTTAAAAAATTTACATGGTTTTAGATAGATTTTTACTACTACTTTTATACAACTGTTATGTATATATACACTATACACTTTTTATATAAAACAGCATAAATTGCGTCTTATTTTATTAGGTATGTGTAAGTACAGATTTCGTCAAAGTCTTTTCAAACAAACAGATCGACGAAACATTTCAATTATGTTTCAGTGGCGCACCGGGTAAGTACTTTCCTTGATACACAGCGGTCCCTGGTTTAATTCCGAGAACGCCGGGGATTCAAATCTGTCTGGTTAGCCACCACTAGCATTGCTGTTTGGGCATTCATCATATTAACATGTATTCTGGATGATCACACTTAACATCTACGGCCTCATTGTCATCTTACACCATGTAAAATTCACATCAAGTAATCAGAAATGTAGTCATAGTATATACAAAATGCGGAAATTTTCAACAATTCAAAATATTGACGTGAAAATTGCACAATGTGTAAAGCGAACCAACAGAAACGGCCGTCCGAGGCGTATAATTCGATTTCATTCAAACGCAGCTGAACGGACGCTCTCGGAAAATTCTATTAAAAATCAACGTTTCATCGGCTTCAAGATTTAATCTAGATCGTATAAGCATTTTATAAACTGCTATTTTCACTAAAATGTACTAGCGGTTTGATTACAACCCCAACTTGTGATAAGCGGCGATGCAGTCTTTAATGGTAAAGCGCATTAGTCTAGAAGCTTATTCACTTTTCTCTTAAAAACTCCCGCATCATTTGCAGACAGGAACATCTAATCTTACGCCGCTAGATCTTTAGATCTTTCCTGTTTGTATTATAAAAGACGAAGCGAAAGAATATCGACAATGAAGAGAGAAATACCTGCTGTATATATATGCGTTTTTAGAAAACATATTCTCATATAAACATAATGTTTTCGTAGTTTTTATCAACACTAATAAATAAAACAGACCTCAGCATCGATGTGTCTAAAGTAAAGACCTAATATTTTTTTGTGTAAGTTCTATTAGCGGTAATTTCGAACCTATACTACATGAAGACCTTCAAGAAAACAGCTTAATCCTTTACTCCAAGGTCGGCAATATAATATGTCATCCAGGTGTAGGACAGGAATTTTTCTGTTAAAAAAAAATTGCGTTAGTTATATCATATGGTAGAGAATGCCACTAGGCATTAAGTCCGCCCATTGTAACGTTTTGGCGTATACAATAAAGTTTTTTAAATAAAAAAAAATAAAAAAAATTATATCAGGTAAGTTGTTTATATCTTTACCAGTAACGAAAATGCATATCAAACGCAGTTAATTTATATTTATTTTGAATGGTATAAAAAAGATATTTAATGCTCCTGAATGTATTCAGTAGTCTTTTAATTATTTTCCTAAATAAAATCGTCTACATTTTTTCCAGGACGAAATAAACAACTCTGTTTTTGTAAGTATTTTTCGTAAACAATCAACAATCGATGGTTTAATTTTGATTGATCCCATTTTCCACTGAAATGAACCTTAAAATTTAACAACCCTAATTCAGCGAACAATGTCCCCTGTCAACTGGGGACGGAGCTCTGTAAACAGTCATGAATCATCCGCCGTGACTCATGAAATGACGACATTACGTTACCTTAAGCGACAAAACAATCATTTACCGATAACTTTACGCTTTAGCTTAACAATTTTATATTTACCTTATATTATTTTTATATAAGCAATTTTAATCTTGGTTCTTTATCTGAAACTGAGTGTTTTTATATAAAGTTTCTCAAAGCTAACTTTGTTCTTTTTCTAGTTTTTCCTTCCCTCTATACTTTGTTATTAGCCGTAATATATTTTTGAGAATCCTCGGCAGTTTTGTAACTTCGTTGATGGACAATTTATTTAATTTCTAATTTGTATTGTATAAATAATTATTTCTTTCAAAATATATACTGCTCCAGTTGGCCTTTTATTTATTTTTAATATTAGTTCCCACACTACTTCGTAAGGTTAATTCGTAAGTTTGGTAAAAAAAATTTACATATTTAAAGTTACGTCTGCTAATTTAACATTCAAAAAAATTAGATACATTTGTTTCTCAAGATCTTTTATAATAAATTTCTTGATATTATACTTAAGTATAAATATTCCCTTGTAACTTCTTGTCTTGTTAATACATTAAACATCTAGTTTAAATTACATCATAAATTACATCTACTTTAAATTTATAGTTTTATGTGTGAGTAAGTTGATTTATTATCGAAGCTTTCAAAAAGACAAATAACTATTGAGGTTCAAGGTGAAATCGCGTTGTTTGGAGAATTCGTTGTCGTACTTCACAACATTTTTCTTTTATCTATTCCACGACATGAAAAATGAATGTGCGGTTCTTATCTTCCTAAAAACTTTCCAATTTATCGTTTCACATCGACATTGTGTTTCGTATCGTCGATACTGGTTGTTTCATTAATTTCTGTCAACAATTTAGTATTATAGGTATTAAGGCAATCTCATTATTTTTATGAATTAAATTATAAATTTTAAAATCCACACAAACTTCTTTTTCACTAAATTTCTGTATTTTATGTTTTATACAAATCCCTTAAAAGTTTAGTTAGGTTATCTCTTTACAATATAAGCTTACGCTATACAAAAAAGCTTCTTTACCGCTTAGTATATGCAGACTTTATATAGCTATTTTTATTAAATTGATATCGACTTATTTTTGTATATTTAAGCAGATTCTTACTAATAAATTTTGTTTTTTATATAAATAACGCATAGTAAGGGAATATATTGTTTGATTGTATAATAATTTATACAAACAGTAGTATATTATATAAAATAGATTATTATTATTACTTCAATAGATAAGCTGAACAGCCGATCTAGTGAAGATCGTGAGAAGCAGCTAGTCGGTCGGCAGAAGGTAGCTTATGTTCAACAGTGAAAGTCTATCGGTTGATAATGATGATGATCACTTTAGTTTATAGTAAATGTAACAGTAATGTTAATTATACGGTATATTCCGTTTGTACGCGGCCTAAAAGCGACCACCGCCGCCCGTCTATTAATGCCAATTACACAGTTCCCCGCAGTTGGCAGCTCTGCATAATAAGTATGATAGACTTAGTAAGAAGCTCAGCGGACAGCGATTCTTAATTACAATTCAACACTAACAATCGAAATAAGTTTAACAAAAATGTACAGAATTGTCTTATTTTATAGTCGAGTAATACAAACAGTATTGCAATAACAAAAAAAATAAAACAATGCGGAAAAGCAATGAGATATGAACTGTATGGAATCAATAAAAGCTACGTTATTTTATTACTACAAACAGATGAGCGACAATGATACTTTTAATATCAAAACAATTTTTAATTCACGAAGAAGGACACAAATTGTTTAGAATCGAGAAAAAATTTAACAGAAGCAAGTTATTTCTTAGTTTTATGATAATTCAAACAAGTTCATATCAATTTTGAAAGTTATAATCGTACACTAAAACTAATCTATGTAAAAACATAAAGCTAGATCTTTTAGTTCTTTTCAAGATTATAAGGAGTGACGGTACTATTTCTCTATTTCTCCTTAACACAAAATATTAGATTTCAACTTTCTTCAAGTCTTTATATTGAATTAATTTAAGATAACAGTTTTAGTGTAAAACTAAAAAACTATTCGGAACGGAGAAATTCAATTCCTCCAAATACAAAAAAAATCTCAAACTCACCTCTATTTTTAAATCCAATAATTTAAATGTTTTAACGAAATGAAATAATACGTTTAAAAAAGTGATTATTTAAAATTAAATCATAACAATGAAAATTATTTACAATTACTTTTAATGATTGATTTTATTTTAATATACATGAATTACAAGCAATAATTTATTAAAATCTACAAAATCGCTAAGCTAAACTCTACGCGTATTGCCGTAGCAG
The DNA here is from genome assembly GCA_029286795.1 of Byasa hedistus. NCBI lineage: Eukaryota > Metazoa > Arthropoda > Insecta > Lepidoptera > Papilionidae > Byasa > Byasa hedistus. The sequence goes on from JAGSMW010000001.1 coordinate 7,064,934, forward strand.
CTGCTACGAGAGGTCTACGGCCGAGGTCGAGGTGACGGCAACAACGAATCGACATAAATGGAGTAGTCCACGCTTTCATCAATATACTATATTGATCCAACGGATAAAATTATAAACCCAGTCATCCATTATCAATTTCCTAATTAAAAAGTATAATTATACCCTGTAATTAGGTAAAATAATTACTGGTCAGTATTCTCTCTTCTTCACATCCAATCAAATATGTTTGTAACTAAATCTGTCGTTGTATTAAAGTTAAATGTACGGAAAATAAGTTACTAATTAGCATTCCTGTTGATGATGAATTATAAAGTTGTAACAGTAAACTCGCGCTGGAAGCTTATCAAGGTCATCGAGCACATGCACCTTTCAGATTCCGCCACACTTACAACTTCCGGTGAACGATCGTAAGAAAATTGTTCCAAGACCAATAGCTCAATGCCTACGACCACCTTTTTACTGTACAAATTAAAGCTTTGAGTGTTTCTTTTTACCGAGTCCCAGTAGTGGGAAAATTGATTAAGTTATTTGAATTATTTGGTAAAGACACAAGGCAGCCTCTTTATTGTACTTTCCATGCTTATTTTACCACTTTATTTAAAATATATCTATATGTAATCCAGGAGAAAATTATTTATTTCTACATTGCAGCCGTTATGAATTTTCATTTAAAATTTCTCTATAAATGTGTCTAGTCTATATTAACATGGAATATCTAGGAAATAGACAATAACAAAAGTTATAATATTACAAAGTAATTTGTATAATACAATTTTTTTAACATTGTTTAAGTTATTTGCGTTGTTAGTCATATTAACGACTATTGCAAGGTCAGGCAAGGTTTTGAATAATATATTACTTACAACTTCACTCTAACTTATTATTTATATTAATTGTATATTATGTGACTATATGTATTGACCAGTAATGGTAGTAGATGTTACACTACTGCGGTAACTATGTAAACAGCTTCCAGTAAAATATACGTACGATGGGTAAAAGAAATAATCTGCTTTGATTTTCTTATCCGACATGGCTATGACTTTCATAGTAAATTGGTGACCCTACGTCCCTTTTCAAAACAGTAAACGGTACCTAATAAAGTTAATTACCAGGTTCTATCAAATTTAAAACGTTAATACCAAAAAATTTATAATAAGCAACAACACAAAAAATATGTTTACCTGCATAGCATTTTTTGCGGCGACAGGGAACTATATAATGTCCTTATTTTTCACAAAAGTTATACAATTTATAACAGGAATGTATCTTCACAGATAAAGAATATTATTGAAGCGCTGATTCTTAGTGACTTGTGTGCTGAACAAGTAATCATTGTCTGTAATCAAAGTGCAAATGAGAATACTCGCGGCGTAGACGCCCGTTGGCCTGAGTATGCATCTGGATCAAACCGCGCCGCAATTACAAAGGGAGCATTGAGACATTCAACTGGCAAACAGTTATTATGTTTCAATGAGAATGACATTCATTATTTATTAGAAAAATAAATCAAATTTATTCTACATTAACATGTTTTACGAGTGGTTAGACTCCGTCGCTGGTGTACACCGCACCATCTCATTTAATACATATTACCTTTGGATGAACGAAAGAAGAGAAATATAAAACTCTTAATATTTTATATGTTGATGATAAATCATATCATAAAGGAGTTTGTCGTATGATTCATAGTCATCGTTCCAGATTATTCATATCCACAGCAAGAGAGGTCTCCGTCAAGAGGGTGGGAGGATGACGAAATACACATATTCGTTATAACTGCTAAAGCTTCCCTTCTTTGTCAGCTTTTACGCAACCGAATAAAACGTCTATGACATATAATAATAAATTAATGTTACAAACTGATACTTTTAAGAAACGTATGAAGATCCTTCAAAGGATGACGTTAAAGTTTTCAAAGAGAAAACAGTCCGTTCGCTTTTCCTCGCCTCAATAAATAACAACTTAGTGCCGCTACAAACACCATCCTTTCTCTGTGTAGGGTATGTGTGCCCTAATGCTCAGTAAAGCGAACTAACGGCATACAGCCTCGTAAATCCGTGCGATTAGGGAGTGTACGTGGCCGGGTTCCACTATCAGGGCTTCTGCTTCCGACGCGCCGTGAGATTTAGAACGCGTTGAAACATAATACCATCAATGATGACAGTTTGAAAATGTAACAAATACATACCCGCTGTTTAAATAGATGTTCTACTCGTGACAGAAAGAGATAGAGTATGACTATCACCAAACCTTCTGAACAAAGTCGCGCGCTAAATTGTTTATTTTCCTTATTTCAATGTGTATGTAATTATATTCATATGTATATATTGTATTTATATATATTATAATTATTTATGTGTATAGCTATATATACTGTGAAGTTATATTTTATGTAAGTTTATATTCTTGTATTTATTACCTATGTTTTCTTCTAATCCAAATTGAGACTTCTGTCCAATAATCTTATCTTTAGTATATACATTTCTTACTCATAATTATTTATTCTGACTTCTCACATTACTTCGTCCCGGTTTAATGGACGTTGTACCTAATGAAATTACTGGAGAAACGAGACTTCATATCTTGCGTCATAAGACGGGCATATTTTGATGCTGTGTGTATCATCCTAACTACAGCTACATTATGAATGTCCTGCTCAACTTATCACGTCGTGAAAAAAACTGGTTATGTAAAAATTTAATCTAATTGTAAGTGATTATTAAGTAATCGCTTGATTACCTTAAAATGCACTCTTTATTGCGGTTAGCGATAAATTTATCAATACGAAGTACTTATTAAAAAACGAAGGGTATACGATTTTATTTAACGATAGTCTTTTTCGAGAACCATAAAACAAAATGGGATTAATTAATTACTATATTAATGGTGTTTGTAAAATAAATTGATCCTGTGATCCATAAAAAAATCAGGCTGGACTAGCAATTGTTAAAAAATACACAAAACTTATTGTTCTTCGAATTATGTTTGTGTGTATTACGATTTCATAACAGATTCATAGTAAATCAATTCTCACTTATAAATACTACAAAAGTTTTGGGATTCTAACTCTAATTCAAGGTAACATATTGAAACAGTTATAACAAAATGCACTTAAAAATATCCTACCTAAAACCACAGACACGCGTCTTGAATATATAAACGAGAACATGTAAATCTCTCCAACTGCGAGGTGCACCAATCAGGAATCCCATTTGTTCGAGGTTACAAATTTTCATTGCTCTCCTCGGAGCTGTTCTGAAGCAGCGCAAACGAACCGTCCATTATAAAAGGTCGCATCATATTGCTACGCCTCGTTCAATACGGCATCCGTGACTTTTGCTTTATTACTATAATATTTGTAGAAAAGTTATATAGTTACATTAAGCGAAACGACAGCTATCTTCCACAATTCAATATAATCCAACTGTTTTTGTTTTCGTTCATTGTCTTTTTGTAATAATATCGAAAATACGGAAAGATGATTTATAACAATTATGACTAAATTAGCCAATACCGAAAAAAAAAAACAAAATTTCAACAGAAATTATTAAGATGAAAATCTTTTTCTTACTCACAGAGATGATTTTGTTTAAGTTTTAATAACGACTCTTACGTCCTTCTCAAGAAAATATATTGTTATAAAATACACTCCCGGACACATCTATGGGCCCACCTAGTGTTTAAAAGTTTTATCGGCGTCTAGCTAAAAATAAATGTTAAGTGGAGCAATAAGTTTTAATGCAGTTTTAGAGCTGATTTTTTGGTCAACCCTTATGTATGTTTTTTTTTTTTTAATTTCGAATTCAGGATTATGAAAAAAAACGAACATTCGAGTCTGTTCGTTGTTTTCAACGACCCAGGAATGGAGAAAACTTTTTTGTTTCGCACAAGTTGGATTTTTTTTTTTGATGTGTCCGATTATTGGTTCTATAAAAAGGCAAATCTAAACTTAGAGCCAGTTTTAACCAAAAAATATGGTTACTCTGCTTGAAATTGTCGCCCAAGCTGTAAAACTTCTGCCGGCTAAATCAATTCAAAATTACAAAAAAAAAAAAAACGTACATAAGGGTTGACCAATAAATCTGCTTCAAAACTGCATTAAAACTTATTGCTCCACCTAACATTTATTTTTAACTAGACACTGTCGAAACTTTAAACACTGGGTGGTGGGCAGATAGATGTGTCCGGGAGTATATGATAATCTAACAAAAAGTTGTCATACTTAAAAAAATCTATGTTCTTTTGGCAACGAAAGTAATATAAATTATCTTTTTACTTGAAACCCATCCACACTTCTATTGTCTGCTTTTATTAATTTAATGATCCTCTTTTCATTTAATTAATAGAGTTAAAAGTGTACTCTGCTTTAATTATAGAGATCATAGCGATCGTAGTTCATCATATAAGTCTCTGATATCCGGGATGAAGTTGCCGAAAGTTTCGCAATTAAATCGGTGTATAGCCTGCAAATTTGCGATGCAACGAAGTTACGTACATAACTTCGTATCTGCTACATAAGTTACCTAATTATAAAGTATTTCATTTTTATACAGTTTCATTTAATAATAATAACAATTGATTGTTGACCTGAGGGACATCGTTATTATTGAGAACATTGAGTATTACTCATCGGAGATCTTAAAGCCGATTTCGCTTCCTAAACCTTTCTTCCTTTTCTTTATTATTTGGTAATATTGTCTTCTTTGTTATAATAAATAATTGACATAAATAGCAAAGACTTTACTATTAATTTCCATCTGTAATTCTTGTATCTTTGTTATGGCAATTCTGGAATTATAGATCGCGGTTAAACTTATTACAGCAAAAATCTAATTCTTGTTTTAATATATCACAAAATGATAACAATAGCACAAGATTAACTGTAAGTTGTACATTTTGTGTTTATAATTATTACTTTTACGAACTCAATCCTTAGTAGAAGTCTCATTGACTTATTCATTTATTTAAAGCCATTGAAAAGTTCCTAAAGCTCCGCATTCTTAATGCTGCACGCTTTAGAAAAAGCTGAAATTCTTTGGAAGCACTCGCTTCTGATGTAAAACGAACTTTGCGAGTTTATAAGAAAAGCAATACCTTTAGCTAAAACTACTTTTTATTTCAGAAATACGATACAGAAAGTATATACGTAACGACAATAAGAAATGTTTTTTTAAATATACATCCTATATCAAAAATCGATAGTATTACTGATGACCGTTAGATTATAGTCGATTTAAACTTTAAAAGACATCAAGAAACTAAAATTACAAACCTTTAAAATATATATAACCATAACTTCCTCTTCATCCATCTTATTGTCATTATCAATATCGCAACAGTGTAAACAATGAACGTTTGTATTTCTTTTTAACGTATTTTTAAGATATATTACGTATAAATTACTTTTTAATGCACTCCCTCTTTAAATGACTATATACTTCTTTGCTTCTTTGGAATGCCACACGTTGTGGAGTTTGGTGGTTGGTTTTTTCCAAACTTGCCTGAGTAGCATACACTCATATATCGCAAATCTGCTGCCATGCCATCTTTAATGTGTTCCAACTGTAGACACATAAAAGCTAGCCCATCTTCACTACCTCCGGTCTCATTGTCACTTAACATGTGAAATTTAGGTTAAGTGATAGCCCATTGATTATAGAAAATGTATACGAACTATAACTGTGTCTAATCATAGTCAACCGAACGCATAATCCAATTTAAAAATGTTACAGTCTTTCTTTAGGATATTAATGTTTAAATTTAAAATGAGGATAAGTGCCATTTCTTTATTCACTTATATTATTCTACAATAATATATGCAAGCCGTGCGAACACAATATAATAAATTCCAACACACAATTCGCTTTAAATCCATGTGGGATAAACGCTGAGAATTTATCCGAGTCCCACAAGCGTTTTACTTTTGTATACCTATAATTCTTTTTATGTACTTCCCTCTTCGAATACGTTAAAGTACCTCTTTTTTTGTAAATCAACATATCTTTAGAAGATTTAAGAGTAATAATCTTCACATAACTTTAATTACTGATATATTAAACCTTAACTATACCGTTTACAAATTGAATAAAGAAAATTGCGGAGAAAACGTTCAAAACTACATTCACATTTGTTAAAATATATCTAAACAAATTTACTATTCAAATAGAAGCGAATCGATGAATGCTCTCGCGATAAAGGCCCTCAGCTGAAGATGCGTTTCAAATCAAAGCAGGAATGAGAGCATCAGAGCGCGGCGCGGCTTTGAGAGTCAACAGCCGGAGGGCGCTCCTCTAGCACTCCTCAACTCCACTGTGTACTCTTTAACGTTTAACGTTGCACGATGAAATAACAAGCGATCGAGTTCATTAACTTTTAACTTTAATAAATTGAGTATTCAAAAAATAACTAAATGTACAACAGAGAGTCAAAGATTGAGTAGATGCGAGTGTCTTTTATTAATACTAATTTTATGCAATATAAATATGAATGTATTTTAAAAGAAACTTAACGTTATGTTTCTGATATAAATTAAGACTGTATTCAACAGAATTGAATACAAGATTGTATCTAATTAGATTTAACTTAAGACTACTTAAACTACTCATACTCATGGGAGCGTTTCGGATTACCAGAAACTTATCAACATCGCAGAGCTTTCTGCGGCTGTATGTAGCTTGTTTCAATTTGTTGATTAATTATTGATAATCTGTATTTTTTGTATAAAAGATTTTTGAGAACGATGATATACGAAACATTAAGAGAAACTACTATACAAATTTTCACCTTAAACCCATTAGGTACTCGCCACACCACCACATCGATCAGTCTTGTACTGCTCGCATTCAGCAGCTTCTCGCTATCTTCATTAGATCGTCAGTGCAACTGTGTACATATATAACTTATCTAAGTATTTAGAAAGAAAAAGTGCAATGGAAAAGAATACTAAAGAATTAATATCACAATTCATAATTTTTTTTACTGTCCATTTATTATGTTTATAATAGTTTCCTTTTATATCAATATTATATTTTCGGTTATACGTATTTAATGCGTACAAATATTGTGAACAAGTATGCATAAAGTATAAAATTAAATACAATATTACAACAGTGACCTGGAAACAAAACTTACTTTGCTGGATTTCCCGGATAGAGATTAATAAACTTGGTCATATAATAGTAGGTTAAATACGCCCAAACAAGTCCCGGATTTTGGACAGCAAATTGCAGCTTATGAATTACTTTGACGAATTGAGTACAGAATACTCAAAAACTAATCAGTAGACATTAAAGTTTTATGTTTTAAGTTCACTCCACAGCGATGATTTCTTTTATTTTAATACTTTTTGTATCTCCAATGAGCTAACTCTGCTTAAATCATTCTCTTCCAAAATACTTTGACAGTCGGAATACTATGTAGTAGTATAAGTGTTATGCTAGGAAATTACAATATGAAACTTGTAGCTAACCAGGTAAGAAAACTATCACTAACCAAACTCTTGTGAGGATGAAACCAGAGCTTAACATATACAAAATTCAATTACAGAAGAAAAGTAATTGAATTTTCTACATTATAGTGACGTGATACGTCACTAAGACGTACAAACGAAATCTACATTAGTGGTTTAGTAAAGGAAAGAGGAGCAAAGTAGAAAATACGAAATCCCTGACGGCGAGGCTCTTTGACCACGCAAAGTATATCCGCTCCGATGAAAATGCTTTGTAAGGGTTCCTTTCGACGTATAATACCTTTATCCTACACATACTCCCTCGTATCTACATATACAAATATAATGAATATTGATTTTATCTAAACTGCAACTTGGGGTTATCCGTGTTATATCCTTGTATGTAAATTCCTAAGAAACATTGTGGGAACAAGGAAGCGACTAAACTTTCTCGTAGCATACATAAATTCACACTTTGCAACACGAATAACAAAGCACCGCGGGAAGTTAAAGGTGCATTCATATTCATCGAAGAAAAACTAAAGCTAACTGCAACAGCTAGATACAATTTCTGATTATCTCCGTAAACAACAATTCATATAAAACATGAAAACTAATAGATGCTCTTCATTAATCTATACTGATCATAAGTACAAGAATTTTTAAAAAAATGGTTTCTTTAAGAATAAATGCTTCTTTGTTAATGTATCGCTATTCCTGCCTATTTCTGCATGTTAAATTCGATGTGAAATTAACAAAAAACACTAATTAAAAACTGATAAAAGCTAATAACATTGTCTCCGGACTAGTCTTTCCAATAAAAAAAATAGTTTCAACATTTTTGAAGTAAGTGTGCACCACATATGAATAGATAGCGCCATAAAACCTGTATCATATTTTTTAAGTCAAGTTCAAAAGTAATGATGGTGCTACACTCGAATGTGAGTGCACCTTTATAAACACAATTTTCACAAGAATACAACGTACGAAAATGTCCGCCATATGAATACAACGGCACCAAACACAACAACATTATTTATGCAGCGTGTTTACACACGTTGTGACAATCGAGTTTGCTTTTGTCGGTAGTTTGTTGTAAACGTATTCTTTGTTGTTTACCGCAACTTCGGTCATCTGCAAATTCTGCCACTTTGCGGTGAAATTTAAATCAAAATTTATATATATGTGTACTACCAATTAAATAAGTGCTCCGTCTGAGACCTCAAAAGGAAAACGACAAGAGGAAATGAATATCTACAAGCGGCAATGGAATTCGTTAAATCCTGTACCGGAATAGATAAATATTTAGATAGATTATGTAGATAGATATATTTAAACAAATTTCATTTAAAATATGAATTGTATATATAATAATTAAATTTAACGAGCCAAGGCAACTCACTTGCGTTTAACAACTCGGATGACATGCAACCTGATGTGGTGATGTATGTAAAAAAATCTATGTGGTATCAGTGTACGAAACGAAATTCTGCGGTCGTACAGAAGGAGCATGAGTGCGTAAAACTATTGAAGATATCTAAAAAAATCTTCTAGATTTTACTTCAACTACTGTGCAGTTTTATAAAGTTAAATAATTCAACGAGTTTACTTTATTATTATCGCATAATGCTCCTTTTGTGACTGTCATCTCGCAGGTTCCATGTGGCACTGTGAACAAAATCAAAATAATTATCTTATTAGAGTCCATTAACAATTGTTTATGTATAATCAAAATGATTTTTATTACTATTTATTCATCACCTTCCAGTTTAATTTATACACAATGCAGAACTAAATAAGTAGTTTCACTGCCTTCGTTGCGCGGTAGTTAACATGGAGGTCATTGGTTCGATTTTGAGGCTACATTTAGTGGAGTTTCGTGGATAGTTAGGTTATTTACAAAGTGTCTGATTATCTATTAACTCCATGTTATAAATCTACCGTCACAACAGCATTGCTTCGTTCCGACTATCAACATATAAGGGCCGGAAGAATTGTGTGCGTGTACACTTGCACCATTTTAAATTTAAATCAAATATAAACAGATATAAAACATGATGTTAATAATAACATATGAACAATATTACATAGATAATTTCAATCATATAATTAAAATAGACTTAAGCAAATAAACAATTACAATATAACATTCCTACTCAATATATGCTGACATAAGATATTAATGATGAGATGGGCGCAATAATATATGTTTACGACCATTACATTGAGTACAGAACACTGGTTCCATTTATAAGTTCGCACTTGTAATTATTATACGTTTTATTGCGCAGTAAATATATATCTCGTCCCCATCGAGAGTCGGCTACATGATCAAACGTAATTCGCTGCCCAGTGCTTGAACACATAAAATTGATTATCGCTACATCAACTTGATTATTGACTACCTAACAAATGTTCTAAGATTATATTATAGCCGTTTTAGGAAGCAAATTTTAGAAACAGTTAATTGTCTTCTGGAAGGAAGTTGGTTATTAGGATTTTTCTATCTACTAAAGCCCCTCGGTGATAATCCTTAACATTTGGAAATGTCACGGGATCTCTATTCGGGAGACAATCTTGTCACCAAAAGCTATTAAATTTTGAGCTAGTCGAATCGTGCAATTGTTGTACTAATCGTGTATGTTAATAATAAAATTTTTAATAGAAAACCTTACATTTGTAACAAATTTAAACTCTTGCTGGTTAAATAAACAAAATCGGAATATATTTATATTTTGGAATTTTTACTTCACACTAAACGAAAGTGCGAAATCCAGTGAAAGTATTGGGGTAACAAGACTTAATATCTTATTTAGCGAGGTGACGAGCATAATGTGTAGTGTATATCATCCTAACCAGCATTACCTATTACCAAGTAAACGTATCGCTCGTCACGAACCTTCAAATAAAAAAATAAAGTTGTATGTATAACAACAACGAAACATTTACAATAAAGACTAATGTTGTTTTATATTTAAAGTAAGGCTACGAAATTTACAGCCGGGTTAAATAAATGTGACACGCGACCGCCGCACATGTCCCACATTTTGTCCACAAAGGACGGCGACCCACAACAAGGATTAAATAGAAATGCATATGAAATTTTAAAAAAGCTTTACGGCTTCCCCCATGTGGCCGCTTGAATACGTACTAATGTGTAGCCGTGCTAGTTTTTTTTTTTGTATCCCATTAGGGAATAAATGAAACTGTAAAACGCTAACACAGCACACTGGTCTAAATGCCGGAAGTCATTTATATACACTACGCCATTTTGGTAACTGAAAACTGGTATAAATATTATATGTGAAAGTGACAAACACAATATGGTCCTATATATAAACAGCACCACGTTATTAACTGAGCATCTACCTATCATCAAAAATCGTCGCTTACAATGTTATATATATATTAGTATAGTGCTCCGTTAAAAAGAGGATCAGGTCTTTACAGAATCCCAGTTTAAATCTATACAAAAGACTAGTAGATCTTAGTTGAAAAAGATCGTCTTGGTATTAAAGCAGCAATAATTTCTGCTTTCAAATAGTGTTACAAAAATAGTGTGCAAACTTAACCAAGCTCCGGTTTAAAGGCGCTGTAGCTAGATAATTAACAAGATCAATTGAAATTTAATATCTTAAGTATGAAAGCGACCTACACAATACGGTGCAGTTTAAAGGACACCATGAATGTCCTGATAACCTCGTAGGTTCGTCGATAATAATAGAAGTGATTTACTATAGACATCTTTTCATTATATAATAAATAGTTGGAATTCCTACATCTCAAAGAGGGGTCAGGATATGTTTCAACTTCCGTGGACATCCACCAACCACAGACCAGCGTAATGGTTAAACGGCCTTGACCTTTGAGGAAGGTCTCCAATAACAGTGGTAGGAATATTAAGATGGCCGTTTATAGACATAATATTGCAGAGCATTTTTTTCAACTGATTATTCCAGAAGTCAATCCGATATTACGAGTGGCATAAACAGCCGAAGTATGTCATTAGCCAACCAATCAATTTTATTGCCAAGTGGATAACGTAATCACTGTTCCATTGTTTAGTGAAACCGTATATTAATTGAGCACGCTAACAAAAATGGTGCGACGTTAATTACTTAAACAAATCAGCATAAATAATAATTCTTAATTACTAATACCAATATCAAGGATAGTAAGTTGTAAGTATCATAACCAAAAAGAAAATAGAAAACCATAACTACTTTACAATAAGATATCTCGATGAAGGCCAAGTAGGCATCGAAAAGAGGATTAGTACACAGAAACTAATGAGATTAAAGTTTACTAAAATAATTCCACAATATCCTTTCTCTAGGTACAAAAAAAAGAAACGACAATTTTCTAAAACTTTACAGAATTGTGATAAGTTTAAATAAGCAAATGATATCTTTGATTTATCATAAAATTATACAACGCCTTATGTTTGACACAATAAATTGTAAACCGAAAAATCACTGCAGATTTTAACTGCAGGTAGCGTGTTTCGCTTCTCGCAAAGTTCAAGGGAAAATAGTTCGGAAACTTTAACAAGATTGATGGTTTAAACTATAATTTAAAACGCATTAGCTCTCGCCACTCGGAATGGAAACATATCAATGCCAACCGACGATTTGTAATTTAATAATCGACAACGGGTTACTTGACTTCTACTTCACGTGATATTAGTAACTATGATATCGACGACGATGTAGTTTAAAATATTCTGGTTTTATACGCTGACAGCAGAAATATATCGGTTTTAAAAATTTCTGTCTGTTTGTTCGTTTCGGGTAACCCTTTACTAAATTTCTTGAGGTACAAGACTGATAATCGAGCAAGTATTGTATCCAACTTTTTGCGTGTTATCAAATAATATAACTGTACTACTATAAAATTCGAGTTTGATAGGCCAATTAAAAACAAGAAAACAAATACGAAAATCATTAGAATATAATCTGTCTCAATTTCAACATTTTAACCACATTTACAAACATAACTTTCCTCATATATCTTTTTGTTATTCAATTCCCCAATTCATGAGTCGCGTCGGAGCACGATGATCGGCAACATCCATGTTTTATGCCCATGTTTGCATAATCCATCCTTCCGAGACGAATATTCAATTTGGCGTATATAATAGAGGCATTAAACGGCTATTATCCATATAAATGATCTTTGAGTCGTTCACTACGATTTTATGTTTATCTTTCCCGCAAAAATTTGAATATTGGGAAATAAATTTTGGTACAATTCATAGGATACACAGTAGTGATATTGGCACACACCCAAAAGTTGCCACAATGCTAATATTAAGCATGCTTTCTTTTTTCCCATTTACAACAGCACATCAACAAATCAATTTTTTGCTTGAAAATTATATATTCATCATAATTGAAAACAGTGAACAGATTTTTACATAGTCATATTAATAAAATTAATATCTTTAACACCATCACAGGCCTATTCTCAGAAGTGGACGTCTTCTGGCTGATAACATAAACCCATCACTTAACTCTTAATCTCTTGAGCTATATCAGTAAAAAGAGAATCACATCCAGCAGTGGACGTCCATACGTTAAGATGATGTAATCTTAGTTCTACGGATTTCCTCATTTCTGATTCGATTGCGCAAAGAAACTCGATCTAACACGTCTCCAATGCCAAACAAAAATAACAATATCAGTTAGTACAAAGTAATTGGACATTTCTTTTGTTGTATATTAGAGCCGTCTAATTTCATTAAAACAAACACAGTTATCATTAGAATGATCGTTATATCGGCGCCGTATCATTGAGCCGGCCGTTAGCCATTCAATTTGCGTCTGTTAGTTTAACAGCAGCACTTAATTAAGCCTAAATGAAGCTCGTCCACAACGCTTCCCATCCCCATCAGCGATGAGCTTGAATCCACACTGTGAGAAAATAATAATTTTAAAATACCACCAAATATTCTTTGGTTAATTATCTGCATTTTTTGGAGTAAAACAACTCCTAAAATTTATCTTCTCAACAGAAATTTTCACAAATAGCTCAAACTTCGTAAAGTCTAAGTCTAAATAGTCGCATACTATGTTAAGTTTATAATAAGAAAATATTTTGATACGTATTGTTGTATTTGATTGTCATATTTTATAGGATATTGGTTTTTAACTTTTTTCGTATCATAGTAAGCAGTAAAAATGAATACAATTTTGACATAGTTATATATAGAAAATAATCGTTAATATGTACTTGTAACTATCACCGTTAATAGTTTACTGTCGTCATCATTAGCCCGCGGCAGTTCACTGCTGGACATAGGCATGTATCTAGAAATGCCAAAAGTTTACTGTGCTTCAGTTAACTTCTTTGTCAGCGTCTACGAAGTTACATTGTTTCGTTGCCTGTACGCGATCGTAATATTTTATCTTACCATCCGTGTTTAGGAAACCAAAAAATATTTAAATTTGTAAAAGTGCTACAAAACTATGATGGCATTTGCCTAACAGTTTTCTAGTTTTTTATATAGTTCATTTATACATGTATACCGGCATGTACTTGTGCGAATTTCTAATTTACTGATACGAGCTTGTAAAGTGACTCAATCAAATATGTTCTTATCATATCGTTGAATGTTATCAATTCTATACAAGCTCAAATTTTTAAAGATTTCTTGCAGAAAAATTTAAAATGTTTCCTACAACATTAAAAAATAAATTCATCCTTTTAGTGGTAAAGTACAAGTACCTACTACTAAAGTACAAGTATTAATAACACGCATACATATTAATATTTTCTTAAACTTAACTAATTCATATAACAATACGAAAACGAAGGTTTTAGGAAATAGAAACATACACAAATGTTGCTTAACCTAAAACTGTTTTTTTAATTTCTTTTAAATGACGTAAAACTTATGTTCAAGTTTTATTTATTATGTAACTAATATTTCTAACACTACTTATAAGAATATACCTTCAAAAATGAATGTAGTAGAATGTCGTTTGTTGCTACAACACGTTACGGGAAATTCTCGTTTGTTTTTTATTTCTTCCAAGGAACTAACACATTTTCCGCGCCATAAAATATAAGTTATGTTCAGTTTACAGCTACACCATAAAAGTGAGAAAAACATAGTTTGTATTTGATCTTTGTAAACAACGAGGTAAAAATGAAATATAACCTTTGTTTAATCAAGATACGTATCCGTTATTTAATGTGCTACTCATTTAAAAATTTAACTACTAACTGTAGTGCGACACAATGTATACAGCCTTATGTACAAACTATATAAAAACGTGTATTTTTTTAAGAAATTCGTTGTTTTCTATGACTATTGAGGATATAGAGACTCGAATGAACGTTATAAAACTTCTTCAATGTCCAGTCATGGGTAATATTTCATTGTATTTTCAGCGAATATAACATAAATATCTTGAGATAGTAAATACTTATCTTGAAATAGTAAATGTTTTCAAATATATTTTCAACCAGTCCAAAGAGGCGCTGAAGCTACTTTTCATTATTAGTAATAGTTCGAAGTCCAAAATAATATCTCTTGTCGTCTAGGTTCATGAAGATTATATCATTTTTCTATATTATTCGTTAACTAACGCTTTTCTGTTTTTTTAGTGCCTTTCATTTAACGTTTACAAATTATTTTAAACATCTTATATTTAAGGATCCCTTCAAATACCCGTGTACTCATTGTGGTATTACAAAACTCTATAAATTATTTAATCTCAAAATTTGATTGTAATACTTAAAAGTTTTCTTAACTTCACCATTAAAGAATGCTCTTAAAGATGAAAAGAATTCCTTTAATTGCCCGACTTTTGCTACAAATTTTGAACTCTTTAATGTAGCGAAGCCGGCTTTGTACTCCCGACAAGGAATGTAATTAATGTATTGTTACAGAAACATTTGTCAAAGAATAATTAACTAAAAATTGCGTTTTTATTTTATTTATATTGCAATATTTCACTCATTCTAAACTTTAAACAATTCCGTCGTAGACTAAGAGCAAAAGTAAACAACAAAAATTAACATCTTGTCTCTAAATATATGGAGGACAAAAGTGTAGATGTAACATGAATTCTTATAATAAACCATAAATTGCGAAACAAAGTGTTTTGACCTCATACCCTCTGCTATAACTAAAGGGAATTTGTCAGTGCCAGGAAGACGTTAGTTAGTTTATTGTCTCGGCTAACGTCCTGATAAACATCGCACGGAAAAGTCTCTGACGTGAAGAAATTAAATTGGAAACACGGGCGAGGGTTTGCTTCACGTGATTCGCATACATTAGGCGGCTCTTTGCAAATAGTTTGAAGTTATTATAATATTTGCAGAGTGCGGGATTTCGTTGTACAGACCCATTACATATTCCATTAAAAAAAAACTATCTACACTTAAACAAAAACCGCCACAAAAAAGAATACGTTTGTTAATATAATTTGATTACTTTTATGATAAACCAACGTAATAAAATCGAAATATCAAAAGAAGTCTTACAAAGCAAAAGTTGTAATGATATTACGAAACAAACTCCAAGTTGTAATTCGATAAGTATAGGGTTCGATGCTGTTTAGAACTTCTACTATCTATGTTTCCGGCACATTGATGAATATAATATAATCAGTGACCTACGACTTCGGAACTTCCAGTAATTTTTGCGTAACTAGTGAGATGAAGTCATACGTAATTTGTTGTAAACATAAAACGTTCATTTGTCTCTAGTATATTAATGAAACAAGACTTTGACGTGAAACAAATAGGGAAATGAAACGAACATTAGTTAACCACAAAACCGCTGGTTCATCCCACCACTTATCTGTAAAGGCTCGTAAGGAGTTAGTCGCAAATCAGCTAAGCGATGAGCTCCAATCTCTATAACCGGACACAGCTCGCATCGCAATCCATCATTCCGATACGCAACGCTATCACAACAGCAAAGCAGGATACGTTGGAGCAATCAAAACTAAAGGGTCCTCCAGTTTCATTAGCGGGAGTGACTTAACGTCACTAGATATACAGTGGAAGAGGTAAACAGGACGATTCATTGTTCGCGGACGAACAATCGCCGAATTAATATCGCGACGTTTTCACAAACATCTTGTTGTTGTTTAATTGTGCTTATTAGTTTGTTGCTTTTATTGGTGCGCGTAACGTAATACGTTGATTGGAAAGATTAATATATTCTCTTGAGTATATTGATTGGAATAATTTTTAAGATAAAAGCTAACTCTTGTTTCCGAAACACAGGAATTATGACTTATTAAATTTATAACTAAAATATCGTTAAACATTGAATAGTAGTAGAGTAGTACGGTTTTGTTAGTGACATCTTTCTGTAAAAACGTTTCTAATGATAAAATGATCATAAAGTTTTTTACAGTGCATATCACCATTATTATTAAAGGTACATTATAGTGTAAACTATATCTAATTCAGTTGTAAACCGGTATTACCTGAAAGGACTTTATTAAATTAGTGTCCACTGAAAATCAGTTCACAACGAGATGAGCTTCAAGGCGGGCTCTGTAGATCCGGGCTGAATATAGGTCATTGGTATAAAGCCCAAGTATTGAGTACTAAATACAGGACATAGTGTTTTACTGATTTAAAGTATAAATTCTATGCTTCGTTTTATACTAATCTTTGATAATGCAAAATTAATTGATTTATTTGTGGGTGCTATATCCCGAATTATAATTCAAATTTAAATAAGCATTTAATAGTCTAAATCTTGTAGAAAGCTATATGCTATTAAATAACTGAAACGATTTTCTTTATAATAATATTGATATCAAGGAGATTAATGAACAACTCTTTATCATTACAGGCATTATTATTAACAAGTATATAATGCGAGTATTTTGTAAGAACAAGTTTCTATGAAATAGTGATTTTTCTATTTCACTAACTCGCTCCAGTATTATCGAAGATGAAACCACAAGCTTTTTAAGCTATGCACACAGTAAAATATAATAATTGGTTTTACTGTTTAAGAATGCAGTATATAATATTAACATATAATATGTAATATTGCTTATGAGAGCAATACTAACTAAAATTCCCAAACGGTGGTCACACTAGTCAAACGTCCTTGTTCCGCATTGTATGCAATAGGAGAACATATATGTGCATTGTATATATATAAAACGTTTTCATATACGCCTGTAATAAATAGTTTCTTGTAGAGCTGAGCTTTTATTCAGAGAAAACTCGTTTGCCTGCGCTGACAACATCTATATAGGGCTCGCTGTAGAGGTTTCTTTTTTAAATCCTTTTATATTCAAAGTTCAAACAGAGTAGAAAATCGTTCATAAAAGCATTTTGTAATGGTATTACATGAACAAAAGACAAGTCTATTTAGCAAAATAAGTAAATGCATTATTACTTATATATACAATAAATTAAAGTTGATCAAAGTGGGATTATGTTCAGCATAATTGTGCCTGAACATAAGTGAGATTTAAAGTGTTTAATATGGAATATATTTAGTCATATTATAATACAACATACTATATTTTATACAACACAAACCATCGGAGCAAAAAACGAAATGAGAAACGAGAACACTAATTTTATGGAATGGTATATCATGCGCATTTCGTAACGTTAAAGGTTTACCTAAATTCTTATTAATTTATCAAAATTATATATAAAGGAAAACAATTTCAGCAGCAACAGCACCAAAGCAGACAAGACGGCGAAAGAAGTTTATACGACGGTATCTGTGTACGACCACCAGAAAGAGTTTACGATCTACAACTTTAAATACACTTTCAAACGTTACAAACAAAGCTATATGTATTTATACATTCATAAAAGTATCTAATTTTAAATTCCAAAAACTTTTCTCTTTAGATATAAAATTTTTCGTGTAATTATTGTTTATAGAAGTATATTTTAATATTTATTCCCTTCTAGATACTTTTGTATGTTATCGCAAAAAATAACTGAACTACATAAACATAATTACTGGTAAAAACTGGTTTAATCCAGATACGACTACATCTGTGTTAGACGATTGCTAAGATATACATCAGCTGAATACTAAAACAGATTTTTCTACTTCTATGAAACTAAAACATCATTCAACAGGTGGTTGTGTAACTTAGCAATAGAAAGAGGATCTATGTATAACTTTTTTTTATGTTCTATAATGTTTAAACAATTTTACTATGAACCGAATACAAAATGCACTAGTTAATATGTTTATACTATACCACCGAAGCATTGAAAGAAAATATATTAGAGCTTTTTACTCTAGTCATTACATAAAATAGTAATAATAAAAGTTGTAAAACAAACTCGATGTAAGCTTCTATATAACCAATTTTTAACTGAACTAAATCAGTATAACATACACCATTTAAACAAAAAATCTTACACAGTTTAAAAAAAAATTGTATAAATAATTTATCTACATTATTACCATTGTAATACGTAAACGACGTTGTTTGTTTAATACAAAAAATCTAAACGTGTAAAAAAGCTTTCAACGAGTTCTAGAGCACATAATTACCTCCAACCGGAACTTTTGCACCTCCGTCATTCTTTCATTAAGAGTTCTGCTCTTTGCAAATGGAAAATAAAAGCGCTTTTTTTTAATTTCCTACTCTTGGAAAAGAATGAAAATCACTATGCTTTTGTTGTAATATTTTTTTTGTGACGCGTCTAACATTTTTTCTGATTCACTGCCGACATTATGTTGACCCGTATTTTTTGTATACTGAAGCAATAGTAAGCTACGCCTGTCTAGCAAGGATCTTATACAACTTCACTCTTAACAACGAAGTTTCTTCACCACAGTAATTTAACTAATCCAACTGCCTTTAAAACAAACATACAGTAATGTTTCAGCAATGCTACAGAAACGATCTATCTTCTCCCATTGCAATATTCGAGGATATAAATTTAGCAAAATTTACAGGGCCTACTTATATTTCTATTTAGTATTTAAAGTACTAATTATGAGAAAGAATTGGATTTTTTTTTTACTTAGTGATAAGTAATACAATCTCATAACAATGTGGAGATAAAACACACAGCACCACGTTGAAATCTAACGTGTTAGGCTGTTAAGTCTTATTATTCTAGTAATTCCACTACGACCTTTAAACTGGAACACAGTAACTACTGCTTGAAGGTAGATATAAGAACTGTGGTACTCATCTAGATGGTCTTCAGCAACAGCAACCTACCAACAGTAGTATAAGCCACAATTGAGCACTCGGTTCTCGTTTATAATAACTGCTGCGTGAACCGTAAACAAATACACTTTCCTTTTAATCTTTACAATTCTCTTTTTTTTTTTAATACCAGAATCGCAATATATTGCAACCAGAGCTTCCCATTTCCCATTTGCCTAAGGTTTTATTGAAAACGAACGTCGGCCGCAGCTCCGGCTGCACGGACTAGCGGAACACATATCTAAAAGCCGCAACGTAAATAAATGTTTTCAAAACTTCCGAATTGGCACACATTCGGATTTGGTCAATGAATTTCGGCAAAGTAAAAGTTCAGTACCGGTATATAATTTAAACACATCAGCAGCGGAAGCGGATAACAAGCACCATTTGACTATATTTTTTTTTTATTTAATTGTCATGTTTACAAAATAATCACTAATGACAAAAATGCACTAGTAAGCATTGAAAAATTTTACAAAGATTTGTCTACAATGCTATAATATCGTATGTGACGAATTTAAATACATTAGATAATTTCGTATCAAAGTACGTTATAATAATTATAATAATTTTGATAGAAAATTTACTATTTCATCATTTAAAGTTACCCATACAAATATCTATACTTATATATTACTTTTTAATTACTTGTACTTAGATATTAATAATAATTCAGTTCAATGAAGCTGTGAAAGTGGTTAACTACACTTACAGCCTCTATATGTAAATAAATGTTATATTGTTTGTGTTTATTTGCGCCTTTAGAATAAGAACCTTTGGAAATAATGTTCTCTGTAATGTTTCATATGAAATTACCTCAAAAATCTCAACTCATTTTCACCTGTGTTCCAATGCTAGCATTTTTTAAGTACAGGAATTTTGAATGAATTTACATTTCAAGTATGCAATATAAAATAGCTTTGGCAACTAGGAATCTAGGTGTAGGATTCTTTTCAAAGGTACCTTTGTAATTGGACGGAGCAACGACTGGTATCCGACGTAAGCTCCGTCCGCGTCGCTTTGGATCGTGTTTCCTTTGCTAGCTGGCACGCCATATGTTTGAATTGGCAACGAACATCAATAAGAAATTTGAAGCTCGTATCCGCTCA
Organism: Byasa hedistus; assembly: GCA_029286795.1. Taxonomy (NCBI): domain Eukaryota; kingdom Metazoa; phylum Arthropoda; class Insecta; order Lepidoptera; family Papilionidae; genus Byasa; species Byasa hedistus. Next base: position 7,085,672 of record JAGSMW010000001.1, read on the forward strand.
GCAAATTCCTATTGAATTTATAAGAGTCCTCTATCGATTAACGCGCAACAAATAGTTTAACCAAATATATATTTTGTATATAAACTTTTGTATGCCTTATGATATGTTTGTGACTTACGGAGAGAGAAATATGTTTGTAACTGATCTGGTGCACTTAGTCAATCGATGTTACTTAACTATACAGTTTACACACACACAAAAAGTAAACAAAAACACGAATTAAACTAGTTACAATACACGCATAAGCGCACGCGCACTTAACAGTGTTCTATCATACTTGTCACAACTGTGGGAAGTTTGTCTTCATAACAAAATTAAAATTATTAACAAATTACCCACGATTGCTCGCTAACCTCTAATAATTTGTGCATACTTACTTAATAATTTTAAAAGGCGAAAATTACTACAACAAAGTAAAAAACGTATAAGGTCTTTAAGAAAAAATATTTGAGTACTAAGTTACCACTTCAATCTGTGTTATTTAGTTCCAGCAATTTTAAAGGAAATAAAAGTTCTAATGTTGGAAACTATTTAGACTTTTTATTTGCTTTAAAAAAATGTTTTTACGTCATAAATAAAATTAAAGGAATTTCTTACTCATCAAACTTACAAACATCTAATGTGTACTTGAATTGCTAATTGAAAGCAATCATCGTGTAATAATTTAAGCTTCATAGAGCTTTTAACATAATTTAACTTTAAATGTAAATGTAGCGACTGTTAACTTTTGACATTTTGAAGAGAAGTTGTTTATTTACGGGCGGGGGAAAAAAATATGCAAAAACGGCGGTTCGTTAATAGACGGCGTTATAACGTCCGAGGCGATTTGCGTAATTTTATTCAATGCTTCATAATTTTTTGGCAACAAGGTGACTTATTTCATTAAAAGCCCGGCACGTAAATGTTTTCGTGTAGAAACTTCTTCGAGAGAGCGAATAAGTGCGAGTAGTTATTGGAATATATTACTTTGAAAAGGAGTACAGAGAGAGAAGTGGGCCGTAACTCGAATCTTTCCCTAACTTGTTAAGAGAAATTTCATACAAGTGTTAAGTTGTAAATCTTTTTCAAATGCTAACATAATAAATATATTATACAAAACTACATTTATGATACTGATTCAGCCTGTGTTTTATATTTTTAAATTTTCCAGCGATTAGAGTTCTTAAAATTATTAAAAGGCACTATTGAAGTTCTACAATTTTTAAGTAATAATCAGGACGGCCTACAGATTTGTTAAGGTGTTAGTTGGAATATTTATTCAGCACCACATTGCACTTATTGCTTTGTGATATAAGATCAGAACTCCCTTCTAGCTCCTTCAACCCTAAATGGAATAAGACTTCGAATAGCCCCTTCGAACTATCCTAGACGAAAAAGTAGCTAAGAGGGAAAGACTTCAGGAAAAGAGTCGCCATGTTCATCATACGCTCTTGCCTTCATGATTTTCTGTTATCAGTAATAGATGAAAAGATGATGATTACGATTTTTGAGCTGAAATCTGATTAAATAACCACTAGATGTATAAATCATTAAAATATCATTGACGAATGTCATTAAAACCTTTAGACGTTAACCGTTCACTTATGTCACCCCGATCGATGAAAATATGATAGTGATAGAAATTAATAATAAATAAGAGATACGAAGTTGCGTATATCATTTATACAAGTTAATTAAAGATATGTGAGATATTGTTGTTTGCCAGCTCCCCCGGAAACCAATTTGCTAATAACGCGAGAAGGAAAACATATTACGTATTCCGTGTTAATATGATGAAATTAAATATATAACGGTTTACAATAAACAACATTTACATCAATAGACAATTTAGGATTAAGGACCACGGACATATTTCTGCTAGATAAACGTTATAGGTACTGTAAGCGATTTTACCTATAATAATTCTATACTTATATAAGAAATTAAAATTATCGATTAACGAGTCTTGTATATTTAATAATAAGTGAAAAGAAAACTGTAAAGTTAAAGTTTTCATTCATGTTTTAACTACTATTTGATTACAGGAAAAGAGGAAAAAAACGCCTTTCTTAACCACACTACGAGTTGATTGTTTAATACATTATACATTTTACTCGTTTTACTAGTTACCTCATTCGTATTAAAATTATAATAGCTATAACAGCATCGCTATGTTCAGGTTGTTATCACGGAAAAGTTAGAATTCTGGGCGATCACGCCTCTCCATCAACGGCCTCCTTGGCTGTTAAAACCATGTAAATTTGAGAACAAGTGTTAGCCCATTGTAAGTAAAAAATCGGAAGCCCACATTAACAACCCAAGCAAAATGAAGTAAAGAAAATCTGGAGTAAAGTAAAATGGAAAACAATAATCCATGATATCTCGGCGAACGTTTCATACAAATTACGCACACCCAACCTCGTCGGAATGTCCTTCGGTTACGTAAACACACCTAGGATTTAATAAATATTCAGTCGAAACGTACCCGTCGGGACGATCGATAGCAAAAAAAAAATGTCCTGGAAGAATTAGGCGGCGGATCTCCGGCGGCCGTGAACAGCTCACCGCGCAGCCGCACTAATTGCTGTAACGGAGAGGAAGGCTGGATACTTACGTGAAGCGCGAATGTATACCGTGGGACAGGTCACCGCGGGTGATCCATTGATGGGCGAGGGTCACATGTCAGTGCGAGGTGGTGACGCGCGGGCTGGCCGGCGTCCGCGGCGCGACTGCCGCACGTGGTATCAATCAATCGATGCGGCGCGGGCGCGGCACATTCATGTGCTGAACAGCTGACGCTCGGGCCCCGTAAACATGAATCGGCCCACACCCACCCCCACGCAGCCCACCCCCACTCCGCGCAGCCCATCCCCACCCTGCGCAGCCCACCCCCACTCCGCGCAGCCCGCCGCTGAAACCAGTCCGAATTACACGTTCGCCGAAAAACACTGCGACGGTTTTTCATTAACCAATTTTTTGTTTCTACATCATAATGTTAGATGTTGAAAAAATAATTGTGATTACCAACATTTTGTTAGTAAAATAGCAAGTGTATCGACTTTTTGAAAAGACTAAAATGAAAAAAGGGAGGGTATAGCATAACATCCTTTCACTATAAAAGACATGACTGTAAGTCTCGACACGTTCGTGTTTGGGCAGTGTACGAAGTGTGAATGTGAGAGGTATGGCAGTATTAATTTTTATTTGAATTGATGTTTCTCATAATAATTATAGCAAAAAACCATAATCCACTTTAAAATAACAACAGTTAACATGTATATTTTATACTGCCTGCATGCATGTCTATAAACATACTCCATTGTTACGTTTTACAGATTTGTATGCTATTAATGGCATGGCAATGGCAAACCACTCCATTATAATTGCCAAGAGAGTCGTCGTGTGTTTCATTACACGTGATGACCACGATCCTCAGTCATGAGGAAATACGATTTAGAAGAAAGAATGCTATTAATGTACTTTTTAACAATAAACATATGAATAATAATTCCAGTTACAATATTGAGAACGTCATTAAACTTTATTAACGGTATATTTATAATATACTTCCTTACAAAACAATAAACTGAAATTCAGGTGTAAATTAATAAATTCCTCTCTTCACATCCAATTGATTAATCACTACAATTTTTCATATACATAAACTTGGTAATTTATTAAAAAAAAGTCTGTTAGAAATATCGCATCGGTGCACACCGAATGGAGTGTACATCTGAAAAACAGTGGGCGTCCCTGCGTGCGGGGTGGGCGCACTGCGCATGCGCTGTACATTACGGCCTAAGGGCGCGTACAGCATACGAACCCAACAGACGTAGGTCGGGACACATAACTCCTTATTCACAAATTTTACCAGGTGGCAGGTCTCTGTTGCCGGAGACCGTCTAGATGGGTACAACCGCAGCTCCTATTTCAACCGACAAATAGTAGTGTGCAGACATTACTGTGTTCCGGTTTGAAGGGCGCTGTAGCTAGTGTAATTACTGGGGTAACGAGACTTAACACCTTATGGCTTAACGACGAGCGCAATGTAGTGCAGTGTGTACCATCTTAACTAGCACCGCGTTGTCATGGGCAAGCGTGTCACTTACCATCAGGGGAACGTCTTGCTCGTCTCGTCGCATAGTAGTATAAAAAAAAAAAACCTTATCGCAAACATGCAGTTTGGGCATCATCATCACTGTTACATTTCTTTAGTCATTTCAATCAGTAGGTGTCACGGAAGTACCTTTTTCAGTCACCAGTAACAGTAGTGCAAATATTACTGTGTTTTGAAACTTAACATGAAGGTCTTCGATTCGCGATTCGAAAATAACAAAATTCTTTCAGCTGCGGCGAGGATAATTCCGAGACCGTCGTTGGTTCTGTAAAACTATAAAAAAATATGCTGAACGGAATCAAGAAATAGCTGATCCCTCCTGCAAACGAAACCGTCGGGATGGTGACAAGGGACGCTCCGGTCCGTAAGCCCTGTATTCTTAGGCTATTTAGAACTAGAATAAGCTAACCGCTTCCACAGAAGGCTAGTATATAATTTAGAAGAAACCTTAACCAACGCTTGTTGTATAAATTTTTCGTATAAAATAATGATTGATTTTTACAACCTTTGTGATCATAATCTATTTTAACTAGAATAGTTTTAAAAACTTGATAAAGTCTTTCATCGAAAGAGACTTTTTGTTTGCGATAAATATGAGAGTAACTAAATTCATTGATGTTAAAAATTACTAAAAAAATATTTCTTCTTCTTAAAGTGCCATCTTCCTTCGAAGGTCGGCGACCATTAAGGCAATCTGGACTTTTGATACCGCGGCTCTGAAAAGGGAACGGGTGCTCTTTCCATACCACTGGCGTAGATTTTTTAGCCAGGATAATCTCCTTCGGCCCACACTTCGCTTTCCTAGAATCTTCCCCTGCACGATGAGCTGCAGCAGTTCATACTTACGTTTCTCATTATATGTCGCTAAGTATTCCAGCTTTCTTCTATTAATTGTTTATAACACTTCTGTTTTTTATTCATGCGCTTTAATACTGTTATATTTTTAACCTTGTCTTTCCAGGATATCCTCAGCATTCTCAGATATACCCACATTTCGAAAGCTTCAACTTTAAAACTTTTTCTTTTAAAAAAAAAAATATTTGTTGAACCGATAATCTTAGCCAATATATATTTAGGACCACTTGCTCCTAAAGTGGTTTTAAAAAACAAAGTGTCAACGATATTGTGACCATTAACATTATTTTTGGGTTTGCCCGTTGTTCAATAAAACGTAGTTTTGCAAAACTCATATTTGTCCGACAACGTAACAACTTCTTAAAAGGTCCGTTCTTAAGAGGTGCGCTCCTATTTATACCTGCACAAGAATTACAAAAACGTGAGACATTTCTAAACCGAAATTTAAATCATAATTAAAGAAATTTTAACGAACAGATGGTTTTCAAACGTTTATCGCGGATATTTAACTAATTTTAAGAATCAAATGATTTAACAACGTGATCGCGCGAACGTGTATACATTTTTTTTTTTTACTACTATGCGACGAGACGAGCAACGCGTTCACCTGATGGTAAGTGATACGCTTGCCCAGAACAACGTGGTGCTAGTTAAGATGGTACACACTGCACCACATTGCGCTCGTCGCCTTGAGACATAAGGTGTTAAGTCTCGTTACCCCAGTAATTACACTAGCTACAGCGCCCTTCAAACCGGAACACAGTAATGTTTGCACACTACTATTTGTCGGTTGAAATAGGAGCTGCGGTGGTACCCATCCAGACGGTCTCCGGCAACAGAGACCTACCACCTGGAAATATACATTTTGAATATATGTAGAAAATATTTTACTGAAAACCACACATAGTACATTTTTATAAATTTCTTTCACTTTAAAACGAATAAACCAAAATCTGTACCGCGACAAACTTTATAGCACTTTAAACGTACAAAAGCAGGCGCTGGCTGTCCAGCGGGGGTTCCCTATTAATTTTAAGCGGATTACTTACTGCCGCTGTTCCGCAGTTTACTTTTAACGGCCTTGGTAAAAAGCTAGCGTTTGACTTAAATCCCTAGCGAATGCAAATGTGAAGGTATTTCTTTAATAATATTTTTTATAGTAATTTAATACTAACTCGCGTGTAATTAGAAGCGATCATTTCATATTGCAATGCGATTAAATTTTAAAGAAACAATTTTAAAGGCTAACCTTCGACATAAAAAAATTATTATTTTTGTGAGAAAACCAATGAATTTATTAAAACTCAATTTTACGGATTTTATCGCGTTACTTATTTAATTTTATTAATTCCCGACGTTTCGACCGCTTTGCAGCAGTCATGGTCACGGGAGGACACATGACACGGGAGGTCAAAGGAGATAGAAATTAAACAATAAACGCGATAAAATCTGTAAAATTGAGTTTTAATAAATGTGTGACATTCGCGGAAATATATTAAATCATTCAACCAATGAATATTTAAAAAATAACCTATTTCGAAATAAACATAAAGAAACGAACACAAGAAACTAATCAACAGGAAGTAAATTCACCATAAGTTTATAAGTAAATATTATGTACAACGTGATTTGAATTCATTACTTTTATTAGCTGCAGCGCTTTTGCAAATAGTTAGACTTAGAAATAAAATAATAACTGTATGATGCCTGCTGAATGAGCTCTTTCAAGACAGAATATCACAGAGTAAATATAATTTATAAAATTTACAGATCGTCTTTGACTATCGTCTAACGATAGCTGCTCGTGATAAAATAGTGCTTATTTGACCGCAGCACGTCTCTCCATACCACAGTCATTGTCGAATATATGGGTCTGGTACAGCAAAAACTAGCTAGGATGTCTCCCTGTCGCTCCATGACCCATTATGTATGGATCTGCATGGTGACCTACAACTGCAAGGCTAAAGTAATTTTATGTTTTCTTGAAATATTTCTATTGCTATAAATTGTGATGCTTGTAATTTGAAGACATGAATATGGAATATTTAAATAATTGGATTGTGTGAAATTAGAGGTAATTTTATCTATCTATACATTACGTCTTTGATACTAAAGGATAAAGAAATATATTTTACTCAATATCTTATTTCTTTGTACTTGAATAACTCTTGTTGGAAATAAGGAGATTTAAACCTATTCACTACAAATACGAAATATCTTCAAGCAAACAACAACGATTTATTTTTTGTAATATCTTTCTGTGTTATAAGATCTAATTGATTTCAATTACAATATTAGAACAAATAATATTAAATATTGTCAAAACAAAAACACAAAAAATCTTAAACCACAATAATTTTTTTTTTTTCTAACACCTTTCGTTGTAATGAACGATAAAGATATTTTATGTTTTTGTTTAAACAATATTAACGTTGCGATTTATAATTTTACCGTTGATATTACGATGTATTAAGTAATCATAATAAATAATTAATAGAGAGAAGATTATTAAGATTTGAAGATCACAGGAATCGACGGAAGCAGGTGGCATACGACCCGTCGCGCTAAAAATCGATTAGGGGCTTATGTTCAGCGGTAATAGGCTAGATTGATGATCTAATTCATAAAACTTTGATATTTAAGCCCTATATGCCCTAATACTTTAAAGCGAAGCTACTACGTATAAATCAAAGTCCTGTAATTACCAAGTTAGTTACAAGTAAAGCGAGAACCAAAACTCAGCTCTTCGTTAATGCAGACCCGCCGTCAAAGTTAAACAGTCCTCGTTAAATATTCACACGACTGAAATACGTTTCGCGTTCACGTTTACTAGTTTTTTTTAACAAAAAAACAACTTGTTAAATACTAGACTTAGTATAAATTCTAAAATATCTTTGATATAACCATCGTTAGTATTTTTAGAGAGTTACAAGCAATGATGACATGATATAAACCTTTGCAATTATTTTATATCAAAGTTAACTAAACTTATAACAACTTTACTAATGAACTTGTAATAAGAAAAGCTTCAACCTTGGTGTTGAAAATGATAAGTTATAAAGTACTTTAATTCTTTATAGTTCAATTTCGTAAATTTTACGCGAAGTCTGATTTATGTATAGTGATGTAATCATTAAAAAATCTTCATAAATATCTACCTACAGAAACAAAATTGCTATAAACCAGCTAACAATAAATGAGACAGAAAATCCTGATCGATCGTTGTTAACTATCTTCGGCTTCATTTTCAGACAGAACAGCTAGTAGTGTAGTGAATATAAGGCTTATTTATCGTTAACAATTCAGATCAAGCGTTAGCTACATATAGAGCGCATAGCTTATTGCATCAACATATTTATCATAACAAGACTAGAATATTTCTACTGGTTAAAGGAATGAAGTTGTTTATCAAGACCGCAACTGGTGTAGTATGAAATCGGTTAATGCGCTGACCTAGTTCCGTTAGAGATATCTGCATTCGACACTCAGCGGGATCAGCTCTCAAGTCTATGCAAGATGCAAAATATATTATGTAACATTTACATGTTGTCATGGAAACTGTGTAAGTAAATTCGTCTAAAAAATATATACTTCAGTTTCAATAATGTAAATATACATGTACAAAGAAAAATAACCAGAACTAAAAAGATCTTTTTCAATAATGTGAATAGACTCACTTTCTAAATAAAGGATAAATATCGATGTATGCCTTCAGTAAACAGATGCCTGAAGAATACAAAGATACGTGTACACACGTTTAATCTATCTCTCTTAAAAATATATAATCTCGAAATAAAAATTTATACATTGCAGTAATAGTTTTCTCAATATGATTAGAGCTGCAATGATTTGTAGAGATTTATAATTAATAAAATATGTATATTATATCTATTCAATACCATCGTTATTCAAATTTAGTTGAGATAAATAATAAATACCAAAAAAATCTATACTTTTCTACCCTGATGTTATAAATACGAACAAAACATAAAATATCCAAGCAATGAAGTATACGTGATACCGCTTCAAAGCAGCCATTGTTAAATTTTGCAAACTGTTTCACGCGGTTACGCGGTTGCGAGCAAGAGCTGCAGTGAACGCTTGCAGTGTTTCAAATTACAAATATAATTCAAGTATCTCATTGTTATATTAAAGTACCAACTTCTTACTTAATAAATGTATGATATATTAACCAAAACAAATATTTTTTTGACTATCTGTTCATTCCCACTACTCTCCACGTCTGTACTGATTTTCATAACTTTCTTAAGGTAGACATAAACCTTCATATTTAATACTACAAGGAGGTTTTAGTGGTACCTTTTAGTCTCTAACTTGAAAATACTATTACCTCTACTACGCCTATTTCTACTCCATAGCAGTGGGTAACGATTTTCCATTTCAAAACAGCGCTGTTACTTTTGTAATCAGTCAAACAAGTAATAGCATTATGTCTTATTGTTGATATTAAAAAACCATAGACCCTAAGTCTAATTCAACGTGTAAGATGAAACTAGTTTATATGTTATGACAAAAAAAAAAAGCAATTACAGCTAAAAACTAGTTAAAACGTTTTAACATAACTTTTGGTTTGTCATTAAATTAATACAGTGCCGCAGCCGTCGTGTAAATTGAGCGGAGAACATGAGCCAACAAAGCAGCAAATATCGGTTTTGTATACATAACATAAAATTCAATGTGTTCGCGAGTATCACTGGCCGGTTGCCAGGCGCAACAGTTAGTTACGAGCGATGCACTGGCAACATCGCTTTTTCTCCAGCCTTTAACATCGCGCGATAATAGTTTCAGCTCGCGATACCGATTCCGTCGCTAAATTTCACTTAAACGAGGTCACATGCGAGATTCTTTCTTTTTACTACAATGCTGTATTCCGGAATATTTTTATTCGATATAAAAGAACTTACTTTATAAATAATCTCGTATGTTCTTGTTATTTATGAAATCAAATAAGACCAATTTAACAAAATTAAATAAGATGTCGGACATAATTCCGTAAGCCATTCACTTCTGTTCAATCTTGTAATCGTATAGACGAAAATATAAAAATAAACGAATGTGAAATTAGTAATAGTATATTAACACAACACATAACAATGACTTGTATATATTCTATATAAATTGTATGTATATACGTACATATACATATACCTAAAGGACCTGTGATTGTAGAGGTAGTCATTTACGCTGTGAACTGAATGATGAGATGTATTTACGTATATATTTATGCCAGAGATGAAACGATTACAATTGTTTTGAAGGCGATCCAATTTTCAAGTAGTAATTATCCTTTTTTTATTAGTCGAAGTAGTCCCAAAATTTTAAAAAAAGCAACGCAAGTGTACGATAATAGGTAATATTAATATTAAAGAAGATAATTCATCTTCAAACTGTTCAGAGACATTTATTGGTTTTTTGTTTCATATAATTTCTTTATAAGTCTTTAGAGGACTTTTTACTTTAACAATTAAAACGTTTGTAAATTGGAGTCACTTTACTTCTGTGCTAGTTATTAAAGAAAATCTTCGCTGCATTTGAATAAAAGCCGCTCGTTAAGTACTTCCGCTTCTCCACTGCGTTGTAGACCACGCCGCCACTTAATTACTGTGAAAAGAGAAAAAATAATTTCCTAGAGAAAAGTTATGAATTCTTTTTTCCAATTCACATTAACTTAATTTTATAACTACTTTAGCATTTAAAAAGGGAATGTTTAATGTGTTATTAAAATACAAAGATGATACACATATTTAAAAATAATCCCGTATATTTATGAATGATCAGTTATCACGGTTTTATCTGTTTTCTTTAATTTTTTTAAACTTGATGATTTCTTACCTAGTTTCTTTTATTCAACCGGCACATACAATTCCAGATGACAATGAAAAAATATTTCTTAACCAATGTTAATAAGATAAGATTTAAACCTAATTATAAAGCCCAAACGTAAGACTACTATACAATTTTTTTATAAATATTACAAGTTTATGTAAACATACGTTAATGTCCAAAATTTTAAAGGATACGAGTATACCTCAAACTATCTATTGGAAATAAAGATATGTTAACCAGAATATAAATAATATGTAATAGTTGTTTTTAATGCTTCATTTGCGTTGTAACAAATTTTTCTAATAACCATAAATTAAAACTTTGTTCATATGTTCCAAGGTTACAAGATGATCAAATAGTAAATCTCCCAACGGATGGACTGACCGTTTTCCTTACTTGTAAAAAGCAGATATGTTAAAATTATAAAATGAGTCACTCGGTGAAGCCATAAGTTGTTAACCTCTGGTATAATTTATATAATTTTGTTAAATTGTACAGAATGAATGCATAATTTTAAAATTTGTATTCTCAGCCATTAATCAAATGAATAAATAATATTGTGAGAAATGCTAACCTTCAATTATAAAAGAAAAACTAAATAATACGTTGACCCTACATTTACTATTAACCTACATAGTATATGTGGCGTAATATATTTTAAAATTTGAAAACTTGTTCGCACGGTCATTAAATCTTTTCGCACCAAAGGCTTTTGTTTTGACTTTTTATTAATTCTAGATATTAACAGATTACTACAATAAAAGCTTGCCAAAGTTTAGAAATATCCTATTGTATAACTATTCTTCTTTATCCGAAATTCGATGCCTACATCAATCTTATCAGATCCGCTTCGAATGACTATAAAATTAAGGAATGTTAATTAAATAATTTGTTATTAGCTTTAGATATTTGTGGATTCGATGCCACTTTTACAGATCACAAACATTTACAATATTATCATTGTTAAATGATCAAAATTACAATAGGATTTGAAAGAATCACGACATATATAACGATTTCGCACGAAATGAAGTAATTAAACGAAAGGGTAAGAAAAAAAAAACAATATTCTTATCGAGGTATTTTATTTTTATAATAATATGGTCAATGAGATAATGTCACTTAAATTAGTAAAGACAGGCTTTAATAAACCTCTACGAAAAGTGACATGGAACACAATACTGCGTTACAAAATTATTTTTTAGTATCTATAGCTCCATAGTTTTTACGGAACTTATTTTTTTCTTACATTGACTTACTAACATAGAGTTAAGAATCTGAAACCATCCGAACGCCTTCAACCGTCGCATGTTAAACCTACAACCGGAAACAATTGTTTAATTATCGTCCCGTTTAATAATAACACTCAGTACAGGTTAAAATTATTATTTATATTATTTAGTATGTCATCAATCATCATACTTGGTATATTATATACATAACACTGACGTAAAAACAATTAGATTTTTTTCCTGCCATTTAGTATGCCAAATACATTAATAAAATTGATGTGTTCATAAGCTAGTGTTGCCTACAAACGCAACAAAGATGTAACCAAAAAAAAAACTAGTCTCTTGATTAATTATAACTAAAATAACAAGCCTAATTACATAAAACACTGCCAATTAAATACTAAAACAATTTCCTGTTACAAATCCGACAAACTTATTCTAATGGCTAGATTAAAATCATTTCTCAGTTGCAATATTTAAAATTATTACACCATTAGATCTTTTTCAGTAATGACTAAATTTAGTTTGGTACATTAAGTAATAAAAATTGCAACACCATACAACCATAGATTATATATTAAGGGTCAGACGAAGACAGTTTGTTTTTTATTTCAACTGGCAATACACTTTGAGTTAACAACAAAAGATTTTTATTTTCTTTCCTACTGGCCATGTGCATATATTAAAGAAGTAAATAGACAATTACAATAAGCATATATCGAATATAAAAAGTTTTAATTATGTATTTGTATTTAAAATACAGAATTTTTTGTGACTTTAATATAACGTGATTACCAATATGTTTGATCATTAAGTGACAAAAAAATCCCTGGACTATATGAAAATTTAAAGTCTTAAATACGTACAGAGGAACAATAATACATAATGTTTTTATACTTAGAGGCGTATGACTTTAGTGACAAAACTTAAAATTATTGCATTTTAAAAAACGAAAAACAAATCGTATTTATAACTACGAAAATTATTTAATCAACGTATCAGACCATGTCCGACAGTGAATATCCATCGGTTGATATGATGATGATCAATCTAAAATAGTTAAGAAGGTTATGAGGTACATGGTAATCGAGTAAAGTTCGCAACAAGTCATTGGATCAAAGCAATGCAACCAATCTATATGAAGACCCGTGCAGAAGACTTATGGTCAACAATGGACCTCTTGTGACAAATAATAATGGAAATCTAGAAGGTTGCTGTACACGTACTGCGAGATCCCAGATTTAGGTGATATTTCTCCACATAATTTATAGTACTGTTTCCCATTTAAGATTAAAAACAAATCTTTTGATTCTTAGTAATGATATGTATTTCAAAATAATAATTACAGTTACTTTTAATTTAGATGCATTTGAATTATTGTAAAAGATAGCAATACCAGTTGCTAGATAGGTATACTCGGTTCTAACACCATAATTATTTTGGGTTTAATCATCGACACCCATAAATACGTGTGTCTATGATTGTATCGATTAAAATGGCAAGAAATAGATATATTAAATTCGCGGCAATTAACCGTGCTCTACCCCATAGTCAGAAATACTTGAAATTCTTTATAAACGAGCTTGCCCAGAATACTCTGGCACTCATATGTTCTGAGCTGGGACACAGCAATGCTGTTACGGCGACAGATTTACAATATGGTGGTAGCTAGTCAAGCAGGGTCTAACAAATCTAAGACTGTCCAAAATCCATAATGCCCGAAAACCTTACCAGGGCTTCCTGTGTTAGGCAAGCGGTCACCTGTTGCGCCACAGAGACAGTCAAAATTAGGTACGTAGTTTAATATACAACTACTTTAATTATATCTTCACAACCGTTCGCATTCAATATTACTTAACTCAACGTCTCCGTTAGTAAAGTGTGAATCGTGTGTGACGAAGAATTATAAAGTAAACGCAATGATGTCATCTCGATTCCGATCATAGATATATAGAATGGATAGTAATCAATTTTTTTCGAATGAAAGACAAAATAATGTACTTCGCACCAAAGTTTAGGCTAAATCAATAAGTAAGCAGTATATTCCATTATCATATTATAACATATATCTAAAATCTAGATCTTTATTTAGATACAATAATCAAAATAACGAATTATGTTTTTGATGAGTTGAAACTGTTTTACTTTTAAACAACATTCATTCCGTATCCTTATTTCTTGTTAAATAATGAACAGCCTATCGAACATCCCCACTGCCGGGAATCAGGGTCTTTGCCCCTAAAAAGAGAGTCGAAGTCATTTACTTACTTCCTCTGTGGATTTTATATTTTTATTGAGAGTATTAAAATTCTTAGACAAAAATCGGAGGCCTGTATTAAATAAAAAAAATTGTGACATACATTCGGATGTTATAAAATATCTAGACAATGTTTTAGCAAAAGCGCTATATCTAATTACTTAGAGAGGATTGTGAAGAAATTCATCATACTCGGCACCAATCGTTATAATTATTTACCCTGATATATTAATAATAAAAGCATTTAAGACATACCTGTATAGGGAAAAATATTTAAATGTCTGTAGCATGTCCTTCGCTACTGTATGACAATATTACTAGGTGATTGTATAAAGAATAATGAATAGCAATAACATTAACAAATGATAGTTACGCACCACTACCCAAATCGAAAGACTTGTTTAATTTAATTAAAATTGCCGACACAGTTATTTAAAGATAGCTGTTGATCATGTAAAATGAACATATGTACTTATTTTCTTTAATGATTACTATTTAATTATCAAAATTTTAAAGACGTTTCTACATATGTATGTGTAATTTCATAGCAGCAAGAGAAATTGAAAATGTATACATTGAAACAATCATTAAATCTAATGTATTGTCTGTGAAAAGTGTACACCGAATACTCCATTCTTTATATCTATAAATGAGTCGACAAACATGCACACAATGTTATCAACGAACTGTTACTTTTTTTTTTGACTGACTAGTAATCGAGAGCCCATTCGTTGTCCTGCAAGAAGGCATCCACAACCTCCTTCATAGTGAAGTTGGGGATAAGCTGATCAGCTGTTAACTTCACTCTTGTCACAGGATCAAAATGGCCAACTCTCTGAAAGAAAAAAAAATATTTAAATAAAATACACTATAGCCACCACATTTTAAGGCGAGAAATTATCTTGGGGTGAGAAGCAAAATATGATGTACTGTATATCATTCTAACATGCGCCTGAATGTTATGAAAAGGCGGATCACTTAACATCAGGTGAACATAATACACAATTACGTTTCATTGAAAAAAAAATTAATTATATACATAATGTTATAATATTATAAGTGGTGATTGTAAATATAAATTTTAACTTACCTCGAGATGTTCCTCTATATCCTTTTTCTCATATGTTATCCCGCTAGGTGTTATTACAGGCTCATTGAGTATTTCGAAGCTAATCTTCCCACACAAGTAATCTGGTACATCGCGTTTCTGGCAAGATTTAAAATACTAAGATAATATTTAAATATGTTTTAGCAAACTATATAACTATTTAACATGTGGCCAAATACTAATATACACAGCTGTCAGATGGGAATTCCAGGCCTTCTCTCACAAGGTACGCTTCAGCCCATTTATCATCCAAACTGGCAAAGTGCAGGATTGTTGCATTACATATTTACAACAGTTCTTGTCCTTGGAACATGTCAGTTTCCTTCACTATATAATCAAGCTCAAGGGGGATCGAACCAGTGCTTCCTCAAAGTATACAATTATGTTACAGACTAAGATGTATCAGCAATACTTACAGCCTAAAATTAATTTTTAAAACAAAGTCAAACTCACCCTTCGCCGTTCATCCATCTTAGAAAACAGATTATTTAACTCACTACTGTAGTTGTTCTGAAAACAAAAATAATATTTTTATTAAACTTTTTTGTATATTATGCAATGCAATAAAACAACAATTTATCTATTCATTGAATTGTATACTACTTCTTTAGCATATTTGCTTTCCCTTGTTGAATTTTAGAGCTGCAAGTTGGCAAGTTCTGTTCTACTAGTGATATTAAAAAAAAACCTTTGTAAACACGTTTGTGAATTTATCGAAATAAATACAAACTTCATATTTGAAAGATCAATTTTTAGATTTTACTTCACTATGAATGTTAAAAGTGACTATACTGTGATAATGAAATGAATAGAAATGCACACAACTTACACATTCTTCTTCGATTTTAGCAATTTTTAAGTTTGCTTCCTCTTCATTTGAATTTTCCACCTTTAATGATTCTATTCTCCGTTGCATATCTTCATTAATTAACCTGTAGAAAATATAATTATTTCAGTTTGTGTTTCTATCTGAGTCACATGAAATAAGTAAAATTTTTTCTCTATAAATATTGTTTATCATACAATGTAAAAGATAATAGCATAAAGTTTACTAGATAAGTGGTACACCATACATTAACTCTGACAATAGTTACGATGATAAACACTGCACCATAGGAGGTAACACAAGATGTTGCTACCAAAGTAATTTCATTAGATACAACATCTTACAACCTATTCAGCAGCAGGAATAGGTGCTGCGATGGTACATACCTAGACAGTCTCTATCTTGACAAATTTATCATCAGTGAATGTTTAAAATACACAACAACATTAGATATACTATTTGATGTCACTAACAATAATACACCAGTTTTTAAAATCTACAGCCTCCTTCTCAATGGATGACACCACAGCTTGGTGGAAAATATAGGTAAGGATGCATTATCTACTTTGTAAGTGTCACTTTAAAGTCAAAGAACTTATTACTTATGTCTGCACCTTTATAATACAATAACGACAACTATGTATATATAAGACTGGAAAGAAACTGACTTGTGATTTAGAGAGTTCAAATATAAATAACAGAGTTAAAATCATACAGCTATAATTATGTTACATCTATTTTAATAGAAAGAATTACCTATTCAGGTAAGTCTGCAATTCAATCTCCTGCGATATCCTCTTTTCTTCTTGCACATTCCATCTTTTTTTTCGAGCAATGCGCAATTGTGCAGCAATGTCATCTCCAAAATTCAGCTTCTGTTCTTTCGCCAAGTCATTTGCTACAAAAATTGAAAATATTTAAAAACAAAATTTTACATAAAAATTTAAATGAAATCACAAACAGCATTATTTATAACCTGCAGATCATATTGATGTGATTGCTATTTTTAGAAATGACTCTAACTATTGGCTAATAATAGACATGCACTCTTATGTTATCTAAGTCTCTTGTTACTTTTTAACGCTGTTACTGCACCATCTTAAAGAGTTCAGTACAGACATATTAAACTTATGTAAACAGTTTACATAAATCATTTAAGTAGGCAGATAATTAAATAAGATGAAAAATAAACAGCCAGCCATCTTAATGTTCTTGTTTTGTTCACATCATTCAAACAACATAACTATAATTAATTAGTCATAATAAGATTAATTAACAATGCATTTACAGTTTTGCTATTGAAGGCGCCTATTAACACAGGTGAATACTTTTCCTTTTTTAAACATAATTAGTTAACATGTATACATATTGGATTGATTTTTATTTAATCTTTTACATACTGACAAAGTGGTGACAAATTTTAAATATAAAAACAAGGGGTATTTATATAGGAATATGAATGTTGATACAAATTAAGTTAATCAATCTCAATTGAAATATTATCAAATGTTTAGATAACTATACTTGTAACAATAGAAACGGTCTAAAATTGTCTATAGTACATTAATACTATATAACATGATTATAGGTTAATGTTTTGTAAACATATCAATACCACTGGGTGCGAGTACCATTAGGACTTTTAAATGCAGTCTTACTCAGTTCTACCAGCTCTATTATTTGATATAAATGAAGTTGAGAAATGTACAAAAAATGTTGAATACACTTTTTGTCACTTTTATCAGGTAATTTTTTGCTTTTATTATAAAACCCACATATGGAAAGAAAAAAAATTAATGCACTGAAAAAACATATTTTGGTGATTATTTTGAGCCCAGACATATATATGTTAACAAATCATTTATTAATATAATGAATATATCTAGAGTGAATTTCTTGTAGGGAACAGAATGTATTTTCTTATTTAGGAAACAATACATTTTAAAAAATAGTAAATTAAAACAAATAATTAGCCATTTTGCTTTTACGGGAATGAGATGACACGGAAAGTGTAATTTACAAAATGTATTCAAATTGGTCATGGCTCCTTTATTTTTGTTAAACAAAAAACAATTACCTCGATGTAAATGTTTTATAGCCTCGTCATAGCAGTCAAGTTCAACCAGTGCTTGCCCAAGGAAAAAATGCCCCTTGACCTGATTGCTCTCAATATCCAAAGCACGCCGGCAATCGTTGCAAGTGGCTTCCCATCGCTTCATCTTCAAATGACATAGTGCGCGATTTGTGAAATATGTCGCCACTGATGGATTTTTTATCTGAAAAGTTTATAAGTGCCAAAAACCAATAACTCAATAACATATTTAGTCAATAGAAGTAAAACACATTTAGCACTTACAATTGCCTTGGTATAGTAGTTCATAGCATCTTCAAATTTTCTTAAACTAAATAGCCTGTTTCCCTGCTCCTTCAATTCTTTGTCGGACAGATTAGCAGTTGAATACATATGCTTGCTCATTTTTAACTGATATTCTATTACTACTTATAAAAAAAATAAAACAAAGTGCATATTTTAAATAATATGCTTACACGCACTGATTTTTTCGCAAAGAAAAGTAGCGGTCTGATTCTTATTTTCTTTCTAGAAAATAATCGGGCTGAAAATGTCAGACCTATTTGACAGATTGACAACCATATTAGATTGACATAGGTAACGACAATATGTTCCATTTCACGCCGATAATTATTCAAATTATTATACTGAACGACTGTATATTACCGTAACAGTTTATTTCAAAGTATTTACACTGAACGTACTAAATTTGTTCTTTAACAGTGATTTTCTTAACAATCTAAAATAATCTAATGATGAAATAGATTTTAAACTGGCTAAGCAAATCCTACAAATGTCGCAAAGTTTATTAAGTACCTATTGAATTGTGCAAAAAAATGTTATTACAATTCATGATACTAGGTAAAACACTCACATTACATCAACAAACATATTTTTTAAGACTGAGAAATAATTATAAAGCGCAAAAATTATTAAGATAACGTTAAACTGGAGCGATACAAAACAAAACACAGATTGTATATCAAGTTTAAGGTATATTTCAAAGGAAAATTATAACATACATCAAAAATATGATCAACTGTTGATTTAAAAATAACACTAAAATTTATAGAAAACATCTTTATACTGGTGATTGATAAGATGCTATTTTAGACGCTGGATATAAACTCGAAAAATCTCGACTCCATAAACTAAAACGCTTGTCTTGTTCACGAGGCACGTTGATTTCATTGGATAACTTTATTTTAATATTAGCCGGTCTGCAAAACAAAAAGGGATTATCATTCGGTACCTACAAAGATAAGAGTATTCTACCATATTATTATTAAAAAAATACTTAGGTGGAAATTTGATTGCTGCTGGATCTTTAACAAGAGGTTTAGGAAGAGGGACAGTTACGATGTTCTTTAACAAAGAGCATTGAAAAGTCTGAAAATCCTTTGACACGTCATCATTTTCCATTATATCGTCTTCCTGGAAAAATTTAATAAATACATATTTACAATTACAAAATGAAATCTTTTTCAGTAAGATCAAAAGAATTTGATAATTCATATAAAAATACCTCTTTTACACTATTATTTGCATATTGTTTCGCCACATTTTTACACCATTTCCAGATGTTCTCATCAGCAGCACCACGCCTTTCTAACCGTTCGTAGAGATCGGCCATGTCATGAATTGGTTTTGGAGCCTGCACAAAAATTTAGTTATTACGAACTAAATTTATGTTTAGTGTGTGTTTAGAAGTTCGAATTAGTGTTTAATTTTACTAAATACAATATATTATATGGCCTCGAAGGCTATAAGAAGGCGAAAATATAAGAAATCGTTATATAATACCTGCTTTTAAAAAAGTTACTTATACTCTAATACGTTATATACAATTGAACTCACTAAATACTTATGAGG
Source organism: Byasa hedistus (assembly GCA_029286795.1). Lineage (NCBI taxonomy): Eukaryota > Metazoa > Arthropoda > Insecta > Lepidoptera > Papilionidae > Byasa > Byasa hedistus. The sequence goes on from JAGSMW010000001.1 coordinate 7,105,836, forward strand.
TTTGTTCATCTTCTCCCTCAAGTGGCGGAAGGAGTAGTGTCCAGATTTTTGGCTGGCACGAATGCTGGGCAGAACGTTGCGCGTCTTCACTGACGGCATTAAACTCGGCGGTTGTGAACTAAAATTGTCTATTTGGAAAGCCGATTGATCTAAAGTGTCGTCACTCGTGTCATATCGGAGCATTATTTCCTAGTAAAATTATTAAACCCGTTTATTAAATCAACTTATGTCTTCAAAGAATAGTGAATGTTGAAAGTATAAACTATTTTTTAAAATACCCTTTTGGACTATATATCATATCCCGCAATACCTAGAACTTTTTAATCATCTAATGCGAATCGGCATTCTACTCAGAAATAATTTGACGTTTAAATCTGATTTATATTATGGCTTTATTTCATGTTATACCAAGAAAGTATTGGTTAGTTAACCACAACAGATGCCTTGTTTTAATTGTTGCATTCGAAAACACTTAAAAACTATTGCAACTTTATATACACAAAACAAAACATATTACTCTCAATTTTTCTAACTCCGTATTTATTTTTAGTCTCGCAGCGATTTCTGTTTTCAGCTCCTCGATAAGATATGCCCAATACTTGTTAACTCGAGAACACTCAACGAACTGAGTTACAGGTAGGTATGCCAAGATTCGCTTTCCAATAGCTGATGGTAATAATTGCAACTAAAAATTAATATATTTTAAATTGATGGGCCCAATTGAATTAAGATATTATGAAAATTTATTAAACCGGAACACAGTAATGTTTACATACCTACATAGACGGTTTCCTAAAACAGAGACATACCACCAGTTAAATTGCTTTGCATATATATGTAAAAGGTGCCTGCCACATGGTCTGTGCTATACTGAAGTCATATTTCGTTTTGTTATTTAGCAACACTTATACTTATGCATACAATAACTATACAAAAGTTCATACATAATTCATTCGGAATATTATAATATACGAATTCATTAAAAATAACGTACAAAGTCTACAGTTTCCGTTGCTTCGGGTATAGGTCGGTCTACCTTCCATATTCTCTTCTTTGTTCCATCATTAAAAGTTGTCTCTATTTCCTCCAATTTGAAACTATCACGAATTGACTTTATAGTGGAGTTCCAAACGGCAAGGCTCTCATCTAACTGAAAATAAATGTGGTTTGAAAAAACTAAATAAGCTATAAACATAAAAGTTTAAAAATAAAAATTTGAAGGTTATTCGTTGTAGGTGAGCACAAGGAAAATTATTATTCAAAGAAAGCATCATGTATTAAAGAGCTAAAATTTTCCGATATCCTTGAGACAACCTCGACAAATTATTAAATGTTAATAGACCTAACAAACATGGAGATAAAATATAAAAAAAGGTATTTTTTGTTTTACTCTTGATATTATTTTATGTACTGCTGAGCCTTGCCAAAAATAATGTGAAGGCTTTGTTATCGCCAATTATAGTACCTGATGGTAATTGATACGCCAGCTCATACCAATGTGGCGTTAGTTAGGATGATAAATATAGCACCACATTGTGCTAGTCGCTTTGAGGAAGATATTAAATTTAATTATACCAATAAATTTCACCAGTTACAACGCCCTTGATACTGGTGCAGAATACGGTTACTACCTAGACAGTCTGAAGTAACCACAACGTTAGCTCTGGTTTCTGTTGCTGGAGATGATTTACTTATGTATGTACACGAACTAATTTTAACAAGTCGGTCGAAGGATTTGAGTGACTAACGATTCGTAACCTTTATTACTTGTATTATATATCCGTATACAATCCTAGATTTACTCGCACGTAGCGCTATTACCATCGTACCTTTAAATAGAAAAAGACGTCACTCATGACGTATTTACTGCATAGCTTAAGAAATTATTCGCCGACTATTCAATTGAATAACAAACTTATCACGATGTATCTACGAAAAACTACATTGTAACTACGTTTTATCATGGTTTTGTCTATTATGCCGTTATATATTTGTCATTTACAATCGAAAATAATCAAATTATATAGCATTAGCGGTTTTAATGTACCAGTTTCTCATTACATATATACGTCAGCATGGGACGTGGCGTGCGTACTTTTGCTGACGATACATATACTAAAAGGATTTGTTGTGAAGCAGTATAAATAGTTGAATATTATTACATAAATTTTACTTATTTATTGAGAACAATGTAGATTAACGTCATCCTAAAGATAGTAGTTATACTACACAACTGAATAATTTGTTAGAATCTTCTTTTGGTGAATTGGAATTATATAAGTTATCACAAAGAAAGTTTGTTAGATATTTAATACTGGCATAGTTTTTAGTTTTTAAATACTACACCGGCCAATTTAAAGTTTAATATAAACGTTATCGCAATTATAAATTTGGCAAATTTTTATTAAATTTTGGAGAATATTTCGCTTTTACAACTGATTCGATGTGCTGACTGATCAGTACCTGTTTTTGAGCTTGAGAATATGAAACCTCCATGTCATTAGATGCTTCCTTAATCGTAGTTACTGAGGCGGCGGTTTTACGCCGGGTCGTCTCCCTCTTCTGAAAACAAAACAAAAATCAGAACGTAAATCTCCAAAGTACTTGGATCGATCGCTATAAAAATAACACGCATTCTTTACTATAGACAAGAGACATTTTTTTACACTTTGTGTAAACTTGACAACATTGAGCGTACCGAATTTCAACATTTTACTGATAAACAATTTTCATTGTCTTAAATGATTACTTAGTATACAACAATTAACTACTATTAAATGTACAATATATTTTACATAATTGTTTTTTTTTATAATTAAGCGAAGATTCCCACACAGATATGGTTGACGCCATCTATAATTATACAAATTAAAAAGTAGAAACAATGCTTCTTATGTATATGCATAATAACGTGAATCATTAGTTACGAATTAAAAGACATTTTTAGATCGTAGATATGAAATGTTACTTAATTCTGTAAGTAACAATAAAAAAAAAACTGTATAAAAAATAAATAAAACACGTAATAGTAAAAGAATGCATATTTAGTTGCCGGATCACTTTCCGGTGTTTACAATTTGCGACTTGCAATTGCGATAAAAAGCACATAAAACACACCTGATTATGGGGTTGATCGACCACTGCAAGTGTCTTAGGTGGTTCTGCGACAGTCTCTACCACAACCACCGATTCCTTCAAGTTCTCTATCTCATATTCACGATAACGCTCATAGATCTTTTGAGCACGGTGAAAAACCTGCCAGAGAACAGGACCACCGGCTACACTGACTAATTCCAGTAAAACTAGCGCTTGGTTTTCCTTCAAAATAAAATTAAAATGTATACAAAAATAATACGTATTACATTTTTACACAATAGAATTAATAAAGAAGAAGTGTTGTTAGAAAAGATCCGGATCCATCAGTAGAACGAAACCTTTTAATTTGACAAAGCAATGAAACGGATGTACAGGCAGGCAGGAGGTTATTGGTACCGACTTCCCATGACAATCAGGTGCTAGTTAACATCTCTCAAGATTGTTAAATCTTGTTATCAGAGTAATTTTACGATCCACAGCACCCGGAATACAATAACAATTGTTCAATGTTGCTCAGTGGAAATAATTGGTTCAGCTGTAGTGACCCGTCTCGTCCGACATGACATCAATAGACCAGCACAACATTAATCGCCATGGAAAGTCATGCCAAATTGAGTTATTACAAATTTGAGAACTTAAATCAACCGCGGGAATATTTTTTTTAATTAATCTTTGTTTAAAATTACTAAATTAGTATAAAACCCTACAAGACTGATTATCACAAATGAATCTTTAATTAGCAAATAATCTTATTCCACCTTTATTATTGTGAGAAAAATTTTTTTTTTGGTTACCCAACTTCATTTAATAATGTTTAAGCTATCCATATGTATGCAAATAACAAAGCAGATTATAACAAAATTCATGAGAACGTATATACGACTAATTACCCTTATTATTGTTTCGGAAAACCTCAAGAAAGGGCAAAATTGTAATGATAGTTCACTAATTAATAATTAGTAATAACAATCGCTGAAGATACAGGTGAAGGTGACGAAAGATGCACGGTGCTGTCCAGGATTTTCATTAAAAATTTTATCACGTTATTTTATGTTAAAAACTTTAAAACTTACTGGCTCCAAAGACACGAACCACTTTCTATCGTCCGTCATAACTTGCGTAAGTATTGACACCGGGATAGCGGTTCTGTTATGATCAAATGGAACCTGATCGTAAGTGCTTAAAACTTTAGGTCTGTAATTAAATGTTTTAAAATCAAATGTGAACACCTAGTAGTATATAATGATGATTGTGACACGGTGGTCCTTTAGTACTAGGAGCGACAAGAAGTATAATCACCCGGCTTAATTCTACGACCATTACAACATTAGTAAGTATTAGTCCAATACACATTAAAAATATTTTTATTAAATTAAAACTGCTGCAATTGTTATTGCAATTTGTTAAGTTGCCATCTAATTATATTTATTTAATGCAATTATTGATATCGTTTTCTACGTTACGCTTATTACCTTAATGACGTCACCTGTTACATGGTAGTTCAGAAACCGCTAAACCAATTATGATCTAATTATTTTTATATTTAGTGTCTCAAAAGTGTAAGTGTACAATTGCAGTATAATAATTAATAAATATTTGAAATAAAATAATATTTAATTAATTATTTTGATTATTGCTTACCCACATACAGAAAGGACAGCGTCCTTAGGACGACAATTCCAAATGGATTTTAGTAACAAAGACAATGTCCACGCGCTGCGTACATCTTCCAATAAAGCCAATAAATATAACTTCTTGTTTACGTAAGAAACCTTTTCAAACCAACTTCTTGTTACTTTTAAATGATTGTTGAACTCATCGTTATTTTCAAAGATGTTTTCTGAAATTACATAAAATTAAAGCAGTATCGTTAAGAATGATCTTCATTATAATAACAGTTAATACGTCAAACAATCGACCTTGGTGGTATTTTTTTTTTATTACACTATACAAATTTTACGACTGAATTTCGTTCCCACGTCAATATTCACCAAAACGTTTATTTCCGGTAAAACTTACGACGATACTGGTGCCTAAATGTTTTTATAACTTATAATATTTATGTTATGTAATGAATAACACATAAGCACGAGTATAATACAAATTAAAGTTAAAGTCTTCTCTGAAACCATTACATTTACTTTGTTGTAACGCTACAGACAGGTCTTCATTATTTCAACATCTGACATTCATCGAATTTTGTAGATATAGGAATATGCCATGGACGTCTATCAGCCGATGATGATGGATAAAAAATTATATACAAAGCTTCAGAGACTTGAAGAACAAAAATGGAAAATGAGATCTTGAAAATAGGTATCATAGCGCTGTCATACCAACCACATGTCATGTCGTCCAAAATCGATTCATTAATTGCATTAATCATCGCTATTATATCTGTAAAAGCCATTCTAAGATTTTTTAAATAAACCGTAAATAGCACTCACTCAATGTTTTTCCTTTTTATTGTCAAAATTATTTGTCACATCATATTATTAACCTAAAAACCAGCCGGTGTTAAAAATATATTGAAATAAGTAATGTGTACTTCTTTTAACTTTTCCCGACAGAGTAAGTTAAAATCATTTAATTTACAAAAAAAATAAATGACAAGCATTATATATTGCCATTTATCTATTAGTATATTAAAAAGTATTATCGAATATAGTATTCCAAAATAATATAACTCACTAGCACTATCGTAAGTGCACTATATACCATCTAGGCTATATAATATATACACAGGTCGAGAAAAACGGCAACCTGAAACATACATGTATCTATTTAACATGAACAATTCATGTATGTAAAAAATGGAATGCTGGTATTTCCGTTCAGCAAAGTTTACTGATAGCAGATTTCGATTATGCTGTAGTTAATGAAAGTATATACGTAACGGGACTTAACATTTTGTGTCTCAAAACAATTAACATAACATGTAGTGCTGTAACATTCCTTACTATCATCTTATCGTTACGGATATGTGTATCGCTTACTTATGCGTACGTCTTGTCGGACTCATTATTTTGTCGCGTAAAACAAAAGTCATGTAATGTATAAAGAACTGATATTGCCCAAATCCGTTTGTTCGCGAAAATTCATACCAAAATTTAAATGCAAAATAACTATCAAACTACCCACATCTGTTGTTACTGTATAGGTTTTTAATGTTCATAGATATATAATAACAAAAACAAAATATACAAAGCACGCAATGAAACCAATGTATATGCCAAAACACTTAATAGTAAAGTGTATCAATTCAAAGGTAATTTTTTTTCCTTTGAGTACTTGGTCCTCTTTCCAATTTAACTCCAGGGTCAAACGTACAAAGGCAATTACGTATTTAGCGTATACAGCCAGTATACACTGGCTGACGATCTAGTTTTGAACATCTGACGATGACGTGATGCCTGTCAGTTGGCTACTGCCATGACGCGAGTTGACACGCGAAACCATTTCCAGGTTTCCGTAAGACCGAGCAGTGCAGAACTATGTCGTTTTATTTGTGTACTAATATTTATTGCCTTTATAGCTATAGCATATCTTATTACAAAAAACCCTCTGGATTGTTTAGACGATCCGTCCGACCAATTTTTAGTTAAAAACATACCAGCAACATTTACAAAACTAGAAGGTATCGATCCAGAAGAGAGGGATGTTTTTGAAGGTTTTAGAACATCTTTTCTACCAACTGATGAAATCAGGCTAGCCCAGAGAATATCTAAACGGGACGTGAACGACGAAAACCTCGATAGTGACAGTTTCATTTGGGGGAATACGGATAAGAATTATGAAACATCATCTCGTATTAAACGCAAAACTCGTTTTCAAGTTACTTCTAAGGATTATGGGCAGGACAAGTAATGTATTGGTCAATATAATAGCAATTCTTTACAACAGATGTACGTAACCAAAATTTAACAAATGTGTTTTCAGACAGGAAAATCCAACAACTGGAAGTTACGAGGAGCAATACTATGATTTATATAATGAAAATGATAATGCTGATTCCAGATATAAAACAAGTGAGAACAATAACAATAATCGTGATAAAAAGTAAACGAAAGCTTTATTAGTATAGATATAATATTTAATAAGTTTGATCTTATATTAAAACATGTTAAATTTTATTTAGTGCAATATTTCAAGAAATATACGTTGACAGAGGGCCACTGGACGATGTTGTAGAACAAGTGCGAAGGCAACCTGAACTAGAAGAAGGTGAAATGGGTTCTTCAGCGAATTTATACAAGCCTTCTAAATCCCATTCGGGTATCTAAATTTAATAGTTGTATTTTAAAGTTTTCTTCGTTCTTATCTAGTACAATATTTATGCATGATTATTTTATGATAATGTTTTTAATACTAAAGTTTCCATGTTTGCGGTATGGCAGGTATTCATGCGTTCTGGAAAGGCGAAGGAGATAGAGCAACTATAAGAGAAACACAAGCATCTATTATGAAACAATATATGGACGCCGGAGCAGATCCTTGTCACGATTTTTATCAGTATGCCTGCGGCAACTGGGCTTCGCTTAATCCCATACCAGCAGATAAGGCAGGGTAAGTGAATATATTTAGTTGTAAAGTGCTGTAAGTACCAATACTAACTTGATTCTGTATTTTAGGTATGATACATTTGAAATGTTAAGAGAGAATTTAGATACAGTTCTTAAAGAATTATTAGAATTTAAGACTTTTGATCACATCGAAAGTGTATACCCAGGACACCATTTAGATCTTAGCGATAATTTTTTAACTCAAAATTATTCAATCACACGTGTTGAAAGGCACAATAATGTTTTTGATATAGGAAAGTCAAATCCTCCAAAAAACAATGAAAATATAATTTCTAATACCACAGAAAACCACGATGGTTTGATTCAAAACAACAACGCAGACATAATAAGTCGCATTCGTCGATATTTACATAAAAAATCTATATATGCAGTAAAAGCGCTAAGAAAAATTAAACACAAACTTAATGGAAATCACAAAAAAAACAAGAAACCCAAAAAGGGAGCCCATGGTGATAACCATTTTTTCAAATATACAAAGCGTAATGTAGAAGAACGAAAACAATCTATCGTACAATATCCTAAAAAAACTAATGTCGGAAGAAAATTACAAATGTTCTATACGCGTGTAAAAAAGAAACAAGGACATGAAAAATTTAATAAGAAAAAGCTAATAAATCATATAGACGATAAAAACGATCCAGCCTGTGGCGACGCTGCTTTAAAGTCTAGATTTTTATTTAAATCTTGTATGAACTATGAAATTTTAGAAAAGCGTGGACATCAACCATTATTAGATCTGCTTGACTTACTAGGGGGTTGGCCTATTCTAAACAAAAATTGGAATTACAGTAACTTTGATTGGTTAGAACTTATGGCAAAATTGCGAGTTTATAATAATGACATATTAATATCGGAATGGGTGGGACCAGACATCAAAAACTCAGATGAATTTGTCATTCAATTTGATCAAACAAGTTTAGGTAATAACGTTAATTTTAATACATAATAAATGAAGGTGAGAGTATGATTGATTAATTTTTTTTAATTAATTTAGGTTTACCGACAAGAGACTACTTTCTTCAAGAATCAAACAAAGTGTATTTAGATGCCTATAAAACTTATTTAACAACGATTGCCCAACTTTTGGGTGGCGAAAATGAACATGTTGAAAAGAGCGTTAATAAACTTATCGCTTTTGAAATCAAGTAAGTTACAAAAGTTTTATATCCAAAAATACATGTTTGTATACAAACATATAATTTATAGACATTATTTTATTTTCTTTAAAGCCTTGCCAGAATTACATCGGCTCCAGAGGACAGACGAAACGTATCTGAAATATACAAACGTATGTCAATTCGCAGATTGATAGAACTCGTACCTGATATTGATTGGATTAAATATTTGTCCATTGTAATGAATAAAACAATAAATGATAATGAGACAGTTGTACTATTTGCACATAATTACGTCTTGGTTCGTATCAAATATAAGTTTAGAATGAAGTGATGAATGTTACAGGTTACTGTTTAAAATAACGTTTTTTTTTAATACTTTTGTAGCTTCTTATAAAATTAGTAGAGAAAACGGAAGCTGACACTTTAGCAAATTATCTTTTGTGGCGGTTCGTGAGGCATAGGGTTAATAATTTAGATGATCGTTTCCAATCAGCAAAACAGCAGTGAGTACTAATTATACAAAATAAAACAATGATCACTTATCAAATTGAATTCACACCCTTTTTTAAGTTTAAAAAGATAGTGTATGATGATTTATAGGCCTACTTTCATAAAAAAAGTTATATAAATAGATGATGGTTCTTTAGTTTACATAAAATAATTTTTATACTTATTAATTCACATTCAATTAATGTTTGCTATTGCAATCATAAATCGGTTCATTAATTTATGAACACATACATGTTCTCGTTTTTGAACATCTTTATAGTTTACATAATGATATATATTTAAAAAAGAATAAATACTAACTTTTGTGAATTATTTGAATAACATGATGAACCGAAGTTAAGTTGAGGCATAACACTTTATATTCCTCCGCAGAAGATAGATACCCAATTTAGGATTACCCCGATAAAAGGAAGTTAACAATTGCGTAATTTAGAACCGTCCTTTGTATCTTAGTTTAACAATTTAATAGTAAATTTATTACGATTTTTAGATTTTATTATATTCTTTTTGGTCGAGAAGAAGCGCCACCAAGATGGAAAAATTGCATATCGCAGGTCAATTCCAATATGGGAATGGCGTTAGGTTCTATGTTTGTTCGTAAATATTTCGACGAGATGAGCAAAAACGATACTCTTACTATGACCAGAGAAATTCAGCAGTCTTTCAGAGAAATTTTACATATGACTGAATGGATAGACGGCGCAACAAAAAAACTAGCAGGTCATAAAGTAAATTCTATGATGCTCAGAATCGGATATCCTGATTTCATTTTAAATAAAAAAGAATTGGACGATAGATATAAAGAAGTCAAGATTCACCCGGATAAATATTTTGAAAATATTTTAAACATTTTACAACATTTGACGAAGATGGAACAATCACGGTGAGTTAAATAAGAAAATAAAAAGATAAACCGGTTAAATATTTTTGATGACTAAATTCGATGAATTTATCAAAGCTAGGAAAGCCTTCATATTAAGAAATGAAATTTCATGAAATTATTTATTATTTACATACTTCGAAAGTCTGGAATACAAAAACAATACTTCAACATTTCCTCGAAATCGTAGATTATAATAACTTATTCTGTGTATTTATATAAGAACTAGTAAAATTACAGAATAGGACAGCCTGTGAACAAGTCATTGTGGAATACGGCTCCAGCTGTAGTTAATGCTTATTACAGCAGAAATAAGAATCAAATAATGTTTCCTGCTGGAATATTACAACCCCCTTTTTATCACCGACATTTTCCGCGTTCGCTCAACTATGGGGGAATTGGAGTGGTAATAGGTAAAAATATTAGATATTAATATAATTATATGTCATTGAAATAACTACACTAGATTTGATATTAAGCTAATAAATATATTTAAGTACATGATCATTTAATTTTATTCAAATTCGTAATAGAAAAACTACCATAAAATTTGATATAGTAATAATCTTATGTCTCATAAGACAAAACACAGTAAAAATAATAGAAAGGGAAAATCATTATGACTGTGTAATATTTGGTAGATCTCGGCTATTTTAATAAAAAACAATAAAAATATGTCTTGTCACAACTGTGTAATGATGTTTCTATATTCTATATTGAGATTTGTAATAGTATTGTGTTTTTCGAGAGGAAAGAGTTTAAAAACTGAAAACTATTTTCCTAGGACACGAGATTACTCACGGTTTCGATGACAAGGGCCGCTTGTTCGATTGCGAGGGTAACTTGCATCGCTGGTGGTCAGACCCTGCCATCGAGGCGTTTCACCATCGAGCACAGTGCCTCATCGATCAGTACGGACAGTACACCGTGCCTGAAGTGAACATGAGGCTGGACGGTGTTAATACTCAGGTATGAAAGGATTTTGTTTTTGTCTACATATTACACGGTCATAAGGATAAAGAAAAAGTCAAAGAACTCTATGACCACTGTACTTGGTATACTACACTAATTATTAAAACGATTTCAGGGTGAAAACATTGCGGACAATGGCGGCGTGAAACAAGCGTTTCACGCTTACCTAAAATGGCTAAGGAAACATGGCGCACATGACGAAACGCTTCCTGGATTAAACCATACACATACTCAACTATTTTTTCTAAATTTTGCACAGGTATGTCGTATTAACTACAACTTATATTAAATACTCGACAAAACAAAGACTAAGTGAGAGCAGGGTAGAACCGATCCGTGCGGAGTTCAATGATGAAGATTTTCTTGGTGATAATCATTATAACGGGTCTTATCTATTTTGACATTTACGTGTAATATTCATTTATGTCTACTTGGTATATCGTTGGATTATACTGAAGCGCTAATATTTTTTTCTATTAAACTTAATTATACCTTTATAATATGATTAGTATTAAATAATGATATAAAAATTTGTTAACATATTAATATATTTTGTTGTCATTCGCTCAATAGATCGATTCTACCACACTCGTACAAGATGTTGCGTGTCATTAGTGTCATTTTTAATATTTTTTTACGTAGATTATTCTATGTAAAAAACGTCGCCGTGTTTTTTCTTAGTCTCAGTTAAAGAGCTAGTAGAAATTCTTTTATACTATTATAATATACAAATAAAATACAGATATTATTTCATGTTCCCGAGTCACACAGTTCATGGTGTTTGTAATTGTTTTGGAATCAAAGTTGTTATAATTATTGTTAATTGAATATTGTATCTAAATACTTCAATATATATTTTTTTTAAATGTTGCCATATAGTTCTTTTTTATTCTGTTCTATAATAAAAGTAAAAACTGACAGGTTTGGTGCGGAGCAATGCGTCCGGAAGCGATGCGGAATAAACTAAAGACGGCTGTACATTCGCCGGGGCGATTCCGGGTTATAGGCACTTTGTCGAACTCTGAAGACTTCGCGAAGGAATTCAACTGTCCACCAGGCTCCCCAATGAACCCTACACAGAAGTGTTCCGTGTGGTAACAAGCTAAAAAACCATATCGGATTGTGAATCAATTTAAAACGTGATACAATAATAATCTATGCTAAAATCTTATTAACTGTAAAAAATTACAGGAAAAATTATCGGTTTCTTTAGTAAAATTAAATTAAAAGAGACATCGGAAGATAATTGACAAACGTTCAATTTACCAGTTAATTTAAAATCAACATAAAGTCTTGTGTATCTTTATTTTAGTAAACACTAATATTACAATGTTGGTTTAAAACTGCTTTTTCATATACATTCATCATATTTAAAATTATGTTTTTAGATAATTCACTATTTTTTTTTACTTTTAAGCTAAATAAATTGTTACGGGTAAAAAACATTAGTTTACTATTAACTTCGTTTAAACAATTCCATTGTCGCGACGTTATAGCTTCAAATTATCATATTTTTTCTATGATTCTATCTACAAACATTAATTTTATTCAATTATTTATATAAATTTTAAACGTTTAGAGTAAGTATATTTCCTTATTCGTGTATTTTACGTAACACTATTGATAGGTATGTTTTACGTTTGTAAGTTCCTAATTATTTTTCGTTAATATACATACATACAAAATATACATTTTGCTTTTTAATGTCTTGAAATCCTACCCGCTTTATGTCTTTTATCTTACCTTTAAAAGTTGATATTTTGTTTAACAATATTATGCTTTTCAACCAAGTTATTAAGTTGGCAGTAAGTTCATCACACTGTAGATGATTTTCTCATTCCTTTAAAAATAATTTCAATCTTCCTCTAACATTTGTACATAAAAGGTCGTTTAAATTAGATTTTTTTATCAAAACTCCATTAGATTACGTATCAGTGTGATTTGTTATATGACGTCGCGAATTGATTTAATTACAGATAATTTTTATTACGTACTTACGAATGTTAACTACAAATTATTATCTGCTAGCGTAGTATTTTTTTATTCATTTAACATAGATATTCACATGCAACACAATTATTCTGGGTAACAGTTAATTGTTGTGTGAAATAGCTTTATTATGCTAAAAAATTAATAATCCTCACGCGTGGATGTATAATTATATTATCTACTGGTCTCTGTACCATTACACCGCTCATAACTAACTTCCAACATTTAATATCCAACGATACCTGTGTTCAGGTTTTAAGGTTACTTTGGATAAATAAATTACTTTGGTAACAGGATTTACATCACCTCTTTACATCTCGCACCACACTTCTATTTCTCTTGTTTCATATTTTATTGCTGGTTTTTTACGGTGAAGTTGTCTAGGGGAGAATAATAATTAATAGTGATAATATTATTTTTTTGTACATTATAACAGAAGTTAATATAATCTTTTTGCTTTGTGTTTCCAATTTAGTATGACGTAAACGACGTCAACCATAAAAGTCGTTATAATTCATACCTACCAAGTATAGAGAATGCCAAGGACTTTATTACATCTACTTTAGTTAGTCATGACTTGAATAATGATGTTTCTTATCTTCGGGTATTTTGCGATTGAAAAAATTGTTTAAAATGATATATCGTTATTGATATGCGGATTATTTGAATATGGTTCTTTGCTACGGCTACCTGAGGCGATGAGACACCAGATTCACGACATTACAGTGTTAGCGGACGTTTTAAGATGAGCAGCGATTGTCAGATTGGGGAGTATTCATCCCTGATGATAATGCGGGCGGAATTCGTACTTCTGCAGACGGACTACGAGTGATCATCAAATGTGTCAGTTAATTCGAACATATGAATATAGTGTGGCCATGCATTTTGATTGTGAGGTGGGTGCTTACGTATCGAAAGTAATGTGAGTGTGGACTTTAGAAGAGTGATCTTTTTTGGTTACTCATTCTATGACAATTACCATCAATTATGTATGACAGCAATGGGTGTCTATTAAAAATAGAAATAATGATAACTTGGAAACGCACCTCTGGACACTGCACGTCATATTACCAGTCGTTTCTCTATCCACAATATACGGATATGTGTTAATAATAAAAAAAAGTTAATGTAAAACATCCGTGATTCATAAATTGCCATCAAGTAACCAATGCTCTCGTAGTATACATACGTTTCCATATATAATCAATTGAATAAATTAATTTGCAAGAACTTAAAAAGATGTATGGAGTTGTTGAAGTCAAATCTTTTATGTTATGTGTACAGCGTGAGCGTTTATTGTGCGAGGACGTGCCGTGGTTATTTTTGTTTTAAACCTTGTAGAAAAAACAGCAAGGATTATAATTTGAAAAGCCAAAAGGAATCAAAGGTAGTAAGTAATAAATATAATTTCTAACGATACTGTTTAACAAATAATATACAAATATACAAAAATGGGGCATATTGATACTTACTACTTTATGTAGGATAACGAAAAATATTACGTCATTGAAAAGATGCAGGAGTGTTAAAATACAACGTGTTTACGATAGAAGCTGAAAACGGAATCAAGTTGTAGTAACTTATTATTGTACATTATAAGTATGGACAATCTTTTGCTGTGGACGAAATAATTAAGAATACGTTAATATTAAAACTCATTCCATATTTTCATTACAGTGTCCCATTAATCAACGTTATAAACATGGTGCAGGCGAGAAAGTACGTTGTTAAAAACCACTTCAAAGGACTTCCGAAACGAGAAGATTACGAATTAGTAGAGTATGAGCTACCGCCTCTTCAACATGAAGAGATCCTTGTGAAAACAGAGTGGATAAGTGTAGACCCATATCACCGAGTATACAATGCTCACCACGAGTTACCCTATGATCAGTTCGGGTTTCAAATTGGAACAGTGTTGGAGTCTAAAAATCCTAAGTTTCCAGTAGGAACGAAAGTTGTCTGTCACTCAGGTTGGTGCGATTATGCCATTGTTAAAGAAGGTGTTGCACGTGGGCCTGTAAGCCTTGTCTACGAATTGCCGAATTTAGAGGGTCTGTCGCCATCGTTGGCACTGGGTGCAATGGGTATGTCTGGAGCTTCTGCATATATTGGACTCTTAGACATATGTAAACCAAAACCTGGAGAGACGGTAGTAGTTACTACTGCCGCAGGGGCTGTAGGATCTATTGTGGGACAAATAGCCAAGATCAAAGGCTGCAGGGTAATTGGCTTTACGGGATCCGATGATAAAGTGCAACGGCTAGAAAAAGAACTTGGATTTGACAAGGCTTTTAATTACAAAACAGTTGACGTCTTTAAAGTGCTGAAAGAAGCAGCCCCTAATGGCGTTGACTGTTACTTTGACAACGTTGGCGGTGAAATCAGTAGCATTGTGATGAACCAAATGAACAAGTTTGGTAGAGTTTCTGTATGTGGCTGCATAAGCTCGTATAATGAAGGTGCGACAGACCTACAATTACCCAAAGCAACGATGATACAGCCATCGATCTTGTTTCACCAGTTAAAAGTTGAAGGATTTTTAATATCAGAATATTTTGATAATTGGTCTAAACCGCTTCCTCAGATATTGGATTGGATAAAGAACGGAGAAATTATAGTTAAAGAACATGTAACAGAGGGATTAGAAAACGTTTTTGATGCGTTTATTGGTATGCTGCAAGGGAAAAATATAGGTAAAACTGTTGTAAAATTAAATTAACACAAGCTTTGCAGTAACGTTGTAATTAAATTTAATAATAAATTTATTGTAATGTTTTTTATTTCATTTCCCTATCAGAAGTTTTAATTAATTAAAGTTAGCATCTTATGTCTCAAGACGAAGATGAAAAAGAACCCATCGTGATGCTTCGTAAACATCCCAGCTAAGAGCCACATGCTAGTCAATATGGTATAAACTGACCACATTGTGCTTGCTTGATCGCAAATTTCGTTACCATATATTATTTAAAAAAAAAACAGAACCGATTAAAAATAATTGTGCAGCTTAATATTTTTTTAATTGAAAACATTCTAAACATTACTCCAAACAAAAGGTTTTAAAATTCACGTATGCTTAATTTTTATAAAAGTATTAAACAATATCCCGTGTTCAGAATTTTAGATAAATTTCCTAATAAACGTAATTCGTCACTTCAATGCTGGGCACTTCATCGTTACTCCAAAGGGTGTTTACCTCGAAATCGATCCCGGTATGTATGACTTCATTATTAACCTCCCATCGCATGCTTATGAACTTGGCTATCTGCAGCCACAAGCGGAGCTCTACAACTGTTGAAATACATTAAAAACATTATATGAATATATTTGATAAGAGAAGACTATTTTTATTGCAATTCTATTCACAATTTCTAAATAAAAATCTGGAACTCTTTAATCTAACATGAAGAAGCTGGTGATAAAATTATTTAAGAGGGGTGAATAAATTAAACTTTTTAACAGAGCAAATTCTACTTACAATATAAAAACGCGAATGAAGTAAGGAACAGTGGGTTGACTTCTTTGTTGATGACAAACATCGTATATAATATTCCACCAAATGTTGGAGCTTGGCGACAGACGAGACCACGCAGAGAAGCACCCAACCACGGCAAGTACATGTATTCGCTAATCGGCGATGACTGGAAAGATGGAACCCATTATTGGACAAAGACAATATTAGATAATATTCTAAACTGGCCTTTAAAGAGTTATGTAAACAATATCACATCTAGTCTTACACTGCTAATAACATTACAATGCCAATAACATATATATTATACGATAAGGAAAACTCTGAAATTTAACTCAGATCCGAAAAAATAACTAAAAATTTATATATATATGTATTGCTGTGTTATTATTTGGAAGATTGTTGTGTTGCATTGAAAGACGATAAATATAATTTTGAATGTAAGTAATGTTAGATGTTTAAATTTATAACATACCCGTACAAGTATTATAAAAGTAACAACTACATACTAAAACTTTGCATTATAGTTTGGAGTTAAAATATATCCATCGCCATTACACATTCGGCATATCATAAAAAATACCCATTAAACAACTATCATTCTTCGACAATTACCACCAATTGGACAGGCGTACGTTCAGCAGTGGATGTCTATTAAAAATTAGAAAGATGGTGATAAAGAGCTAACAGGGTACCTCTCGACGGCTTGTAGGGCGCTGCCAACAGTGAAATTACTGTGGTAACGAGACTTAATATCTTATGTATCAAGGTGACGAGCACAATGTGCTACTGTGTCTAACATTCTAACGAGCACCACTTTATTATGGCAGGTGTATTTCTGTTAGCATCAGGTCAACGAATTTTCGCTTAGTCGAAAAGGTTATGTTAACAAGTACAAGCGTCACGCTGATTGCAAATTAATACACGCTATTTACTTTACATTATCTGTTTTCACTTTTAGAAGACATTAGTTCAATTAACTCATGTATAAATTGTTAATTAGATTGTTTTATGTAACAAGTTTAATTTCCGGTGATATATGTAAACTGATATTTTGACTTTAAGGCCAAGAACATATAACATGTTTTTTAATTTGACACAAACCACGCTACTCTTCGTAGCCGTAGTTTAGTCGTAGGGCGAGAGGAGCATCGGAATTACTATTCGCAGTTCTCGCTATTCTCCGCGACGTAGCGCGAGAGAGCAGGAATATTGCCTTTCATCGCTTTTCCTTTAATTTGTGGTCTAGTAATACATGGCAGCCAAGCTCAAAATAGCTTTATATAGAGTTTGTGCTCTTGGCTTTAATAGATTCTAGATAATAAATTCGGGAGAATTCGTTGTCTGAGTGAGGATAAGACGCCGAGCCTTACCAGTAAATTAAATGAAACCCCTCGCCTGAGAGTGGCGTCACCATCGCGGGACCAGGTATGCGATGGCATTTCCCCCACATAACCACTGTTTTGATAGAGCGTTTAATCACAAAACAGTAGACCCTACAAAAGTACTACAAGATGCAGCTCCGGATGGTATACACTGCTATTTCGATAATGTGGGTAGTGAGATAAGAAGAGTGACCATAAAGCATGTGAATGCCTTTGGACGAGTGGCATGCTGTGGCAGTATCAGTTCATACAATATTGCCTCTTTGTATGCCAAAAGCTAGAATTATTCAACAATATTTAGTTAGCAGACATATAACCGTAGATGGCTTTAACGTTTCAAGGTGGTCCGAAAATTGGTACAAAGAATTTTTTGAGCTTAAAAATTGGATTAAAACAGGTCAAATTCAAGTGAAGTGTACTGTAGTGTGTAGGAATGTAAACTGGTGAAAATTTTAGCAAAACGATTGTAAAGCCGTAATTAAGTTCATTATTGGTTACCATAATTTTATATAATTTACCAATGCTGCACCTTTTTGTACACTTCCTTCTGATAATCAAGCTCTTTTAAAATAAATGTTTTGTGAATATGTATTAGTAAGTATCCGACATATTTTATCTTTTATGTACTACTTACCATGAATGCCGAATTCGATATAAGAAGGCAACATATAATTATTAATAAGGCGTCCGATGCTTCTATACAGCACAAAATTTCTGTAAACAAACGATGTACTTTAGAAGAGGTTATATCATCGATTAATTGTAAACATATTTCATGACAAACATCATATTTTATACTGATAAAAATATCTATAGGAGGCCCGAGCCTCGAGCAACATACGAATGTTGACAGCCGCAAATACGAGAGTGGTAGTTAGCCAGGCGGTTCAAAAGAAATCATTTTTTTTATCGAAGGGTAAATCTTAAGATACCCTGCTTCTAGGGGGAAGGACAGGGTTATGTGGAATTCGTACCCACTAAAACCCACTCGGTGGGCTGTCTCAGTGCATTAGGAGGGGGCTCCGTGATCTCCTGCGGAATGCATCGTTGCCCCCCTCCACTCTTATTTTTTCTCTCCCAAGAGGGGTAAAACCTTCCACCTTTCAATATATTACGGCAAATCCAAGACCACCTTGCGTTTGCCGTCCTCCTGCGGCTCGTTAATCGAGCTATAGGGACTCCCACCCTAATGCACGCGAACCCGAACTCGCCTCGAAACCCTTTTAGTCGCTTTCTACGACAGGCAGAGCTTACCTTAGCCCTATTCTTAGCCCGGGACTACAGGGCCGTCAAAAGAAATCCATTCTATCCACCATAGTTCAGTTGCACCACTCCATGCACTTACTATTTAATTTAATCTTCTCCCTGATACTAAATACTGTTTTCTCAAAATTGCCTATTGTTTCGTATGATAAAATTAATAACAATGAAAAGAACATACTTGATACATCGATATCATCCACATAAAGTTTATATTTATTGCTTAATAACACAATATGCAAATCGTTTGGTAGGGGCTTTTCGTCCAACGTCACCACTTCTAACTTGACATTGCTAACCAGACCCAAAAGCAGGCACACGAACACAGTAAAACGAATTGATAATGAATCTTTAGACGTCTGCAAAAACATATTCTCAGCACCAGCGAAAGATTTAGTCCATAAATAGTCGACACTGTTATCAATGTAATCAATGAGAGCTCCGAACAGAGGAACTCTCGATTTTGAAAACGTCATGTATTGCGTGGGAGGATAATCACCACTCGCCATTTCTATAGAAAATTAAACCGTTATTTTGTAACACAGTTATATTTACGCAGTTGTACTTTAGTATTACAAATAATTTTCTTATTGACAATAACGAAACGTGTATTTTGACATATGTCAAAGTATAAGCAAAGGTAACCACACAATTTTTTTTATTAGTATTTGAATAATAAATAATGAAAATTATAATTCATTTACATACAATTTTGATTACTTTTATCCTATTGTTCTCGTCGAAAATAGCTAATTAATTTTCGAAGTTTTTAATACAAGATATTTGCATAATTTGTAATTCGTTTTGAACCACTCTAACATGATTTACACAATAAACGTGAACGTCGTAAACATCGTAAAAAAAGTTAAAGCAACTATATATAGTTCGTGGTTCATAAATTGCTCGTCAAATAAGCAACAGTCTCGTTGTTCACTCACGTCCATTGCTTGTTAATAATTAATAGATTAATTTACGACGGTTTACTTAAAAAAACTTGTGGATATGAAGGTTGAATCCGTTATGTGAAAGATATTCTTCATAACGTAAGCAAGTTTGGTGTAAAGACGTACCGTGCTTAAATTTGATTCAAACCTTTATCAATAAAATAAAAGGATTATAATTTCAAAAAGGAAACGAATTTAAAGGTAGTGAGTAACATTATTTTTACGATATTGTTTAACAAAAGATATAAAAAGGATTAAAAAAGACTTTAATTACCTGAAAAAAATTCAATCTGTAAATCTGTTTATTTCATAAGAACTCCCGTAAGGAGTCGAACGATTGGGTAAGTTTTAGATGTAGTACAAACAAAAAAAAACTGTTTACCTGTTGGAAGATAATCAGCTCTTTCCTTGTCACTTTATTTTTTTTTTATTATATTAACGAAATCTTTGTAAAGTAAAAAAAATCCGCGACATCCTCTAAAAGCGATTAAAACCCCTTTATATGTTACATGCGCGAATATGTTTTCAAGTGTAAAGTAGAAAAACTTATAACTGTTCTTAGATGTAACATTAGTAAGAGTTTTCTTGACATAACGTGTTCATGATGATAACGGGATCATGTTATGATATTATATTATTGTACTAAACTCACCAACAATGTGAATCCGTAGAAGTGTCAAACTATTATTATCGGTAGTTCTAGGACTATTATATTTAATAAAACAGTAATTCCACTTTCGCCAACCGTAAAAAACCTGTGGTTGTTTATAAGTCGGCGAACTAATTTTGCAAATTTATCTCAAAAAGTTTTCCAACTTTAGGTTGCTTTTATGACCTAAAAAATGTTTTAACCATAAGCACAAAAATATTATGCCGACGTCTGCTTCACTGAAGCATCTCGAATTTCAAAGTAAACTGGATCACCTTTTTAGTAATTGTATACGTTTTATTTTCGAACTATGCAAGTATGTCCATATTTCTTCCTTTCGTTCTCGACTCAATTGGTTATCACTTTTTTATCGTAGATCTTTTAGAACATACTGTATTTTGTTTTCCATTCTATATGATCCATTCACCACTGAATATTTAAAACGCAAGTTTTATTTTCTGGGCTTTTCCCACGAACACTATTTTCGGTCTACTGCTAGCTCCTATTTGCACATTCTTTTCTGCCAAACCAACTTCCTATACAATTCCTTCACTCCTCGATCGATAAGACTATGGAATGAGCTTCCACTTATTATACGGGCTGCATACAGTAAAGCTTCGTTTAAAAGAATGTTGTGGGAATATTACATGCCGCTGTAAAATATATACATATACAAATATGCATACATATACAACATAAATACATACATTGATATATAAATATTTGTGTACGTAGCCTCTCTTACAGTATATGTACTAATCGTATTTGTATGTATTTGTAATGATTTATGTCTTATTACATCTAACATTATCTTATGTACTAACATGATACTGCACCTTTCTTTAGTTCTCTGCTCACCGATCCTAGTCCGCCTTTTTGTACATTTTTTGTTGTGTGCAAATAAAACATTTACATAAATAAATAAAATAAAACTGTAATGCAATCTTTTGCTGTAATTAAATGTATAATCAAATTAAAACTCATCACATAATTTCATTACAGTTTCACTTTAATCGAACATTACAAACATGGTGAAGGCGAGGAAGTACGTTGTAAAAAATCATTTCAAAGGACTTCCAAAACGAGAAGATTATGAAGTAGTGGAGTATGAGCTGCCGCCTCTTCAACATGGAGAGATCCTTGTGAAAACAGAGTGGATAAGTGTAGACCCATATCATCGAGTATACAATGTATATTACGAGGTACCTTATGACCAGTTCGGGTTTCAAATTGGAACAGTGTTGGAGTCTAAAAATCCTAAGTTTCCAGTAGGAACGAAAGTTGTCTCTCACTCAGGTTGGTGCGATTATGCCATTGTTAAAGAAGGTGTTGCACGTGGGCCTGTAAGCCTTGTCTACGAGTTGCCGAATTTAGGGGATCTATCGCCATCATTGGCACTGGGTGCAATGGGTATGACTGGAATATCTGCATACAATGGATTCTTAGACATATGTCGACCAAAACCCGGACAAACAGTTGTAGTTACTACTGCCGCTGGGGCTACTGGAACTGTTGTAGGACAAATAGCCAAGATTAAGGGCTGCAAGGTAATTGGCTTTACGGGATCCGATGACAAAGCGCAACGGCTAGAAAAAGAACTTGGATTTGACAAGGCTTTTAATTACAAAACAGTTGACATCAGCAAAGTACTTAAGAAAGCAGCACCTAATGGCGTGGACATTTACTTTGATAACGTCGGTGGTGAAATCAGTAGCATTATTATGAACCAAATGAACAAGTTTGGTAGAGTTTCGGTCTGCGGCAGCATAAGCGCTTACAACGAAGGTGCGACGAAGCTACAAATACCTAAAGCAACAATGATTCAACCATCTATCTTATTTCACCAGCTAAAGATAGAAGGATTTTTGGCTTCAGAGTGGACGGATACTTGGTCCGAGCCATTACCTCAGATATTCGAATGGATAAAGAACGGAGAAATCATAATTAAAGAGCATGTAACAGAGGGCTTCGAAAATGTTTTTGATGCGTTTATTGGTATGCTGCAAGGGGAAAATATGGGAAAGGCTCTTGTAAAATTAAATTAACGTAATTTGTCAGTAAATATGATATCTACATAACGTTATTGTTTAAATTTAATATACCTTCTACCAGGCTTTTAAGAAGTAGAGAATGACAAAATTGTAACAAAAATGTAAAACAATGTAAATACAAATGTATTGTCATATTGATACACATCCGCTAATCTCAACAACAAATTTGTTAAATGTTGGTGTTAATTCTCTTAACATGGTTTCCATCTGAATTAACTGACTATAATAATTTATGTTTAATGATACATTTGTTTAAATAACATTTGTTTCTTAATATCTACTCACATTACACATGGGATGGATACCGGGGAATGTCTAGTACATACGGCCAAAAAAAAATATATTTTTATTTTTATAAAACAGATTACATCCACTTGTGTTTTATTGCTTATTATCTCTTAATTAAACTCTTAAGTTATTTGTATGATAAATCTTGTATTACGTTAGAAGATCATCTGATCAAAAGTAAAAAACTTCAGGTTTTTATAATTTTGTTGCATCTCCATTATTGTAAGATCTTGTAATGACAATCTATGAACTGCAGAGAGGTCGCTGTTTATCGTAGAAACCGTTCATGTTTATCTCTATAGCAGTATAAAAACATATACACGATTAAGTCAATTCAAGGTAAAAATATTCACGGTCGATTTATACTCGAGAAAACTGGTACGTTATATATGATACCACTTCGAACCAATATTAATTCTTATCTATCTAAAAAAACGTAACTCACAGCACTAACGTATTGATAATAACAAAAAAAATTATTGCACAAGAATTACACGTACATAGATAATAATACTATAACGTGCAAACTTACCGCTTAAAATGGTCACTTTCTGTCTTTACTACTTACTGATAATCTTAATTGATTATACCCGTACTCGTAATCGAAGTGAAAACAACTCGGTCACCGCAAGTTATTGTGTGGACAAGCGATTAAAATGTTGACAAGTGAATGTGAATGATATCACTATAAAAGCCGAAAACCATAACATGCGCTACTTAAACCAATAATATGAACCAAAATTAATCTATATCAACAACAAAGTACCGATGATATTTTACGAAATTTCTCATTCTAGCTTAGTATAAAAACTTTAAACAATTATAATAGCTGTACAGAAATTACGAACAGAAACTACATTTTTAAGGGAAGTTTTACAAGCAGGAACCAACTTTTTAACTGATATATTTACACAGTATACAAGATACTATATTCCGAGCTAATAATTCAATGTTTGTCGAACTCAACATCAAACAACTTCTATCTTCCACTGTTCGAGCTCTTTTAAGGCAATAGTCAAATTGATCTATTCAATAAAATTGTAATGTAATAATGACAAACGCTTTTAAACGGAACATCTTTAAAAACGATTGTCATCCTCAGATAATATGCTTTGAATTTTATTTTTACATTATCTGAATGACTTTCAGATATGCTAGCGGGTAAGTGAGACCTATATAAATAATCAGAACGAGTATTATTCTGCAGTGGAACAGCAACCGCTAAGCAAACATGGTGAAAGCAAGAAAATATGTTGTAAAAAACAATTTTATCGGTGTCCCGAAACGTGGAGATTATGAAGTAGTTGAATACGAGTTACCGCCAATACAAAATGGAGAGATTTTGATTAAAACCGAGTGGCTTAGCGTGGATCCATATCAACGGGCTTATCATTCATCATACAAAGTACCTTACGATCAATTCGGATATCAAGTTGGAACTGTACTGGAGACTAAAAATCCCAAGTATCCTGTAGGAACCAAAGTGGTTACTCACAAAGGCTGGTGCGATTATACTATCGCTAATGAAGGAGATAACAGTGCACCTGCAGGACAGATTTACAAGCTGCCAAATTTGGAAGGATTATCACCGTCGTTAGGTGTAGGTGCTGTGGGTATGCCCGGAGCCACTGCTTATTTCGGTTTCTTAGATATTTGTCAACCGAAAGCAGGTGAGACAGTTGTAGTTACAGGAGCCGCCGGAGCGGTGGGATCTATCGTTGGCCAAATCGCCAAGATCAAGGGATGCAAGGTTATCGGTTTTGCGGGCTCCGATGATAAATGCGAGTGGCTAGAGAAAGAACTAGGATTTGATAAAGCCATTAACTATAAAACAGCCCAAATAAGTAAGGCGCTTAAGGAAGCCGCGCCCAACGGCGTTGATTGTTATTTTGACAACGTCGGTGGTGAAATAAGTAGCACTATTATTTATCAAATGAACAAGTTTGGTCGAGTTTCGCTATGTGGCAGCATTAGCGCGTATAATGAAGATGTGGCAAAACGACCGAAAGCAACGATTCTGCAGCCGCCAATTGTATTTAATCAACTAAAAATTCAAGGATTTATAATCTTCGAGTGGTCAGATAAATGGCATGAAGCGTTCGATCAACTAACTAAATGGATTAAAAGTGGACAGTTGAAAGCTAGCGAACATGTAACAGACGGATTCGAAAATGTCTTTGATGCGTTTATTGGAATGCTAGCGGGCGAGAATAAGGGAAAAGCAGTTGTAAAAGTATAATCATTAAAACCGTAAATAAAATTATATTACCACGTGAAATTCTGTTTTTATGTAACCAATTTGAAGTCTTAAACAGCAAAAAAAATCACTACTGACTACTTTATTAATTAACTTGTTTGTAAACCCGCAATAAACTAAATTAAATGATTGAAAAAATAAAATTTATGTAAACCTTCATAAAAATTAGGATCTAATTGATTATCATCCATGAAACATAAAATGCAAGACATAATCAAAGAAATATTGTTTAAATAATTTTAGGTTCAAAATGTGAACTTGGAACTAGACGCATATTCAAATTGATGTAACTTTATGCTTAATTATTTGTCTTGCTTCACGCATCTAAATATTTTTTCTTTCTTTCATGTCCAATAAATATATTACATTAATGGATACAAATACTTTAGTACATTAAATTTTTTTAACAAATGTGGATGATATGCGCTCAGTAATATTTTAAGCATGTACGTATTATATTATCACTATAGATTTTAAAACAAAATTTTCAAATTGCCAATGGCCAAGTTGAGTTAATCAGGTGTCAATAATGATTGACACTTGGTTCCTAATATTTTTTCTGAGTGATTTTGTACGTTATTATTAAACATCATAACGAGATGTGTACGACCTCGAAACTAATTTTTGTTGCAAAACAAGAATTTCGTTAAATTATGCAATAATTTTCTAAATTATCCATTTTAAATAAACCTGCTTTGGCAGTTTGATATTTAACAAAAAACACTCAAGTAATAAATATTTAACAACTTTTAATTACCTGGTCAGCGATATCGTTCAAACACGAAATGTTTATCGTCATGGTTTAAATTAAACTGTATTGACGGCTATTTTTATAACTACCACGTTTGCTACTAACAGTCCACAAAATTATACATTCATATTACAAATAAAACTGACCACTATGATGGTCAACAAAATTAATATGATGATTGTAAAGTAAAATTAACCAAGTCATTGCTTTTAACAAAATGAAATGTTTGAATTCGTCCAAGTAAGACAAATTACTAGCAACATTTGTCATAGGAGACGGATATAATGATACAGTATATTATTATGGGACTGGGTATCATTCGACATCAGATAAGTTTTACTCGTTTCGTCGATTAAAAGAAATACGTAAATAAATAGGCATAAACGCAAACTTCTACGCAGATCACAGTTATGCATACATACATGCATACTGTAATACATACAACAAAAAAACATATAAATGATTTTTTAAATTTGCTTTCTACAGATTTACGTGAGAACTTTTTTAATATCTATTAAAATTCTACATTGTGTATATAAAACTGGTTTGACAACGTTCGTATACCGTGACTGTTTACTCACAGTAGTTACGTAAACGTCAAGGTCCAAAGGATGAATACACACGAAGTGGAGTCCCGGCGATCGCGCTAGCGGTCTCGTACAAAAAACCCTTTCAATATTAACATCGGCTTAGTTAACAGGTCAAATTAACGTATTAACCGCTTTCATAAAAATATAATTTACATACCACTCAGCAGTAATGTACGGCGCGGTAGTAATATCGATATATTTACACAAAACAAGACAACATTCTATTAAATTATACATATGAAAATGTTTACGTTTTTCAATGACAGACCACATAGAAACGCTCTGTATGTTTTTGCCTTATACAAAGATAACATTCTAAACCTCCGACTCACAAAGTTAAGGTGTCAATCATATTTATCTTCAAGACACCGGGAGCTTGTCTGTTGTCATTTGTAATAAATTTCAAGTAGTGTCTCTATCTAAAGAAAAAGAATTTAAGGTAAGTATTTGTAGCTTGTTCATAATGATTGTTTAAACAAATTAAAAATGTATATTGAAGCACCATACGATGTTTTCTATAAATGCTCCCTAATGATGTTACTTAAGTCATAATTGTTTACCTTATGTGTTTTACCTTATATATGTATACTATGATTGAAAAGTACAAGGAAATAACAGACAAGTACTCCACTTTGAAGTATGACTAGTTTCATAATTTAGATAACATGGTGTTTTTTACCTAAGCTACTACTAAATTTTAAGCAATTATAGAATTATAAAAATTATTTATGAATGTTAATAGTGTCTGTTCGAAATTTTACATTACCATTTTTTATACAAAGTTGTCGTTAAAGGTAAATAATTTAAAAGCAATTGTCGTCATAAAATATTGTTAATCATGTATAATAATAAATATTATGATAATTTCGTGGCATTATCTGTAAGACGTTCAGATAAGCTATTAGGTAATGGATATATAATTAATCTGAACGATTATTATTCTACAGTGGAACGGCAACCGCTAAGCAAACATGGTGAAAGCAAAAAAATATGTTGTAAAAAACAATTTTAACGGTGTCCCGAAACGTGAAGATTATGAATTGGTTGAATACGAGTTACCGCCAATACAAAATGGAGACGTTTTAATTAAAACCGAGTGGCTTAGCGTGGATCCATATCAACGGGCTTATCATTCATCATACAAAGTACCTTATGATCAATTCGGATTTCAAGTTGGAACTGTACTGGAGACTAAAAATCCCAAGTATCCTGTAGGAACCAGAGTAGTTACTCACAAGGGCTGGTGCGATTATAGTATTGTTAAAGAGGGGAGCAATAGGGAACCTACAAGATTGATTTACAAGCTGCCAAGTCTGGAAGGATTATCACCGTCGCTAGGTGTAGGTGCTGTGGGTATGCCCGGAGTCACTGCCTATTTCGGTTTCTTAGACATTTGTCAACCGAAACCAGGTGAGACAGTTGTAGTTACAGGAGCCGCCGGAGCGGTGGGATCTATCGTTGGCCAAATCGCCAAGATCAAGGGATGTAAGGTTATCGGTTTTGCGGGCTCCGATGATAAATGCGAGTGGCTTGAGAAAGAATTAGGATTTGATAAAGCCATTAATTATAAAACTAGCGAAATAAGTAAAGCACTTAAAGAAGCCGCTCCCAACGGCGTTGATTGTTATTTTGACAACGTCGGTGGTGAAATAAGTAGCACTATTATTTATCAAATGAACAAGTTTGGTCGAGTTTCGGTATGTGGTAGCATTAGCGCGTACAATGAAGATGTGGCAACACGACCAAAAGCAACAATTTTGCAGCCGCCAATCGTATTTAATCAACTAAAAATTCAAGGATTTTTAATTTTTGAATGGATTGATAGATGGCAAGAAGCATTTGATGAGCTGACGAAATGGATCAAGAGTGGCCAATTGCAAGCAAGAGAACATGTAACAGACGGCTTCGAAAACGTCTTCGATGCGTTTATTGGGATGCTCGCGGGCGACAACACAGGAAAAGCAGTAGTAAAAGTGTAATCATTTAAAAATTTAATAAAGTTTTGGTTTCATACGGGAAATCTTTATTTATTTTGTCTTTTATAAAAAAATAAAAACTGCTATTATTAGCAAGCAGCAATTCACTGCTGAACAATATTAACTATGGCAACGCATTAAAGTATTCCGGCACACGTTACTTTGATATCAAATATCTTTTGTTTTTGTTAGTTTACATTAAATCGTGGGATAGTAACAATTTTTTTTAATGTCTATAGAAAAACTAGCGCGATAAAATTAAGTAGATAATTTTCTTGTTATTTTAAAGTGATTTTGCGTTAGTGTTAACCGCTGAAAATTATTTAGCATACTCGTACAAATTTGTAAAATTTATTAGCGCCAGTTCGGCTAAGGTTTTTGGTATGTAAATAAATGAATAACTCTTAATATTTTTGTATCTACAATGAGATAACACTAGACCATAATTTCACTTGGTGTTAAGTGACAATGAGGACTTGGATTGTGAAGTGCGAGCGCCCGAATAGTTTGGGTTTCATATTTTGACGGCCGCTACAGCGCTTCTGATACGGCGGCAGATTTACAATACAAGTGTGGTAGCTAGCCAGACGTGATCGAAGAAACCCTGCCACTGATAAAACTCCACAACATGTGCCCTCGGATTCCAATCCGAGACTCCGACGTTATTAAGAAAACGGTAAGCCACTAGTAGCAGGTAAAATTTCAAATTTTAGTTAATAAATGATATATTTGAAATCAATGAATTTAATTACGTAAATAAAACTAGACAGTATTCCATATATTAATAATGAATTGGAAATGAAACTATGATAAGAAATTTAGAAACTACAAAAAGATTACAACAAATGAAACATAGATAAACATGTACAGGATTGATCGAAAACAATTCTAAATCAGATCACAATCGCCTTACGTTGTTATCAACATTAGCATGGAAAATTTATAATACTTATAAATAATTTATTTCTTACTTAGATAACAAAATAACTTAATTCTTAACACTAGATTTATGGATCCTATTGTTGTAACGAAACAACAGTGGATATTATGTTTTTTTTTGTGGTTTAACACTTGACCTCAATTTTAAAATTACTATTGTATACTGGTTTGTCACGTAAGTTTTCGTATATTTCAATTACTTATTATTTCTTTATAAATTATAGGAATTCCGTAATGCACTAAATAACCGAGAAGTCAAAATAAATTACAGAAAAAGGTCCGTAAATCTAGTGTCGTATGTGCCAGCTTAAACCTAATTCAGTCAAATGTGCTGTCAAAGGATTTTTTAATTTGACTTTAGAAATCAATTTGGCTTATTACAATTAACTCAGTTCTGTAATTTGCTTATTATTTATATTTAATATACAATCGTCCATCTTTCTTTATTAAATAGTGAAAGTCCATTCTGACTCCTATGGTATGAATTGTTGTATAAATATAGTCAAAAAAGTTAACATACCGATAAGATAAACTTTAAAAATTCTTTGACGCACATATAAAACCCAACAACCTTTTGACCTTGAAAAATATAATGAGGCACTTGAACAGATTTTCAGTGACTCTTTACATTCTTCAAGAAGTCATCTTTCTTATTCAAGTCCATCAACCATCGTCTAACTTTGAAAAAATACTACAAAATATTTTTTTTTTCACAAAAATTAAATTTTTCACAAATTGTCATATGTCGATTATTGACGACACAGAGGTCTTCGATTCTATTCTCCTTTTTTATATCTACAATGGGCTTGATGTGATATAGTGTTAAGTGACAATGAGGCTTTAAATAGTGATGAGTGCTCACTCAGAATACTCTAGCTCTTATATTTTAGCAGCCGAAACAGCAATGTTGTTATGGCAGCTTATACAATAGGATGATGGTAGCCAGCTAGACGGGTTCATAAAATCTCTGCCATCAAATAAACTCAACAATGTGTGGCCATGCAGACCATGTAGACCAGGACTTAGTAGTTGCGCTACAGGGGCAGTCAAAATTCAACTAATTTCGATTCCTCTATCAGTATTTTCAACTCAAGGGCAATGCTAAACTATTAACAATTTAAACATAGTAATATTTTTAAACATTGACATTTGTTATGCTTGATAAATTGAAAACAAATATGATTTAATTTTTACTTAGGAGAAGCCTATGCCCTGCAGTGGACCTCTTAGGCTGATAAAGTTAATATTAATGATGATTATGTATAGGCTCTAATCAAAAGTATATTTTAATTCTAAATACGGAAGATCTTTCGGCTTATCATCCATATTCCCTAGCTGGCATAATCATTTACACTGTGTAGATTCCTTGTCAAGGTATAAAGTGCAACTGATAAAACACTTTACACTTCACGTATTCACTCTTTTCGGTGCCGGGTCCGCTTCGCTGTCGCTGACCTTCCTCTTCCTCTTGATGAGATGAGAGATGTCGGACGCCGCAGGTTTCGGTTCAGACGTGCTGGAGCTGGCCCCGCCGGCTTCCGACGATCCCTCCCCGTTCGCCAGGCTTAAAGTCTCACGGACACGCTTTATAGTCTGAAAAGGATACAGTTAGGTAAAATTAAGATTTCTGTATAATATAACAGACGAGAAAATTGTCGGAACCAAGAAATATAACAGTGAACACAAATTTAGACAGAAATTAATTCTGGGAAGATCAATCTCTCTTCCTCACGGTAATTTTTTTCCAACTATTAATGGGAACGACTTCTATGTGTAAATACTCTTTTCAACAAAAAGAGGATCAACAAATCCGCTCAATGTTTCAAGAGACATGAACTACTTGATTCGAATGATGTTAGTCGCTGATGATAGTACTGACGATTACTACTGCTTCATCGGACACAGGACATCTGCGGATACGGAAACCGCGACGAAAATTAAATTAAAACCAACAATTGGCTTCTCACTTCTATCTCTGACCACCATGCTGGTGTAACGAGAGTATAGGCTATTTGAGAGTTGTGTATTGACGAGTGGTGGAATAAACCAGTGAGCCAAGAAATTTGATAACACAGCAATATTTGCACACCACTGACTGATGTACAAAAAGTTCTGCCATATAATTAATGAGTAGATTGTCTTAGTCTTTTTGCTATACTAATAAATGTACTTAACAATCTAATTAAAAATTTCACCATATTGGTAATAATAAATACTAGATATTTAAAATTAACACCCACATATCCAGCAAAATTATTTTAGCTTTGTATTTCGGTTTAAGTCTAGCAGTGAGCATCTACCAGGAGAGATGATGATGTCTAGTTTCTGGAAACAATTAATTCAACTCATTTTATAAATAATAACCCTTTTGTATTAAAGTTTACATTTTTGATTTTCTCATCAAAAAATGTTTAGAACTTATAATAATCATCGTCGCAGTTTACCCTGGTGGTTAATAAAATCGCCAATATGTTTTAATTAGTGTTAGCAATTTAACTTAATAGTAATAAACTAAAATAATAGCCCACTTGACATTCCCATTGTTCAGACTCAGGGCCTTCCTTTACAAGGGAGAGCCACGGCTATTTCTCTAAGCAAAAAATACTACAAAACGAAACCACATGGTCATTGTTGTATTGGATGTGACACGAAATAAATACACAGGCACCTTTTTTTGTTAAATTTTATTTCATACTCATACAGTTCAATACAAAAATGGCCTTGTGGTAAAGTTTAAAAAGTCATATAAACTAAACATTCTTAAACACTAAGTATTTTAAATTGTAATAGAGATTCATAAGGCACAGTCAGTAATAAATGCAATGCTTCATAATTACATCAATGTTAGTATCATCACGAAGGAGTCTGTATACCAGACTCTACGTAAGTTTCATAAAACTCACTTTCTTTAAGGCATTATTCAGAATTAAATAACAACATTCCTCTGGATTTTTTTTTGTTCAAAAATCATCTAAACACAGCAATAGACTTAGGTGCTAAATCTTTAACATTAAAATTATCATTATATAAAAAACGTTAAAAAAATCAGTCCTATTTTTGTACATCACAATGTAATATGTATAGTAGTCAAAGTTATTTTTTTATCTTCAGTGCGCCTATCATTTAACCTCAATTTAACTTGGTGTTAAGAGATAATCAGTTCATGGATGGTACAGAATGCTTGCCCAGAGAACTCTAGCTCAGAAGGGTTTTGTCTGTCTACATAGAAATATTGACAGCTAAAACCTCAAAGCTGTTAACCAGTGAAACCACAGAGGCAGCAATGTAATAATATGTCAATAATAATAGTTAAATCACAGACAAAAACTAATCTAATTTTCCCGAGACTTACGTCACATACATTTTTAACTACACTATTGTTTTAATAATACTGATTTAAAGTGCCTAAATCATAAATTTTGAGCCATATCAGAAACTTAGACTAAAGAAGTAGTGGAAAATATATATAGACCTTCAAACGAAACTACTAAGGCACAGAAATAAAAAAAGATCAAAAACTGATGTTCAAATTACACTAGAACACCAATCACATGATGTTTCTTCTCTTTCAGCATTAAACCTCGCAACATACTCCGAGTCTCTTCGAGGCAATCACATGGTCTTACCTCCGCTTTATAATCCATCATGTCCTGTATCTTTTCCTGTATCTCTGGTAGCAATTCCTTTAATTCTTTGATCTCCCCTTCAATAGAGTAAAATGGGTCTGATGAAGAATATTTCTTCACTGTTGCATCTTCTGTAGCGGAGCTCGGATTCTCTAGAATTTTAATCCTGGTTTCTACAATATTTGCAGCATTCTTGAAATGAGTTATGGCATCTTCAAAGTTTGATGCAAGGGAATTTGCAAGTCCTGCAAACAGTAAATAATATTATTGAACCAGAAAATAAAGAGAAAATCAAGACAGACAACAAACAAAATCCCTAACATTTAATAAAGTTGAACCTAGTTTATTGGTTTTTATATATAAATTATTTTTGATTAATTTAGCTTTTTCAATACATACTTGCTCATTACATATTAAAACTTACCAATTTGGTAATGGGTTTCCGCAATACGTCTGTCATTGCCACTGTACAGTTCTTTTTGGATCTCCAAGCAGCTCACTGACGGACAAAAATAATAAAATATTACAGGAAACATATTATGATTTTTTCTAAGAAGTGTTAGTAATAACAAAAATTAGATTTTCTGTAAAGAAAATCTAATTTTTCAACTTCCTATGCATTATATATTTTTTATATAAGAGAAACAAAATTTGTGTCCATTTAAAAAGAATAGTAAGGAATGTCTACAAATATTGAGAAAAGATAAAAAAAAATTGTTTCGGCTACTTTAGGGATTAGCTGGAACACTTAGACCAAGCTATATTACACTAAAACACTAGTTTTTTGTTACATAAATACAAAGATGGCATATTTTTTGTGCAAAAATAAAATAAAATGTCTATCCTTTCACATACATAACATTCGATGAATTATTTCGTTAGCTGGTCCATCTACCGCTAAAGTTCTGCACTCCTGGTTGAGTATCAGGAGACAATCCTCCAACCTCCCATGAACCCTCCAACTCAAAGGTCTTACGGGGCAAATCTCGGAAGATAATATATGGTCTGGCCTCTGTTCAGTTCCACCACATACACCTTCTTGACTCCATACAAATTATTCATTTTTCTTACTCCGTGTCGCTGCGTCTTCCTCCCTTCTGGGCTTGCAGATCGAGTAGTAAATATGTATGGTTATAAATATGTTTTTACTTACTCATATCAACAACAGCCTTGTCGTAAGTTTCGCTTTCTAGAGCGACCTCGCCAAGCGCGAGATGTACATCAGCCAGAAGTGCACGTGCTCCTTCACCTCCGCCCGACTCCGAGCGGCGATGCAAGATACTGCGCGCTAAATCTGAGAACAGCGGAATTAGAAACACATAAGAATAAATCACATAATAATATAATTTGACATTTTTGAGACACAACTTTTGTTTATCCATAGATACAAGCAAATTTTTAATGACTACCTGAATTTAGTTTATGGTACATAATATACCAGACTAACAACAACCTTAGTATTTTTGGCCCAGTCAATTTACTTGCTAATACACCATTCAAATAATAATGCAGTCATATTTCCACATTAATTAAATAGTCATAGGTAAAAAAATAGGACCCTACTGCAATATGTAATATTTTAAGAGAGAATTCTTTTTTCAAGTAATTATATATTATCTAATCTATTATAGTATACTATACAAACCAAGCATTTCCCATGCTAATTGCAGATTGTCAACATCATCGTCATTTTCCAAGTTTGCCATAGACTCATCCAATGCTTCTCCATTTGAACTACCCTGCACAAAACAAGATTTTTTTTTTAGTTCAATTTTTAATATCATTACAATAATTTTAGGTCCTGTTTCCTACTTTTTCAGTCATACTATGAATGTTAATTTATTATGGAATTTTCAAGTGTTTACCTTGGTATGTGGGAATAATTAGTGTTAGTTTTTAACCATATTTACTTGAATAGGAAGTTTTTTATATACAATATAAAAATGTACATACTTATGATAGTTAATTTAAGCTATGATGCTTAACATGCTTGTTTAGAATTATGATGGCAGATTTACATTATATAGAAAGCTCATCCAGCAGCTTAGAAAAACTTTTAAACTCTACTACATTCACTAGAAAACCAAATCATCCATTTATTATAACTACAGGAATATACCAGTATAACACCAGCCCAAGAAATTTGCTACCTTACGCATGAGGTGGACTGTTTTGAGAGTTAACAGCCAACCTTTAAACATGAAAAGGCATGACATGAAGGAAAAGGAATATAATCTAAAACTAACAGGTTGATCATCATTTGCCCCACTTGTTGACACACTGGGGCCCGGTTCATCTTCTTTAGTAGTTGATTCTGCTTCTATCTTCTTCACTTCCTCACTTCCGGATTTGGCTTCTGCTTCTGTATCCATGTCTCCATTTTGTTCATCATCTCCATTTTCTTCTTGATCTGTTAACATTGCATCATAACAATGTGCTTGTTAAATAAACATGTTAGTTAATAATTCAGTTTTACTAGACTACCTTAATATTAAAAGGAAATTTTAATAGTTATTTGAACTTTTTATCAAACCTTGTCACATATACAAATAATACCTTCATTGTCGTCATCTTCTTCATCAGCATTGCCAGTTCCGGGCATTCCATCACCAAGAAGTCCACTTTCTTCTCTTGATAAGCCAAGAAGAGCTTTGCCATACCTTTAATTTAAAAATATAATAATCTCAATATTTACAAGAAAAATACCAATAGCTACTTAAAATCACAAATAAATTAAATATTAATAAGCATTTTAATAAACTATTGCTGTGTTTACTTGTTTGATGACAGGAGTCAATTTCCTTACTCATTGTCTAGAAATAATTTACTTTTTCATTTGGTGATTTTTTAGACTTAAGAGCTATGCATGCATGTCTCTGAGTTCCTTTTCTGCTTCTCAATTTCAGTAACCCAGCAATCTAGTTTTAATTGTGATAAATCTTAAAGTTCTTATAAAACAATAAATTAATTAATTCTTGTAGTTTCACAAAACCAATTAAGATATCTCTGAAAGTACTCAGCATTAAGTTCTCACCACAAGTATGCCTCTGCACATTCATCGGCAGTGTCACCATGTTCTACAGCAAGGAGTTCACAGGCTTTTGCCAAAGCTTCTGCTGCTGCATGATAATCCCTCACAGCAAGATGTCTTCTACCTGATCCTAGTAATTCAGTAGGAGACGAGGTGCTCACTTCTGATACTTCAGCCATCCTTTAAATGCAAAAATTGTAGGAATGTAGTCCTTTATAAGTCCAATTTTGGTGATATATTATCATGATAATAGATTTAAAAAAAAAATGTTTAATTACTTTGTATAATGACTAATAATAATGGTTAAACTATGTAAATGAAATACAAATTTTGTTCTAACATATAAAACATTTAGATGACTATTGCCAAGAATTAAAAAACAAAATTTCAAAGTTAGGCCACCTGCCGCGCCAGGGCCTAACGGTCAACGTGACATGAGAAAGAAAACAGTAGCGGTACGAAAAGGCCACGTGGATAGCTAAATAAACTTTCAACGGCATAAAATTGGCTGCATAATAAATAGTTAATATTGCCACACACTGTAACACAAGATAACTGTCTTTTTCGCTAATACAAAATTCCTTTAACTGTTACCGCCAAACAGGTTTACAACTATTAAAGATAGTGTTAAAGTTACTTACCTTTATATAATAATTCGAAACTATCTTAGATACAAACTAATCGGCAGAAGCAATTCTTGAGGCAAATAAAAACACTTTAGCTTAGATTATTACAAATTTGTTACAAAATGCCGTGCTTTCACATCAGCTCATCATTGCCATACGGTGTTACTATACTAAAATTTTATTTTCCTGAAATAAACTTCATTTAAATTTTCTATTATCTTTTTGATGTGGCAACCCTGACATTTTTTTGTTATAAATTGTATTGCATAATAAAAACAATTATTAGTAAAAAATTATTAGTTTAAATATTTAGTAACTAATAATTAAACAAAACTAATTACTTGTTATGCAGAATTAAAGCTATTTCTGTTTAACTAAAGAATAATAAATTAATAATTTACTACAACGTTATGTAATAAAATTTTCTTATTGATATTATACTTAAAAGGCATTTTGAATTTGTTTTATAATTTAATTTTTATGTCTGTGTAAGTTATCGTTAGAGAACAATCTGGAAGTTTATATTAATTCAAACTTAGTTGGTTTGTACATTTGTGATATTTAGTTTCAGCTTTCGAAAATTATGCTTCTTCTAAGTTTAATACAAAGCTTAGTGAGTCCAATAAAGGCCTTTTGTACTGTCTACGGCGTGGTAAGGCTTTGTGAAAACTATTAAGTACTAAAACTCAGTTCGATTAGCTATTAAAACCTAATTCTAAATAACTTCTAGAAAACTTTAATTAAATCCTCTAAAAATAAAAAAACTGCAAGTATTTAGAAGTATCGTATATTTATTAAGAAAACTGTGTTTTAAACGCGTTTACATCGAATACTGTTAGTGTTATAGACCTTGGTTTATTCTTCACAGCTAAATGAACTTCACCAAATACTACTCGTTATGGAGTCGCCGGTGCAAATATTGGATAATTTTAAGTAAGGGGCCAAGTAACCGTACTTGTCTTCCATAACCATCATAAATCTTGTTATACGGTAATATTCTGGATATTTAATGAAGTGCTAGACAACTTAAATGTGTGTGTAGTACCTTAACATATATACAAAAAAAAACTATAATTATGAAGAATTCTTTACAAAAAGTTAAGGTTGTTTTCCCTCTACTTTGACTATTACTATGTTATAACATTGCAATTATTGTTGAGTTAGTTCTGTTCGTTTTAGTCAAAAACATTTTCGTGTTTCTGTTATATTTTATACCGAATCCGGAAATTACGAATAACTTTTACAAATATAAATTCCAGAGACAGACGTTAGGAAATAAAAGTACTTGTCACAATGTTCAATCTGAATTTATGATTTAGGTGAATATTGTTGATTTTCTGTTTAAGACCTTTTATCTCCTAACCCACATGTAAAGTGAAAGTAGCGAATTAAAACTTTTATTATAAACTAATAAAATATAAATTCGTCGTATTCATTATTTTCTTTCTACTGATGAACAAATGCATCTCCTGACTGGCTCGCGGTCATCTGGATCCAGCGATTTTTTACCGCTATCACTAGATTATTAACCCAATCGGCTAGTGGCTTGGTCTTGACTTAAGGATATATTTGAAATATATATAAAGCTTTGCTTCATGTACATTGTCACTACCGCTAATGGGCTGCTCTTTTAAAAACTAATATTTGGATTTCGTAAAAAGTCCGAGCAAAGTTCACTAAACACTTCATTACTTACCGAGTTAAGTTAAAATTTATAATAAGGCAATCGACTATTAAAAAAATGCATTTTTTTTTAATTTGTCACTGTTTAAGAGAATAATAAGAGGTTTAAATTAATTATGCAAATAAGTTAACGATGCAGCTTGCATCGTATAACAACACGCGGTATTACGTATCGACTTTTCCCCCGCTCCAGCGATAGCGATTGCCCGCCCAATATTTTTTTAGTGATGATTGCTAATGAAGTTTAAGGTATCGATGTTGTTGATACGTGTCAAGAAATCATCATTTGTAATTTTAGGATTTAATACATTTCGATTAGAGCTTTAGTCAGTAAATCTCTTTTGTGAAAATTTATAGCAGTTTAAGTCAAATAAAAATAAGTTTTATTCAGATTCATGAATCACATTCGCACATTTAATTCTTGATTTGTATTTAACTAAACTTTTACGGATTTGGTCGCGTCTATTTAAATATTTACTACACAGTGCCATTGCTTCACACTTTTTTACACTGACGACTTATATTTATTGATTGAAGTACGATCTACGCAGAATGGTTTGAGTCTTGGAGTCCCCTTCAATTTGTTTTTTAAATAACGTTACTTTTGTTTTATATAAGAAATTTATGTATTTACACTCCATAACTATCAAAATTTAAGAAACCGTGTTTCAAAAGAAAATTATTATTAAATTCTGTTATGTCGATAGCATTTTCAATATTTTCAATACTACAACAACACTAGGTATTGCTTCATTTTCTCTGTCCTCTCAGTCTGCGTTGAACTGTTCAGTGGATGGCTTGTGTTTTAAGACATAGCAACGAATTTATCGTGATTTGTAAATAACACCAGACGCATATTTTTTCATGATATCATATCATATAGGAAAACGTCTTTGCAATCTAAAAATGTGAGCAATCAAGTAATTTTTGAGGTGTAGCCGAGCGAATAAGCACAATAAGTAAGCTTTTCTTTTACTCTCCACGTAGTAGTAATTGATTTATGGATTAGTTTGCGGTAGTATAAAATAAATGAGAGCTTTTAGGGATAGTTTGAGTTTATGTGCAAAAATATGTTACATATATTTTTTCTTTCTCTAGTGATGGAATAAATTAGACACAAGTAAAGCCAAACAATTTGATGGTTATAATATTAATACTATGATTATATACATCTTTAATATACATTTTTTAAAGCTTTATGTATGAAATTATATAAGCAGTTTCTGGAACGTAGCCAAAGTTATCGGGGCATATCCTGTTTAATAAATAGGATTCGGACATTCCTAACGTTCTTTGGAGAACAACGCACTAGCTTTGTTACTTAGCAATTTTGTTATGTCAAAATAATCACATGCCTTTTCTTATTTCTCCACAAATATTACTCATTAATTTGATTTAGTTTCTTTATAGTATTTATATTTATTTTTCTTTAATATAATCAAACCCTTTAATATGTCAGAATTATATGTTTTATAACTTTCGCGAAAACTTGAATTTTTATAAGGATTTAATTTGAATAAAATTTTAGTATTTTTATCATGTAATTGCATGGTAAAACTTTGTTGACATTGCATCATCAAATGAATCGCTTAAATGCTACCTCAGTTTAAGAGATTGAATAGAAATTTAATGTAAAAAGGGTTTATATTTATTTTAGAATTGAGAAATTAAATATTTCTTAATTTTCCAAAATTTAACGTTTAAAAGATACTGTACTGTACTTTCAAAAGGAATTAAAGTATTGCCGGTCTTGTAAAATAAAAACCTAAGAAGCAGCTTCATGACTATTTAAAAAACAAGAATAAAATTGAAAAAACAAGAATAACATTTTATAATCGTTGTCCTACTTCCATCTCTAAAATTATTTTAATTAACAAAAAAATAAGTATATACCAAATGTTTGATGTGTTCGTTTGATACATTTCTGCACCGATAATCAAAATTTTAATAAACTTAACGATGTTTCCATCTTTTAGGTGAGGAGTGGGGCCTCCTCGGCGACCAGATGAGTAGATTCAGTGCTAGTGTAAGCAGTTTAAGGCCCCAAAAATTGCTCCCCACGGCAGCCCGGCGAGAGCGTACATCGCCTACCACAAGTTGGGCGCAGGCATGGAGGCCCAAACAGCTACGCCACAATCGGAATGCGAATGTGGCGTACACCCCTCCGTATTCTATTTACTTGCAACATTACTACTCACGAGGTAAGTGTGAAATTTCTTATAGTAGATGCACAGTACTATTAATTACAAGTCTAGATCAAAAATGAGCTTATCATTCAATTGTAATCATCAGAATTTTTTATTGGCGGTAGGTCTCTGTTGCCGGAGACCGTCTAGATAGGTACTACCGCAGCTACTATTTCTACCGCCCAACAGTAGTATGCAAACATTACTGTGTTCCGGTTTGAAGAGCGCTGTAGCTAGTGAAATTACTTGGGTAACGAGACTGAACACCTTATGTCTCAAGGCGACGAGCGCAATGTGGTGCAGTGTGTACCATCTTAACTAGCACCACGTTGTTATGGGCAAGCGTATCACTTTCATTAGTTGAACGTCTGCTCCTCTCGTCCCTTAGTAGAATAAAAAAATTATACTGGTAGTAAGTTGCCACAGAAGTTTTATAACATAAGGCTAACACGACGTCAATTTCATATAACAATGTCAGATAGAGTGCTTGCCCTAAACTCTATGGTTTAACTGTTAACTTAACAATTCCATTATGTACATTGACAGTATGAGAGTTAAAACCAGCCCGATAGATTAGAAAAGACTCTATCATTATTGATATTCCACTACTTATGCGGCCTTGAAATCGACCGGAATTACTACCGTGTTAAGGCAAAAAAAGAAGTTTAGACACGAAGGAAGTTTGTCAGAGTTGGTACTATTTTTGTCGCCATGCAGTAGTATGCAATTATTAGTTTATTCTGTTTTGAGATTGCACATCTACCTAATCTTTATCTTAAGACGATGAATGCGTCTTGTTTAACGTAAACACCATATTTAGTTAACCCCATTCTTGCGGGTTGGGTTAGCACTTAAAAACGCGTAAGCGAGTCGCGCGTCTCGTTGCTACGATGAAAACAAGATTTGGAACGCCATATAATTGTTGTGATGCTATTCAATCATTAAACATGTTATATGGAAATAATTGTGATATTTGAAACTTATGAGTAATTTATAACTACACTTAATGGTGTAAAAAAGATAAAAAATACTTAGCTACGATTCATACGAAATTATGTGTTAAAATGTACCTTTTGCTAATAGCATAAATTTCCCTTTAACTTTTACCGTTTCTATTACACTTCATTTGCCTTTGCAATATTGAACGAATATTTTCAGTATATGTTATATACATTTATGTGTGTTAAGAGTGTATTTACAGTGACAAAGTAGTATTACCGAAAACTACCGCAGAGTTAAATTGGGTAAATAATTTGACATAATGCTGCAATGCCGTAACCCAGGAAACAAATGCGTCAGAGCTTTAAAGCAATTCCGGATAAAGTTCTCTGTTAACCTACTTTAGATTATCCTTATAGCAATTTACAAAACAAAAATATTCTCACTAACTTTTTTATATCATTGTAAACTGTCTAAGTACCTTTGTAAATATTTGTATCGTTCAAAATATTAAATAAAAACATTTTAAACTCAGTTTTCTGATACTGCGGTGTATTTTTTTTTGTATTGTTTTAAGTAGTTATTAGACTTTGTAGTATTTATGTTTGTTTTATTTACATTTTTGTTTAGTTGTTTTTAAAATATATTGTTATTGATACCTTGACAAAACCTGGTTTTTGATACAAATTCTAATAGGTGCCAGTTAAAATAATATACGAGATTTTTTCATCAGCCGATAAACGTCCACAGCTGGTCATAGGCCCTTTTTTTGCAGAACCTGAACTCTAACATTTATATAAAAAAACTTCCTTACTGTATAGTATTCCGAACGAAAAAGGATTCGGAGAGATATAAAGTTCGTCGAATATCGATTTAAACGACAGTGGAGACAAAGGTATATGTTTATTACCCTTGCACATAACTAAAATATATCAATAGGTACCAAAATGTAGAAACGAACTCTGTCTACAGCTGTAACTATTTTCAATTTAAAGCTTTATTAATGAAAATCACGTAAAAAAGCGATGTCTTGTAAAGAATCAAACGCTGTTATCCATATTCAAATGAGTTTACTGTTAGTAGCATCTAAAATTAATTCCTTTTACAGGATAACAATCGCTAACCCATATTGAAGGTCTTTGAAGGAATTTAACAATGCGAAAGTTCTAATCGGTTATCATAAAACAAATGAGTTCAACACAAAAATGTCTCCGTAACGTACATAAATTTTACATATAAAACATGTGACTACATATTACATATGACTTACCAATGCCTTTGGTTACAAGTTCAGGGTCGGCATTCCGAGAGCATTAACCGCTTCTCCTTTGTGTAGTTCCAACAAGCGAAAGTAAGCACTTGTATACTTTATTTACTTACACAACCATAAGTCCAACACAATTGATTTAAACGAAACATATAACACATATACGTCATTTATGATAGCTATTTAGAAGCAACAATTTACCAACGAATTTGAGTTAAGCTGTTATTATAAAATAAGTTAATATAAAAACGCACTTAATACTCTAATTTGCGCTGCGTACAGTTTATATAAAAGTTCGTAGCCATTACAAGTTACAGGTAAACATTGTCTAAAGGTTGGTTTAAAATTTTTAAGTACATATTTACTTTAAAAACCCTTGTTTTCGCTGTTACCACTTACCCAAGTAGGGTTTGTATTTATTTTACTAACTCTGGTTTACTTAGGGTAGCTTAATATTATTTCTGTTGAATTTAAAATATATTCTATGGTACGAACATAAAATGAAAATTGGATTTTAAATTTAATAATGATTAGAGTAACACAAAAAATCCTTTTTTATAAAAAGCATATTTTATAGACGCAATTGGTGATGATTTTACGATCTTTATAAATATTAAAAATCTAATTAAAACTAAAACCTATCTTTCAGTTGTAAATCGCGCCGACATTTTTTAACGTAAAATACTTTTTAAAACTAACCCTCGTAATGATATGTACTACGTTATATTTTACCGTGGGAACTTTTTCACTAATAACCGTGCTCAGGTTTTTTTCAGAACACGGTTTAATAAAAGTTGTTATGTTAACTACTTTAAACGCAGGGGCCAAGCATCTTAATTTTTAATCGAAAATTTTATAACAATTTTGTATTTTCTTATACAAGGAGTTAGATTAAATTGGTGACATAGAAGAGATTTCTTAAGATAATGTTCCGTGTAAGTTACTGTCTCCTTTTTTTTCTAATTATTAATAATTCGAAACGTTTTTATCACCAAATAGTACATCATAGCGAAGTATCATAAGCAAATAAATACTTTTTTAAGAAAATTCTATTAACATACTCTGTATTTATTTTCATTCCCATTATTTTTAAATTAAAACCTTAGTTAGTTGAAATGAAGTTTTATTAAACAAAATGTAAATCCTTATAATTAAGCTGCTCGTTATACACGGCTTACAACAAAAGCTTTAAAATTCTTTGTAAACTTTAAAACAAAAACGTTGACTTAAAATAAGTGAACAATGATCTAATGAACTTTATTAGCTAAAGAAAGAACAAGCATGACTTTATTATAGGGAATGGTATAGCTCACCACCAACAGAAAATATTTCGTTGAATAAAAAAAATAAATGTAACATTTTAAACAAGGATTAGCTTCATAAAAACCATTTTAGTTGATTTGTATTGTAGAAAACATATAATGGATTTCAAACAGCTCTGCGTCAGACGCTTAGACTAGACGGCACCAAAACGATTCTCTATTTAATTGCCGTTTTGTTAAATTATGATCGTGTGCAAAATAATAATGTTATTTTTTAAGTTATTGC
Organism: Byasa hedistus; assembly: GCA_029286795.1. Classification (NCBI taxonomy): domain Eukaryota; kingdom Metazoa; phylum Arthropoda; class Insecta; order Lepidoptera; family Papilionidae; genus Byasa; species Byasa hedistus. The sequence goes on from JAGSMW010000001.1 coordinate 7,150,449, forward strand.
GCAGAAAAAACAAAATTTCATCTCGAAATAAACTTTATTAACATGTACAACACATTTTTAAAGACATGTATCAGCTAACATATGAGATTTTTATAAAAATCATTTACGCATTCATTTATTTAAATGCATCAAAGTAGCGGAAGCGAAACATATGCTTAGTAAAATCGTAACGAAGTGAAGGCCTGAGATAGATTTAAATAAAAGGTTCTGATTTACCCTTACTCGGTATCAAACGGCGAGGAAGCAATTTCATTGAAAAAGGTTACGCGGTTCTTGGTTTTACGACCTAAGTAAAGTAACTGAAATACATCGTAAATCAGAACAAACGTTGTATAAAAGGGTAAAGTGATAGTTTTGTGTCTTCTTGTATAGAGTAATATATATCTCTATTCAGTTGTTTGTTGTTGATATATTATTTCGTTCTGTATAACAAGCAATTTTAATTGAAAACAGTTAAAAATACTTAGATAATATAAAGGACCGTGACAATGTCCTTTTCTCCGTTGTATTAACTTGAACCGGAGAAAAGAGATTACACTTATAGTTTACATAAAATAGTCTTCACAGACAACTTTGTAGCAGCAGTCGCCACGACGATCCAAACTAAAGAGTGATCCATAACGATTCGCGGCTATTTCTATAGCAACTTCGGGTAGGAACGCTACGTGGCGCAGTGACGTGTACGCTCACTAGCGCCATCTTAGTGTTGCCAACAATATAAAACATAACTTTTTGTGATCACGCTAACAATTGGTGGGGCCATATGCCCAGTAAATGCTGCCGTCTACCCCCATTTTGGTGGTCTCCAACCATGGTCTTAATGTGCTTTCTTGTGCACGTCTGCGTTCTACTTTACCTAAAATAATTTTCTTCTCCAGACAATTCTCGAGATCGTGTGCTCGAATAAGGTTAGGGTTTTCATTAACAAATTGTAGGGAGTCTACATTTGCCAAAGTATGGGCATTCTATATTTTTGTTATTTAAATAGTTAATTTTTATGATTTAAATTGTAATTTTCTCAATCAGAAAATCGGCGCTGGTTTATCTTGCTTTGACTTTTGATGATGATGGTCGGAAAGAAGTAAACAGCATGTGTTAAACACTCCAGAGTACTTAGCAGTGTCAAGGTTAAAAACTCTTTGTTTCCCACCAGCTGTTCGACGGCGATGCTCTGCGCTGCCATCATGACGGACCACTGGGAGCACGTCACGTGGGAGCGCGCCGCCCTCGCAGCGCTGGCCAACACCTCCAACACCGTGCTGCATTGGTTGCTTGATGAGAAGGTCGCTAAGGTTAGTGCAATTCTATACTCGAGTTTCGCGTACGCCTACAACCACCACCATATCATAAATCAGCTGCCATACTATGTTCTGGCTTTGAACACATCTGAAACTCATTGTGACTGATTTTTATTATTCAATGATAACTTAAACCGGTGAACAGTGATTACACTTATTTTACAATGAATCGCTTTCACATAAACACGATGCCGTAGCAGTAGTTGACATGATAAGTGAAGCGAAAGAGGCCGCGTTACGACTCCCCAATATATACGTTCACCAGCGCTTTCCTAGTGTTGCCAACTTAGGTACTTGAACACGAACCCCCATGGTGATAATTGGTAATGTACCTTGCAGTAGAATGCACTAGCCGAATAACAGCAAATTTAAATAGTTCTTGAAGATACCCACGTCGTATTTTTTTGGGTACACTCCCCGCCTTGTTCCACTCCCTTGTAGTTCTTATTATGAATATGGAACTGAACTACATAAGTTGTAAATAGGATGTGTACAACATCATTTGCTTTATACTGTAATACGCGTTTCAATCGATACTAGCCATGTACAATAATTGCGTACTATCTGTATGTATAAACACTTACTTTCACTTGTAAGTGGCGTCTATACATCAAGCTTCGACGTAATCTATGTGTTGCCTCCTTTATATGGCTTCTTCCAGTGAATCTCTACATTGTACAAAGAACTTCAGTTCAATCGGTAGTGATGTAGCTCACCAAATTTCATTACCGAATATAAACCATGAACTTAATTTTCCAATGTATTATATTAACTTGAGCTCTACGAAAGCTCTGCAGTATAGTATTAGTAACGCTATATAGAAATGTGTAGGTTAAACATCTACAAAGAAATTAGATAACCGTCCCTTTTATCAATTTTCTTACATCTTTTTGGGCCATATAACAATGAAGCAATGATCAATGAAACATTATGATCAAGCGTGAATAACTTAGATTAAAAGTAGTAATAGTTAATGGTCATAGTCTAGCAAGTTATTGATAATAATGGTAATAAGATTGTTAATAAGTAATAACTTTTCTTCACAAAAATATATCTTGAATCAAAAACCAAGTAAGAAAGATATAAGCTATTTCTATATCTGTGCTTGTTATGAGGGTCCTTTATATTATTTTCAATAAAGAATTCAGCTAGTCAGGATGGAGTTTCACTCAAAAGTCATATCATGATTATAAAGGTGTTAAAATCTTTACACTGCACAATATTTCCTTTGCCGCGTTGAGAAAATTCCAACAGCTACAGATATAAAAATATATTTTGCAGTATAATTTAAAACTTTACTTTTAATATGCAATGTACATTAAATGTTATTTTTTATGACCTTTGCCATTTAGAAAATTATTTCAGACCGAATCGGTTTTGTTCAGTGCTATAAAAAGCACAATGGATATACATTGTCGTCGTTTTGTTGTACATATTATCATTGCCAGATTACACAGCTCGCCGTGGATGAGAGAATGTAAATAGAAATGGAGACATTAAAAAAAATGTAGCCGGTATTTAAACTAGAATATTTTTTTACTTGACATTGACAAATGGCAAATGTTCGCAAACGCGTAGTTTTTTATGTTTTACACTTTGCTAACAAGTAGCCCATTTTTTGTTAGGAATGTTTTTTTTTGTATTAGGTAATGTACACAGTATTGTGTTGTTCTACTACGTATAATATTTACACGTTTTAATACGAAGTATGTAATTTATTGTGTCATTTCATCCTTAAAACATGTTTTTACATATAGACAAAATATTTAGTTAAAATCTTTTGAGTACAATATAGAATGTAGACAGCAGGTACTGAGATAAAATATTTTTTTTTTGTGTATGACAGAGCGTACCGTAGGATATTCTAAACACACGATACCAGTGATGCCGGGGATCATTAACATCATTTTGAATATTGTACATTGTCCAATAAAACATAGTTTTATAGAATCTTCTCTTTGTCTAACTAATTCGTTCGTATTTATACTTGTATAAGAATTACAAAAACATGTCTCAATTTACAGAATCATTTACAAGTGGAACTTAAAATTGTTATTAGTGAAGTTTTAACAAACGAATGATTTTAAACACCTTTATCCGCAATTAGCTAATTTTAACAATAAAATGATTTTCTAACGTAGTTACATTTACAAGTAATAATCACATCAAGGTTTTGTCTTAACTTTGTGGTCTAACTATAGAATAGTTGAACTCAAGATTAGCTCGAATAAAAACATGAGATTTTTTTAATTATTCTTTCGCCTATTTAAAGATATTACGTTTCAAATAGGTTACAATTTAAATCTATAACTATAAACAGTTGTATAGTTGGAAATAAGTACGGAAACACGCTTTTAATTTCATAGTACATGATTACCCCAAGGAGTTGGGGTGTTTCTCGCTAATGAATAGGGTTTTGTAATATTGATTACTTATACGACGGGCAATACATCACAAAAACGTGTTTACTTTATATTATTATGTTAATGAATACTATAAATATTTACGGCACGTTAACGGCCCTCAACTCGAGTTGTTAGGCAAAAGGTTTTTCATGCAACTTTACGGGAAAGATATTTCAATAATAATGTTTTCAGAACTTGTGTTAAGCTTGACTGCCAAATTTTATAGAGAACTTCTGCGGCTGCCAACCGGCTGAATCGATTTCGATGTAATTTACCTTTTTGGTAGAAAATTATTTTTACAACTTAAAGCAAGTCAAAAGATCTTATGACGACTTTTCTATTTCAGTTTTAACGTTTTTCTAATTTAAATTTTCATGTGTGGTCTTTCAATTTTTCGAATTTAACTTCTCTCTTTACGATTTTAATATTTACATACTAGGCAAGTGTATAAGTTAAAAATGAACACTTTTTAGAAACCTCTAGAAGCGTTGTTCTGCTTTCAAGCAGGTATTGTTAAAGAAAAACGTGTAGACGTTTTCTTAAGTGGTCTACACTTGCCGGCCTTTTTTTAAGTGCTTGTTAAATTTCACGAGCTATTAAGTTTTGCTTTTCATAAACGGAATTTAGTCCCATATAAAAAATATTTTTATACATTTATTGCCGGTCGTGTAAAGCTCTTGAACATATCTTCTTTATGGTAATTGTCCATGGACAATGATGATCACTTACACGAGCCGTCTATTCATTTGTATGTACATAAAGTTATTGTACAACAGAGAAGTTGTATAAACTTCCGAAATATTCCTTCATTGTCTTGGAAAACTGTATTGCTTGCCACCACATGAGTCTTTCTTATCCCTTGGACACCTGCCTTAAAAAACATCATCTTAGCGAAATTTTTATCGCAACCTCGATACCAATGTTTCGTAATTCCTTTTTATTCTATGTGCTCCAGTTTCTTTTTAATTTACGCCACTACACATTGTTGTATAACTTTAATATGAGAGTTTTTATCAGCGGGAACTGATCGCTGTGTGTTCAAAACGATACAAATTTATAAGTGGTCTACTCAGCGAATCTCTTGTATGAATGGTTCTCAAAACACGGCATCAAAGATAAAGCAACGCAAACACAAGAAGCAAGTTAAAGCTTAAGTGTTACATACACTTAGTTTTTAATTAAGTATTCCATAGCTCTTCAGTAGTAAAAAAAGACTGAAAAGACTTCTACTCTTAAGTTTATAATATGGTGTGTTTCTTGAAAAAATATTAATACAAGTTTTTGTGAATGAGAAACTCCATAATTCTAAACAAAATGTGATTTTACGAAAGATTGAATATAACATAATTTTACAGATCGAGGAAACAGGCAATCGGAAAGGCAGTGGAACATTCTTAGTTCCAATGAACGGCGGAATTTGGACCATGTGCGTGTCTCTGGAAGGTATTCTGTCCTCTCTTACGTCCAATATCTAAGGTCTTTTAAAATCGATTTAAGCGCTTCAACAGCTTCGCTAACAATTTTTTAATCTTGTTCTGAATTTTAATTCTCTTTTTAATATTAAAATCGTTTGTCTTTTTACAAATTTCTTAAATATAAATGAATTACAGATAATTCAAAATATTACCGGTAAGGTTTAGGTTTTGTAATCAATTGACGTAGTGAACTATTAATTCAGTTTTTTCCCTTCTTCCATAATAGCAGATGTAAATAAGCATAAATGTTCGCATGCGATGATTTTTTGTTCTTTATCATGTACCGTTAGTTGTGTTGCTGATAAAGCGATAACAGGATTTATTTACAGAGGAGGAGGTTACAATACTGTCTAGAATCGGGTTCCCGACTGAGCCGCTGTGCACAAATTACTTAGCAAATAGTGAAGACGAGGAACCTAGGGCGGACTGGCAGCATCGTAAGTTAAATACACACACAAATGTTCTTAACTTATTTTTTCTATTTTCCCAGTCAAATCAAGAAACAAAAGTAGCACAGCACATAAGACACGTATAAATACATGTATTGTGAACAATACATCATTTAAATTTTATTTACTTCTTTGTCACCAAGAATTGACTCTAGAAGAAACATTACCTTTTTTAAATTTGGTGTGTTTTTTAGATAAAATATATACCATTATTAACTGAAAACGCAGGTGAATATTTATTGAGCTTGAATAACAAAAGCAAACGTTTACCGTAACAGGAATGCAGAACCTGTCGATATCGTGCGCGCTTGTTTGCCTGATTGTTTTGGGCAGCGCGGCGCTTGTCGGCGCTTTTGGTGTCTGCAAGCATCAGATCAGTGCAGTACTCGTCACTGGAGTCATGTACTTGTTAGCTGGTAATATAATCATCAAAATAAATTACATTTTGTTTTATATTTCTATTGGGAAGGTAAGCAAGAATGATGCGGACTAGGTAATGGTAATGGCAATTCTACCAGGTGGTAGGTCTCTGTTGCCGGAGACCGTCTGGGTGGGTACCACCGCAGCTCCTATTTCTACCGCTAAATAGTAGTGTGCAAACATTACTGTGTTCCGGTTTGAAGGGCGCTGTAGCTAGTGTAATTACTGGGGTAACGAGACTTAACACCTATGTCTCAAGGCGACGAGCGCAATGTGGTGCAGTGTGTACCATCTTAACTAGCGCCGCCTTGTCATGGGCAAGCGTATCACTTACCATCAGGTGCACGTCTTGCTCGTCTCGTCGTAAAGTAGTATAAAAAAAAAAATGGTAAGCAAATGATTGTTGTCATCATGTCTGTCCCTTTCGTGGATTCGTAGAAGCGTAGGTGACTTTTAAGTTTTATGTCTTTAAGCTTTTATTTATTTAATCCTACTGATAGAACCCATAGAACAGATAATCTTAAAAATAATATACAGTTTATAATTTTACGTAAAGTTTAAAAAATCTATATCAAATCGGTCCTAGAATCTGGGAACTACGATACCAGATTGTTCTGAAATTATAATAAGACAGATTTTGCGAAAGATATATAAAATTTTATCTCTTTTCTTACCAGCTGTTCACTGTTTGTTTTGGATCAGTTGTTGAGTAGGTAATATTTTCAGGTCTGTTCGCGATGTTCACGCTCATGATAATCCACTTCAAGCGCATACAGCGGGTGTCCACTCGGAGCAGCACCCACGGCGACGATACAGCCGACGGTGTAGTTGGCCCCCGCACCCCTGCTCTGCCCCTGCTGTCGGCGAGGGAGTTCACCACTTCCTGGTCGCTCGAACTTGGCTGGGGCGGTGTTGCCCTGGCGACCACGACATCCCTCCTTTGGATCCTCTTATCGAAAATAATGAGATACAATCCGATATCCGCTATGCTGTTATAAATCATGTATTGGTTCATTTTAATGTTTAAAGTCAATTATCTGATAAAATCGATGTTACGATTTAGCGCCGTTTTATCTCTACGCTTTCTGCAAATTATTGGTTAAGGTTAAAAGTTTATAGTGATTAGCTTTAAGATTTTATTTAATTTAGATAGGTTAGTGCTTAACTACGATTCCACGTGGTGTTATTGGTGATGTGGTCTGCGATATAACGCAATAAGCTAGTGATTGTAAGGCCATTAAAGTTAGCTTATTAATGTATTCTCTAATGATTTTCTTTTGATAATGGTCATGTGTACAAAACTGCAATGTTGACTAATTGTCCGGTTTAAACCTTTTAAGATTACCCTATTTTTTTAGCAATTGACCGCTTATAACTATGAGGGATAAATAAATGTAATTCTGTAGCATTGCTTCATTTAACTGTCCTTGATTCAAAATAGGTAATAGAAGAGAAGAAAGAAAACTATGCTCCCTTTTTGATATCCGTTATGTCTTATTATAAATAAAGTTAAATCGTAACGAAACAACAAGAGTTCACGTTTATTTTTTATTGAATGTATTTCGTAATGTACGCTTTTATATAAATTTAGCTTAGGCGTACCGCCAAGCTTGCTGCCGTCCATTGCTACTGTTGTATTGTTGAAATTGTTTTTTAATTATACCCAACGTCATTTTAAAAGTATACACTACGTTTGAGGTTATAAAAATTGAGCAATGATACACGAGTATTATCAAATGTTGAAGAAAATAAATTTTTTACTGTTATACCCAATTATGTTTGGTTATCGCTTTAAGTTCTTTTACAGAACATTACCTAGTTTACTCGCGTCTTCTTTACGCTTAATATAATTAATAATGTTGCCATATATTTTGCTATAATAACAAGGTCAATAATAGTAGATGAAAATCTTCAGAAAATTATAAAAAGCCGATTCTTATTGCAGTAAACTGAAAAAATTAAAACTAGTCAATATAGTCATCAACTAAAAAATTACTAAACAATGTAGCTGTGTAATTTCTAGATTTTAATTAGTAAAGTTAGCGACAACATAATAGCCGGGCATGTTACTTTAGATAAGGTTAATACAAGTAAGATATATATCTAGTATTTTTTTGTTTAATATAAGTTTGCTATAAGTGCAAAGAAAAACAACGATGCGTAATTATAAATTAAGACATGTTACTTGTTAATTAATCTGTTATTCAATTAATAGTTATTTTAATTTAAATGTAACAACTCATACACAAGGTTGACACTGATAACGTTATTTTCTGTATATATTATAGTATGTTAAATTAAATTTTAGCGTTGATACTTGATTACTGTTAGTGTCTATAATTAATTATGTATTAAAATTGTAGTGTTTACAGCTTTAACTGCACGTAGCAGAGGCGACCATTGAACGTTTTATTAAATATGAATTAACTTTGTTATTTTTATTACACGGTTAAAAGATTTTTTTGTACTTCAAAAGCATAAAGCAATATTTTCATTACATGAAGTTTTTATTTAAAAACCCTTCAGTATTGTTAATTAAAAATTAATTAAGAATGTTTAAACCTGTATCAAGGTGTGTCAGCTTTTTATAAGTTCCATCATATCAATCAACAGTTTCTTTTATACTGAATTAATATAATTTTAAACGTAATTAGTACGACCTGGGCTAATATTACTATTTAAGCTTCAAGCAAAAAAAAAATAAGGGCAATTTCCGTAAAATTAATTTTTGCTGCGATGTTAACAAAAAAATGCAATTGTATTGGTTGGCTTCGCGAACAGGCTCTGAGTGGTCTTTTGTGAAAGATATACAAATTTTATAAGTTGACACCACCACTTACTTTTCTTTAGAGATTCTACATCGCTGTACGTGGGTACAGAAGGGAGAAGTGTGGACTTCTCCTCGTAACTCCACCACGGCTGCAAAGAAGTGTGGAAACACCGAACCGTGTCTCGTAACACACAACACACAAGGTGCCACCACTTCAGACCTCTCCTCTACCACGAATCAACAATGTCAAGTTCCTCACCGTTTGTTGGAGACCAGACCACTGTTACTAAATATATATAAAATTTTTCGTCAAGCCAAAACAACAACCAGTTCAAGAAGAGCCTGAACCGAACCTCGATAAAATTTAGCGAAACATTCTGACCGTTGTCTCAAGAAAGGAGCAAAAAGACGATGTGTTGTTCAGAAAAAAAAAAATGTCTTTTCTATGTGTATTTACAAATCTTTAACAAAGATCGAAAGTTTTGTTAGATTATACATACCGATTATCTAAAAATAGCAGATGTCAATTCAGTTATTTTCTTGGAATGACTACGAAAGCACCTTGACATAATTTCTTTTCGCACGCGAAAGTTATGATGGAGCATACTTGAATTAACGGGTACCGGGTATGTATGATTAACGTACCGATTAACATAAAACATGCATGTCGTAGTGAGTTGATGTTTCGTGTGACATGCGATAAATGGTGATGAACAAATCAATTGTTAAATGAAATATGTCTCTCACAACATGGAATACAAGAATTAACATCAATTCTTAATAACAGCATAGTTTTATATTTGTATATAGTTATTTTAAGAAGAAATAATAACAATTAAAAACAGTAGTTTGCAGACAAGTCATGTTCCGTTTTGGGAGGCATAGTAACTAGTAAATTTAATAGTGTAACGATATTTAATCATCTCATGTCTAAAGACGAAGTAGGCAATGAAATGCTGGAGACATTTTTAACTGACCAGATACTGTTATGGGCAGGCTTGTATAAACATCACTCAAAATATAAACATCCTGTCTAGCCCTGACCATTCGTTGAATACCAAAAAAAAAATAACGGTACAATTATTCCAGTATTTAGCCAAAGTAGAAGATCATGATACTTATCGTTGTCTTTACCATTTTAAAATAATACTTCGCCCACCGAACAGACGAACGATTATTATGATCTAAAAATAACCTAACGTTAAGAATTTAATATCATAATTTATTTCCTTATGTCTGGAATCAATCTCCTCTTATCATTTAGGAGACAGTATTTTGAATTAATATAATACTGGTTTTATTAAGTATGGAAAAATCCATCCGGTACTGTAAAAAACCATGTATTATACGTAGCGGAAATAAATATTAGAATTAACATTCTAAAGAATGTATTTCCTAATAATGAACAAAATAGTCGTTTTAAATATTATACCTATTTCAATCACACAAATGTAACATACGTACATTTTATAGTGGGCTTATTGACGCAAGTTTCAAAGTAATATATATAAAAGCTCGTTTTTATTTCGTCGCAACAAACGCAGTGCCACATATCACTCGTATTTCTACTTATTTATATGCGTTGTTCGTAAACTGTAGCTCAGTATAATAGCGAGAAGCTAACACGTATTCCCTGAGGAAATCAGGCCAGATACGTGTACTATTTATTAGTGAACAAATCTTTATTACACTCAAAGAAAAATATATTTTTAAACTTTAGTAGAAAAGGCTATTGGAGATTGTTAGTACAACTGCCTAGAGAGCAGTAAGCTTCTTCACTATCGGCGGCTGATTGGCTGACGTAGTGCTGGTCCTCTGAACTAACCATCTGATGAAGATCTATCACAGTAAAAATGTTTGGGAGACGCCTGTGTCCAGCAATGGACGTCTTTCGGCTGATGATGATGATGACTGAGCTGTAATCCAATCTTCATGAAGTCTCGGTAATCTAATTAAAATGACGTTTTTTGTTTCTGATAATTCAGTCAATAAACTACAGAAAGGATTAGACTTTTTTTACTAATTATATTTAGTTGTAGACCTCAATTCGAATACCGAATGCTAATTGGCATAAAGCGCTAAAAGCTTAACCTCGCGCTTGTTTATTTCGCAGTTAACTCGGCAATACTGAAATGTTTTCGTTGAAGTTGCTACGACCGCTTATGTATTCAGGGCGTGTTGGCTTTTATTATACCTGGCACGTTGTTGAAGTGTACGGAAATTAGTTAGTCATTAATTACATGTTATAAACGTATTGAAGATGATTAATCAATCGAGATTCTCTTAAACCTTATTATTCTTAAGTGTATTAACATAATTGTACATAAAAATTTCACCGCCTCAATAAAATAGATAAAAACTCAATACATGTCCTCAGATCGTTCAGAAATATTAAGAGTGGAAAAAATTGTCGACAAAGCAATCTCTTTTATATTAATTGTCAAAATACTAATTTTTGTGTTAATTAAATGTCTGCCAGTTTTAAAAAAATACTACAATAGTTTTAATCTGCCAAATTATGAAGAGTAAATGAAAAAAAAAATTTGTAAAAAAAATGTATATGTACAATAATATTAAATACAAATTTGTCTTAAAAAAAAAATCTAAATTTCTGTTGTTTATATTATAACGGATATTAGCATTCTTAAAAAAAGTTATGCCTTCCATTTTTATATAACTGTAACTCATACTTGTGTCGCAGAAATCCATTATTAAATTAAAACGATTTTTCTGAACTAAATAGTTAATTTTATGAAAGAGAATTGTGAATAAAAGAATGAATAATAGAGTTACTAGACAAAAACCTATTTCCGTTGCGCTGTTCTGTCGGATATATCTACTTCCGGCGGTGTCAATTAATAGTAACATGGTTGTATCCTCGTCCATGTTTGATTGAATGCAATGTCGTACTTGTACAAATTATATGTTTTATACAATAATTATATTTACACAAATAAAACTGTAGTATCTTTTTTATAATGACAAAATAACAATCTTTCACAAAATCCACTTGTAAAGTAAATAATAAATTTTTCTCTTTTCTGTACGTTCCGGAAGAGTATGTCAAATTTTTCGTTTCTTATGAAAAATCCCTTTAGCTATATTTTTTTAAAATAATTGAAGAACTGAAAAAAAAACTAAAAAGTATTAAAATTTAGCTCTAATTTAATTCAAAGCATAAACAAACCGCTTATGGTATTTTCGTCATCGTGAAAATGTAATTTAAAATATCGTGTCATGGATAAACCGGCATAATCTAGTTTATTGAAGTTAAGGTTAAGGTTGCAATTTATGAAGGAAGCTATTTAATTTAATGCACTTTTTATGACGTTTCCCATAAAACACGCGATGAGGAAATGCTTAGATTTTTTTTCTTTACCACACTTTTCTGTATTAGAAAATGTTTATAGCAATGAAAATAAATCATGAATTTGAAATGTTCTTTAATTTTACTGCACGTCATCACGTATCTATTGGCGGATGTCTTCCATCAAGTCACAGAGCAGTGTATTTTCGCAGCCAATTAGTATTGTGCTATAATTACTGTATTCCGTTTAAACCAGTGAAGTAAATGAAATAACGAGTCTTAACATCTTAAGCTCAAGGTAATGAGATCACTGACGTGTTGTGTAAACACGGACTGACGCTACTATAACACAAACGCCATGTTCGTCTCCATCCAAAAATATTAGTTTATTTCATAACATGACACATGACAACATGATAGAATTTCATATTCAAATTGGTTCAAAAAATGGATTAAAAGTTCTCTTTAACATAATATGCTCTAGTTATAATTGTATTTTTTATTTAGACCTTTAACAGCCAAGGTAACTGGTATAAAATTCTTTTAAATAAAGGTTTGAAAATGTTCATTCTCAAACATTACTTATGACAACATCAAAATATATTTTTCAATTCTAGACAATTAGCGGTTTACCGATATAAAAATTACCATAGTATTGAGGTCACCCCATAACGTTTATGGCATTTCCTCGCAAATTACCATAGCGGGCATAAGGGATTATAATTATAAATAACCTACACGATACATATCTAGTGTACACGCGAAGGTCACTACACTGTTGGTATTATACCAAATCATATAATTCATGACCCAATTTCTCGAAGTAAGGCGTTATTTTTTATTCGGGATGTAGCACCTGACCTTTACCGAAAATTGCTTCAAGTATCTGTGTCCCGTAGAAATTAGATAGATAAATAGATAGATAAAATGGTTTATTTGGCCATGCAGTACAAATATACAGAAACAAACAGATACAATGTTTATATAGGTTTATTAGGTTTTTTTCTTATTAAAATCGAATAGAACGATCTTTATTATGTGATTGAGTATTTAGTCACTAGTTTGATGACGTATTTTGGTTAAACGTGCTTCAACGTCTATAACTTCATTGTCAATTATGATATGGTCATTCATTATTGTTGCATCACTAGTCAATAGTTTAAACGTCGATGGTACAACAATATGTCGTATCCTCACTTTTAATAATGGTTGTCGGCGGTAGTCCGCTTTACATAAGATAATTCGAATACGTAGTCTCGACGAAGAATCAATTAATGAAGTCCTTCTAAATTTTTAACATTTAACAAGATATAAATTTGAAATCAAGTGTTTGCCCATTGCAAATATATTTTCGCACACTACCCTCAATGTTCTACAACTAGATATCCCAGTAGTTTTACTGGCTAAAGTCCGATGAATACGGAATGCTACATTCATTATTTGTATCTAACCAACATATTATAAGTTACTGTAATAATGTCAAGTTACATTATTTCTTCGGCACAACAGACTGCTTCAACTTATGATAAGCAAAGTTGGAGGCAAAACATGCGCTGGACATCAAACAAATCTAATTGCGAACCATGACAAGTGAATTGTTATCACCAACGCAAAACTGTTCGTTGATACACCTCTAGTAAGCAAGAAGCATTTGAAAAAAAAACAGTGTATATTGCTCGAGTTCCCGTGTACACGTAATTGCAAAGTTCCAAGTTTAATGCGATAGGGGAAATCGCATTATTTAAAATTATTCCGCTTGCGTCGCAAATTGCAACCTTGACCCACAATCCGATAGACTGGCGCGCTTCTTTGAACAGGCGTCATCGACAAGAGCCTTCGCTTTACAGCTGACACCTTTCCCGCGTTACAATGGTGCTCTAATTAATTCATAAAATGTGCCCATATAATGAATAAAAGCACAAAAGTTTTAAAAGTCAAGGTGACTCTGACACTTTTATATAAATTCAAAGCCCGTTCATTTATTTTAACTCATTTACCTGATTCTACTATAATCCAAATTTTATTATTTCTTCCCTTTTCTATGTATTTTCTTATGCGCTGTTGGTGTAAAATTTTGTCTTTTTTATATATGTTAATATAAGTATCGTGTATTCATGTATGTATTCAATAATAGATTTGTTTATCTTTTAATTTTATTTATTAGAAAGATCAACGATATTTTGTAGCTGTAGCTCATAAAATAAATAGTATAAATTATTTGAGATGGCAGTATTCGAAACCTTTTCATAATCACAGTAAAAAATTAGTACGTACCTACATGTCCATCAACTCCGTTGACTAATTTTCTTAAATTATATGAAAGACATTTTGTATGACAAAAATTATACGCCTGATAAGAATAACTGTGTTTTCAAAATACCAGTAAATTATTTTATGATTTTTATTAAATAATTTTAATAACCAGCGTCACATTTTCAGACCACACGAAATAGAGTTTAAAACAAACCAAAAACTTTTCTATTACGCGAGTGTATTTCCTTCTACAAATAAGTTACTTTAAAAAGTTATATAAGTCTTGCTTAACTTTGCTTTTGTCGCTAGTTGGATGTTATTTACGATATCTGTTAACATGCTTCTTATTTTATAGTTGTTAAATAAACAGATAAAGAAAGTTTAGTTAAGATTATGTTTAACATTATATAACTTCTTTGTTAAATAAATAAATATGATAATCTTTTAGATGGTATCACCGTCGCTCAACTGCAAGGTTATAAAATTACCAAGTATACTCAAAAATATTTTTTAAATTATTCACAAAATATTTAGTTTAGATGTATTTAAAATAACCCCGCTACGGCGGTCCATGTTTTATGAAAACCAATTGAAATGGTAGCAGGTAGGTATTATAAAAGGTTTGCTTCTAATATTTGCGGTATTAAAATATACTACGGATATTGTTTGTAAAAAATAAAAGATTTTGTAGAATCAGTGTGAGTCAATGCGAATTTTTTGGTGGTTAGTAATAGGCACATGCACATAACTATGCGATGCTTATTAGGATGATAAATACAGCACCACATTGTGCTCATTCCACACATAAGCTGTTAAGTCTCGTCAGCCCAGTAAATCCGATAGATACAACGCCTAGAAGACAATAACGTTCGCCTATTTTTGTTGAATGGAAGAAATAAAAGTTGTGGTGATACCAATATAGACGGTCTCCGATAACAGATATCTACCACCAGTACATCGTCAAGTTAGAGGACTATACTAGCGGTTAACTTTATCAATTTTAGTACCTTTCATACAACCAGTAACATAATATTACATCACTTCAAACCTCATTCATCTAAAGAAAACAAATAAAATATGGAATCAACAAAAATATCATGAAACAAAAATAATAAGTCTCACCACACGTTCATCACGCTGGTACTCTGGCTTAAACTTGATAGCCTGAGTCACCGACGTAGAGTAGCGAGCCTTTCGGTTTTCTATAGGTTGCATTTCGGTGACTGTGCGCAGGAACTGCATGACTTGATACCACCAGCGCCCTTTTACCATCGGACGTTTAGACACACCGCAGACATTCATCCCTTCGTTGTCGATATCCCGCGCAATAGGACGAAGCGTTTTGCTTCGTCCTTCTTAGTGCGAACAGCGAGGGACTGGAATAGTCTGCCGGCGTCAGTGTTTCCGTCCAGTTACGATGTGGGAGTCTTTAAGAGAAGAGTGAATAGGTTTCTACTAGGCTAGCGCGCTTTACCATCAAAGACTACATCGCCACTTACCATCAGGTGGGATTGTAGTCAAGCGTTAGTCTATATCCAGTTAAAAAAAAAAAAAAAAAAAAGTGATTACAATAATAATACATACTTATAACGCCATCGTTAATCACACGTCACAGGCTGTCGCGCGCCCTAAATATTACTCACAACGTACTTTATAACACTCATGAAATGAATTTGTATGTTTTTTTTTTTCAAAATGTATCTTGTATAGACGTTTGTTCATAAAAGTATTTCACAGTTAAAAAAACTCCTTTGTAAATGATTTTTTTTTTATTAAAAAATTAAATCATTGATCCACGATGCCAATACTAAAAATATAACTCCCTGTTATTTAAAAAAAATTGTGTTGCCATATTTTATTTTGAAAATGGATCGTGAATTCTGTGCTGCTTTAACTTTCGAAGAGAAACATTTTAAAAATACAATTATACAATACAGGGGATGGTCCGACTTTATTGCATTAAAAAGCTTTGTTTACATAAAAAAATACAGTTTAATTAATAATATTAGTGGATATGTATTGCTGGAAACCGTCCAGACACCATCGTAGGGCGTTGTAAGTACTAGAGTAACGAGACTTAACATTTTATGTCTCAATTCAATGAATGTAATTTAGTTCAGTGTTTATTATCTTAAAAAATTATCAAATTTTATAATGGTATCACTTGATCTTGCTTGCTCTTCTCGTCAAACAAAAAAAATATAATTTTAAAAATTTATTAAAGCTATAAATAGGAATGCTTGTAATAAACACTGCTTTTCACTTAGTCCTAGTAAAAAAATAAAGTGTTTTCGAATGGAATTACGAACATTTTATTCAAGAAATAAACTTTCATCGTTCCAAGAAAAATATAAAAAATGAACTACGTTCTGAGAAGCCGACCCAGTTCTAAATCGTAAGTGCTTTCCCATGTCAGACTAATTCGAGGCGTTCGTTCTAATTCACTCATTGATTTTATATTAAGGGTATATAGTCTATCAATATTAAACTAAGTAGGTATAGTTAACACTCGAAGTTCTTTCATCTGTAGGCGAGGTTTAAAAAAGTACAAAAAATTTAATCTTTTCTATATAACACGGCTAGAACTTGACCAACAGTTGTCGTGGTGTAAAGAGATTATAAAGCCGTGAATGGTAAAGCATGGTAACTTAGAATATACGACACGAAGAAGCGCGGGTTGTTCCAAACTTAATTCTAGGTTCAATGTGGAAAAACGTTGATAAACCGCCACGTTTGTAAAACTACATCTCTCGTCGACATGCGACATCCACCAGCGTTTGACCATCGAAGAGAATATGGACTTGACTCTCTCCTTGTGAGAGGAGGTTCTGAATAAGTAATATATTTTTTTATGTTTATAATTACTACATAAAGAAAATGTCAAGAAATAAATACAAAATATTTAATCATGTGTTTTTTATTATTCTAATGATATAGTATGTTTAACAGATTCAACTTATTGCTTATATTTACATTCCAATAATAAAACTTAACTATTCAGACATCACATGCTATAAATTATAAATATCTCTATTTCCGTAGATTAGCTTTGTTCACCTGGTGGTAAGTGATACGCCTACTCGTAATAATGTTGCATTAGTTAATATTTTTAAACACTACACCGTATTGTGTATGTCGTTTTGATACTTATGATGTTAAGACTCGTTACCAGAGTAATTTCACTTGCATACCACATACTTCTGTTTAACGAAAAATATAGGCGCTGTGGTGATAACTATCCAGAAGGTCCCGACAGTACAGAGTGAAATTAGACTAATAAAAGGGGCTCGGTAACCACTTTGCTATGACTTGCCACGATATCGCACGCTACAGTAATTGGTAAAACTGTTACAATCTAAATGTTTTTCAGAAATGTAGGCAAAATAAATAAACGCTGGCAAGACAGCGTCTATGGAGTTCAACAAGTCGATGAAACCTTTAATCATCATCTTGGAACAATTTCTCTTCAATATCAATGTCTTCAGCTTTCCTCTTTCTCGCCTTCGTTTTCTTGCCGTGTGCCGCGTCTAGTTTCGTTCTCTTCGCCTGTTTCTTCTTCTCCTTAAGTTGTAATTTTCTCTTAGCCGCCTTCTCCGGGTTGTGTACTTTCTCTTGAAGTATAATCTGTTAAAACATCAAAAGCTTCGTGATTTTATGACAATGACGTCGCGTGTTCGCGCAGAATACTCTTGCTTCCATTTTCTGACAGCCGCAACAAAACTACAATATTGCGACGCAGATTTACAATCGCTCAGGTCGGGTTCGACATACCTTGCCACCAATCCACAACGGGTGTCCTCGGAATTTAACCATTTGCCTTGTGAGTCTTCCGAGTCACAAGGCAAATGGTTATTCACTGCGCCACGAAGACATGTAATTTTTGGGTAGCTTAAAATTTTACGAAATATATTTATTATCGAAGGCCGTCTATGTATGTATCACCACCAAGAAGTAGTGTACATACAATACTGTGCGGTACGACGGCACACATATACCATATTTATAGTGTTTTTGTGACATATCGTGTTACTTAATATCACTTTAAAATTAATTGTTGGTCCATTGTTGAAAAAAGAGAAATTATAATAAACATATGAATTCATTTTTGCCAGTGGGATAAAAAAGGAAGAGACAGAGATAAAAGAAAAAGTCATAGGGGGCAAACGCGTGACTTATTTTAACTACGACAAAAAAACACTGGTCATCAGATGTGCCAACGGAAAGGTGTAAACTGTAAAAATTATTTATATAACCTTCTTTCTTTCTGCTCGCCTCATATTAAGCCTCGTTTGCGCCTCCGCAACGAGTTTGCTGTACTCGATATCCCCAATCTTCCTCCTTAACTTCTTGCCTAATCGACCAGCTAACTGCTTAGCTAATGTTGCCGGTGTCGACGCGTCTCCGGTGGAAAGTTCTCGGACTATCGGCGGCAGGAAGACGTCGATGACCTTAGTCAAGTCCTCGGGCTCCATGGAGCTTATCACGTGTAGCCACATCGTGAATATAGCTGATCTCTGAAACAAGGATATGTATCATTATTGGCTTCCCACTAAACTCAAATTCGAATGAAGTAAAAAACTTGCCCTGAATACATACTTGGGCACTAATCTGTTTTCGGCAGGATGCCAGATGCAGTAAAAATGCTGTTATTCAGCAGTTTTAAAGTATGTGGATGGTAGCTAACTAGGTGGATTCGAATACCATTCAAACTCCGCAAGATATGGCCGCGGAACCGAACCAAGAAGTTACATCCAGCACCGCTATACATCAATTATAGAATACAACACAAAATATAGGCAAAACTACTACTTACGATATTCATAGATCTAGGCGCTTTAGCAACTTCTACGTTCACAGCTTTTCTCAGCTTGAACAAAATCCAGCGAATGTTTATTTTCGCAAGACTGTCAACATCCGTATCCGGCTCCGCATCAATCTCCACCCTGTCGTTCAGTTTAAACGAGCTTATCGAATACACAAGCTTCAATATCGCAAACATTACATCGGTTACCTGAAAAGAGACAGACCGCTCAATATTTCCCAAAGCCGAGACCCTGTCTTACAAGGAGAGACCTTATACCATTTGCCCTGGCCATACAATATGTCTATACTTACGTGATCTGCCATATCTTTACTGACACTCGGTGTGTACTGAGCACACAAATCCAACACTAAACTCCGCAAGCAAGCTTCCGTCTCGTTATAAATGAAACCTCTTTCACTATCCAACTTTCTCTTCACTATCATATCCAACTCATCTGGATTGACACACGAAAGTATCTGTCCCAGGATTTGAACCGATTTTAACCTGACCCAAGCGTGAGGATATGCTAACAACGCTTGACATTGCTGCGCTATGTCATCGTAATCACTGAAATATTTATCATTCTTCATACTGGACGGGCATTGGATTGTGATCCTCTCGATAAGATTCAACATCTGTACGAGGCTGTGATCTTTTTCCTTCTGTTTCTCCTCGTCCGATTTGTCGCCTTGGTCAAGTGTGATCTTCACAAACCTTCCTTCGGTAATGTCGTTACTTATTAGTAATATTTTGCCACTGACTAGCGGTAGAATTGTAGTTAAACGACTTTTAAATTCTTCTCCCTCGACGTTAACAAATCTGCTAGTTAATTGTGCTGCTAACTCGAAATGTATTGGCTGTAAAATAATAAAACGCAAACTTCGTATGACTTTGCTCACATAAAATTAATAGCCTGGTGTAATCTCGATTAGTCGAAATACAAAAAATTATAAAAAACCTCGCAAAATCGTTTTAGAAACTATCCTTAACTATATAAGCCATGTACATGTACGCACACTATTTGCTGATATATATATAATATTGTGGTGTATGTCCAATAGTACACGACTATCACCTGATTATGAAATTATATTACATCTCATATTATTATCATAATTTCAACATTCGAAGTTCTGTTAGCGCTCACTTAGATATGCTAAAACATTATATATTCTTTGTTATATCCATAGTTATAGAAAGCCCAGCAGCATGACGATCGGACGGCCGATGCGTCAAGATTTTTCAGAGACCACGTATTTGGTAAAAATAATCGTGTTTCCGTTTGTATATGGAATATTTCGCGCATTTTCGTTTACCTGCGTATCCTGAAAGAATGCCAACACCAGATTAAAGAGTTTGTTCCTCTCGATTGCAGGAAACCGTTTTAACATAGCTTCGATGCATCCCGCAGCGGAGGCGCGACACTCTGGCGCGCTGTCGTTTAGCATGCAGGCTCCTAGTGCGAGGAAAATGTAATCCCCTTGCTTGATAAGCTGCGCCTAAAAGAAACATTGTATTAACCCTTGTTTTACTCCCAACCTCCGCCTATTGGACCATCCTCAAACATTTTTCATAACAAAATATTTTAAACTTACCACTTGCAGTTTATTAATGATCATGTCTAAGAATTTGAGAGATGATTCTCTTCCGTGTTGTAATTCATAGTTTAATTGTGTCACAAAGAACTGTATGTATTTGTCCATACGCTTTCCGGGTGTGTAATAAGTAAGATAGTTTACGAACAGTGCACGCGCTTCGTCCCTGAAAACGAAAGGTATAATATTTATCAATTGTTTTATAATAACGTAATAGGATAGTATTCTGAGTGAACATGCACCATGTAAAATTAAGCTTTAGGTTATACTTTTTTTTTCTACAATGGACAATATCCAAGAAACACTAATTGTTACAGTTTCCTTTTTTTAATGGGTAATAATTACCTTGATCTCGCTGACTCGCTTAATATGCAAATTTTGGATACTTTCTCCATAACTTCATGCAACTCAGGTGACACTAATCTCACTTCCAATATTGCCTTCAATAACGAGAATGAGTTCGCTTGCTTCTCATCGCTTTGGAAATCCTCTTCCGCATACAGCAATAGTGTCTTAAGTTGATCTGCTTCTAACGTGTAATACTTAACATTACGTATTAACACTGTAACGGCCTACATGAAAAAAAAACAATTTTTTTACAACATTAAGTTACTTTGTAGTCACTTATATTGTCGGAGACCATCTTGATACGTTGCGGCTCTGATTTCTGCCACCATAAAGTAGTGTTCAAATATGACTGCGATTTCAACAATTAATGAAGTAACGGGACTTCTTGTGTAAGGCGACGAGCACAATGAAGTGCACTCTAACAAGTGTCACTTTGTTAAGAGCAGGAGTGTCACTTACCATCAAATTAATGTGTTTACCTCCACGAGTCGATGCTTCGTAGAGTAAAAAATTTACGATTTAATACAAATAGTATTTTTTTTACCTTAAAACAATTCCTCACTAAATGATAGTTGTCGTTCTGTTTACTGATCTCAAACGTTGCATATTTATGAAGCATTAAGAATATCGTCTTCACAATTTCATGAATCATCTCCTCCAGTGTCTGTGTATTCATTCTTACAGTCCACAGGGTCGTTATACATTTTAAAGCGACTGTAGCTACTTTGACATGGTCACTTTTTAACGAGTCCACCAACAAAGGGATCAATGGGTCCACAAAGGCTCTACATTCCATTCTTGGAACCTTTTCCCTCTTAAGTATAACGTAAAGTATATTTAAACTGAATTCGACTAAAACATGGGCATTCGTCTTATTAGAACTTTTTACGAGTCTCGCTTGTGATTCTTTATTACGCTTCGGTGTTGCCGGTATAATAAAACAATCTGGTTTTGCTCGTAGCATGTTTTCTTTTTGACTATCCGATATTTCTCTTTTAGATGCTCCCAATACGAACTCCGGTATACTTTCAGATGCTATGCCATGTAGAAATATGAATAGTGATTCATTATCTATATATTTATTTGTAACTAAACCACTAGAAATATGCAGTAAAGCTTCTTGGACCTTCAAAACTATCTTCTTCGAGTGGTGTTTTTGTAAAACTTCTTTAAAAGGCAAAAGAAGGTTGATCAAACACTTCTCTGTAAGATTCTGTGATACTATCATTAATGTAACATAGCTCTTCTTGCTCGGTTTTGCTTCCGGTGTTTTATAATGTAATTTTTCCACTTCCTTCTCCTCTGAAAGCGCTCCAAACAAATCATTTACGCACACATCGAGTATGTAGTGTAAGTTATCGTCCAAATCGCCAGAATTAAACTCAGCTTTCAAAGCTTCTAAAACTGAGTGTATCGTAGCAACTAAAACGTGCCCTTGAAATCCTCTCGTTAGTAATAAAGTAAGGTGTTCCAACAAAATACCCAGATACGATGTACCGACGGTCAACATAATTTTTTTAACTATATCTCGTGCTATTATCCTCACTTGCTTTAAAGGCGATTTTAAGAATGAGCACAATTTTATTATGATACTGAAATTAAATAGAAAAACAATTACAATTAACGCCTATTTCTCCTGCCAAACAGAAGAGTTCAAACACTACTCTGTTCCAATTTGAATGGAGTTTCAACTGATGTAAGTACATAGGTAACGAGTTTTAATATTTTTTATCACGTGACAAAGAACACGAAGAGAGATATCTCGTCACTTCATTGCATTAAAAAAATCAAGTTGTTTAACATTTATCGTACCTTTTCCTTACTTTAGATTAATAGTAAACAGTAATAGATTACCAAATAACCAGCAGTCATTTTTATATAAAAGTTATACGCTACTATGTTTCGATAACATTTGTATATAATTGAATAAATAAACTCACCCAGGTAATTGATGTCTTAAAATGTCACCCGGTAACCGCTGCAACAACTTAACTAATGCTAAAGCAATTGGTACGCGAACCATGTCCTCCTCTTGTCTAGTAAAACCAGTACGC
This sequence comes from Byasa hedistus, assembly GCA_029286795.1. Classification (NCBI taxonomy): domain Eukaryota; kingdom Metazoa; phylum Arthropoda; class Insecta; order Lepidoptera; family Papilionidae; genus Byasa; species Byasa hedistus. Next base: position 7,173,627 of record JAGSMW010000001.1, read on the forward strand.
CGACGATTAAGCTTATGTGATTCTTCATGCTCAGTCATTTTACCGATTGCACTGTTAAAAGAAAATAATAAAATATTTTTACTGATAAAAAAAAATTTCTTGCCGTCTAGGTAGGTACCGCCGCAGCTCCTATTTCTACTGCCAAACAGTAGTGTGCAAGCATTACTCTGTGCCGGTTTGAAGGACGGTATGCTAGTAAAATTACTGAGGTAACACCTTATGTCTTAAGACGACGTACGCAATGAGGCAATGTATATCATCTTAATTAGCTACACATTGTTATAAGTGAGCGTATCACTTGCCATCAGGTGAACGGCACGCTCGCTTTGTCACCTCATCGGATAATGCTTATTATAGTTAAATTCACTTATAATATTAGATATCAACTATAACACAAACTGTAAACTGTAACTTAAACGTTTTGTGTCTTACCGATTCAACTGCGGCAAAAGTCCAGCGGTTAAGGATTTTATTATTCTATTGGCAACTGAAGGTGATACACTTGTAACCCTCTCAAAAGCAGGTACATCAACCACTTCATTCGATTTTTGCTCTTCTATTTCTACGACTGTATCCGCTATTTGTAAATCTGTTTCAATATCATTAATTATTTCAGTATCTTGCAACTCAGAACCGCTAACTTCATCATTTTCATCAGTTGTTTTATTTACTCCGCCAATTTCATCCAGTTTGCTTTCCTCTGGCTTACCAGATTCAAAATTTGTGCGCAATGCTTTAGGTAATTCTATACTGCGCACTTTGGAAAAATCAAAATGGAAGGAGTCAACAATGCCGACCAAAATACGGGTCAGTTGCTTCTGATATTCAGATGAATGACGCAATTTATTTAAATATAATTTAAGAACAACTTCGTAATGATACCATGGTAATAATCTGCAGCAGGTGGAGATTACTTCAATGCATGCATCAATTAAGGAATTTTTGTCCGAGTATTTGTCATCACATATATAAACAGATGCAAGAGGTAATATGAAATTTGTTAATGTTCTTGGCGATGGACATTTAATCATTTTCCGAGCTATTTTGCTAAACTTTAGTAGAGCTCTTACCCGTCTATGCAATTGCAAATGACAAATGTTTTCGAAGAAATCTACTTCTCGATCTTCCTTATTAATGAAATGACTTAGATCAGATAAAACGACATCAGCTTCTGGACATTCCCTTGCTAACTCTCCTAATAGTGTAATAGATTCTGTGCGTAAATTATCATTGGAATTATCTCTTATACCTGTCGAAATAAGAGATAAAACAGTATCCTTTACAAAAAATTGCCCTTCGCTAGTAGACCAATTCTTAAGCAACAATTTGGGTAGAATTCTCTTTAAGCACAGAGCAGCACTGTCACGTAGTCCAATGTCTTTCTCTGTACGAATAAAGAAGAAACAATTATTCACAATAAGTATAGCAAGATCCACACTAATTTCGTTGTTGTCTGCCATTTTGTATATCTCCTTATACCCATTTAGTCTTCTGTCAAAGTCTGGTTGTTCTATCCATCTTTTGTTATATGCATTCATTTCTGTTATTATGTAAGCAATTTTCAAAAACACTTGGTTATTTTCAGTCATATTTTCAGCTATTGATGAAAGAAGTTTTATTAACAGTTTTCTCACCTCAACAGGGCATACTTTATTAAACAAAACAGCTATGTTTTTAATATATCGCTGTGGATTAGCACTGTGCCCCAAAAGGTTAATAATAATACTAACTGCATGTTCCATATTTTCTTCAGCCATATTCAAGCAAACTTTTTTAATCAAAATCGGTAGCAACAAAGATAATAAGTCGTCACACATCTCGGGTATTGTGACTAATTCTGTCACCCGTGAAAGAATTAAGAGATCTCTCTTGTTGACCGTGTTTGACTTTGCACTATTTGCAACACGCCGTTTCATAATATCTAAAATACTTGTTAAGTGGGGAACCAAAATTCTACTCCCAAAATTTATTTCTTGTGGGAAGTCATATTTAACATCTAACGACTTAAACGTCTCAATTGGCTGTTTTTCCTTTTCCTCTTCATCTTCTGTTAACGTTAATAATTTTTCAATCATCTCTAGAATTAAATTAACAACTCCTGGATTAGTTTTTGGTGCTAAGAGTAATTTAAATATAGCTGGCAAGACACTCAAGTTTGTATCGTTCTCAGAACAAGTTACGAGAAGAATATAGTATCTTGGATTTTGACACCATACATTGAATAACTTTAACAACGAAGTTGGGCTGTGGATACCTTCAACGTGAAGTTTAGGTATCAAAGGCCAAATGAGAGTCTCAAATAATACAAATATTTCTTCTTTATTCCAAATATATTTGTCGAATTGATCAAACAACTTTCCCAGTATTCCTAAAGAAATTGTTCTCAGATTTTTCATCACTTTGACATAGCTTATGTGTACCTTCTCAACGTCGTTTAATACCCCCGCAATTTGAGAACAAACTGCGAAAAACACCTTAAAGAGCTGAGAAAGTAGATGATCGTCCATTGAGCCTCCAAAATATTCGCGCACAACATCAAATAAATTTAGAACACTGTGCATTTTTCCGGGATAAGTAACTGCCTTTAAATCTAAGTTCTTTAAAATATGGCAGTAAATTTCTCTTGGACTCATCGTAATATATTCTTTGTAGTACGAAAAAGCCATTTCAATGAACTGTCCCAATTCATTTTCTTTACATCCACTTAAATATCTCATAACAAGGGACCTCTTCGTCTGACCACCACCTTTTTTATCTGCACCCAATTTGGACGTCATTTTGCCGTAGAGAATTCGCAATATTATAGGTATGACATGTTCTCTATGTTCAGGTTGAATACTTTGAGATTCTTCAGTTATTTTGAAAAGAGTAAGTTCATCTTTAAATTTTTTATCATCTACCAGATTATACAAATTTGATTTATAGGCCAGAACATTTTTGTTTTTATAGTTTAATATGCAGTCTAATGCAAACTTTTGAAGACCAGGATTTTTATGTTTCAAAAACTCCATGTACAGTTCCCAAAAGACAGGTTCTTTATGTAAGGCACGGGGGTTTTTGAACTGAGCTAAAACTTGCATTATATTGATCAATGTTTTAAACACAATTTTACCATAACCAGAATTATTTACATCGTCGATTTCTTTGAGTTCCTGGTTAATGTCCATTTTATCTTCATTTTCGGAATAATCAATGTCCATTTCAAATTTTTTATGGACTTCAATGTCTACTTTGAGTGCATTTGTATTATTATTTATCTTATACTCATCTTCAATGAATTTCAAAAATAACACAACTACATCTTTATTTTTTTCCTCACACACTTGTATGCAGTATGTCATTGTTTTTAATATCAAATTTCTGTAATTATGTAAGTCGGGTTTTTCTACCAAATTGTTATACGAAATATATAAATCTTTTAAAGGTTTAAAATCTGTATTTATTTCACTTTCGAATTGAAATACAGATAGATTGCTATTAGCATTAGTAAAAGAAAATTCGAGAGCTTCATAAAAAGGCGGCCAAAATTCTGCACTAGTTAATGCATTACCATAACCTGCAATGAATTCGATGACTGGCTCCCATAGTAACTTAAAATTGTTATACAATACACCAAGCATATATTTTAAAGCAAAAAGGTGATATTCTGTATCTTTTCCAAGAACATACTGAGTGGTGTTAAATGTCATTTTTTGTAAAATATTTATCTGAGTTCTGTATTCTTGAATGGATGGTCTTACAGACTCAACATCAAAACATTTGCTAAAAATTGCAAATTTTTCTGTATTACCACCGACTTGGACAGACTTCTCAAGTTCTTCGATTTTTTCAAATAATTTATAAATATGTGTAGTTAATAAACGAATCTGTAAGAAATAACAATTGTTATTACCAATAATATTATTTACATATTTAAATATATTTGATAATACTTACAATATGAAAAGGAGATGAAATATTTGGTCTAATATATGAATCAACTAATGACAAAAATGCATATTGTAATCCATTTTCTTGTTCATATGCTGTCAAATATAGATCAAGAAGTTGTAAGGCAGCCAGATTATTGGGATCTGCAGCACGAGGAACTATCACAGGCAAAAGTTTATCAATTTCACAAATATTTTTAATTCCTTTACAACCAGATATGTGAACTACACATTCTATAGCATTAGCTAATATAAACAGTACCAGTCTTGATTGTCTTGCTGTTTCACTGTTATCACACTGAATTTTATTTCTTTGTGACTTTTCAACGAGGTTGCCACTATCCAATATTTCCAACAGACAATGTATAACATGACTAATTTTTTTACTGCATAATGTTACATCTAACTTCTCTATATGTGGTAAACATATTAGAACATTTATGAATCTATCTGGATTTATTATTTGACTTTCTAAGTTACTGTTTAGAACATTTTGAACATATTCCATTACCAATGGAAGACCTTTGCCAAAATTCAATGGGTATTTTACCCATTCAAAAAGTCTCAAACCATTTTTCGATAATGGTGACTTTACTAAACAAATTTTTGTTAATGCTTTCATAGCTTGATCATTGAAGTTCGATTGCACAACAAAATTTAAAAATGGTGGAAGAATATGTAAATCAAATTGTGAATAATCTATAACATTTTCAACAAAATTAATTAGAATATTTGGGAATGGTAGTGGTACCAAAGATTTTATTAAGATTCCCGCGTGTTCTTGTGATAAGAGGACATTAGGAGAAAGAAGTAGCAATGCACCAATTTGAGCACAAACTTCCAAAACTGGTTCCACCGATTGTTCACAAATTACCTTTACAAGTAATATGGCGAATTGATGTGGATTTAATAAAAATTTTCCATTTTGGTGTTCAATGACTTGTCCTGCAAGCCTTAGGACATATTCTAAAGACTTGTTATTGTTATAGTCTTCATTAAAATTTTCTTCTATAAATTTATAAACCGGTGACCAAAATATTGGGAATTCTTTGGGAGATAAACTCTGTAGAGCATCTTCAAGAGTTTGTGTGAGAACTTTGAACAGTATTTCTTGATGAATCTTATTTTCTTTTAAATATTGCAGCAATAATGGAAGGAAGCTTTCTGCACAGCTGTGAAACTTATTTCCAACTCCTTTAAGAATTTCAAAAATCAAGTGACCTGTACCTATGGTAGCCTAAAAGACAAGTAAACATTGTTATCATAAAATTTTAACAAGTCTATATAATAATAAAGTTTAATTAGTACTTACTTGATCATTTGATAGAAGATAATGAAGTATATGTTGCATAAATTTACTCTTGTCTCTTATATCTCTTGCTACAAATGCAAAACTCTCTGCAGCAAAGTTATTTATATATTGTGGATGATTCTCACTCAGTAAAGGAACAATTTTCGTTAGGACAGTTTCCACATCTTTTTTTAAGTATGGTTTCAAAATTTTGAAAAGAAATGCCAAACATATTAAGGTCCATTCTAGTCTCTCTGCATCTTTTGTGTTTAACAGTTTTATAAGTACATCAAGAAATTTAGGAAAATGAGGATAAAAGTCATTTCTTAAATCCTTTGCCAGGGAAACCAATATCCTGAAAAATAAATATACAAGAATAAATTTAAACCATCACTTTACAGTAACAAAACAATAATCGTCCCTTATTTTTATTCTTTAAAAACATAATAGCGCTGTCTTATTTAAAAAACATTATTATTATTTTTAATGGACAGCAATTGAAAAATCCATTAATTGTTTTAAGTCTTTAAAGAATAACTAAACCATCACAAGTTTTTTTAATAAAGAAAATATTTTTATGTCTCCCGTTTTACTAAACATACTCACTCTAACAATAGTTGTAAACACAATTGATCTTCCAGTTTTAAATATTTTTCAACGGTATCCAAAATTTCTTGTTTTTTGTGCATCAACTGTTGTATAGTAATAACACCAATAACTTCTTTCTTGAATTTTTTGAAGTTTTCAGTTAAATTAAGTACGTGCCATTTTTGAAGAGCTAAATGAAAGTGTGTTTCATTCTCTTGAGGGTGACTGGTGTAGGAATGCTCAATATAATACAGCGCAGCATGACGAATATCTATAGAATTAATTCGGTCAGCAAAGGGGACGAACTGTAAAATTTATAAAAAGTATTAGAATTATGGTATAAAATAAAAACGAATACAAACACGTAACCTAAAAATGAATAATTATAATCACATACCCGAAAGGTGTTGGTTGTTTTGTGCTTTACAGGTTTCGACTTCATATTTTTGTGTTAGATTTTATACCAGCACTCAAACTACCACATAATTGAAATAACTCGCCAGTTAACAATTGTCAAACGTAAATGCTCAATAAACACACACTTAACACGTGCATTTGACAAATGACTTTGACATATATAAAGTCAACAAAGTTGAATTTGAAACTGACATTTTTTTTTTTTAATTGTATGGTTGGTAAACACTGACATTATTAAATTATCTATTTTTTATTCAAAGATGCGGGCGTGACGTTCACCTGATAGTAAGTGATAGACTAATTGTTGAGGTATAGCACTAGCTGCGTGTTCCGCACTAGTAATGTTGACTGGTTACTATGGAAACATTCTCTTCCTATGTAGATTGTGTCGTAGTAAGGTTTCATGAATATAATATAGTTTGTGATAAATAACAGAGTTTGCTTATTCTTCCACATAAAATCTCAACATGGTAGCAGATAGCGTGCAGTAAATAAATAAAAATATATTGGGTTGCGATCCACGAGAAATAATATAGGCGAAAATTATAAGAAAGAAAGATGACAACTGCGGGGTCTCTTCTGCCGATTTTGACTGAAAATTCAAATTTCAGCCATTGGAATTTAATTATTTAGTTTACTGTTTGTTTAGTTAAGTTGGATGCAGTTGTGTATTAAATAATAACTGTAAACCATGTTATCATTTAGGAGGAGTGTTCGAGGTATAGCACTAGCTGCGTGTTCCGCACTAGTAATGTTGACTGGTTACTATGGAAACATTCTCTTCCTATGTAGATTGTGTCGTAGTAAGGTTTGATGAATATAATTTAGTTTGTGATAAATAACAGAGTTTGCTTATTCTTCCACATAAAATCTCAACACTAATAACAACCTGGCGCTAGTTAAAATATACCATCTAACACTACTATTGCGCCCGTTGCCTTGAAACACAATGTGTTAAGTCTCGTTACCCAGTAATTTCACTAACTTACAACACCCGTCAACCCAGAACGTTGTAATATTTGCACACTACATTTGTGGCAGAAATAGGATCTGCAGTGGTACCGACTTAGACGGTCTCCAGCAACAGAAACCTACCACTTGTATCTCGTACAGTTATTGAAATTATTCATAAATGTAGGTACTAATATTGTTAACTATCTATTTTCGCTATTTTAAGTTACATTCAGTAGTCTATTTTGATTAGATGTATTTACATTAAATTTTAAAACACGAGGTTACGCTAATTATAATATAGATAATTCTTGAAGATCTACGAAATTCATCTATACCAACACTGTTGAGCCATAGATAAAGAAGAGGCTCAAAAGAACTCGTATCCAGAGCCGTAAAAACATTTATAAAAAAAAAAGATAAAGAAATATTGATAGTGCCGATTAAATTTGTTATTGAAAAAAGTATGTTTTAATTGTAAATATCTACATTAGATCGTTAAATTTAACGTTTTTGTTATATTACTTTATTCAATGCTTGCTAGGGCTATTAATTCACTGCCATTGGGCCTTTCGCAAGGAATTACAAAACTATACTTTCTGGGTGAGATTAGTTACCATATACTTTTATTTGCCTGCAAGATTTTGTTATTTAAAATATTATTTTAAAACAGTTTTAAGTTAATGTTATTAAGAGTCCCGTTCAATAGTATCGAAACAAACTATTCAATTCCTTGTTGTGACCATTGATCACTTATATTTTTAAAATCACTTATCGCTTACAGCCCTGACCTGGAGGCAACAAGGATTTCACAGTGCTCAGGAACACCTAGTGTACAACAGAATGGATGTTAAGATTTTGCCAGCCTTGCAAGACAATTACATGTATCTGATTGTGGATAAAGCTACTAAGGAGGCTGCTATAGTCGACCCAGTGGAACCAAACACTGTGTTACAAGCTGTACAAGATCAGGGAGTTAAACTTACAACGGTACTTACCACACATCACCACTGGTACATACTAACATTTTCATACAATTTGTTTCATGGCTTAGATTTTGTACTTCATCTTGATAATAAAGATGAATTATGTTACTTTTGTTTTTACTTCATACATAAATAAAAAAAGGATACAAACTAAACTTTAGGACAAAAATGGAAATCAATTGCTTTTATACAAATAAACAAAAATAATGATACTAATATTATATGATACTTTCAAAATTATGTTCCTGCTCTTTTTTATGAAATGTTTATGCAAGTGATATATCAAAATAGTAGTGTACATAAAAATTTATCATTTCAGGGATCATGCCGGAGGCAATGAAAACTTGGTAAAAAAACATCCTGGTTTGGAGGTCTATGGTGGTGATGACCGTATTGGGGCATTAACTAAAAAAGTCCAGCATAATACAAAATTTAATATTGGACATCTTAACGTACAATGTTTGTTTACACCTTGCCATACTTCTGGACACATCTGTTACTTCATCACAGCCCCTGAAGAAGGTCAAAGTGGTGTTGTGTTTACTGGTAAGATATTCTTTATCATAAATCAAATCTTTTATAATTCATTATTTTATTATGTTAATAATAGACAGTTCTATTATTCTTTAAGTAATATGAAAAGTTTGTTTTTTTATTGTATATTACAGGTGATACATTATTTTTGGGTGGTTGTGGCAGATTCTTTGAAGGTACTGCAGAACAAATGCATCATGCTTTGATTGATGTCCTGAGCAGTCTACCTAATGACACAAAGGTGTTCTGTGGTCATGAATACTCATTACAAAACTTGATATTCGCATTGCATGTTGAACCAGAAAATGAACATGTAAAAGAAAAAATAAGTTGGTCTAAGCAAAAAAGAGACGAAGGAAAGCCTACTGTAAGTGTGATAAGTAACATATTATTCAATAAAACTTAAATTTGTTTCCAGTGTTACTAAGTAGATGGAATACTTAAATTCTGCAAAGTCCAATATTTTTTTTTTTAATATGAAATAATTAAATTTGTTTCATTTGTGTGGTTACATAAAAATTTGTGTCAATTTCAAACATTTTCTTGTACATCTCAATAAATTTGGTTCAGTTATTAAAATTGTCTGAAAGCATTTCAGCATCAGAAATACTTAAAAAGTAAAGTTTAGGTTAGGTTAGGTTACTTAGTTAACTGTTATTATAATCTTTATCACAACTTATTAAGTTTTAAGGAAATTCATTGACATGAAAACTTATTCTTAAAGTACTGAAAAACTGTTGTTATATCATTACAAAAAAATTTATGACTTTATAATTTCACAATTGACTTTCAGGTGCCATCCACAATTGCGGAAGAAAAGTTATACAATCCATTCATGAGAGTCATGAATCCAGCAGTTATGCAACATGTAAATAAAACTGACCCCATAGATACAATGAAAGCTATTCGCCTTGAAAAGGATAATTTTAAGTCTTAGAATTAGACTTAATGCATTAATCTGGTTTACTTGTGGGTGTTGGTACAGTTTAGTAGAAAATAAAATCTAAAAACTCATTGCACAATATAATTATTTGCATAATTTAATTTATTTTCTTTATGTAGTAAAGTGTATAGTTTAGATGAGTAAATGGACATCAGTTTAAAATTTGTTTAACATCTATTTAAACAATAAGCAGATAATTGAAACATATATAACAAATGATGAAGGTGGTAGGTCTCTGTTGCCGGAGACCTTCTGGATGGGTACCACCGCAGCTCCTATTTCAACCGCCAAATAGTAGTGTGCAAACATTACTGTGTTCCGGTTTGAAGGGCGCTGTAGCTAGTGTAATTACTGGGGTAGCGAGACTTAACACCTTATGTCTAAAGGCAACGAGCGCAATGTGGTGCAGTGTGTACCATCTTAACTAGCACCACATTGTTATGGGCAAGCGTATCACTTACCATCAGGTGAACGTCCTGCTCGTCTCGTCGCAAAATAGTATGATAAAAAAAAAAATTAACAATATTGTTGAAAATGAATACCAAAAGTGTTATTTGGTGTTTGAGGCTGTGCATGACTTACAGTAAATCTGAACATTTGCAATATAACCTTAACATTTTTAACTTGTTTTACCCACTGTGAAAATTGAATATGTATGGTAACTGAAAATGCCTTTACACTATAAAATAGTTTCATATTTACTAACTTAAAGCTGACTATCACAAAAGAGGTATTAAAAATATTGCCAATTCATATGTCATTGCTCCTTTTTTATGTAGGCTGACATTTCTTCTGCATATTTCTCTTTTGATCTCTCGAACATAGCCACATACACCTGTTGAAACAGAAAAGTTAGATTATTATATACAAAGCTGATAAGTACCATGTGTATCAACAAAAATCACAATTTGTGGGTATATAACTTACTGACTACCAAAAAGATGTTGTATATCCCCAACACCAAAGTTTAATGTATTTATCATCCTTATTCTTTTTTAAAGATAAGGTACAAAACTAAAGTTTTAATTGATGCCAGAAAATTGTTTATGGGTAATAATCCAAAAAGCAGGTAAACGAAATAGTAATTGAGTGTAAACAAACCGTCAACACACACATAAGCAACCCCAGACTAATCAGTATTTTACAATCAATAAACCATTAAATTTAATTCCCTTACCCTCTTCTCCTCATTGGTTAAGCTTCTCCACCGAGATGCTAATTGCCGTGTTATTTCTTGTTTTGTGGGCTCTGCCCCCATTTCTGTAGTAGTCTCAGCTACAACTAATGGCCGTTGTTCTTGACAAAATTGGAAGAATGCATTACATGGTTTTTTTGGAGCATTTGGATCTCTTTCAGGCTGTGAAATAAGAAAATTATAAGTGCTAATACATTTAGTTCCTTTCCTTACATTTAGTTCCGTTCCTTAGGAAATTTTATAGCAATTATTGTCATAAAAAGGTAATACTTTTGAAATGATGTAATGTTTATAACAGCAATACTCCTTAAATTATAGCAATGAATGGTTGCAGGTTTACTTGTATCTTGTTTAATATGACAATTTTATGCAGTCACAAAATATATAAACATAACGGCTAACATACCTTAAAGGTTTATTTATTATCAAGATATGAAATCCTAAGACAAAATTACAAACTAAAAAGTATTATCCAGTAGGTGCAAATGATATATGAACCAAAGGTTTTGAAATAATATTCAATTACTATAAGTAATTTTTACCTTGTCAGCTTTAGTTTTTCTTTTAGGTCCTGGTTTCTTCCCACCTGTAGGTGTTAATTTTTCAGCATTTCGTGGCATTGGCTGCCCCTTTACAACAGGACGAACGACTCGCGACGTCATCTCGAGCTTAATATCGGTCTCCATCGATGCTGTTCTAAACTGATCGCCATGTTTATCTAAACGCTCTATCAATAGTTTTAAATCTTTTCTATACCGCTTCGTAATTCTTTTCACTTCATGTATCCTGCAAAGAACACAATCCCATTTCACGCTACAATAAGTCACAAATAGTAATTTCGTGCCATAACACGGACCTATTAACAATTCTTTCGTTATCCTGTTGTAATACTTCACATCGTTCTAATAATAATTGGTATTTTCGTCTATAAATTTCCTCTTCCGATGGTAAACTAACCATATCATCTGAGTCGTCAGAAATATTCGAGTTAATCTGCTGGACTGTCATTTTAAATTATTTTACAGCTACAAAGTTCAACACAACAAAAATTTATTTTATTTAGTTGCCGCCCGCCTGTCACTTGTTAATTTCTTATGTTGGTAATGCTGTCTGTTCGGATACTCTCTCATTAAACTGATCCATAACATTGTTTATAACTAAATCAACGTTTGTAATTTTATTTTGTTTGGACTTTCCATTTTTGCAAAATAATAATATTTTTAGATTCACTTGCATAAACGACGACGTCTAAAACGCAATTTGGTTGAATAAATATCACAAGGCTTCATTGTTTCATCTTAACACTCAGTGTCATTTTAAAATTTATATCACGAAATATTAAAAATTAAAATAACGCAATGTATTTAGAAGTTGTTACTTTTATAGCCTTCTATTATTTCCGATCTCTAATGGCGCAATCTTCCGTAATCAAAATCTCGAGTTTGCGCACTAGAAATCCTTGTGTTGTCATAAGATAACACACGCTACACTTTATTAGATGTTGATGGTTGTAAAATTTAGGAATTATGCTTATCAGTCATATCTTTAGTGTAAGATGCATTAGAATATTAAGAGTATACAATTATTAGTTCGGGAACATATTTAATTGCAAAGCAAAATTAAAGTTGTGCCAATGTATACCAAGAAAAGCAATGAAATGTATTACGGGTTTTTCGAAACAAACAATTTTTATTTATTTAATTTTATTATTTCTACTGTATTTATTTTATGTTTTAAATACTTGCTTAGTTGACGAAAAAAAGGTGAGCCTTTTGATTTCTTACGACGTTATTATGTAATGGTTTTCAATCGTCAATGCTTTTTTTAAACGTTTTATTAATTTTAGTTCAATATTAAGTCGTTTTTTAACGCACATCACATATCAAATTATAAAAGTGCAACGATGCGGTTTGTGGGCCTTCTTGGGTACAAAACGGAAGAGAACTTTGAAAATAAATATAGGAGACTGAAAACACAGAACTTGGTGCCGACTAAGAGACTGCCAGATGCCTTGATAATTGGTGTTAAAAAATGCGGGACTCGCGCACTTTTGGAATTTTTAAGGTAAAATTAAATTTTACTTTTTGTTTGAGATTCAACAATTATGTTATAAACGCGATATAGTCTAAAAACGGTAGTCTAGGGCTCTAGAAATATTAAATTATGTTTATAAATCAATACCACAGTTACATACTAATGATATGTCTAAAGATTAACGCAAATAAAAAAAACCATGGATTTAAAGACTACTCCGAATTAATGTTGTGGTTATTGTAAGTCTTAAATATTTACTAATAGCTTGAGCTTCCGGTAAAGAAAACGTAGGGAGAGGAACTCACGTATTGCTAAAACAACATATGGCCCAACAAAGAAATAGCCTTGACATTGACCTTGTCTTAAAAGCCTTGTGCCTCGGCAATGGGACATCAAGCTGTATACTTTTGTTTATTTTTATTTAGTAATCAATCAAATTGGTTATCCTAAAAGAACAAATACGATTTTATTAAAAATTTTTGATTAGTAAAAAGTAAATGTTCAATAGTGTCGTATAATTATGACCACATTTTTTTTTCTCTTTATTTTTTTGGGGCTTTTATCCCTTAGGGACATGCCGGCCCCATTGATACAAAACCTAACAAGAACAAAAAAATGAAAAACTAAAGAAAAAACGCAAAATAGAAAAAAAATACACCTCTTAATTGAATTATAAAAAAAATCTTAAGTAGAAAATATAGTAGTGCTAAGGGAGTTCTTAATCCATAAGCATGTCAAAAATATCTCGTGCTCCGTTGGAGTTTGGCTTACACAAAATCATTTGTAGAGCACCTATGTCTTGTATATAATATTAATGTCATGCTTATGGATTAATAACTCCCTTTTAGTCTTATACTTCACACATTCAATGACCACATTTATTTTGTCTTTTTTAGATTACATCCGGATGTAAGAGCTGCTGGATCAGAGGTCCATTTCTTTGATAAGTTTTATCACAAGGGTTTTGATTGGTATAGGTATGATTTTCTTTAATAATGGTAAAACTATATCACAAACTTCTTTTTAGTATTGATAAATGGTAGGAGTGTAAAATATGAAAATATCCTGTGTTCTGGAGTCAATACAGAGTTACGAAGCTATTGTTACAATAGGTAGAACGAGAAATCTTACGGGCACATCGCGACTGCATAGTTTTTAGGCGTGACCTCTGAAGATGAAATTACTTCGGTTTTGTTATATGTGAACGATGATGAGATTGTGCACTTGCAATAATTCTAACTTAATAAAGCATCAATCAGTATTCATAACGAAAATTTTCATCACGGGTATGTTATCATGCGAATAATTGTGGTAATTTTCTGGTCGCTTGACGAAGCGACAATAATCTCCACAACGGTAATACTTTAAGTTGCCGTACTCTGCAGTGCCTATCTTTGCCACGAAACAATAATATATAAACATTACTCTGTTTAGATTTGAAGAACGCAGTAACTACCGTCACGTGATTGAACATCTAATGTTTCATAGCGACCAATGTAATGTTTTCCTGTAGAAACATTCTAACGAACACTGTATAATATAAAGGCCAGGCGAATCACATATCATCACGTTCTTGTTAAAAATATAATTGTGCTCATGAACCATTTTCAAATAATACATTTATTGTAATTCAATTAGCACAGTATATAAATGAAGCCAACAGTATAAAATTCAAATTAATGTACATGTATAGGTACAGTCGTTATTATGTTTATATGAATAGTTCGCAATAAAATGTGAGGACGTTAATAATTTTCACATTCATTTGCATTTGCAAAGTGTCTAGTGTTATTATACAACCCACTCGATCGTTTGCTCGGATGTACTGTTAAATGTTTGTGAGCTCTAGGCATGCATCCACGAAATAAAAATGTCACGTTTATGAAACAATATTATAGTAAAATTAATTTACAATGGACTAATAGTTAATCTCAATTTTAACTAGAGTTAAGTAACAATAAAATCGTAGATATTTAAGTGCGTTTGCCTAGAATACTCTTGTTTCTATAATTTTATCTATTCAAAAACAGACAATTTATATTCATCACAGGTTTGTTAGTAACAAAATAAACTTAGATTATGAAATTACTTAATGTTTAAATAGAATTTAGTCCTGCTAATTTAAGTTTATAGCAAATGTATTGTTTTTGGTTGTTACAGTGGATTTTTTTTAATGAGTGTGGTATTAAGCATCAAGAAAACAAACATGCGGCAAGCGGTTAACTACCGCGATACGCATCCTGTCTTTTTTTATTATTAGCTTTTTTCCTGTAGGGATAGAATGCCGCCAACGTTAGACGGTCAGATAACAATGGAGAAGACGCCGTCGTACTGGGTGACGCGGTCGGCACCGCGGAGAGTTTACGCTATGAATCCAGCGGTAAAACTTCTCGCCGTAGTAAGAGATCCAGTCACGAGGGCAATCAGCGACTACACGCAATCCGCAAGGTTAGTTATCAGTTCATTGAAATTTATAAAACTAATAACATAAGCTACCTCCTGGTTAATTTCTAAAGTGCTTAGTAGCAATCTTCTCTAATTTTTACTTTAGATTTTATTGTCTCTCGGAAACAAAATTATACCGAAAGTAAAACAATTGAAACTTAGGTATGTCTAGTGCGGTGATTGTTAACCACTATGCCAAATTCTAAAAGTGTGCCTCCAAACTTTAGATATATAATTATGTAAATATTAACATTAGTAAATAATTTTTAAACTTATCTTTTTTTTTGTGTGCCGCCAAATTTTGAAATCGCTAAAAGTGTGCCGCAAAAAAAGTCGAGAATCACTGGTCTACCGGATGAAATATTATTCTTTTAATTAGTATTCCCACATCAAAATATGATCGTAATATTTTAGAGTCATTTATATATGTTGGTTCGCAGCAATAAACATCTGGGTAGGATACTTTGCAACCAATATGTAGTTTACTATATTCTGATTCCCTGTCCTCCGGTGTATGCAACCCATATAAGTGGGTTACCGAGTTGTACATTTTTGGATCTCCATGCAGAGTTATGTAAACTCCTAATTATTTACTTTGATTCTGACACTTAATGATATTACGGGTGTCACGTACCATTAGGCGAATGTCGTTCTCGTCTCATCGATTTATTGTTAAAAAATTAAGAAATCTGTAATGCCTGCTTTTGTGTATTGTAGTAAACGGTCGACTCTACCGAGGTTCGAAGATTTGGCGTTAGTGAACAGTACGGTGGGTTGGGGCGGTATGTGGTCCGTGGTGGATGCGTCGTGGCCGCCGGTGAGGCTGGGGGTATACGCTAGACCGCTAAGACGGTGGCTCCGGCGGTTTCCCCGATCTAGATTATTGCTCATCAGCGGCGAGAGGTTAGTGGCTGACCCTGCTGCGGAAATGGCCAGAGTGCAGGTATAAAAAAATACCGTAATATTTTTGCTATAAGTTAATTTAACTTTACTTATTTTTCTTTACGTGTATTCAGTATTATCTCGTAATTATTGTTAATTGTAAAATAACTTTATTTCTTTTTCAGGAATTTCTAGGATTAAAGCGCGTGATAACTGATAAACATTTCTATTTTAATTCATCTAAGGGCTTCCCGTGTTTGCTGAAATCTGAAGGCCAATCCACGCCGCATTGCCTCGGCAAAACCAAAGGCCGCAATCATCCATACATTGACCCAGTTGCCATTGAAAGGCTAAGAGAATATTACAGGCCTTTTAATGAAAGGTTTTATGAATTGTCCGGTATAAATTTTGGTTGGCCTTGAGTTTATTCTTAGTTATTTCAAATACTCAAGGATATTAATTACTGGTACCATCGGGCGAACGTTCTGTTCGAATTCGTGAAATTAAAAAATCGTGAATTCATTTGCAATTAATATCGCGAAGTACAAAATAGAGGTAAAAAGATAATTACAGCAATATTTTAGATGTAAAGTCGTATTACGTTAATTTGTTTGTTTCTGTAGTCTAAGTTATTTGCCTCAATTGTTTTACAATAAAGTTTATTGGTAACCGATGATAATAGCCAAAAAGAGAGAGAAAGGTATCCGAATGTATAATATTATAAAACTTATACGTTAATGTCAAGAATAACAATGTATTAATTCAACATTTTTATGCCATGTATTACTACGATTTTCGTTTCGTGATAATATTATAATTGAGCATGATATAAAATATTGATGGTATATTCCAGTGGTCGGCAATCTTGTCGAGTAAATTGGAACATTATTTAGTGTCACTTGTTTAAAAAAAATCTCTTAAGTAGAAGAGATATTTAATTAAAAAATGGTTTAAAAGTTGACATTCCAGCTTACCCTTAACATGTGTTAGTTTAATGAATATACGAGAGTAGTTTCTAAAGTGCCGGGAATTGGGCTATAGTTAAATTTATAAGCAATGTTATTGGTGCCAGACAAGTATTGATATGTTTATGAAATTATCTAATGCAATATTGTTCAGACCGAAAAAATTAACAAAATAATAAAAACTGTAGCTATATTCCCAGAACATTGAAAACATCACATGTACATAAAATAGTACTTGAAGTTAAAAAAGGCTAAGTAATATAAAAGATATCCTTCCAGAAAACCATAGATGCTCCACATAGGTGAGAAATGTCTGCATTTCCTAAAAAAGAACACATTTTACTTTCTTTTGTATTCTTAACTCTCAATAATTATTATACACATCTTCTACAAAACGTGTTAGTAAATAATATTTTGGATGTGCACTGCATACTTCTTGGCGTCTAGGAAGTCAAGAAGCCGCATTTTTCGGCCCCTGGTAAAAACAATTGAGAAGCTTTTAATGACAGACATTGTATATATTCATCTTCGTCCATGTATCACTATATACTTCTTATTTTAGTCAATGCCCAATGTAGACTCCATTAGGCTCTATCTATATACATATCTATATATCTTGTGTTCAGTGTGTAAGTATTAAGTATGAAAGCAACCAGCTCGATCTTTTAGTAAAAATATTGAATTTTTTAATAATATACCGAACTTTTTATGCAATCAATATAAACAAAATAAAATTTTTAATTAAAAAGCAAATCAGTGATAATGGAAATATTATGAAAAAAAAACGTGCAATATTTTTAAGCCTTGATTTCAGAAATTTCAGATATACTATTTATAGATAAATTCACCTTTTGTTTATATATACGTTTGAACTACTTCAAATACTTTCTAAATTATAAAGATGTTTCTTCTAACGGTATAGAATAAATCCAGTTCCTATCAAGTAAGTTTAAAATTTGTTCTACATTAGGATAAGTTAATATGCGTGCAACAGGTCATAAACTGCGGTTGTGTTAATGATATAGTTTATAGTTGTTTGAGTAAACCTGTTTTAGGGTTTAACTAACAAATTATTCGTTATGAGAGTTAAGATGAAAGTATGTATTTAATTCGTAAGTTCGATGATTTTATTTGTTGCGGGTATTTAATGACAGTAAGTATTCGTAACGATTATTAAATAAAAAAAAATTAAATACCCGCAACAGAAATGTCTGTTGATGTCCAGACGGCATAAGTTGATTATTTTTTAATAAATTATACTTGTGAACGTGGCTAAGTTACAATTTAGTAAAAATAAATCAGTTTGGTCCAGTAGCTACGATCCTGCTACAGATTTACAGACTTCCGAGTAGAATTTATTAATATTTACGATTTGAGTTAACAATGCATTACATTTAGAAATACTTCGTTATAAACATTTCTTGCTAGTTTAAAGGCTAAGCTATTGTTGTGAATTTAATCTCCGCGAAGGTTGTGTAAGCAAACGAAATAGTACGTAGGTGATGTTATATTAATGTTGACTGTTAATCGTAACAAGGAGCTCCCGGTTTCGATATTTGGACAAGTTGTCGAGTTTGGTTGGTGGTAGGATTTTTTGGAATCCGCCTTACTGACACTATTCTTATATTGCAAATATGACGCCATAACAGCGTTGCTGTGTTCCAGCTGTCAACATGCGGGAGCTTGAGAATTCTGAGCGGGTACGCTTCACTATGCTCTGCTTCGTCACTTAACGCCATATGAAATTGATGTTAAATGTTAACCCAGTGTAGATAAATAACGAACGTTATATTATCTTTATAGAACTTTCCTAACATGTTGTTACCTAGTTAAATGTGATTATACTCATTAGATCTGTAGGAAAGCACCGAGCCGTCATTTACACACCTGCCATAAATTCGCTTTTGAAACGAATAGCTTTAAATTATTTATATGAATCATTGAAATAAAACAAGATGTACAGAGAAACGTTTTATTACTTTATAATAAAGTATCCTTTAAATCATACAGCAATCCAATTGGAGTCGGTCTTCGACAAGAAAGCGCCAGCGTTGCCTGTCTCGCACTGCTTCCATTTCTTAAAGTATGTATAAATATTAAGTTGTATTATGACTGGTAATATGCATTGGCAGATTGGTAGGTTTTATTTGCACGTAACTGATCGAGCCGTCGCCGACGACCGCGAAAACTATACAAGCGGAGTCTTCGTATTTCGCGTGGAGAGCCGCGATCTCCTCACCGCTGGGGAAGTGTGACGATTCCCTGTAATAAACCAAACATTCATTAAAATTTTATTGTAATAATAAAAATAAGCGGAGAATGGCACCACCACCTGTCACGTGACGAGCAGTGAAGTTTACAGGGAATTGGATATAAATGTCCGAACAGTCGCGCTTGATATCGATTGGAAGGGTAGTTCAGCAGTGGACAAGAACAGGATGATAATGATAAAAAAATTAAAGAAATGCACTGGTGAGATAATACTGAATGACCATGACGGCGCAAAGTTAAAGGTACATTACAAATCTGTTATTTTTTAATAACATCTTTCAACGAACATATTTATGAACATAAATTCTGCCTATTCTAATATTTCGGCCGCCAAACAGTAGTGCTTCGGTTAGAAAAGCGATACAGCTAAGAAAATTACTGATAAAAGGATTAAACATCTTGTGTCTCAAACTGACTATTAAAGTGTGGTGTAGTGTTTATCATCCTAACTAGCGTTATCGAGCGGGTGTGTCACTTATCATTATGTGATCGTCCTGCTTCATAGCTTCGCGCGAAGAAAATAACTCATAAACAGCATTAACAATTGTCTCACGTTCGTGTCGCTTTTATCTCGTAAAATATACAATATTGTTGCTACCTCTGTGGCATAGTCACTAACCGCTTGCCCAGTAACACGGAAGTCGCTGGTTCGATTCCAAGACCATATGTTATTGAGTTTGGTTAGTGGGATTTTTCAAAACCGCCTGGTTTAACAGCATCACTGTGTTCCGGCTTTTGAGAAATGAGAGCCAGAGTATTCTAGGTGAGTACTTTCTAAGCAAAAAAATATGATTTTTAAAGTATGTTGAATTAAAACATTAACTTCTTACTCACTTAAGGCATGATACTCTAAAATGTGGAGTCGGCGGGTTTGTCTTTCTAAAATTTTTTACATCCCTATTGTACACATCGTAATTAACCATTATATTGACTTCAGTTGCACGGTTTGCAGATTTGATAACGCTTAGTTTGTTCAAAACCGTAGCAATGTTGGTACAGTCTTCAGGTTTGATTAGTGAATTATAACGTGATTTATTTTCAGAATCCGAATCTTTTTGGAAAACCTCTGTTGTTTCTTCTAGACTCCTGAGAAAAGCTACTTTAAGATCACGCCAACTTTCAAAGCTTTGTGGATGATATTTCATAAATTCATAAATAAAATTCCCCGGTCTCGTAATTTTATTTAACGTATCGGTAGAAATAATTACCGGTATCCCAAAATCGTTCTCATCGGGCAGCCAATTTTTATTGAAATTCTTTAGTATTGTTTCACAGTCTGAATCTTCATCGACACGAGTTATAAAATCACTGCTTGTGCCCGGTTCGTCGATTGATTTGTTGCATTTTTCCGATAAACGTTTTAAAATGTTAAATGGATTGCGAAGTTTCTTGCTGCGGGCACCTTTCGTATTCTCATCGACAACACAATCGGAATCCGATGATGAGGAATCAAGGGTAATGTGGCTCTTGTCAAAAACTTCGAAATTACTGGTGACGTAAATATCAGCCTTGTAGGATTTATTGAAAGTCTTGATAAGATTTGAAAAAGCCCGTCTATGCCGAGTATCCTTATGTTCGAGATTCTTTAGTCTGTTCGCCAGCTCTTTGATGATATTAAAGTTGCTAGTGTATGTCTCGCTATGGTCATCGAGACGTGGTCTTTTGCTATTTACATCTTCATCATCATTCAATATTATGGTTTCCGAAATGTTCTCATCAGCGATTTCATACTCATCCGTTAACTTCAGTCTTGCTTTATAACGGGTATTATATGTTTGTATTAGCTTGTTAAGCGCTTCCAAGTTCCCGTGCTGCACATTTCCCGATAGGAAAAGTTTTTTCAATCTTGCCGCTAATCGCTTCAGTGATTCATAATGATAATTATTTGTGTTCTGTCTTGATCTTTTTCTAGAGTGCGTAGCGTTATCTCTGTGAGCAGGATTATAATTATTGAAATAAGGTCTGTTGAAGGTTTGAAACCCTGGATTATATTGAAATCTCGGAGTAACGCACATATTCGCCATGAAAGGTCTTTGAAATGACATGCCGAACTGAAAATAATTCGTTCTAATGAATGGTTGCCAAAAGTTAACGGGGCGGAAATGCGGCTGATTTGTTTGGATTCTTGCGTTGAAAGGATGAAAATGTGCACCATTCCGATTTCTTCGCGAGTTTACGGCACCTTCGACTCTTCTAATGTGGTTTTGATTTACTTCATCTGTAATACTGTATGTTCGCGAATGACTCGATGAAGGACGCAAACATCTATTTTGTATAGATTGTAAATTTATTGTGTATTCAGGTTTATTGAAGGAAATATTGTCTGGTAACAGAACATTTTCAGGAACTTTAATAGATACTAATTGATTATTAAGTAGATTAGACAAGAACTTAAAACTTTTTTGTATATTCTTTGCATTACATGGTTTAAGAATCTTTTTTTCGAGTTTTTCAATTTGGTTTTGATAGATACTTCTTTTATGTTGTTGTTTAGGATTCTCACTTATAAAAGCGTCCTCGGCGTCGTCCGTTAAGTTTTGGGAACCTGTTTCAATGTAATTATTAGAAATTAACATAATAATAAAAAAATATTATAAACGGACAAAAGTGCTTTTAGAATATAGTAGACTCTAATGAGATCTGACCAGACCATTAAGAAGTTACCTAATAAACAGTTGTGAATGATAATAAATGGAAAGCTTTGTTTGTTTTATAACAAAACAATCGCCGAATTGTAGTTTAGTAAGTGATAACCTCTACTACACCAGCAGCTTCCAAACATCCTTACAATACATCCATAAGAAAGTTTAAAGAAATAAAATGTTGTCCACAGGGGAGATTACTAAAGTAAGCACTAGCTTAGTCACAAAAAAAATTATTACTTTGGTCTGGAAAGTTAAATTGAGCCAACAGACAAGTCGGATTATATACACAGAATCAAAGTAAACTCATAGGTTTTGAAATTTTAAATACAATGATTTCAAAATGTTTGAGACAAATTGAGAGGTAACAATCATAAATTTCATATATTAAAATATTGTTAATTTCTACATGGACTATTGGCAAATTTGTTTTATAGCTTATTTTGAAACATGTAACATACCCCCACATTCGTCACTATTTGCAAGTCTCATTTCTCCTGTCATATTTTTGTCTTCTTGATCATCCTGAATATTTGGCACTATATTATTTTTAACCGATGTTTCAACAACTTCTTCACTTATGTCCACTTTGTCATTACTTGAAGAATTGTTAGAAGCAGCATTAACAGTTTCTACATTACTACATGGTTTTTCATTATGTGTAGTATCACTTACATTACCTATTATATTCTTTGTGTCCTTATGTCTAAGTACTTTATAGCCTAAACGACTAAGAGATGCGTACACTTTGAAATTAATTGTACATGATTTATCTTTAAGTAATAGAGAATATGCTTGCTGCAATGATACTTTCACGTCATTGTACTTAAGAAGTAGACTATTCTGAAAAATAAAATATTATTCTGCAATATTTTGTATGTGGTGTTATAAAGATAGCAGTTCTTAATCTAAAAAAATATAATTAATAATGACCATAATAGGTTTTAAAGTACTAATTTTACAAATCTTATTCAAAAAATTAATTTATAGTGGTTTTAATTCTCTTCTAGTACAAAAATTTCAATAAGTATCTTCATGCCCCAGGATTCACTAAGTAATTACAAACATGGATTAAAAATAATATAAAAAGATGATTTATTAACACAGAGCATTCTCTATTCATTTTCTTTTGGGTTAAAGAGGTAACAGCTATATGCGAGAAATGCTGCACTAATTGTATAGACCTTTGGGAAGCTCTTTATCCAGCAGTGGATGTCTTATGGCTGATGATGATTAAAGAATGATAAGAGTATAAAAAAGTCACAAATATTAAGAATACATTAGTTACCATTATAATTATGAATGTCAACAAGTTTTTAAATACATGCTCTTTTGGGCATGTATTTATATGAACAAAATTAAATAAAAAAAAAGTGGTAGATCTTGATAGTTAATAAGTGAACTATTATTCCCGTTTTTTACAAAAATGTTGATCTTAACTTTGAACCAAATGTAAATTCATATTTGTGTTTAAATGTATTAATATTAAATATATAAATACACCTAATAAAAACTATACAAAATGGGTAAACATTACAATATTACTACTGCTGGCAGTAATATAAGACTATTTTTATAAATGAAAGCACTAACGGTAAATCTTGTTAAAACAAGAATGAGTTTTATGAACATAACTTTTTTAAGATATGCCAAAAATGGGCACATGAAACACCACAATGTTAAATGTCATGTAAAGAATTATACTAAGTGAAATAATGTCAACACTAAATAAAAAACTTGAAATTTTATTTAAAGAAAAAGTACTCACAACTTCCATCAGAAAAAGTACTTCCTCAGGGTATAAAAACAGTTTCTTTCCAACATTGTGTCCTATAAATTGCCAATGACCCCCTGATTTTTGGGTCACCTCTGCTAAATTTAACTGTTCTCTCCATTCCGCATGGCTCAAAACACCACTAAAAATAATCAATGTCACTTTTTTAATTTCATCACTAAAACTTTCATTTTGTTGCAACAATAAATTATAAATGGAAATGTAAACAAGTTATGTAAATGATGCAGGTATTAAATATTTAAAATGACATAAATCTGTGCATCGCTAGGACAACATAAATAGAATATTCATATATATCATACCTTTTCCTTTGTTTAATGGCTTAATTATGGGTAGTATTGAAACTTTTACATTTTTTGCTGTTTTTGTAGATTTTTGAAATTTATATATTTTAGGTATTACAAATTTCAATATATTACCAACAGATTGCAATAATACCTTTTTTCTATTCGTTCGGCTTCAATTAATTGTTTTCGAGCTTCAATGGCAGATTCTATCTGTTTTTCTTCTAACCAAGACCCTGTAGGATATACATCTTTTAAGCCCAGTTCGGGTAAAGTTGCTTGAATTTTGGTTATTCCTTTTGCTACAAGATCATGACCGCTGCAAAATATTCAATAAGTGATTAATAAAATCAACAGTGAATAGTTTGACTATGTCGGAATTTATCAAAAAAGCGAACATTATAATTTAAATACTAACGATAAAATAATAGGTTTGTTCATTCTAAAAATTTACTAAAAATATCTTAACAATGGAAGTTATTTAAGTTAAATTTTAATGTAAAACACACTATACATTATACCGAGATGTCAAACTTCAAAGGAAACAACTTGTCTGCTTTGGTCTTGTCTTTGCTGAGACAAGTGTCAAGTACAGTTAATATTCGATACTCAATCGGGACAAAATATCGATATTACGATTTTATATTTATTATAAAATGTTTTGATTTTGTTAGTGAATTAATTTTATGCATTAAAAGAACATTTATTAAAATATATGGTATCTTGAATGGCATTTCCCCGCCTAGTTAGTTACTATTCCAATTTGTAAATCTTTTGCCATAAACACGTTATTATAATTCAAGATCCATTTGTCAATACTTTAGAGCCTAATACTCTTGAGGAGCATGCTCGTCCATAATTAGCATCATTAACACTCAATATCACAGGAATTGAGGTTAAGTGGAAGTCTATTGTAAATAAGAAAAATAAAGACCACACATAACTTAATTAATTATGCGCATAAGTTTATTAAATGCGATTCTTCCTTTTTGTTCTTGTAAAGGATATACCGCTGCATATATCCAAAAAAAAAAAGAAATGGAATGGCGGGAAAATAAGAGCAATTTATCTTGCAATAGTTAAGTTCATTGTTCTGTTTTGTAACTTTATATTTATCATTGGACCATTTGCATCTGACAGAATCTTTAAGGTAATAGGAACGTTAACATGTACTTGAACTTGCCCAGTATGCTTGAATTTTATCACTTAAGCATTTTGTCAAATTATTAGGTACTTGATTTAAGACTATAAACAAGAACGTAGTGATTAGAAAAGTTGTCATTGGTATAATTTGTGATTCAGAATAGCACTTTCATTCTTATTGAAATTTCATTTGTACTTTTATAACCGTGAAATTATTTTTTTACCTATTTTACAATTTTTGTCACTTCGCTGTTCTCTGTATGGCGCATGTATGGCGCAGATGAAGACCCGCGCACTTCGTGCTTTACGTAAAAAAGTAATAGTCTTTTGAAATGTATAAGTACATCACCATTTAATATCCCGAGTTACGGCCAAGCACTAAATAGTCTCAGATTATAAATGTACTGCCGTTCGTATGATGTATTAATGTAAATTACAAATAAAAATATAGGATAGAGTAGTTAAAAACTATGGAGTAAGCTGAAAGGATTTTTGCACTATATACTAGTTCTGTTCTATGCTTATAGACACGAGAAGTAACTTCGATGTTACTGGCAAGTAGGCAAAAGAATGTATTATTCTAGCCTTTAGGCTCGTGCCAACGTTGAATGAACTAGTTATTATACAAATTTTAAGTAACGAAAAATGTTTAACATGTAATCATTCTAAATCATATTGAATGTAACGGTGAAAAATCTACAATCTTTTGTGCAATGTGGTATACACGTTATAACTATTTATGAAACTAGTACTGTGTACAATGATTCAGTGCGCAAGTCAAGTTCGCCGACGTTTCAGTACAACTGGATAATAAGTTGTAGCGTAAGCTACGGAGTTGTAGACTCGTAGTATCTATTCACGGGACCGTAGCGTGCCTGACGGGTATCGATTAGTACGTCGGAATTAGCCGAAGAGCCCCGAACCCGCGCGGCCGACCGCGACGCGACCCGACCGTCGCGTCCATACCCAGCGGAAGTAATGAAATGTACAAAAATATATGAACCGGAAAAATTGTCGCTCTCTTTCTTAGCTTTTGATCTCCTCTATTTCAGTTAGTGTTTTTCACATAACTTAATTTATTAGCAAAGAATCACGATTAATCGCTGTACACTTAATATATTTCATTTATTTGTAAGGAAAGTAAAAAAAAAAACGGAGAAATTATTGCAAAAAACTTGATTGACTCATGCTCGAATTGTAACAAAGTATTCATGCTTTACGCATTTTTGAAAAAGCATCGCTGTAGAAAGATAATAACTTTGCTCTAAGAGCACCCGCGCTATGGAATGGAAAAGCGTCATTAAACTCAAGTTAATTGGCCGTGTGTACGTTGAGAGAGTACTCGAGGATGTCGCAGTGGAGTACGCGCTCGTTGGGACTGCAGTCGACGAGGGCTGGAGGCGATTTAACGTATTGTAATACGAGTTTATGCGACGCGCCGCCCCCTCGCTGCGAAACCTCGCCAGCTCCATAGCTTAGCGACGACACGCCGATAGTCGCTCGTCCACGCACGCTAAAGCCGGCCGGCATCGATTTAAACGCTTCAAACTATTCAAATCTCACACAATATCAATACCAGAATCGAAAACTTAATGTAAACAATCACGCCGGCTGCGGATATACTATAAAGAAGGGTAGTGTACCCTCGAGAGTCACGAGCTTATTTACGGTGTATTTTGACGTGTACTTCCGTAGCTAACTTCAAGTCGTGTATATAATGGGGTGATGGATAGTGTTATCGGTCGTTTTTCACAGTGAAAAGTGTTTAAACAGAATCTGTTTGTGTGGCGTATTTTGAAAATCCCAGTTAGTTCTCTAAACTGCAGTGCAGCGTACTTTTCGTGTGTTTTTATCAGTATCTACATTTCTAATTTTTTTATCAAAGTTTATATCTTTTTGTATTAAATATATGTTCTTTACAAATACATTAAAAAGAAGATTTGATTTTGTCTTGTTACCTGAAAACTTTGGATAACTTTCAACTTTAAACTGTTTAAGGTAAGCAAACTTGTTTCTTACATTACTTGCGATATTAGTTGGTGTATTATCTTTAAAAATACAATAAAAATGCACGTGGACCTTATGCGTTGTTGATTTAACTATATTACAATTGATAATAATATACTAGTCTTTTGTATTTGCAGGACATTTAGGTAGGGTTTTTAAATGTTTTATTTTCGAAAATAATCATTTAACTTGTAAACAAGCGAGCATAAAATACTTAAAAAAGCGCCATCTCTTGAAACTTTTGAGAACTATATTTTAATACACGGTGTTGCCGCACTTAGCAGCGCCAAAGTGTCAGTCGGCGACACGCCTGCAGTCACGCGGCGTTGACGCGCGTCGCAACATGGTTGCTTGGGTGTAGATCGCTTCGTGATATAAACAATTGTGTGTTTTCTTATTTATCGACATTGATATCAGTGTTGGCATTTTAACTTTGTTAATATATTATTGACTTGCATTCGATTATTGAATGATAATATGTGCATTTTGTAAAGTATACATGGAAGTTTGTGATTGTGTACATGTTTTGGTATTGCTGAGTACGCCTGCAAGAAGGATTTTGGCGGTGCAGTGACTTTCTGGGAACGAATATGAGAAAAATAAATGGTAAGAATGTTGTAAGAGTAATAATTGTACTATTGAATTTACATGTTAGATGATTAAATGGAAACATTGTTCTTGTTAATAAATGAGCTCAAAATAACTAAGCAAAAGAATCACAACTTTAGTTGAAATTAACTAAACAACGTTTTGAATGTTATCTGTCCCATATATAACATCTGTTCATACATAATGCAGATGGAGGGGAATGTTACCTCGGTAATAATAAAAACAACGGGGACACACAAAATGCTGACTGCGAAGTCAATGCACAATGCAATTATTGCAAGGGGACGCGTAACACAATACATCGTGCGAATTTTATCATTTTGTTATATAGTTTTGTATCATTCTTTTATCAACGGTAGTAGGTCTCTTTCTGCCGCCCAATAGTAGTGTTCACATTACTAGGTTACGCTGTGGCTAGTGAACTTACTGGGTTGGTGTAACATAAAATCTTGAGTCTGAAGACGATGAGCGCCTTGTGGTGCAGTGTATATCATCCTAACTAGCGCCAATGGCGTATCTCTTCCAATCGGACGTACTGCTCGTCATAT
This sequence comes from Byasa hedistus, assembly GCA_029286795.1. Classification (NCBI taxonomy): domain Eukaryota; kingdom Metazoa; phylum Arthropoda; class Insecta; order Lepidoptera; family Papilionidae; genus Byasa; species Byasa hedistus. Next base: position 7,202,086 of record JAGSMW010000001.1, read on the forward strand.
CGCTTAGTGAGTTAAAAAAAATACTGATAAATACTACCAAAGAATTACATTAGCGAAAGAAATTTATTTTCGTAGTCCCAAGTTTTTAATAGTATAAAACAATTTCATTTATTTGTAGTAGCTTGTTAATGGAGAAATCTAGAGAGATTCTACCACAACACCTATGTTTGCCTAAAAGAATTAGAAATTATTATGATAACGAGATTTTACGACTAGTGCTATGGTACTGTCTAATAGGAACTTATTGATATAGTATTCGTTATATAAAAAAGGTAAGAATAACCTTAACAACATTTATGATATATTAAGTACAGTCCTTTATCTCTTTTTTATTTTAAACATTACTGCTATAGACGTAGTCTAACAATGTTAGTCGAATAGTCTGTCCGCAGACATTGTTACAAAATTGTCGAGTCAAGGACTAAGGTCGTTAAGATAAAAATCAGTTGCAAAAAAATTGATAACAGCTCAATGAGGTGGGGCAATAACAACGAGGACAGAGCGGATTATGCAAGATTGAATTTCATGCGAAGTATCAGATTTTAAAGTTATGGGAAGTCACTCGCTGGGAGGGCTAAGTGTTTTAAGTTCCATAAACTTCCATTGTAATTTATCGACTGGTGTTAAAATTTAGAGTGAATGTTTATAATCTGCGGCAATAAATGAAATGGATTGATTTTATTTTTAACCTATGGAATTTAACAGTTTATGATCTGGTGAGATACGGGCGCGTGCGCGGGAGTTCGTCGGCCGGGCTTTAGTTAATATGGCCGGCGGAAAATCAAATAAACAGCAGCTTTCATCTCCGGCTTTATAGGCGATGCACTCCGTAGCCTTGCACTTTGCCGTGTGCGCTCGTCTGTTCGCTCCGGCAAGGTTGTCGACTTGATAACAACTCCTGAGCACGCTCACCACACATGATTTGAAGGACTGCGTTCCGTTAAAGCATTTCAAAGTGTTGAATTGATTAATTGCATTCGAGTTTGTTGTTAATTCGCTACACAATTGGTCGTCCTAGGTCCGATAAAATTAAGTTTTGAAATACTTCTGGAACCTACCGGTCTATGATAAACGCAAATTGTTATATAACTTTTTCTTTCTTTTTTATTTCTTGTATGATGAGAAATGTATTAGACATTTAAAAAAATTTTAAACGGAAAAAGTTGCTTTTTCTTAACTGGCATAAAATTTCGAATTGTATGAAATTAACTTTAAAATCATTTCCAAGACTTACTAACCAAATGTATATATACTTCTGCATAGTTATTAAAAAAATTTAAGTAAATTTTTAATACTATTTAATACTCTAACACAGTAATAGTCATAGTTACAATTTGTAATAGGAAATTCCACTCCATTGCAGGTATTTTTTAACGGTTATTAGTTTGACATTGAATTTGAAACCAATACGTAAAAGCTTAGCTCCTTTAACTGGTTTTTCGCCAGTCTATTTACCATTCATTAAGCGGCAAAGCAATTTGAAGCGATCATACGTCCCATATGATGCCGATAATGCCTCTATTGATTTTACCAGCGGTTCGGAACACGGCTCCAATATTGACAATGAGCGGTAGTTTAGACGATGGTACGTGCCCAGGATAATGATGAGCAGGCTACGTGACGGCCAGTTCGTTGCTCCAGTTTTTTACTTGATCTTGTGAATGAGTTTTAAGAGACCTTGGCGCGCTTTCGCCCGCGTCGCCGGCGATTGCAGACTTCGCGAAAAAATTAAAAAAAACCGTTTCTCCTTTGTGTAAGGCTATGAATTATTTATTAATGCATTTGCGAAGCAACAAGTGGTGTAATTATAAGATTACTACGTTTTGTTCTTGCATCATTTTGATGACACGTTAGAATGTTTAAAAAAATACCTATTTGTATCTGTCATTGAAGTTGTATTATTATTGTTAGCCTTTTATGTTGACTTTTACCTAATTCTTGTATTTTTTTGCGGTAGTCTATGTTGTTTAAAAGAATAGTAGTTTTTTATACGAGCGACACGGGCGAGATGATGTGATGGTAAACATTTTCCTCTAACAGTGTGGCGCCAGTTGCACCTTGCCCCCACATTGTGCTCATTCCTTTGAGACACGAGATGTTTTATTTATTTATTAATAAGGTCTCCAAAAAAGATAACACAATGCTTAAATACTACACAACTTAAAACAAAACATTGTGCATCGTAAGTCTAAGGAGACACAGCATGCATTACTTATGTATAGGTACAAAAAAAAACTATTAATAATTAAACAGCAAACTACAAATCAATCAATCAAAAAATTTAATAAAAATTTAATTAAAAATTAAAATCAATAATTAAATATAATAATGAAATAACATAACACAACAAATCTTTCTTTATACAGAGAGAATATAATGAAATGAAAGATAAAAATTGTCTCGTTACTCCAGTAATTTCATTAGCTACAGCAAATATTAGTTATTTCTCAATAATATCGCATTTTGTTTACACTCCGTATCAATAACGAACGCACGCAATCTTACTCCGAATTGGTTTGTTTTGTTTCCTAATTAATTTGTAGGGTTCACTTTGTTAGCTTATCATTATTTTTTATTCGAAAATGGTGTTTTTATTAAATATGTGAATAATTTTTTTATAAATTGGCATTTAAAAACATGTACCGGCAATGAAAACTTATTATAGTGTCTATACAACCTGTTTGGGTAAAACAAACTTAACTGCCACCGCGGCGCAGCGGGTATTCGCACTTGTAACAGGGACGCCCCAGGTTGATTCCGGGATTATATATGGTGAAGTTTGAATAGTAGTAGGATTTTTCAAACATTCCTAGTTAGAGAACAACCTATTATTGTAAAACTGTTGTGAATTACAAAGGATCATACAATTAAAAGAAAGGTTGGTGTAGAATTGGGCAAAGAACGAACGGATCAGCTGGACACTTAAAAATATCAATGAAGAGGTTTTATAAATAGTATCAAGAACAGAAAAGAAGTACAACAAAATAATTAAGATGAATGATGGTTTATAAAAATAAATCTGGAAGATAAGTTTGAACATAATTGAATTTCATTCCGGAGATAGTTTAAATTCCTGGTTCACGAAACAAGGGCTTGAGGCGTATAAGACTTGTAAAGAAAGATGTAATAAATTACCTTTACTTTTACCTTATCATAATGGCAAAAGAAGTAGACCAATAATTGCTTATAGAGGATAAATTTAAATATATACTTTCGGACACATCTACCGGCCCACCACCCAGTGTTTAAAGTTTCGACGGTGTCTAGTTAAAAATAAATGTTAGGTGGAGCAATAAGTTTTAATGCAGTTTTGAAGCAGATTTATTGGTCAACCCCTATGTAGGCTTTTTTTATTTTTTTTGTAATTTCGAATTGATTTGGCCGGCAGAAGTTTTACAGCTTGGGCGACAATTTCGGGCAGAGTATCCATATTTTTTGGTCAAAACTGGCTCTAAGTTTAGATTTGCCTTTTTATGGAACCAATAATCGGACACATCAAAAAAAAAATCCAACTTGTGCGAAATAAAAAAGTTTTCTCCATTCCTGGGTCGTTGAAAACAATGAACAGACTCGAATTTTCGTTTTTTTTTTTCATAATCCTGAATTCAAAATTAAAAAAAACATACATAAAGGTTGACCAAAAAATCAGCTTTAAAACTGCATTAAAACTTATTGCTCCACCTAACATTTATTTTTAGCTAAGCACCGTTAAAACTTTTAAGGTGGGCCGATAGATGTGTCCGGGAGTGTAGTTTTGCAGCTTTGTGTAGGAATACGTATAAAGTGCTTCATAGACAAGCGCAAAGTCTGTATATAGATTAAAACTGGATTTGCTGGTGTGAAATCTATGTAACTGGGTATACATCCATGTTGGGAATGGTTCGCATGCTGATGCGCGTGAGGACATTAGCAGTGGCCGCGGCGCTGTTCTGCGCGTGGTTATCATTTTGATAGGGAGCATGCGCAGCGGGTTGCGGCAAATTGTCGCCGTTCGCTCCACTTCACATGTGATCGGAATACGTTCGTCTGTCGCTGTGCGAGATGCCCCACTGTATTATTGTAGCATATTTATTGGATAACAAGTTTTGTATCAACTCTGACATGTATACAGCAGTGCCCAACATAAATTTACAATCGTAGCCAACTTTAGATTTCATAAATTGTTGTTAGTTTCTTCGACTGTTGTTAACGTAAGGTTTTTTCTTAAATATACTGTTAATAGTCCTAACGTTTTCAATCTCCGTGAACTGAAATCCGCTCTCATAATGTTGAACAGACAAATGTTATTTATGCAGAAATAGTTTATAGTAACAACTTGCGTATCCAAGGTCGTAAGTACGATCGATTGTTGTCACGAAATATCATTTATCACGAATTATATTTAAATATATTTCTCTCAGTTCGTGTTAAATGAAATGATCTCGATATAATAAATTCACACAATGCTAAGAGCATGAATATGAATAAATTATCGCTTGTTAATGAAGTCTGTTGTGTTCGATGTAAGGAGCAGGTAAACTTTGGCGGCTGCTGCTCCCGCTTTCCGGAGGGTGTGATACGGGCCCCATTTAAACATTCCCAGGGGGTGATAAGGGGTAGGGATGCGCGCCGGTTAATCAAGTAACGTGATCCGTTTATCTGGAGTACTCTTGATATTGTGCCTGAAGCTGAACTTTGGAATATCGTAAGCTCATTACGAACGGAGATTAGGAGCGCGGGAAATGTTTAAGTGGTTTTAATATCCACTACCACATTGAGTTAGTTACCAACAAACGCTGTATATCATGTAGATATAGCGTTTGTCTCCATTACCAGAAACTGTCAAAAATATACTGTATGATTAATTGTTATCACACATTGGGTGCTTTGTTTGAAAGTTTAATAGAGTCATTCTAAGCAAAATTTATTTAACTTAGCCTTTTCTGTTTAACACAAATCATAAGTTTTAGGCTTCCGACCTGGCAGTTTTCCTAACTATTTTAAAGAGTAATAAACTATATCAATAATTAGAAGTAAATAGTATTTCATTTGTAATTAAATTTTCAAATTTGTCGAAACGAACAAGACGGACACCTGATGGTAAGTAAAACGCGCCTATAACAATGTGGCGTTAGTTGGGATAATATACACTACAACGCATTCATACACATAACAGATATCTGCCAGTAAAATAAATTATGATTATTAATTTAGTTTACTTATTATCAAGTACATAGTTAACTGTCTAATACATGTCTAATAACTACAGACTAAATTATCATTCGTACGTTATAAAATAGTCTGAAAGTAAAGCAAATGGTTTCCGCAGATTTCCAATAAAGTGACGGCTGTGCTTTGGATTAGAAATAAGTATTTCCGCTTTAGTTGCTTAAGTTGTTACTTGGAGTTATTTATGTTAAAAGCGTTAAGTTTTTATTCGATATCCCTTCGGTAATAACTTACTTCCGTAATTAAGTTACAGTTCCACTTTTCACATGTCGTCCCCCCGTTATGGTTAAGGTTGCCTGGCGCTTGACGTAGCGTGTAATTGCTTAATCATTCTAGTGTTGCTACTTTAAAAAAATAGAATTGCACATTATTACATCTTGTTTCATTATCACAGAAGTAAATGTATTAAAGAAATGTTTAATATAGGAGTCACTTTTAAAGATAGGTAGTAGCTTATTATTAATTATGGTCATGCTGTTGACGTGGACTATTTTAGTTGATGTTATGAATTAAGAAGATGCTCAAGCATGAGGACAGAATATCATTTGTTCTCAGATCTTTCAATTCTCGTTTAATGTTTCTTTATAACTGATTTAATTGCCTCCACGGTGCAGTTTCTAAATGTTTACTTTGATTTTTTGGGGCTACTTATGGCAAAATTTGGTTGGTGATGAGTTATTAAAGATCCCAACTGGCTTGCTTATGACCGAATCGTGAATTTACCATCATAAGGTTGTATTATATCACCATCTTCCATCATTATCAATTACATCGAATGAAATATAGTTCGGACAATTAGCCGCCGCGGTCAGAGCCGGAGAAGGCGTTTGGAGATTTTTAGCCATGCCAATTCCGAAGGAGCCATAAAACGAATGCTCGTAACAATTAATACACGAACAGGCTCGAATCCTTCGCGGTATCGTGGCTGCGATGGAATTAGATCGATCGCAATGCAGTGAAATTGGAAGCCGCCTCGGGCCCGCGGTGCAGCGTTTCGCTTCGTTTTACTGCATTCGATATATTTACGTAGTCGTTATTGCAGCCGTAGTTTAGAATTATAACGGATTAGTCCTGACTGCTCTTGATGAATAATCGCCGACACCTATTCAATTCGTTACGACCGCGGGGAATAACTTGTTTTTACATGTGATAAAGCTACGGGACGAGCAATACGTTTCTACAATTTGCTTGTAATCAATAATGTTTGAATGTTAGCACGGCATAGCCCAGCAGCTTGGAAGCAGAAGTAGGCGATGTTAGCTTCCTCAGTCTTTGGGTAAAATAGATCTAACATTGGTAGACTATCGATACGTTAACGCGAATTAATAAGTAAATAAAGATATGTCTGTATCCTTAGAATAAATCAATGGATACAGATTAGAATTTGTATAGTTTAATTAGTTTTTAGTGTAAAGAATTAAAAATAAAGTGTAAACTATTATTCCTTGTTAGTTTTGAAGTTTTAAAAACTAACTGAATTCGAAAAGCACATGTTATATCATATAAAATTCTCAATACTTAAAGTCAACACTAGTTTATAGAAATAATAATATTAATTGATATGTACTTGTTAAAAATTATACATAATTCAACGTTTTTTGGATTATCATTAAATTTTTGTTATATCAGGTGGGTACACTATTTGTTTGCGGAAAATAAGATACCGATAAACTGATACCTTAGCCTGCCAAGTATTAATTTAATATGAAGTCTGGGATATTTATTATCGATGCTTAATATCATATTTCCGACAATTATAAATGGCATCGATGTAATGTTTAATATTACGTAAAAAGCCAATTACAAGAAGTACAATGCCAAGAAGACTTTATTTAATTGTAGAAAAAATTGGTTATAAACGTCATTGGTTTATTAACCAATGATTTTCTATTGATTTTTATATCTATCTTTATGAAAAAACTTACATATATTTCTCATTAATGTTACTTTTAGTCTTTCAAGATTGAAATAACCTTCAAAATATCACTTCAAGATAACATGATATTATCTGAAAGTTATTGTAAACTTCGAACTTTGATAATACACCACGCGTTTTTCTCTGTATCGAACTTCTGTTTACTTTCGCAGTTGCCAATGATAACTGTTATCGTGCCATTAATTATAAAACAAAATTATCTTTAACGTTATTAATACAACGGAGGACTACGATTTTGTGCGCACAAAATGGAGACTCAGTTCTTCATTTCATCTCCAGTTAATACTTGGTATAATTAATTAGTAATGAGTTTAGACTGATTTTGACTACAAGGATAAAGTTCTGGATTCGACGCGTGAAAATTTTTCTCATATTATTTTAGTTCTTGATTTCGACAATTTGGTTGTAAAGCTTGAAAATTTGTGTCATGAAATTGGAAACAAGATCGTAACTGATGCGAAATTAGGAAAGTATGATTTAGTACCTCTACAGTTTACTTTACAGAATCGCACTATTGTAAACATAATAAGAGGTGAATCTAGAAAATTACGAAGAACGTTTAAATATAAAAATATATATGTAACGGTCTTGTTTTACCCACTGTCCGATCATTAGTATAAAGTTTATATAACATTATAATGTAATCATTATAATTAAAATCATTACATACCTAAGTTTCTATTTTTCTTATGTACATTGAATGCACCACTTCAATCTGTTTCATGTGTACTAACTTAATGCTACAAAGTGAAAAAAAAATTGCTGAAGATTTACATTCAATGTATTGTTGGGACCTACAGGCGGGATTTATGTGTGCTGAAGACAAAACAAGCCGAAATTGTATGCAAAATGCAGCCAGCAGCAGCAGATCTTATCTACAACGCCGCCGTGTCCCATAAAGCATTTGGCTATACATATTATGAACGAACATAATTTAGTGAATACTCGTTGTGTTTACATAATGACGTTTCCTTTATAAAAGTTCACATATTTTTTTATATAATTATACGAAGCGACGAGACGAGCAAGGCGTTCATCTGATGGTAAGTGATACGCTTTCCCATAATAACATGGTGTTGGTTAAGATGGTGTACACTGTACTACATTGCGCTCGTCGTAAGACATATCGACGACGTTATCTCAGCAATTTTACTAGCTGCAAACCAAGGAACATACACTATTGAAAAATAGATTGTTAAAATGACAAATTGGTAAAATATCACTTATAAATATCCAACACAAATAAATGATGCTTCATAGATTATCCAAAATTGGATAACTCGATACCGGAAGAGGCAACACGAATTCCTCAAGATTGTTAATGAAAATCTATCGTTTACGGGACGAGGATGGTGCGTTTGTGTACGTTAGCTATTATCACGAATGCCTTAGCATAATACGTTCACCGACACGGGAAGTGACGTCACTGGCCCCACACGCCCTGTACTCGTCTTTCTGACCTTCACCTAAAAGACTGTCTACCTGTGTTAGTAAACTCGGATGTGTCTATCTTGCTTGACAATGGACGACCTTGGAATGTTGTAACATTTTTGCAATATAGAAGCCCCGAAGCTTACTAAAATCCATAAGTTTTTATAATAACTAGTGGTTAAGTTAGTTACGTTGCAGTAACCGTGCTCCGGTTTAACTGGTGAGTGAAGTGGCAGTTTATTGCTGCTGTCCCGTGGGACTGCAGATAAAATTGCTGGTAATTTGCAGCTTGCTCATGATCTATATAGATTGTACATTAGGCGTTTGAAATTATCGATTATTATTATAATATGTTTTTGTAGGTGAATTTTTGAAAGAAGTTTGCTTGTGATGCAAACTTTGGATTCATATTAATTGAAGTAACAAATTCGTTCGTAAATATGAAAGTGAGTTCTTAAATACGTCTGTCATTTAACCAAGGAAATTTTAGAAGAATACACACAGACTTGAATGTACTAGAATAGTAATTTACCTAATTTAACATTATTTTAATTTCGAAAAGTAAATAATTCAGGATGAAGATTTTAAAAATATCGGAAGGTCGTAGGCAGTTTTGTCGAACCAGCGGCACGGGCATTCATGGTGACTTTCCGGGCTGATTAAATACGGGTCGTGAGTCACGAGGTTGTCGAAAGCCATCTCGCTACTGTATCCTATACAATGCGTCGTTTTGTCCGTCCGTTACTATATTCAGTCCAGTTTTAATTAACAAATTCTCTGTCAAATCCGCACGGACGAAATAGCAGAAAGTTTTTATGTACATTTTGTTACTTTAACACAATTTCTACGTTTTTTTTATTTTAAAATCTAAAGTCTAATTCCTGAATGATTACGTGTTTGTTGACAAAGAAGAACAACTTGAGGAATGCGAACATTAAGGAAAACACTATTAAGATACGCGTAGCAGATTATGACGCAACAGTCTGCAACTTTGTAGTCAGTATAACAATAAGATATTATTAAAAAAAAACACTACACTGCTAATAGAAAATACTTCCACGTAGTATAGTTATTTTTTGTCTCTTATCAAGTTTCTGAAACATTTATCATTGTATATTACTTTAATTTTCAAATTTTATTACCATTCGAAGTAAATCATTAACATAATATTGATAGTTCGTATTATTCCAATAATTTTTCAGATTGATTTGTTCTTGTAGTAAAGAAATACATTATGTTTTTGTTTTATTGAATTTGCGAAAAAAATTTTTCGAGGTTTTGGCTTAAATAGTTTAATGTACTAAAGAGAGGAGAGAGCTAAGTTGCACATTTACTGTCATCATCGTTTTAACTTACGAGTAGATTCAGTGATAGTTTCAAGTGAGTTTAAGTAAGGTTTAACACGACTCGAAGTGACGACCGGAATTCAATTCTGATCCTTTGTTCAAACTTAAAAAATATTAACACAAATAAATAGTATCTAATACTTCAATACTTTAATATTCTTTCTATCTTCTCTTTAGTATTTGTCCCATCTTTTGACGGGATCTGCTTTTCTACTTTTCCAGTCGAATTCTTTTATATGACTTACGTTAAAAGTTCCTTTAATACCAATGTAAGTTTAAATCTTTAAACATATGCAAAATCATGTGTTCCGCTGTGCATTATCACTTCTGTAGCATTAATATTCCAGTCCCGTACTCACCTGCGTAGGCGTTGTTTTCAAACATTGTTAGTCCCTGTCTACCGCCTTATTCGCTATTCTCATATATTACGAGCAAGAGACGGGCCTGTATCCATGTATATTTCAAAACACATCCCACGTGAATACATCTCAGTTTGGTGATCGTAATAAGGCATTTTACAACGGCAACTTCCCCCCGCTATGGACATATGCTACATTTAAACGAAGTCTGCTTATTCAATAGTTGTCAAACATTTTAAACGAGTCACCTTGTAATATTTTTAACCTGTTACTGGTGTTTTTAGCAGAAACCGGCTAAACTTGTTACATAAATTCGCAATTTAGCCGACGTCTGTTTAAAATAATTGTTTTAGATATCCTTTTAAGTGCGAATTTAAATTGTAAATGTTTCAAATAAAAATTTGTGTAGGTGTCGATAGAGTGCACCTTTGGCGTCAAGTGCAATGCAAGATAAAATTTTATACTAAAATATTTGTAATTATTACATATATTTACCTTAAAGGTACTAATGAATAATTCAATTTTTCCAAAACCTAGTTTAATTTTATTATTTTCATATATAAACTTTTAAGTTCTTATTTAATGTAATAGGGAATCGTTTGCGTTGTCAATTGGGTATCTATTTGTAATTGTCTCATTACGGCCGGTTCACATAAGCCACACCCAGACAATAGTGCTCCGGAGGTCCAAGATCACGACCGGGGGACCGTTGAGCCGGCGCTGTTATGAGAAGCGGAACACTGAAAATAATATTCAATATTGAGTAGGGTTAGGGACCATGCCTTATACGTTATATGACATAGAAAGTGTTATAAAGTAGAACGGACAATGCAAAGCCTTAACGTTCGCATATTTTACATACATTTATGAACTATTTTGTTATTTAAAGCTGTGACCTGTTCTAAGAACACAGTAAATTGTATTCTTTGCTATGTTTAAAAAATTATTACAAAAATCAAGCGTTGCCGTTTGACTTATAGAACTATACTCTTTCGGTGAATAAAGAATTGAGAATTTGTGACATGATAATTGCAATACGTATCTCATTTTACAAAGCTTTTAGATTTACACGATGGTATGTTTTAAAAGAATAAGTATTTTTTAAGTAAAGTTGAAATTGGTTTATGTAACATTATTTACGGTACGTTGACAATTGAATAAATCGTAACAACGTTACAGACTGTAGAGAGAAAGGTTTATTTATTTTTTACGAGAAGGTATATTTAAGACATTTTTTTAATTAATAGCATACTGTAATCTGACTGTAGCCTCAACTGAGGTATATGTTCTAGTAATAAATATTTCTGATAGAGATTTTTTTATCATCAACAAAATTTCTATTATGTTAATTGCTTATATAAAAATAACGCTGCATGAAGAAGTCAGTAAAATTTTATTAAGATTTAGCAATGGACGCTTTGATCACCCTTTGCTGTGAGTTTCAGCTTTGAGTTCATACACTTTTTTTTGATAGAAACCGAACTTTAGGGACCCATATGTTCTGTAGTCAGTGTAATAAAGATTTAGAATTTGATTAACATCGTATACAGTACATAACATGTATGCGAGTTGAATATGCTCGAAAATGCATTACTTAGAGATTACGTTTGAAAATTACAAAGAATGATCGATTTCAATATACTTACATATTTTTCACTATCATGATTAGTAATATTTAATGAAAGGATTTTTATCCAAAAACAGTTTTACTGGTGGTGTTACACCGCATTTACTATTTCAGCCGCCAAACAGTAGTGTGGAAACATTACTATGTTCCGGTCTGAAGGGCGTTGTAAACTAGTGAAATTACTGGGGTAACGAGACTTAACAATTTTATGTATCAAGGCGACGAGCGCAATGTGGTGCAGTGTATACCATCTCAACTAACGGCGCGTTGTTATGTGCAAGCGTGTCACTTACCATCAGGTTAACGTCCCGCGTGTTTCATCGCGTGCTCGGATAAAAAAATAAGTTTTCATTTGTCTAATGTAAGCGATGCTTTTTAGGCTTCTTGAGTTTAGTACAGGATGTGAGTTAAGTTTTTATTTGTAAATATCCTTGAAAGTTGGCAGGTTTAAGTCGTGACTCACGATCGACGTGGTCGCAAGCAACTTGATCGTTTGTAGAAACACTGCCTTTCAGTGGAAAGGAATAAAGTGCAATGTTGCACTGATTTTTGTGCATTATAAAAATGTTTTACAATCGCATGCGAAAAGCGTTTCTTAGAGCGTTCATCGATTATGCTCTTATTACATAAATAATTACAAAACTTAACATCTTAGTATCATCCATCAAAGGCATTGCTGTCTGCGTGACTAGTAACGCGGAGGTCCTCGGTTCGATTCCAGGGCTACATGCATATTTTCGAACCCGCCTACTAACTACCATTATTTTAAAAGCCAGAGTATTGTGACTAATACCACGTGAAATTGGGGTTATGTTTTCTAACCATTGTAGAATAAAAATATTTTCTAATTCTATGCATTACACATGATTGTTACAGTTGAAATATTTGACCTCATAATCGAGGTTTAAGTCGAAGAAAATTATCGCCTCTTCTTCTAAACAAATTGAATTATTTAGTACAGCCATTTAGGTATTATTTCCAATAAAATTATGTTTCGTCTCCTGAAACGCAAACTTATCAAACTTTTCTAATCAGTACCATCTTTACGAGGTCCGCAAAATAAGAGCTTCTCGTAAATAATTTCCATTCGAATTCTATCTTTGACTCCATAATCATTTCTGTGGTTAAGTTAATTTTCACCCTGCTGGTACGCGATAAGGTTTGCTTTCGAATGCTGCTGTGGTCAAAATATCTAAAGTACTTAATGTTTTCAATTCTGTATAATCGGTTTAGAATTTCCAGAGTTCCGCGTCGGTAATTGGATTGGTGGAAGTTGGCCGGCGAATCTGGAGTGAGTTTTTCGGTGGACCTTACCGCGATTCCTTCCGATCATTAGCTTCATTTTAAAGGTTTAATGTTTTCTACGCAAATATTCTAATCGCCTTTTGCGGTGTTATGAGAAGTCAGTAACAATCCTTTAATAACTGCACAAATAATCGAATCAGCGTTAAATTCAACAAGAAAAAGCAATATTTATCATTGTCTCCGTTAAAGGATTGAATTATTTTTTATATCTATGGAATTAACTCCTTGTTTTAAATACAATTTTATCCGACGAAAAAAATATATTATATATTTTTTTTTAATATATCAAAATACAACCTTTGCAGTACATAATATTGTTTAAATATATTTTTATTACAATAATTTCAATCTTACGAGAGTAAGTACCAAAGTAACAGAGACAGTGTCTAGCGCGAACAACTTTACAGACGTCTGAGAATTTAACGCAGTGATACAAACATAATAGACTTAAGTTAAGTTAAAGTTACTTGAATATTTCTCATTTTAAAACATTATTTCTTATTAAACATCCGATAATCTCACATTGTTAAGAATTTTCTGTAAAACAGATTTGGCTACATTACAACAACAGTTATATTGAAATTTATTCGTTTACTGTGAATGAAGTCGTTTGCTAAACCTTTTGTAAAAGAATCACTTATATATGTAGCAACTTGCATTCTTTAATATTTCTTAGAAATATACTTTATAACGTCTCAATAAATATTATCGAATACCGAACTTCATGAAATACGTTTTTCTATAAACTCCTGCGAGGTCCGACGATCTTTTAATATAGGAAGGGGGAGCAGATGTTTGAAAACCTTTTACCATCTTTTACCTACTCGAAGCTCACACATCACGGGGAAGGTCTAATGCGCGTCCTAGGGGTAAGCGATTGAAATGTTCGGCTAAGTTCCTACCAACATGTTGACGATGTACGTATTAATATTGTAGATTTTTTATTTTACATCTATTCATTACTTTTAGTACTATAGCTATTATATGTTGACAGCCGGAACACAGAAACATTGTTATGGTCGAAGTATTATTTATTACATTATTCATTAACACTGGGAATGTTATATTTGTCTTTCAATGTGAAATGTTAATGTTTAATTACTGATAAGTGATAGCTGATATTTATTATGAACTAGATTCTAACAACATAATAATATAAACGTGTGTCGACTCTTACAAGACATGTCTACCGTTTGCTTTTAGTCCCTATTAACTGTCTGTATCAGAGTAAAAGAGAGTAATGCGCTGACTTAAACACTCCGTTACGCTTGTAACTTTTAAAGAGGACGAACTTCATGGATACTCTTTCAGGATAAAATGAAGTACAGGATAAGGTGACGAGAAATACGAAATAACAGCTTTAAAGCTCTTCCGGTTAACGAGTTATGAAAGGCCAAAGTTATCACTGAGAATCGAACCATAACCTCGAGATCATAATCTTTGCATCCAAAGCATGAAAATTAGATACCGGGCCATTCCGACACATTCTAATCTTATAAAGTAATAGAGATCTGGACAGTAAGACGACGCTCTTGTTCACTCTTTAATAATTCGTTATTCTGTACCTTTTTCAATACAATTTAAAATTGATGCTAATTTCCGAATATATACGATATTCATTTTATCAATAATGACTTAACTGTGACCTCAAATTTTTATGCGGCATTAAGAGGCCGAAGACATTGAAGCGTTCTTGCTCCAAATACACATAGTTATAATCAAAAATACAAAATTCGATATACTCTGTTAGCTTTTTAAACCTTAATTTTAGTAGGTAATATAATACTATACTAAATAAATGATTTATACTGCAAAACATTCTACAACACCTTGCAAATACATCGAATATAATATTTAATTTGTTCTGTTTTGTATTACTTGCGGTGAATGAATTTTTGTTCAGTGGGCTGAATTATGTCGTTGATAGTAGAATTTAAATTGAATATTTATGTAAAGGAGTCGCCTAGGTCGTTACGTTGCTACTTTGTTATATTTATCTTGTCACTGTAACATTTATTTGTAACAGTTTGTGGTTCTTAATGAAAAAAATATTTATTTTTATATCTGATAAATGCCAGTTTTATATAATACCTTACTTGAATTTCATTTAACTCGCTTTCGTGTAATCGAAACACTACCAACGTTGACAAGGTAACTCTTGGTCAGACATTAAATTATTAATAACGCTTTAATGACATGTAAATATTTACATTACGTAAACAATTTTCCAGACATGTCTACATAATTTGCATTTTAATAACATGCAAATGTAATGTCTACTGCTAGTTGGATTTAATAACGCTAGTTACCAATAAAAATGATAATTTGTAGTAAATGGATTTTAAAACTGTCTCTTGTTTGAGATTTATTTCAAGTTTTTAAATGTAAAGTCAAGTAGTAAGCTGTAGGAGGCTGGTAATATGTATTCTCAACTTCAAAGAACTGCAATATTCTGCCAAAGGCTATGTGATATGAAAGGTCGTGGTCTAAGTGAAGAAACGACACAATTTTATAATTAGCTTTAAGTTAACTATATGCTAGTAAGGCGATAGCTACATACTGGTTTTAAGAAACTTAGTCGTATATATAAAATCGGAAAGATGCATTAGTTTTCTTTGCAATCCATTTCTTTCGATTCTAGTGTTAGCGATAAAATTATCTACATGACTTGGATAAGTGCGTTAAGAATTGAGTGGTGGTCGTTTGATAGATCGTTACATTAAATATTATTGATTATTGGTATATATAAATATTATTGGCATATCCATATTTTTTGTTAGTAGTTTATTTTGTGTATGAGAAAAGAAAATTAAATACCTTCACTGTAAGGAATACATAGCTAGGAAGAGAGTAGTAATCTGGTTTGTGTTAGTTGGTTTACAATAACAAAGTGAAAATTTTACGATCTTCATAACTCCTCTTAAACATGTTATAACATTAAACTCTATCATTCAAATGTATATGTAAGATTGTATATAAATAGGTTTTCATTGCAACATGGTTTTGAACCAGTTTCAGCGATAAACCTTGCGTATAGAACTTATCTATGAGATAATTGAAGAAGTGCATTAAAAACTAAGTGGCAGTTTGATAGATCGTCTCTTTGCTGATATAGATTAAAATAAGTTTAAAACTTAACGTGTCTCGCAATCATCTCGATGGAAACCCTCCGTCACCCCTTCGTCCAACACCCGTGTTTGAAAATATTCTAATCGATTGCGTTCAGGAAGTGGAAATATTGCGAGAAAAGTTTGAAGAGCTGTCCCCGATTGGTGTTCGGTCGTTCACCTTTTGCGCCGCTGGGCGGAAACAAGTGCGACTCGAAATGAAACCCTTAAGTGATGTACTTCCTTACGGCACGCCGTCGGAGCGAGGGTTGTTTGCCACTGTACCGTTTTATTAGAAACGACTATTAAAACATTTTAAAATGATAAATACAAAAAAACTTATATTTTTTTCGATGTTTCTACTACATGAATTTTTTTTGCTAGCTCCGTTGTGCAATGTCAAACCCTTAACACTGAGGACTTGGGATCGACTCTGAGACCACATGTTATATAGTTTCCTTGTCCCTTTGCTAGAAAGTGAATATTTTTATCAACTGATCATAAATAAAATCTTTCTAAAAATCACAATGAAATACCGAGGAGACTTCAACCGATAAAAAAAAGCAGTCGCGGAGTCAGGCTCTCCTTCAAAAAAACAATAAAAGCAAAACTCCGTAGCTCCGGGGCAGATGTCTAGTCGTGCGTATTGTAGTCCTCTGAAATGCATTGTAAAGGTGTTCTCGTATTGGGGTGGAGCCGAGCTTCATATTGCTGTATGGCACGTGATAGTATCAACTCAATAGTGTAACAAGAATCGATACCTCCGATACAGTGCGAATATTTTTATACCACCTTTACCAAACCGACATTTTAACTGCTTTTCAGTTTAGTATAAAATATAAATTATGACACAACTACCAGCAAAACTCCTACTTTGTTTTGTGACTTGAATACATATGCGTTTTATACTCGTTTAAGTTATCGTTACACTTACATAAAATTAATATGTCAAACAAAGTGATAATTTTTTCGATAGTAATTATTTTTGTGTCATGAGATAAATAAAAATTATAAATCGTTTTGTATGATACAGTAGAACATAATAATAGACAAATTTTGCATTTAAACAATTAATGTTATGCATAATGATAGAATCCGTAGGAAAAAACCTATTAAGTATGAAATCGTAATACAACAATGTTCGTATAAGTAAATGATAAACAATACTATGTATTCGTGCTCTTTCAATTAACATTACATAATTTAAAACGTGAAAAAAGTACTGCAAGTATAACCGACCGGTTATTAAGAGAGTTCTGACACTTTTGAAATATTCAGAAATATCCCTGCTTAATTAGGGCGGGGTACTTTTGTTGGGAAGGGAAATTTACGAGGGCGAGGGTGGCCGTCAGGCGAAAGTCAAGGCCCATACAACCCGACCGACACTAGTGAGAGGTTTAATGTATGTAATGGCGAGGCCATAAGCTCTCTCCCTTCTTGACCGGATTAAATTACCGTCGCCTTACTGTCTAGTGTTGATCGGGACTTACCTGTTGACGATTATCTATGACCTTGCGATGTTAAAGAGCTACTTCGCATGGAGAATAATCGTAGTAGTTTTTCAAATACTCGTAAAATTATATTAATTTAAATTTTCTTCTGACTTAAGTTCCTTATTCATTGTTATTTATCCCTGAACTAGTTTATTAGTAAAAATGTTGTATGAATACAATAAAATTTCATAAATTTAGCTTGCAGCGGATGTATTAAAATATAGAAACATTTAGTTTGCAAGTTTAGTTTAATAGTATTTTAAAACTTCAAGTTTTTACGCAGCGAAAGCGAAAACGGTTAATCATTATATTACCACTTCATTTTCGAATTATCGATATAAAATGTCAGCACATTTATAATAATAGGCGTCGCAGTCCATTTCCTTTTTGGGGTCCAATTGCGGATGACGAAAGTGACTCTCTTTTTATAGATTTCTTTAGCCATGACGTGGGGTCTTTTGAAACCGTTTCACTGTGTTGTGTTCTTACTTTCTTTGTTAAGAAATGTTTATATCAGAGAAATGGTTTATAGTCTTCTACAATTCTGAACAGAAATATTTTTGAAACAACTTACACAACATTTCTTTGCCCTCATGACATAGTGACTGACGGCTTGCCTATTAATACGAAGGTCCGAGGTTCGATTATATTATATCATTTTCTTTCTAACCATGCTGGTAACCGTGTGTATGATGTTGAAGATCTGCTCCCATAATCGCTAAGAAAGTATTCTGGATAAACAAGCTTCACCATCATTAATCTTATAGTCACATCATCTAAAGATTAGGACAAGAGTTAAGTCTATGAAATGAAAAACTAAAGGGAATGGCCTGAATATGTTTTTCATTGTCGTTCTATGTAGATTGTTTCAATAGAATAAAGTTCATTTAGCACTCAATAGTCCGAGAACCACTGACCCATTAATCTTAATGCCGGGATTCTCAATTAGTACAACGTACTTTGAACAGTCTAACATTGAACTCTCGAACATTGTCTAAGTGGAATTGAATGGAAATATTTTATATTTGGATTACATGGAAGTATTAATATATCATGTCTTTGAAAAACTTCATGTGATAATAAAGATCTATGAATTATACTTTAAAATTAATCGTTGATAAAGCTTCGTAAATAAACATAATGTATTCGTTATTAATGTAATCGATATAATTATGAAAGCTTTAACATTTTTTTAAATTTTTCTAGAAAGATATCAATGTATTCGTAATTTCTAGAATAACTTCCTGAAATCTAACATTCAAACCTTCGAACTGTGGACTGCCTTCTAATAGTATGTTCAACGACCAAGCTACTAGTTCGGTTGCACTCCAGTAACTGCATTTAAACTTTAGCCCGAGTGGTTAACAACAATAAGTTAACCAACGGGAACATGGGTAGAATAGTTACGGAGTTCAATTACATCAACGAGGACTGTTATAAACTTATAAAGGAGAGCAGAAATGTTGATAGAAGAAATCAAAATGTTTAATTTCTTACTGTAATTATAATTATAGTTGTGCAGAATTTTGTAGTGTTCTTAAGTTTATGATTCACTATTTATATTTAGGTATAGCCTTAAATAATGTATGCGTTGCGAAGGGTGTCGAAGTCATCTCACCTCACTGATACTTGAAACAGGCTTCGCATCCGATACACTTACCACTTAGCACTTATTTGTAAACGCCACGAGTTAAATATTTACAAAGCTCGTCCGCTGAACATTGTTACTTTGTCAATTTGTCCCACCGCTCGCACATTTTCTCGGCGGCGGCAGGTGTTACTGCGTAGACTTATGACCTACTCTCTTACCAAAGAGAACATGTTTTTTCGAGAATATTTACCCGGAATTCAACTTAGCCGAAATTGGACGATAATTATATGAAGAGCTTACAATAAAGGGACTATTTTATTTATTTCCTTTTAAGTTGTTTAAATGTACTGAAAATTGGTAAAACTGCTTTACTTATTTTGTTTATGTAATAAATTTTATATACAAAAAACTCGATGTTATCGCTATTTATAAAAACTGATGTCTAATGGTTTTTTATTTGAAACGAAATTCAAATGGTTATAGATTTAAATTTATTTGTTCAATGTTTGAAAAATCGGGTGTCGGAGATTCAGAGAATAAATAAATCGCCCAGTGTTTGTGTAAAAATAGAAATAAAAACAGTGTATTGGAAAAATATACACAAATGCTTAAACAATGGGCGGCGCTCGGTGTTTGTCAAAGGATTAGCGTGTTTGAGTTTCTCATGCGATTCGATATATCGTTTTGTTAACGAGCACCACGTTTAACTTATTTATATCAATTAAGACCAAACTCCAATTGTTTTATTATGCAAATAATGAAATTTTTAACAGCTTAACATAACCTTTAATGTTTTTAATCTCCATGTTAAGTTGTTTAAGCTAAACATTACGTAAGCAAGAAAACTACAAGTATTTAACTTCCCAAATAACGAATGCTGTCATATTTTTAATGACTTACATTATTTATTTCATTATGTAGTTTCTGAAACTTTTAAAGGGGTTTCTTAGCATTTTTTACATCAGTGCGGACCCTCTTTGCAAAGTTATCGGTTTTACGCCCCGTTGGACAAAAGAGGGTAAGCAAGACGAAATACATTTCAGTGTTGTATTGATATTATAACCCCCGTATAATTTTAAGTAAAATCTAAAATTTCAATGAATATTTCTCACATTATACAAAATTCAGACAAAAACATGTATACAGTGTTAATTTAAACATACATTACTGTCGGCTTGGGATCAATTATTATATAGAAAAGGATAATAAGTATGTTTTTCTGTATATAACGATTTAAAAAATTTGTACTAGAAATAATTTTAATATATGTAACTATATAACGACTGTTTATTCTTCAGTTCAGTTTTGAGTTTTTAAAAATTTTTCGAAGTTGGTGCTTTAGTTAAGTGTTAGAGTTATTAAAAACGTGAAAAAACATGTATGTACGGAATGTTTTCCCGTTCGCCGACTGCGGCTGAGATGCGACGGGGTATGGATTCTGCGAAAAATCTCGCGACGATAGGGGCACAGCCGATGGGATGGCTCGACCACTTCCGAAAAAGGCGCGACCGCATCGAGTCCACAAGCTAGTGATGCCCACGAGCAAGCTTTTGAATGCTATTTTCAATAACGTTTTTCCGTTATATTAATTCTTCAACGCTACTCCTTAACCTGACCGTCTTCTTACCCGAGGTTGGTAGATAATAAAGTATTAGAAACATCCTATTGAAAATATAAATTCAATCTGCCATACCTCTCACATTCACACGTCACCAGTCAAGGAGATTGCACAGCTCACACCCCGCACACTGCCCAAACACGAATGTGTCGAGACTTACAGTTGCCATACCCTTCCTTTTTGCATTTTAGTCTTTTAAAAAAATCGATATACCTACTATTTTACTAACAAAATGTTGGCAATCTCAATTATTTTTCTCAATATGTAACAAAAGAGAATACCTAATATAACGACATGAAATTAATTTTTAGTTGCTAAATTTCTTTTAACGAATTTTTTGCTTTGCTGATAAAATCTATATCAATTTAAGATAAAATTAACCATTAGAATAACCGAAACTAACATGCGTTCAACCTAGGTCCACTAACTTTGCGAGTGCTTAACCGTTTTTTTATAACGTTATTTTATATAGCTACCAGATGTGTGGATGTCCTTAAAGTTGTGTGTAAGCCCTTACTAACCGGGCTGATCGTGGTCACGGCGCTGCGCCTGCGCAGACCGTTCCGTGTCAGCGCTGCTAGAAAAGTGCATAGCGGGACATCTAGTTTAGGTACTGGTACCAGTACTGGTTGAACGATAACGTGATTTTTTTTTAAACTTTACCTCTTCAAAAGTATTGTGAATCAAGTTTTTATTTGCAAGTATAATTGACGCTCTCTTAAATGCGTGTTGTGTGTAGTTTAAAAAGGTGAAAGTTTTGGTACGCGCCAAACAAGTAAGTTTATGATTTTCGAGACATACTTTTGTTTAAAGTATCTTTTTATGATCTACATATGCATGTCATTTAAGTGTCTAAATTTTAACCCCTTCAGCTAATGTTAAGCTCATAACATATGTGGTCGTTAAGATTTTTTTATTATTATTAGTATCCACTGATACAACCCGGAGCAGGTTAATATTAGTTAAGTATTGTATAGTTACTTAAAAAACTAAAGCTATATTTTGTATGTGCTGTACTTTTTTCCTTTAGCTTTTTTTAATGAGAGGCAAGAGGATTGCATTGTACGTTCGAAGGTTCTTTTTATTTTATTATGTGGAGTCAGTAACCTTTGTCTTTAGTGCTCCAAGTTGCACATTTTTTTTGTTTTCTTAGGTTATATAGCTGATAATTGGTAAAAAAAGCTCGGTCTTGCGATCTTTAGGTAGTAAATTCTAAACTGTAAAGGTTTTATGTGTTATAAGTTTTATATAAAAAAATTTATCTATTACACATTTTTCATAAAAAAAAGAACCCGCCATCATATTTTAAATCGAGATCGTTTTTCTTGCGCCTGCGCTATTACTTATAAATCTATCATTAATTTATGATGAAAACGTTAGTTAATCAACGAAATTGTATAAAATTGATACGCATTTTGGTATAGGTAAATAGAAGATGGTGATAAATCATTCCATACGACCATGTAACAGTACTTTGACGGCTCCTCATTACAATGTTACCGGCAAATAGCCGATCGATAATGATAGGTTCCTGTTATATTTGTTTAAACAAAAAGCTAAATCTATGAAGATGTTAGTTCTTCAATTAATATTTTATTGCATGGGCGGTAAGTTTTCTGTTACTTTAATTATCTTCGCATATCTCATTTAACTCGATGTTAACTTTCATACGCTTCTCTTGTTCTGCAGTTGACGTGTAACGGTGTTCGTGTAATGCGGTTTATATTTAAGCAAGTAAAATTCAAAGTGAATATGTAAACCGTCTGTATGCATTGGTAACGGTATGGATTGATACAAATCTGAGTACATCTACGTTTGTTCATACCCTCAATTCTTTATAGTCGTAACGATTTTTCAGTTTCTTACTGTCAGGGTAAGGCTGTATTAACAGGCTATCAAAATTAAGACTAAGGTGACATTTGCATATCGCAGAAGCCTATAAAAGTCTTTACGGGTTAGATATTAGTAAATATAATTAAGTTTTTTATTAGACTGTTTTTAACTAGTTCCATAGCGCAGCGGCTGAATAGTAACTGTAGTAGTATTTCGCTACCGTTCTTTGGTGATAAATGAAAATGGTAACCTTTTGGATGTGTTGTGCTAAATAATCGAATATACATTATATTAGAACAAAACCAGTTTTCAATCTGCGCAACAAATGCGGCTTGATCAATAAGAATTACCTCTATTCATACACGATAGTACACAGCTTACAGAAAATGGGACCGAAAGCCTGTAATCCGTACAATCTACTTGTGGTTTTAATGTGCGGGCTACTAATACTTCTATTATTTTGTCTGTGGATGTTATCGGAAAAGGGAATTACTTAGACGTGCACAATTAAATTTAATGTAAACGATACTGCTATTTTATACATTTAGTTTATGCAGTTTTGTAAGAGCCTAATGTATATATTTTAATAATAATAAAGTTATAAATTTACTGCGATAACATTAAATTTTTATCATCATAAATAAATTATTTCGCGAGAACAACCTAAGACATTAAAATTATCATGTTATCTGTTTTGAATGGTCGAAATAATCATTCGGCACGCGGTCAAGCACAAACAGACAATACATAAATGACAACAAATTATTTCCATTTTATACAAATAAATTTTATGATTTTTATCGCGTTTATTTAATTATTTATTACTACGAAGGTTCCAGTATCTTACAGCACCAAATGACACTGAAAGAATAAGGTGACAGTAGTCATGACATAGTTATCATAAAGTACATTCTTATAGTCGTTAATTATTGTACTCAGTCCAATCTATGCATTGTTAGTCTTTTAGTGGGAATTAATTTAATTTTAATAATAGTGGAATTCCTTTTTATAAAAGTCTGTTATATTTTCCGTAAATATGTGAAAACATTAAATTATCCTCATGTTTGTTTACGGAGTACCAACATGACGTATGAGAAACAAATAATTCAACACGTGCGGGCGTTGTATCGCGAAAACATCTCATCTCCTTACCAGGGCTGTCACGCGCTGTTTACCGCCAAAATGATCGCCCGACGTGTTTTGCCAACCTTACGAAAGTTATAACTTGCCATACGAAAAAAAGACGATTGCGTTCTGTCTCACTTTCTTGTTATATTCAAAGCTCGTAGTACTTCAAGCTTTATCGTTCGTATGTAATAAATTTTTAGGGTAAACTGTTTCTTTTTAAATACTTGCTTTGGTTTTTTCGATACGTTTATTAACCATTAAATGCACAGTGTTGTTTATGAATAATATACGAAAAACCTTCGATTACAAGGATTTTTTTAATTATACCTGCTTGTACTTCTAATGAAAGAATTTGGATTAATTTTATTATACTTGTCATAACCATTGCTTTTTTCTTTGACACAAATTAAACATGAAATGTGCACGCGAAGAAAATAGTTTTTGGCGGCAACCAAGTTTTGTTTCAGTGTTTTAACTTTAAAAAATATCTTGTCTCATATATAGTAATAACTAAATGAATGACTAATCGAATGAACGAGCTAGTGAAATCACTGATCGTAGCTAGTAAAGCATTTTTGAAAAGTATAGTAAAATTGATCATAGATATTTTTTAAAAAATTTCGGTATGAATAATACCTAATTACTAATTAGTATTTTTATCGAAGGAAATTAAAAGAATTGTGCATTTAAGGCTTAATAACATGAGATTTTACATAAGTAAAAAGAAAGTTAAATCTCTAGTATTCAGGTGGTTGACAATTTCGCAGTGTGTGCACAATTTGCTGCAGTGTATCATCCTAACCAACACTACTTTGTTATAAGTATCACTTATTATCAGATGAACATTCTATTCGTCTTTATTTATTGGTACAGCGAGTATCGAGTATTTTAAATATATGATAGATTTTCATTGCCGCCAATTTTCTAATCGTATTTTAACTCTACATCAGTACCTATTTTAATTGTATGACCACTTTCCCATCGTTAAAGACATTAGCTAGCTTTATTGACATCGTATTAATTAAATTTAACTGCTACACATATAATGTACGGTATATCCTTATAGTTATTTATGCTTTACGATGCTTCCAATAATGTTTAACGGGTTCATAATTAAATCGTTTAAAGGGAGAATACGTAAACAAGCAGCTATTTCCTTACACGAGAAATGAAGTCTGTTGTTTGAAAATTTCGTTGTAGTCATTTGAATAGAATTATTAGTTCCGTTATGATGCCTGTATAAATTCTTAGTATTCCTGAATTCATTCATTTGCTCCAAAAAGAGAAGTTATAATTTACCGTTAGAAACTTTCTTTTTCTAAATTTATATTTATAGGTTATAATTTGTATCGTAAGGGTATTGGATAAAAGTTAAGGTTGGTTAAAAAAAGCTGCCTTTCTAAGATAACAAAATATACTGTGCATAATATAGTATAAATAAACTTTTATAGCTTTTATGCATGTGGCGATCGTGTTATAGATTTAGAAAAACTTTATAAATTGTAAAAAAAAAGAGCATGTGTGTAAATCAGCATGTCGTTGCGAATGGGGGCCCG
Organism: Byasa hedistus; assembly: GCA_029286795.1. Classification (NCBI taxonomy): domain Eukaryota; kingdom Metazoa; phylum Arthropoda; class Insecta; order Lepidoptera; family Papilionidae; genus Byasa; species Byasa hedistus. The sequence goes on from JAGSMW010000001.1 coordinate 7,227,624, forward strand.
CTCGCCGTAGTTTCGACACACGGCAATGAATTGAGCCATTGAACCCGTGTATCGCTCGTGATTCGTACAGATGAATCGGGATCATTAGTTCGCTTCGAAAGCTCCTAGCTCGTTACACGATCGAGCTGCGGGGAACATACAAATGCAACTGATTAAGACGCCGACGCTTACCTGCGTGAGGACCCCCAGTTTTACGTGTTATTGTCTGTTGAATAAGAACGCATTGGATTATCAACGCAAAATAATCTATTGATATATTAATTTTGCTAGGTAAACAGCCAAAAGAAACATACACAGGTATAGACAAAAAGGCGGACATAATGTCATTCAGCATTCTCTTTCCGTCAACCAGCTCAAATAATATTGTAAGAGAAAATTATCATATTACCATCATAAATGTTCAGTTTTTATTTGTAAGTTATTTGTAAAACTTCTGTGTTTTTTAGATTCCATCACTATAAAAAAAATTAACCATCATCAACTCTACCGATAGAAGGAAGTCTCTTATTTATTTATTCTCTTTCCCCTGACAGAATTGAGTAATCTCATTTTGCTACTTCTTCGTACTATATAATACTTTTATAATCGATCTATTTACAAAATAACCTATGGTTATACATTGTCTATTATTTATTTTTACAAATAACTTTTTATGCTACCTTTTTACAATAATTACAAAACTTGTGTCTACTAATGTCCTTATGAAGGAAGTCGCATTCGCAGGGAGCTATGAACTCAAACGGCGCAAAACCATGTTTTATAGGAATACTTTACAAAAGACCTATGTCCATCAGTGGACATCTATCACGAGTTAATACGAAGAAAGATTTGAAAACTTGGATTATTTGTAATTAAAATCGAAAAAGTACTGTACAATCAACAATGTAACCGATTTCTCTCTTTTTTAAATCCCGTGCAAAGAATTTAATACGCACTATTGAGAGCATAGTTATTTAGGTATTCTGGTCTCTTACCTTTTCTTATCTTTCAATACATGAACTGTTGCGAAAAGATTTAGCATTCCAGTCATAAAGTGGCGCTTGGTTCAGTTTAGGTGGTGTTAAATAAAACATTTGACTACTTGTGATCTAAGCGGTGATCAGTTCGCGTGAAATGTTATTTAAGCTGTATTGTTACTGCTATGTGTAACCTGTTTTAAAGTGGCGAGATATTCTTGAACTTTTCTTATGTTGTAAAAAAAAAGTCGTGATAGCCTGCCTAGTGGTTTGAACGCCGGCCTTCCAATCCTAAGGTACCAGGTTCGAATCCGGCCTGCACCAAAGATTTTTTCAATTTATATGCAGTTAGTATAACCCCAACTAATGTCACGTGTTTTGACGGAGAAGGAAAACATCGTGAGGAAACCTGTATATCTACGTCATGACCATCCGTGCTCGGACTAGTATGTGAAATGGAGAAGTCAATGGCAAACCACTCCATTACAACTGCCATGAAAGTTGTCGTGTGTTTTAATAAAAACACATTATAAGCACTACCCTCAGTCATGAGGAAATATGACTTGGAATGTGGTAAATACAACTGTAAGGATAGACTGAATTGATGATGATAAAGGTTGGATTTTTTGTGTTTGTTAGTAACTTCTGCTGAACATAGCTTTGTCAGTTTTCATTTGAGTTCGTATTCATTAATGTCGAACAGAATTCGTCCACGCTTTCAACTAATCCATTAAATTAAGTTCGTTGCACAATGTTATTGTAACACTTGTTAAGCAAGAGTTGCATTTTTATTACGTCCTAAATAAACAAGCGGAGAGGCGAAGCTGAAAGCGTTTGTTGCGCGTCAGCAGCCATGACACATTTCTCTGGCCCGCATCCACCAATTAACGTCCAATAAAACATCGATACCGCGCAACGCTTCTAAAACTCGAGGCGATAAAAACCGAATAGGGGGCAACCTACTTCGGAAATCGATTAAAAAGATCACAACTCGGAAAATAGTTTCGATGACTCAATCGATTTATGACGGCGCGATGTTGCGTATTATCGATTTATTTCGATCGTAAGCGTTTTCCTCTGTCCATTCTTTTTTACACTATAAACCCATTTATTTATTTAACACTAACAAAGTTATATTACCATCACATGTTTACTAAAATGAATTGTTTGGCCCTATTTTGAGGCACGTTTTACTTCAAAACTTGGAAGTTTAACTTCTCCCTTGGCGCAGTGACTAACTGCTTGCGTAGGCAATACTGTCTGTCTGTAATTAGTAACGCGGAGTTTCCAGGTCCTGTTCCAGGGCCACATGTTTTTCCGGTCTCTGCTGGCTATCTACCGCTATTATATCGTCATTCCTGTCGCCATAAAATCATTGGTTCTGTCAGTCAATACACGAGAACTAAAGTATTCTAGGAGAGGATGCTTCACCATTCACGGCGTCACTGTCACTTAAGACCATATGAAAAGTGTAAGCCTATGATAGATAAAAAGCTAATTGTTCGTGTTTGATAATACAGGAAGAGTGTTAATTAAATTCGCAATAGCAATATATATAATTAAGCCAGCACCAGTACACGAATTGGTTCACAAATTAGTAGACAAAAAAAAAAGCATCACACGTCAAATACTTTCACGAGTTGCCGGCGAAAATTATTTGTCACGAATTCACCCGGCGCGGATTCAATTTACTCCAAAAAGTGACCAACTACAAAACGGTTTTTGTGTCGAAATTGTGAAATTCAATGCAGGGAGGGAATCACGCAGGCCGTCGCACAGTGGGTTGAAAATAGCGTTTCATGTACATACGGACTTTTTTTTTAATTTCTCGTGTTTTTTATAGGAATGTGTTAAAACATGCCTTTTTTTATACAATTTAGATGACAAAAGAGTGAATAGGCTTCTTCTAGACTAGTGCGCTTTACCACCTAGATTACATCGCCGCTTACCATCAGTTGGGATCGTAGTCAAGCACTAGTCTATCATAAATAAAAAAAAAAAAAAAACAAGCTAGCGGCCAGCCTGTTGTTGAGGTATCACTAGTGTGTTGACGACGTGTTGTCGGCGAGATTTTTTCAGGTTTTTTTTTAAGAAGTTCATACTGTAGCTCTTAGGAAAAGTCTCAACAGATAACCCATTTCACAATTTCAGTGTTCTCGGGAGAAAAGATCATGCTTCTTATCTTCTAACGGTTTTTTCAAAAACTTTGTATGGCATACTATAAAACAAGCTACATCTCAGTTGTCGCATGATTGCGAGTTATTTTCTTCCACAAGATTGTAGCTCTATTTTTTTTCTGTTTGATGTATCACACTACTCTCCCGGAATAGGGATTACTGAGATATTGATACTATTGCATTACTGGCAATGATATCCGGGCCATGTACCTATAACTTATGTACAGTAGTAGGCTTGTAGAACCATTTGTAGAAACTACATACCTTATTGCAGTATCCATGGAGTACTCTTTAAATTTCTGGACATTGATATACTCTTCTAACCTAATGCAAATCTGTAAATAAATTCTATGCACAGACTATTAATATTTGCGGGTTTTCTCTGTTTCTCAGAGAACTTCCTGACTGTTCTCATCGTTCGTAATTTCTGATTCATGCTTAATCTCATCTATCAATTAACTCTTTTATGAACTGTATAAGAATTTAAACTGTTAAAAGGGGTTTCCTTTTGGACTAGTTGAAATAAATATCGTAGTTATCGGTCTGATTCAAAATACCATGCCATCAGGAGTGTGATAACAAAGTGTTGATGTTTGTTTTTTACCATGTATTATAAAGATGACTAAGGTTGAAAATTCACTAAGAAAACTTTTTTTAGACGTAGTCTAAATTACAAAAAAAAAACGGTAAATTATTTTTTGTCGTTGTACCCATACAGATCCGCCAAATAATTAATAAAAGAACCGCTGGTCTGCGGCGGGGCTCCGGTTCATTATACTCGATATTGATCATATTAAAACGTATACGCTGCGTATACCATGACGTAGACAATTATTTCTTTTGTAATTTATTTCGAGGTTATTACTTAGTATCCGGAAGTGGAACGAGACGTTTTGTTAATCTGCATTCTAATATCAAGGTTTTTCATTCACTATACAAAATACAAAATCCTGAATCAAAACACACTAAAGTTGTATATGAACTAATTTTATATTATTAGTGATTATGAGTTGAATCTGCAATGGTTTTGTTCTTAGACGTTAAATAATTACATACACAAATAATAGTTTTTAAATATTTATATGTAATGTGTCATTAAAACTACTGGAAGCGTGTATTACGGGGACACTGAAACCGATTTCGTAGTGACGTGAGAACGGCTAGAAATGTTAATATTTCGGTTTTCAGACAAACCTTCAGTCCAAACAAGGGCACAATATGAAAATAAAATTACAAGTCGGTATTATTATATATCTGTAGACGATATCAATGCGTAATATAATTGGTTAGAAACAAGTATAAGATTGGTTTCATTTGTTATGTAAACAGCATTTTAAAAAGCTGTACCTAGGCGACAATTCCTTTAATAGTTCTCCTAATATTTTTTTTGACTACAATGGGCTAAAAGCGTTAATTGGTGTCGAAGATTTTGGAATGTGTTTAATAAGAACACAGATGCTCTAATATATTCGACTATTTGGAGACTGCAATTATATTATGTGAACATGGAGATATTTTTAAGTTGATGGATTTTCAAGCGGGTTCGAAGAAACCATCAATATGTAGATCTAAAAAATAACGGGCGATTTATGGGGGCAGTTAAATAATATAGTTAAGTTAATTATGAAGTTGGAGTTTTATTGATTGTCGTTTGTGCTAAGTGAGTATGAGCCTTGAGGTTGTTAAGTGTCAAATTACTTATCTATGTCCACTACGCCGCTATGATTAAGATTAAAGACTTGAGATTAAATGAGTGTGTTAACGCTCACGCTTGTCATCTGATGCTAATTATCATTAATAAATTCTATTATATAATTGATTGTTATAAAAAGATGTGTGGGTTGTGTATCGTGTTGAGAATGTGATCATGCCGGATTCCTTTAGTTATAAGGAGCGAATGCACGTCATAATGAATTTATAATCCGGTTTAGGACTAGTTGACGTGTTAGATGACAATTGTTATTCTATGTTAATAGGTATTAATAGACCTAAATATTATACTAAGAAAGTTTGACATGATATAAACTATTTCCTGATGAAAGGTTCCTTAAAATAGTCAAAGCGAATCAAATTAGAACTTTATGAAAATTTGCGATAGTGTATACATCGGCATAATATTATAAGTCATCACAAAAAATTAGCAAAGTAACAAACGCACGATTTACCGTACGATTGTGACGTCACTGTTGCAACTCTCCTCACTCTCAACATCTTTTGACAAGTTATAAAAGACGAACTGAGCAAAAACGCGCCATTCGTTTGTCAGCATGCGAGTTAGACTAACTAATTACAAAAAAGTGACTGAATCACGAATACGGTATTAGTTCTAAAAATACTCCTCTCCCTTTTTACGTAATTAATTACATAAACCACACACATATTTTTGTTGAATTACAATAATTTATTCTAGACAAGAGTATTGTTATAACAAACCGTACACGCGAAAAACCCGTCAGCATCTATTGTTATGAGGGTATATAACAATATGTAGAGTGAATACTAAAACTATAGGTACAGCTTCAAATATTACGGCAATAAATATGAAGATTTAGCAAATGTATGAGTTGGTGTGACATAATTTATTTATACAAACAATTATAAGAAACATCTATTTAAATATAAATTAAACCTGTCAGTCATACCTCTCACATTCACACGTCACCAGTCACAGAGCTCTCACCTCGTACACGGCCCAAACACGAATGTAGCGAGAATCACAGTCATCCGCTATTTGTTGCGAAACGACGTTACGGCATCCCCTCCCCTTTTCACTTTCAATCTTTTAAAATCAATACACCTCTATTTTACTAACAAAATGTCGGTAATCACAATTATTTTTCTCAATATCTATCACAATATTGATTTATCTTATGAAATTGCTTTTTATCTAATTCATATGAATTGATAGTAACACCAAAAATCCAATTTTAAAAGCTTTTATCTATCTGTCTGTTTCGGGTAATGTGGGTAAAAGGTCTGGAGCCATTTTGACAAGACTTTCACGGGCATTTTGCATAGAAAAAATTTATTGCTTGAGATCACTATTCTTTGTCACTCAAATCGTAAAATTTGATATGGATATGTATTATTTGATAGAGATATGTATTTTTTGTTACTTTCTACAATGTTCAATCAAATTTCATAGCAATCGTTGGTATATATTAATCAGTAAAAATTTTGACTTGAGTATTTTTAAGTAAACATTTTTTTTGGATCTCTACAAATTACTTAGCAAAATATACGTTAACTTAAATTATTTTACTTTTTTTTAATGTGGGGTTCGCACTTAAAATTCTTTTTTTATAAAAAAATCTTAGTTCGGATGTGGGGAAGAAACTTTCATGTCCTCATTAGTTTTACTCATTTGTCTTAATTCCTCTTTTTTATTATGTTCAAAGTGTAACTAATGAGCTAATTAATCTTCTGTCTTTGTTACAGGTCAGTATTTGGGGAAAAAGAGAGGATTTGGCGGATTTTTTTTTTGGATACCGCAACGTATAAGTTATTGGAGCGTAAAGTATTCATCGGTAATGTTTTTGCGACTGTCTCGATACCGAACAAATGATTAGTATAGACGATAAACGAAAAAATATAGTGTCATTGTTCAGCAAATACTTTTTTGTGATGTTTTCAGCATTGGCAGCTTCTGTGGTTTTGTTATAATACAAAATTGCTATCTTTTTTGTAGCCGTCTAACTGGTATTATAACTGATTAATGATAGCTGTGGCCATTATAATTGTAACTGTATAAAGATTGATTTATCTTTATTGATTCAAAAAGATAATGTTTGATAATACATTCCGTCGATCTTTATGATACTTCAATTTATTGATGTGTTAATACCAATTTATTGATTTAGCTACCGAATTAATTGCTCAGTGTTTATTAAGACTTTACCGTCATCAGAATGTCGAGTGGCCAGGTTTATGATTGCAGTGTGTAAGATCGATTGTTCATAAATTTATTTAGTTTCATATCAGTCTGGAATAGTTTCAATAATCAGTCCGCTAAACTTCCGTTTGAAGAAGGTATTTCTTGATAATGATATGAGGTCAGAATTCTTTCTTATTAATGACAAGGATCATATGTAAATTAATTATTTGAAAATAAAATATTATTTATATCACATCCAAAATAATTTTGACAGCTTATAGTTATCCTTGGCGGGGCACAAATGGGACGCGCTTCCTGGTATCGAGGGACATCTCCGGCCCAGTCGGTGACAAATGCGTCAATCTTTGGCACCGGATGCCGTAGGGTCAGAGCTTGTTAAACAAATCGCGCGTACCCCGCTATACGTTACGAGACATGTGAATTGTTATTGATGAAAGGCCGTTCACTGGATTTGTTTCACTTGAATTTTCTTATTAAAGATTATATAGATGTATTGATTAAAAAATTATATTATTTTTTATATACATGTCAATATAATAAAATAGTGGTTCGAAGATAGGCATTTCCTTACTTATGTATAAAAGTTGTAAACCTGTTATTCATTTAATTTCGTTATGTGTTTGCGATGTAATCAATTTTTTTTACATTTAATTTCGATTTGGGAAATTGTTCCAAAACAAAAACTAAAATTATCTCTCATAATTCCAAACTAACTTTTTCATTATGTACTACAGGGTCTTATACTACTGATACTTCAGCGTCTACTGATGTTAAAGTATTTATATTTCGGAGTGATAAGCGGCTACACCTATTTTTATCCTGATGTTATAAAGGTTATTCATTATCAGATTTTTTTTTAACAAAACAATGACTGAGTTGGTGAATCAACCGGTAATGGTTTCTTTCAATATGAAGTTCCATCGACGCATGCAAATCGATCGTGTAAAATATTGGATGCTGGATCCAATAAATCTTTAGTCGTTCAGTCTCTCTCAGTATATCTTTGTGGGCGTGCTTGTAATGTAATTTGTTTACGATGTTGTTAAGATAAAATGTATGTCAAAAATTAATACGTAATTCCATTGCGAGAACGTAAAAATAGTAGTGTATGTCAATGACCTCTAACTTTACAAGCATTTATTGAAGCGATTTTTGTATTGTCACCATTACAACTGTTACTTTACGTTCTCGTTTTTTTATTAATTGAAACTGCCTTAAGAAACCTTTTACATTGATGCATACTATTTTCTTAAAACCAGTCCGTTATCAAGGCAAGATTGATTTACGAGAATCAAATGTACAGAACCTATGTAGTATTTAACGATTGACTTTTGTCCTTGCTTTAACAAATCGTAATGATTCTTCATGATGTAACTGCTATACGAGAACGTCTGCTTCAAACTAGTTCCGTTTTGCAGTAATAAAATTGTGTTACGGAAAAATAGTCTCTTGTGCTAAAACATTTTAACTGTTTAATGCGTAAAAGTTTTCGCAGCTTTAAAACTTTGTGTCGTGTTTTAATGAAAAAATATTTACGTATGGGAACCCTAAAACTTTCCGTCACACTGACTACGCCTATATATATGTTTGTATATAGCAGGGTTCATTACAGGACGGATGTGTCAAATGGCTGGACGAGAACATTCACACGACAGACGGGCGACTCCCCATTTCCTTATATTTCGCGTTATAATGCTCTGAATCCGGAATATAGATGTGTTGACTAAATAGTAACTACTTGAGATTTTTGTGGATAGTATTAAAAATAATTTAGCTATCATTCTCATATTGTAAATTTGCCATAACAACATCCCTGTGTTCCAGTTATAAATTGAAAGCTGGAGTATTCGGGGTGAGTACGAATCATCATTCATTGTTACTTAACGCCATGGGAATTTAAGCACAAATCAAACTAAAAATATGCTACATAGTTCTTTTAATTACTGTCCTATCTCTTAGTAGCTATGCTTACGGTCAATGTTAGTTTTATTTATCGTTTCAACGAATACTATCGGTCGTTCAATGTCAATATCATCTCGCTGCTCCAATTACCATTCAGCATCATCGCCATACTCGGCAATGGGATCAATTTCATACGGAGCGCACCCAGACACACAAACTTGCAACGTCGACGCATTTCAGTTTGTACAGTTAACATAAATAAACCCGTATAGCTCAACAGCCGACTAGTGCGTAATTGATCCCTTTACACGCCATACGAATTGACATGTTTGCAAACAGAACGTATTGTGTACAGCGAGAGCCACATATGAATTTGAACCTTAATCCCGATTCGTATAAAGACTAAAGTCGCTCTAAAAAATTGAGACTAAAGATTTAGCATAATGCCCAATGTTTTTAATTCGTTCAATTAATTACTGCGGTCCACCAATTTGTTATTATTCTTGTACTGAAAAATAAAGGTACTAACAAATGCACTTCTTTTTTATCTACAATGGGCTAACACTTGAGCACAAACACTCGGTGTTAAGCGATAATTACGCCGTTGATGGAGACTTGTTCTCACTTAAAATAACCGACGTCTTATATATGATTTACAATGTTAAGAGTCACTACGAATTCGGAATCGAACCATGTTACTACCGTGCCGGTATTTTTTAAAGAACTACATATCTACTACTACATTTAGATGCTGTACGACACATTCTTTCACAAAATAGACCTTATTTTTCAATAATGACGTATAATGATGCTATTTGAGTAAATGTCGGCGTACGTATCGTAAATCTGTCGGCGTAATCGTTCGTCTTATTCACATTTAAGTGTTAATGGGCTTATATTATGCTGCTTAGTGTTGAGCGTGTGCTTATAAGTGACCTGTTCGCTCCGATATAGACATATAAGGCTTAACCACCAGCAACAACCAATATAAATGTTTTAACTTCATCAAGCGGGAATAGAGTAACTTTTTTTTATTTTTAATCAGTTTTTTCAGAGGACCTATGTTACAATGTATTTGAATTAACAAGAAATCGTTAAGTGTTTAAAAAAGAAAACTACATTTTAGTCTCTGGAGGGAGTGACATATGTGAGTTGAATGTCATCTTGATGTTACTAAAAATTACCATAATAGTTATTGTCGATTGGGAGTTACGATGCTATAAACACAGTCGACTGTACTTACGATATACCACATATGAGGTCGTATTTAAAAATATGAAAGGACACATTAAAGTATATCAATACGCCGCCGGATTATAAATTGTGTTCGGTTCAGAATTTCAAAGAGCCTATGACCATAATAAGTTGAGTTAGAGCGGATCCCTCGCGGTTTACAAAAAGCCCGCCGGACGTGCCCGCCATAGCGGCCGAGCGCCATTGCCCACAAATGGGACGAACTCACTTCCTACTAAATAAAGATAAAATAGCATCTAGTGTTGCTATGTTTGTTGCTGGTGCGATTTAAATGCAAAAAATATATTGCATGAGCTAAGCATGTTCATAAAATGATCGTTATACCTGTTCGGTTTACTTTTGCCATAGCTTTTATCATGTATTAAGTATTAGACGACTGATATTGCCTATGTCCAGCGGTGGACAAAAACAGGATTCTTTATTTGTTAGTTATATGGCTAACCTTTAAATATGTTTTATGCAGTTTATCACAACACTGTTTAAGGCCCTTTTAACTAACTGTTTTAGTAATATTTGACTATGGTAATATTTCGCCATTAAATTCAATAGCGATCTTTGCATTTTCGTTATAAAAAAAATTAGAATCTATTCTCTTTCTATAGAGTAATTTGTTTCTTTTTTAATTTTGTTTTAAAAAGTTTAAGGTTTAATAATGAAAAAAAATAATAAAAGTTTTGATCAGATTGCAGATGCAGATTCCATTAGGTTTTTTTTCATCTCGACTTGATATGTGATCTAAAAACAATTTTTGATGATTTGATAGTAATAATATAACAAACGTCACCTTTATTGTGATCTTATAATCATTGTCTAACGATCATCTCAGTTTACGGTTTAAATTTTTTTTAAGCTTTTATAGCATAGCGATGGTTTTTTTACGTTTTACTTTAGTAAAGTTGTGGTTGTCTTTGTTTTTGGATTTCATTACGACGTATAAGTATTAAATTGTGTGCTGTAAATTCAATTTCAGTGAGATGGTAGTATTGTTGTGTTTTTGTATTTGTATTTTAAACATTTTGTTAATAATAATTATTTTGTGTATTGAAAGATAGATAGTATTAAAATAGATCGCGCTATGGATAAAAAAGTGGGCGTTAAAGTTAAAATGTCAAATATTTTGAGTTTCTTGTCAGTACTTTTTATTATAATTTTTATATATTTCCACGAATATTACAGAGCTCCTAAAAGTAAATTTTACGGAAGTTAAAGCATTAATTTTGTTTTTAATATTTATTACCCGATGTTTCTTTCCTTTTAAGAGTATAGCGCTTTGTGATCTGACTTTAATATGATAAACGATTATTTATAAATATTGTTAAAACATTGCGTTTTTCTTTTTCAAATTATCGTAGGTTCATTGTTTTATAGTAGTAGTAAAGGCAGTAGGTTTTTTTATATTATTTAATTAAGATGTACATAAGCTTCTGAGATTTATGGCTTACACTCGTGGTGTAAGCGACGCTAGATCGACAGATTTAAGGATAATTTACGTTTCGTTCCGCACAGTCGTCACGGTACAACTTTCACTAGGAAGGTAGCCTACGACTTTCCCGCTTAATGATAGTAATCTTCATTAAATTTAAAAAATAGATGCAGTTTTCATTTCTGTAGGTTTTCTTCACATACATCAAGACCTTATACAAATTTGATGCATACTTCACAAGAAATTTCTATGACTTTTAGACAAGACATTTTAGTTAATAATCATCATAATAAAATGTTACTGTAGTCATTCGGATATCATTCTAAAATATAAAGTTATTTTTATGCGATTAAAGGTATGACCTTTTTTTTTAAATTATGATTTCGCTTAAAGATAGTGGTGTCTACTCTTAATGTAGTGCTGGTTTGGATGTTTCTAAACACACTCCCATAATTTCACTATTTACAGAGCTCTTTAAACCGGAATGCAGTAATGGTTGCAAAACTTTGTGTGATGGTAAAAATAGACGTTGCTCTGATATTTACTACGACGGTCTACGGCAACGGGAATTCATTATTAGTACTTACCGACAGACATTTTTGTATTCCGCTGCAAAGCAGGGTGTTACAATAGTTATGCGTAAAATTTGCTGTTAAGTTTAATTATCAAATACATAACCATCAATTTGTCTGACTAGTCTAGACTAATAATAACGTAAAACATCGATTATGTGAAATTAGATTCGGTCTATCAAAAGTTTACTCTTGTTCATTTCAAATTGTAGTAACTTAGGTCTTAATTCAAGTTACATCTCATTTCGACACAGTCTGCTTCTCCTTACATTTCAACCCGATGATTAATGACATTTCTTTGACCGCTTAATTATGCAAGTTGTGATTAGTTAGCTGATAGAAATCCTAATGAGTCTTCTACTTTGAAGTAATTTTACTAAAAAGTAAGTTAAGTTTGTTTATTCATATTTTATAATTATTCTTATCATATTTTGTTGGTGGGAGCTCGTTAACCATAAAGCTGTTTGGACATAAACCATCAAGGTAGAAGCATATGTACCTCATTATTTCTTTTATGAAAATTTATTGTTATTTATTCAACAGTTTCTACTAACGGCATGCTTTGGGAAGAAGCATTTAACTTGCAAGTTAGCAATTTAGACACTTGATTTACATTAGCCAATAAACAAATCAGATATATTGATTAGTACTGCGCTGCCGGCAGTCAGCTACTTCCAGCGAACTTAACCTAATGTGAATTGCAGTATACGCGTTCTCTTAGAATCCAAAGCTAAGATCCTGTCAGAAGTAAACATATCTAAGACGTTCATGTTCTGTCTAACTATATTAATAATTTATTTGTTTAAATGGTTATTAATCACAAATAGCAAATCGGTAAGTCGGAAATAGAAATTCAAAGCAGGTTCATACGTTTGGTATAATAGCAGGCAATGTTTATGGACTGCAGTCCAGTTATTTAAAACGAATCGCCGGCAAACGAACTACATCGGACGACATTTGCTCCGCATCGGCTAGCGACTTTCCCCGTTATTTATGTCTACACAATTCACCCTGCCCCTGTAGCCGTCAGTTTTCTTCTACTACCTAGTAAATGGAGTGACCATGTTTTACTACTTTTGTAATCGTCGCATTAGGAATATTTTTACAAGTTTTCCTAAAATCGCTTCATTCAAAAAACGATGAAATTTATACTAGTATTATGTTTTATGTGTGATACGATTTTGTTTGAATGACATTTTCTTCATCTCATGTCTTCCTTACACTTGGACACCGTACTGTATGTATCATTTTTATAGTTTTTGAAGAACTTAAATGGAATTCTGTATAAAATAACACTTCAGAACATCACTTATATGGTTGTTTTCTCGGGTCTAGGAGCGTTGCCTTACTGTTGACAAAATTTACTAAAATCATCTCTATTATCATGGTAATTATGAAATACCATAAATATATAATGTAGCTAGTCATTTTAACAATTTAAGTTAGTTATGTTAATATGGGTTACTAGTATTTATATAATACCATTCATCGGTAGAGTAATAGACACTACTATTAGTACTTAACGTTTACTGTCAAAATAAGGTTTTATTTGCATACCGTATCGGAAAGTTAGGGAAAAATTAGTTTGGTATATATTTAAATGTCTTTTTATTAATCCTGAAAAATAAAGATCGAAATCTGGCAACAATCGTTGTGAACTATTGCTTAGAATTCAGTAATGTAACTAGGTATAGATTTCTGGACACCGTTATCGGTACGGTGTACAGTTTGTTTCATATATAATTGTATATATACGCATGCGTCGGATTTATATGCTTTTCAATAATTGTAGAATACCACTATTCAATATGTAACTTCAACCTTGGTAATTTCAATAGAAACATATTAAAATGTTATTATTATATGCCTTTTTAACTTTGATCCAAAATGAGAGGAGAAAGTTAAAATGCTTTAGTTAAATTTTGTTGAGTCGAATTGGATTTTTTTTATTATTGTTCATATCATTTAAAACCGTTTGAAATACCAACATTTGACAAACAGTTGAAACTGCATTACTAGACGTGTTTAGCGAAACGCTGTAAGACGTACAACCCTCATTACACCTCAGCGGCTAAACACACAGCCATTTATCTACGACCTTGGGTCAGCCTTGATCGATGAGCATAATTAAAGGCGCGAAGGGTTCGAAATAAATCTGAGACTAATTCAATGAACGCCTGGCAAACGGTGTGGGCCGAGTGTATTGTAACATTTGTCAGCTTGGCATGTTTACTGGCCTTATGCGAATTTGTACTTAGCTTGAAGTTTTGTAGTGTTTCCTTGAGCGGCTGTACGTAGCCATTGTCGGCTGCTAAGCTTTCGGATACGGGTCTTAAAGAGTTTACCCGTGGACGATGTGCAAGCACTCCATGTTAACACGTACATTTCAAGATTTACAGATCATTTCTTCTATGAAATGTAATACTTCAAGGAGAATGTTGGAACATGTTTTTACTATGTTTATCGGCTTTTTGTTTAGATATAAAGACATTTTTATTTATTTATGTACTCAATTTCATATGAATGTATTGTAGGAACATAAATGTATTTGTGTAATTTTTTTTTTTCAATAACTGTTTATTTCTTATATTATATATGCTAGCTTATTCTTTCACAAAGCTTAGCTGAAAGAAAACTCAATGTGTGTCCAACTCACCTGTACTCCACAACACAATTTAGTATAATAAAAAATGTAAACTAAGTACTTAGTGGATATTGCAAAATACCCAAATTATTTTGACGAATATTAACAATTCATGTTGCTCTATGTATTGTTAATTTGTTCAAGTGACATACGGCATTTGTCCCACTTTGAAACTATTACAGCTCACAGATAACCTTATCTATTCGTAGAGCGTGTGTCACGAGCGAAACAAATGATTGTACAATTAAAAATAACGATGCACAATCAATATCAATTACTTGTAACACTTCGAAGGTGTGAAGTGTTGACGTAATATCTACGAGATAAGATATTTGTTATACGACATTGAAACAATGCGGATGTCGTATGGTACGGGAGTGGTGTGTGAAATATCGATCATAATTCGTCAGTTCTAGTTTGGGGGGGAGATCGGTTGGGTACATGTGTTTTATCACGTACGCATGGCAGTATAAAGATACGACCATTGCCTTGTATATTAAAAAAACCCTTAAGTCGTATTTCTCACGTATGCAGGTAGTTGAAATTCATCGCGTTTGTCTGCACCATGTAAACTGTTCTTGTCTTATCCCTAAGGTATACAGATTGTACGTTAGACGACGTAGTCGAGTATTCCAGATCTTGGTTAGACCGAAGCATCGAGGAAATCTCTCTACGGACTTTTCCTTTCAATTCACCAGTTACCACTGGTTGTACTGGTGTTAAATCTCTGTTACTGTAGACCGTCTAGGTAGAAACCACTCCAGCTCTTATTTAAGATGCCAAATAGTAGTGAAGGGCGCTGTTAGCACCACCGTAATGTAAATTAAGTAGACAAAAGATGTATGAAATACTACCATAAAATTACTGATTCAGTATGTGTAACAGAATCATACACATCTAAAGTAATAACTGAATTTATCAAGCAAGTCCATGTAGCATATACATATAAATAAACTGTAAATGTTATAGGAACATACACTAATGAACTTTAATATGTCTTCATTGAAAAGACGTTTGAAGGTCTCGTGCAGAAGTCGCACTTAATAATATTAATGACAAGGATGTACTCCTTTATTAGGAGCTTCCGAGAAAGTTTTGACACATTTTAATTTTTAATTTTGATCAAAATATTAAACCATGGACCTGCTCATCTGACACTGAGTCATTGGATTTGCTGGATCGGTGGTTTCCATGAATAATGGTGACGTATTTTTTTAACATCCATGATGTTAACAGATCATGTATAGCATAATTCATTATGTGTAAATACTTTTTGTACTATTAGTAGTTAAGTGCTTTATTCCTAACTTAATGAATTTTTAAAAAAAAAAAAACAATTTTAGCTAATAATATGCATTTCTATTTAAGTATGACATTTCATAACTTTTTTATTTTCAACTATACACCGAATCGTGATAGGGCAACGTTACGTCAGAACTTCGACTAATGTAGTCGATTTGTCCATACAATTGGCGTGTAATCGATAGCGATTTGCGACGTACCAGAGACACTAATTTTTATTTGTAGTTGGTTAAACTCACGATTTTTATGTAATATAAGACGTAAACTTACAGTTAATTACGGAATGTTTGGCTATTTATATCGCTATTGATAGATAAGGGATTTATTATAATAGTCATATATAGGAGCTTATGAATTTTCCCGAAAATTCAGGCATCAAATTGTTAGAAAATATAGTAACGTCATATATCTATAACAGTTTAACGCGATTTTTTATTGTTTTTGTGGTTGTAGATATTGTATAATACTAACAAGAAGCAAAAGTCTATATGATATGAATAGTTTATTTATCACAAATACAGTACAAATTTCTTATAGTTTATTTCTATTAGCGCGCTTAAAAAATTAAAAAAATATTATTGCCGTAAAACTAACCAGGCGATGAGTTAACTAAACATACCGCATGTTGTTTTCAATAACAAAAAAACAGGGTTCGGCGGCTCAAAGACTTCAAACGTATAACACGAAGAAAGTCCGAGGCCCGCCTCCCGAGGGGACTCCCAAGCATTACGGAGGGCCGGGGCCTGATCAAAGGCGACATTTAGATTTATCGAGAGCCCGATACATAAACCAAACGCCCGGAAGAACATTCCCAATTGATAAAAGCGACGCAAATTATGCGGTTAGACAGGTGACTTTCACTCACGTGTTCATTTTCGTTGTTATTGAATACACGAATTACTTCCCGGTACCTGTCAAAAGTTTGACGGTTTCCGTATCAATTATATGTGTTTCACGTACTTAATTACACACAATTAAAACAAACAAATTTCCTATTAGACTGCTAATGAATTTTAGATGGAACGTTAAACAATTTGGGCTGTAACGTTGTGTGCTGGTTGTATTTCCTGCTATTTAGAAATTCTATCACCGATACACTTGTAACTTTCACTAACTTAAATTAAAGATATGATAATATAAGTTAACAAAAGTAGAATCTGCATACGACTGCTACAACACACGAGGATTGAGAGACTTGGCTAAACGTACTAATATCACCTTCTGTTAAAATCACGGTAAAAAGTCCTTGGAATAGTATTGTTAATGATTACATACTATTTAACTGTAAATTAGAGACAAAAGCATAATATGTAGAAATGAAAACGAAGGTAATTTCTATGAGTTTTTCTTTATTATACTAAAAATGGTACGTTATTATCACAAAAGTAGTCTGAACAGTAATATTCACAAAGGAGAATTATTTCAAATGTACGAACTTTATATTGAAATCAGATAACTGAAACCTCAAAACATCGCGACTTGCGTCTCAAAATTGTTTTAAACAAAGGCCTGTGATAAGGAAACTTCCACAGTTTACTCTCAATAACCTTTGAAACCTTTTTATTGTGTTATTTACTAAAGCGGTTTACTTTACCTACGCCTCTCTGTTTTAGTTTCAGATAGAAAATAAGGGTCAGTTGGGGAGCTTTTAGTGTTTTATTAAAATAAACATTGGAAAGTGTTTGTTGTGCGGACGTGAATTTTGTATAAGGCTTTTATTAAAGCTCTATTGAAATGAACACACGGACGTTGAATCCTTTAAATAAATATGTTGTGGATAAAAAAGACCCGTCACCTAAATATTACATCAACACCAAATGGGATCTACGTAACGGTCAATCTAGATTCGTTAGAAATTCGTTTCAATCTAGACTACATGATTGTTGAAATTTGAGCTGAATTTTAATTGTTAGACTGTCAAACTTATAACACTAACATTAATTACTATCTATGATGTATTTTAACAAGAACAGAGTAACGGAGAGGTTTTAAGAGCAAGAGAAAGAAAAAATGGATGAAGGAAAAACGTAAAGATATATTCACACAGGTTTGTTTTTAATTGGATGCAAATAGCAAGAGACAGAGACTTTTGGAAAATCACTAGAGAAGCTTTCGCCGTGTTACAGAAAATGGTGTTAATTTGTCTGTAATTTAGACGAGGTCAAAGCTTTAGTAATGTATATAATAACTTCAGATAAAGAATATACCATCTACAATACTTTTCATACAAGTTTTGATAAAAATAAATATGAATAGCACGGATGATGGCTGACATCTGAAAACGTTTAGCACATAATATGTAAAGCAGAACCCCTATGAGGGTGCTGATCGCTGACTCGCCGGGAAAGGTGTTTGGCGGAACAATCAATAACCAAGCCATATCACTTGACCTTCCCTCTCCTTTCCACTCTCATCTAACGCGAGCGTTTCCGGAGGCTGCCATTTAAGGACGGAGCTCTTTTTAAGCTGGTCCTCTGTGAGCTCACAGTTCTCACACGTCACTCGCTATAATCCGGTCAATAACATAAATTTCTTCGAGGCATGCTTCTTTATTGGATTTGGCACCAAAGAGCCGTTGACCCTTTTATCGAGCATATGGATCCTGTCGTGAAATAACGTTGTGACTTAACATATTTATAACAAATAATCATTCATGCAGGTCATGAAAAATGTAACTTAGTACACATGATTTTTTATTATTATTGAACGGTTGGGTCTAAACTAAATCACAGTATTTTAATTAAGTGTGGATAGTAATTATCACTTTATACTTCAATTTGTTTTCGCAGCGATTTAATATATTAATTAAATCCAGATCGTTATGTCTGTCTAAGTTTAAGATATTACACTAAGCTTATTAGCGTAAATAATTATGAAATCTTATTCCTCGAACGACTCGGTACAGAACCGTTTAGAATATACAAATCAGGTTTTTATGAGTTATGTAAAAAATAGGTTTTTGAAGAATTGTGATCAGAAAAAATGTTGTGGGCATATAAAATTTATACAATTGGCTTTAATTATGCTCTTGATTTGATGTTAGTATAATTATTTGTCGGTAACTAAAATCTTTAATTATGAATCGGCACTAAAAAAAATTAAAGGAACTGTAAGTTTATTGCATTTATTTAATATTCAAAACCGTCGGCATGAATATTCTGCATAGTCCGCAATAAAAGCAGCTTCAAATGAATATTTATTTCGCGGCGATCTTCACAAATTTATATCCCCCCAGGCCGAATTTGCAAGTTGTGCCAACTTGCATGTACCGTAATTTGACAAATAGCATGCACTGGGTACGGGACGAGGGCGAAATATTTCAACACGTGTCCAGAGTACTAACCTTAGTCCCACTTAGACACAGACTAGACAAATGTGTTTAAACGATGAACATTGAGTTTGTGTCCCGGAACTGTCCACTGAATATTGTTAAAAATTCATTGTTATTAGTTTTCAGTTTTTTATAAGTTTCTTTTAGCCGTTTATTTGATAACGTTTATCATAAGACCATAAATATTTTTTAAAGAGAGAGTTTTTCTTTATTATTAACCAGTGGATGTCCACTGTTGGACATATTTCAAAAAGTTGATTGCGTGATCCAGTATCTAGCAGCTTTCCACGATCTTCACCAGATAGTATATCCGTTTTGAGGAAAGCCTGCCAGCACTGCGTCCAATGACTATTGCCCTATTAGCCATCAGTCCTTCGTGCAATATACTCTGCCCATTGCCACTTAAGTCTAGCAATGTTTTAGGCTATGACGAGGACTTTAGTATTTCTTAGTTTTGTTACTATTCACTTTTATAACTAACAAGCTTCTGTAACGTTTAACTAATTTCAACGCCTGTAATTTTAATATACTTTAACAACGGCGTCTTCTGCATATAAAGCATGCACAACATTTTTTATAGGGGAAATTAATTAAGCAAGACCTTATAATCTTTAATATTATGGAGACCTGTTTAGGATGTGATAATGTTCTGTAATATCTTAAACTGTGTGTAGTCTACAGACACTGAGAGATAAGAGAATAACTTTGAGACTTCCTCTATGTTTGTCGCTTGCAATCTCCGTCGTTAGTTGTTAGAATTATAATTATATCGTATAACTTAAGACGGTAACTTGTAAATTTTATCTTTTCAGTTTTATACAAACTTTAAGGGAAGATATTAGATTTCGGGTGCTGCTAATGGTGCTACTATGTAGTTATTTTTATATTGTCTTACCAAAAAAGAGTCAATGAATGGAAGTGCTATTTTAATATTTACCGGAAAAGTTTCGTCAGTATTTTTTTTAATAAAATATCCGTTTTGAACCGACGGAGGTTTATTTAAAAAAAGAAATAAAAACAATGAAAACAAAGCCTAATTTACTTTATGCTGAAGTAAAAGCTGATAGACGAAGGCGTAACGTAATTTATTTTGAGGTACGTTGGGTTAAAAATTTTCTCTCCCGATGCCAGAGCTTTTCCAGTCCATGAATTTTGTTCATTATTCATTTCAATGCGCTATTGTAAAAGTATTAACCTTAAGATGGCGTATTCAAAGCGAGCGAGGCCTCGGGGGAGTGCTAGTTAATCTTTCACTGCGTCGACGGATCTTGAATTATTGAATGAAAACTTTGATAACGTTGCGTACTTAGCTGAACAGAATCTTATATAGTATTAATAACTCATTTGTTGGTTACTTTTCATATATTTCTTATCTTTATAATTAATCTGGTGAACGTGGGAAGACGGTGGTTGAAAGCAGCGCGGAACAGATCTGTTTGAATAAAGATCTCTCATGGAGTTGAACATCTTCTGGCTGATGTAGTGGTACACCATGTGACCGTGGTAGATGGCAAGAACGGTTAGAAGACGTTGCCCCTAACAAAATTCTTCAGACGGCTCATTTTTTTTGTTAATAAAAGCCAGGTAGTATATCTCGTGAGACATATGCTGTGCATTTAAAAACTGCATCTCAGTACTTCACGACGCTTAAGTTCACGGGTGCTCCACCAACCGGTTGCCTTAAAAGGAGCTCGATTATTTTTCTTCGAAGGAGAAAGTTTTGTATGCTCGTCGAAGTCGCGGACATCCCCGGACTTTTAAATATTTGCATTTCTTTTGCATAGACCGTTGCACCGATGCACCGACTATTTCTTCGAAATACGTTCGACAATGCATGCGTGTATTACATGACCTGACTGTCATACTAATTATGTTAAATATTTCTGCGTTGTAAGAGTTAGACGAATTCACTTTCATGTTATATATAGATTCTTAATAAGGACATTCTTAATCGAACTCGCTTTCAAAATAATTAAATCAAAATTGTATTTGATATCTATGTAAACCATTCTTTTAATGTTCCCACTGTTGGGATTCGGGTTTTTCTCACAAGGAGTGAATCAAGTCCATTTAACCTCCGTGCAAACCAACTTCAGTTTGAAAAGTCGCGTGTTCTCGGAAGCTGTTGTTCTTGTAATATGCAGCTTTCTTCTTTGGTGGAAGTTCATGCTTAGTTTGAATCGTACCCAAGACTGCGAGACATAAAAAATATAGAAATGTCTAAGTTGATTCGTGTTTTAAACACGCATTTGTCTAACGCGCAATTGTTATATCTTGAACGCGAATTTTGCAAGCATATAACTTATTTTAATTATGCCATTCGCGATAATAGATATGAAATTGAACAGGCCAGACCCGTGTCACCCTAAGACACCTGCCTTGGGCGGTTGCAATTAACATTCACTGTCCGACGCGCATTGTTACCTCCCCTTATTTGTGACGTCATAACCCGTATCCTCCATTGTGCTCCTAATTAAACCCTTAATATCTTGCGAAAGTACCTCGGAAAGGTGTGACACGCTGATTGGATTTGACGATATTTGGGCGGTAAGATTGAAATGTTTTGTTCTACACAGATAAGATAGCGTAACCGATTTCACTGTGCTAATTTACTTTTCTATAATGTTAATGTACTTGAATATGGTTCAAAAATTAAAAAACCTTGTTATTATAAAAACTTTTATCATCAGGTGAAGTATCTGCAGTCGTAGTTGTAACAAAACAAGCAAACGATAAGCAATTGATATTTTAATGATTGTGTATTATTTAAGATATTGATTAAAATGTAAAATGGTTCAGTGATTTTTATAAATCTCAATTACTGGTGCTAAAGAGCCATACGTTGATTGTTACAAATTACGAACAACAAATCAAAGTTTAAAATTGTATATTACCGTCGCCTCATACGCTGTATGATTGATTATTCAGCGCCTTAATCAATGTAAGACAGGCATGTGGGCGTCTTGTTCAGGATCGGTTTATAGAGGCTGCGCTCGATGTGATATACGGGAACGTTGAACCCGTCGAGACGCTTCCATCATTTAACCGTTCAGTCCCCTATTGAAATTTGCGGTTTCGGCAGCTTCCGTATGGCGATTGTGAAGTAGTACGGGAGAACGGCTGCGCGGTCGGCTCATAAAACTTGGAATGCTACGGTTCATCGTGGTCATTGTTGTGTGTGAAGAAACGTTTGCCGAGGAATGTCGATCATGTCTTTTGTTTCACCATCCTTCATTATCGCTATTCTTTAATAATTCTAAACGATATTCGATCCGTGACCTCACCTCCGAATACGAGTTAAGATTTCATGTGATATTAAATTTTGAAATATTTATAAATATGAATTGGATTTTTAATGAATATACTAGTTTTTGTTATTTGCTATCTAATATTATTTTGTTTTACATAAATATTTCCATAGGTCTGTCAACTACCTTTGCAATTATGTGTCAAATCAACGGTTAGATGTAAAAATATATAATAAGAAAAAATATTGGAAAGTACATAAAGATGTTTTTATATAAAAAAACATGATTAAAATAATAATTATACATGTACATTTGCGATTTAGCATAGTCTACGGATCGTCGTGGAACTGAATAAGGCGCTGGTGGAGGCGTCTGTAACATTTCCTCCTTACAGTCGCCCGTAAACTTTCGCCGGATTAATTGAAACGTATGGTACGGTAACTCTGACTTATTTGTTATCCTTCCCGCATTCCTTTCCGTTTATTTTTTAAATCGATAACGAATGAATCTTAAAAAGAAGTTTGCAAAGTTTATTGATCCTCGATGCTGTTTATTTATATTATATTACAAATATTTTATTAAAAATGTTTATTAACAAAAGCAAAATTTTGATATAACAAGATGCCGACTGACTAGTTGTAGTAATCTGCAGGAGATAGTCTAGGTCTACTATCTCTTTTTTCCATTTAGGATACTATAGCTTGTATGTTTCCGATGTAAAAGGTCTGAACATCTTTACCTCAACGCGACAAGGTAATGTTACCTAGTAACATATTATTGGGTGTAAATGTATCACTTATTTAGGTGATTTAATTAAGATTTTAAAGATATATCCCTTTTTACACCAGATATTTTACACCAGAGTTTGAGCGTATAAAAGAATTTACTGTGAAGATTGCATTGCTAGTAAAATAGAGTTAGTATTAAGGAGTGAAGTGTTCGACGTGTATATACGTCACGCGTGCAGGCACTTGATGTATATATTCGTCATGTAAAAGAAAAGTACTATTGATTGCGTTCTTTGTGTAAAATGATCAATGCTTTATTTTAACTACTCTGTAACCATTTAAACTAAATTCCATAGTTACCGCACAGCATAAAAGCCTGCCCTTAGCGTGTAAAAGTAAATTTCATAACGACACCCATCGTTATCATTCACAATTTACTATCGTTTTAATAAGTAATCTTTTAACATGCGTCGCATAAATCCAAGAATATCAGCTCATCTGTTATTGCGTACACAAAACTAAATTTCATTTCGATAAATATCATCGTACCAATGGACACCAGACAACATTCAATAACATTTCGCAACTACTTATGAAGGGTTTATCGTAATTGAAAATGCAAATGTGTTCTTTATGCCGACGCAATACCGAATAACGAGTAAGGTGAGGGCATGTAAAAGTATTACAGTCCGGTCTCCCATGATCGAGTAACTATTACCGAGTTATATGAAAACAGTTTTATAAGAGACAGAAGTAATACAAATCAGATTCATTAATACCGAGTTCTACGGAAATAGTGTTAAAATATATTCAGAGTTAATATAAGTTAAACGAAATCTTACCGTTTGTTAGTATTTGTGTATAATATGCCTGCTAAGGATTTCAGTGATAATCATCACCTGAAAGACACCCACTGCTGGACATAGATCTCCACAACGATCGGTCATGCGCCTTCAGGATCCATCGGACAGGATCTTCACCAGAATATTAGTCCACTTTGTGGAGCCTTCAATCACTACGTCTACTGGTATGCAGCTACCATTGGAGGACCTTACTGCCCCATCAGCCGTCAGTCCTTTAACCAATGGTACTTTACCCATTTTCATCTAAGTCTAGCAATCATTTGTGTTGTGTGTGACTGTAGTTCAGCAATATAAAAGTTAAATTAATAAAATGGCTTTTTTCTTTGTCAGTTAAAAAAGTCAGTCTATTTTTTACATAGCTCAATCTAATTTTAATTTTTATATACTGTTAAGTGACAATTTAGGCACTAAACTGCGTAATATAATAGTTGAGAATAAGGTATAAGATTTGACTGCAAACTCAACGTAGTGATTATCGCTCAAACAAAGTCAATTTGTCGATTAAAATCGCTATGAATATAAAGAGAGCACACGTTCGCTCCTAATGCTTTGAAGTATAGAGCAATTATGGGTAGCATGCGATACCTGTAAGTGGTGGGGCGAGGCGCAATCACCAACGACACCGGACTGGTTCAAGTTAGGGGCGATGCTAGTTAAATTATCGCTTTCTCAATTAACAATGACCATCTATCCATTACAACATTGATAGATTAGATTACAATACAAATTGATTTTTAACTCTTTCACACTCAATTTGTTTTCAATATCGTTTGTATATCAAGTTGTATTAAATTTTAGCTGGACTAATTTACATGGAAATGGTTATAAGATAACAGACGAGACAGGATCTGGTGAAGATCGCGAAAAGTTTCTGTATTTATACAGGATCGATCGGTGTGAAGATTATTATAGAGTTGCTGTACAAAGTCTTCACTTAATTAATATTAAAATCTACAGCGTGTCATTTAAAAAAGTCAGTCTATTTTTTACATAGCTCAATCTAATTTTAATTTTTATATATTGTTAGGTGACAATGTAGGCACTAGACTACGTAATGTAATAGTTAAAGAGTATCGTATAAGGTTTGACTGCCTGCAAACTCAACGTAGTGATTATCGCTCAAACAAAGTCAATTTGTCGATTAAAATCGCTATGAATATAAAGAGAGCACACGTTCGCTCCTAATGCTTTGAAGTATAGAGCAATTATGGGTAGCATGCGATACCTGTAAGTGGTGGGGCGAGGCGCAATCACCAACGACACCGGACTGGTTCAAGTTAGGGGCGATGCTAGTTAAATTATCGCTTTCTCAATTAACAATGACCATCTATCCATTACAACATTGATAGGTTAGATTACAATACAAATTGATTTTTAACTCTTTCACACTCAATTTGTTTTCAATATCGTTTGAATATCAAGTTGTATTAAATTTTAGCTGGACTAATTTACATGGAAATGGTTATAAGATAACAGACGAGACAGGATCTGGTGAAGATCGCGAAAAGTTTCTGTATTTATACAGGATCGATCGGTGTGAAGATTATTATAGAGTTGCTGTACAAAGTCTTCACTTAATTAATATTAAAATCTACAGCGTGTCATTTAAAAAAGTCAGTCTATTTTTTACATAGCTCAATCTAATTTTAATTTTTATATATTGTTAGGTGACAATGTAGGCACTAGACTACGTAATGTAATAGTTAAAGAGTATCGTATAAGGTTTGACTGCCTGCAAACTCAACGTAGTGATTATCGTTCAAACAAAATCAATTTGTCGATTAAAATCGCTATGAATATAAAGAGAGCACACGTTCGCTCCTAATGCTTTGAAGTATAGAGCAATTATGGGTAGCATGCGATACCTGTAAGTGGTGGGGCGAGGCGCAATCACCAACGACACCGGACTGGTTCAAGTTAGGGGCGATGCTAGTTAAATTATCGCTTTCTCAATTAACAATGACCATCTATCCATTACAACTTTGATAGGTTAGATTACAATACAAATTGATTTTTAACCCTTTTCATCTAAGTCTAGCAATCCTTTGTGTTGTGTGTGACTGTAGTTCAGCAATATAAAAGTTAAATTAATAAAATGGCTTTTTCCTTTGTGAGTTAAAAAAGTCATAGCCTATTTTTACATAGCTCAATCTAATTTAAATTTTTATATATTGTTAAGTGATAATGTAGGCACTAAACTACGTAATGTAATAGTTCAGAATATCGTATAAGATTTGACTGCAAACTCAACGTAGTGATTATCGCTCAAACAAAATCAATTTGTCGATTAAAATCGCTATGAATATAAAGAGAGCACACGTTCGCTCCTAATGCTTTGAAGTATAGAGCAATTATGGGTAGCATGCGATACCTGTAAGTGGTGGGGCGAGGCGCAATCACCAACGACACCGGACTGGTTCAAGTTAGGGGCGATGCTAGTTAAATTATCGCTTTCTCAATTAACAATGACCATCTATCCATTACAACATTGATAGATTAGATTACAATACAAATTGATTTTTAACTCTTTCACACTCAATTTGTTTTCGTTTGTATATCAAGTTGTATTAAATTTTAGCTGGACTAATTTACATGGAAATGGTTATAAGATAACAGGGGAGACAGGATCTGGTGAAGATCGCGAAAAGTTCCTGTATTTATACAGGATCGATCGGTGTGAAGATTATTATAATGTTGCCGTATAAAGTCTTCTTTTGATTAATATTAAAATCTTCAGCGTGTCATTAAAAAAATTAAGGTTATTATTTTTCAATATTTATTTTACAAGTAGATGAAAATAGCTGGATTTATTAATAAAAGATCATACAGGAAACCAACGAAACGTCGTTTCACAAAACTTTATATTTAGTGTTTTCATTGATTTACAAAAGTGTTGTTGATAGTGTACTTAAGCCACATTAATTGTATGCTCTTACCATCAGGTGAACGTCTTGCATATGTAACCGACCTCGGTACTTTATAGAAACGTTTTTAAATTTTTTAAAAATATACCTTTTTCACACTCACATCAATGGTAATAAAGCGAATGAATTTGTCTAATAAAAGTAAGGAAAATGTATGTGATATCCTATCAAAGTAAAACAGCGAAACAAAGATGGGAGTAAGTTTTGAAAGGTGCGGTCAAATCATAGCTCTCTTGGGACGATAGTTTCCACAAAGTTTTCCAATGGATGTATGCCTTCCATTTGGGGTGTGTTCACAGCTGGAGCGGAAGCGTTGCGAAAACATCACATGAAAGTATGAATACCTGCTGATAAAATTCCCGAGGGGAAAAAAGACGATGGCTGTCTTAAACCTTGAAAATAAGTTCAGCGCTCTATTAACCTTATCTACTCGTACATTACAAATTAACACGCAGTCAAAGAAACACCATATAAAGTTAAAGTTTATTAATTGGAGTTTTAAGCTATTTTTCGCTTTTTTTCAATGATATATTTATGTGTATTACATTTCATAAAAATATAGTTGCGTTTATTATGTCTATGAGACAACTCTTTTCTAGTACATATTTAATCTGTCACAGTTTCTATATCCATACTTCACCAGTCACTGAGTTCACACTTTTTACAATCATCCGCCTTTTCCAGCGAAACGATGTTATCTGCCATCCCTTTCCTTTTTCCCTTTCCGTCTTTTAAAAAGTCAATACAATAACTATTTTTCTAACAACATGTTTGTAATCACAATTATTTTTCCACAATCTTTAGCATGCCTCTCAACAGTTTTTTAGATAGAAAATTGACAGCGATAATTATAAATCTTTATTCGACATAAGCAGACAAGCTGGACTTTAACCTGATGGTAAGCGATGAACCTGTTCAAAATACTGTGGCGTTAGTTACAATGATACAATGTACCATAGTGCTCGATATTGTCTCGATCTCCAAGTAATTTCAGTAGCCACAGCGATCTTCAAACTGGAACCGTTTGTCGGTAGAAATATGCTCTGCAGTAGTAACTATCTACACGTCTAGGATGTACTTTAATAAAATAATGATAAATAAGTCACAAAATTGATTTGCATTTTACATGTTGTCGCTTGCAGTGGGACTGAAGCTTTTTGTTGTACCTTTCGATACTATTCAAAGTAATGACGCTGTAAAAGTCGCTGTTCAAGTTAAAGTAGTTTACCTCAGCTCCGTGCATTTACGTTACGTAATTGAAGTGCTTTTAATTTTCTAGAAATAGCACTTTTACGATGTCCACTATTTATTACATTCTATTACTATAAAAACTTTGTTTTACTCCATTACGGAAATTGTATTATGCGATGTATTTGTTATAATAATATTTTTTTTTTAAATTAAAGCAAAATTCGGTTCTGCTGTTTTTACGCTTATTATACGTTTGGTTGTTTCAAGCATTCTAATGAAACACAAAATGATTTATTTCTTAATTACTAATCGCTAAGAATGCTCGAGTCTGCTTTAAATCTAAAAGAATAGGTAAAAGTCCGTTAAGCTGTTCGAGAATGACATTCGTAGGTTATGAATAAAAATGTTATCCAAGCTTTATTTGATCTTATTGAACTAGAATCTTAGTTCACGAATGGGGAGTGTATATGAAAGTTACAGATAAACAAGTTTCGGTGGCATTAATGCATATTAACACGCACTCCCCTTTTCATAATCAGTTTTTCTAATTTATTACTTTTTTTTACTTACTTCCTATTACTTATTTTCTATTTACTTACTTTGACATGTATGACTTTTCTTGACAGAGATTTTTTAAATTTTATGTACAACATGCTTAGGAGTTTAGATCAGCCAAACTACTGTTGTCTTATATATATATTTTTTTTTCACAGCTTAAAGCCACGCCATTGGATACGTGGCTGTTGACTTATATTTTAGCACTATCAAGCCACAGTTTTAAAGTTTGTGATATCTTCAACCATTTGACAGTCAGGACAATTAGGAAGATTTGGGTTTATAAAAAGAAGTTTATCTAAAACGCGTTGCTACATTGCCCCACAGGGAGATAAAGCGAGATAATTTTCGGTATGTTCATGCATTCCGGTGTCCGTTATGCAGCTGTGTGATTAATGTATGCAATAATCCCCGAGGGGCCCGCGCGCGGTGGGTAAATCCGTAATTATCGATATGTTAAATTGAATGTGACTCTAAGTTATTTCTTATGCATTGATTAAGCGTTTAATTTATCGAGTAATATACGTTCTTGCTTATATACATCGCTGAATCTCTTGTTTATGTACAGCGGGACTATTCATCACATAACCGTTTTCAAATGACAAATACTTCAATGCTTAATTTTGAAAAGTTTATAAATAAGGTCCTTTGAAACATATTTATATTTGTTATATTTATATAACGGAATACTAATCTGTTTCTGTTTAACCAGAATATATATAATAAAGTTAGTTAGTTATCCATCCATGTAAATAAGGTATCGCTGC
This sequence comes from Byasa hedistus, assembly GCA_029286795.1. Classification (NCBI taxonomy): domain Eukaryota; kingdom Metazoa; phylum Arthropoda; class Insecta; order Lepidoptera; family Papilionidae; genus Byasa; species Byasa hedistus. The sequence continues at coordinate 7,257,356 of JAGSMW010000001.1, forward strand.
ATATCTTTGCGAAAGTTCTCTTTAACGTTTACATACTCTTGAACCTTTTTATTTACAAATACTTATGTTATTGTCAACATATTTCCTTTGCAATATGCTCTTAAGTTATTCCTTCAGTTACGTCTGCACAACTTTGCTTTATTATTCCGTATGGTTCTTGAGACTGTAGGCACTCATCTACTTGAAGTTTACAATTTTATTGAACTACCGGAGTCGTCTGCTTGTTCCGATGTTGTTGGTTAAGTAAATTGTTTACTGTGTATCTGTACAATATTTGTTGGTTATTTTATTGTACCGTAATTCAATTACATTGTTATTTGTTAGCGTTTAAGTGAAATAACCGATTACTTACTTTGTTTTACACACACACACACATTTACAGTAAAAAGCTTTAATTGAATTAGTTATATATTTAATAACACTGTAATATTACAACTAATGAACAATTTAAAATTTTTGTAATAACTTAAACTGTAATAAAATAGATAGACTTTATATCATAATAGTTATCTTACCGTTAACACTCAGTTAAATGAAGTTAAGAAAGTTTGGTCATTAGCTAACCATAACTGAAGTATAAACATTAATTATTATTTTTTTAGAACCAACTAACAATCATGTCGAGCAGTTCGTGCAGTTGACGGTAAGTGATACGCTTTCCCGACACTTTGTGAACTTCGTATAAAAGTTAGGCTATACTTAAGAAGTTTGTAAATCACCACAAATGTAATATGTTATCTAATTGCTTCAGTAAATCAATATCAACAGCATTTTTTAAATCAAATGTTTATTACTTCTCAGCGAAAATAGTGGCTGTGCTGGATTTAGGTTAGAGAATTTAGACGGTCACCGACAACTGAGTCCAGTTGAAGCAAAAACTTTTTTGTTATGTATCATGTTAGCTTTGCACTTAGACGAATATCTCGTACTGTAATCCTAGGCTCAAGTGTTCGATTTGTATCGTCAGTCTCATCAACATCGACGCCCCACAGGTATTCCTTGATCCGTCTCAGTACGAGTGGGCCGCCGCTTTTCAACTTTCATTTCATCTCACAATTTGAAACGTTAAAAGTGCTCGGGGAATATAATCCGCGGCTTCGATGTTTGATACGAAACGTCTTTTGAAAAGATGTTTTACTCTTTCAAAAGATTTCTGACGGCGAACTCTGAAAACGAGTTAAATGAAAATTTATTTTGATTTGGTCGAGAATGTCTTTAGCTGTAATTTAAAATTATATTCTGTTATTTTTAAAGTATCGAGATTTACTTTTCTAATTACATTTTTACATGGATTTTGCCGCAAGTATTCTCAAATTTTATTATGTTGTAACGACTAATTAAAAATAATTTGTGCATTTACCACAACAAAAATCTTTTTTCTTATTTTATATGAATTTTTACATAATATTGATATCAGAAGGCATTATAATTTTTTTGTTTCAGTTTGTTTCGGACATACGTATTGTATAGAACATCTGAATTGATTTTGATAGCATTAACAATGCCTACTTTTCTCTGAAAACAAAAATTGCGCACTGCAAAAACATTTAATTTTTAAAAATTACGAACAAACTATTATATTTATTATATTTAAAATGTGTTTGAATATCTGACACTACAGTTTACTTTGAATTGAATGAATAATATTAAACAAAATAAAAACACAACGTTTCTGGTTCACTAGTATGTAATGTTTTTAATGTTATCTTTATTGTAACATGAGTATGGTAGTTAAAATAAAAATGCAACTGTAAAGGAACATTTAAATAGTTAAATTATATTTGTGAAACAGTACTTTTGAAATAATTTAACAGTAAACCAACGGACTCGAATCATTCACATACTTATAATATACAAGTCATTTTGAGAGACGAGCGCAAAAAAGTTCAGCGAAGTTTTTAAAATTCCATCGCTACATGGGGTGAACGTTATTTATAAATATGATCATTTTAATATAATGTATAATTTGTTCACAGGTAAGCAACACGAGATACATTCGTAAGTAAGTTACAGGAACTTGGATTGGATCAGGATTATTACAACTTGCAGCCGTAATTCTTTATCGAACATCGCATACGTTTACGAATGTAGGCAAAACATATTTATTTTATAAACCGGTACGTTAAAGTGCGACTTTAACAGTAAACAAATACCGAAATGCATTATTAAGTAGGACGCGTACTCTTTGCATACATTCGTTCATACTTGAAATGCAAAAAAGCTCAGCTTAAATATTTTAATGATGATAATAGGAAACATGAATGTTTTTAAAAAAAATGAGAATAAATCTGGTAGTACTAATAAGAAAGCGCTTTAAAAGGTCAATTAATGAACCAGCTTTTATTATGATATTTTGCTTTAAAAAAAAACAACTGATTATTCTTTTGTTGTCACTATTGATATGGGGTCCGCAATAAACGTTTTTATTTATTTATAGCATAGCACAACCCAATAATAAGTATGACATCAGAAAGTTTTTAAGAGGGTTCCTCTGAAGATTTTTACACCCAGATTATAAAAAAGATAGATATTGATTTGTGTAGATGTTTATATTTAGTTAACTATACATATTATATACAAAAGTTTCGCATGCTTTGTTTAAGGCACTAGTTTTTTTAAGTTTTATTCAATCATTACCATATGCAAAAGTATTGAAAACTATTCAAAGTACTATTCAACTGTCGCATGTATTAATTGTACGCAAATGAGGAACTAACGAGGTACTCTTTTTTTTTTAATGTTCGAGATTGTTTTGTGAAGGAATTTTAATTCATGAGCTGTGTACTTTATTTAATAACTTTGTTCTTAACCGATAAATTGCTGGTATCTGCAGTTCGCAAAAAATGCATTCCAACGGTATACGTTAATGAAGGCATCTTCACACCGGCGTGCGGAGTATGCTGTACCGTTTAGCAATGCGGTCTTACCAAAAACGGTACACGTTCAGATTACTGCGGTCTGTGGCTTGTGCCTTCCGTCACAGCTAGCCTTAGCCTTAGGCTATTTATTACATTTAGTATTATTTCAGTATAATAAAATTGTTAAAAGTACACATCGGCGCGATCGCGTTATAAAATAAAATGTTTGTTACAAATAGGTAAATATTATCGCACAAATTTTTAGTCTGATAAAATTTCACTAATTATCATTTTCTATTTTTTTTAGTTTAATCTAGAAATGCTTTCTTAAATTCGAGCATGTTTTTGTAATTCTTGTGCGGTTATAAATAGGAACGCTTCAGCTGTTTGGACACAGTATACAAGCAAAGTATACAAGTAAACAATACACAGGACACAGATTCGCCAAAATCAGGCGCGTACCGTGCGCACTTAGGGCACCTTACTCTACATATCTGTGTATTTATTCCACTATCGTTCCACTTCTCATCCCCCTTATAAAACTGCCCTGCTCTTCAACCCTACTCCATCCAATACTTCCTTACTTATCTCCTCTCCTCTTTATAGTATTTCTATGTACATATTTATGTATTTATTTATAACGTCAGCTCGCGGATTCCGGATTCCCGAGCCCAGGGTCCGATGAAGCCTTGTTGACGGTCTTAAAAGTGACCCAAAGCAAGAACATCAATCAATCAAAAAAAAAAAAAGTATGGACACAGTCGCGCTCCGTCCGCGGGAGTATACAGATGTATTAAGAAATTGTTACGCAGTTTAATAAATATAAGCAGATTCTGCAAAACAACCTTTTATTGGAAGATAGGAAATCTTCAAAATTATGTTAGTGGTTTCCGTACCGCTGACATCAATAATTTAATAACCGGTCCCACGGAAGGTGTTTAAACATCTTGAACAACTTTATGTGATAGTTTTAAAAAGTATAACCTCAGAACCATTTAATAGCAAAGATTATATAGGTTTAGCTAGAGCTGTATCCAAGATGGTTCGACTTGAAAAATCTTAGCTTGTATGTCGTCTGCAAGTTTGCAATTTATCTTGTCCGCTCGGTCTTTTGTGGTTTCGGTCGGGGAACGTCAGCGTTATTTCATACATTCCCAGCTCTAAAGCTTTTTTCTATTAGTTGTAATGTGATTTTTCTACTAGACAAATATGTAGTGTGTTCCGTACCGCTGACATCAATAATTTAATAACCGGTCCCACGGAAGGTGTTTAAACATCTTGTACAACTTTATGTTCATTTTATATGATAGTTTTAAAAAGTATAACCTCAAAACCATTTAATAGCAACGATTATATAGGATTAGCTATAGCTGTATCCAAGATGGTTCGACTTGAAAAATCTTAGCTTGTATAATATGTCGTCTGCAAGTTTGCAATTTATCTTGTCCGCTCGGTCTTTTGTGGTTTCGGTCGGGGAACGTCAGCGTTATTTCATACATTCGCAGCTCTGAAGCTTTTTTAACCTAGGAATTTTTTCTATTAGTTGTATTATGATTTTTCTACTAGACAAATATGTATGTTTCACATTAATAACCTTTATAGATTGATGAAATTTGTCATACGTGGACTAATCTTGATAAATTTGATACATATCGTTTGTTTTGAGGCATAATAAATAAAAGCTGAGTGAGTTATCTGGCACAAAGTTTATATGATTTAGATATAGAAATATAACCCAGCATGTGACAAAATTTTAAAGATAGACTTTAACAATATTATGATAAATATTAAAGTAATGCAGTGGTCAAACGTTTCCGCTGTGTAAAATTCTCTGCGAGTAAGAAACTCCGTCCATCTGAAATATATCCAGATCTTGTCTGCTATGTTCTATTATCATTTTAGATATGATTATGTTAACGTCGTTAAGGTAGTAGGAAAGAAATAGGGTCGCGGTGGGGACGAAGAAAGGGGCAGTCGAAATATGTCTTATTTAATCTTTGATTAGACACTTTGCTTAGCAATCTTGCTAGCATGTTTCCACAGGGATTTCCAAAATATATTGCCCTAATAGAAATTGATCAAGGTGCTTTAATGATTATTTAATTACAATCTCGTTAGACGCGTGTCGGTTTATAACCCATGTGATGAGGCAATGCGGAAGACGTTGAAATATCGCGCGCTGTCTCCTTCGCTCGTCGTCTTCATATTACCGGTTCGTGCTAAATACTGCGATAGTCTTCGCAATATTATATTGAATTACAGAAATTTTACAATTTTCTCACGGTTTAACATCATAAATATTTATTTATGCGTTTCATATCTTAAAAACATTACTTGTTACTAAAAGTATTCATATATTATGATAAATTTTAATACCCTTAGCGTGCTTGTAGAAATTATCATACGACCTTCTGCAAATCGCCGTCGAACTGTATACTGAAATTGATCAAAATTTAAAGTATAATTATTTTTTTTGTAAAGTTAACGTTTCTGATTAAATTATACTTTAAATATATCCATAAGAAAAGCAATCCAAAAATAAATTAACTTACTTTTAGATCAATGTTAATTGGAAAGCATTTTGAAATCGTACAACCTTTAATATAAATGATACATGACACATACGGTATCCCGAGGCAGAAAAGCCCATCTTTACAGAGAAAGTGTTTTATAATTGAATTACATATATCTCTTGCCCATTGATAATTTATTTCGTCTAACCTTTTAATGTTCTTTGTCGGCTTAACGTGAACAAACTGACAGTTTTGTTGATGTTGTAGAGAAGGTTCTATTATAAGGTCATGACCTTTTCTCTTGACTTTTATCATTATTTTAATAAAATATAATGAAAATGTTATCGAGATATCCGATATAATACTGATTATTATCCATTTATATATACTGATTTCTGGTAAGAAATTGACTTAATTTTTTTTTCGTTTTCATTTAAATCTTTGTGTTACTTTCTAGTTTAATGATTTTTATTATTAACAGTAACAATAATTTGTATTATTATTTTCTCGGAACTAGTGAATAACATACATAATTCAATATTTTATACTTTGTACAATTATGTCGACGTATAAACAACGACATTTTCCAAAGTGACATTTATCCGCGGCAACAGCTCTAACTATTCAACAATATTGGGTACCTTGTTACTAACAAGCAACAGAAAGCAATAAATGTTCTAACGTATTGTCTGCGTTCGTTCCCTCATTTCAGATGTTTTATCGCCCTTAAAGAGCTATTGTAGTTCGCCATTCGAATACAGGTCGCATTAAATTGAATATCACTCCTTATACGTGAATCGGTATCGCCTGCTATCATAGCGGCATCAATGCGAACAAACAATTTATAGCGCGCTCACTCCTTACTTTTGCAGCCAGTCTAGACGTACTCGTAGTTATCAACTATAAACAGTACATATTTCAGATAGACACAGCAGTAAAAAAACTATATTTATTAATAAAAACTCAACTTTAAAATATCTTTTCTATAAATCAACCAAATAGGTTTAGTTTTGACGTCTATGTGTTTGTAAGTAACGTCGTAAGCATTCCGTGTGTTCTTCTCAAAACAGAAGGTTTCAGCTTATTGAAAATTATTAGCTCTTTTTTAATTTCCGCTGTCTTTTAAAAAAATGTTGTAAATACTATTTGGAAAAAATAGTAACGGATGATGTGACTATATGTACTTTAAACATCTACTTATATTCTATTCAGGAATAGATTATCTTTGTATCGAAAATATTTTCCGAGATGTATTAGTTTGTAGTTATGTAATCATCATATGTTGCTTATTTATTTTTTACGTTTGACATAGTCCTCCATCCGGAAACATTGAGAGGACTGTAAATAGTTTTTATATTCAATCATCTAAGAATGCAAGGCTGCGCACCAGCAGGCGCCGCTTACTACATGTGACAAATCACGTATCGATTTATTGTTATCAATCGGTACACAACATCGATGAGGCACAATTGAACGCGATTAGACTTCGCAATTGACCATCGCCTCGTGACATATGAGACATGAGTGATGTGACGCCCCGATCGATGGGAATCCGAGACATCGATTGATATATTTGTACGTTCTGTCGTTCTTAACGATCGATTGTGTTTACCACCTTTGTATCCGTTAAGTTGTTGGTAACTAAACCTCGTAGTTTAAGCTAACAGGTTTAAGTTTACAGCACATGACAGCTGGACTTGATAGCCAACGCATTTAATGTTTAAACTTGTGACAATTATTTTAGTTAATCGGGACCGTTATGTTAATCGCTATTGGTACTTTAATTTATTGCTTAGTAAGCTATTCTTTAGTTAATTGGGCTGTTATGTTCCGTTTAACTGATGAGCGGAGTTCCACTTACAAGGTCATTTAACTTTAACCGATAAACAACGATAAACCTCTTTAACAAGTAATGTAGAGAAATTAGTATTAAAGGAAGCGCTACGACAAATATTAATTCAGAAAAACTAATAAAAAATTAACTTTTTTAAAATAGACGTAAAAAGTTTGGTTAGATTTAAAATTGATAGTTAACCCTCGACATAAAATAAAAATTGTTAAAAGTTGAACTCGTGATTTCAGAGATCCGAAATTTCGTAATTGTATGCAAAACTAATCTATTCAAATGCTAGTTGTTTATAGGAGTCCTTCTTTTTTAATTTCTAGAGCTTTTCTGTCGGAAATTTTCAGTTTTCATTTTATTTTAGGAAATTAAAGGTATGAATTATTTATAGATAATTATAACGTAATACGTTTTGATATTTCTGGTTTAAAGTCGCTCAAGTTATATCTGATAAAATAATTAACAGGAAGTACTGGATTAGGCTTCGCAGTTGAACCATGCAAACCCCTTTGTCCGGCTTTTATCGATGAATAATTAATCGAGACATTAAATAAGGCGTTAAATATCGATATAATTTATCGATAAGTTGCAATCAGCTTCCTGTGTACGTGAATAGTACTTTATATTATTTCGCTTACATCACTAACACCGCGTTTCTAGAATTTGTAAAGCCACGGCCGATAACAGTGATTTATCACACCAGACCTCCGTTGATAATAGTGGCGCTATAGTTGGAGGGTTCATTTAGGTTGTCTAGGTAACAGTATAACCACGGCGTCTAAAAAGTTAGCATAAGTTTTTAACATACACACAGTATATGTACTTTCTAACTCCTCTTTCTTTTCTAGTCTGTTTTGTATTCTAATGTCATATTCGCTTATCATAATAAAAACGTCATCACCAGGATGCCTTCTCATATAAGTGCCGAATGCGATGCTGCCATATTCAACGAGATGAAAAGCTTCCAAATAATTACAGATTAAAAAACGAACTTTGACTATTTATGTTTCGGTGTTAAGCAAAAATATTTCACCTTTTTTTATTACAATCTTCCGCCTCTTCATAAACTTGACCGCTGCCATGCGCGTTCAATTAACATTAGAGTGCAACTTAAAACAGCTCTCGGCTATTACGGCCTATTACCATTTGTTTCAAGTATCCCGGGTCACACATGACTCAGATGGTTGACACGATAGTACGACCATGAATTTTACCATGAAGTGTAGAATAGGGCAGTACACGATATTATTAAAAAAAGGTACGAATGGGCTACTCGCCTTATTCTGGTTGAGTGACCTAAATCTAAGTTGTTTATGGTCAACTTAAACCTTTCCCAATTAAATGTCTACATAACGCATAAAAAATATTTTTGAACCGTAGGTGTGGAAGTGCGCGTTCAAAGTATGAGTACTTATTACATAAACCATTGGTTCACTGTCCTCGTGACAAAAGGAACCTGAAATGTCTCGTCTAGCGGCTGTGCGCTCGCTTTCGTTCCCTTTGAAAGCAGCTCCGTTTTCCAATGTGAAATAATTAATACAGTTCAGTTCCAGCCCCCAACATCGACATTAATCGCCGTCTAACTAATTTATACACTAGCGACACGCCCCCGCCTCGCGCAGGTAGTTTTTGTCTACCTACATTACCATCAGGAATTAGCTTGCTGGGATAGAATTGTTTATTGAATAAAATTTACTCACGTAGCTTCTATTTCTGCAGATAATCTGCAGTATGCTAAGGGTACTATAGTTATGGAAATTACTGGGGTAACGAGACTCAACATCTTATGTCTCAAAGTGACGATCACAATATGGTAGAGTTCACCATCTAAACTAGCGCGACGTTGTTATGACCAGGCGTATCACTTACCATCAGGTGAACATCTCGTTCATTTTATGATCATGCAAACAAATATCAAATCGTCTTACATATAGTGAAGTTGTAATAAGTTGTATTATTCGTATTTCTTAATATCTATTAAATCAAGTACTTCTAAGTTCATATATTATTCGAACAGAATAATACGGTGTACGAATCGCAGTTGACACATAAATATCTGATTTAACGTACTTACAATTGATTCTAGACGCAATTAAATTTAACGAGTTGTGACCATTCAAAGATAACGATACAATGTTGAATGTTTACACAAATAATTATTGTGCGTTTACACATTTACAACAGGCAGTATTGTGTTATATAAAATGTAAGCCGAATACGGCGCGGGTGACATTCCGTCTAAAATATCTAAGTGTACGTCCATTACTGTGTTCTGATATTAAGGAATAAGTTTTTATGATTGGTTCTTCTAATAGTTGATTTTTAAAATATCAGTTTACGGTTTTCATACAATTGTGTTTATAAGTGCTCCCTTTCTAGTGATGATTTTAACTTGCATTAATTAAGAAAACAACTATTAAAATTTTGTGTGTCCAGTAACAAATTACAACTTTTTGTTTTGTTTTAGTACAACAGGTGTACCGAGTAGATATGTGTCTTATTGTTCTTAAACCTTGTTATTATTGCATACATAAATAAAAATTAATAGTCTATTTAACTTAAACGTGTCATGGTTAATTTGAAGAGTTACATTTGAAATGCAATCACCGGCACCATTTGCCGGGGTTGAAGGCATAAAATCAATTGCTCGGCGAACTAATGGCGCAGTAGTTAGTGCTTTAATTAATTCAAATGACGGTGCAAGTAGAAAGCAGTTATTCAGTGTCGATAATACTCCAAGCGCAGGAATCCATCGCTTCGACTCGACTGTCCACAAATCAATCCAGCGTTAATTGAGCCCTGTTGCGGGTCGTGGTGTGACGAACTGAGTACCATACACCATTGTCGGCGTGGATTTATGAAATGGCCCAGTAACGGACACAGTAGCGGACCATTACAATAATACAACCCATTTTCGTATCATGCGATACAAGGCCGGGGAAACGTTAAGAAAATCGACGCCGGGGACCGGTTCGCTTAGTTAACATTGGTACTAGACAGGGTTGCCTACTTTTCTTAATATTTCATTAAATGAAAATTATAAATAAGATATAATAAGTTATAGTATTAGTGCTAGTTGAAGCAGTACAAGATTTAGTAATAATTTTTAAACCATTTGATTGACAAACAATTGTAAAGATCGTCTGTCAGTGAGCTGTTATATTCGCTTATAGACCCTAAAGCCACAAATGCGCCTTAGAAAGTTGTTATCTTTTACTGCTTAATAGTTATTATAGGCACTGCTATTGAGTTCAATTATATGGTCATCGGCTTATAATGTACCTTATAATTCCCCTTACGAAATTAATCGAATGAAAATGAGATCAATAATTTTATTGGCACTAATTCTAATACGTTACACATTAACTATAAATGGTAGATAAAATGAAGTATTCATAATAAAAGAAGTGATTTATTATTTTCTCATATATTTGATTTTGTCATTGTATATTAAGCCTAATGGGAAAAGGTGTATTAAAATAATGATTGCATTAGTGTTACCCAACCCTGCGTTTAATTTGAAAGAGAAACGACCTAGCAGAATAATCTCGGCTATCCATAGAAGGGTGAAAAACCGATCTCATTTGTTTAGGTGTTAACACAGCGCCGTAGATAGCGCTGCGAACCTGTTCACCGGTGGCAATGGAGCGAGCTGATCAATTGCTGAATAAAATTGACGAGTAATGGTGTAAGTGTAACATTCTTACAAATGTCAGGGATATAATAGTATTAAATTGATAGGTTTCACTTTAAAAATTGCTACGCGTGAGTTATCTTTAAAGCTCAGTTTATTCTTGTCTTTTGTTGTAAATATAATGGAGTTTTCATAACTTTTTTGTACAAATAAGAAAAGTAGTGTACTAACAAAATATTCTCAACATTTACATTGTTTCCTGATCTCTTATAAGAGAAGTTAAGATAAGTGTCACCGCCTTTTTCCGTTGCCAGCAGTTAAATTAGGTTTTCTTACAGTTTAGGCTACTTCACCTTGACTAACAAGCCATCTAGACCGGCTCGAAAAACCTTGCCATCATCCTAACTTATGTGGTCCCGATTCAAACCGGGTATGTCCGTGTTATAAGACAAGCGGTTAACCGCTGCGTCTAGGAGGCCGTATAATTAAAAAAAATTAGAATTTCAATTCTTAATCTGGATAACAATATATATTGTACTGACATGAAGCTTTAAGATAAGAAGAATGTTTATGCCTATATGCTTTTAGCATTAAGCCGTTTTGAGTGGAGATCTTTGAGGGAGGCCCTTGTCCAGCAGTGAACGTAGACTGATGATGATGATATGCTTTTATGTAGATGATATTTTTAACATTTAAAATTGATCTCGTCTTCTTGACAGAAACTATTTATTTATTTACTTACCTCTCACATGTGCTAGTAGTATTTGTTCCTTTAGTGATAGTGACTTTTAAACTGAAACACTTAACGATTGTTCTCTGTTTGTTAGTAAGTAAGAGAACCACACTTGCTGTTCAGCAGTGGAGGTCTTAATCAGATCGAATAAAATAAAGACTTACTGTTCTCGATTCGAAATAACAAATAGCTCATCACGACGCCATTGTCTAGTTCCCATCGCACCATTGTCGTGACAATTCTCTATGAGCGTCGCCCGGCCGTTGGGCTTCGTGGTCAGATTGTTACTTTGACATCCAATAGACGAGGCCATTTATTCAAATGGCCGTTCCCATCTACATAGTTTAGAATCTCGCCTTCAACCAGCTTTCCCACCTAACTGTAAAATATTTCACACGTTTCTGCGCAAAGTTAAATTATTACAAAGCATTTGCCATGGTCGTCTTAAAATGTAAAGCATTTCTCTGTTCACTGTCTCAGTTAAAATTTAAATTAGTGAATATCATTTCTGGATTATAATTATCAATTTTTTTGTTATTTAACTGTAACAAGGTGTCACTAATTAGGATGATATACACTACACCTGTTTGTGGTCATCGTTTTGATACAAGCTGTTTATACTCTTAATCGCAGCAATTTATAAATGAAGGCTGTAGTAAATGTAAGTTTCATAATCGCTACTTCAGTTATTACTTAATCTTTTAGTATACTTACATCTTAATTGATATATTAAATATAGTTATTTATAACAGATTTTGCAATGATGATGAATAACAAGTGCTTATTGATTCGTAAAGACTGATGTTCGCGGATTTGTAATAAAAATGTCTATTATATGTTGTACGAGAAAAGAGTTTATTTTAAACTTTTCTCACTAATAGTGTCTATTAGGTTAAAATAAGTTATGTAACGAATGTGTCCTTCAATTTTTAAGGCATTGTTCTCCTTTTTACACGTAGTCTTTACTTATATTGAGTTCTGCACTCTTCGTGTTTATGCTAATCTTTTCAAGGCAATTAGTCTCTGAAACAAGTAGAGATCCACGCAAACTTTAAAGTTAGTCGCTAAGGCTTTGTGTTGTACGAACAGTTAATACTTTAACATTTGTTTTCGGTATTTCGCATGATGGAGCGAATTCTTTGTGTATAGTTTTCGTTAAGTGCTCCTCGGTGTTCACGACATTCGGCTTGCTAGAGTTATTGCGAAATAAATACTCTATACCATATAGTAAAACGTTTTTATTTCACATCGTTCTATACCATTTATATTACGAGCAGTTTGAGAGCGATAAAACAATATAAAAATAGTCGCATGTTTGCACCATATATTTTAACACAACTGTAATAATTTATAACCACTAAAGAATATGATAAATTTTATAAAAATGTAGCTTTTATCGTTTCCGCTCACACTGGCTACTGTATGAGTTAATAAATTCTTTTCACTGTTAGAACAAATCTTTGTTCAAACGTTGCTGAGAAATTTTATACATTCCGCTCGTACGTCCGACGATAACCGGGGCAAGTTGGGACACTCACCGCAGATCGCTCCCTTTCCTATGATATACGAGCTAGAACACGACAGAAGCACCCGACTTATAAAGTAAAGTCCACACGGAGTACTATCGGCTATTCAACTCTCATACTACAACATTTAGATAATTATTTTTGCAAGTTATAGAATTAGTTGAGTTTATATTCAAATGAAATATTTTCTATCTGTGTATATTAATAGATATTATGATTGGAATTTAGAAATTTTTCTTATAGATATATAGTTTTTAAATTATCTCTTTTGCCATGTAGTTGCAATGTATAAACTTGAAATTAGTGAAGATTGATGATTTTCTCATCTTGATAATGGATGGTGAGTAAATAACATATGATGATATATTTTTATAGGTATTAGATGGATATACATTTATTGTGGCTCCCTAGTTTTGTCCCACCATAATACACTTTGATTTACGCTGCCTGACTGCACCTTTTTTTTCCTTGATGTCACCTTCGTCATCGTGGTGATTAAGACCCTTTTTGATTTATTTTTTTGGTACAGCATTCCTTTGTAATTACTTACTTAGTAAAGCCTTTTTGCTGCCTAGTGCATACTTTGGAGTTTGGTGGCCACAAATTGAACGTAAGTAAGAGATGTTGCCTTAATAATAAAAATTAGATATATTTTGTCATAGGTTTATTAAAGTTATAGGACCGGTGTGTACTTTTTAAATAAGACTTGTAGCTTAAATGCTACAGTAGCTTTCATTGTTATAACCAAATAAATACATTGTGCGCAAATATGACACCTAATTAAAAAGATTACTATATTTGATACAGAGAAATGAGGTTTGTTTTTTTTACTACCAACATGATAAGTAATTACACCGAATGCTTTTAAATTTGGTAACAATTTATACATATTGCTTACAAAGTATTACGAAAGAAAATGTATGACAAAATCGTACGTATTTGTTTAGCTTCAATTAAACTGCTTGAAAATTTATCTTCATTATGGTTAAAAAACCAAAAGGTTAATTTGCATAAATTTTGTGCTTAAATATAAAGTATATTGTGTTTGATGCCATCCGCCTCTGCTACGTAACGCTTGCCGCGCTTAAGTATTCTATTAACAAGGGGGCTATAAACAACAAAACACATTCATGCCAAAAGGCCTTATGACCCGTTGACGCTTAAAAGCTATAAACTTTAAATCAATACTTTCCGCAATAGCTCATTATGAAAATTTTAGCTATTTAGTTTATGCACACTAAAGTTCATATTAGTATTAGTAGAACCTGCAAGGTAAAGCAACTAGTTCAGAACGCCACTGGGACATGGATGATGAGTGGAAGTACACATTGGAACAGGTAACTACAACGACGTCAATATAATCATGATCAGTCTGCCAAGACTATTCAGAAGAAGAATGTTCAAATTAGGAAGAAAATTTCTTAGTAGTTTTATTACGAGCTTGACATGTAGGCGCCTCCTTATAAATTATATATATTTTTATAGGTATTAGATGGATATACATTTATTGTGGCTCCCTAGTTTTGTCCCACCATAATACACTTTGATTTACGCTGCCTGACTGCACCTTTTTTTTTCTTTGATGTGTCACCTTCGTCATCGTGGTGATTAAGACCCTTTTTTATTTATTTTTTTGGTACAGCATTCCTTTGTAATTACTTACTTAGTAAAGCCTTTTTGCTGCCTAGTGCATACTTTGGAGTTTGGTAGCCACAAATTGAACGTAAGTAGGAAAGAGGTGTTACCTTAGTAATAAAAATTTGATTATTTTATCATAGGTTTATTGAAATTATAAAACCGGTGTGTACTTTTTAAATAAGTCTTGTAGCTTAAATGCTACAGTAGCTTTCATTGTTATAACCAAATAAATACATAGTGTGCAAATATGACACGTAATTAAAAATATTACTATATTTGATACAGAGAAATGAGGTCTGTTTTTTTTACTACCAACATAAGTAATTACACTGAATGCTTTTAAATTTGGTGACAATTTATACATATTGCTTACAAAGTATTACGAAAGAAAATGTATGACAAAATCGTACGTATTTGTTTAGCTTCAATTAAACTGCTTGAAAATTTATCTTCATTATGGTTAAAAAACCAAAAGGTTAATTTGCATAAATTTTGTGCTTAAATATAAAGTATATTGTGTTTGATGCCATCCGCCTCTGCTACGTAACGCTTGCCGCGCTTAAGTATTCTATTAACAAGGGGCCTATAAACAACAAAACACATTCATGCCAAAAGGCCTTATGACCCGTTGACGCTTAAAAGCTATAAACTTTAAATCAATACTTTCCGCAATAGCTCATTATGAAAATTTTAGCTATTTAGTTTATGCACACTAAAGTTCATATTAGTATTAGTAGAACCTGCAAGGTAAAGCAACTAGTTCAGAACGCCACTGGGACATGGATGATGAGTGAACTCATCATCCATGTTCCAGCACAAACTGGAACAGGTAACTACAACGACGTCAATATAATCATGATCAGTCTGCCAAGACTATTCAGAAGAAGAATGTTCAAATTAGGAAGATAATTTCTTAGTAGTTTTATTACGAGCTTGACATGTAGGTGTCTCCTTATAAATTATATATATTTTATATAAGATTTTACCTGTAGTATTTATTATACTAACGAACGTCTGACTCTGGCGCACTTGGATTTGCTCAATTGTTAGATAGGTCCGTGCTCTCTACAACATTTTCTTATTTATTTTTATACGAGATAAAACTATCTTTGACTTTTATTTCCATTCGACGGTTGAGAGATCACTGAAAATTTAATCAGACGCATTATAAACCTTCATGCCTGATGTACAAATCTTACCTTTTAACTAAATATAAAATGGATTAATGAAAGCTAGATGGGACGGCGCGGAATTGAACTAATGTATAAATTAAATAGGATTTTGTAATCTTGACAATATGATTAAATTTGCTATACCTCTGTTTATCAAAATTGGATACAAAAAACGACACTACTAAACAAAGAGTGTTTCAATCAAAAACATCGATTGGAATAAAGAGATTCAAAGGAAGCACACCTCACATCCGATAAAATCTTTTCGTTTCTATATATTTATCAAATAATATTGCACTCGCACGATATTATATTCAACAAAGGGCATAACATTAAAACGTTCCGCCCGAACACAGTAGTCCCTCACAAAGCGAGACGTCTGCGATGGAGGCACTCTATTAGAATTTGTCGGAAAAAGAAAAACCAGTAGGCACCTGCAAGTAAACGCATTGGTGGATATGGAGGGGCCGTTTGAAGTGCGCCCATTTTGTGCGTCTCGGGGGTTCGCGTGGCGGGTCGTTAGTTACATGTGTCGCAGAGGGCGCCCGCGAATTCGGAGACAACGCTCTTATTTTGAGCAGTATGAACAGGATAACGCTGGTTAATACAGAGAGAAATTTTTATGTTTTTTTTTTTTGTAATTGGACAATATGAATCAATTTGCAATACCTCTGTTTATCAAAATTGGATACAAAAAACGACACTACTAAACAAAGAGTGTTTCAATCAAAAACATCGATTGGAATAAAGAGATTCAAAGGAAGCACACCTCACATCCGATAAAATCTTTTCGTTTCTATATATTTATCAAATAATATTGCACTCGCACGATATTATATTCAACAAAGGGCATAACATTAAAACGTTCCGCCCGAACACAGTAGTCCCTCACAAAGCGAGACGTCTGCGATGGAGGCACTCTATTAGAATTTGTCGGAAAAAGAAAAACCAGTAGGCACCTGCAAGTAAACGCATTGGTGGATATGGAGGGGCCGTTTGAAGTGCGCCCATTTTGTGCGTCTCGGGGGTTCGCGTGGCGGGTCGTTAGTTACATGTGTCGCAGAGGGCGCCCGCGAATTCGGAGACAACGCTCTTATTTTGAGCAGTATGAACAGGATAACGCTGGTTAATACAGAGAGAAATTTTTATGTTTTTTTTTTTTGTAATTGGACAATACATTCTATTAAATGTAATACATTTAATATGTGTATTAGTAGATTAAGATATTTTTATTAACTGCTTCTTAAACACTACTAAGTGCTTACCTACCTTTAATGTATAATCTATTGTTTAAATCCTCTGTCACATGTGGTGGAGTTGGTATAGTATCAGGGTTCTTTTTTTCTCTTTTATCATTTCGCCTGGCTTCTTGTTACTGTTATATTATTGTATATCTAAAGCTTTAACGGCTATGTTGATTCGGGTTCTAACACTTAAGCCAAAGTATTCTGAAAGAATACGGTAACCATAACTGGCCTCATTGCCAGTTGACATCTAATACTATGCACGATAATGTCTTTTAATATATTTCCAAAATATAAACTTACTTCTAATAATATGTTATGGAGGCTTGGAATGCGTTAAAGAATCAACGATCTGACTAGAATCGTAGTAGATGATATTAATCAAGAGGCAAACCGTCGTGTTCACAAGCATGAAATTTGTTGAATTAAAATTAGCATATTTTATGAACATTTACGAGGATGGTCGGCGCTCCAGTCCCGCACTCGAGACGGTGTTGTTCCAAGCACACTGCTAGCTATTTATTATGCTAACGAACGTCTGACTCTGGCGCACTTGGATTTGCTCAATTGTTAGATAGGTCCGTGCTCTCTACAACATTTTCTTATTTATTTTTATACGAGGTAAAACTATCTTTGACTTTTATTTCCATTCGACGGTTGAGAGATCACTGAAAACTGAATCAGACGCATTATTATAAACCTTCATGCCTGATGTACAAATCTTATCTTTTAACTAAATATAAAATGGATTAATGAAAGCTAGATGGGACGGCGCGGAATTGAACTAATGTATAAATTAAATAGGATTTTGTAATCTTGACAATATGAATCAATTTGCAATACCTCTGTTTATCAAAATTGCATACAAAATACGACACTACTAAGCAAAGAGCGGTTCAATCAAAAACATCGATTGGAATAAAGAGATTCAAAGGAAGCACACCTCACATCCGATGAAATCTTTTCGTTTCTATATATTTATCAAATAATATTGCACTCGCACGATATTATCTTCAACAAAGGGCATAACATTAAAACGTTCCGCCCGAACACAGTAGTCCCTCACAAAGCGAGACGTCTGCGATGGAGGCACTCTATTAGAATTTGTCGGAAAAAGAAAAACCAGTAGGCACCTGCAAGTAAACGCATTGGTGGATATGGAGGGGCCGTTTGAAGTGCGCCCATTTTGTGCGTCTCGGGGGTTCGCGTGGCGGGTCGTTAGTTACATGTGTCGCAGAGGGCGCCCGCGAATTCGGAGACAACGCTCTTATTTTGAGCAGTATGAACAGGATAACGCTGGTTAATACAGAGAGAAATTTTTATGTTTTCTTACATATACATGACTATAACATTTATTAACAGATTTTATCATTATCTAATTATTCATTAGCTAGAAGTCTTTACCCATGGTTAGGAGAATTAAATTGAAAGATGTCCTGGAGTTATAGATATCACAGAGCACCTACAGCCTTATAATTGTTGTTTACAGTCCGATATACGCAAAATAAGCTCACTGTGTGGTTCTTCTATTGGTATCTAATACGATTTTAAGACCGGGATCTCTATTAATAACGTTTATTTATTAGAATGTACGGTTCATGTTATAATGAAACAATGTTTAATAAATAATTCTATAATATTTCAGATTATTAAGTTGTAATGATCTATGTAATTATCATTAAATTCTTTTTACAGCTTAAGAGTTTAAAAATTGCAGGAAATGGATGTTTTGTTTAATACATTAATAAATAATGAATAGAAATTAATTTTCTATTATATAGATATGGATGTCGTCTTTGACCATGCCAAATCTGATCTAAATACACTTAATATTTTGTACTAAGATTTCTTTTACATTTTAGAAAATAGAAACACGAAGTGAGCTTACTAAATTATTCCGTTCCGCCTAAAATTTAAGTGTGAAATTTGTCTATTCCGCGGGAGGATGATTCAAAGCATAATTTCCCAGACGTGTGCTCGGCGCCCCTCCGCCGCACGGGGGCGCGCCGGGAGCGTTGTCACTGCACTTGATGTGATGTATTGCCGGGGAGCGGATGATGACTGACTCGTCAGGGCTTTGAGCTCTCCCTTCGCTAAGTAGTTGATTCTTATTGTCATTTATTTCTCCCTTTTTAAACGTCTCCTTCCGAGCGTGTTTATTTTGCGCCAGTTCTGTATTTTTTGTTTTGATGCATTCGAAGTAAAACAGTTTTTATTTAATGTGCTATTCAAAAGTTCGCACTGAAATTTACCTCCTGTTTATACAATTTACTTACCACAATTGTTAAAAAATAATTGTTTTCTGCCTAGGTAGGGGCGTAGCTAAGTTATGTTATAGATACTTCAATTTTATTAAAGAAATTTTCAACTATATCTAATAGTATCCAATTTAAATAAACTGACTGCATCATTATAGACTTTAATAATGGTCGGAACTGATGAAACTCTTGCGTCTAACGTTACTGACGATCGCGACATAATCTCCACAGCAGCAATAACTCCTCTCGATTTATTTCAGATATTGAATTTCGCTGCCGACTCACTGACTTCAAAAGTTGATATTTGCAATAAATTTTTTATACGTCTCCAACTTTTTTACTATTGAAATCGTTAGCGAGAATCCTATGAAACTCTATTTAGAAATGTGATGACGAAAATTCTACCTTTACATATAGTAACATTGAAGTCATTTAATTTCCTGTTAAGTTTCTTATCATTCTCTCATCGCTTCGTGGTGCTATTATATATTGTTCATTTAATGTAATAAATCTGTCCAAACTGTACACCAAGTTAACTTTGGGGATCATAAATATAAACACCTATACATATCGTTAATAAGCAATCAAGACTGCAAATGTAAAGTGCATTTTTATTCTTAATACGTTTGTTCAGTATTCATTAATTAGTTTGAAATCTTTACTTTTACGACACTTAAACTTTTATACGGGTTACACTTAACTCGTTTATGTTGCCGCCAAAAAAAAATCGAGTTACAATTTTCTTATGACATGTAATTAATATGTTTACGCAACGTTATTACAAACAACCGGTTCCCGGTAATTAACACTTTGTCAAGATAATTACTTCACCGCCTTCTCTTAACCTCTCCTTTTTGCCTTTATTTCTAGTTAATTTCGTGGTCGACTGCAGCCTTAAGCTTACATTACGTCGGCTTGCCGAAGCTTAGATAAAGTAGTCTCATATTATCTATAAAATATAGTAAACAATTTTAGTAGTATAAAGAGTTAATATTTACTCGCATAAATAGATACGACCCAAGAGCTTTGCACACAGTTTTGAGTGAAACAAAATCTGACTGCGATGTAGTTTTGATATGTTTTCGTATTGACAGTCTATTTTGTTACGGTTTTATTTTACATGTTAGCCGAAACATATTGTACTTTTAAGTTAACAGTGTTGATAAGAGATATCACTGAGAGATAAAAGCTTCAAACAGAATCAGAATAAAAATCATTAGTTTATCCTTAAAGTAAATAAAAAATATTTAATTAGGCCTAGCTACCGATACAAAAAGGACCAATTAAGTATTTTTTTTAGTGTTCATAGATAAAAATACTATCGATCGAATGTTTTTATGAAATTGAATACTATTTATTTATTATAAACTAATACTCATATTGTAAAGTATTTAGTAAGAAAGTTACTTACAGCTGAAGGGGGTTTTAATAGGTACTTCAAACTACTATTTATTACATACAAATAAATATAAATTACTTTAACTAAATGTTATAAAATTAACATAAAATCATTAATGAGTGTTTGTACACGAATCAATTTCACGGGCGTTACGTTTCAAGTGAGAGATCGACGGATAACGCGAAAGCTTTAACCGAGGTCTAATCGAAAGCGGCAGCGCCGATATTTATTGCTTAGAAGACTATCATATTCAAACTACCCTTCATTTTAATACGTGTACTGGTGAAACTGAACAATTTTGTATATATAATGATAATTAGTATTAGTAAGATTTATCTTAATTACATTGAAGATAACTACGTTCATCAAACCGCCGTTTCACGATTCAGAAAGAAGAGAGAAAGTCGAGACAATTTATTCACCATTATACACCTAATTGCGGAGTAAATTGTAACAAATCCATGAATTTCTTTCTTCTTATTATTATTATTTAAATTTCAGTTGCTCTAGTTCAATGAGGTTTGAACAAGGGTCTTTCCTAGACGTATAGAGCCTGTGATCGTCTTACAAACAGATTTATCACAGCATTAAGCAAAGTTATGAATCGTGTTAGCTATCCTTTATCATATTACTGTCATTACACTTTATAATATTCCATAAAGTTAAAAGTGTATTGGAGATGTTATCTATATTTAAATTTGTTACAGGTAATTATTACATGCAACTAGCATTTTTTTTTAATCAACTAAAGTTATTTCAGGCGTTTTAACTGCATGTATAATTCTTGCTTGTAACATCTATTGTACTGTCG
This sequence comes from Byasa hedistus, assembly GCA_029286795.1. Lineage (NCBI taxonomy): Eukaryota > Metazoa > Arthropoda > Insecta > Lepidoptera > Papilionidae > Byasa > Byasa hedistus. The sequence continues at coordinate 7,278,985 of JAGSMW010000001.1, forward strand.
ATTTTTTAATATTCTGTCAACAAATTATTACAGAATATAGATATTTATTTATATAAAAACTAAAACAAAATTAACCAAGTTAAAATATTGTTTTGTAATTTAATCGTCGTGTTTTATTACAAAATAAGTCTAAGCATGTATTTCACTGAAATCGCTACTTAGCTTTTCTATATTTTCTCTAGCTTTAAATTATAGTCTGTCGCTTTCACTCATCCGTGCAAAGATATCTAACCGGACGTCTTGTTAGTGCCACATTTGCCAACGGATTTCTGCTATAAAAATGACATACTGAATATCCTCGCCGGCAGGTAATATACAGAGTCCCTCGCCCTAACGGTATATCATTCTGCCGATAACTCACCGTCATTAGCTTAGCCAAGTGCTTGCCAATGGATACGTTGCCGTTTACATCTTATACTATCTACTTCTTAAAGAACTGGAATATTTTTGATATTTCTAAAATTTCTTGTCCATGGTAATAATAATATTTATGTTTCTCAGACCATCGGTTAAAATTTAAATAGTACGCGAATTAATCTCTTGTTTATTATGTTGGTGGTTTATCATCACAAAAAGTTTTTTACAACTAATCATCCAACTTAAAGACTTGGCATGCAATGGTGTCTAATTGAGTCTAATTGAGTTTTTCCGTAAATATGAAAGCCTTTTCTGTCCCCTGTCATTTTAATTTTAGTATCGGCCTCAATTAGATACCGATGTGTATCCGTATCGCTATTTATACTGAAAACAAAGGCTATTGTTGGCCCGTTAGCATCGTTTTATTACTCCCATTCGGACGAGTCCCATTTGGTGTTTTGGGACCATCATCTAATTGTTTCGTTTAAATAGTTATATGTGAAGAGTTTAAGTTGAAGCTCGCGTCTTGTCCAACTGTCTTCATAACAACCGTTTGTGTATCTTAAATGAAGGATGTTTGATTATCATCAGACGATCGGGATTTCTATTCCATTTGTTGTTTTACTATAAATTCTTTTCCACTTCGTTCAATCAAAATTTTAGATATTTTTATTACATTTTCAGCAATTACAGCGTGATTATTATAGTAACAAAACTAGGCATAAAATCAGCTTACTTATGAAAGTAAAATTGCGTACTACTAGAGCATATCTGACGCCGTGTAATGAGACATAAAACACTTCCTGCCTTGTTATCCTAATGTCTCCCTGAAGGGAAAATATTACCTTTCTACTTTCAAACAAAAGCTTCCAGGTTTTTGTTCCAAAGAAAGAGGGGAAACACTAACACGTCCCGGTGCACGGGATACAGTGTTTAGCTGACAAGTCAAGTTGGAAAACGAGCATTTTTCTTTGTTTTCTCTATACATGTATTTATATATTAAGAGTAAACAGTTAACATACGATTCGGTTATATGAACTTATGTTATTGTATGTATTTAATTTTTTAAGTAACTTTATTACAAAGCTAATTTTAAGCAATAAAGCTTCTTTTATCCATAAATTTTTAACTTTTCCGATTTGCTTTGTATGATGGTTTAAAAATGACAAATTTGAAGCTCCATTTTTTTTATCTATAATTTGAATTTATTGTTAATTTTTTTAATAGGTTTATTAATGACATAGACGGATATACTATAATAATAACTGTATTCAATATTTTTATATTCGTTTGGCTTATTCGATAACGAAACCGTATTAATTCTTTTCACTGGATAAATAATAGTATGTCTGTAACATTATCGTGTATGTAACTAATGAAAGCATCGCTAACCCGTCTGATGGAACTGGACAAATGTGATTCAGTTGCCATTCTTTCGGCGGAGGCAGGTGAAATTTATTTTGCACGGATATCGGTCCCTTTCCCCTATTCTGCCACCTAAATCATTTTCACATCGGAGCGCCGTCCGCGGAAATGGCCAACGCCAATTTTGCACACAGTCTGTTATAAAGGAACGACATAGTCGAACCGAATTGTTTTACCGAACTTTTTACTCTTTTTTTTTATTCTACGGATCTATCAAGAGGCTTCGTGGAATGAAAAAGTAGTAGTAAGTCCTTCACCTGTTGTTCAATGATACGCCTGCTCGTAATCATTATCGCTAGCTACGAAGATGTTGCGCTACATTGTACTAGTCGCCTTGAGACACAAAATATTAAGTCTCGTTATTTCAGTAATTTTAATAGGTACAACCTACCAACCAAATACAGTGTAGTGTAGTGTTTGCACTCTTCTGTTTTAGTGGTATATATAGCAGCGGTGGTACTTACCTAGACGATCTCCGGCAGAGACCATTTTAGACCAGAAAAAATATTGTTTTCATATTGTTATAAATAAAAGTTTTATTATATCAAATATCCATTTGTTTAATATTATCAATAGCATTTGACATTCGGTATTTGAGGTTTTAATTACAGTTATAAAAGTAATAAGACATTTAAGAAAATAAAATTCACTTGAATGTCATTTATAATAATTGTGCTTTAAAAGCTTCGAATGAATTTTTAAGAAAACATAATATGGGAAAAGCTTTTTAAATTTACATAACACGTGAGGCTAATGCACTCTGCGCTAAACGTGTATTTCGGTAGAAAAATCTAGGCTATTTGCTGCAGTCTGCGAGTAGTGTAGCGTTGCAAGACTGTAAATTACATTTGTGCAATTTCGTAAAGTTGCTGAATAGATTGTTTACGAATACGTTGGCCGTTTTATATTCGCGCACTGCAACAGTATTTTTTCACAATCACCTACAAAATTAAAAAACGTACTTTACTATTTTTCCTTTACATATAATAAACATAACCATTTATAAATATGAACTGTTGACTACTATTAGAAATTAAATGGTTTCTTTTACGTAGTACATCATTTTGTTCTTTTTTTTTTTGTAGTTTAAGTGTGCTTTGATTTTTTAAACTAACTTATATGTTGTTATAATTTAAATGTTATAAGTGATAATATTGTATGTACATTTATGAGTAAACGACACACAGCAGTCCGTTTAGGTTACTTATTAAAATAACTGGTATCTAGCACTAGTGATAAAATAAGTTTTTCCGGGATTTTAATGTTAAAACAGGCGCTTCCGTTGTAGGTATTTATTAAAGCTTTTTGCAGGATAAACAGACAACAAAGAATACAATAGAAAAATATATTAAAAGGTGGACATAATTGGCAGAAAGCATTTTTAAAAACAACCTTTCGAATTGTGATAAGAAAATGAATAATTAAAAACAAACAATGTACTTTGGTTACTTAGTCGTTTAAAAAACAGTCATTCGCCAGTTTTGATGTAAAGCGAATAACAAAATGGCCGCTGTTAGCGCTCGGAACGCTTCCGTTGGGGAATGGCGTAAATTGCGATCAATTAACGGGACCCGATCGCATCTGTGCCTTAAACCTAAATTGATAATTCTTACTCGGCCTATTGTTGCCCGTTTCCATTTTAATTAAATATTTCTTTGAGAATATCGAAATAAATCACACCGCTGCTCTGACAGCAGTATCCTTTTATACTGTTCCGATATTCGCTTATTACCATTCACTCGATTTAACAATATTATTACTTATAAATGAAATATTAAAACAGATTTTTTTACAGCAAATATCTCCGTTAAAAATTTAATTCTTATATTGACGAATATACCAATAAAAGTATTAGAAAACATATTTCAGAATTCTCACTTAGTTTTTGAAATGTACAGTATGCAACATCTCCCTCCACTATTTGGCGCTTGTTAGGATGTTTACTCTGCACCACACGTGCCACTAACTGTAGTTTCACTATTTACAATATCTTTATTCAGACTACTGAATGTGATTTAATCCGGACAGGTTACATGACATTCTGTATTTGAACCATTTTAACTATCTGTTTATGGGCAACAGTGTCAAACTAATTTCATTTTTATAAACAAATGTGAAATGGCGTTTAGATTATAATTTAAACCGTCTGAACTGTAACTTGTATACTGATATTCGTTTTGAGATAAGATTTTGAAGCGGCACGGCGTGCAAGCGGTCAATCATAGTGTCGACAGGTGGGTGACAAAACAACTTCAAGTTGTAATTCAGGCGACTGTGTCGAATGACTTGGTCGGGTCTGCGTTTACACGACAGTACAAGGAGATTGGCCGTGTAGCGGTATCCTTGCGTGTCGCCGAAGTGCGAACGGGCACTTAGCGTTTCTAACGCCGCTGTGACATTAATGTATTGTAATTATAAATTTTCTGTTAAACTCGTTTCACACGTTTGATACACGAAAGTTGAAAGCTTTAGTAACAGGAATCTGTACAACTGTGTTAATAAATGATAAAACCATCGGAAGTATATACGGCAGGCATTGATAGTTATAACAAAGAGTTTTACTTGATTCTTCATAACGCGCGGCGAAAGATTGATATGACCTGACGGCATCACTAATAATGTTATAAATCTAAAGAAGAGTGAATAGACTTCTTCTAGACTCTGCTTACCTTTCGGTAACATCATAGCCAAGCACCAGTTTATAAAACAAAACGAAAATATGTTTTCGCCGATAGAATGCGAAAAGTTAAATTGCAATCGAAATATTTTAACAGGACTAAAGGAAACGACAAAAGTATGAGGTTTATTAAAAATATGATGAATGCATACTTAAATTGAAAGAAAATGTATCATTACATGTTGTGAAGACCAAAAGTGTAAAAATGCGACTTGTAAATTTGAGGTCGCCTGTTCGTGTATACGTCTAAAAATCACAGACCAATTTTTGGTTGTTAGAGTTCAGTATAAATCTTTGTCAATATCACTTATTGTTAAGTTCATTAACAGCCAATGAAAATGTTTTCATCCTTTTTTCTAAGCGGCTTTATTGAAGCAGAAAATCCGCATCGCATTTTAAATCTCCTACTCAACTTTATTGATTATTAATTGGTTTGGAAAAAAATTATCCGAGGGGATGCAACAAGCAAAATAAGAGGGCTTTACAACTGCTTAGTTAATCGGTTAGGGTGCTAAATAAAATGCTGTGCTGTATTGCAGCTGATGCTGTTTATTAATTATTACCACGTTTTGTCGATCGATCGCTTGCAATCATTATCTTTATAAGACGATGAAAGATAGAATAATGAATGTTAATAATAAAAGAGGTCTTAATGATACCTCTGCTAAGACTTGGGGCGTTCTTTCACAAGGTAATCTTCGTGGTCATCCCCGGCGCTGGCGAAATGCGGATTGGCGGATGACACGTGTCCAGAAAAGCTGTTGGTCCTGTAACATGCCGGTTTCCCACCGACGTTGTTATTCACCGCAAGCTTGAATGGGGATGGAACCCAAACCATTTTGAAATGTTTATCGCATACGACTACTTTACAAATATGTATAAGTAGTATTTTTGACGAGGCGAGTTTCGTTCACCAGTTTATACATAACTATGACGATAAGTAAGACGATGAATACTTATGCTCTACGCCTTGAGATTTTAGATGTTAAATTTCGTTACACTATTATTTTACTAGCTACTACCCCTTTCTAACCGAAACAGTAATGTTTGCACACTACTGTTTGGCGGCGTATATCTGGAACTATTTATAATTTTAATTTCGTTTTATGTGAAATGAATTGATTTCTTTAAGACTATACGATTTAATCTGAAATGATTGTAGAAAGTGAAATAAAACAAAGAGAAATTAACTGCTGAGAGTTTAAAAAAAACTTGATTACCAGTAGTATATTTCATTTCGAGTAATTCGCTGACGCCCTTGTATTTTTTGCACGGTCTGTGTACGGACCTACCGCATTCACCGCGTTCACTTTCAAGACTTTGTAACTTTTAGTCTACTACAGTTGAAAAAAATATATAAGCGTTTAATTTATCACGCAATTTCAACACTTGACTTTTATAAAAGCAAACCACAAAAGTAATTTCGTTTTTAAATTTAAATTATTTTATCATTGAAATGATAATTGTCGGAGAAATTTTGTCTCAGTAACTGATCAATAGCTGAATTTATAACGTACCGTGAGACTTAATTTCAGTAACTGATATGAACTGTATACTCTTGTTTTGTAAAGATAAACTTAAAAAGGTTATTCAACCTATAAAAGCAATATTTGTATTTGGTGACACGGTTTATCTGTAATATTTTGATAGAGATCTTTTTGACCATCTTATCATTTATTTTATATCAGAAGAGTTAAATCTTATTATTTGAATGAACTCAATCACTTGCTTATTAAATGTTTAAAAAAAAAGTTGCCTTAGTATACATGACTTAACCATCTCACTATATAAATCGTTAAATAAAATTATTCATGTGTCGATATCCAACAACCTGGAGGATATTAAAATTTGTACTTATTTGTAATAAAAGTTTGTTTTTAATCATTTTATGGATCTGAGTATATTTAAGTATCACTATAAACGATACAAAAAAAATTACGAATCGTCTACCTTCAGAAAGTACATAAAAAAGTTATTAAGCCAAACGAAATTTCAATTCTGGAAACTCCGGCACAATAAGCGAGCCGTCGCGGAATTAACAACAACGCACCCACTTGTAATATATCGCCTTCGTAATTAGTTCGCTTCAATTAAGAGATACCCGGTGAGCTGATGCTGTGCCGGTTCTCTGTCGAAATCCGACCCGCTCTCGCCATATACGCGAACGAAAGTTGAATCGCGACGTCCGCACAGACGTTTCGGCGTGACATAAATATAACATCGACGTGAAATGTGCTAAAAACTGCCTCTGATAAGCCGATCCGTGCAGATAAGATGGCTGCTCCGAAATTCAGGTCCGCGGCCGACTCTTGACCAAGTTTTGTATCACGCGAAAGTGAACTGCTTTCCACATATTTGATAAAACAAATTTTAAAATTATAACTAGTTAAACTTATTTTAGTAAATTATTAAACAGTGAATTCACAAGTTTTGGATTTTGTTGGTTGAGAAAATTTACATCAAAAATGTTAATGCTTCATCACAATCCCGCCAGGTGTTGTTTTTAGTCTGCGGTAGTGTTAGATATTAAAAAAAAAATATTATGATTACCAACATTTTGTTAGTTAAATAGTAATTGCATTGACTATTTAAAAGACTGTAAAGGAAAATTTTAGGGTATGGTATAACGTCGTTTCGCTATAAAAAACATGACTGTCAGTCTCTCTACATTCTTATTTGAGCAGTGTACGAAGTGTGAACTCTGTGACTGGTGAAGTGTGAATGTAAAAAACTATGACAGATTAAATATATATTTAACGAGACGAGATGTTTCTAATAGTAGTAAAACTCACTAAGCTAGAATCTGCCTCTTCACTCTTTTCTTGAAGACACCTTCGCCGTGTTTAGATGAGAACATTGACTCCAGCAAGTTCTTCCGACCCTTTCCTGTTCTTATTAAAAACGGGGAACAAAACCTATTTGTTCACAAACTGGGTGTATTTACAAAATACGGAGAGATTTTCTATTCGAGATAATAGTAGTATTTTTCATAAATTATAAGAAAGTTTACCTTTGAGATGACATATTATATCGGCTCCAAATCTTTACAATATTTGTTGTTACATACCTCGTCTAGTTAATTGTAATAATGGATATCATAAACAGAGTTACAGTGACGGTTGGAAACTGTCCACCTGTATTGAATGGTATATCGCCAATTTACGAAACAAGATCTCACTCCAGTAATTTGACTGTTCATAACAAACCGGTACAAAATTCATACGAACCGTGTAAAAGTAATCATGTGTATTTTTCGTTAATTAACAAAATTATAACAACTAGCGTCATGTGCCAACAATAAAGTAATCGTTTAAACATCAATAACACCCGCTGTACATTAAGAGCAACAATTTTAATTAAGCAAATTTAATGAAGCTCTTGCCACTTTCCAATTACGCAGGCAGAGGGCGGTCGGAGTTACTTTCCCGATGTTACAGAATTGCATTTTTTATGCGTATTAATTGAAGGAAGGTCTATAAGTTAATTTTAACTGTTCCTTTGATGTGACATATAGTAATTAGAGTTATGATATAAACGATCCCATTATTTTTTACTTTTTGGTTCTCTATTGCTATTGTTGTTCTCGATCCCATCAAATCACGGACTAGAGCTACGATTAGCCACACCACTGAGGTATACCTTAAGTTTCTTTAAAACATCAACTGTTTTTATATCTCCAACAAATCACTATAATTTTTTTATATATTACTTTTAATAGTAAATTCCGTATTTATTGATGTTATATAAATATATTTTTAAATAGTTATAATAAACCATATAAAATTTACTATGGATCGCAATACATCGCACATATTTTTATGGTTCCTAATTGTGTATGGATCACGAGTTAATTTTTACCATCGTACGATTTTAATGATCCATTTTTTGTTATGAAGAACCGCAAAGTCCTCGAGGTCCAAAAATATTTATCTTTAGAGAGGGAAATTAAAGATTGTCTGCACACCTGTGTACTTCTTTTCAAAATATTCATCTTTAAATTGTTATCGGTTAAAATGTTTATGAAACAATTACCTATATTTTTCTATTATTTAACAAACACGAAAATAAGAAAAAAAAAACCCATTGATTTCTATGTAAAGTTTAACTGCTGTAAAATTGCATATAAACCGACATGAAATACTAGTTTAATCTTAGAGTTAGATTGGTGCTTGACTCTTCGTTTCTAATCTAAACGGAAGTGAACTATCTGCTACCATTAAGCAAAGGCCATTGGACCTGTTATTCTCTTTTACTTAGTTTCAGTTGCTTTTCCAGTATACTAACGGCAGAGATAGTTTGTTTTTAATTCATCTTTTATGTTAATAATGCAACTTCGACTTATTGACCATCTAGCATTTCCATTAAGTTAATGCTAAATGATGGAATTGGAAGGTGACTAAAAAATAGAGAAAATCATAAATGTTACTTATAATACTACATATTCGAAGTAAATACTTAAATAAAATGTATAAACATACATAAGTTACAAAGTTATATACACTGAACAAAGTACAGAAAATCGTGTTCCTAATTTCGACTGATAGTAAGTTTTAGAGCAATGAGTACTGTCTACTATAAACAAGTTAGAACAGTTAGTTTTCTATATAGCTAAGTTCAAGTGTAATAATATCAAAGTTCATATCTTATCATGCTATGTAGTTTAAGATATTTACATCATTAGCCGATAGATGGTCACTGCTAAATAAAAGTCTCTTTCATGGCACTCCACATCGATCGGACCTGCTGCATCAATAAGATTTTCAAGATCTTTACCGGATCGTCAATTTATGTATTTTTTTTATTTAACTAGGCGACGAGACGAGCGAGACGTTCAGCTGATGGTAAGTGATACGTTTGCCCATAACAACGTGGCGCTAGTAAAAATGGTATACACTACACCACATAACGCTCATCTCCTTGAGACATACAGTGTTAAGTCTCGTTACTCCAGTAATTACACTAGCTTACAACGCCTTTTAAACTAGAACGCAGTAATGTTTGGACACTTCTATTTGGCAGTTAAAATAGGAGTTGTGATGGTACCTACCTAGACGGTCTCCAGAGACTTACCACCAGTATTGGGACTTATTTGGTTAGTACATCCTCTAGAACGTCCATCACTTGATAGCTGTATGTTACATAAGCTAATAATTAACATCGTGAATAACTTTATATTATTATATTGAAAGCTCCATCAAAAACAGTATCCGGGTATATAAATTAACGATGTAAATGTAGAAACGGTATCCGGTCAATACTTATCTTATAGAGAGCTCGGCTTAAATAAATTTGGTGCGCGGCTCTGCGATGACGGGCCGCCCTTTTGTTTTATTTATATCTTTATTTTTTTGGAGGGGGATCGGTTTCCTGATTCAATTATAATAATTGTGGTGTCTTGGTAACGGACGGTGGGGTAGAGATGTGGGCCGACTGATAGGGACCGTCGTATTGTCAGCACTGACATTTGTAGACACTTTACATTTTTTAACAGGCCATGATTTTACTAAGATTTTATTTACGTTGAGATAAGAAACGAAAAGATATAAGATTGTGATGTCAATTAAACGAGTTATAATAAAATTATAAAAATCTAAAGCAATGAGCCTATAATTATGCCATATAATTTTAGAGCCGTTGTTTTAAATAATCTTAACCAGTACTAAATATATTAATAAACTAGCTGTTGGCCACGACTTTGTCCGCGTGGTATTTAACAAAACAGTTATTGTTACAGAAAATGTATAACAGCTTCCCTTATTTGAATTGAATATTGTAGGTTTTAATACTTTTTCATGACATCCTATAACTTTTTCCAAAAAAAAGTTGCTCTCTATTACAACAACTATCTGCCAGTGAAAGTCCCGTCAAAATTGATTTAGCCGTTTCAGAGATTACCCGGAACAAGAACCAGACAAAATTTTTTAAAAATATGGTTTTGGTATATGTATACTTCGAAATGCACTAGTGAAAAAGCGGTTATCTTAACGTTACAAACAGACACTCCAATTTTATTTAGTTGTATAGGTAACTACGGCTTTATGTTAAGCAAAAGTTATTAGGTCTTTCGTTTTATGAAAAGCTGTTTGAGCGCTTTTTAAATACACCTAGACGGTATCCGGCAAGAAGGACCTATCAGTTACAGTAACAGCATTATAAATAGTCTCATACTCGATCAATTTTAACTGTACGCTCAATTCTGTCGGTAAATATTTTTATACGGTTATACCGACAATAAAATTTGTTAACTGCGTTGCTGCTATTATAAACCTATATAACAGAGTGTTAAACACAAATGTCGTAATTGAAAAAGCCAGTCACGTTACTACTGCCAATGGAATGTAGACACAATTAGCCATTACCAATCGGCTGGTGCTCCCGTCGTTATCTTCGGAAAAAATAACTTTGTTGTGTTAAACACGGAACCGTTGTTAAGCTGCCGACACACTACAGCTACGTTACTTACTCTACAGACTTGGGTAGATCTTATTCCGCGATTAGGAATAACTTATTGGAATCAATTGTGAAAGTTAATATTTTAAGTTCAAAATAGTTAAAATGGGATTTTGAATATTATGTATTATAAAAGTTTAAGTTATGTTAAATTTTAGAAGTTGGTAGGTTAAATATAGATTTTGTGAAGAAAATTGTATAATCGTCGGGAAGTTTACAAGGTAGTAAGTGATATCTCTGCCAATAGCCATAAGGCGTTGATAAGAAAGCAGGAACACAAAAATATTGAAACAAAATATTTTTTGTAGCGTTTCATTAATTTGTCTCCGTGACGCAGTTGCTAGTAACACATAGGCAGGTCCCTGGTTTGATTCTAGAGCATATATAGCAGAGTCGGCTACCACCATCGCTTTATAATTGTGCTTCTGTAACAGTATTGCTGTGTCCCGCTTATATATAAGAGCCAGCGTATTCTTGGCGAGCAAGGTTTACCATACACAGTCACATTGTCGCGTAACACCATGTGTAATTGAGGTCAAGTGTTGTCAATGTTAAAAAATAATTCTGTTGCAAAGTGTGTAGGCGTCCTATAATCACCGAATTCGCTTCAATGGCGATTTGTTAGCACAATGAGCGGCTAATTCCGTCTGTCCGCGTGTTGGCTCGCATACGTCTGACAGCTGAATGGTCTCAAATGAAAATAGTGGCGGTTGCGTCAGAGAAGCGGGAAATGGCGGTGTTAATGAGCTGTGGGGATGCGCGGTGGTAGTTGTGTGTGGTGCGTAATCAATGTCCACACAAAATACGCGCCGCCTTTGCTACACTAGAGTTTTGAGATGTGTTTTTTTTAAAACGATATCAAAATTCCTTTTAAGACTAGGTCACAATCGTAAATATTAGGAATACGACGCCTAAGCCTAAGAATAAGCAAAACTATGCCGTAGGGAAATCCCTTTTAGTGCTACGGGATTGTATTACTATTAGATAAGTTTCAATGTCATTTAGCAACAATAAAAATACTTTCCTCTGCCATGCCCTATGTGCGTAGGCCATAACAACTCATTTACGCTTCTTTTGAAGACATCCGCGATCAGAACGGGTGCATTAGAATCGGCTAGATATTATATCACTACAGGGCCGAGATGTATGCGAAAGTGCTTTTGTGCTCTGCTTTAAAGTGACAAAGATAGAAAATTGTAACAGTTTTAGTTAGTACAAGTCAGCCATTACCTCCTCTTACCCCTGTAAGCACAGCTACGAGTAAACATTGCTCAATGAAGAAAAACCGTTGCTAACCTTTTTATGCACCGGTACCGCGACCTGAACCTAATGGAATATTGCTATAAATTTAATATCCGGGACATGACATTCCGTCCTAGAAATGGGATGGATGAAAGCAGTTAATTCACCTGACTTACCTGTTTAAATACAGCTGTGGTAATATCGTTCTACTTGTAAATATTCATAGTACACATTCAATTAGCTGAACTGAGCAAAGTGACTTAATTACAAATTAAAGTATAGCATTAAAGTTCAATCGACTTACTAGTCACGTTTATAGATAAATACATTAATTCAAGTCAACATAATAGCGTTAAAACCGTTACTAGCAGCTCTGCTCTAAGCAGGCGTTTCGATAACATCAGATAAAGCTTCTGTTCATCACCTAAAAACACATAAAGTTCGATATAACAAAGAACGCTGAAATTTAAGTTAACACACACTAATTCAGTTCAATTAAATGCTGAATTTAGAACGGTTGAAACGCGTAGTGGGCGCTGTGGTCAATGATATTCCGTAAATTAGGATTTGTATATCGGTTGGAGGGCAGTTAGTGGCTGCTATTGTGCTGAACGTTACCCTACTACATATAAAGCGTAGGCAGTGCCGGAAGCGATGCGGACGGACACGGGGCGCCGGTCTTGTATTCAGTCTCAATTACTTGTCATGGTACACAGAGTTATCATATTTTTAAACAAAATAATAAATTGATACCTTAGACACTGAAACAATAATAACGGAGAGGGGAATTCTATAAATTGAAACGGTAACATGATCAGTTGAGCACAACCACTTACTGTATGTAAAATTGTATTCAATAAACATAACTGCGTAGTTTATGACAATTAAACTTATCTTGTCTATTATAAAAATGACAATGATGACATCATAAATAATTGCACTCAGCATTTTTCTCACCAAGTCTTTCCTGACCGATATAACGTAGTGCTCTCGAGAGCAAGTGGAAAGGCTTCCATGCTTTGCATCCTATACCGTGGCTATACGCAATCAGGTGGGATTGGGGTTAAGTGTTGAGCTATTCTTACTGTAAAAAAGGAGCACACACTACGTACTAAATAGTCTATTGTGTCGAAGGAAACATTCGAATCTATTACATTGAAGTTTTTTGTCTGTTTCGGAAGTGGAACAAACGAAAACATTGTTGACCCGGTCGCGTTTCTCCACCTATGTTTTACTTCAAAGACGAGGCGACGCTGTAAGTTATTTTTACCTTAAAAAATTGATAGAGGTTTAATTTGTAAAGGCTTTAATTAAATTCAAATATATTTACAGATTTTATTTATCTCACACAGAACGTTGTGATAGATCAACGACGTGTATTTCTATTGCCAAATTTCGCAACTCCGCATTTCTATTTGAAGAGCATTGTAGCTAGTGAAATAGTTACGATAACGAGATTTAACTCTTGTCCAAGTTCAATGTGGTTCTGTGTAAACTTATTCAATAGTACATAATTGGTACGGGCATGCCTTGCTTACTAATAACTAATAAATTTAATCACTTATAAACATCGCCAATAAATTTAATCATTTACAAAACAAAGATACATTTGTTGACAGTTTTCGTCAATATGAAAAGTTTTGATCATATACTCCTATTCAGTATTTTTCGCTGTAATCGAAAGTTAGTTAAACTTTTAACTAGTTTATATTGACCTTGAAAGTGGTATAAGCGAAACGTATGCTAATTAACAAACATTGCTGTAACGGGACAATATTCCAGACGGGTTCTCCCCGTGTTATCTCCGCTCCTACATACATTATCAAGTGGAGATATCTCTATTGGGGGCGTAGGTAACTAAGCTTTGGTACTGCGGAGGCCTGAAGGTGGGCCTCGTCCTATTTGCATTACAAAGAGGTCGCCTGAAAATTAACTACACGCATTGAGCCCTTGGCGCGTACACTCCCAAACGAAAGTTTCTACGATATTTCCAACTGAGATTATTAAGCTAAGTTTAGATTTTGCGATACGAAAACTGTTAGTAACGCGTACAAGCTGATAATTGAATTCATTATATCTGCGCTATTTGTTAATTAAGCAAATATAATATCAATTACCACCTGAATTCCTAACTATAAACTATAATCTAATGAGCTTTTATAATATGTTTAAATTGAAAAACAATAATTTACTTGAAATGCTCTACACCTAATCAAACGTCAATCATTGTTTTATAGTCCTCGCTGAATATAATAAGTTTAAGTATTTTAGACACGGGTTAGTATATTTATCATCATCATCATCATGAGGTGCCTTCTTCAAAGTGATGTTTGAAAAACTTTTCCTATTAGGGGGTATTCTTTTTAACTGATGGTATTTAAGCCCGGTTACGCTGTCTACATGGAGCATGTTTTCCGGAAATTCTGCCCTACAGAATCTACCTTGGGAACTCATATTCTTACTACCACATTAAGTAGTGAAGAGAAACTTGCTTCAGAGTAAGAGCACGAGCTGTTTTGTGACACCTATCAGTTAAGTGCGCTCTTAAAGCCGTGGCTAATAAATTATTACCTCCATTCAGATAAACCCGTATTCAGAAACTATTACGATGATTACAGATGAAGTATATTTATAAGGGATGCGGGGTGATGCATTTTTAATATGATCCCATTGGTTGTTGTTTGTAACTGATAATATTTGCATTAAATCATTAAACAGTTATTGTTCTATTTATATTCTACGACTTGTCTACCGTAGAGTTGTCTACGGCTAATATTAACTCGGAGTTTAATCAAGAGCGGAATTGGCGATGTATTATTTAGACTCGGTGCTATGTTCCCGCACCCCTGTTCTTGGTGAGGGTTGAGGGGGGTGTTACTTAGTTATCACAGAGTCGGCCGACGGATTACATTAAAGAGATGAAAGGTGTTTTTACAGGCATGAATTTTAAATTGCATTTACGCGACGCACCGCCTCTAACGACTCGAGTTTGCTTTGGCATAAACAGGTATTCTTTGAAGATTTTTTTTTAATGCCAATCTTGTTGTTGTGTAATTTTGATGATATTAATTTGACAATGAATATATTCAAGACGTCGTTTGAATATATTATTTTGTTTGATTATATTTACATGAAATAAATTTAAAAATTAAGGTTGTATTAAATGTGTAACATAGAAACGTTATGAAATTAAATTTTGATAGTTACGGAGTTATTTGAAAGACTTTAAGAAAATGTTTAAATTAATTATACAATTTGTAAGTAGTTCTAAAAAGTGAGTTATGTTGCAATGTAAACTAAACTACGTTGTAAACGTTTACCAGCAAATTGAGGTATCAGATCGCACAATGAGCCATTATGCAGTCGGTGGGTGCATCGGGATTATTCCGTCGCCTTCCAATTCGCCCGCACCCGAAACTGGCTACAAGCCAAGGCCAATAAACCCTTTTGTGTACGCGGGTAACATACGCGCATACCTTGAACACCATATATAATACCCTTCGCCACCGCAACACACGTGCCATCGAAATCAAATTCACTCGAATACGTATCTAAAAGCTTCGCGGTTACGATTCAATGTACCCTGTCATGTTGGACCATATGTAAATAAAGAGGGATGCGTATCCTAAACAAATATACCGGGTGTCGCGGATGCTGACTGAGACGAAACCGCCGGCTCTATCTGGTCTATACGTTTTGCACTTGCATTGTTTTACTCCTTTGTAAATAGATTGAAATTTAACGTGACCGCGGTTCTTTGAGTAGTGGCCATTAAAAACAAGGTTCAGATTTTTAAACATGACGTTTTTTACCCTTATCATATTTCAGTGATTTGTTAGCAAATAACACGGCTTAGTATTTATACTTATCGAATATTTGCGATCATGGCATATAAATGAAGTGAATGCTTCAGCTACTTAAAAATATTATGATTCAACTAAATAATATGCAAAGGGTTAAAACATGTCATATTTATTGCTTCTGATTTTTTCTTATTTGTGTTTGTAAGTTATTTTCCATTTGTTATACATCAAATCAGTTATAAATAAATATCGGTTATATATAAATGATAAATCTATTAAAGGTTATCTTGTACTTGTCCCAAAGAAGTCGTTTAATGTTAGTTGATTAAAAAACTAATATGATTAAAAAAGAAATTTCATATCTACCATCACGCCGATACTGTACCGCTCCGTACTTTGATCAAACGCAAATAAGCAACGCGCATACAATATTTATAGCCTGTGTTAGGCATTTGGGAAGCGAGCGGGCAATGTGAACCGGTTTCCTGCATTCAGATCATTGGACACTGAACCTTTTCACATCGCAATAAGGTACTATGGGTGAGCGGAAAAAATATTTGCATTGCTGTATCGCCGGTGGTGTATAAAGGCGGCCATTCATGTCCCGTGAAAGCCTGTCGCATAGACAAACGTGGTACAGACGCCGTAAAAATGATTTATATCGGTTAGATGGCTTATCGAGTGTTGTCGAACTTTCGGTGAAGGTGGATCGTGTTGTGAGATAAAGGATGTGTTGAACGTTGAACGCGGGTAAGGGATTCTTAATCACAGTTTGATATAATTTATAGTTATCTAGTTCTTTTGAAATGTTCATTAAAATTTATATCTACTACCCACAGCAAAGGGGCTGTTAAAAATTTATAAATTATATTAGTTTATAGCAATCATATTGTATTATTCACTCTGCTATCTACTGGATATTATTATATTCATGCGATGAAGCATACATGAAATAAATAGTGATCCTAGTCAGCTCTACGATACTGTAGGCTGAATACTGAGATATAACGAGAAGTGATTTATTTATGCTTTTTGTTATAGTTGTGTTATTTATCAATTCACACATTTAAAGATGGTAAATTATAAACTTGCCCTTAATAAGGTAGTCCTGTTGTTTTTTAATTACATCCTACCATATTAAATACGTTGTCATAAAACTTATGATGATCCGTTAACCGAAAAGTTTTAGTACTTTTCAGTCAATCAAAGTTTGTTTATTTCATTTGTACCGATAGTGCGAGTGGAATTACATTTAACTGTAACAGTAAGTATTGACAGAAAAATGTAAATGTTACATGTGCTAGCGGCACTAGTGTTCAAGGCGATCACCTTGGTGATCCTGTACTAGTGGTGAAAGCAAATATACCCACCATCTGACCGTATGCAGTATCAAGTTGTTGTAATCTATAATCTTATTATAGATCTGTCTTCCAACAAACATAGTTATATAATATAGGCGTAAACTACATTAAGCATTGTCAACTTAACTAACATATTTATTATAGGTAAGCTTAAAAAACATATGCTTAGTTGAATACTTAATTTCTTTTTCTTCGACAAAGTTAAGAGACGAGCGAGACGTTCACCTGATGGTAAGCGATACGCTTACCCATGACAACCTGCCGCTAGTTAAGATGCTATACACTGCACCATATTGCGCTTGTCGCCTTGAGACATAAGGTGTTAAGTCTGGATACCCCAGTATTTTCACTAGTTTACAGCGCCCTCAAACCGGAACACAGTAATGTTTGCACAGTACTGTTTGGCGGTAGAAATAGGAGCTGCGGTGGTAGCTACCTAGACCGTCTCCCGCAACAGAGACTTACCAGTAACTTAATATTACTTTGTGTACAGTCGTACAGTGATTTTCTCGTTTTGCGCGTTATTAAACATTAAATATATTTTAGATTGTATCCGAACGTTCGGATCGCAACTGTACAATATGCCTGCAGTTCGCGCTGCAGCGCCGCCGTCCGCATTTTAATTTCCGGCCGAGCGTGGCCGCGCTGGCGTTGCATAAATTCGCACGGAGATAAATGTTAAGTCCGTATCCCGTATACCGGACCCCTCGGCCGCTTTCTCCGTGCACACCCAGTAGCTTTATTGCCGGCCGCTAATCTGATGCATTGTCCACACGCACAACTTATGAACACAGCGCCGCTTACACGCTGAACTTTCACAGATATCGCTTTAACTGACTGTCTTTAAGTGGGATTATCCATTAGATGGCGAGCCCACACCGCGCACGCAATGCACCATTCGGACGTTACACAAAAGGGTTTAAGTACTATTTGTTCGTTGTTAACTTGGTGCAAGATTAACTAGCCTCCGTTGCGAAGCTGACTGCTTTGTTACTAAGAGATCCCAGCTTCGTTTTCAGAGCCACGTGGAATGCAGTTTCATAGATACCAACTTCATATTGTGAATCTGTTGTTATCACATCATTTCTGTTACGGTTATCAACATATAGGAGACAGAGTAATCTGAAGCCACCTAAGACCTCACTGTCACTTAAACGTAATAAAAAATATTTCCATTTCTACTGCGTTAGGAAAACTGAATAATAGAAGATTGTTTAAAACAATAACTATACTTTATTTTAAGATACATGTCTTACAGCTTAGTCGAATTATATCATTACGTAGTAAGATAAGAAGTGTAAAGGCAAATGGCGAGAATTAGGAACTTCCAATGATTTTTTATCGGACGTTATGATAATGTATTGTAATAACATTAATCTATTTTGTTTGAGGTCTGTGTTGTAAATAAAGTCTAGATCCATTTAAAAAGTTAACTTACGCATTTATTAATGATTCACCCTATATTTATTTACATTAAAACTCTGCGTAAAGTTCACAGTGCGTAGGATGTCAATAATGTCAAGAACTGCTGTAAGACTTTAACATATTACGTCATAGAAAACAAAAAAAAATCTTACTTGTTTTCATTATTTACTGTCCAACAAACTATGTTAAAAGAATTTCGAGATGTTTGTGTTTTTTTTAAATTGATCAAATATCTTTTGTAGCAATCAATATCTATGCTGAAGCTGATAACCTTTAAATTTACTTGTAGCAAACGGTTGGAATGAATTTTAACAATAATGTTATGAGTTATTTATGTTATTAGTTCAGTTACTAAAATAATTCAAGTATCATATTGACTTTTTAGTTAGATACTCTTTAAATTAATTTGCCAAATACGATACAGTTATCTGTATCTTGTTAACTTATTCACAACTATTCCTACACTACGCAATATATTTGAATTGGATTGGGGATCGGGTTAGCGTACGTCAGGAGGCGCAGAAATAGCGAAGGCACCGTTCGATCCCAACTACCGATACTAAGCTTATCGGACAGCAAATTTGTTAGAGTAATCGCATGGGAATGTGTGACGTGGTGGATGGTGATACACACGGCTGAGCAATTTCACAGATTACAGCACAAAAGGTGCAGCGCCACGCCGGCCCGTAATAGTGCACGCACTTAACTTAAACAAAGGGCCCCGTTGTAACGGACCTT
The DNA here is from genome assembly GCA_029286795.1 of Byasa hedistus. Classification (NCBI taxonomy): domain Eukaryota; kingdom Metazoa; phylum Arthropoda; class Insecta; order Lepidoptera; family Papilionidae; genus Byasa; species Byasa hedistus. The sequence goes on from JAGSMW010000001.1 coordinate 7,298,463, forward strand.
AAAACAAAAGCGGGCCCTGTAATGTGGCCGTTGCGTGATGATTAAACTTTTCAACGGAAACAAAAACGTAATGAGCAAAAAAGTGTAATGTTTAATAGCGTAAGTGGAAATGAGAAGTAAACGAGTCTTTTATATGTTTGTTTGTTTTATATATTCATAACCACTACGTCCAAGTTTAGCTTACAATATAATTGAATGTTTTTTACACTATTAACAATGATATGTATTTTAACCCAAGGAATCAATTTATTATGCTATAAACTTAAAAATTATTGTATTTTCACCTGAGGCTAAATGATTCGTGTGTTTATAACAATGTAACGCTAGTTAAGCTGTACACTGCACGACATATACTAATTATAAAGTATAATATTCCTAACAAATTAACTATTTACAATGCTCTTCGAACTGGAGCATAGTAATGTTTGCACATTACTATTGTCCACAAAAAATAAGCTCTCCGATGGGCAACTGACTACTTCTATCAGTAAATTTAAAGCTTTAACATGATAAGTGTGATTATATTATATTAACCATAACAAAGTTAACATGATAATTAATAAAAACATATGTACATAAGAAAAACTTTTTGTATTCTTTATGAATACAATCAATCATGAGTAAATAATTGTAAAAGGCTTTTCGAAAAGAAACTAAATTCAGTATTAATTAGGACAGAAGCTTGTTGTGCAAGTACTCTGCTTTGTATCGAGTGGTACAATGGAGAACAATAAACCGTTTCCATCAATCTATTGCGCGCGCATTGAAAACTGGCGCGTTTATAAGATTAACAACTTGGATCCTGTGCGCGACAGATGACAAGTGGTGGTGCAACGTTGGCTCGATGTGAACAAATCGGCACTGTCTGTCCAGCTCCTCGTCCGAACAGACCGTGTGTGCCGGTTCGCTGGTAAGGGTCACCACGTTCCTTACTTACGAAGACATTGAAGCAATTTTTTTTTATTTAAACTTTCCATATCCATGCTGTAGTTAGTGAAGTTACTTAAGCAACGAGCGCTACGTTATGGGCAGTCGTATCACTATCAGGTAAACGTCCTGATCATCACGTCGCTTCGTCTAATAAAAGAAAATGTTACAAATGTTTTCTTTCTTTAAGCGACGATTACAATGTTTACGTATTTTTTTTTTACATAGAATTGCGTTTAACTCTTTACAGAGTAGTTCAACGTTAACGGCATCTATATCACAGTTATCAATGATATTATTTGTACCATTTAACTTGTAGCCTTTTCTATTCTAACCCGCACATAAAAAGAGGTTTAATAAAAGTTTAACTCGTATCTGTGTTTGCCTGCGGTGTCGTAGCAGTATTTCTAACAAATATCATTCTTAAATGTATTTTTGTAACAGTGTAACAGTGCCACGAGACGAGCAAGACGTTCACCTGATGGTAAGTGATACCATGACAACGTGGCGCTGGTTAAGATGGTATAGTCTGCACCACATTGCGCTTGTCACCTTGAGACATAAAGTGTTATGTCTCGTTACCGCAGTAATTTCACTAGCTTACAACACCTTTAAAACCGAAACATAGTAATGTTTGCACAATACTTTTTGGCGGTTGAAATAGAAGCTGCGGTAGTACCTATCTAGACGGTCTCCGGCAATAGAGGCCTACCACCAGTAATCTTCCATTACTTTTGCCTAGATTATATGTTTGATGTTAAAACTATGCGTTACCTAACGAGGCCATGAGCTATCTGTAAAATCCATACATATCCCATAGGCGCATGGTGTATCTATTCACGGGGGGCGGTCTGCCGGCGCAAACCGTTGGTGATTAATGACGGTAACCCCACACTATCTGCCCCGCGTCTATCGGGCCGGCCCCGCGCCGCTATCTGTCTCGATTGTCCCACATACCTACCTACCCTATGGCATGGCCATATGCTTCGTTTGCGGATCACTCTTGACACCGCCGATGCTACCATTCCAACTTTGCTACCAGTTACCTATTTCCATTCGAGAAAAGTTTCAGCTTTATAATACCAATAAATACCAGATTGTTAAAATGAAATTGATATGTGAGCTGTTCAGTGCAAAAATCGATTAACTCCATACAAGAAAAACATGAAGGTTATTATAAATATTGAAAGTTATGACTGTAAGCTTTGACACATAATTTTTTTTTTCCGAAAGGAGGAGTTAGTCGATTTGTGCACTGAACGGCTCAAGACTCTGGTTATCTAGATAATGGGAGTAGATTTTGAAAAACCTGTTAAAACAATGTAAAATTAACTTATACAAATTTAAGATATGACCATCTAAATTACTTTCTTGTGGGTAATTAATAACGTTCACCAGATTTTGAATAATTTATATCGCTAACTGTAAAAACTACAGAGTAATGCTTTTCTAGTAATCTATTTATGTCCCGTTTAAACTCATCGACAAAAATTAAGTAGTATGTTTAAAAAGCGCTTAACTTTCTTCTGCTGTAGCACTTATTATATTAGGTCATTCGGATTGCGTTTATAAAGTTCCAGACGACAAAAGACAGGATATTTCTTGGTATACGGCAACAAAGCGGCGGTAAAACCCAATTGTGGGGACATTGAAAACGCTTACAATGAAAGCGAATCAATTTAGATTTTTGTTGTATGTATTGGGAAGATAAAGAGCTCGTGTACGTAGATTATTGAGTGCGGCGTCTAAATACGAATTTGTTTTGTGTGTTTATTATGGTGTTTAAATACAAAAAAAATTGCATTAAGACGAATTTCGGATATTTTTTTTCAAATCGTCAATAAGCAATCATTGTGATCATCCCCAAAGAATTAGTTTAATTCTTACTATTCAAATCTCTGAACTTAAATGTAATACTATAGATTAGTGAATACTGTATATCGCTTATCTGTCAAAAATTTAACATATTTTATTAAATCTATCTAACATATCAGTAATCTATGTTTGAAGTTGGCAAATCTTATCATTACATGAAATTTAAAATTTCAACTTTTTATGTAACCTAAAATACTTATTCTGCATCAAGTTAATAAAAGATTTTTCTAAAGTTATTCTCTATTGTAACTTTTTATATGAAATCGTTACGTTCGTACGCTACGAACATGGAGAGCGTTAATAATGAGGCGCTAGATAGCATGATAAAAACAGCACCACATTGTACTCGCCACTTTGAGGCAAGATGTTAAGTCTCGTTACCCCAGTAATTACACTAGCTACAACACCTTTAATTCAGAATACAGTAATGTTTGCACACTACTATCTAGCGGCAGATATAAGAGTAGCAGTACCTATTTAGACGTTCTTTGGTATCAGATCTACCGCTAGAGCTTTTTGTATCTATTTATGCTGATGAGTACTAATAAAAGTGATTTTTTTATAAAGTCCAAAGTAAAGGAATGCAACTGGGGATAGGAGTAGCTTAATGACTACAAAGTTGCCACAGCTTAAACGGTTGAACCGTGGAATGTTCAAACAAAACAATTGGCGCGGGAGGCTGCGAGCCGCACTCCGCGCCGATGCGCTCTAAAGCTTCTAATCCTTTGAAACTGCTAAATAAAACTGTGCAAATAACAGAAGTCCCCGTGTTTTGTACGTTTTAAAACTTGCTGCCAAAGTACGGCCAACTACTCGGCTTTGTAGTTAAACGGGAAGGCTTTTATTTAAAGTTGAAAAAAACCAGTTCGTAATTTTCACTCTTACTGGTGGTAGGTCTCTGTTGCCGGAGACCGTCTAGGTACCACCACAGTTGTACTTTCAGCCGCCAAACAGTAGTGTGAAAACATTACTGTGTTCCGGTTTTAAGGGCGCTGTAAGCTAGTGAAATAACTGGGGTAACGAGACTTAACACATGTCTCAAGGCGACGGGCGTAATGTGGTGCAGTGTCTATCATCTTAACCAGCTCCACGTTTTTTTTAGCAAGCGTATTACTTACCATCAGGTGAACGTCTCTCTCATCTCGTCGCCTCGTCGAATAATAAAAAAAAACAAATGTTAGGCATTATTTTCATGATCCATTGTAGTAAAATTGCCAAAATTTTTTGAAAACTCAGTATTCTATAAGCTTTAACTATACAATTGTTACCTATGTAATAAATAAGTTGCGCTAAGTATAAAATACACTGCACCACATTGCGCCGCTTTAAGATTTGAGAAGTGAGTAGTAACGATATCGATAATAACGATTATTGTTAGAGTATAAACATTTTGAGTACACAAACAATTATATGTTATATAAAACAGTCACAGTTATAAACGCAAATGTTACATTAATGATAAAAAATTATATGCAAAGTACGCACGCATAACAACGTATGAATATACCAATATATAAATACGATTGAAATCATCAATTGTCAATGTATCAATACGCTGGTACACGACCAATTGACATTATGAGTATTCAGGGTCGGATGAGCGGTATCCATCGATCACGAGGGTAACGAAAGGTGTTGAAGCTATTAAAGAATTACTTAAGAATATAAATCTCTCAAAAAAATTTTAATATATGTTAATCGTATCAAATTTAGAATTAATTGTAATATAATAACGATTACATAATTTTTAAAAATTTGTCCTAGTTTTTCTTATTACTAAGAATATCTCAACTGTTAAAGTCATTATTATGTTTCTAGTCGTTTAGAAGCTATTTTGCCAGAAAAATTTACAACAAAGTTACGAGTCCCTTTTTTGTGAGGGATTGTTAATTAACAGTTAAATAAAGTTAAATAATACTTTTGTATGATGATACGGAATGCAGTAATACCAACAACCGTACTCATAATGCAGCTTCGGAATCGAACAAGGGACCTAGTTACAATGCAAGCGCTCAGTTATTGCGCCATGAAGTAGATTTTTTGCGACATCTGAATATATTCAATTATTCTTTTCAAAATATAAACTTTCATGTTTATATTTTGATAGTAACCGTTCAAGAATGTAGTCATATGTCACAGGTTTATAATAAGGACGATTTCATTTTAACCTCTTTTAATTATCAATTATATAAACCGGTATTTTGTCAAAATTGCGGTTATATTACAACATTATAGGGCCCGAGTTGTACAAAGGCTGCCTTTTGAGAACATTTAAATGATGGAAACCAGAAACTGATTTATAGATAGTGGTTTAATGAATGCTTCTTTAAAAAATGTAATCATACCTTTTGTGATACAATCTGTAGGACTCCGGACCTGCAACATAAAGGTAAAATTATAAACTGGTATAAGAGGTCTTCTCTTTTGCTTTTATTGGCTCTCATTTATTATTGATGTTGAAGTTATAATCACAAATTACCATTTATACCTTAATCAGCCTTTTTAATGCATTGATGTTCGCGTTAAATTTTTACTTTCTTACACAAGGCACAAGTTTCATTTCGTAAATGTTACCAGTGATAGATTTGAAGTTAGTTGAGAGACCATCACAGTTTACTGAAATCTACAAGGAGTTATTACTAACATAAATAATGTGTTTAGTATGGGGATTGATGGTTAGTTTTATCATACCGATATGACTACATTTTTGTAGACATATGAAATGAAGTATTTTTTTGGATATTGCATAAAAAAGTAATATACTATTAAATGACTTGATACTTATTCTATTATGATTGGCTCCACTTCACAAAATCTAATTTGAAAATTTAATACTATTTATATGTGCCTAATTCCACAAGCTGTTACTGCAGTACAGTTAGCAGTTGAGTGTAGAAAAACAACAGTAAATGCCACAAGGAAAATTCCCACCAACCGAGGGACACACGTGACAAGGAGCGGCCCCCCATTAGGGTACGCCGCTCCCAAATCCTTACATTATTTTAATCACACTCGAGCCCTGGTCGGCTTTAATCACGCTTTTGTAGCCTAGACGGGCTTCCGTCATAGGAAACCCAACTCTATTTCTATAACCACAAAGTGCACTTCATCTTCACATCGGTTTCAAATTAGTGTGAAGCGCTAAGCTTGGCAATTATAGTCGATGTAGCTGATATGGTTGGTCGTGTTAACGTTTATGCGTATTTGAAGATTGTTTTGTTTGTATGATTGTAATCTAATAAGATTGTCGTGTTAATATTTTTTTATGAAAATATTTAAAGACTTGTTTCATTGATGAAATGAAAATATCGAGAGGAAACCGGATGTTACAGGAACTGAGATATTCGTCATCCCCTTTTTTGGAAAGTTGGGTATGTTAAACACATAAGTACGCAATATTTTTCATACGAAATATATGCAAAAAATCTTTATAACCTCAATTGTTTCATATCCATAGTTTCTAATTTTGTAATCAATATACCATTATAGTAAATAATTGTCTTTGACTATTATGTTCCTTGTCTGGTGTTTAACTTATGTATCAAAGTCAAAAACCGTTATATATATTTGCTTATTAAACATGGTTTCTGGAGACTCTTAACACAAATTTCTTTCTTTAAGAGAACGGACAAATTGAAGAGTTCCTTTTCAAGAGCTTTCATATTATTATACGAAAATCGTGAAAAAAAATTTTTCGTATTAGAATTGGTAAAGATTATGTTTACATTTATTATGAAAATAAGAATTTAAATAATAAAAAAATATGAGAATTTGAAAAGCATTATTTTAACATTACTTAAGACAGACAAACGTTTCTAGTTTAAATTATGGTGTATGGTTAAGACTACATTTAAAGATTTACTGTCATAAAAGTTATTTTAGATAAGTTTATTTTTTATTTATTTATTTATTGTACACACAAAAAGGACAAAATATAAGTACATAGATAAGATAAAAGTACAAAGGTGAGCTTAACCCTAAAAGAGTTCTCTTCCAGCAGACCTGTGAAGAAAGGAAATCAATGAAAAGTATAAAGCAGGTAGGTGTATACAATAAGAGGAAACATGAATTCAGAGAGAGAAGCATAGGAAATACTACTACATACACAAATACAAAATACAAAGGAGACCAACATGAATATATAACAAATACAAAGAAGAATGAATATATACAATACAATATAACAAATATTATTGTATAGGTGATGAAAGGAAATACTTTTTAACTTTCATTCGAAAGATAGTAAGTGTTGGACTAGCGCGTATATCTTGAGGAAGCGAGTTCCAAAGTTCAACTGCCTGCACAGTAAAAGATTTATGATACCGTCTTGAAAAATGACACGGTGTTTTGAGAAGAAGGGACTTGTTGCTACGACACACAGTACCAGTCGGTGCAAGATATTCAAAGCGCTCGCAAAGGTAAGGAGGAGCACAAGGATTAGAGAGTAGGAAATAGACAAAGGAAAGTAGATGTAAATTACGACGCTTTCGGATAGGAAGCCATTGCAATTTAGTCCGGTATTCGGAAACGTGGTCATATTTACGTAGCCCAAAAATAAATCGTATACATACATTTTGCAAGCGTTCTAATTTATTTATAAGCTCTTCTGTAGCGTCAACATAGCAAATATCGGCATAGTCAATGTGAGGAAGAAGAAGAGTTTGTGCTAAAGTAATTTTTGTTTCGAGGGGCAAAAACTTCTGGAGGCGTTTTAGCGATTGAAAGGAGTAATTTACTTTCTTACTAACCGAGTTTATATGAGCGGCCCAGGAAAGATGATTATCAAAGATAACTCCTAAATTTTTAGCGGTGTTGGTGTACGGAATTTGAATATTATTGTAGGAGACGGGAGGAAGCTTTGTAAGGTTTAGTAAGTTGGTCATGTGGGAACTACCGATTATCAAAACTTGCGATTTTGCTGGGTTAACAAGTAGACCATATGTCTTAGCCCAATTGCTAATATTATTTAGCTCAGTATTAAGCATATTGACAGCTACATCTGCATCGTTAACATTGAAGTGACGGTATATTTGTAAATCATCGGCGTAAAGATGAAAATTAGAGGAGATGAAAGGAGTAAGACTATTAATGAAGATGGAAAAAAGGAGCGGGGAGAGAATTCCACCTTGAGGAACACCAGCGGTCAGTTCACACCAATCAGAGAAAACCTCATTATGGTGGACGCACTGTGAACGTCCTCTTAAGTAGGAATCAAACCAAGTAATTACATAGGGTGAGATATTTAAGGATGACAGAATACCCAGAAGTATATCATAATCTACGGAGTTAAAAGCACTGCTGAAATCCAGCAGAGTTAAGATGGTGAGAGACTGTTTTTCCATGGCATAGCGGATATCGTCTGATACTTTAACCAAGGCACTGGCCGTGCTGTGACCTTGGCGAAAACCGGACTGATATGGACTCAGCAGATTATAAGAATTTAGGAACTGTGATAGCTGATTTTTTACTATACTTTCCAGTACTTTAGATAGGACAGGAAGAATGGAAATTGGACGAAAATCGGATATTGATGAAGGGTTGTTAGTTTTAGGAAGAGGAATGACGTATGCCTTTTTCCAGCAAACGGGAAAAGAACAAGTGGTAAGTGAATATTGAATGAGGTGAGTGAAAACAGGGATGAGTTCATTGATGATGGGTCTAATCATTTGGATAGAGAGATTATCATAACCAACAGCCTTAGTGGATATGGAAAGAAGAGATTTTTTAATATCGTCCTCAGCAACTTCTTTAAAAACAAATGGAGAGCACGCCGGTTTGGGAATACTGGACAAGTAGTTAAGAGTTGAAGACTTAACAGAGTCGATAAGAGAAATAGGGATTTTAGAGAAATGGCCATTGAGCGCATTTAAATCATAGGGAATATTAGCATCACTGTGTGACTTACCTATCCCGAAAGTTCTAAGCAATTTCCACATCTGAGCAGAATCGGAAGTTTTAATAGAGTCTTGAATATGTTTTTGTTTAGCATTTCGACACATTTTACTGCAACGGTTGCGAAGCTTTTTAAAAATTGATAAATTTTCATCGGTAGGATATTTCTTATAATATCTCTTCGCTTTATCACGTTTTGACATTAATATTTTAATAGACTGAGAAAGCCAGGGAGCCGGAAAGTGCTTTACTTTTATTCGTTTAACAGGTGCATGCACATTATATAAGCTAATTATAATGTCATTAAAAGCGGCTACCTTGCTATCAATATTTTCACTAGAAAAAATAGAAGACCAATTAATCTTGCTCACATCTTCTCTTAGGCGCTCCAAGTCAATAGTTTTAAAACTTCTTAAAAATAAATATTTTGATTTACGTTTAGGGCGCTGAACTTTGTAGGAGAGGAAGATTAAATCGTGATACGAAAACGAAGCAGACAATTGGCCATGTAGAGCAACACGATCGACATCAGAAACCAATATAAGATCTAAGAGTGAAGGAGAACAATTAGGAGAATGATGGGTGGCAGAAAGTGGAAGAATATGTAAATTAACGGAGGAGACAAGAGAGAGTAATTTGTTGCTACGTGCGTCATTCTTCAAGAGGCATGTGTTAAAATCTCCTAAGATAATAGTATGATCATATAGCGGAGTAAGAATTTCTAATTTAGCTTCTAATGAAGAAAAATAGTCGATATTGCGAGAGGGAGGATAGTAGACTCCAAGCAAGATCTTAGAGTAATGGAATATTACCTCAATGAATAAATGCTCTGCAAAATTTGAGTATGGGCTAGGCGACTGATCAACAATTTTATATGAAATATCAGCTCTTAATAGATTGCCACACCACCATAGCCTTTGCCTACTCTATCATTGCGTATAAGCAAGAAACCAGGTAAAGAGTACTGTACAGAAGGTAAGCCAGGCTTTAGAAAACTTTCAGACACAAGAATTGCATCTATATAATTACAATCAAATGAAGATATAAGATCCGCGTAGTGCGCGGGGATGCTTTGTGCATTTATATGAATAACGTTAAAGTTTTTATCATTATTACAAAACTTAGTCAACAGTTGATCTTTTAAATGACCAGAAATGTTTTCACTAACAGCGCTAGTACAACTCTCATCGGATGATAAAGAAGAATAGGATAAGAAACTTTCATTTAGTACAGCGTCATACATACTTTGAATGTTATACAGTAAAATTAATTCAAAACTTTAGAATATAGTAAGAGCAAAAAAGAAAATAAAATAAAAAATATAAATAAATGTATATAAGTAAAAGCAAAATAAAATAGTGGCCACTGCAAAATTTGTAACCACTTTATCCATGTTGCCTGCCCTCAGTGTTATCAATAAGTATATTATTGCCTGAGTTCACAATCACAACTTATAACATTGAAATACAAAAAAAAAAAAAAAAAAAAAACAAGAAATAAACACAAACTATAAAACAACATAGGTAGATTAAAACGGGATATACATAATATTAACTTAGTCATGCAGCGGAGTTCAAGGCGTGTTTAACGTAATTTGTAACCAGTGTCAACTTAACTTTTAAAACATTAACACATAGGAGGCATTTAACACCAACGATCTAAAATAAAAGTAGGGTATAATAAATATTAGATACTACCGCCAATGATATAATGAAGATTGCTTTATACAACATTTTATACACGGAAAGAGAGAGGGTAACCTAACAATAGCAATATAGCATGATAAAATACGAAACACTATTTATTTGTGATTACCGCCACAAATAATACTAAGTTAAGTTAAAGTTAAAACATAAGTAACTATTTTTTCCCTGCTGCTCCTGCACGTCTGGTTCTGGATGCTCCCACAGGCTCTTTTGTTGTAGCTTCCGATCGCGTCACCTGGCGTCCTTCGATTTTATCAAGTTCAAAGATATTGTTGATACGGTGTCGAACACCCCCAGGACCCAAAACGAAAACAAAGCCATCGCGCGTCCAGCACTTGGAGACCCCGAATCGTTCCCTCGCCGTCATAAATATTTCATGTCGAGCTTTAGTTAAGAATTCCGACATAGTGATACCTGTACCCTTTAAGTTTGTCTTGGAATACCAGACTTTATTCTTGAGGTTCCAGTCATGAAACTCAAATAAAACAGGACGGGGCTTGCCTGGAGTAGAATTTTGACCCATACGATGACAACGGGCGATATCTTGCGACGAAAAACCAGGAACTTTCAACTTTTCAACCACGGCTTTGACTACCACTGCATTGGTGTCTTCCTTTTTTTACCTTTTTTTTCCTCAGGAAGACCATGGAGTAGTAACAACTTTCGTCGACTACGCATCTCCATATCATCTATATGATGTGCCAAAAGACCTACCTGGTCCTGAAGGTTTCGAAGCGCAGTTATGATGAACTGTCTGAACGAGGCGAACTCTGATGTTAAGTTGATGATGTTAGTAGATGGTGCCGCGGCTTGAAGCTCGCCTTGATAAACGTCCATACGTTGAGTAAACATCTTCTGCAGTTGATTTAAGGATTCTTGTATGGCATCCATCTTGTAAGGTAGCACAGTGGCAGCTAACTTAAGAGGTTTAATGGTGAAAAGTTTGTGTCACAACGGAGATAACACTTTCAGGCAGGTGTTGTTATAAGAACTTCAGTTTTCCATAAAAATTTTGACACTAAATTAGTTTATTTTAATTTTAAAACGAAGTTTAACTAGAGCACTTTAATAACGATGTTATCGCACTACCCGCTATTTAAGTTATGATGTGTTTGATTTTATTGTAAGTCAGAGATATTCATGTACCCGAATCCAACAATAATTCAATTCACAACAAACAAGAATTCTTCCTTGTACCCACCCTATCATCACATTTAACGCATATTATCATGTGTATTAAGAAAATAGCGTCCCACTCCACTTTAATTAATTGTCTAATGTTAGGTAGAATTAATTACATTAAGCACGATTTACCCCAAGACGGCTGCAAATGAATGAAGAAATGGTTTTTTCGTTAGACGAGACGCTAACCCCTCGCCGAGACAGAGTTTAGCCCGACTTTGAATTCAGAAAATGGCTAGACAACACATAAATGCGAAGGGAATGGTGTCCCCGTATATAATTCGGTCTGGTGGGATTACAACGGAAAGGTAACGTGGAAAATTTCTACTTAAACATTTTTCGCAAAGTAATATAAAAGAGAACGTTGCAAAAGTAAAAGTTATTAGGTGTTCAACAATGTAAGGTTTACTTACTTTTTCCCCCGATGTTTTGTATTAGCTAAATCTTTTACATGTATAAATGAAAAATTTTAACGATCACTAAAGTTAAAATTGTTTATTAGGCACTAACTTATTTTATATTATTACTTTTAAATAAGAAGACGAAATTACTGTAGGTCTTTAACCAATTATTTTAATGGATTTGTATTGAAGAACCGTATAATTTTTTTCGTTCTATAATTTTTTTGATTGGAAATAGGTTGGTACGAATTAAAATTCCACCTGTTGTAGTTTTGATGCATGGATGTAGTAAACATTTTATTAACTGTTCTACTAAACCACGTCTTATATTTTGATAATAACGACAGTAGTCATCTGACCTTTGCCGTTCAAGAAAGAAAAGATTATTCTCTTTACGAGTAAACTGGGAATGTTTACAACATATGGTGCCTGGTTTTCGCTGGTGAAAAGGCTATAGAGAAAGTTTATTCCCGTTTCATAATTTAGCTTGCGAGTAATGAAAAAACATTTACGCTCTTATTACAAAACCTTTTCAACAATGAATGAATTTAACTTTGAGAAAAATCACACTTATTCACAGTTTAAGCAGTTTCACAAACTAAGTGTACAAGTGTCATTATTTTCGATTAATCTCAACCATTAGGCCGGGGAGCCGAAACAACGAAACACTCGACTTTTTGTGTCGTTGCCGGGGCTATGCGAATTAGCAGCGCGCCTATGGGGGAGCCACTTGTCTCTGGACGCTGGTAAAAAATGAGGAGACCGCATGGGGAGAGAATTAGACCCTAGTGCACTTTGGTCCTGTTTTGATCGATGTCCATTTCGGGAGGAGTTGCGTTTTTAATTTTTTTTAGTCAATAATAAATTACACACATCTCTCTAAACCAGACGCAAACATTTATTTGCTTTATAAACATTTTATAAATGTCATTCAATTTCAATCATAAAATGTATCAGAACAACGAAATATTAACTGCAAGTTTATCTGTTAACTGTAATAAGAAAAAAATGTTAGTTTTCACTGTTACAGTACGTGTTATATGTTTTATATAACCACAACTCTAGTGGTCGGTAAAACGCGGCTCTTTAACTCCTCGGCTGTGTTACAGCACAAAAATTTAATGCAAGCACCGAATATTACTTATTATCTTGTCTTAAAAAGACGATAAATTTTTGAAACTTAATATACAAGAATAGTATAATATAAGATAAGAAATATAATATAAGAAAGTGTAATATAGAAAACTTAAAATTGCGTCTCAAACTAAAACCTACATCACATAAACTTAAAGTATACTTTCTAAAGAGTTACAATGCCAATGTAAATGTTATAGAATTGTAGTTATTGTTAATAATACCACTCAAGACTTAATTGATAATGATCGAGAGTGTACTTTTTATTAGAATGACTTCTGTAATAATGTCTACTACGCTATAAATAAATTTTATTTGTATATTATCTATATTTGGTTCTTTTATATAAGACGGTTCCCGACCACTGTTACAGTTACTACATAAGATACATATTAATTTAATGTCTAGGTCTGTCTAAAACCGGCAATTTCGCTAAATGCCTATGGTCTTTAACCCAGACATTGGTAATTACGCAATTTTCAATGGGGGGTCGCGGTTAGGGTAACGGTCATGTTAAAGGTTGCGAACCCCTCGCATTAGCAGCGATGCGATTCTTTGTCCCTGCTTATTTCTGGACGACCCTTTTTCGAACAATAGCCAGTGTGTGCATGAACACTATATAGAATTCAGTGTGACGGTGCGAAAGGCAATAATGGTTTCCGATTCTTCTCAGTACCTATTTATTTTTAGTATATTACATAGATTATATACCAAACTGCACTCACCAATATTTTATAATTTATAATTGTTTATATAATTAAGTTAAAGACTACCACTGTCATTATGCAAGAAACTAGTATGAACCATAACTGTGTTTATGAACATTGTCTTTTGGTTTAAAATACTTTACCATTCATGTATAAATCTATTATAAATGGAGTTCTAAGTATTTGTTGTTCAACTTCATTATTCATTTAATTCTATTGTTGTAATGAATTATATCAAAATATCCATACAAGTAAAGAGTTGGTTTGGATGAATAGAAACTTTTGCAAATTGTTAATTGATAGGTATTTAGAAAGTTTTAAGAAAATTCATTTTGATATCTAAATGAACTGCTCTCTTAACGTACCTACTAATCAAACTCGGTACCCTTTCACAAGAGCGTTATGGTCATTATTCACTATCGCCAAATGTCTGCTCGATGTCATATGTCCACAAAAGCTGTTCTCAGAACATGTCCGTTTTCTCACGATGTTTTTCTACACCAAAAGCTATCATGGCTATATCTTCCAAATGAAGTGTTAATTAAGTAAGCTAAGTATTATTTAGTGATCAGAAATCATTACATATGAGGTAAAGTATAAAGATAAATTAAAATCCTTTCGCGTAATATCACATAAAATGATCGTTTTTAACGATATTTCATATCAATTAAATCTCAATAATGATAACTTCTCGCTTATACCGAGCCGTTATTTTGGTCACCTCATTAAATATATTATTGGCAATACTTATTTCCACTTACGCGCGTTTAAATCAGTTTGATGATATTGCATGTTTATAGAGCCGTAAATCTGCGTACATGGAAGATTTATTAGTATAGGAGGGAGGGCCACAAATTATGTGCGATACAATTCGGTCTCTGTCAGAGCGGGACGTGTGGCGATCACGCTTGCCGATTTTCGGTCGGGCGATGGCGCCGACATACCACAACACATTTCAAAGCACTCCATATGGTCCAGTTCGTTGTTTTAAGCATGTTCGAATAAATTAAACAATTACTGATTACGTACCACCTGGTTGTTCGTAATTCTCATAATATTGCCATATTTTGTATAAAAATATCATAATCAACTACACTAACGTTTTTTTACAAAATGCCTAACGTGTTAAAGTAATTTACTAAACGTTCAGCGACTGAAAGAATTGTTGAGAAGACTGGTATTCCAAGGTAGCTATGTTTCTACAACTTTGGGGTAACCAAATACATATAATGGACACGTCAAGTTTAGTCCGCCATCAAAAAAAATGTGTTAAACAGGACTTATCTCATTGTCGGAACAACGATAGCATTTTGTTACTTACGAAGGGCAACGTAAGGATTTAGTCGGTAATAGTCCGACATAACAATTCTATGGCTCCACAGCAAAAGTTATACTATATATGATTACCCCACGGCACATACTTTTGATTAGTTAAAACTTACTTGTAACTTGCACCTATTACTAGGTGATAATATAACTGTTTACATATAATCTTCACAATGATTAAGTCATAATTCCGATTATAAATAATATATATTTTTTTTCAATATATTATGTAGAAGTATTTCCTTAAGCTTCTCTTTCAAATCATGAATCCTTTTATTGTATACACCTACCAGCTATATACTTAACATTAATTTACTATCTTCACAGGTCTGCTGGAAGAAAACTCTTTTAAGGTTATCGCCTATGTACTTTTCTCTTACCTTACTTATATTTAGTCTTCTTGTGTGTACAATAATAAATGAATAATTTGTCAGATGGGTACTTACCAATACTATATTAACTCTGCATAAGTTTTATCATTCGGAATCATTTCAATGGATATACTCGTTCAGATGACGAGTGCTTTTCGATTTCGATTCAATTGTTTGTGAAATGTCGCGGCGGTCCCACCCCCCAATCCTACGTACAGTGGTACCGTCTAATCAATCTCCTTGCACGTAGGAGAGGATCCTAGGTTTTGCGCAACAGCACTGACTCACTGCGGAATTGAGGCTGGGCTCGTTTACAGCAACTTCTATCATACGACGTCCGCTACTTAGCGAGCGGCAAAAAGTGCGTATTGATTTCATCAGTTTTTTGAGAAAGCAATTTGCGGGCCCGAGGTAATACAGGTTACACAGTTATTACATGTTATCGATATACGTCGAGAAAGACAAACAAGTTTTTGATTAATTTGATGTTAGTGTGAGACATGTTATAGCCGCGGCTTCACATGCGTTTTATTCAGATAATATGCATCATCCATCCAAAAGGCAATTTATGTGGCTCCAGAATCGAACCAGGGATAATAATACATACATAGAGAATAGACTAGCATTGCGCTGCTGTGGTTATTCTCTTTTCTTTTGTTTCATACTAATTGCTGTTATACAACATCCGCATTAATCTGTTGGCGAAAGATTATTGTATCAAAGCGCCGCATTGCGGGATGGGTTCTGATGAACGGATTTATTTATAGCTTTGAGCATTTCTTGTTATATTAATTAACATTTTTTTATCGGCATTGTGCCCACTTGATCTCAATTTTTTATTATGATAAGAGTCTCGAAATAAGCGTTCTCGTCGTAAATATTGTAGCTCTCGTATGGTGACGGACGGAGCGCAGCAAAGTTATAGCCGTATATTTACAATAGGAAGATGGCAGCTGATTATACGGATTCGAAAACATCTTACCATCATCCAAATACCATAACTTGTGGCCCTGGAATTAAACCAGCAGATACGAAGGCTGTTGTAGTCAAGTTGAAATAGTTTATTTAGTTTAGACTTTCAAGCATTTAATCTACTAAGGAGTAAATCCTGAACCCGATTTCAAATGTGATGATGGGGTTGAAATGATGCTGCTATCTGTCCAAGAAAACCTAGATCTCTTATACTTAAAGCCGGATTGAACTGTTAAGGCGGCAGATTAACAATATGAGGCTGGTGGTTAAAGTGGAGGAGGAGATGAGGCTAATAGTTAACCAAGTTGATACGAAAAACTGTGACCTTTAGTTTTAGACATTTTAATCTATTTAATTAGATTACTAGAGATTTTGTTCTGTTTGAATATACTATTAAACTTACAAAATTCATAATCAGAAACACTGCTGGGTAGATAAAATGTGTCCCTTTTAATTAAGATTTATATTATTAAGGTACACGGGCTCTTGACACGACTTACTGCTGTATAACCCTGGTGGGCGTACCAAGTGAGGTTTGAGTTATTATCCAACATAAATCCTTAATGATTGGCCGCCTTGCTCGCTGGATGGGCGGCCATTACGCTAGAACGGTGTAAATGAGGCACGTCACAGCGTTTTAGACCTGGCTGTTGGTCTAATGCCTTGGAAGTAATAAGAGTGGCGGTCGCACGACGAGCCCGATGTCTTTAAGCGAAACTGGAAACCGTTCTTAAAGAAAATGACATTGATGATTACACCAGCTCGAAAGAAGTAGAGCTCAAATTCTGTCGCTTTCACTTATGATTTAGTCTTAATACTAATATCTCACACTAAAAATGTTTTTTGTGTGGATTCAAAGATTAATCTAATTCTCTTATATTTTCAGGTAACGCTTGATTTTTTAACTCGGGATCCGGAATTGGTAAATATTAAACTTCAAGTATTGTTATTTGTTTTGCAGCAAAAACGAGTTCCTTACAGACATGCTCTAAAAAATGAAGACAAGCGGCGACGAGTAAAATTTCCTGAATATTTAGAATAACTTTTCAAAATTGCCCAACTGTTTCTCAAAAATATATTCAAAGTAAAACGAGCTCTGTGTTTATAAAAATACATCCTAGTATTCCGTTTTACTTAAATCTTCGTACAAAACGCAATTAAAGAAAAGTATTTCTTGCTTGCTACGGGATAGAGTTCTTGTTAATTGAAAGTAAAATGGCGAATGTAAAAACAAAGTCGGCGATCAATCCGCTTTTGTCGTTGGCATGCCAACGCCAACCCGTGGCGGTTGGGGTCCTGTTTCGGTACATTTGGCAATTTTTTTGCTAACTTTTATCTTTGGGAAGTTAATCTATCTTACATTTTTTTTAAGTTATACGTTAACATGTGCGTTTCTTAACTTTATGAGTAGGAGTAGTGATGTTCTGTTATAATATAATCAACGACTACTTTGATTATAGATCTACTTCTCCAAATTGAGAAAGTTCTCGTTTACTGTAAATCTTATTATTTGTTAAAAACGTTAATGTGTTTTGTGATTCTTTAAAATAGTTCATAAATAATTTATGCGATTACTTCTCAAATATAAATCATGATCGTTTTTATTTCTGACCCTTTCGCCGATAGTTACATTCGTCCGTATTGATTGTTTCGTACTTAACGGCTCCAGTTTTACGACCCAGTGTCACGAAGTGCTTTTTTTATTTTTATACATCCTCCATTTTATACTCACGTTTATATAATAGCAGTGATAAAGCCGTAACCATTTTATGTCTTCCTCGTCCATCAATTTTGGAAACATTAAATGAACTTAATGCACAGTAAATAAAAAATGAGAATAATCCGATTCATATATGACAAAATGTGATATATAAATTTGAAATATTTTCCTTTAGGCGACTCAGTATTTTGTTTAGTAATTAGTTAAACATTTTTTTAGTTAAGACTTGATTGATTATACGCTACTTAAAGTATTTGTGAATGATCTTAAATTCCTTCACAAATATTACGAAGAATTAGCAATACCTGTAAACGCTATGAAAATTTTGTGAACACAATTATCGGTAAGTAACATAGAAAGATTATTGAATTTTTAAACGAAGTTGATGGTAGTTTAAAAATAGATATAAGTTAATACAATTTTACCATTTGTTAACATAATATACTTAAACCCAAATTGAGATTATAATTTGACATTTATTATTCATATTTAAAATACACAAACAAATTTTACCAGGTGGTAGGTCTCTGTTGCCGGAGACCGTCTGGGTGGGTACCACCGCAGCTCCTATTTCAACCGCCAAATAGTAGTGTGCTAACATTACTGTGTTCCGGTTTGAAGGGCGCTGTAGCTAGTGTAATTACTGGGGTAACGAGACTTAACACCTTATGTCTCCAGGCGACGAGCGCAATGTGGTGCAGTGTGTACCATCTTAACTAGCACCTCGTTGTCATTGGCAAGCGTATCACTTACCATCAGGTGAACGTCTTGCTCGTCTCGTCGCATAGTAGTATAAAAAAAAAACACAAAAAGTTTTCATTTATATTAGAAAATCAGATCAAAGGTAATTTGTTTAAAGAAATCAAATTATTTTAACACCTGGTGATAATTATTTCGCATGTGTAGATCTGTGCGTATGTATTTTAGCGCGGGAATATTTTCGTTTTTGGCGCGCATCGTTTGTATTTCAATATGGCCGCGCGAGTGCCATTGTTTCGCGGTTGCCGCGCCAGCGAGTGGCGCCATTGACGCGCCCAAACACTAGGGGTTATGAAATTTAAATTAACTTACGAGGGTACACGTTACGCGTAATACTCGCGTGAGTCTTTTGTTTGAGTGTATTTTCCTCCTATTATACTTTTTCACGTCTGCACAAACTGCACTCTTTCCATGGATGTACGCAATCGCAAATAAGACCAAACGGAAATGTACATTGGTCCTTCGAGGCAAGTAAAGAGTTTACATAACTCACTTATATTCTTCACATAAATAATTAGACTGTTTTTATTTAAGTCGTAATATAATCTACAAGAAATTTCAGATGATGTGTACATTGTTTATGCAAACGTAACGAGGCTATTTGAAGTTTGGGTGTTTTAAATTTTAATCTTATTTCATTATTAGTTAAGTAATGATAGATATAAAGAGTAGTAACATTTTTAAAATGGTTTAAATATTATTTATTATTTATTTGATGAAATGAGGGGATGTGCTGGGCGTTTGCCTGGTGATGAATGATGTGCTTACCAATAACAACCTGGCTAACATATGATGTTTTGTTACTCGGGCAAATTTTGTCTTTAATTTTTAAATTCCTGTCATATGTTGTACATAAGTACGTACATATTAAAATAATAAATAAAAAATAGTGTTCTGTTTACGTGTGAAATTACAGCGCCGTGTGTACCGTTGCCTTGACCATCGATCTATTGGCCGCAGTTACGATGACACTCTTATGACTATTCATACACATTTGAGGAGCTAACTGTAAGTGAGACCTGCGTGTTAGCCACAGCAGGCGATAACTTGTTTACCGGATCCTATTTAATGATATATAGTTAGTACTGCACTTGTAAATATGTGTCGTGTTTATTAACATTAGTATATGAATGCAAAAATCTGCGATATTTATATTTGGAGGAGTGTAGCAAGAGGTTTTGTATTACATGTTGTTGCTCTCTTTCAATGTCAATCAATCAAGAATGTTTATTAAGTTACTGACACGTGCGCTTTGACAAAATAGGCCTAAAAACTTTCAAAATTCTTAATATAATTTATTAGAGATTGCCCAGCCATATTGCAATTATTTTCAAATAAAACTTTTCCTTGTTCACTTTTAACGCCAATGTTGGCACATTCGACAACTTAAAACAGTTAAAGCGGTTAAAACTTGGTTTAATGTTAACAACTGGGACACGTCAAATTGACGGACATATAAGAAAGTTTGATTCGCCATATATGTAAATCTGAACCATATCAATGTATAAAATAAATGAGAAAGGATAATTATTATTATGAACTAAGTTATAAAACAAACAGAGACTTCTTGTTACTTTAAAAAAAAAACATTATTTATGTATTATTATTAAATGGTTTAAGTTCACCTGGATTGCTTTATTAACATAATAAAATTAAGAATTCTTTATATATACCTCAAAAACGATTTAATTGAAGTTGGGCTATTAACAAAAAAAAATTAACGTCTTAATTTGTACCCAACTCATTAATATTTCACGATGAACTCAATTTAAAATCTAAACGGCCGCGTGGAAACCGTTATTGGGCTTTCGTCTGATTTAATAAACCACGGTGTTGCTTACCTAAGGTCTGTAAATGTTCACTTAGCATAACAGAGCACGCCGGGTCGTTTCGGATTCAAGTCACACCATCGCTTAGCGATACCGTCTTTGCCCCAGCAGGTGACCCGGCCCGGGAGCATGTGGGGAAGGTAATAAAAGTCTCGTAACGCCGGACCGTGCACTTCTTTAAAATTAATGAAACAACCATATTGCTTGCGATGTATTTAAAAACAAAACGTTTTAATCGTTTCCTAAAAGTATGTGTGCGGCGAAGCCTGTTCACTTAATTATGGAAAAGGGCAGAGATAATGAAGTTGAATCCAAAGTTTTTCTGTGATCAAACATTACATTTCTACAGCAAGATAACCCCATGAAAAAAAAGAATATTTCTCAGAGTTCTACTTGAATAACAAGAGACTAGAGATTGTAAATAAAAATCAGTTTCCTTTTTTTTTTTTATTACAGGCGAGCTTAACTCAAAATGAGTTTTCTACCAGCTAACCTTAGCGAAAAAGAAAAGTTGTGTATTGGTAGTTAATGTACAATAAATTTCCTTGCAATTACTTAAAATACAAAAAAAAGTAAGAACACATTTGTCCCAAAATCACTTTCTTGATTTTAATAAAAGTAATTATTTCTTTTCTCACGTTTGCTGCTAACAACTTTTTAAACTTGAACTTTTGCCTCTAACATCGTACGTTTACTTGTTTTTAATTGCAATGAAAGTTGATAGATTAGGCCTAACTTTCTTTGGTTATTACTTTTCGCTTGAAGTTTGAGAAAATATATTTTTACACAAATTTACAAATCTATAGATAAAAAAAAATACTCTTTATAACATAGACAGTTATCAGCTTGGCGTCTATAGATTATGCATAACATTCAGTATTTTTTACTATTGAAACCAATAGCAATTATTGTAGTGGTGTTCGGTTCATAAATGATTTCAAGGGCTTATATAAGTTGATGATACGAAGTTGAATTCTTTGGTAACTTAGTGCCGGTAACATTTGATGTGATAATGTTTGTGAAGATCGAGACATTGCATCGGGCTGCAATGCAGTCAGTTATTCACGCCGCGTGCCGACGAAAGCCGAGAAAGAACCCATTCCGTCTGACATACGGACAGACAGTTTAGCAAGCAATATACTACAGAAAATATAGCCACAAACTTCGTTCTCAAATGATCTACTTCTTTATAATTGTCTCGAAACAGAAATCGGTAGCTTTTTGTCACAAAGTTCTTAATAGAGCTTATCTATTTAAACTTTTTCAACTACATATTTACGGAGTGTGATAACCGGAAAAAAACATTTAATATATAAAAACGATTACAAATATAACAACAGGTTGTCTATTGGATAAACTTGAACGGGTCTGGACTCTAGCAAAAATCTTAAGTTAATTATATATTAATATGTCTTCGTAAATTAAGTTTGCCATCGTTTATAACTGTATGCGAACAAACGAGCTAAGGAAATACAACTCATTACAAGGGCTCTATATATAGCTACGCTGTCCGTCCGTCGGTCACGTACGTTACCCATTAATACATGTAACTAAGAGCGGGGGAACGCTGAAGTTGACCATTGTGCATTGCCACCCGTATGAATAGCTTACTAGGGGAAAAATTACAAAAATCAGTAAACTGCTGAAGAGCCGATGATTATAACACCTTATATCGATTCTTCAAAAAGAAGTATAGCAGATTTTTTAAATGACCTCTAAACGGATTCGTGTTTAAGTGATCTATCAATTAGATGATACTACAAGGTGGGCCAAAAGAAGTCATCCGATGTTGTTTGGCTCTCATTGTTTTTCTAAATGAAAAACTTTATGTTTTTTGATTATGTTTATTTGATTCAATTTGGGCTTCCAATAGGGTGATTTCTTTTGGCCCACCTTGTAGAACAAATTTGTTATCAACCTTTAGTAGCTACGTCACTAACAGATTCGCGTGTAAGTTATGACAACATCTTCTACATCACATTTAAAGTAATCAGATTGTAAACTTTTAAACTAGACCTTTTTCCTTGATTTTTTTACTATCTTTTAAATATCGTTAGACATTCTATAAGTAACTTTTCCAGTTTTTTTTATTCTAAAACCTATTGACGGGTTTAATGGGGTCAGGGGTTTATTGTGGTGCCTTATTGTCGTTATCATATGATATTGCTTTTCATTTAAGAATGTTACTGATCTTGGGATTCGAGTGAACGGCTGAGGTGTACAGTCAAAATATCTCGTTTAATATAATTTTAAACTATAATACAATGGTGCAGGAATTATGAATTCGTAGTATATTATACTTACAATGGTTCGTGACTGTACTTGTAACAGATGCTTAACCTTCAAAGCACATATGTTATTATTTTACGATTCTAAATACGCTGTAGTATTTTTAGAAACACCCGTCATATTTATACGGAAGCATATATTTTTGTGTTGAATGTATGTGTTGCCATGTTTAAATGTGTGATTTATGAGAACTATTATCAATGGCTTTAAAACAGTTGGTTTTTTTAAAAAAAACAATTGCTTTGGTTTCCAACTTATTCTTTTGGAACTTTGTTAGTTAGACGTACTTAGGGTATATTTCAAAATTTCTTCTGTAGAAATGTAGTGGTATAATTTATAAAACAGAGATTGAAAACAGAAGGAATAATTTTCTAGTCTCTCGTCCTATTATGATGATAATTATAAAAAGTCGCAAACAGCTTCCGAAATGCGAAGTGAAAGTTTGAATTGTATGTAGGTCTAAATAAACCTTCAAGTGAAAAACTTGTTTAAAACATTTTGGTATAATATAAATTTCTTGCCGGGTATCCGGAGCAGCCTTCGCGAAAGGCGTGCCATCGCGCAATTAAAATTTTGAAACAACCTTCAAACATCTAGACTGTAGCAAAAAACTATACAATTAACGATCTCTCGTGTCCCGTTTCGCCCATTGTTTACAATGAACCATATCATATTCGTAGTTTATTAAGTTTTATTGCAACATTTTTTTTAAATTAACCCAATCATAAATTAGATTACCTGTTAAGTTTTTACGTAAACTAGCATGTATATTTTCATAAGCCTCTTTTCATATTTACCTATTGTTTAAAAGAGGTCGTTTAGCTGTAAGAACGCCATTTGCTTTGTTTTTTTTTCTATCCTATATATTTGTTATAACATAAATCAATATAAAAGCACGAATTAAATCTGATATACATTAAATATTGTAAAAATATATTCATTTGTGTGCTTTGCAAATTTTCTTAACATCAAACAGTCTAGATTTCAAGTGAAACGTAAACTTTAATATCGGCTCTCCTTTAATATATTTAAAAACTGTAATACAAGTTATTTGTTTTTGTGTTAAATTTACACGAAATGTAGGCAAGTTTAATTACACAAAACGGCAGCAGGATATATTATTCGGTTTCAGTTTGTGAAGCGAATTATCACACGCTTCAAATGTTTAAGGGGAAATATTAATTTCAGCGCAAAGGAAATTGTGACATCCGTCCCAATTAAACTCAGTTTCATATCTATAACGTATGCTATTTAGATTGTGAAACATATTTGTGTATTTTCTATTTTAATAAATCTTAAAAAGTCTTTTAGTAATTTGTTAGTTGAAAGTCTTCGTTCAATCGAAATAGTTGACTACACAAACGGATCTCTTTGAAATTTTGTATTAATTTCAGTGTTTTTCCGTTGCGTTCTTAATCATTCGTCTTCCGGCTGAAACGGCGGACGTTTCGTAATACTCTAGTTTTTACTTCTTCCGTTTTATAAGGAATGTCGGAAATGTCTTTGAATTATTACGCCTATTGTAATTGGGCCATGGCGTCCTACAACATTTACATTTTCTTGCGTTTGTAAGAGCAATTTTTTTTCTTGCGCAGTCTTTGTAGCAACGTATTCAAATTTTATATTTTTGTTATCAATACGTACATTATGTGCCTTTATATTTTTCATTTTTATCATTTATTAATTTCACTGATTTTTATTATCATCATCACTATCATCAACCCATAGACTCTCACTCAATGGCTTCCTAGTTAAACTTATATTAACGAGTAGAAACTTTAAAATGTGAAATATTAATAAGTAATTTTAATCCGACTGTAATATTTGATACGCAATTAGTAACTTCGATTATAATTTTTATTAAACATGTATCGTATAATCGAAACATATCTTACATTTAACAACTTAAAGCTCCGATAACTAGGGACAAGAATTTATTACCAACGAATAGTAATGAACCTCTAATAATATTGTATTCAATGTTTATCAAAAGGTGTATCTTGTTTCTAAAGCAATCTTCATCTTTTAATCTCAGCTACCATTAACTTCGTCCTTCCCAGTATTCCTTTAAATATATCTACTTAATAAGGATATAAATGTTTGTATTAATTTAATACATTTAAATATTTTTATTATCATTGACATTTCTTGATTCATATTTTTTTTATTTCAAATACATTTTACAAACGCGAACATTTATCCAAAAATCATTCTTTAGATAGATCCTGTTTTAAAGTGCTTCCAACTTCCAAAGAGTGTCCCTCTTCTTAATGATATTTTTGAGCTCAACCACTAAATTGCCCTTCAAATTTATTCTCATCCTAAAAATATCTCGACTTCGTCCTTAATGAAATAAACTTGTATGTTTACTGTATGGGGTCGGCCATTACCTAAATTGATCAACCCCTATCAATAGAGCGTTAAAATGTTATGTAAATAAAGTTGATAGAAATAACTTTGCTCGCGACTAGGCCAAAGATATGGTGACCATGTTACTCAATCTTCATACCGGGATATTCTACAATAAAATATTATATCCAGTTTCAGTAACGCATTCTGCGTCACTGAAATAAAAATGCCTTATTCTATTAATTGTGCATGCACACTGTTTTTGTCTCGCATGCATCATTATCGTTTGATATTCTCATCACCATTTTGTAACCAATAGTATTTAAAATCAATAGTTTTTAAAATCAAAATTAGAAGTTTTATAGATTTCTTTTTATTTGATGATATAAGTGACATCCTAGTCGTAACCCTGTCGTGGAAGTGATGCCCAATTAGCAGTCGCGGCAAGTTCAGTATTGTCTTACAAATTTATGTATAGATATCACCACCGCCTGAAAACCGTAATTTAACTTTGTGTATACATTTTTGCTAAATATGTTTGGCATAACATAAAATAATCAATATATTTGTAATTAAATAACACTTTCTGGTGGTGGATACTTTTACCTTCACTGATCATCTTGGTATAACCATCTTGATGTCGCAACATATAAGTGCTGGTGTATTGCGGATTCTTCACCATTGTTCGGTCTCGTTGCCACATACATTTATACAATCGTTAGTCAATTGTAGATACTAAAAACGCTCTTTAGAATGGTCACATACCACCTAAAACCGACCTTTGCTTCAAATCACAATTTATCAAATCTCGTTGCCCAAGTAGCTTCAACTAAATCTTTCTTCGAACCGGAACATAGTAAAGTTTCCACACTGCTTGCTCCGGCGTTATAGGGTTTACCCACAATTAGTTTAATGAGGTCACATTTACTTGTGTGTATTATTATCGCATATTAAAAAAGAAGTACCCTTAAGCTCAGACAGTCGGTAAATATAAAATTGTTTGCTTATTAATTAAAATTGTTTGCGCAAAAATTGCCAGTCCGTGCGGACTTTGAATCTTACCTCTTTACCGTTTATTTCTCTTTGTTTAAACAGACCATCCGCCAACCCACACTTGGCCAGCGTGAAAGAAGACCAGATCTCAGCACTAAGAAAATTAAGGATTGTTTGAGTATATTAAACAATCTACTCGCTTTTTAACTACTGTTTATATAGATATATACTACGGTTTTCATGAAACTCATGATCTGGTGTAACCTTTTCTTTTATGTATAAAATATGATTCACACATTTTTATTTAAATTAATAATGTATATAGATTTTATTTGCATACAAAATTTTTGTCTTAAAAATTATATAATAATATTCTTTATAAATTATTAGTTATATTTCGACTTCGGTTATATACGTTTTTGCCTTTTATGACACAGGACCACCTGGTGGCAAGTGGCACGTCTTGCTCATAACAATATGATATTGCTTAAGATGTTTGCACAGCACCACATTTGGCTAACTTCGCGTCGTAAGATATTACTTAGATCTCATTAGCATAATAACTTCATACTTTGTTCTGAATGTTCTAGGTTGTAAACATTTTTAATTAAACTAACAAATTAAAGTAAGGTGTGCCGAAATATTATATTTTCAAAACTAAAGTAAGACTTTATTTCTATTATAAAACGAAGAAGAATTCTATAGGATTCTTCTGTTATCCGTTTGATAAATGAGTTCACTATCAATCATACAACTCGATATCTGCGTGCCGCGAATCATGACGCAAACTTACACTACAAACAGACTCGTCGGCACCTAGTTGTTATCTGTGTTATATATTTTGTTATCGGATCATTGTTATCGTTATCATTTCAGCCAATCGATGCCCGCTGAACAAAGGCCTTACTAATCGATTTCAAGCGTGTTCGGTGTCACCTACATTAAACGATTAAACTAAACCGATATAGTTTTTGAAAAATTTTGTCTATAGTACTGGTATGTTACTGGTGGTAGGTAGGTCTCTGTTGCCGGAGACAAATGGTAACGATACTGTGTTGAAGTGCAATACTTTTGTTTAGTCACCTCGTACAATAAAATAAATAATATGGAAGTTAGGTTCCTTTAAATAAAATTTAAAGGAATCTAATAACTATATAGTTTTTTTTGTTATTCGATTGTAATATTAAGTCATGTTGTTCTGTATTTAATAAAAAGTCAATATCCTGTCCACACATATCGTATCTTTAATCATTGTTTCATGTTCAAGTTATTTTCAAACTTAACAAAAATCCTTAACAGTTAATTATGATGCTAATTAAAAAAAAGTTAAATGTTTTTTTACAATTTTATCAGCATTAAACGAACATTAAACAAGTTAAATTACGATTTGTTTATTTGAAAACTCATCGAGCGATGCGAATCCTGGGACGAGATTAAGAAAAGAGGTAAGCTGGTATAAACTAAATTTGTACAAAAATATTCTTCACACTGCGAGTTACGGACTATATGACATTTTAATTATTATTCAATATGCCCGGAGCATGAGCTTCAAAAGTCTTTTAAAAAAATACATTTTAGAGCCTAAACTTCTTCTTTTTATCCAAAAGTGTAACGACTTCTTAAGAGGTCTGTACACTCCGGAGAAGAGAGCGCGAATCACAAGCAAGCACAAAGCACAAGCACAAGTAAAAAAAAAACATGCTTGAGTTTGAGGTATCATTTCTAAATTGAACTTGAAAATATATTTAATCAAAATTTAATAATCAAATGATTTTATAACGCAATCGCGTCGATTTATATATTTACGCAAAAGAACTATCATATTGAATATGAAACTTTATTGAAATGAATCTAGATAGTCGTACTAAAATTTAGAGCGTACAATTGTTAATGCTGAACTTTAATTATTTTAATCTGTTTAATCTTCTAATGGTCTTCAGTTTTCAATACGATGTTACCAAAATATTTTAACTAAGTTTTTGTTAACGTTATAGAATCAATTTCAGAAAGCCTTGTAGTTTATTTCTTAAATTGTTTTATAATACTCATTCAAAAACATGGGTCAGAACATCGATTATCAAATTGTATAAATATTTTATTATAGTGTCTTTTCCAGAGGCCATGGGTCGGCGGTTATCGTTGCCACTTTTTTTTTTAAATCCTGATACGAATTAAAAATGTATTTAACGCCGTCGATGACCAACTTGATTAAAGATAAAGAGGTCGATAATAAATATTTGCTTAATTTCACTAAATGAAGACCGGTATTTACAACGTGTGGTATTGAAGAATTTTGTGGAAAGTTTTTTTTATGTGTACTTTGTAAGATTGCCTGCTTCTGAGAGACATAAATTTACAATTAACGAGATATCAATCCAATTTTATATCATCATTAATAGAAGCATGTTGTACTTTAAGATTAGATCAAAATATGAATTCAGTGCAGCATTTATGATTACTAACCATGAATTTGTTTATTTTCACATGTCGTGTAGTAAATTGCGAAATTAACTGGCAAAATAATTCCGTGTGAAAAATACAATATTTCCCTGCTATAATTTCATAAGCTCAAAGAAATTTCGTTTCCAATCATGCAAAGTTCACCAACCGACAGATTGCACCGTACTTTTAGCTAATTATAGCTTTACGGAATGCACAACGATTACCACCCATTGAACATTTAAAATGCCAACTACCTACTGCTCCATATTAAACTAGTTAAATAATCTTAAAAAACTATATAATCTTTTACAATAACTGACAATATTATTTCATTTCGTTATATTCAGTACTATGAATATTTAAAATCATTAATAAAAGAACATAAAAAGCGTAGTGCACAGAGATATAACAAAGCCAACAAAACTCTGTTAGAGGTAAATTATAATTATGTTCAAAAACGGAAATACGCCGCTTAAACCCAACTGACGGGTCAAGTGACCTTGCGGGGCAACCTTCCAAGAAATTATCACGCAAAATAAAACCGAATGAGCGGTACCCATGTTTGATGGGCGGAGGTCTAAAGTCGACTAGTTTGAACTGCTTTCGTTTTCACAACAAAATATATAATACGGACTCTATTCTTATAACAGACGATACATATTCTTCTGAGACCTGTTTAGAAAATTTTTTGTGCTATTCAAGATTCATATAAAAAGTCCTAAATTTTACCAACCCGCGTGACCATCATTCTTCATCAGTAAGCATTAACACGTCTGCTGTATAAGTAATTACCGGGTTAGAACACTGGACACATCTTGTCACATGCATTCTCTTATTCTTTTATCGATTAGTCCCGAATGATTTATAGTTGGCTTCTTTATTTAACATCATTCATTTTGGTGGTCATCAATCTTGACATTAACATTTTTTAAAATCTTCTTATTTGCGCTATATGATTAATAACTCTAAAGAAGCAATCCGAATTCCTGAAGTTGCGAAAGGTTGAGGAACGCATTTGCTGGATGGCAGTAACAAAGGTCGTCTTTGTTTCATCGTTTAGTTAAGTTCCACAGCGGTGTCTATCAGTGCTGTCAAATAGTATGTAAATATTATTTTATTCCAGGGTAGCTAGGAAAATTACTAGTATAATATTTGACATTCGTAATATGATATACTGTTTTCGTCACTTTATGTCTAACAGTGGATGAACAAAGACTAATGAAAAAAGAGGTTTTTTTAATCTTGCTCGCAACCTTTATGCCAGTTTCACTGATCTGTTCTGAAATCATTATGTATAATAAGTTTGAACTTCGTTACAAATGCGAAGTCTTACGCGATGCATCGTCGAGTGCCACACGCGAGATAACGGTCACTCTACTCAACGTGTATAAATTTTACAATCTCTGTTTATTACATTATCGAAGGCGCTGCGCTCGCCTCACTAACACAAACGAAATCCACGCGTAAAAATGAAAAGAAATTTCTAACAGAGGTAAAGTTTAAGATTTAACAAATCATATTTAACTAGCGCTGGTCCGTTGTACGGATTTTTTGAATCCGCTTAGCTATTTGTATCGTGCATATTGTAAAGCTGCCGCCATAACAGTTTTGCTTTATTCTGGCTTTTTTTTATACTACTATGCGACGAGACGAGCAAGACGTTCACCTGATGGTAAGTGATACGCTTGCCCATGACAACGTGTCGCTAGTTAAGATGATACACACTGCACCACATTGCGCTCGTCGCCTTGAGACATAAGGTGTTAAGTCTCGATACCCCAGTAATTACACTAGCTACAGCGCCCTACAAACCGGAACACAGTAATGTTTGCACACTATTTGACGGTTGAAATAGGAGCTGCGGTGGTACCTATTCAGACGGTCTCCGGCATCAGAGACCTACCACCAGTAAACATCGCGATGACTGTCAACATCGCGATGTGTTAGTCGACTGATCGCGCGACAAGTCGGGCGTGGGGGTGGAGGGGGGAACGCGTCACTCGGCAACGACGCCGGTACTCTCTCAACCCGGTCAGTCCGTCGCCGGCTTTACTCGGTAGTGAACGTATACGACAAATACGACCCAGCGTACGAATCAACTTTGTTACAAAACTTGTGCCACACTGTTTTCAAGTGGATTGATTTTGCAGTGTTCGCTATTTCTGTTACGGATGTGGTGTTTGAGTGATAAAACTAATATTCATTAAACGTGTGTTGAAACACGAGCCGATGGTCCTATTGAATAGTAACATGAAAATAAACGGTAAAGTAAACAAACACTGCATGTATTCAAATTTATCCATTTATTTCGAATGCTGCTGTGTATCTGGATGATCTAATGATCTTGGCTTGCACGACGCACGATGCGTTATTCACACTTTGCGATTCGATACGATCGTAATCGATTCGTGATACACGGAACTGTGGAGAGACGCGCTTTATTTCATAATATTATTAAAATGTATGCGACGACATCCCGGACCACCTAAACAGCCAAAACAATGGCGGACCTTGCGTCTCCCAAACGGCATTGACTCTCCAAATGTAAATTCGAGTTGGCATGAACAATCAAACACGGTGTGCTTAGAAATCAATACAAAATGAATAAAGCCTTGTGTGTGTGACCCTGTTGCGCCTACGGGACCAGCCGCAGTGGGTGGACGGCATAGTTACCGACCCGCCTAGAACGACAGTGGGTGTTTGAATGGAGCCAGTTAATAATAATGGTGAGATTTAATCACCATCATAGAGGTTACGCAACGAGCTACAAGCATGCCCCGTGCCTCATTACTGTAGTAAAGATCTTAAAAATAACAAATAAAAAATAGACACTAACATTTTTTTCCTGGTAGTATACACATACGTAAGTAGGTACTAACCAATAATTTCGATGCTTCCTTTAAACCTATAGCGGATACTTGTTAGACTTCAGTATTTTTTGACTGAGGATAGAAGCCTTGTGAAGTGTTTCATCCTGTTTGCAAGTTAGATTTCGTTTTGCACATGTCGCCATAAGGAGTTTGGATGTGGACTGACAAAAAACAGAACGCTCCTGTGCGCATATGTTTCGCCTTGGAAATCGGAGCAAAGTTTTTCACACGGCATATAAAGTGTGCTATTATTATCTAAATTTAATAACAATTTGCACTACTTGTTTGGAAGAGCTAGATTACTGCTATCAGACGCTCTATAGGTAGGTACAACTGCAGCACTTATTCTGCCGACAAACAGTACTGGGTTTAAACAGACTTTGTATGTCTCTAGACGATAATCAAAAGTAAAGTTTATCACTCTATCGTTATGAACTAGCGTTTCACTTACCATCAGGTAAACGTTCTGTTAAATTCGTCGCTTTAATTATAAAAAAACACTTGTAATATTTTCAACAAATATCTCTAAATTTTTAATTAGGGTACATAGAGATATAAGCACAATGTTTTACCATAACAAAAACAATGAAGTAGCAAAAAGCGCTTCATAAAAACAGAATTAAATTAAAATTTAAATAACTCAATGTTACCGTGTTATTACGAAACGCATCTGGTAGTAATGATGAATGAGTTTGGTCAGGAAATAAAAAAAAAACTACTAAAAGAAACCTTGCGCAGGCGCGGGCGGCACGTGGGCCGGCAGATGCGCGAGCGCATCGTGCACTCGCCTACTCAAATTCGTAACCATTATCTTCACGAACTGTGCCCACATGCAACTAAAATTTAAATATTTAGGTATAATATTAATAATTAAAAACTTCACTATTTTTACATTCTCCCAAACTCCAGTAATGCCAACAGACCAACTTCCCATTATTTAAGTAGACGGCAATAAAAATATCCTTGGGAACCATTAGACAGTTGAACACCATCGATTGAGATGATGATGTCTGAAATGATTTTTTTTATTTCATTCTTCAATTAGTGTCTTTTACTAAACACACTGAAAGTAATGCTGTAGTGCTTATGTTAAGTAGTTTGGTATGGGTGTACTCGTCACGCTGAAATTATTGTAGATAGATCTAAGACGTGAAGAGTAAAGATGTGAAGTGTAAAAAAAAATATTATAATTTCTGTGTTCAATGACTTTCAGTACACATGATTGTGCGAACTCGGTTAAGTTCCATAGAGGTCAAGTCCGGCTCGAAGGACCGCGTTTTTCTATCGATTATGATCACCAGCAACTACTAGACGTTGCCTTTTACGGCAACCCGTGCCGTGCGCTGCTGACAACTGTGAGATCGTCGCCTCGCCCTCTCTCCTGATAACCATCGGCACACCTAGCCGTTTTCATAGTTTCACTGTCACCCGTGCACTTGCAACCTACACTAGAAATTATGGAACTTTATTTATAAAAAAATATTTCATCATATGAACTTCATAAGTTTCTATAATTTTTTTTATTATTTTAGCATAGTATTAAGTGACGTTATGGGACAACCAAAATACCCTGGATCTCATATACAAAATGTTTTTGGTATTTATTCGTTGATAACGATATACTTATACTGTTTTTGGTGTGTCCCTAGAGATATTATAGATTACTATCCACTAGCTTTAACCTTGGGGAGTTTTCTTCAGTTCTCATAAATCCTTACAAGTATTAGAAGAAACATGATAAATAATAATTCAATTCAAAATTAATTTGTTTTGTGTTTCTAAATGGAAGCAGTTCAGTGTAAGCTGATACAGAAAGCAAATATTACCACCACGAGAACAGCACATGTAAACTAACTTAAACAAAGTAACCTGGAGCTTAGTTTAGCTCATAAGTGGAAACGTGTAATCCAATATTCCGTTCATAAACATTATTGGCGGTTTGTTCGCGAAGTGAATACTATGTAAGTTTGAGCAAACATTTCCTAGCCAACTTGAAGCGTAGCCGATGTTTGAATACTATACGAGAATATTTGTGTATGCTAATGTAACAGTCCGAGCGTCTGCAAAGTAAACGTATAATATGTCAAGGACGTAGATAAAAAATTATCTATAAATAGTTAAACATTTAATATTACCTTCTATCCTTTTAGTGTTTCTGCACTTCACTATACAAGTTTTAATTTAACCAAATCTCTTACACCCACAGAGCTTAACAAAGTTTTCCTTTACCTTGATATAAGTACTCTTAGCATAATTATAAATGATATCAGTAACATGAATACATCAAGAAATTAAATTTCTCTTTCAAATGTCCAACTAGTTTCGTACTTAAGTACTCAATTAAAATTAATAAACTTCACATTAGACAAGTGGGGTAACGACGTCACGAAAGGTGAATAAGAAATGAGATTTAAAACAAAACATGATATTAGTGAAACTGGTTTATCTACTGATGAATGTGGCAATTGTGTAAAATGAACAATCACTAGAGATAATTTACATTTGTTGCTATAGCGCAGATTTCCCATAACAGTGAAATCGCCGATAACTACTTTTATGTTAATGCTGAAAATGACAAACTGTGAAACGAGTAAGTAATAACTTAGTTTCATTGTTAACTTCATACACTTCTTCAGAACTGTTTACTGATTTTAGGTATTTTAAATGTTTCTGTCTGTTTCTTCAATATTAAGGGTCGTCAGTCCATTTCGATCTAAATTTTTTTATGATCGGCTCTTCGCCCTTTGTATTGAAATATTTTACGTCTTGGACTGTGTACATACTGACTTTTGCTATGAATGACATAACAAGTTTATATAAACAGTTTTACATTTCTTCTGCTTACGCGATCAAAGAACTAAAATGAAATAGGAGAATGTCTAATTCTATATTATTTTAGAATTGATTAAACATTGGTTGTTTGCTTAGACGGGGAATTCATTATCCGTCTCCAGCGTAACCTTTCGAAACTCTCCCTTCGTTGAATCTTTTATAAAAGATACAGACATTTGTATGGATCAAAATGAACTTTTTTTTTTCATTTTCATTGTATACTAGCTGACCCAGCAAACTTCGTTCCGCTTCAAAATCAATAAAAAAAAAACGCTTATTGATAATTCGGGACTGTTTCAACTTTAGTAAAGAATGTGATGAAAATTTAACCAGAAAAAAATAATTCGTAATCACAAAAAATGCCCGTTATTAATTTGGTTTTTCTATTATTAAATGCACATGTTGATTGACCTAAGTCAGGATATCTTATCTTTGGCATTATAAATTGTAGATAATCAAAGTAGGGAAAGTTCTCGCGCACTCAGCGGTAAATAGTGTCACTACCACGAAAGATCAATAAAGTAAAGTTAAGACTTAACTACTATTTTGAACCAATCTGAACTTAGGAAAGTCGTGTTCCTGCTTGAATTCTACAATCGCTGCACACGAACACACTAATTTACTGCATGATACACTCACATTGAACATTCAACTGCATTATGCACTAAAAAAATTCAACCGAGACAACGCGACCTTTACGCCCAGATTCCCGCTAAAGTTCGTAAAATATTATAGTTGCATCAGAAATTATTGGTTGTCAATATCAAATGACAAAATCAAAAATATTCTTTTAAATTGTATTTGGTGTCTAAATGACGGGACAAACTTCAAATTTTTGACGTTTTATGTATCTAAAGTAAGGAGACCAGACATCTCGCTTTTAGCGGGACAGTCCTGATTTTTTTACTATTAATCCCGCGTCACGCGACCTTTTTCAAAAGTCCCGACTTTTAGAATTATGTAAAATTTTAAATTTATGAAAATCATTGTTTTGCGTAACATATTGCTTTTGCTACCCAGTTACATTGTATTTGTCTCTCAAATGATACACTTTGTATCCGTACTGCGTGCTAGCAAGATAATTAAACAAATAATATTACAAATCTGTTTCTTACCATAGAAAAATAAAGTAAGTAATTTATTTAAATATTTCATAAATCTAAATTTTCTTAAACTTAGCTTAAAATACTCGTAATCTTCATATTTTATATTGATGACAAAACGTGTATCACCCACCTTAACCTCGAAAGAAATTTTAGAAAGTAATATACGAATAAAATTTTGCAAATATTTCAAGTCAATCAAACTAATTTACAAATTCTTGTGAAGATTTTTACAATATTTTACAAAATTACTACAATCTACTCAAACAAATTCACTTATATAAAAAAACATTTATAAACTGTACTTATGTTAAAACTAAAAAAAAAAAACGGTATTTTATTTTTTACTTTGAATTCATATAGTAAAAGCAATTTAAGTTAAGATTTTTGAAACTTTAAGAGACTCTGTGGCAACGGCTAATTGTCTGCTTTGTAATATAGGGTTTTGGTTCATTTTTATTTAAATAGATTTTAGCAGATGAGAAAGTTTTTCTTACCCTCAAATTAGCTGCGACACTAATTGTTGTGTTAAATGATAGCATGTATTCACACAACAGTATCAGAGGATTTTCAGTCTCTTTCTCACTGTGAAATGGAGGTCAAATATTAGTAACCGAAATTATATTCAACGGATAGTAAATTTTTATCGATACCTTGTGGTTTTTTTTTATAAACCTTTTTATATTAATGTTAAAAAAACGTATGTATTGTTATTACTACGATTGAATAATGATACTTTCTTTCAAATATATTGTGCTATGTATACAATTTTTTTTTGTGAAGCGTACATTATAATTTTTCAAAGCTAGCTGTGTCGGAACGTAATGAGAAAAATAGTTACTCTTGTTGGATAACAGAAGAAATGGTTTGATGATATGAAGTAGTGGACCAGGCTTAAATATTATCAGTTGAAAAGAGTAGCTAGAGCGGCAAAGAAGGCACGAGGCAAGGCTCGTGGTGATGTCTTATTTGTAAATTGTAAAAGTTTTTTATATTATCATACTTAAGTGACATTACCTTCAATCATTTCATTCTTCTCGGACTATATTTTGATTTTTAATATGAATACCGTTCGTTGTTACTAAACATCTCCTGGTAAATGAGTTATCTTTATGAAAGCGACAACGCCGTATTCGTTTTGTAGTATCGACGCTTAGATGCTGACCGTGGGCACAGTTGTAATCGTACCTGTGATATATGCTCACAATATCCGTCGATACGGATGTGAATCGTTTTTTATAAACCTTTTTAATTTTTGAACTTTAACATCGCTTATTTTTTTTTGTTAGAAATAACTTTGTCAGTGGAATTAGATTGAAATGTTACTTTTTCTATTTCACACCTGTTAACCTAAACCTTTTTATATTTTTTGTACAAAACGTATGTATTGTTATTACTACGATTGAATAATGATACTTTCTTTCAAATATATTGTGCTATGTATACAATTTTTGTTTATGGAACCTACTTTATAATTTTTCAAAGCTAGCTATGTCGGAATGTAATGACTACAATAGTTACTCTTGTTGGATAACAGAAGAAATGGCTTAATGATATGAAGTAGTGGACCAGGCTTAAATATTATCAGTTGAAAAGAGTAGTTACAGCGGCAAAAAAGGCACGAGGCAAGGCTCGTGGTGATGTCTTATTTGTAAATTGTAAAAGTTTTTTAGTAATTATTGTAAGTTCTTAAACTTTGTTGATTCAATTTATATTTATCAAGCAGTTTTGTCAGATACGGCGATCTCCGATGTCATATTATTTACACTGCAGTGTCGTATGCATGTTGTTTAGAATCGGAACGATGTCCGATTTTCACTAAAGGGCTTATCAAGACTCGACAAACATGATGGACGGTATCGCCTTTATCGTTAGTCAACACAAATATTTGACTAGCTTGCCTTTATAACTCTATTTCGTAATTCAAAATAACGAACTATGTTATTCTAAATTATGAAATAGACGTAGATATAATACTTTTGCTACTATCACTAGTTATAATAATTTAAGGAAAACGTTTCATAAAAACCGATTCTTACAGGCGCTGTGTTATTATTATTTATAGTTGCGACTAGGGGACTTTCTCTTATTGGTTAAGTGGGGATGATATCTTATGTATATGAAAAACCTGCTGTTCTTGGTATATACTACTTCTTCAAGTCCCTTTCCATTACTGGAGGTTGGCCGTCATATTTGCGATTTTATGCTTATCTTCAGCCACATGGAACAGTTGCTCTACGTTGGTGATCCTAGTCCACTCCATAATGTTGTTATATGCTACTTACGATTTTTTTTTACCGGAACTTGAAGCCTAGGCCTTAAACTCACGCCTCCTTTTGAACAAAATTTTAACGATAAAAACTATTAAAATTTTTACAAAATTTCCGTAACGCTCAGTATAATACGCAGATTAATATTTCGGGGATGCCATCGACCCTGATCGCAGGTGGTCGCAGCTTACCGTTTTGGCTGATCGCCAAGTCCTAACTGCAACAAGTCAAGTAAGTTGCTGACAGGGATTACCGGAATGGGGACGACGGACAAACGAACCCCGTTATGTTAATTTATAATATCAAGTTTTGTTTTTACTGCTGCTGTTATCGCTAGTAGATATTGCTCTCGTCGCGCCCGTTTGATAAATTGCTCTGTAGTTGAATGTTTTTCTTTGTACATTGAATGATGTTTTTCATAACTTTTCTCAGTATATCGAAGTGTAATATTGATTTATATGCCTCAAGGTTTAAAAATTGTTTGTAGACTGACTTCTGATCGGGTGATTTTTGAAAAGATTCCGTTTCAACTGGTATCTTTAAAAATATTGAATTTGTTGATAGAGTTATACGTTTAAGCTCCATAAAAACAGTAATAATTTTAATGTGTTGATGTAATTTTAAATGACAAATATTGAAGCTCAATTCCGGCCTTCGCTTTACACGTGTAAACAATCAATTTCATCGTTTCCATTTATTTTAAAGCATCTGATGACAGGACGCCGTCGCATAAATTATATGTTGAATAATGAATCGCACTCGTTCGCTCGCATATGTTATGACAAAAGTAAACATCGCATATTACAGAATTACGAATGTTTTTCAGCTGATGATAAAATCAGCTTTTATTATTGTAAATGTAATAATAGCTCTTAATGCTCACTAACAATTTAAAAGATGTTTATCAAAATGAGTA
This sequence comes from Byasa hedistus, assembly GCA_029286795.1. NCBI lineage: Eukaryota > Metazoa > Arthropoda > Insecta > Lepidoptera > Papilionidae > Byasa > Byasa hedistus. Next base: position 7,337,328 of record JAGSMW010000001.1, read on the forward strand.
AGTAACTAACTACCAACTAACTAAAAATATTTGTTCTTTTATTGCTAACTATCAGTGACCTTTCCTTTAGTACAACAAATAGGACTTGCTCCCACTCTGAATTTAATGAAATTATTGGTCTTCTAAAACTGTCTACCGTTTGTTATGAAAAAGTATATGTATTTGTTAAACAATCTGCACGTCCTTTTTTTAAGGTTATTCATAATGCTACTCTATCAACAACCATAGACCTGTCTGATGGTTAACGACTAAGTGATTAGAATCCTCGAGTACAGATAGAAATAGAAAAGGTTCAGTAGTAGATATCAAAGTGTTGACGATGATCTGTTTAGCAACATTCACAGAAGATTCAGTACTTATGATCTAATGATTTCGTATCTTTTTATAATAAAAACTACAACAGGTAACATTCTTTACCATAAAATATTAATAGATCATCTCGGATACATCTTGTTACGTTTTGTTTTGAAACTTACTGAAATGATGATTACAACTGTCAGCTGTAATTGCGGTACAGCGTATCTGTATTTATGTAATCAGTTTAGTTTCTTTTAATATCTTATATCTTTACTTTCAAATGAAAATGTTCATTGCTTTCGTTTCACACGTTGGTTATGACGTTGATAAATAATAATTATACTGTCAGAACTTTGCCATTTAAAGAACTTCTTTTACAGCACTTAGTGTGGGTGCTCCATTAAAAGGGCGTCGGTACTCTTTACCACCATCTATCTCGATTCGTTCTGATGTAACTCTTTTTGCATTGATATAGAGTTCGGAATAGAGTGCACGATTTTAACGGGTGGAAGTGATTTCCGTCGGGCTCGTACTTCAAATCATCTGCAATATTCATGCCCGTTATGTCTTACGCCGCGATTAGTCAAGGTTTTCTCAATTCAGCCGGTTACTCCGTATTTGGTTTAACCGACAGTTGGTGTCACTCCACCACCATATTTGAATGTACAATTAGTTGTCACGATGCTGTTCTTTGTGAGCGTTTCGACTGCTCGATTGTTTGATGCCTTTTGTTTTGGTTCGATATTAAGTTTTGCATATTCTCTTTTAGTTTTGTTCATGAGAAAGTTTGAGCTGAGAATCTTTGTAGCCTTTATATAAAATAAGCAACCAATTCATTTATTTTTTGGAATTTTTATGAACTTTCATACAGTAAACAGCGATGTGATATTGCAAAGTAAATATTAAACATGTTTTAGCACAAGAAGCCCATTTCCATCAGCCGGACAAAATCTCCAACGATTAGTCAACGCAAACGCCAACCACGGGCTTAGCTTTAAGCGTTTTGAGCATAATAAAGTGCTGTAGCGGTAATATATTCAAGAGCAGTGCACACAAACAAAAGAACTAAAATGAATTGAGAGCGCTGCAGAGTTACGGACATCCAGTTGACTACACTCGTACATTAAACCAGTCGGATTTTTTTATTTCATAACAGAGACAATGTGATGGGAGTAAACACTTTTGAATGAAAACGATGAAGGCAATAACGATCTTTTAGAATCTTAACACCTATGATACTGTTTCGTTTTAATTATTCTTTCCACTCGTGCTGATCATTTTAGTGGGAGTTAACCGGCTTCGTAAAGGGTGTATTATTTCTTAACTTTATCTACAAAATAGTCTCAGGTTACATGAGTAAGTTCTTTCAAGTTTGAAAAATACCTATTCATTGGTTAATTGGTATATCCGATTGTATATCAAACGTCTGTCCTAGCAAAAATTTACTTATGTGGGTATATTTATAACGTTAATTAGCAGCATATCTTAGATTTAGATATATTTAAATTTATTAGTGAATATTAAACGGATATCTTTATCTTATATATTATGTTGTTTTGTCTATTAGATAAAATCAAAATAGAAACTAGCGGAGGTCATGTATTAGTTCCTTATCATTTTAAAAGTAGCACAGTAGAAGTAGAAATGCATGTAGAGATATTTTAATTATTATCACTTTGCTTTAAATATCTTTATATATTAGTAGTTACGTTATACAATAATTCAAATTAAAATATTTTTCTGGTGCCTGAATACAGTAGGTACCTTTGCATGGCCAATAACTGTTTCTGTTTAAATGACTAGCTAGTCAAATTACTAGGGTAACGAGACTTAACGTCCAGTCAAGACAAATGCAATGTATTTAGTATTTATCATCCCGACTAGAAGTTATAGGTATTATTTACTATCAGATGAATGTCTTTTCTGTCTATTCGTTCCGTCGAATGAAAAAAAATCGTGGGTGTTCTAAAGAATGTAAAGGCGTTGTACGGCATTTCGACGAAAACACGTCTCCGGGCTACGTTGCATGAAACTCATGGGAGCGGAAGAAACTGATAGTTTTGTGGGAGCGAAGAATGAAAACGTTTATTTTACTCATGTCCCACTCCACGCGTGCCTTAAACAACAACAATAATTTAAAGTAATGAGAAATATGCATTGTGAATTGTTTTCTGATGAAGACGCATGTCTGCATGTGATTAAAACACACGTCTTGGACGATGGAATGGAATTAAACATATCCTTAGGCTTAGCTATAATAAATGAATTTTAAAGCAGATTTAACTTTTTGATCATATTGCTGCATATTTTTAATTTACAAATTTTGTTAATGATTACTATAACAGTTGAACAAATTAGAAGTAAATTAAAAATACTTGAAGTAATACACTACAGCTCCTGTCGCTGTACTGGCTAGTACAGCTAGTATTCATTTTAGTAAAAAATGTTATGAAACGGTATTATTCAAATGTTAATAAAAAAGGCATTTTGACCTTGACTTTTTATAAAACGACTAAATTTCTGTTACTTTATTACTACTAATCATTCAACCACAAATGTGTGTTCTGGACGTATCTATCGAACTTGGTTATAAAGTGCACAAAGGTTGGCTGCTGCCTCCTCCATACATCTGACATGGTGTACGCCCCGCTGCTATTAGATGAAATAATCGACTCGAGCGTTTCCGTAGATTTATTTCTGTTGCTCGATTGTACAAGATAGTTGTATAGTTAATTTATAAGCGGCGATAGCGTCGTCCGATGATTAGCATCGGACTATCGGCCGCTTGTCCGAGGAGCATCGCGCCTCGTAATATGATATCATCCAGCGATCCATCATCCCGTGGACTCGAATAAATAAACACATAATGTTGGTGAAGAACCACGTTTTTTCTAATCAACTAAGTGATGAGACGAAAAAGACGATAATCATAATTTGGACGGAGTAGAAGACGCCACGCTAACAATAAAGACCTATCACTACTGGTAAATTTTGCTTTACGTGAGTTGTAATGATATTGTTTTAATTTAAATTTGTTCCACCTGAAATTCGTACATTAAAAAAACATTTATGTGAAGAAGGAAGTAGCAGATTAGTTTTCCAATCGGCAATTTATTTAATAACTCGTTGGCCTGTTAAATTATTAGCATGGTAGCATTATACGACTGGACAACCGTAATTCAATCTAGTTAATGTAGAAAATCTCATTACGTTATATTTTTTTTATGATAACGACATGATAGAAACTTAGCAATGCGAAATGAGCGAGGCTATTAATTTGGAAGTCGTTATAAATATTAACTTACTTCAAATTACATTGACAATTGAGTCTGGTACTACCGGCTTATCTGTCTAACATCACATTGAAGGCTAATCAGTTTCTATGTGATGTCCGGTTAACCGGACGAGTGAGTGAGATTGCCTCGCGGATTTAAACAATCAAAGCAAATAATTTTCATATTAATCACATTGTTTAACAGCCTCCTATTGGAAAGCTTTTGTGAGAGCTGGTTTGCTTTTTGCATGATATGCAATTATTAGAGATTTTACATACGCGCCCAATAGCTCTCGATAGGTGTCCATTAGACGCGTTTTAACGGTGCTATAAATCTGCTTTCTATTCAATAACTTCTTAATGCACATTATGATTCTAAATCTCGACGGTTTCTGTACTATTACAGAATTTAATATCCATATAACTTTAAATTAGTTGAATTATATTGATGTGGTTGTTAGAAGAGATGCGTAACTTAATAGAAACACGTTGAAAAACTAGCCTACAAAATAGTACCATAATATATCGTCTACTAAGATAGGTAGTTTAGTATTTTCCTTTTGCATCCTTTGCTCTTTGGTGTATTTAGTTATAAGAGTAATAATTTAAAGCTTTTAGAAAGAAAGCGAAAAAGGATAAAAATTTATGTTAAAAATAAATTAATCAATTTCGGAAATAAATACATTAATCTTAAAGAAAAAAACATTTTATGGTTTGACTATAAAACTTTTTAAAGATCTTGTCAAACTGTCGACCTCACGTAAAATCTAAGGAGGAACGAAATTAAAATGACAATTTGCGAGGGACAAGAGAATGTTAAAACAACTGTCAAAGCTATCAAACCTTTGTCAGTGGAGGAAATCTTGTTAAAAATGAGTGAAACGCAGAAAAACTGGCGTTCATTTAAACAGATGCCCGATGAAGATAAAATAAAGGATGCTTTCAGCGCGCGCATTCAAAATGCAAACAAGACGACAACGCGGACGAGGCTTTATTCTTTGAATAGCTCGTTATAACTTTCTGAATATTTAAAAATATTGTTTTGTATGATGTTAATTTGTTAGAAATTAACTTTTTAATTATAATTTCATTAGCACTCGCACGCGAAATATTGAATTTGAAACGATTTTTTATTTGCCGTGATTTTTGTAATGTTTCGTTAATTTAAAATTAAATTGCATTTTAATATTATGTTAATGGCTACTTTGACTTTTTAAACAACCAATGAAAATCGCTTCCGGAAGTATAGAGTGAAGGATATTTAGGGTAGAGAAGGGAGGGGGTTACGTCGACTTAAATTCATTACACTTCCTTCTTTAAAAATATATTAACACCTGAAATACTAGCGGTAATTACACAATCTCTAACAAGTCGATCAAAATATCTGGTTTGTGATAAAATATTATATTTTGTTAACTAAATTATCACATATAAATTAAGTTTAATGAGAAAACTTTGTGAATAATTTATATAACTGGTAATTTTGTACTATAATTTGTATCAAAGTATATTTTAAATAATTTTAAGAGGTGCAGGACTAGTCCAGCTGTTGGCGTCATCCGGCTGGTAATGACGGTAATGTTTTAATCCGTGCGTTGGTTGTATAAACTTTCATATCCTATCACACCTCTAAGTCTTATTTTCGTAATAAAGAATGGACGGTATCCTTAAGATTCCATTTATCGCTGCGCCAAAGTTTAATAATACTGTTACAACTTAGTCGTGAATACTCTACATATATATAGACGATCTTGTGTTTATAATGTTATGCATGAAACGAATGTGACCTTTATAAATGTCGATACACTGTGCTCAGTCGGAAACGGCATTAAATAATGTATGCGCATCGATCAATCTTATCTAACTTGTAACGGGCCCGCATGTGTGTCAGTGTCGCTCTCAGCAGGTGACGGTCATTAACAGTCGTCTTACGGCTCGTGATTCGCAATTTTCTAGTCGCCGAGACCTTTGTTACAGTCTAACGGCCCCTCTTTCGAGCAATCTAGCACTATCACGGACCCCACTTTCACTGAGACCTCTGTACGAAGTACTCGACGTATACTATCTTTTCCCTTTTATGGCCTCTTGTTGCTGTCATGTCGCTCCAACTGTAATATTTATACAGCTGTTTACATTTGTTTGTGTTATAAATTACACTTTCTTATATTTTTAACGCCATTGCCTGAAAAAATTGTTTGCTTCATTTTCAGTTTTCTCAGTTTATTGTTTAAGTTTGTGAAAGGAACAGCCTTTTCTTAATGTAAATGAAGTAAGGTGTGCTGAAGATGGCTTTAACGTGTCGTCGTTATGTATAACGGCAGTTTGTACAATCAACAAGGCACTTGGCAATCTGTAATTCAGCTGCCAGGTAATTTCGCTTCGTATCAATTTCACAATTACTCACCGATATGATCTGTCATTATCAAGTTTATTGGCCCCGCGGGTGCAGGATGCTTATTAATCAGCACGGGGACTTTCTCTTGGGGTATTGTGTGGGAACATTAACCACCCTACACGTGACACGAGGTAATGTACCATAGTCGGTCAACTGATTTCACCATCGAGTGATGGATGACGGCGCTTCGTCGCTTGACGGGACCTCGATTGCTCATATCCAATCGTAATTTACTTTAAAAGTCAAAACTACATTATTTAGTGTAAGAAAATGTATAAAACTTCAATAAAATAAAATCGATACTAGTTTTTTAGTTCGTCTCTTGTAATTTTTAGAGTTGTAACATCTTTTAGGTACAATTTAAAATGTGCATTTGCGTAAAATAAATAAACGCGAAGAAAGAATATCAATCTTGTTACACTATAAAATCTTTATCTCCAGTTAAATAAACGAACGCTTCAATAGATATGCTAAGTAAATAGTTTTCTGATCAAAGATGTCTGGTTAATATTGATCCACGTCTGTCGCCCGCGTAACCTTCACTATACCTATATAAAGTTAAAAAATAAACCCTTTCTTACCAATGGTTAGTTAAAAACGTTTAATTTTACAATATTTTTGATGACTTAAAATCAAGGTGGACATGAAACTGTTTTAACCTTTTTTTATATTCGACGGGTCGATTAGAGCTTTCATCTGCTGTTAAACTTATCTTATTTTTTTTATTCAACGAGACGAGCGAGTCGTTCACCTGATGGTAAGTGATACGTTTGCCCAACAACGTGCCGCTGGTTAAGATGGTATACACTGCACAACATTGCACTCGTCGCCTCGAGACATAGGGTGTTAAGTCTCGTTATCTCAGTAATTTCACAAGCTTACAGCGCCCTCCAAACTGGAACACAGTAATGTTTACATACTACTGTTTCGCGGCTGAAATAAAAGCTGCGGTGGTACATACCTAGACGGTCTCCGGCAACAGAGACCTACCACCAGTTAAATCCCATCAATAACATTGTAGTGCTAGTTAGGATGAAATACACTGCACCACATAGTAATCGTTACCTTGGAATATAGATATTATCATATAGATAGTCTTGTTGTCCCAGTAATTTAATTACCAACAACGCCTTTCAAACCGGATCACACTAATAATTAAGTTCTTTATTTATCTAGACCAAGACTATGACATAAAACTTCCAGTATTTTCCCGTAATGTGACTCAAAGTTGAATATTAATTGAACTTAAGTTGCATCCTTATAATCATCAGTTAAACAAACGTGAAAATTTTGAATTAGGTTAATGGCTATTTGCGCTGTTAACTTTAGCTTTTATAACTACAGTAACAAATGTTAATTAGTGAATTGTACGGTTAACTTTTCACGTGGTAATTAACATTGCACATCATAATAATTCTATGGGTAACACTAACCGGTATGAAATCTCAGCTCGTTAATTGAATTTTTTATTTACCTTGAGTAACTACAACAGTTCGAGTAACTCTATAAAATATTTAGTTGTTTAGTTATAACAACTGAATATTTAAGTCGTTTGGTTTTACTCTCGACGCAAAAACATAGATTTAGACTTAAAACTATGTACGTACGTACGTATCCACCTGGTGGTAGGTCTCTGTTCCCGGAGACCGTCTGGATGGGTACTACCGCAGCTCCTATTTCAACCGCCAAATAGTGGTGTGCAAACATTACTGTGTTCCGGTTTGAAGGGCGCTGTAGCTAGTGTAATTACTGGGGTAACGAGACTTAACACATTGTCTCAAGGCGACAAGCGCAATGTGGTGCAGTGTGTACCATCTTAACTACCACCGCGTTGTCATGGGCAAGCGTATCACTTACCAGCAGGTGAACGTCTTGCTCGTCTCGTCGCATAGTAGTATAAAAAAAAAAACCTACGTGTGTCGTACGTGTACGTCTATAGCTTTGTAGCTTCTAAACTAAACAGTTTCTAATCTAGTTTGAAAATTTACTAAATTAATACTTAGCTGTGAATCTAAACCTTTATTCTGAAATTATATCAATTCTGTTTAAAAATCATAACAATTTTTGTAATGAATGTGCATCTAGATTAGAATTTTTCTTTGTACAAAACAGACAGACTAATTTTTTTTTACTATACTCGACAATCCGGATCTAAATCCTCTGCTATTCAATGTGACTATCTAAATATAATCAGAAAGAGACTGTTTTTGAATATAACCAAACAGCCTTTAGTAAAGTTTTTGATGCGCAGTTATTTTCTTATGTTAAAGTTGATATTGCTTTCGGCCGTGTACTGTATTATACTGTATATACATCAAAGTCAACAATCTTTATTACATTAAATATACTGATACAATATATCGTTAACATTATGTATACCACCTTAACGTAAAATATGGCACAGCTCTTCACTTACCGCTGGAGAAATGCGTCGTGAAATCATTATTAAGGGCCGTACGTTATTAATGATATTGCCTGATGTTATTTAACAAGTGAGATACTGAAGCCATTGTGTGGTCACATTTCGAAATGATTAATTATTATTTTTTTTAATCTTTCAAAGACCTTTTACTTAAAATAACTTTGTTAAGACTTTTGTAGTTTCAAACCATGTATAAACTTTCACATTATATTCATTTACAATGATACGTTAAAGTATTTTCATAATCTATTGCTTTTGTTAATACCTTAAGTTATTTGATCGAGAAGCTTTATCACATCTATTATTTTACTGAAGCGATTTCTTTATAACTTCCGCATCATAATATGCCTTGTATGAACCTATTATGATGACTGATCTTAAACTTTTCCTTTATTTAACAAAAACCGGTGGGTTACTACCTTACCGTATACGGAGCGAACGTTTGCACAACAGTCTCGGCATATGCACAGTGATGCATTAATACGTTGCGATTTCTTGCAGCGATGTCCCAATATTGGACGGTGGCCTACGTTTGCTTTCTACGTAACCGAGTTTTTGAAAATATAACCTTAATGTTTTTACTACCATTATCTTATATATATTCCTCGAAGTATTGAACAGGATGTTACCTGTGACTCGTTAGGCTGCTATATATTGCATCACATCGTCCTCGTCTCTTTGAGACACAAATCGTTACCCCAGTAATATCACTAGCTACAACAGTCTTCAAACCGAAACATGGTAACATTACGGTGGTAGCTACTTACACAGTATCCGGTAAAAAATTCCTTCCAACTGTCTGTCACCATCATACTCTACATACAATGTTTTTTGAGAGAACAATGTTCACATTTCATATAGCCTTTCATTACCACTGACGTCGTGTATGTATTGTTTCTTACTGCCTGTGATTTATGACTCCTTATCAGTGTTACGATGCAGCCGCTCTTAATTGGCAGTAAGATATCATGAGCATTGTGTCGCAATCACACCATTTTTTAAGCTGAATTACGCTCGGCCAAGTTTAATCTTAAATTCTTATGGTGAATGTGACGCCCTTCTTTTATATGGCGTAATCATTTTTTTGTATACAATTACAACACAGAGTAAGTGTATTGTGGAATCCGATTCCAGATTACATCGACCCAGGAGTAATAAAAGAGATATCCTGGAATCTAACTATATAAAACTAAGTACACAGGACAGGCAGTTCTGATAAGACCGTCAGCACACGTAATTTAATAATATAACTAACAGCGTAACGGGTTTAATAACTGAAAATTTGATTATTAATTATAAATAAAAAGTTGTGAAACCTTTTGCAATACGCTTAATCTACACAAGCGAAGTTACGGGATTTGCTATAGTAAATATAAACTAAAGATTTGTTTAAAAGCTCTTGTAACGCGTCCTTCATCAGAGATGTTTGATTTGTTTAGTCTCCAGTCGAGTGGTGCTCGCCGAACTAATTCTAACTGGTCAAACCTCGAACCTTAAGTGGTTTCTTATTGAAATTGTTTTGAGCACTTTGCTTCGATCGGGCGTAAGTAACTTCGTCTGTAACAATCATTTATTCAATCGTAAATATGAAGTTAATTTCATAAAAATCTATGGAATTTATTTCGCAAAATATCTACAAAGTTACATTGTTACATTATATTTTCCGTTACAAAATATAGATGCATGTGTACGAGTAAATATTTTTCAATTTTGTTAGTTTAAATCAGCGTCAAAATGTAAAAAAATTTACGATTTTGCAAGTAGTATTAGAAAGATGAAGAAATCTTGACTTAGAAAGTCTTTTCAGTCGCATTCTTAATTACTAGGCAATTCTAAGTAACTTAACGAAGCCGTTGCCCACCAACTTGATGGAAACTCGTCGATTTCTCGCGCGATCTGAAAAAAATGTTAACGGACCTTTATTTCTTGTTGTTTTTCATTAAAAAAAAACTGCGCGTACGCGTTTTACTTCAAAGAAAGAACCTTCAGTTGGGTCCGTCTACGTATATAGTAGAGACCGGATTCTTCATTAAGCTTAGTATTTAAAAAAGACAGATGTTTGTGATACATTGAATTCTCATTAACTGCGCGATGTTTAACTTAAATTTATTTATCAAAAAAAGTATTTATCGACACTATATCCATTATTAAATATTAGTTACCAAATTGGTTAAACTACGGTTCATAATTAACTTTGGTTTGTAAAAATTCATACGTAATCCTACAGCTATGACTAAGTTATCATAACATTTATATGGTAACTTATGATTTAAAAAAAACTTGAAGTTGTCTATAATTAATAAACAGGTTATTATTAATAATGTATTTAAATAAGTATAGTAACTTGTCTTAAATAACCCATAGTGTTTTATTTACAAAATTAATTTTTTTTTTTGTTTCATATTAAACGATGCTCTGTTTCGCTAATAAACTGACATTAAATTATCCAGATATACATTACAACGAAAGAAAGTTACATCACTTTAATTGTAATGTAAACAGACCTTTACTGTATTCAAGTGTTTTCACGATTGTTACGTACAACATGTTCTCGCTTTCCGCAGTATCGTTTACCCTTTTCACAGTAATCATGGTGACATTTTGTATCTGTTGTATCCGTTCATTTTTATCGGATACGCAATCGACAGTTGAAAACGTTTTTTGAATAAGATTTATATTTAAACATGTGATTATTGTGTCAATAGATTAAATAGCCTAAACTGTTCAGATCCATAACCTAAATCCGGATTCTGGACTATAAAAGAAAATGGGACGATTCCTATCGTTTAGCTTTTTTCAGTGATCAGTGACAATTTGTATTTGAACAACCAGTTAATGTTTTATCTGACTTCTAATAAACTGTTAGAAATTTGCTGAAAACATGATTCATTAAAACTACGTTATTGTTTTTATGTAAACACTTTAAAGAACGTAATTAAAAATTAAAGACATTAATTGGGTATTGATGATTAATATTTTAATTTATACTTTTAGAGCCATTTTCCAGAAAGTATGATTGCCTAAAGCATAATAACTTACTAAAAACTATAGAGTTCGTTTAGTTATACTTACATTATTATATAATCATTGAAAAATTTGTTACAATAAAACTTTTCATTTCTTTCGATTGATACAAATACTCTGTCGAAAAATAGGATATTTTACGTAATACAAAACGCATAGATCTCTTTAAACACTGCTCTTGTAGAACCTGGCGAAGTTAGGTGATAAAACACATGTCGACAACTGTTTAAACTCTGTGTCCGAATCGTTCAAACAATGTCGGACTACCGGCGGGTGGGAAATGCTAATTCGATAATCGGCCGTTTCCCTCTGTCGATCATTGTTAGCGCACGGAGCGGCCGAAGTGTTTCATCCTCATTGGGATTTGTGAGGACAACGGGGACGTAAATCTCGTTATCACCTCAAGGACATATTCATTAAACACACATTTATTATACACCTGTAATATTGCATATATCAAAGGTAAAACTGATAATCAATTCTTAGAAACTTCACTATATGCTTACTTATGACAAAAAATTTTACGCTGAAAATTGTTTGTTCTTTCGTAATCTGGACTTGATTTATAAAAGTCGTTAAAATTTAACAAATATGTAAAAAAGACGTATATAATAATCATTTTACTTAAATAGTAATAGGGTCCCGTGCAAAAAGTAAACAACAAACAGTATTGAGAGCTCGTGAAAACCTGATTTTATGTCCATCGCGCCGTTTCGATGGTGAACATATTTTTATTACGATGTTAGTTCAGAAGTCGGACGAGTCACGACATTGTTACGTTAAACTGGCGGCCCACACGCAAATACAACACTAACTATAACCGTAATAACCTCCGATCCCGCAGAGATAATCCTCACGACGTCGCCGGTTAAATATCGACAGTTAAAGACGATAACCCCGACGGAGTTAACTACACTGAGCGTTCATTATTTCACGAGCGGTCGACGTTATTGTAGCTCTCGGCTGATATGAAACAGCTCGCTGTGTTTGTTTGTGGGCTTAATATAAAATGACGAGATTTCATAAAACCTAACCTGTATTTCAATCAACAAAGTAACGCATGTAATATAACATCGAAGATCGCAAGCTGAGATGATCAGATCGAAAGATACAAAACAGACAACTAAGCACCGAATTCTCAAACGTTTCGTTTCTTTATCAGGTGTTCGTTAATTAAGAATCAATCAAAATGACCATAGACAGAGCTGGTAGGCCACCGGCCCCTCGACGCGCCTCGTCCACATACAGGAGCTACGACGAACTCGGAGTAATCGACCGTGGTAGACCACTGCGATACCGACATGGTGGTGTGGAAGATCTATCCGGAATCGAACAGCCACGAATTTACAAAACCTACGAATCGCAAGACCTAGATAACATTACAGTAATCAGCTCGGAGGAAATTCCTAAACCAAAGCGCAAAACGATGGAAGGTCTAGCGAGCGGATTTAGGAGGACCTTTTCTGTACGCAGCAGGCGTGATGAGCATGAAGGTATACCAATGGATACATTCAGTGTAACTTGCGAAGAGACCTTCGCGACGGTGAGAGGGGCGCCGTTCGGAAGACGTAGATCTTTATCACGTGATAGAGGATCATCGCTGCTAGCAAGAAGCTCTTCAGAAGGCGATGTCAGGATGCCCCTGCCGCGAGCGCCGCCTAACCCGACGCCCCGTCTCCACCGCTGTCTGCGCGCCCTCGGTGGCAGCTGGAAGAACCTCCTTCTATGTGAGTGACCAAGGCTTCACGGCTAATAAAATAACTCCCTATTTTAAAAAGGCCATCGGCCGCTTAACAAGTTGGGCAACGCTGCGCTATATTTAACTCAGCTAATTAACAAAGAATTAAAACAAAACAAACGCTACACTTAACCTCTGAGAATCCGGTTACATTTTACATTATTCTTCTATTTAAATGGCAGTTAACCGTTTGCAGCCCGTGCCCTGTCCGAGTTAATTATTGGTGCGACGGGTACAAATAGCTGAGAAAAGCTCGGTCACTACAAAGATACGATTAAATCGCGCTTACACGAATTCGCTTCGCTTTCTTGTTATTTAAATTAGGTAATTGTTTGTACTGACATAAAAGAGAGTGATCGATCGTTCGAGTTCACTGAAATTCTATTTCTGATTGGGTTAAATTTAACCGACGGCGATGAATAATGAATCGAAGCCTCATTGCAATCCATCATGATTTATTTACTGAACCAAATCGGAACAGATTCCTATTATTTATTGGGTAACCGCCGATTATCCGGCTACGATGTCTCAGGCGAGGTCCCGGCTTGTAAAACAGATTGCGTTCATAACCAACATTGAAATAACTTATCCGTGCTTTAATTATTTCGTGCATTGATTGATATATTTATTAACAAGATAACAGTAAATAAGCTGAAAAATTTATTAATTTTACCCTAAATACAGAAATATCAAATTTAGTTAGCCATGGATTAGTGTTTCCACAAAACTTTTGTTAAGTTTTTTCTTATATATTCTTGGATACTTATTAGCATTATATATTGACCATTTTACCAAAATGCCTAACATTTGTCACACGTTGTATTAATAACGTTTCCCCTAGGTGAGATTATTGTGCGCAATAAATACACAAGCAATAAAGCCAGGCTGGACGAATATCCAAGAACAAGCAAGATGGACGTTAGGAGAATTCGTAAAATTTTTAGGGTGGAACTCTTCTTATAACAATACCTTAACAATGTTAACAACGTTACTTCTAATTAGCTAATAAACTGTAAACTGTTTATTTGATATAGTCATCAAATTTCAATGCGTCTTTACTAATCAGATTGGACAGAAACCCTAAACACTGAGGAAGGTAATTATAATATTATTACTAAAGATATTTACTAGTTATGTGTAATGATATTAATGATATATAAACAAATTCAAACAGATAATGTACTTAAAAGAAGCAAATTTCAAAATGTTTTCACACAAAATTCAGTCAATATTAACGTTTGACAACTCTTTTGAAATACTTTACAAACTTGATTTATATTGATAGATTCTAAAATAAATATTTATTTTAGAAGAAAATATGTCGGCACGGAACACATTCAGCTTCATAACTAATTAAACGCTCGCTCGCCCTTCTTGGTTTCGTTGGAGGTTTATCGGCGTATTATCGCGAATAAGTCGCCATCTTACCATCCAGCTCCGCATTCGTGCGTGCTAAAGCATTCTGCGTACCGATCTATGAAAACTAACGAGCATACGTGTAAGTATATCCCCGTGATCTTGGCTGCCGAGCAGTACTGAAATTTGTACAAGGGAATACAGATCTTACCATTAAGACATACAGCATATTATTGTGTACTATAGCCCATTGTCGGCGTAGGTTACTGACGTTGTGTAGGCGAGCATATGTAAGTTGCATACAAACTATTCTATATGTGTTAAGATCATAAAATTATTAGTCCGTTTTAATACTTGAAGTTTAGGTTAGTAAAGGTGATACATTAAAAGTACCAAGCCTATATTTAATTGAGTCATATAATTTGACATAACTTTAATATCCAAATCTTGCTTATTCTAGAATATTCCAAAAATTTTATATTTAACCCTCCACATCTTTTTTTTTATATAAGTATATGTAATATAATTAAAGCTTAGTTGTTATTACTACTAATGTATAAAGTAGTAAGGAAATTATCATACAGTTTCCCATTGTGATAAAAAATTTATGTAACTAAGAGTAAAAGCTTTGCGGCTAGTGGAATTCACCAGGTGGTAGGTCTCTGTTGCCGGAGACCGTCTGGATGGGTACCACCGCAGCTCCTATTTCAACCGCCAAATAGTAGTGTGCAAACATTACTGTGTTCCGGTTTGAAGGGCGCTGTAGCTAGTGTAATTACTGGGGTAACGAGACTTAACACCTTATGTCTCAAGGCGACGAGCGCAATGTGGTGCAGTGTATACTATCTTAACTAGCACCACGTTGTCATGGGCAAGCGTATCACTTACCATCAGGTGAACGTCTTGCTCGTCTCGTCGCATAGTAGTATAAAAAAAAAAAGAATTACTAGTCTAATTACTATTGTGCATATTAATGATAATATGCTGTGAAAACATCTGAACTAATTGTTTTGGATCTTTAAAAAATATATTTAAACGGAATTGTTGAGTAGTATGATACTGTGTATGTAAGTTTAACAAATTTGTTGCATAGTAATGTTACATTTAGAAAATTACCTTTTTAATTTCCCATCACTTGGCTTGGCCCTGGTGAGAACAATGGCGCTCTTCAAATGAACGCCGCACTTGTTGTTCTCTTGTTGTTGACATCCTTTTGAGGCTCGCACGGATTTATAATTACACGGCTCACAACCTGCGAAGAAGAAACGTGATAAAAGGTTACTGGACTTAAAGCTCAGTGCTTAAAATTTCAAGGATCGCATTAGTTTGAAAGTTGCTCTTCAAATTCTGTTCTCTGTATTTAATGCGGTAGGTGGTGATATTGAACATTCGCAGAATAGGTGTCCAATCTTTACCAGTTGGAGATGATATTGAAACTATCATATTTTTGCTTGGATAATTTTTTTTTTTTATATTACTATGCGACGAGACGAGCAAGATGTTCACCTGATGGTAAGTGATACGCTTGCCCATGACAACGTGGTGCTAGTTAAGACGGTACACACTGCACCACATTGCGCTCGTCGCCTTGAGACATAAGGTGTAAAGTCTCATTACCCCAGTAATTACACTAGCCTATTTTTCTACACTATATCTACCTATTTTTCATAATTGTAAACGAGCAATTCAATGATTATGGCTTAAGCAATGCGAGTTGTCTAAAATCAATACCAATGGAGTTCCCTTGCCGCGTCTGTCGCTGGCACTTGCTGGTTTTGTGTAGTGGAAGTAATACGTCTAATATAGAGGGGAGGTCGCGGGTTGTCAGCGTTTGTTCAGCGTTCAGTATTAACGGCGGAGCGAACGGTCGGTGCTGTCTTTTAGTGAAATTGCTTTCGCTGTGGGAACGTATTAGCTACGCCGCACTCTGTCATCTGATTCAATTGAATTGTACGAGAATCGCTTCAAGCGGTAAAGTAATCAAAGATTCCTACGTTACGTTTAATCATTCCCTTGTTTGGCTGGGATATTTTTGTGAGACATTTGTTTCTGACTAAACCAATAGTTAGAAGGCTAATTAATAGTATATTTTTAATTGATCGTTTTTAGTTTGTAAAAATGATAATGCTACTTGCTGTAAACTTTATAATGCCAGTAGTAATTTATACTACCACCGCAGCTCCTTTTTCTGCCACAGTACTGTGTTCCTGTTTGAAAAGCGTTATTAGTGCAATTACTAGAGTAACGAGAATCAATATCTTGTGTCAAGGCGACGAACACAATATGGTGATGTTTATACATACGATCAGTTAAACATCCTGCTCGTCTCGTACCTTTGTCTAAAATAAAGAAATGGCTTTAACTGTTACCAGTAATTTTAGTGTTTTTTTTATATAGCAAGTATAAATAGCAACACCATTTAATCCAAAAAAATATGATATATGATGTTATAAATATATAAGTTGTCGCTTGTATCACTGCCAGGTCATTGGTGCTCCGTCACGTAGCTGGAGGTTATCGCGTACGACACGAGTCCGACACGACACGCGTACGACACGATATCGTCTCTCTCGCAACGCTGTAAGAGTAGATTGAACGATTAGACGGTATTATGCAAATATTTTATCATTCGTCTCATCTTTTACTGTAGCCACTTGTAAATGCGACGTTTACTTATGACAATTGTAAAAAAATTCGGCAATGTCTTGATGTTTACTTTTTTCAATTCTAAACGAAACTCTTCCAAGATTAAATACAATGATATACAAAATGTGTTTTTCATAGATTATGTTATAAAATTCAAAACTGTGATATAACATTTGCAGTCTTACCTTCTTCTCCCTAAGCTAATGTGTAATTTTTAAACAATAGCAATACTATTAATCTAGAATCAAATAGTACGCAGTTAACATTAGTACTGGCCAAAGCAAACTCAAAATGTGATTACCTTACCGTCGACAATTCAGCAAATAATTCCGACTGACGAATTTAAATGCAGTGAAGCCTTACGTCAGTCTTAATTAAATTTCAGCAATAACAATTAGAAGGAACAATGGTACGATCCGCTCTGACTTGTAGACCCTCGGCAGGGGCTGCTAATTCCACATTAAGCTCTCTACCTTCGTTGTTAATCTGCTAAGAATGCCCCACAGTTATCTATTTGTGTGGTTGGGTTTTATGTACGAGAGATTCTTAGTATATATATATAACCGTTTGAATTCCTAGAAGCAAAGAGTTTGTTTATCATTAGCTTTTATCAATTTTCCTAAAAAGGAAGCATTGTGTATCTCATTAAAACTAATACCGTTAGCGCTCGTTTGTAAGATACGAGTCATGAAGAGGCGTGGGTTGTATTCCCATGGCATTTGATAGTGAAAACATCGCGAGGTAACCGACATGTTCCATGAGCTTTTGCGTACATGTGATGTCCATCAATACGCACTCACCAGAGTGATAAATAATGGTCGGAACTCTTTGTATTGTTATATTTCTTGAGTCTTGTGACATTCTTACTAGACTGTAAGAATGTCAACTTTACATTATCCCCTCAGTGTAAAAGGTCAAAGTAAAACTATAAGGAAAAAAGCAGCAGCTTTGCTTTTGGCTTACAAATACACTTCCCCAAGTTGCATTGCCAAAATAGCTCGCAATTACCCTCCAAAATTAGGAAGGAGTACCTTTAACTGTGAACATCAATTCAGTCTATTGATTATGATGGAATAACAAAAAAATATTGTTGATAGTGTTTTTCGATGTGGGGCCCTACACGAACGTTCCTCAACAAAGTTATAGCAAATTGCTTCACGGTACTAAACAGAGTTAAAAACAACACCTTCCCATAATATAAATCAATTACCTTTGAACTGAAAATTTAATCGTGAAACTAAAACGTTCAAACTGGTATAACGTGGTAAACGGCGAGATTGTTGTTGTGAACACATGCAGTATGAAATATTAACTTCAAAGCAATTTAAGCATTGCGGTTATATACTTAAAGATGATTGTGTAATACGCATTATCATTTTTTTTTGGTTTCTGAACATAGTTGGGTGTTGTTGTTTTTATTTCATAAATTTATTATTTTCCAATCATCGGCTTTGAACATAGCTTACAAGTGTTCGATAAGTGTTATAAATAGTAACAATATACTCCATAATACGGGTGCTTATTATTTTTTACGCTATACCTATATTTAAAGAAAAAATTACTTTAAACGCTTCGCCTAACGCGTAAAAAGAGTTTTAGTACTTTATTTTCAAAACATGTTCAAATTACTTTAGAGCAATGGCAAAATCGCTTGTTCTAGATCCAAGGTAATCAATCACCAGTTACAATTTAAAACTACATCAGTAGAAAACTGAAATTCAGAAGGTGTTTTTTGTGTAATTTATATCTACATTTTTTTAAAAGCTGGTGTTAAATCAAAAACTTTCCTGGTGTTGAGTGATGTTTGCTGATAAACCGTACATATCTTCACGCAGCGTTGGGACGTTATCAATTTAATGTAACTGGAAGAATGTTTTAAAATTCATAATAAATGTGCAGAATGACAACATGGCATCGCGACCTTAAATTAAAGAGCATATTATAATCAAACATCTCTTGTAACAATGTCGCCGTCACCCTCCCATTTCATTCGTCATCATTTCAACAATTGGACTCGTCCGAAGCGGAAAGTTGTCAACATTTTAATACATTCAGGATCGCTTTTGTCGCTCCGAAAATATTTCCTCCTTTTGTCAGACATCGGGCACAAAGAATTCGTGCAAACATGTATAAAATGGTATAGCGTTACCTCTTACGAGCGTCCCTCCCGGCCTCACGGAGGAATTTGCATTTGTGCGCCCACTCGTATATTAATTCTTTGAATCCTATATTTCGTTTCTAAGCGAAAAAGTCTCGTGAAGACCCTTATGCAGACTCTTAGCAATTCAGTTTTTGATTTAGTAGCGCTGTATAGTATAAGTAAACGTTATAAACATATATTTCTCTCTATGAGATATGAAGCTAGAAACTTGGGAAAGGTTGGCCAGGAATACATACTTCTGATGTTCCTCTAGAAGGCAGATTCCGCCAAAGGGAAGACAGACAAGGTCTTTCACCTAAGTAAGAGTTAGACGTTATTTATAACATATATTTCAGATATGTTCAAAAACGTTTCTTTTGACTATAAATGATAATGCACTTTAGATAGATTTTAGACTGTCTTTGTTAGCTCAAGCAAGTAAAGCAAAAAAAGTTGAAGAGAATTATGGTAAAGTTACACCGTGTGACAAATGACAATTTTTCTTTTTATATATATCGTAATTATACTTTAATGATGTGGTTTAGATCACGATGGGTAGATCCCAAGGTTAGACGTTAAACGCGTTGAAGGACTTGTTTGTTTGTCAAGCAGGATCACACAGAAAAAAACTACAACCTCACAAATTCTGGAGGCGAGTCAGGCGCGGCTCCGCAGCCTATTATTCCTGGGTTCAATGTGTGCCCTTTACGAACCGTGCCTTCAATAACCTGCATTGTTCCCGCGCTCTGGCCCCTTTGTACCTTACCCTTCGCTGTCCCGAAAGGTTCAGTTCTCGGATTTAAAACGCCGTAAACCCCACGCCGTTGGAATATGTTTACTGCGTAGATGGTTATGGTCTCTCGCCATTATGTTCATATTTAAGAAATAGCTTCAAAAGAGAATAGGTAGTAAAACATACAAATTTCAAAGTATTTCTTCAACTCATAATTTATTGTGATAATGTATATGATAGTTAAAAACCTGAAGTACATATCTATTTTATTGATTTTCTTCTTCTTTTATGTAGTAGGGATTAAATATTTTATTAATTTACATTTACTTTGACGCTCAAAACTTAAACTACAAACAGCAACTTACTTACGCTACACATATTCAATATTAACAATATATTGCGACTCGCATGGAATATTTGATCTATTGTTGTAAGTTTCATTGTGCTCGAACTGTATTCCGTGCCCCCCTGAAATTGGAATGGAAACCAATAACTTACTAAACTGCCATCCGCGCCTCCGACATTTCACTTAAAGTTTGATTTATGAATAAGTTACCAATTTACGATGTTGTTTTGTTTCAGGTAAGTAAAGCACGATTGTTCGATGATTCCAGAAGGTTCGTTTGCAGCGTAAGTTATCACGACACTGTGGGATAAGTCAATCTTTTTCTTATGGGTGCACTTATAGTTTATTTATTTTTATTTACAACAATTGATCTTATTTCATATGTTCTAAATAACAATGAGGCCGTATATGAAACATCATAGTCATTCCAATGTATTATTGTCCAGAAAACACAGACTCTCTCTCTCACACATTCATATATTGATAATCAGAACACAGAAATGTTACGTCAGCAGATTTACAATATGAATATAAAAGCCATCATTCGTAGCGTTGGAATAGAACCAGGAACCTCCGATTTCAAGAGTTTCAATTTAAACCTTTCAAAGAATAAATCACTTAAAATAAATTCAATGACAAAATACGCATTTCATCGTTAAGTATTTAGTAACAATTTATAAGCATAAGTATTCTTTCGTCACTTATAATGGATTTCTTTTAAAATTACAGCATTGTTTGCGCTTTATAATATTCAACGTACTATTTGAATCAATAGTATTTCATAATTAAAAGTTGAGTTAAATCGGCGGGTAGTACGAGTAAACATTGTTTTCGCGGTGCTTAGCTTAATAATAACATTAAAAATATATAAAAGTATTCGCCAGTGTAAATAACGATCTAATTAGTGACGTTAGTGGTGTTACAAGATCATCAAATGTTATCTATAGATTTGGTGCACGTTTTTATGTGTTAATTAGTATATCATTGCGGACTACGACAAACATGTACCGTCCTGCATAAATCAATAAAATAGTTTCGGTGACTAAAAACTGACTGTAAAATTTTCAACTGTAAGTGGCGGCTTTGAGAATAGAGGAAATAAGAAAAATTAACCATTCACAAATTTTCATTATATACCAGTGCTGCCATCTGTTGTGCGAGTCGATAAATCAAACTTGTTCGCACTGAATATTTTGAGCATATGTACTTTGCATCGTTTTGTGTTGGACTTAGAAATTAACAATGTCGCGCGTTAACAAATTCGGATGTTGTTTGAGTCAATCTCCTTCTCTGAACAGCCTTACTTGTTGTGATTGCAAAATTAAATACCATTACGATTGCATTGAAGGAACGAAGAAAACAAAACAGTTTAGAGATCTCACTAAGGACTTCAAATCATCTTGGACTTGCGCGAAATGCACGAAAAAGAAACCCGATATCAACTTATCAACTAGCAGTCTATTATTGTCTGATTCCGATACATCGAATATCACACTGAGGAAAACAGAGCATCCATCGCATCGCACTGCTGATGGTGATCTAAGACAGGAACTTCGCAACGACATGGCGTCCTTGTTTGACGATTTCAAAATCAACATCCTTAGTCAGTTTGACCTTCATATCAACGAAGTATTGAGCCGATTGTCTCGGGTTGATGAGACTCTTAACGACCTTCAAAATAATCAAGAACAAGTGCAACGAGATCTTGAATTAAAGGAAAACCAGATAAGATGTCTCGAAATGGAGAATCTAGAACTCAAGAAAGACCTAACCTCTCTCAGTGGCCGCCTAACTCAGATGGAACAACATTCCCGAGCCTGTAATCTCGAAATACAATGTATACCCGAACACAAAGCAGAAAACTTGTTTAAGACTGTTCAACAAATTTCCAATACTATTCAGTACAACTTAAACGAAGCAGATATACACCTCTGTACCCGTACATCGAAAATCAATCGGGAGAGCAAGCGACCTCGCTCCGTTTTGGTTAAATTCAGTTGCCCAAGAGTTAGAAATGACTTCCTGGCAGCCGCTATAACTTTCAACAAGAAAGCGGCCACTAAGATGGATAAACTGAACAGTACTCATCTTGTAATAGCGGGAGAACGACGTGCGGTATTCATAAATGAACATCTATCTCCAACCATGAAGAGTGTACATGCAGCAGCCAGAATGAAAGCGAGAGAACTTAATTATAAGTTTGTATGGGTGAAGGACGGCTTTGTTTACA
The DNA here is from genome assembly GCA_029286795.1 of Byasa hedistus. Lineage (NCBI taxonomy): Eukaryota > Metazoa > Arthropoda > Insecta > Lepidoptera > Papilionidae > Byasa > Byasa hedistus. Next base: position 7,359,929 of record JAGSMW010000001.1, read on the forward strand.
TGCGGAAAAATGAATCATCGGATTATAAAATAATTAAAACAATTGAAGCTTTGTCTAAGTTGGAGTAAGTTGAAGTAGAATAGCTCATAACGTTTGTGCTTCTTTTTTTTCACCGTTAATTATAATAATAATTTTAACAATTTTGTAAGTAATTTTTCTAATTGTTGCAATATCACATGCAATAACAATTAGTTGTAGTCCGCACCAACGCTTGCATTCTTGAATAATATGAACTCAAACTCATTTACTTTATCTTGTTATTACCAAAATGTTAGAGGCCTTAGATTAAGTACTATTAATGTTCAGCAAAAAATTTTGAAAAATAATTTTGATGTTATTTTATTTAGCGAAACGTGGCTCAATGACAGCATCTTTAGCTCGGAATTATTTGATGGCAGATATGAGGTGTACAGGCGGGACAGAGAGAGTTCGCGACTTTTTAGTCACAGAGCTAGGGGGGGAGGGGTTTTAATTGCCGTTAACAAAAAATTCACATCGCGTCGTTTACCTGATATAGAAAGCAACTGTGAGGACGTATGGGTTAAAATTGAATTGAACAAATGTGGTATGTGCCTGAATTTGTGTGCCGTTTATTTGCCTCCACCGGTTACCCAAGTACACTTAGATAACTATTTTAACAAATGTAGCAATGCCTTTGAAACTCAAAACAACACAATTATATTCGGTGATTTTAACCTGGGTGGAATAAATTGGGTGTTTAATAGTTTTAACGGTTATAGTACTCCAGATAATTACTCTAATTGTCCTCTTAAAAGTGAGCTAATTGATTTTATGTCCCTACATGATATAACTCAACATAATCACATTGTCAATGACAGTGGTAACACACTTGACCTTGTGCTGAGTAACATGAAGAGCAATATCAAAGTAAGCCATTGCCACAGCCCCCTAAGGGAAATTGATAAATATCACCCCGCTTTGCATGTAACTGTTGAATTATTGGGAACACCAGGTAGGAGTGAATATAGTAACAAAATTAATAAACTAAACTTTCGAAAAGCTAATTATGAATTAATTAACTACGAAATTAGTAAAATTGATTGGACAGAAATATTTAAACTTTGTCAAGATGTCAATACCATGGTGGATAAATTTTATGAAATAATTAATTCTATAATAAAACGCATTGTCCCACTATCATCCAAACACAAATCGAACCATCCTGTGTGGTTTTCGCCAACGTTAGTACGGTTGCTTAAACGTAAACACAAATATCATCTTAAATACAAAAAATATAAAAATTCTCTGGACAAGTTAGAATTTGACTTTTTACGCAATGACTGCGACAAATTAATGCGTGATTGCTACGATAACTACATTAGTTCAATAGAGTCCATGATACTGAAAAACCCAAAATTTTTCTGGACACACATTAAGAACAAACGAAGTGATTGCTCTAGTTACCCAAATTCTATAATTCTAAATAATACAACAGGACATTCTACTGGTGAAATTGTGGAGCTATTCGCATCTCACTTCTCCTCAGTATATGAACGGGATAATAGTTATTCGGATATACAAAATGAGTCGGCAGTTATTACTGGACAGGAAATTGGAAGAATTATTGTTCACGCAAGCACTGTGAGAACTAAACTCAAAAAACTAGACCAAAGTAAAACTGCAGGCCCGGACAATATTCCACCTATATTTGTTGCCCAATGTGCCAATCATCTCTCGACTCCATTGTGTCACATTTTTAATAAGTCTCTATCATCAGGTATTTTTCCTACCATATGGAAGGAGGCAAGAATCGTGCCTGTTCACAAGAATGGTTGTAAGCAACAAATCTCAAACTACAGACCCATATCTATTCTTTCGTGCATGGGTAAAGTATTTGAATCTATAGTATACCCTCACTTGTTCAGACATGTACGAAATCAACTAACCACAAATCAGCATGGCTTCATTACTAGGAGGTCCACCAGTACAAATTTAGTTCAGTATATTGATGATGTAATATTGGCAGTTGACAAGGGTAACCAAGTCGATGCTATTTACACAGACTTTACAAAGGCGTTTGACAAGGTTAATCATCATATCCTGATTAAAAAACTTGCGAGATTTGGAATTTCAGGCTCTTTGCTTGAATGGTGCAGTTCCTACTTGGATAAAAGACAATCTAATGTTGTTGTCAACGGCCACAGCTCTACTCCCTTTGTGTCATACTCTGGCGTTCCACAGGGCTCTAATCTAGGTCCCTTATTCTTTAATGTATTCATAAATGATATCACAAGTACTCTCAAAAATTCGAATTGCTATTTATTTGCAGATGACCTCAAGATAACACGTAACGTGCAAAGTGCACATGATGCAAAACTCTTACAGAATGATTTGGACAGTCTGTCTTCGTGGTGCAGATCCAACAGGATGTATTTAAATCCAGCTAAATGTCTCCATATAAAATTCTCCCTTAAAAAGAACACACACAATACTACATATGCCATTTCCAGCGAACCGATTAAAGAAGTCTCAGAAATTAATGATTTAGGCGTTACAGTTGACACGAAATTAAAATTTACCACCCACATTGATAAGATTCTTAGCTCTGCATATAAGTCGCTTGGATTTATCCTCAGAAATGGTAAAGAATTCAGAAACGTATCTACAACATTGATGCTATACAATAGCTATGTTAGAAGTAAGTTGGATTACTGTAGTGCTGTTTGGTCACCGCTATACAAAGTTCACATAAACAGAATCGAGAAAGTTCAAAAAAGATTACTCTATCATATGTCCTATCGTTTCAAAGTACCTCCCCACATAAAGACATATAAAGATAGGCTGCAACACTATAAGTTGAAATCACTTAATGACAGACGAGATATGTTAAATTTAGTCTTTCTCCATAAAATTGTTAATGGTACGATAGATGCACCATCTTTACTAAATAAGTTCTCATTGAGGGTGCCTAGTAGAGCACCTCGTAAACCTGTACCTATACTTCATGTTCGATTCACCAGAACAAACACAGGCAAGCAAGCACCTGTTCCTCGCCTGTCCAGCCTGTACAATCACTTAGTCGGTATAAGTAACGACATCGACATATTTGGGGATAAATTGTCGCAATTTAAGTCAAAAATTTTAAATACTGCTGAACATTAATGTTATTATGTTGTTTTATTGTTTATATTGTGGCTCATGCTGTGATTGCTTATAATCAGAGTTGCAATTGTGTAAGCGACCATAGTCATATGTATGTAGCATAATTTTGTATTGTTAACTCCGTCAGCAATCCTTTTCCAATAAAATAAAAATAAAAATAAAAATAAAAATAAAAATAAAATAATGCGTTCTAACAGCCATTATTGATCATGTGATTTGTATATAAATTGTAACACATCAAGGTTTCAATTCATCAACTATTTAATACAAAAATTGTATGGATTGATGATTTGAATGATTTTATATTAATGATAGAACCTTGTGTATTAAAAACTAAAAGTCCTTATTAAATATTTGGCTAGCTTCTTTAAGCTGTTAAAAGAAATAGACGAGATGAATTTTACTTTAAATGGATATATATGTACTTAAATATCATCATGTGTTTAATATTTACATAATTTGGTTATGTCCAAAAGTGTTTATTATTGATAACACTTGTCCCGATTTAGTGTTATAAATACATCTGTTACTCTCGACTGCCAATTGGCCACATAGCGAGATGCAGTAAAGATTCTTATGTGAAAACCGTATTGATAAGCACTACAACCACCTGCCAGGTAGACTAACGACCTGGTGAAGATAGGAAGGACTCGTTGGATGTAGGTAAAAATCGTTTAATAGTCGATAGCGATTGAATTGATGTTGATGAAAATCCTATTGATAGTTTTTTTTGTCTATGTGGTGACGAGACGAGAGAGACGTTCACCTAATGGTAAGTGATACGCTTGCCCATAACAACGTGCCGCTAATTAAGATGGTATACACTACACCACATTGCGCACGTCGTTTCGAGACATAAGTTGTTAAGTCTCGTCATCCCAGTAATTTCACTAGCTTACAGCGCCCTTCAAACCGGAACACAGTAAAGTTTGCAACGCTACTGTTTGGCGTTAGAAATAGAAGCTGTGGTGGTACCTACCAAAATGTGATTAGTTATGCCAAAAATAGTGTTAACTCAGTTAGTTCTATTCACATCAAATAACAGTTAATAGAATTAGTAGTAAATAGAAATATGTATATCATTCAATATCCAAACAGCGAAATTTCCAATCGTCCACCTGACAGTAACAACTGCTCAAAGTGGTGTACGATTGTTTCGGTATTTGGGTCATAATGGGTTCGATTGCGTCAAAGTTATCGGCTATTGTCCGACAACGGATCAGACACACCGCACCTGATCCCCAACGATGTGATCACCGTAATTATAGTAAATATACGTAGCACTATCCGTTTTATCTCGTAACACAGGCGCCGGATACATGGCCCGCTTGCGGTCCGTGTTACGAGCGGAAGCGATTTAAATCTTTACAACGTAAACCGCATTGCGTTATTATAAAATATAACTGCAGTACTGTTATACATAAACTTTCATTATATTGCCAGTATGCGCAACTTTTTAAAGTAGATTTTACTGTTGGTAGGTCTCTTTTGCCGCAAGCCCAAGTACCACCGCAGTTCTTATTTCTACCGCTAAACAGTAGTGTGCAAACTTTACTATGTCCCGGTTTGGAGGTCACTGTAAGCTAGTGAAATTACTAGGCGACTAGCGCAATGTGGTGCAGTGTACACCATCTTAACCAGCGCTATGTTATGGGCGTGTGTATCACTTGCCATCAGGTGAACGTCTCGTTCGTCTCGTCGCCTCGACAAATAAAAAAAACGACCGAAAAAAGAGGTGTTATATATTTCACACGTTTATTTATATCCAAGTAAATTACTGGAATGCTTATAAAGTATTTTTGGTAAAGCCCCGTGTAAGTGTATATTAATCAACTAAAACAATGCTATATTTTATATGTAGATTATTGCGACGTACAAGAAATAGCTAGAACTAATTGGATAGAAAAGGCAAAATCTAAGGAGAAATGGAATAAGCTGGAGGTGGCCTTCACCCAAAAAGGGATTCCTTCAAACACAAAAATGTTATAAAAAAAAAAAAATTATGTTTATTACTAAAAAAAAAAACTATGTAAGTTAGGAAACAAAGTTGGCTTATAAATAAATAAATAAAATATGTAGATTGTTTTAATTATTTTTGCTGTGGTTTTCAATTTTTAATTTCAAACTAACATTAATTGTACGTTGTTAATTTCTTATAATATTAACCGGTGTAAGAGTCCCCTCGCTCTTCTCACGACGTCCCCTCGAGATAGTGCTCAACAGATAACCAGGTATGCGCCAACCTGAGAGCTGTTTACTTTGACGCCTCTACCCGCATTCCTCGACATATTTATAACGATAAATTAGGCGAAGGCCTCTAACCCCAGCAGTGAACATTTAATGGGCAGTTTATTTATTAAGTTAAACTATCTTGCATAGCCCCAAAAATATACTAAAGAAATTTTATAAATCACTTAAGATTTTTTCTTTTAATTTTTGTCGTCTCAAGCTTTTGTACATATTTTGATTCATTAATTTCAGTTCACATCAACTTATATATTACTAATGCTGTAACGTATATGTATAGTTAAAAAAGTAACGAACAACCTAGAATGTACATCTCGTGATTAATGACACGATTGCCTACTATGAGGCGCTTGTTGAGATGTTTACACAACACCTTACTCCGTTCATGGAAAAGGCTATTTTTAATTTAGTGATTTCAGTAGATATATAGTCTATTTTACTTGTACACAGTAATAACACTACTTGGTATTGGTACAGTAGTTTCATTTCTTTCGAGAAGAGACACCAGTCAAACATTTCGATTGATTATGAAATATAATAATGCGAACGGAAATAATGATTAGTAAGACTAATTGAATACGAATCGGATATAATAGGGCGGCTTATGTGATTATATGACGTACGAAAGCTTCTATTTTATTAGCGTCTTTGTTTGGCACGAATGTTCCTAATGTGGGTAATCCTGGTCGATCTCTTACCGAAGGGAACGTTTTCCTACTCCCCCTACCCCCGATGTTACCCCGGGAGTATACCTAATGTAGTGCGACTGCCGAATAATGTACAGTGAGATATCAAAAACGGCTTTCTCCTTACATGCGAGAACATTCGAGAAGTAGATTTCGGCCATTGTACTGCTTAATGCGCAATCAACTGGGAAATGAGTGTTTTTCTCAGATATGCGCCAACACGTATATATACCTTAATATGTTACAATATAACATACATTTATTGTAAGTAAATAAGTATAACATACAAATGATGTTTTTTGAAACAGTCATTGAAAGATTTATAGCTAACTGTTTATGATCTGGATGTAACATAACCTATGTTCTGTAATAGTAAAGTTATTAACATATTCCCAATACCGGGGATATGTTTTAATAGAACTTTGTATACTAAATATATTAATTTAATGATTTTAAAATATGTATAAAAATATACAAGTTTATTGTTATTAATGTTTAATCAAATGTTTTCAGTCTATACATTTCGATTTTTTCTAACTAATGTTTATAATGGTAACTTTAAATAAATCTTAAAGACATTTTACACAATATTATGAGACCCTAAATCGAATATTATGTTGTACAATCGCAAACAAACTAATTCAATGTGGTACAGATTAGTTTTTGTTTACGGCCGACGATCGTGTAAAAGCCTCAATTTATAGAAGCGATATGTGGTACAAATTAACATTTAAAATACGCCGTTAGTTATCCTTATCTCGAATATATAAGTCAATGTTGTCACAAAAACCGACTTACAGATTATCAGATTATTGTTATTTGAATATTTTATACATAAATCAACGGTTTGGTCACTTTTATTGTTCAATAGACTGATTGTAGTTATTCTCTCCATATGTTGGTAAACTTTGGACGATACAAACGAATAATTATCGTGTATTAAAGTTATCTAATTTTCACAAGTTAAAAGTAAATCAAATAGTGATTTTGTAACGTCTGTAAAATCTTACCACATACCTTAGTAAAAAATACTTTAGTGTACCTTCGATATGTGATTAAGTCGTTATAGAATAGGAAAAACAATCATCCTCTCCGCTATTTATTATGCTATTTTAAAATAAGAAAAGTTCAATATGGTATACATCACTTTTTTATGTTCCACCGACGTTTAATGTTGAATCTATTGATTCATTCAGAATCCAAATCGACCGCGACACAGACTTTTCAATTAAAATATAATAGTTTACAAGCGGTCTTTTGATACCAGAGCCGCCATTACTTTCGTCGTTTTACAACTGCGGCCCGTCATTCACGAAACTGATTGAACAATTTAACATCTGATTTTATGGCGAATATGCAAGGAGATTGGTACCTAGCGCTGTTATTATTACCAGTATTAATTTTCTTTAATAGTTAAAGCGGTTTATTAAGATACATCTCGCTAGTGTAGTTAATGAACTAGGATATTCAGATGTAATATACCTCGTACATGTTATTAACTTGCATGGGAAACTGTTTTGTTTTTATACAAAAAAGCGATGATGTTAGCATGACATTCGCATGATCATAAGTCTTGGCGATACCTTAAATGACATACACTACAGCACATATTATATTCATTGCCTTCAGGCACAATATATGTCTCGTTACTACAGCAATTAACTACAACGCTTCAAAGCAGGACACTGAATGTGACATATAAGTTTTTACACTACTTACCAACAGTAATAGACGTGGTTACCTAAACGGTCTGTTGAGATACTAACAAATAGTAAACATACCTCTTACATTGAAAAGAAATTATGTCCATATTCAGCTTAAGCCTAAACGTCTTGAGAATTATAAAAGCGTTCATTGTTTTTGATAAAAAAAATCATTTAGTTTAGTGTTTATGGATATTGATGACCGATTTTGTATTATTGCCCCCATATTTGTGCCCCTCATGCAATCGGGTTTAACGTCTAAATATTTTAATACGCAAACGTATGTCCATCTCGCAATAACATTTACGACAGTATAAAATAATGTTAAGCCTTTACGGCATTACTTTAAATAACGCTAATTATTATGGTTTATCATTTGCCATGTGTGGTATGGTCGTTCAATATTAAAGCGTTAATGCTTAAGTCTTTGCATATAGTAACTTAACATGTCATTAGACTAATGGAATGTTTAGAGTCTAATTAATTCGATATTTAATAAAAATCAGGAATGTAGATATTTTGTATTTGGTAGAGATTCGTCAAAGATTTATATAATTTTAGGTTATTGATATCCTTTCTCACATTCAAGCAATGTTTGCTATCGTTACGAAAAGTAACGTCATCATTACAGTGATTTTATTCAGCAGAAATATAGTTAACAACGAAAACAAGAATATCTAGAATATTCTTTGAACCTTTTTTTTAGCGACTGGCAAGTTTGTTTTCTTATGGGAACCTTTGTTTTCTTTCTCATAATAAACAACATTTCTTCTTCTTAGTCGTATTTTCCTCATGACTGAGGTCGTGGTCATCATGTGTCGTGAAACACGCGACGACTTTCTTGGCAGTTCTAATGGAGTGGTGTTGCCATTGCCTTCTCCATTTCACATACTAGTGCGAGCACGGATGGTCACGACATAGATATGCAGGTTTCCTCACGATGTTTTCCTTCACCGTCAAAGCGCGTGATATTAGTTGATGTTTTATGCTAACTGCACATAAATTGAAAAATTCATTGGTGCAGGCCGGATTCGAACCCGGTACTTTCGGAGTGGAAGGCCGGCGTTCAAACCACTATAGCCTATCACGGCTCAAACAACATTTACTGTTATATACATTATATGTTAATAACAACGTTTTTTTATTACCAATTACTAAATATTTTTAATCTATAACAGTTATAAATTATTGCTTTATAAAACTAATCAGTTTAAAATATTCTTTAGTGTTATACCGTTATGAATTTCTTTTGTAAATTTTGAAATGCTATATTTATATGGTATAAATAGGATAGGTTTTAAAAACACATGTTATGGACTATAATCGCCCTTTAATATTATTTGCATTTTCATACTGCTTGCTTTAATTATTTTTTTTACCAAGAATGGAATGTTTTCTTTGCTCACGCAACATAGTTGGTCTTATATGGTCTTTGGTAATCGAGATAATTAAAACGAGAACACACATGATTAAGTCATTAGGGACTGAATCGCACCGTAACAATTTCTCACTGCTGCAAGAAAGGCCGCTTTATTATACACGACCCTGTGAAATTCCGACAGCAAAGAATATATACATATTAAGTTTTAATATTTAATATTATGGAAACAGATAATATGAAATCTTAGACAAGCTTAAGTTTGATGGTTGAAAGCCTTCCGTAATTTGAGTTCAAGTTAAATTTATGACTAGGTTCAAATATTTTGTGGATTCAATTGTAGCCAGCGGTTTTTCCGAAATTATTCGTTTTAGTGATCTTAACGAAAACACTCATTATTTATAGGTTAGCAACACTACAGCGGCTCTACAGGTATTACGACTGCTCAATGACAATTCTGATGTACTTAAGAATTTAATAAAATAGACACAAGACTAATGAGTAATTTATCTTATAACGATTTTCAGACTACACCTAACTTAAACCTTAATGCAAAATGACGGTTACAAAGTTAAAAAAAAAGTAATTTAAGACTTACGTCTTTATTTGTAGATATTACATATCAATACAAAATTTCATATAACATTTCCCTATTACAGAAAAAAACATGGTTCAAAATTCACGAATGTGATTTTCGACAAACTCAATTTTCTTTCAGGCATACACATTATTCAAGAATCAAATAGGCAAATATTGATAAAAGGTAAACCCGATCTACTCGGCAGATGTCGCTGGTAACTCCTGACGCACCCCCTATAATTTAATGTGGAAGGGGAGACACAATAGCTATCGATTCCTTTGTGCCCAAGGGAGATCGCCTCTTCATCACGCTTTTTAACGCTGAAAAACAAGAACCGTGGTTTATTTCCAAAGTTTATGTTGCGTTGTTTTTGAATTGAGAGTTAAATGGTGTCATTTAGATGTTCACTTGATACCTGGACACTCCCTATTCGTAGTACTAATATATGTCAACTCCATGCTCATACATTACTGGTGGTAGGTCTCTGTTGCCGGAGACTGTCTCGATTGGTACTATCGCAGCTCCTATTTTAACCGCCAAATAGTGGTGTGCAAACATTACTGTGTTCCGGATTGAAGGGCGCTGTAGCTAGTATAATTACTGGGGTAACGAGACTTAACACCTTATGTCTCAAGGCGACGAGCGCAATGTGGTGCAGTGTGTACCATCTTAACTAGCACCACGTTGTCATGGACAAGCGTAGTATCACTTACCATCAGGTGAACGTCTTGCTCGTCTCGTCGCATAGTAGTATAAAAAAATACTTTTCAGCAATGAAGTGTTGCTATAAAAAAGAAACGACAAAACTGTTTTTTTTATGAATTTTTACCAAAAAAAACTTAATGTATTTCTTAACACGATTAAGGAACAGGCCGATGGTAAACTTTTGTTGACATCCAATAGTTAGCAATGCAGAGTTACTGATTTGAGTGTGACGATGGTAGCTAGCTAGTTTGATTCGAATAAACCATCATCCAAATTTCACAATCGAACCAGAAACAACGCCTGTTATAAGACTGTTAACCACTGCGCAACGGAGGTAGTTCCGCGTGGTTGGACATCTGTGATATACAAAATTAATTGCTATAGTTGCGTACAAAATTAAATAGGCAGGGAATGAACTGATTTGGAAGGCGGGCTGATTGTTTCAGAACATCATAATTTTAATTTGGTTACTGCTCCTCCCAACCCTGATTCCGTTGGAATTGACGTTGAATAATTAATGGGGCAGAGGGTAAACGTCCGCGGCGCTCGTGACTGATCGCCGAGGAATCTATTCGCATTCGGGCCGCCGGAATGAACATCTTGTTATCGCTAATTCAATCAACCACACCTAGAGGAGCCCCCGGCTGCCTATTTTGTTTCCGTTTAACGATGACTCCGATTTCTATTTAGTTTGATTGTATCTCACTGATAGTGAATTGTTTATTGAGTGTCGTAAATTGTTTTGTTAAGTACGATTTCATTAGCCTTTCACTATCATTAATAAGTACGTTCGCATTAAGATTTTTCAACAACTTAACGACCCGTGCGCTGTATTTAACTGGTAGTAAACGATACGCCTGCCGATGATAATTGTAAAGACCATTTAGATGTTTATACAGCGCCGCGTTATGCTTATCACTTTGCGGTGATATAGGAATTGTTTTGGAATCAATTTAAAAATTTGGACAACGCAAAACTGTCAGCAGTCACTTCAGCTTTTATTTTAATGATAATATAAATTTTGGATAGGAGAAAGGAAATCCCTCTACCCGACCACAGAGGAGACGCAATATACAACAAAGGAAAACAATAATTATTTTCCGTCGTAACTTCACCATTGCCCGAAGGGGAAATAAAGTCGGACAAAAAATGTCTTAATTTTTCATTCGGCTCAGCGGTCCCAGAAATCCTTCGGGTTTGCTTTTACTTAGCGAAACCTTATTTAAAATAAACAGGGCGGTGTAAACGGTATACGTGCCTCAAATTCACAACGCCTCAATGGCTTTGTATTATTTTCATTTAGATTCTTTTATACCTCTAAGGTGTTCCATAAGGTGGTGGTTTTTGGTGTAAAGTTTCCGGAAGCAAACTGTACATCGGGTCTTTTCTTCTAGAGCACAAAGATGAATTCTCTGCCGACGGCGGACGATGAGATAATAAAATGTTGTCAATCATATTTTTTTATGCTACGGGGCAATGAGACGAGCGAGACGTTCACCTGATGGTAAGTGATACACTTGCCCATAACGACATGGCGCTAGTTAGATGGTATACACTACACCACATTGTGATCCACGTATCGAGACTTAAGGTGTTAAATCTCATTACTCCAGTAACTTCACTAGCTTATCATCAACAAGTTCTTTATAACACATTTTGCCGTCGAGAAAAAAATTAAACTCGTTGAAAAACTCAATGGTAAGGCAATGACGCGACTGTGAATGGTTGAAATAATTAAAATATGCAAACAACTTAACTCAAACTTCGCTTCTACTCCCTAACGACTTTGTAAATATCCAACAGCGAAAAACGTTTTTCACGAGTTTTACAGAATGCTTAATAAGAAATCTTGTGGAGAGTTTTTTGGTACATCACTCGAAATTAAATAAAATGTTTATACCGAGTCGATGGCCGCTTTGAAGCTTGTATATATTTTTTATATATTAAACGGCATATACACGAACCTATAAAATTCAAAAAGAAGGATTTCTGCAGTTAAACCGAAGCGTGTAAACTTTACTGTGTTTAACTGCGAAAGGATAAAGAAATTACTAGGGTAATGAGACACATCATCTGTCACAAAGCGACTAATATAATGTGATGCAGTGTATATCATCCTAAGTAAGTGACACATAGCTAGCTCACTTTACCATTGTGTAATATATCAATAAATGTTGCCATATATGTAATTAAAAGTTTTTTTTAATAATTTCGTCGACAACAGTATTGTATCGTTTTTATCTCCTTCAACTGCGTACCAATCCGCCCACGCGTATAAAACCTTTTGGTTACTTTACACGACCACTGTTACGTGATCCACGTTGCAAGTGCGATCCCTATTTAACTCTTAAACAAAATCACCTTTTGGTAGATCAGTTTATGATTTTTTTTAATAACAATGAATCGCTATCGGAAATTGTCGGACGCCATAAAAGCCGCCTACAATCAAATGGCCGAAAACGCATTTTTTTGTAATTCCTTCAACTCCATCTTAAATTTACTACTTTGCGATCAAGTTAGTGAAGTAGTGTCTATGCGTTAAGTGATATTTATTATCGGCATTCGATACATCGAATCGATTTATAGAAATATTTTACTATAATTGGATATGATTAACTTATCAAATTATAATGACAAAGTTGTATGAAATTTCACTTTTGTAAATTTTGTATATAACTTCATATTTAAGTATACCCGGTTTCGAGTAATATAAAAATATTTGTAATATTTTTGATTTCTCATTACTTGAAACTTAAAAGCTATTAAATAATTCTGTAATATTCGATTAGTTAGATAACACAAATAGCGATTATGAAGTTGTCGATTTTGAATTAGCTGCAATTTCGCTTGTTTCTTACCCTTTTTATCAGTGATCTATTATATTTATAATTTAGGACTCGGGCGTGAAAATATCAGCTGTTAAATCAGTAAATACTGGGTGTTGTTTGTAAAAGTGTTTCGGTGGCACGGATTTGAACGTTGAAGGTAACGCGGCATTAGATGGCATTTGGAAGCCCGGCCCACGGCGGCGACTCGGTGTCGCCGACGGCATGTACTATCTACTCGTTATTATTTACAACTTCACTGAATACCGTGTAAATTGCTTGAGTAATTAATATATTAGAGGTTTTCATTATTTCTTGTCCACTTTTTGTCATATTAGTATATCTTTCTCGGATTTTCAGTTCATATTTACCTATGTAACGGAATCACGAATATTCTTGCCGAACTCATTATACTCTACTCATAAAAAAATTCAGAGAAAATATATTGAAGTATATACATTTTTATGTAATCAATCAACATCCTTAGATAATAGTTCATTCTTGAAAAATTATGCTCAAAAAGTGTGGTGGAAAACGATGATCATCATTTCAGCGATTAAAATGAAGCTGTCCTATGGATTTCTTTTATGGATCTTACGTCTGACGAAAAGCAGGTAATAGTTATGAGTAATATGGACGAAATGAAGCTGCAAATAAATAACCAGTTTTTTTTTTAAGAATAATTTATATTAACTGTTTCAACATAGTTTATGAGCGTTGTATTGAACATTATTCTCAATAAACTTCAACATTAAATATCTCCTCTTAGACACCATTCCCCAGATCACTAGATAACGCCTTCCACTTTCTACTTGCGCTACAAAATGTGTCCGTAACTTAAAGTTATGTTGTCTTATCGGCAACAGACATCAATACCGGTTATTAAATAACCTTACTACATAGAATTATCAAGTTGGTATACTCTTAATAACGTCTTTATGTAACACCTACCGTTTACTTAATTCGCTTTCTTGTTTGTTATTAAATAGTTAATAACACGTTTAACAACACATATATTTTTTTTTATAAAATTGTGGATTTTTTTTTTACTGAAACAGGAATCTTATTGGTTTCTCTGTTATATATAACGGTTATTGACTTTTTAAAAAATGTTCTTCAAAGCATATTGAACCAATATTAAAAGATTCCATTCGATGTGTTTTCGAAAGCTGTCTTCTTTACCTCTGTGGCGGAGGCTAACGAAGGTCCCTGGTTCGATTACAAAACATTGTACAGTTAGATTGCTGGCAGGCTTTTCTCTAACCAGCCTGGCTACCACCCTTTTGTAAATCTACCGCCACAAGATTATTACTGTTGTATCTGTCAATATATCAGTGCTGGAGTATTCTGTGTATGGACACTTCACCTTTATTCATTGTTTACTTCTTTTACTATAATTGAAAAGTATTTGCGGCTTACCAATATTAATATAAATGTCGTACACATAATGGGTATTGTAAAAAGATATAAATGTTTTAAAAAACATCTTATGATAAATACTTGCAAAGTTATGTTAGTAAACTATTTATAATCGAGATGCAGTGAGAAAAAATCGGCGTTGTTATATCAGAACGATGGTCTGGATAAAATATGTAATAATGCTACTGATGGCAGATTAACTTAAATTACACTAATTAAGTTGTGAAACCCGTCGGACCCCAATTAGGAATAGCAGCAATAATGAAGACATAGAAATATGTGTGGAACACTTCCTCGTGCATAGTTCTAGGCGCCGGGGCGACGCCGTATCAATCAATTCATGGCGTTACATTACTTATCAACGTGGTGCTGTTTGATATAAGCTAGTACTTCGGCCATTGTTATATTTCACACTGCAGACCATTATGATATCACATCAATGATATAGAACATGAATTCAGGCTTTAAATTATAAATTATTAGTAAAATTCGACAGCAGTCATGGTCACTTATTTCTGGCTTCATAGTCGGTCATGGAGTACCTACAGCTTTTTCAACTATTGATATCAGTTAGAATGAGCTGTGCATTTAAGTCTTCTAGTGGTATGTTTGATTTAAAATTAATAATAATAGTATCCCAAGCCTTACCTGTGTAATTACCCAATCATCTTCTCTACTGAAATTTAGATGTTTTTATCAAAAGCCTCGCGAATAGTCTTTATTAAAAATCTATGTTCTTTTGCAAGAATTTTTGGTTTATCAAATCTGTTGTTGATAGTTGGAATTATTCAGATTATCGTCAGAAATTTACTCAAATATATATATTACCATGTTCATTACTAACATATCCTTTAAATTATTATCTGAATTATATTATATTTTGATGCTCTTGCAGTTAATCTTTACACTTATTCAGTGTAAGTAGAATAAGTTTAATATTTTTAAGTTAAACCTTATAGAATAACTAAAGTTGACAATTAAAACATTTATCATCTAATAGGAAAGGTAGGACGCAGTAAAAGAGTGATCATGCATATTTATGCTCAAGTGTTTTATGTGTTGCATACATATTTATAAATCATCCTTTCTAATACTTTCAACATATAAACATGCTTGACGTTTGTCTTGTCACGAGTATCATAATAATAAAAGATCTTAATGTTTAAATGCGTGTTACGCTAAAAATTATGTAATCAGTACATATTTATTGTTTTTACTAACAGTACATAAACATTGTTTTAATGTCATACTTATACTTTCAGATTTAAACAATTTATTTATTGTAAATGTTGCCATGTCGCATGAGTTTCCGTATGTGAAGTATATTTCATGAGGTTTAAGTTTAGATATCAATTGGTTGGGTACTGTTTTATTGTCCCCCATACGTGGGTACTATACCGCCTGCTGTTAACTGGCGATTTATACAATGATGTTTAAGTGCGGCCGCGGCCTATTCACTGTGTCCCGGAAATTATAAATTCTAATACTACATCATTCGCGCTATCAAATAATATACACTGTTCATCTTTTCGTGCTATTAATTATATCATAACTTCTCCAACTCGGCATATACTTTCTTATCTTTCTATCAAAAATTAGGCTTTATTATAGTCTCTAATATATGGTATAACGTTCTTTTGTTATCTAACTAACTCTTGATCTTAATTATACATAGTATTGTGACAGTTAGTGTACAGGTTATGGATGATGAAGGTTGCTCGTCTGGAATACCCTGGCTTTGTATTAACAGCCTGATCACAAAACAATGTTGTTATGGCGGTAGATTTGAAATGTGATGGTATAAACCACCACGAAGTTACAGACTAGAATAAGAGAAATTATAATTTACAGTTTGCAAAATTTTTTCGTGTATGTGAATTTCGAAATCAAGTCACTACTGTACTTCGGGTACTGTAATTCGGTCTATTGTTAAAGGCCGATGTAAAAATTACGTATCTTTCTGTAATATCGAAGCTCCGAAGGACAATCATTTTCAGTTCAATTTCTTTTTGTTTCGAATAGTTACAAGACCTGGTTAAAAGAAAATGTGTGCAGTGGTTTAAAAATACCAACTAGTTCAGAGATATGTGTTTTTGAGAGGTTTTTTTAATTTCGTAATTAAAATTTGTTTTTGTTTAGATGGTTGTTAATTTAATGACGTGGTTCTCTTTTTGAGAATCGGGCTCGCGGATCCGTAATCTACCGAGCTAAGATCAACATTACTGACATAGAACTAAAATATTTTTTATTAAGCTTATCTGTAGCCGCCGATGATTGTGTGCTGGAGCCTTTTAATTGGCACCTTTTTATTTAATTAACACGATTACTGTTTAAATTAGCCGCTCTACGATACAGACGCTAGTTCGTAATGTTATTTGATATACTACGATAACAATGTTTTACTTATTTTACTTATCGTTAGTACAGATCGTGACCTCTTTGGTTTTGCTACAGTTTTTTTAATGATGTTTTTATGAAACCGTTACTTCCTGCTATAATATTATTAACGACTAAACTATAATTTGCTCTTGTGTAACGTTGTTTTCTTACTAATACAATTCCAGTTCATATGTATATTTGTTTACATATGTTCTTTCTGTAAACTACATCAAAGTAAATCTGTTGGTATTTATGGACATCCTTTGTTTTATTTTTAAATCAAAAAAATTAAGGAACATATTTAACTTTAGTTTATCTTAATAGTAACCGCGAAACCAATTTGAATCTAGATTTTTTGTGTTAGAAATAGAAAAATTCTTAATCCATTCTATAATTCAGTCATTCGTAAATTATAAGCTCGCCTGTAAAGTTTAACTTTTGATTATGCGCAAGTGCTGAAAAACGTTAATAACAAGCTGACGTCACAGAAACAGCCCCAGGTCGTACACTCACATGACAAATGCCCCACCTACGTGAAAAAACCCAACTTAATAGCCCTTTATCCTTGGACACGGGTGTCATTTCGAAGCAATAAAACTTCTTTTCCTTCAACTGTTGTCTTTGATGCAATCCTTTGTTATTTAACTGGCTGTGGCCTGGTATTAAAAGACCTTAACAACGTACCCTTTATGTTTATTGTTTTGGAAAAGTATATGTTATGTATATCATAATTTCATTACTGAAGGTCTCACTCGGACAGTTTGTAATGGATGTAAAGACTTAGTTATATTTCATCTAATCATATTTCATCTTAATAGAATAGTATTAGAGATATTTCCTATTCTAGTACCGCAGTGGTTTAATACGATCCAGTTACAAAAATGTTCTACTAAGAACTTAGGATATGGAATTATTTTACTACTGAGATTTTTCTAAGATCTATACTGAGTTCTTCCCTTAAATAGGTTCTCTTTTTTTAGTTTCTTCAATGTCTGTATTCAAATTCATTCGTATTATATTGCGTTTATCGATTTTCGTAATCGTTTCTCGTAAATGTAAGTAACGCAACTTTACTTAGTATTTAAACATTTCGTTTATATGTAAGTATAGAATGTTGCGAAATCAATATCGTATCTATCATTGTACGGGAAGGCAATTGTTTCAACTAACCTAGTAAACTTACTATATGTATAAACAATGATGTATGAATGGCCTGGCCACAATACATTGAAATGCAAAGCCTTGATTGCTCAGTTTGTAACCGCTGAAAAGGCGCGAGTTCGTTACCCACTGACTTTCGTTAATATAGTTCACCGTCAAGTAATTGTTCCAAGGTCAATAGTATTTGTGGATATGGTATATACACCAACTCGCAGGATTGCTAGCAAAGAGTAGATGACCTGGACTATCGCCTTATGAGAGAAGGTAAGTCCTAGTTGTGGGAATATTGAGGACGCTGTTTATTTTTTTTTGTATATATATATAAATAAATATAAGATGGACCGACAATCTGATAAAAGTCGCGGGAAGCCGCTGAATACGGGCAGCGCAAGACCGATCGGCGTAGAGATCTTTGGGGGAGGAGGCCTATGCCCAACAGTGGGCGTTATCCGGCTGAGAATATATATATATATATATATAAGGAAGACAGGACACTGTGAAGCAACCGAGTGATACTTTGACAGTTCCAAATAGATAATACGCAACGCACGCACGCCGCCATAAATACAACGTGGAGGCCGGCACAATGCGTGAATTTAACTGCTTTTTTATTTTACGAGCACCAGTAAAACATTTGGGCTCCTGCAGTAAAAACGTCGCCCGTTTTTTTTTACTACACCTTGACGTGAAATAGGCCTCTTTCTATAGTGATACTCCTCAAGCACTAACAATAACACACTATATTGCTTTCGGATTGGGCCAGCTTTCTTTCCATTTAAAGACAATAATTTTTAAACTTTATCAATATTTATTTTTCAGATTTTTTTTTTGATAACTCTTATCCTTACCATTTGACTGATCATGAAATGTTATAAAGAACATGGGTATTCGGATTACTACAGTTAAACAAATCGTGTTTTGTTAAATCTGTGTACAATAGTTTCGAAGCGATACTAAACCAATTTGTTGCTTAAATAAAAGAAATTAATATTCTCTTTTATTTGCTTTTCTATTAATCGTTATCAGAATCCCACTGCTGGGCTGGCATCCTGCAAAGATCTCCTTTAACCATATTGTGCAAAAAATAGATTACTTTATCAGTTTGCAATTTTAGATTGGTTTTGTTCAGTGAATTTTTCTTATTATTCCCATCTCACTTTATCCATGTGTCCGACATTTAAGATAAAAGTCCTTCCCACTAACCCCCGTCACGTATCCTTACACAACTTTGCGAATACAAGTCTAATATCTTTTATGGCTCTGAAATAGTGAGGACTTGCGTTTTAGCGTGACTTCGTTACATTTGTTAGTAGCCTTCATAAAACAATTCGCGTACGTCCACGAATGGTTTATTCACTAATATCCTTCAACTTAATCGCGGCAGTCAACTTGTTAGTAATAAATTTTAACTGTGTACTTTTTCTGGAAAACTTACGATTAACAACCGGATCTATTCAAATATTGACCCCAATCTCCGATAGAACGGACGACTAAAAAATTGAATTCGACTAAAAAAAACCCCATTCCATTATTCCGGCGATACGAAACTGTAAATTTTACGTCTGGCGTGGAAGATGTACGAAATAAAAATGTAAAAAGGAAATCCGGTTTTCGGAACGAGAAACACTTCTGTTCTAATTTCATACGTTTTATAACGCGAAGCGGTCCATTCAACAATAAAATTAAAAGTTTACTTACATCACACAGATTTGTTTATCTTTTTATTAATAAACAGCGTAGTTGCATGAAAACAATGGAGTTATTAGTCGACTATTTATAAGCTTTATTTGTATTTAAGTAAGTTTAAAAATCATTTATAGGTTATCATATTTTATGGCTAATTGTTTGATTATATTAAAATCATCATCAGCTACGTCCAGTGCTGAACATAGACCTCCTCTAAAGATCTCGATCATTTTTATTTTTATACTTTTTTTTAACCATATTGAGTTATAAGTTGTAACATAAGTGCACAACTCTTACAATGTAAAGTCAGGGCTATTGTGATGTTATAATAATAATTCCATGTTATATATTTACGTGTATATTATGTTTGTTGTCATAATATGTTGTCTGTGTTAAAGATGTTATTTAAATAAATTCAAATCAAAATATGGGAAATGTAATTGTAATCTTTTTTACCTATTTCCAAATATACCTTTCTATGTAATGAAGGTGAATAAGGGAAATATGTTTTCGTTTATATGTATTTCTTTAGATAACTTTGAATTGCAGTTTGCCTCTTTAAATGTAGTAGCATTTACATAACATACTGTGAACTGTGTTAATTTTAAGTAATTTATGGTGTTACTTAGTTGATACAATTAACAAATTAATAATAAAAAAAATCGAGCAGTATAACACAAAAGTATGAAGCATTTGTACAATTCGTTACATTACACCGAAAAACGTCGATGGTCGTCAGTAGAACTTATAATATATGTTTTAACAACAGTTATAAACCTAACGGGCCGGGTTTACGAGCGTTATATATACAACAACTCGCACTATGACAATGGCTCCGAGATTGATGTCCTATGCCGCAAACGGCGTAGGCAGTACATTCCGCTCTGTGTGGGCCCCGATGACATTCCGTTTGAGTCCGTGTCGAAACATATTTATTAGGTATCAAAGTTACTTCCTATATAACGAAACAAGGACTATTCGAGTAACAACATTACAACATTCAATTCATAATTTCGATGTAATAAAGAACATTTCGAAAGCTACCCCAGAGAAGCACACTCAAATGAAACACACAGCTATTACTTTATCTGTTTAGATATTGATATAATATGAAAAGCAACAGCTTTAGTAAAAAAAATTGTAATATATTTGTACTTTCTATATTCATTAACAAATTCTGTCTTTTCGTTCCTGTAATTTTGTAATATAGGTTAAACAAATAAAGGAACACAGTAATGTTTAGCGGCAGGAACACCTGACCACTACTAACTATATACACACGCCACCAAACTTGTTCTCTACGCCATTTTAATAATTTCAACTAAAAGTTCCACTGAAAGTTTTATTAAAACTTAAAGCAATTAAAAACCCAACTCAAATATTATGTTAATCAAATTGGCTTCTGTGAAAACATCAATTCATTGACAATTCCAATTTCTGCGGGCGTACGATAGAGACATTACACGTATATGTAGGCATAGATGTATCGTAATAAAAATTTACCTACAGATATCCGTGTCTACCCATGCGGTATCGACCAGAAACCTGTTTAGAAGTCAGATAAAAAACGGCTAAGCGACAACGTGGTCCTTTTTGTGTACTTTTTTTTATTTGGTTTTTTAATTCACTACAATCCATGATTATATGCATGAACTTTTTTAGAAGAGGCCGAAGAAAAAAAGAGTTTTACATTATTTAATCACGATCACATTCTCGGCTGAAGAAAAGAGAAATATTGAACTGGAAGTTTTGGGTGCACAATGATTAGAGAATAGAGGGTCTTCGCGATCTCGGCAGATAGTCGATTCGAGTCGGACCACATTTTCATGTCTTCAAAAAATATTTTTATTTCTCTTCTACATAAGTCTCATAAATTAGTCTAAATAAAATAACCATGACAACCTCAAACTTTTACGCGTGTATAAAAATAAATTTATTATCAATTTAGATATAGTTTCTCATGGTAACATTCGTATGTTAACTGTAGTATATATATTTGATAAAACCTATTAAACTTATATATTTTTAAGTTATTAAACAATCATTATCAACTTACGAAACTGTGATAGCATGGTGTAAACTCGGAGTCTCAATGGTGGGAACAATGAGAGAGCTGTTTATTTATTTTATAAAGTTATCAAATCAGGTCAAGAATGAAATAAAGAAACTTATAAAGAGTTAACTGTTATATCAAAATGAGTATTCCCATACAGTAACAAAAATACGGCCACCAGCAATTCGTGCATAAATAACACGCCGTTTAATTTGAATTCATTAAACGCTGATGAAAAACGAAGCGTTTCCGATTACCATACACAAACGATTAGCGTCCAACTCGAAAGACGACCTTCGATGGCGGCCTTGCTGATTGCTTGTCAGCAAATGAAGATCCAATTACCGTTCACTAAGAAATAGATAACTTTGGTAACCAACTGCACTGTGTCATCTCTAAGATAAGATCGCTTAAGTTATCCGTTTATCATATATTATAATGTTAATTTTTAATTTTCAGGTAAGTCACCATTGAACTCTGCATATCTCTGTTCTACTAAACATATCGTAAGTACACTGAACGAAATAAGATGCCCTGCATTTAGATTGTTTTTACAGAATTATTGCTATCCTGTATTTGGGACAAACATTAAGAATTTAATTATAATTGATAGGTACTTAAGTTATTAAGGTGAAAGTTTTGACAAAACTGATTGTGTTTGGTAATGCTGAACGCAAAAGACTAATCGGACGATCAGCAACAAGTTAAACCGATAACACTATAGTCAAAGATGAGACACCGACCTTTGAGAGTTAAGTTATAAGCGACTAGTTTTAGTCATCACTACTATAATTATTTTGTTATGTATATTTTTAATTTAGCAGTAAATCTTAAATTTGTTCGAGTGACCACCTGTTATTTTAAACATTCATTGGATTCTTTTGTGTTTTGATTCACAATGAATCATAATTATCTTAAACTCTGATTCGTATTGACATCTAATTTAAACATCAATGTTTGTTTAGTTAAAGTAGATTATAAATACAACATTAGTATACTAATCGAAACAAAACTCATCGCCTAAATTTGATTTCGCCGAAAAGGTTGTAATTTAGATAAAATAGTTATCCAGAGCCTCACGTCATATCTATTTGCAGCAGATTGCTCCAACGTATCAGTTTAACCGGCTCCGTCCCCTGACGTTATTCGTGTACCATATACCAGCGTAACATGATCCTCAATGATTTTCCTATCTCTCACTAACAACGTCATCGCGTTAAAAGTCATTTATAAAGCAGAGAGGTCTATGTTTTTTTGGTTGATGTAAATTCATAAATAATGAGTGGTTCAAGGTCGGTTTCCGATGCGATTCGTGTCAATGACGTTGGTAAGCCTACTAACACAGATTATCGCTTTGTAAGTGCTATGATGTTTTCAACTTAACACATCCAATTATAAATTAGTTCAATTGAATGTACTAAATACATTATCGCAATTTTATATCGATTGTCATTTGCAATGGCATTTATGTGAGAAACCAATGAAATTGTATTAATTTCATTGGATATCGGTAGTACCTATCCAGACGGTCTCCTACCACTGCTCCTGTTAGGAAGTCAGATTCTATGGGATTTACATTCACTTAAAACACCTTGTTCATCTCTGAATACTTCAGTGACCTGCATTTTGGTTAGCAAGTCCCAAAGAAAGGTAGGAAGTTCCTTAGCACCTTCGTTGCTATCAAGATCGCGAACCTAAACGGGAGACACGTTTTAATCGCCTTTGATCGTAGGCAAGATTTACCTTACTCTAATTCCTACTGGCACATGACTACAAGGCCGCCAACAGAAAGTAGCCAGTAAATCTTATCTCTGACGTATATTACATTTGTGAAAGTTTACTGCATACTGTAAACTTTGTTGTAAACCCATTAATTGCGGGAATTAAACAATTGCTACGTTAACGAATAGTTTATTACACGTGAAAATCATCTTTCATCTTCATAAAGCTAATAAAGACATAAAACAACAGCCATTCGTCTTCACATACAATATGTCGCTCTCGCGCGCACTCGCTTAACCGCCGCAAACGCGTATTAATTCAAATTAATATGTTAATACTGCGAGCTAAATGATCACTAAACTAACATAATTACATATGCTAAATTGTTTGCTATTGTATTCAAATAGGGTACAAAATACCGTTCATCGTTATTGTGTGTAAAAGCATCGCGAATGCGAAATCATTTTCATTTACAAATCCTTTAACGACGACGTCCGTAATTTGTCGCCTTCTGCTGATCATACGAGATTATCCTCGCTTCCGCGGTTACTATATTATATCTTGTGCGAAAGTCGTAAAGTTAATTTTGATATGGAGATATGGTATACAACCGCATTCGAGAATATGCAAATATATAACGGTGCGTAACATTGTACCAAACAAGCATGGTGAGCATGTTCATGAACAACGATTTGTTGCATCCTTTATCATTTGCTCTTGTTCTTCGATTTTATATATCATTCTTGTTTAAACACGGTTAATGTATTCTCTGAAAAAGGAGTGAGATATTTAACAATTAATAATGACTAATGGACTTATGATAAGCGCCATGACAGCGTTATTCACTTTAAGATACTTTAAGTACATTGAAAATTTAAACCGGTTCATTTATCCAATTTAACTTTTAACTATACGTTTTAATGTCTTAACAAGTGTAGTATTAAAACATTTATTCAAGTTTTTTTTATTTAATATTACCGTACCTTTTTGAGCATTACATTTGTATAATTGACTTTAAAATTTATTCATTACATTTAAGTTTAAGTTAAGCCTGCATCACGAAGTGTTAATAAGTAATCTGTCCAATGCAATTTTCGGAGATGTGATTTATATTGATAAATGTTTACGAAAGAAAGTTAAACGGTTTACCTCATCACTCCACGCCTTTTTTATTATTACTTTAACTCGACGTCAGATTTTGTGTTGATGACTCTTAACAAGCGTTTAATGATTATTTTACATGTTATTTACCATTTCTGATAAGACAAATCCGTGTTTTTGTAAGTTCCTCTCAATAGAGCACGCGTTTCGAAGTGACAAATATAATTATGACGATTGAAAATCATTGTAAATAATTAAACATTTAACTTATACAACGACGATATCCGAGATTTTTTTTTTAAAGTTTGTTCAAATTAAAATCGCCTATGTTTGAAATTTTAAATCCAGGTGATAAGTATTATATTTCGTTTTATGAAGTCTGTAGTTAAACACTAAATCTCATGAAAACGACATCATATGTTCAGAGCTGTTTGACCACTAACGTTCATCTTGGGAATTAAATAGAATTATTTATGAATGGAAACGAACTAGTTCGCCTCTGCAACTTTTTCCCGATACAACTGAATGCTTGGTAAATATTGCGCCGTACATTAAAAATCAATTTGTTGTTAAATTATAAAACACATGTACGTATTAACTTATATTTTTAAGACTTATTTTACTAATAATTATACATTTAACTTATACAACGACGATATCCGAGATTTTTTTTAAAGTTTGTTCAAATTAAAATCGCCTTTGTTTGAAATTTTAAATCCAGGTGATAAGTATTATATTTCGTTTTATGAAGTCTGTAGTTAAACACTAAATCTCATGAAAACGACATCATATGTTCAGAGCTGTTTGACCACTAACGTTCATCTTGGGAATTAAATAGAATTATTTATGAATGGAAACGAACTAGTTCGCCTCTGCAACTTTTTCCCGATACAACTGAATGCTTGGTAAATATTGCGCCGTACATTAAAAATCAATTTGTTGTTAAATTATAAAACACATGTACGTATTAACTTATATTTTTAAGACTTATTTTACTAATAATTATACATTTAACTTATACAACGACGATATCCGAGATTTTTTTTAAAGTTTGTTCAAATTAAAATCGCCTATGTTTGAAATTTTAAAACCAGGTGATAAGTATTATATTTCGTTTTACGAAGTCTGTAGTTAAACACTAAATCTCATGAAAACGACATCGTATGTTCAGAGCTCTCCGAACACTAACGTTCATCTTGGGAATTAAATAGAATTATTTATGAATGGAAACGAACTAGTTCGCCTCTGCAACTTTTTCCCGATACAACTGAATGCTTGGTAAATATTGCGCCGTAGATTAAAAATCTATTTGTTGTTAAATTATAAAACATATGTACGTATTAACTTTTATTTTTAAGACTTATTTTACTAATAATTATACATTTAACTTATACAACGACGATATCCGAGATTTTTTTTAAAGTTTGTTCAAATTAAAATCGCCTATGTTTGAAATTTTAAATCCAGGTGATAAGTATTATATTTCGTTTTATGAAGTCTGTAGTTAAACACTAAATCTCATGAAAACGACATCATATGTTCAGAGCTCTCTGACCACTAACGTTCATCTTGGGAATTAAATAGAATTATTTATGAATGGAAACGAACTAGTTCGCCTCTGCAACTTTTTCCCGATACAACTGAATGCTTGGTAAATATTGCGCCGTAGATTAAAAATCTATTTGTTGTTAAATTATAAAACATATGTACGTATTAACTTTTATTTTTAAGACTTATTTTACTAATAATTATACATTTAACTTATACAACGACGATATCCGAGATTTTTTTTAAAGTTTTGTTAAAATATTCATATTCTTTAGCTCGTTATTGTTGGTTTTTTTTTTCTTTAATTTTGTAAAGAATAGCTTTACATCATTCATATTGCATTACAAATTTTTAAAATGCACTATCTTATATGTGACAAACATGTGGGGCTGTATAAATATTTAATGTTGCGCCATTTTGTTTTCATTAAGCAAATGTTCTTTACATAGTATATAATAAAAAGCCGTTTATATAAAAGAACAGATTTCAATGAAGCTGTAGATAATCGTTAGATTATATAAAGAAAAGTATTAGCAAGATATAAATCACTTGGATGGCCGTGGCTATGGAAACAGATTCTAAGCAGGATCACGTTTCAGTTTTCTTGCCCCGCCTCGAAACTGGATCCAATAGAGTTTCTCGGAACTCCTCGCCCGTTTTTGCTATATTACGTCGTCATTAAATTCGATGAGCATACGCTGAAATATGTGCCGCTTATTCAATTCGGCTTTTTGCGAACCTCCCCTTCATCTTTATAAAGCGTTTAATTCAATTACTCGCAGTAGTTGAGGACGATCATCGACCACGACGCTGAATTCTATGGTTAGGGTTTGCCATTGTTAAGGTTTCCGATCATTAATATAAAATCGAAGATATAACTAGTATATTTTCTGTTTTACACAGAATATTATAATTTGTTAAGTAGAAGAATAACTTCATTTGATATTAAACTATTTTCTCAGCGATAACATCATCTATGTCTAACTAGTAAAATATAAGTACTTGTAAGATGGTAATAATATCCAATAATATAATAGCAGTGATAATAAAATAACTTTAAAATCATATTACAATCGTTACACAAGAGCAACGAGATACGGATATGAAATTTCATATGCTGTAATGAAAATGTGAAGGTTACATCCAACTGCGCTATTATTACAATCTGTTTATTTCACCAGTTTAACGGGCAAATATTCCAACACCACGAGTAACCTGCTGCTGGAGGAGAGGAAATGGGTCTGTCACTATAATTTGACTCAGTTTCAGAGTCCAGGAACTTACGGACTATTCGAACACACACACAAAAACAAATTTTTCAGTCTCTTTTCTAAATGCTGTAATTTTAAGAATTTATCGTTTTAGATATTAAACTTAGTTTATTTTTTTTTTTTTAATGTATCACTTTTCCATTTAACTGACGAGCGCTAGTTAGGACTCATCGTCTTAAAACATTAGATATAAAATCTCGTTATGTGAGTAACTTTAGCTGCTACGCCCTTCAAACTGGAACACAGTAATGTTTGCATACTAATGTTTGGCGACGGAGGTAGTCCTTTCGGTGGTACCCACATAGATAGTATCTGCTTCCACCTGTACCAATAAATATATGAATGAGCTAACCAGCTCGCGGTTCGTGTTTACCCAAGTAAATGATTCGGAAACACAATCTCTTGAGTTTTTTTGTATATAGCGGTTTGTTATAGCGTGTTAGATTAGATAAGTAGAAGGAAAAACCAGTTTCGGTGCTAGTTTTTGCGTCAGCGCCCAGTACATCATCCGGCTAATCGATTTGTTCTGAAATGCAAATTAATCAATTCGATGCCATTTTTTATTTTGTTCTTGCGGTTCCTATGCACGGACAATTTTACTTCGGAACGTTGACCGATTAACAAATTTTAGACCGGAACTCGATGTAGACGTGGATCAAGATGTAGCTTCGCATAGAATTACTTCTGTAGACTTTGGTTACTGATTTATTGGGAATCGTTGATTGTCTTTTATTGGTCATTAAAATCAAAAGGCTTTGTGATTATGGTTAGATTTATGGCGTGTTTCGCAGACTGACTGGCGGCTTGTTAACAGCAACAGATTTGACTTATTACTTACGTTGTTAACGAATTTGTACCCGTCTAGAGGCAACAGCTATTTTTACATTTAGCTTTTCAATACATTAGCAATATTATATGGACATTTTATATATTCGTTATTTATTATATTTCAAGTATTTTAATATATTATATCAAATACAAATACACTAAAAAAAATTCCCACGATCGGGTGCAATTTGTTTATTAGTCAAGAATACTTAAGATAAGAAACGGGGGCTGTATATCTTTACGTTCTCCTCTACGCTACTAAAGCGCAGGAAGTGAAACTTCGCTTTCCTTTCAAAGTTTTATTTTTCGACCTCAATTTCACATACTTTAACTGACAATGAGGCTGTGGATTATGAAGTGTGTTTGGCTAGACTACTCTGCCTCACTCGTGTTGACAACTGGAATACATCTTGGTTATTACAGCGGTGGACAAGAGAGTCTGAAAAACCTTTGGAACATCCCAACTCTGTAACATATCCTAGAATCGAACAATGACGTGTGTTACAAGGCAAGAGCTAAGCATAGAGGCTGTAAGTAGTGCACGAATACGGCTTATAATCGATACACCTACCAGTCGATTTATTTTCAAATAACAAAAGCGGACGCTAATCCGACGTAGGTACCAACATTAATCTAGGATCAGGAAGCGCTCGTTTCACATTGACGTCGCAGTACCATAGCTCGGCGGCACCAAGAATTATTGCCTTGAAGCGTTTTCAGCCCAGCTCGCGTCTAGGTAACCTACGAGCAGAGTTAAGCAGGCTTGAACGATTGCTTAATGTCTAGACGTCTAATTATGTCTAGCCGTTTGTAATTGGTCGACATTAAACAGTAATACATAATTCAAGCGACAGAATACGAGTATCAATTTACTTGAATGATTTAAGGTCGTTGATACATTCACCATTGTATTTTGTTATTACTTGTAATCTATTTATACGTATTAATAGAATAAAATAGATAATGTGGTTTGTTGAATCAATTATAGGCTTGGATAAAATATAGATCAAATATAGTATAGGATTAGCATAGGTTTCTTTTAAGGATTTTCACACGGTTCACAGCTCGCATTCAATCTTCACTAGACAACCTTACCATGTACCCTGCTAATTGTAGTTAAGCCTCCCAGTCTTTTGAGCTATATTGATGACTTTAGTTTTACAGATCTCATTTCTGATTCGCTCACAAAGAAAAATCCCATGTATTGCCGCCAGTGTGACTTGAAGCTTCTTTATGATGCCCACTACCAACAAAATTCAATTTAATATTCTTTGCCACATCTAGTTTAGCACTATTGAATAACGACGCGATTAGTTGCAACGTTAACCAGATTCTCTGTCAATTCAATACAATTGAGCGTCAGAAAGTATTAACAATCAGGAACTCAATTAAACTGCGAAGCCAATACTGCTCCCAATCGTATCGCTCGTATTAAGCAATCACGGAATTGGCCAAATAAATTCTATACGTTATCTCACGGTAGCGGGGTTCGAACCCGTTGCAGTTAATTAATTTCTTCAATCGAGACGTTTATTAGCCCATTGTACGAATTTACACGCAGCGGCGCAACAATGTCATAGTCCGGCCGCCGTATGCTGAAATGGCTTTCAATGTAATCGACTAGTTATTGAGCTATTACGGCTTTCGTTTAAGCGAAATTTAATTTAAACCTATCTGATTATCATTCAAACTTAATGCGTTACCATAAGCCATTACCTAAGTATATTAGAATTGTACAATAATAAATTGCAAGATTTGTTTATGAAACCGTAACAGCGAAACTTGTTCTAACTAATAACTTTCGCCGTACAATTGACGACATTGTTTTATAATAATATCACTACATATGAACAAATATTATTACGTGTTCGTGTAATATAAATTTAAGTATAGTACACTCTAGAATACTACACTACACGGAGTATTTAATGTAAACAAACAAATAATACTGTTGACACTCCGAATTGGAACACCTACGGCCTCCGCTATTACTCCTTATAACGACTACACGAACGCCCTTCATTTACATCCAAGTGTTTATTTCCTCGACGTCATTTCAGAAAATTGACTTACATCGTCAACTGGAATGGACTTTTTAACACCTTGTTTAACGGTTTCACGCGTAAACACTTTAACTGTGATAACGCAGGAAAATACTCCAAAAAATCAGCATCGCATTTATTTATACCAACAAACAAGAAAAGTATGATATTCACTTAATATTTAGTGATTTCCAAGCAGAACAATAAGAGTCAAGACGTTATCTCGTTTTCTGAGTAATTTACTAGTTTATATACAATCGTTATAGTTTAGTACACTATCATTTGGTGTTAAAAATAGAAACTACGATGGTACTATACCCTGACAGTTTCTACCTCCAGTAAATCACTAATTTTATGGTAATAGTTTATATATGAAAGGTCTAAAATCAGCGGTTGTATGTTGCGAAAATTAAGTTATCACAAAGAATCGATTTCTTGCTAATTTTAAAACCTGTTTGAACTAATCTAATCAAAACTATTGTGTCTTTCTTAATAAGTTATCATCTATCCAATCATTTAATGAGGACACTACATAATAGTTTTATTTAAATATATAGTTAAAGTTTAAACGATGTTTCGTTTCATAACAAGTTGTAATAAAATAAATCAGATGTAATATTGTTTATACGAGTATATGTCTATATCCAACACCTATTTATTAAGTCTTCTCTTCGTCATAAAATTCTAATTTGTTGAAATTACGTTCGTATGGATTTTATTATCTTATAACAGCTTTAAAGTTATTCCATGCGGAGAAACCTAACTTACTATGACATATTTATATCCCTTTTTACATTTATTTAAAAATTATTCGACTTATTTTAATACAAAAATGTTGAAACACTAACCTTTCTTGGAGCTAACTTAAATTACAAAACGACTGCTGCATGAAGTTAATTCTTTTCATTTATGAGGTTCCTCGTTGTTATGAGGAAATAATGAAATGTAATATGATAATGAATGCCGCTACCAGCAGGAACCAAACCTAACATTTCTGAATAGAATAAGATGGATGGAAACATAAGCCCCAGAAAGATTGAGCTGAACGCTTTCAGGCACTTCAAGCTATCTTCATCAGACTTCTGCCGGTACTCGAATATCTTACTACCCCATCGGCTGTCATTCTTTCGGGCTATGTGCCATTCCCAATGCGATATAAGGCTAAATCTGTGACTTTAGTTTTCCTGCGGATATCCTCAGTATAGTTTTGTAAACTATGTTATAATACATAATATATATTTTATATCATATTTGACAGTACAACAAATGCTACATTTTCTTATAACTAATGTTATGTCAATTGACACCATTTTGCGCGTATCGTTACAGATGTGTTTTTATCGGTGTCATAAAATGCACAAGTTGCGTTGCAAACTGGAAAACTATATTACGCACGTGTGGTGATACCAGATAATGGTGATTCATATTATTGTATGCAAAGCTGGCGACTATTTGCATAGTAATGGCTCGCCTGTAAGATACTCTCTCGTTGTTATACCTAATCGGATGCCTTTGTTTTAAGTGGGCAATGGATATAATTCTATCTGAAATTAGTTTCATTATTAATTGTTAATATTATATCAATTGTATTTTCATCTTCTAGAAGTCATTTGTTTCATAAATAGTAAAGAAGAGATGTCTCTTCACTTTTCCATCGCTTCTTCAAATAGGATTGTTACTATTAAGTTCGATCACACGGTTTAGAGATAACTATGCTTATTTTTAAGGTTATAGATCATGTGTGGCTTTACTTATAACTGTTTGTGGCTAATTTCTATTATTATCATCACTAAAAGCAATTAATATATCAGCATGATTACGTATATAAATAACGAAACTCGAGGCTTTGTCTAAATGACAAAAGCGCATAAATTGTGGACAATTAAACGAACAAAAGCAGCGCTGCTTAACAAGGCGTATTAAATTTAATTTTATGTTCTTGCACAAACAACACGCGACGATTCAAATTATTACTAATTTATATATTTACTAATTACTAATACAAGTAATAAATAGAAAAGACAATTACGAAAAAGTCTTACTCCGGTCGCTACATTTTTAAAAACATAGGTGGTTTGGTAAAGTATTAATTTTGTGTAAATATTCATAATTAAACTTGTCAGATATTACAGAAAAATCTTAATGTTAATGTTGATTCCAAAACGAATTTCTCACGATAACGGAATTGCTTTCGAGTTGTGTGAATGGAAGTGAGGCATGGAAAGGATGCACAAACAAAGTTACAAATAAAGCTTTATATCCTCTTAGTAGCTCTTCCTGTCTGCGGCGGCGTTCGTTAAAAGAAAATTAAAGCAAACATCCAACAGTTCGTCGGTAGATAAACCGGCCATAACAGCACACAGTTAAGATAAGCACAGTGTTAATTTCATAAGAAACTATTAAGTTGTGTCTATGATATCTTGTATAACCTTTATCTAACTTTCTCAAGTCGTTTCAAACCACTTCGTCCTGTACAATTATTAAATTGTTACTTTATTGCAACTAATTAAAACCGTGCATAATAGAATATTGTAGCCTTTTTTATTATTGTTATATTATATTTAATGATTCAAGTTATATATTTGTTTTGTACTGAAAATTTTAAAATATATTTATAGGTTTATTTAACTTTTAGTCTATGTAATTGAGATGACTGATGTTGATATTTGTTTTACTTGTTATCGTGTTAGTAATACTTCTTTTTATATGTAACGAATATTAAAAAATTGTTATGTTGTAGAAGAAGTAGTTGAAAGTTTAGAAGACATTAGTTGTTATTGCAGTAGATCCAGCGACTCGATTATTTAACACGTCGCCTGACCGCGGCTGGACCCGTTAGATTTAACCGTCTAATTTCACGTTTATCTCCGAGTTTAATCTGTTGTATAAGAGCCGTCGACGAATTTCATAGATTCGCTCCGCTCGAGCGGCTGTAAGTTTTTACAGGCAGCGGTGGAACGACCTCGCTCCGGTCATGGCCGCACTCCGACCGACACCCGCGCCACCACTTGCACACGTAAATAAATACACATCGTAACAAACCTGTATACTAGTTCGATGCCGTGTGCATATTTTATAAAACCTTCACCCCGCTTGAAATAGAAATTAACATCTTATTGACGAACCTCTAGTTATTCTATATAACCTGATTGCAACCGCGTAAAAAAGACTAATGCGCCGACTTAAATACTCCGTAACGTAACTTTTAAAGAGCAAGAGCTGCATGGATACTCTTTCAGAATAAAATGAAGTACAGGATAAGGAGACGAGAAATCTAAAATAAAAAGTCTATAGCTATTTAGGTTTAGGAGATATGAAAGTTCAAAGTTGATACTGTGGAAAAGGAAAATGCAAAAAAGAAAAATTTCATCGAGAATCGAACTCGAGAACTTTGTGTCCAAAGCATTATAATTAGCACCTAGGCCATTCAGGCACATTCTAATCTTACAAGATAATAGAGATCCGAATAAAAAAACGACGAGTTTATTCAGACTTCTCTTAAAGACATCCACATCTAGAGAAGACATCCACATCTAGAGAAGACATCCACATCTAGTAGAAGACTGTCTATTTTCGATATATTATTTGCCAAATAGAAAAATATCCTGAAGACTTTTTTAAGTAATTTTAAAGCGATAATCAAAGATGTCAATACACATGAATAATTTCCAGATAATTATTCAATAAGCCTTAGAGATTGCCTGTTCATGTGTCTCAGGCTAATTAACGAAGTGTTTGAACGTAAAGGTAATATCACAAAAGCGAAAGGGTTGGAAGGGTGCTTAATTCATAACCTAGGGTAGTTAAGTACGAACTTTATGTACTGAGAAATATATTCGTATTGTGTTGGTAAAAAGGTCTGTTAGCTTAGTTTTACACTCTGATATATTATCACTAAAGTTTTGTTTTAAGAAAGTAGTAAATTTGATTAAGTTATAATTTTGTTACAGTATAGTGTGTACTTATAAAATTTTACTTTAACTCTTTTTGATTAATTTTTACTAATCGTCCATACAGAAGTTCTATACAAATAGAAATCGTTTCGTAAACGCTGTTAATATTGTTCCGTCATAGCGATCCCGTTGATCAATTTATCACCTGAACTCAATATCCTTTCATCGTAACAATAATCGCGACTCCCCCTAGCGATACCGCCGCGTAGTACCCACCACAAATCAGCAGGGGGCGAAACGAGCAACGGGCACAATGTATTGCGACTTTTAATTAAATCAGACCTTTGCGCAATCTTTAATTTTTGATCCGGTCTAGATCATTATTGCTAAGGCTTCATGTACATATCCTCAAAAGAATACTGAGAAGACTACTATTACCATTTTTTTTAATTCACCTGATGATTTGTGAGACTCTTGCCGATAACAAAGTGGAGCTGGTTGGTATACACTGCATGGCGCACGTTTTTTTTATACTACTATGCGACGAGACGAGCAGGTCGTTCACCTGATGGTAAGTGATACGCTTGCCCATGACAACGTGGTGCTAGTTAAGATGGTACACACTGCACCACATTGCGCTCGTCGCCTAGAGACAACAGGTGTTAAGTCTCGTTACCCCAGTAATTACACTAGCTACAGCGCCCTTCAAACCGGAACACAGTAATGTTTGCACAAAACTATTTGGCGGTTGAAATAGGAGCTGCGGTGATACCCACCCAAACGGTCTCCGGCAACAGATACCTACCACCTGGTAAACGTCTTAAGTCATAAGTTGTTAAGTCTCGTTACCCCAGTATTTTCACTAGCTTACAGTGCCTTTCAAACTGGAACACATTAATGTTTGTACACTACTGTTTGACAGCAAAAGTAGGAACTGCAGTGGTACCTACCACTAGTAAATTGACCATTGGATTGATGTACTATGATAAGCATCTTCAGAAAATTTCGCTTCACGTTTTCTATGAAATAAATGAAAAAAGTTTACTAAGAAATTGCATTTGCGGAGAGAGCGAAGTAATTTCGCGAAATCGATATACGGTTCCAATATTTTATATATATTTTATTTAAGTTTTAACTTAGAGCTCGAACCAATATGCTAAGCGCGCTTTGCTTGCAGCGGGGCATAAACATGTCCGATCTGTCATAGTACAAAGAATAGCGTGCTTTGGAGATAACTTATCGGATATTGTATACGAAATTGAACCTATCAGTTATTAAGTTATCTCGTAGAAACCGTGTTTATACGGAAATGATTACTTAAATATTCAATGTCTTTGTTACGCCTGAGGACAAATTATATCATCTTATAGAAATGGTTGTTTGTTCGGCAATTAATCTATTTTCATTCATATCAGATTTTGGATGTATAAATATTTACTTTATGATATACATTGTTTTGGTCAAGTTTTCTAAACTTTTACCTATACTCTCGTTATATTTCACAGCTACTTATGATATTGTTTATTATTACTGCAATGGAGCAAAATCTAATTATAATTACATCTCAATACTTGAATATACAATAAAAATGACACTGGTGTCGTAATTTATAGTTATAAAGATTTTTTTAACTTGAGTAATGTATAACTCGAAAGAGCTTGTTACTATAAGCAATAAACAATCGTTATTACATGTGGGCCTCAAGCCGGACCCGCTCTGGGACCTTGTGGGTGTAAACAGGTTGTACTTTTCTTTTATTCTTATTTCCCGTTTCGCTAATTATACGATGAACTTTAAAGGCATACCACAATTACTAGAAAAAGACTATCGCAGTTTTTAAGTTAGCTCTCAACTAAGTACGTTTAGTGGAATAAAGTTTTTACTTAGTATAATGTTGTCAGGTTGTAAAATGTCATGGTTTTAATTTGTTCCTTTTTATTCTAATGTATATACAATGTCGCCACGAGACAAGATGCACTTTATATAGTTATTTTTAACATTTTAACTAAATGTTGACATGTTTAAAACATATACAAACCAATTGTTATCTTATGTATAGACAACGAATATAAATCTTAATCAGCTGAGTACCTGTTACTTGAAGTCTGCCTTCACCACACCAAAGTTTTACTCGGGGTATTATACAGTCCTAATCTTCACATTAACTATTTTAATAGCCTTGACAATATTTTTCACCAATATTGCCCTATTTACAGCCATGTGATATTAATGGGTGATTTTAACACATGTTTACTGAAAAACGATCATCGGTCGCAAAAATTGGAAACTCTGGTCACCTCATATAATCTTCAAATCCTACCACTCTCTGCAACTCATCACTTCCCCAATTGTTCACCATCACTTCTCGATTTGATGATTGTTTCATCTTTTGATAATGTTGTAACTCACGGCCAATTAGCAGCATCATTCTCATACCACGACCTCATTTACTTATCTTTTCGTATTCGACCACCTAAGCCTAAACTACATTTCCGTTATGTCCGCAGTTATAAGAATATTAATATCGATGTATTAAGGCAGGAAGCGGCAGCAATCGACTGGTCAAGTGTAAGCAGGTGTTCGAATGTAGATGATATGGTCAATAACTTCAACTCAATCCTTTTAAATCTTTATAATCGCCATGCCCCCTTAAAACGCATAAAAATTAGACACAACCCAGCACCGTGGATAACTGCTGATATTAAGGAATTAATGGCACGCAGGGATAAAGCAAAGAAAAGGTTAAAACGATATCCTTCGGACTCCAATTTATGGAATTTCAGGCGTCTCCGTAATAATTGCAACCGCCTATGCAGAAACGCTAAAAGACGTTATTTTTATGAATCTCTTCGCAATAGTGACTCTGCAAAGGCTTGGAGTTTTCTTAAAACTGTTGGTATTGGTAATTATTTTAAGGCGGCAAATGGTATAATAGATCTTGATACTCTGAACCAACATTTTTCCTCTTCACCAGTACCATTATCTTCCTTTTTAAAAAATAGGACTCTCCTAGAACTGTCGTTTGGTCCAATCCCTCAGCATAATCAATTTAACTTCAAAACGTTGACGCAGGATGATGTCAAAAGATCAATCCTCTCTATTACTTCTCATGCAATTGGTAATGATGAAATTTGTTCCAGAATGATAAAGTTGATTCTGCCATGTCTTTTGCCAGTTCTCACAAATATGTTTAATTTTTCTTTGTCATCTTGCTATTTTCCTTCTAGTTGGAAGCGTGCTCATATTCTAGCGCTACCTAAAACCTCAAATCCATCGTCTCCGTTCCATTTTCGACCTATATCAATCTTACCATTTCTTTCAAAAGTCCTAGAACATCTTATTCACACCCAACTCTCAGCATTTCTCAATAATAATAATATTTTAAATCCCTACCAATCCGGTTTTCGCAAGGGACATAGCACGACATCTGCTCTTCTTAAAATAACAGAAGATATTCGTTGCGGTATAGATCAGAAACACTTAACTGCTCTTATCCTACTTGATTTTAGTAGCGCTTTTAATTCGGTCGACTTTGATATTCTTATTAAAATACTACAAACCATTAATTTATCTCCTTCTGCAATTTCATGGTTTGACTCTTATCTTAAAGGCCGCTCACAGTGTGTCCGTGGGGATAACTCTTTCTCTGAATGGACGGATCTAAACGCGGGGGTACCTCAAGGCGGGGTCCTCTCTCCGTTGCTCTTCTCGGTCTTCATTAATTCCATTACTAATGTAATATCAGCCAAATACCATCTATATGCAGACGACTTGCAGTTATATCGTCATTTTCCTGCTTCTGAAGCTGATATTGCAATTAATGCACTTAATAAGGATTTATGTAAAATAAGTAAATGGTCTCGAAACCACGGGTTGGAGCTCAATCCAAACAAGACGCAGGCTCTAATAATTGGTAGTCATCAACTTCGCGGTTCACTTGATTTTTCTTCTCTTCCTGCTTTACTCATCAACAATATTGTCATTTCTTATTCCGACAATGCTAAAAATTTAGGCATAATCATGGATTCCAAATTATCGTGGACAGCTCATATCACTCATATAAGTAAAAAAATTAATTATTGCATGCATTCATTAAAATGTCTCCAGAGTTTTTTGCCGATTCATACAAAAATTTTACTTGTACAGTCTCTTATCCTGCCTATCTTGGACTACGCTGATATCTGCTTTTTGGATGTAACTGAGGAGCAACTAAACAAACTTGAGCGCTTGCAAAACTTGTGTATTCGCTTTATTTTTGGACTTAAAAAGTTTGACCATATTTCCATGTATCGAAAGCAGCTCAAGTGGCTCCCAATCCGCCTTCGCAGGAACACTCGCATTCTCTGTTTCCTCCACAACATCCTACATAATCCATCATATCCAATGTATTTGGGAGTTGGATTTTCCTTTGTTCACTCATCCAGTATAGACTACAGATCTCACCTTAAAACTATTCTTAAATTTCCATCCCATCGTTCTGAATCCTATTCGCACTCTTTCGCCGTACATGCAATTAGACTCTGGAATGCACTCCCTCCTGTAATTCGTGAGGTTAGGACAGTGGCACTGTTTAAAAAGCGCGTTAAAGAGCACTATCTTGAGATATCTCAATGCTCATGACTTCAAAACTGTTTTACTTTTTTATTTTTGTATATATTTTTTTTTTATATATATATTATTTTCTACCTATTTCTTATAAAAACAGTAGCTTTTTTTTTTTTAAATATTTATTTATGTATTTTTTCCTTTTTTTTTTTTTTTTATTTGGTTTTTTGTTAGCAAGTTTTATTATAGTATATATATGTCTTAGTTTTATTTAGTATGTATTATAGTTTACCAATATGCACCGAAATTACTTTCAATAATATAAAATTTTCCAACAAAAGGCCTACTGGAAGAAATTTCACATTGGAATAAGTAGTGCCTTTGCACTTAATATGTCTGTACATTTAATTTTTAATTTGTGATTTCTGTGTGCATAAATAAATAAAATAAAAAAATAAATAAATAAATAAATAAATAAAATAAATAAAATAAATCTTAATCAAAAATAACAGTTACAGAAGAACGGAGAAGAACAGCGTTTCACATTACTGGTTGGTAGTTGAAATAATAGTTTTGGTCGTCGTCTACAATCTCGATACTACAATTAATGAAAAACTGCTGTTATTTTATACTAGACAGTAATGTTTCTCCCTCACTCTTCCTGGCATATATATTCTATTTAGTAAGGTCTTTAATGGGCTTTATTTAATTATGTCCAGTTAAATGGTAACTGAAATATTATTTTATCTTAAAATTTTGTTGCTAATGAGCACAATCAAACAATTATAGACATTAAGTTAATTTGTTATCAAAAAAAAAAACAGTGATACTCTCTCTTCACTCTCTTTTTCACGAGATATGAAAGTGTATCATAAATAAACATGTTCAGAATGTTTACTGGTTACTTTGTTACAGTACATACTCCGTTGTAATTAACAAGTTGACGTATTTTTTTTTCACATCCTTGAGTACGAATGCACACTTTTTCTCCTCTATACAGTACCTACGCATTAAGTAAAAAAA
This sequence comes from Byasa hedistus, assembly GCA_029286795.1. Taxonomy (NCBI): domain Eukaryota; kingdom Metazoa; phylum Arthropoda; class Insecta; order Lepidoptera; family Papilionidae; genus Byasa; species Byasa hedistus. Next base: position 7,399,847 of record JAGSMW010000001.1, read on the forward strand.
TAACTAATTTACAGTCGTACTTGATTAACCGGATCGTATAATAATAGTATACAGTTACTCCATTCCGTTTGTTAATACAGACCAATCAGATATCTCGAGTACACATTTTTTTAACCATAACATCACCATTGTGTTATAAAATTTTGATTAAATCATTTTTAATTCTGTGTTAGATGAAATAGATTAGTTTTAAAATTTTAACCGTACGATCGTCAGAGTTAGAATCAGGGCATAACTTTTTTTCAACTTCTCAATGAATTCTTGTTTACTCTGTTACTTCGTTTAAGTAACTATTCACAATTTCTTTAATTTCGTTGATGTTTATGTTTCTTGCGTCTTCTTGTGCTGTTCTTTTTCTTTCCTTGCTTTTTATAGAGACGTCATCTCAGGTTACTCTTATATGTCTTACGCAACGTTAAAATACTTATTCTAAGTCCTCTTTGTCACCTTAGCGTTTTTATAAAAATGTTGATGTGTTTATAAATTTAAGAATACAGTTATTTCGATGTCTCAAAAGTAAAGAGCAGGCTTTAATAGGTAGCTTTCATTTTTACCTTTACACACTGTCGAAACTTGGACTCCCCAGGGTACTCGAGTGTCGTGGGTTTTTATCTGCAAGCTCGATGCAAAGCGGGACGTGTCCATCATTACTCGTGAGAATTTCTTAGTAACGCCTACGTACGGTCCAAAGACCTAGCTGGTAATTACGCAGCATAAAAACCAGACCGCGATAAGTTATTTATGTTCAGCACATGGTCAATGACATAACTAATCCGCTTTTTTACTCATAATCTATATAAAGTATGTTAAAAATTTGCACTAGTTTTCGATAGGTTATAAATAAGTTAAATACTTGATTGGCTTTTAACAAAAAAAGCTAAATCTTGTTCTGGTTCTGCTTATTGTTATTAACAAATAGTTAAATTTTGCATCGAAGTTTAATAGCTTTAGCCGAATGTGCAAAACCCAAAACTGCGCATATTATTTGTATAAAGTACCAAAACAGTTTATTGGGCACTTAACGAACCCAATCCCGCATTTAGTATCGGTTTAAGCGCAAAATGTCACTTCGCACACTTTAACACGATAGCGTTAAGTACTCTGTACAAAAGTTTCACAATTACGAAAATCTGTGTAAATGCCGTTCGACTTGATATTTCTCACCACACACTCGCACCGATTCGCATACGAATTATACATTAATAGTTTCATCAGATATTACTTGAACGGTTAAACGTTTCGAATGGGAAACGTTAAAGTTAATTCGTTAGTTATCAATGTTTATTGAATTAGATTGTTAATTGTGTAAACATTGAGTAGTAAATACTTTGTTGTATTTGATACCATTATTTATGCATCTAGGCTATCCATGAATTGCTATTATTGAGGTCATAATAATTGATTGTCTGGTCTATGTTATAATTAATAATTTAAAATTTTATTTAGACACCTAACACAATTACTAAAAGGGTGACGTTATGCTATCGGGCATTCTCCTCCTGTTTACCTCAGTGTTCAGCTATGTAGTTCCGATTGTAGTCCTCTATTTGTTTAGCCTGTTTTAAACAAGCAAATATGTATGTATATTCATTTATTAATATGATTAACCTAAATAATTGATAACAACTATAAAAAAGTTAGTTTACTTGCGGCTGCGACTGTTTACAGCCTGGTTTCCTAATTTAACAATTCTGTGCTCGGGGAAGTTTAAAATTGCTAAAATATAATATGCTTATCTTATTGGGTACAAGAGAAAAATAATCATTCTACTTTATTTGAATACAGATTAAATATTGCGGCAGAAAATAATAGCAACTGTAGTTTTTAATTCTAGTAACTCTCATCTCATGTCGCAGAATGGGAGCGCCGAAAGAAAATCCCGGAACTAAGACGGAGCTCATGTAGTATTAAAGAAAAGCAAAAGCCTTTGTACAAATGCCGGGTGTACCAACAAAGTGAGGATGGGAATTCACTGCACTGTGTAGTTGGAACTGCAAAGGAATTAGGTTGTGAGTCGTCTACGCTTGCTGCATCTGCCCTATTTGTTGGAAGGAGCTGCATATGTCTCTGCACGAGGACAAAGTAAATGCCGGCTGCCGTTTCATCTCTGGCAGACTTTGTTACGTTTCGAAATCTATATATAAGATGTGCTAATACAAATGTTGATTTGAAATTGATTAATGCATCAAATTGAATAGCTCTTTACAGTTATAAAAAAAGACGTATAAACAATAAAATTTACATTAAAGCATATCAATCATAATTTTAAGCATTCAGAAATCAAATAGCACGGAGAGCGATCGCAGCGCTTCAAAGCCCGTAATTTAACGATAATTCGCTCGCACTCCGCTCCAATACTCTTCGATTATGCAAATGAAGAGGTGTATTGGCTCTCGTAACGGAATCCAACGTTACGTCGATTGCTGTGCTAACGTGTACAGTCGAATAACTCCATACATTTATTACTTTTATCACCCGGCGACGTTATAATACGTGCAACGATTTTCTGTAATCACAAATGCGTTTTTTAAAATCTTCGTAAATTACACACGATGTAAGGTATATTCGTTTGTAGTATTATTAAATATTTATATATCATTATTAACGATCTATCGTCAACAATATCAAACGTTAGATAGTAGTCATGTTATAGAATCATTCCGATCTTTAGAAGTTAACATTTCCATCATTCCTGCTACCCACAAGTTCACACTGCTGTTTGGACAGTAATTTAGGTTCTAGTTTACAAAGAATAAATATTTATTTCTGTTATTTACTTTAACAGTAAATACACAACAATTTTAGTAACGTATATTACTCTGTATTTATGACATTTTTTATAACAGAAACGTTTAGGATGTAGAAAATATTCAAACGCCTGCACCTCTTTTCTTTAAATAGCTTAAACTGACATTCCATAAAAAAATCTGGACTTACCGAAGCTGTCTGTACGAAATCTACAGTTATTAGACAGTCACACCTAATCTCTTAAGAACACTATTTTTGGGTATGAGTTAGAAACATCGTATGTTAGATATTTAGAAAAAATAATTGTAGTTACAAACATTTTGTAAGGAAAATAGTAATTCATGGACATGTTAGAATAAATCGATAATTAAAATGTCCATACTATTGTACAAATATATAACACATTATATATTTAATAATATTAACTATTTTTTATCAAGTGTAATTAAAATTTTTATGATTATTGTTAATCTATATTTTTAACAAAATTGATAATAATAAAGTAGTTATATGATTATTGTGAAGATGGCGTAACAGTCATTTTTGTATAAAAGGCGGACAACAGTTTTGGCAGTGTAAAAATTTTCAACTCAGTGACGAGTAATCGATGAGAGATGTGGATATAGAAACTTTGACAGATTAAATATATATTGGAAGAGTCTTCTACGATCTTTTACATATTTCTAAGTGAACTCGGCTCACTCAGCAACTGAAACGGGTTTGCAGGCGCCGTAGATGTTTTTACGATCCCTATGCACCTAATATGTTATACTATATATGCTCTCATACGTTCATCTCGTAAAGAACCTTATTACTGATGGTATAATTGAATTACAGCCTCAATTGGAATATGTATCCATTTTAATCAAATTTATGACGTCATATCCCGTATAAAGTTTTATTACAAAATTCTTTATACAGAGCAGTTTGTAACTATTCATTTTTAAACCATAAGCTGATATGGTTTATTTATAGTTAGATAATTACATGTAACTGTATCACATAATTGTCTCTAAGTGTATAAGTGTTAAAGTTAGAACGAATGCAGTTTAAATAAATTGCTTCGATTATTGCACTTTCCGTAGTCCATTTTGCGTGTAATTGTACAGTATTTTATTACAGGAACTCGCAATAGAGATCAAGTATACTGTAACGACTTCAAGGTTGTTACAGGATTCTAGAATACTGAAGCACTTACATATGTTTTATCTTAAATACTTTATATGTAATGGCAGACGTGTTTTAAAGATTAGGAAAAGTTAACTTTTTCTTTAAAATCCGTAATACATATTTCCATCAAGATATATAATCTATAATGACATCAATGGATCTATTAACATTGAGAGCTATATCATTAAAGTTCAATGAAACTGTTACTTCAATTAAATGCTCAAACACTTCAACTAAGTATCAAAGACGTTCTCTGCACTTCAATCGCCTTATCGCGTCTCTTTTCTTATTAAACTTTAAAAGGGGTATTCCTAGGTGGAAGAAGGGAGGATCTCGATCTAAAAAGCTTTTCGCGACGCCAAAATCTCTTGTGCGAGAATCCCCGTTCGGGCTTATCGCTGCATTTGCATAATAGGGCGGTTCTGATGCAGCTCGTCGCGCGCCGCTCCAAATTATACAATAATTCGTCGCGACGGTGACCGCGTATCGCGAGTGCGGTGAGACCGCTGGTGAGCACGAACGGCGATGTTGTAAAATTTTGGTACATTGTGAAATGATTTTATTTTAAACCTTATTACACACTGTATTTCGAAACCGTGTTAACGCGTTTCGTACTTTCAAAAAATTCAAATATGAAAATTGTATGGGAGCTTCACTTTAGAGAATATTTTTAGTTGTAAATTGTTCTAAACACTAGAAATAACAATAGATTCGTAGTTGATAAATCAGTTTGATTATTATAAGTTGCCATCATTTACAATAGTTGTAGTATTTAACAATTATTGTGGGTAGTGAGATAAACAATAAATATATTGTATTAAGGTAATAAAAAAACTAACATTCGCGTCAATAGAGCAGTTGCGATCTGTCCGTCAAGGTGTGCGGACGCCTCTCGCTGTTCCTTTCTGAACATGTTATTCTTACCATATCTTATTATTGTTGGATAATGAATAAAAATAATTATGATTACTAACATTTTGTTAGTAAAATAGTAGGTGTATCGACTTTTTTAAAAGACTAAAATAAAAAGGGAGGGTATGGCATAACATCCTTTCACTATAAAAGACAGATGACTGTAAGTCTCGCAACATTCGTGTTTGGGCAGTGTGCGAGGTTTGAGCTGTGCGAGCTCTGTGACTGGTGACGTGTGAATTATATTAAATTGATTGTTTCTTATATTATATTATGTAGTATTTCAAGTAATAAAACGTATCATTGATATTGAGCAGAGCATAAGGCCCTTTCTCCTCCGACCAGCTTTGTGTGTATAGCGCAGTCCATTTAAGCAAATAAACACAGTGTGGTCGGTATGTTCAAAGTGGGTAATATAATAATGGGCTGGCAGGGTCGGCTCGGGCCGGTCGGGCTGCTCCGTTGTCCACTTGGCGGCAACACGGGCTGACTGCAGCTATTCATGCGGCAAATCGGCGCAAGTCAAATATGGTGGCGGGAGCGATTGCAGTTTTTACTAACAATCAATATTATATCACTCTAAAACACCCTCAAAGAAAAGACAATATATTTAATCTTAAACGGTTTTAGTTCTAGCAACCATAATTTCTCATGAAATTAACTGGTGATGAAAAGGAAAATGGTGAGACGAAAATTTATGTTGTAACGGCAGTTTGACAAGAGATTGTTTTCGATAAAACCTTACCACTCCTAAGTCCACCATTACACCACGCAGGCAATTAAAACTTACTAATTATAATAAACAATTAGCTATTAAAAGTAACTGTAATTGGTAAAACGTTATTAAAATAGATTTTCTTTGTCTGGTATCTAAGTTTACATCTCCGCAGAACCTATTACTAAAGCCATGCATTATTAACGATTGTGTTCTAGTGTTAAGGACGCTATTGCTAGTGAAATGATTAGGGTGCTTCACGTCTTAAGTTATCGCATCACTTACGATCATGTCAAATAGAAATAACATCAAACTGACGTCTTCCTTTACATTGGCTCTGCGCTGCCCTTCTCTGTCCGTCGGTACTTCTGTGCGAGCTTTCTATTCAAACAAAGCCGTGACGCCGCCATCGGTCGTTGGGTATGTACCACTTTCACATATCATTATTCTTCATAACGATCTGAGTGGTGCAGCCGCTGTGCTCCGGTAATTCACCGGAGTTCCCACACTGTTGGCCTTGCGTAACTAGTGCGTTACCGGAGCGGCAGGCCCGTCGTACGACTCCCATGGTTTTAGTTTAAATTGAATTATTTGTTACAGACGCCATTTACATTTGGTTTTATAAATCAATATCAAAATTATAGCAGTCTCAATTTAGGCAAAAAATTATTATTTACTTTGTACGTGAACATTGTCCAAAGTATGTTTGTTTCGTAGCATATTTCTATTAGACTTCCAAAATTATTTTCCTATTACATATTCATCGTCTGTATTACTAACTTAATAGACAATATTTAGTAATATTGACATTTTACATTTTTTTCTTGTTAAACAATGTCTGGAACTATATTTCATCGTAATCGAGATTAGACTAAATTTCAATACATTGACTAATAGTAATTCTTCTATAATCTATATAGATTATTAAAGAGAGTGAGTATTGCCACTTATTATAAATCTGGAAGACTTCCTAAACTCCTTCGGGATTATCAGGTTACACCGATCACACGCTCGATAGATTTGTCGCGTGCTTAACCGTGTTCATCACGCCGCTAATTAACTTGAATTAAACTTGAACTGCAGATTTGATTTTTTTCATTTGTGTTTCAAAAAATTGTTTTGAAAATTTGAACGAAATCTTTGTATTTATTAAAAAACGCACCTAAATCGCTTTAAGTCGTAAAAGAAAACGTATAGATCTAAGTAAGCTTTCGGTTAACCTGTTTTTTTACTTTGGCTACGATTTTGTTAAACGGTGATGCTATGGCTTGATGATTCAGAGAATCAGATTCATAGATGACAAGTAGATATAGTTGATAAAATATTAAATACTTTTTTACATTATAAGTTGCATACGGTAGTTCACAAATAAATACGAGATTTTTAACTAGCGATGTATGAATGTTTTCTTAAATAGATATAACAACAGATTTCATATTGTTTGTAGACAAAACCATTTTAACGATTAATCGTTTACATACATTTGTTAAGAAGACCTTTCGCGTGGCGTGAAAGCCAACGGGCCGGATTGGAGCCGCTGGCGGAGCTGGTGAATACATTATTCAAAGGACGAAGCAACTGGCCCCGTATAATTACGACGTTGTATATATTGAGAACCGGGCACGCCACGCGCTCATACATCATACACTATAAACATGCTCGCACTGCGCTCGTCCGACAATCGAACCTTCGCGGTGTATATATCTGATGTTTTAAATAAATTGCAATACATACATAACAACATACATCATCACCATTATACATAGATTCAGAATTAAACGATACTTAACATCTTATTGTTTCAATGTGACGAGTATAACGTGTCGGTGGTGTCGTGTATATCATTCTAAATACTAACTGTAAAACATTTGTGTCATTGTAAAAATTAATTTGATAGCTTTGTAAACCAGTCTTAAGTAAAATATTAGATTCCGCGACGTCAAGTTGCTAAGCTAGTGTTTAGTGACACGGGTGGTCGGTCCTTGATCCTTTCCGTTGTAATATTTATCTCCGTCCTTTAGGACACGTTAAGCCTCAGCTGCCTAGGGATGCTCGACAGCGCTCGTTATAACGAACGGAGGACATCAAATTTATGCGAGATTTTAAGATGTGTATCTTAAGTCCCAAACTTATAGTCAACTAGGATTCGCTTAGAGTTTATGAACCTTAATGGAATCATGCGACTATGTTCCAAAGATCAATGTTTTTGGTATATTTATAAAAATATTATCTTCATTCAAACGGTCACAAAAAAAGATCACCATTTATATATACTTATTAACTTAATCTGTACAAGATGGTTAAGACTAAAATAGAACAGAAAATATTCAGCAAAGAAGAACATGCGATATGTCATTTAAGTCGTACAGGAATTTTTCATTGTGCCAATTTTTTTCCGCAGCTGATCGAAGACTGGATCTAGATAACGGTATTTGATCCTGATACAGTAAAACCTTTTTAATGCAATTACAATGTAAGCGGATTATAAAGTACGTCAACCTAATATTCAGCTCACTGCAAATGCTGCACGCAATTATTAATCTGGATCCAGCTGCCTCCGAAGTGCAGTGGATAAGCACTTGTATTGTGACGGACGACCATCCTTTGATTCCTGGGCTACATACTTATTTAAGTTGTTGATATTTATTGAACGTAATCTTTAATTTGTATGTATTTTATATTACATTAAAAACAAGAGAGCAGCTTAGACCAATTCAGTTCTTGTTCCCTTTCGTCTGACGTGGTTTACAATTTTTATTTCAGCAATGAACGAATTTCTTCAAAATTTGTTATTTAATAAGTAACTTTCGTGATAGTTGGTAGTGACTGTTGCTATGTTATAAACAGAACTGTTTTTAACACCAAAGAATACTCGTCAAAAGTAAGTATAGGTTAGAAAACTTTGTGGTGACTTGTCATCTCATTGTCTTCAGGCAGAGAATAGGAATATCCTGTAAGCACATTTTTTATATAATTCATGTTCTGAAGCTTCATACAGTGTTTATTTTATATTTTGCAAGGTTGAACGTAGCAATATTTACAGACATGTTAAATGTTTATTCCATATGGTATTTGTTTAGTGTTTTTCTTCACTAATATTACAGTGAGGACATTTCCAACGTTCTAACGAACGTCATTACGCAGTGATTGCCGATACTTAAAATATTCAACATCTACGCCTAAGTCGGTCATAAATATTTTAATAAATGCTAGTCTAGGCAGCTCGGGCCGCGTGGGTGACTGCGCCGTGAGAGAACAGGCGCCAGGCTTTCACAAGTGTTTACTAGCAAGCGATAAATTATTTTATGACCCCTATTCGATGGGGTTAAGACTTAATCTCGAATTCACAGCTGTGCAAACCGTAAATATGTAAAAGATTACGTTTATAACACACAGATATCCACTCCATATATCTGAGACTGTTTATCTTCTGATTTGATGTTTTATTAAAGGACGCATCCTTACGTATGGCGTCCACTTTGACCGGAGCCTGTTATCGTTTTTATTGATGGTAGAAATCTGAGTAGTGGTCAGGTTGGCGTAATTTATTATTAACAAATATTCCACCATTATCTCTACTTCTCCCACATAAATTTGGTAACAAGTATTTCATGATTTGTGTTCAATAAATAACTATTGAATTCTTTATGGTTTTGTCTTACTTATAACATATTACAACTACCTAATATGTATAAAGAAAACCAGCCCAAATTTTGAGATCTTTACATTTGTTTAGATACTAACACAAATATAAAGGAATGTAGGCTTCAAAAATTAATGCAATTGAAAAGCTTGTTCACGAAATCTTCGGTAGATACTAGAACCATCTTGTTAAAATTGATTCGTGTGCAGGTGATCTAGGTTTTTCTATAAATTACAGCCAGTCCCTTCACTTACACCCACGGGGATCGAACCGGCGCCTAGCAGTGGGTGCGACATTCCGATATCATTCGAGCGTCGAACCCTACATCAACCTGTCTGCTAAACTTGAATGTATTATTGCTGCGTCCTTTATGTACAAGTACCTGTAGTTCGGCAGAAATATATTTAAATTTTAATCGAGAAAACTTACTTCAATTTTGCATATACTATTCGACGCAAAAAAGTGTTATGAATATACATTCATAAAAATAAATAAATCAAAATAAGTAATAATGTTCACAAAATAAACTATCAGAGGAAATTGTTGAAAGTAAATATCAGTCATTTCCACAAATCTCAGTAAAAACTAACAGGACCCTTGATAACATAAAAAGTTACTTTGCGCCATGAATCTTCCATCACAAAGTAACAGTTGGACGATCGCCATATTGATCAGTTACACAACTTTTTCCAATTAAGATCGAGAGAGGCGGACTTCACAAACATTTGCCTGGCTGCAATCCAACAGCTTCTAGTATGACTTACTTAAATTACGGCCCCTTTTAAATCAAGAAAACATATTTGATACTATTAATATTAACTGCCAAAGTCTATATTCCGAAATAAGCCTGAAAAATTAACATGATTTTGAAAAATAACTAAAAAACACATTCGTTGAAATATTTCTTATATCAAAAATTGTCAATAAGTAATGTGACAAATATCCTACTTTATTAAAATATTTTTAATTTTCTTTTAAGTTCATTGACTACAACTTTTTAAGTTATGATATCGATGAAATCTTCACTCGTTTTAGTTACCAATACCTTGATTGCATCAGCGTAAAAGAGAGTAATGTGCTGACTTACTCCGTAACGTTTGTGACTTTTAAACCGGAAGAGCTACATGGATACTATTATGATAAAATGTATTACAGGGTGAGGAGATGAGAAACCCGAAATAAAGAGTCTATAGCTCTTTCGGCTATGGAGATACGAAAGGTCAAACTTAGCACTGAAGAAGGACGGGAAAAGCAAAAAAGAAAAATTTACACAGAATCGAACTCATGACCTTTGTGTCTAAAGCATCAAATTTAGCTACTGGTCGGGCACATTCTAATCTTATAAGGTAAAAGAGACCCGGCTTTTTAGATAGTTATAAATATTTAACCGTAAATTATAAAGTCTAGCTGGTGTGCATTAAATCGATACTGAAAACATTCACATACTAAACTCACGTTTCAATTCGACTTCCTGTTCGTTTCCGGTTGACGTTACTACGTTTGTATGCTTGTGTTATGTCACGTGAAATTTTATAATGGACGTTAATGTCGGACATACGGACGTAACACATAATGGACAGGTCAGAGGTTTCGCCCACGCCACGCCCTGTTCGTATAATAATTATACATATTACTGTACGTAATCACCTGAAAAATATTTTAAATTCTATTGTATGACAATAATAATTATGATTTCTTGCACTTTTTTACTGTAAGTATGGATGTTAACCACAAAATACCACTGCTTTATAAATATGTTTGAAATTATTGTAAAATGTTTGTATTAAACAAAAATGATACTAAAGGAAAGTATCTAAATAATTGTAAATATGCCGAAATTTTATTATTATTAAACAATTAATGTCCGAATTAAACTGTAGTAAAGTAAGATTTTTATATTTTAAAGAATAACACTAAATTTTGAAATGAAAAATCAATTCCAACGTAACATGGATAAAGTTTCTTCTTGTTACTTATCCGATTTCGAAGTGTTCGGTTAAGTTGCGAACAGTTAAAATAGTTTCAATAAAGTGAGATTGGAATGGGAGTCCTGCCAGCACTCAAAAGCGCGTTTCGAAATGGCGTCCGTAAGACATTCAGCTGTTTACGAGCAATTAACTTTATTTCAGTGCATCGAGAGGCGCGTTTTTATGGACCCCGTTACGTTGCTCGCCATTGCATTCGCAATTGGATTCCCTCGCACCGATTCAACATAAGAATAGTGTGTGGTGTTAACGTAGAAGTGGCTGGTTTCTGTTGCTGGAAACCTACATACTTACCACTGCAGCTCTTACTGCCTAACAGTAATTACTTGGGTAAAGAGATTTAACTTAATCTTTCAAGACGATGAGCACAATGAGGTGCTGTATATCATTCTTACTACATTGTTATAGACGGATGTATCACTTACCATCAGTTCAATGACCAACTTGACTAATTGCCCATAAAAAATCTTTTGGAATTATTTACCAATCTTTTGGTAGTAGGTACACGAGTAAACATTTAAAAACTATCTTTTAATATGATAAATGTAAATCGTTTTAAATCATATTCACAATTTTTCTACTAGAATGTAGTTAGTTTGATAAAGAGTACATTTAATAATATTATAACGGATGTATTTGAACCATTCAGAAACGACTTTTAACTGTATTAGCTCCCGATTGTCAAAGAGCGGATTCGATTTAAATTTTAATAGTTCTCGGTAACTGTTCGTCATTTATTTGAATTTAATCAATTTATATACAACAGTAAAGCCACGACCGCGCTGGTTAACGATGAAGTTTATAGTATTGGATTGGAGCTAATGGAATAATTAAAAATTTCCTAAGGTATTAGTAAGTTATAAAAAAAATAACTTTGAACTGAACAGGTATTTCGTTTTACTTTAAAACATTACTAATCAACAATCGAATTCAATTAAAAGTTGTACGTGTAAATAAAGCTAAAGCCTGTGATAAATTTTAATGAGCATGCGCATGCGCCCTGACTTGACTTCAAAATAGGTTGTCTCCGCAAAAAAAACCGGCATTGATCTATGATCGGCGCTGAGATTGCGCGATCGGTTGCGCAAGCGGCCGGCCGGCGCCATCCAGCGTGATCTACAGGCGCCGGCACGCTGCCTCTCATTACCACTTATCGCACCAATGCAAATCCGACAACGGTTTAATTAGGCACGCCACAGTTTTTCCCATTAAACCGGACATATCCAATAACAAAAAGTCAACAACTTGGATACTTAGAATATGTTTGCTAACATTTAACCTCAATTTCACGAGGTGTTTAATGTATGATGAAGCGTGATCGCCAGGACATATATCATAATTATATAGCAACAACCTACATAAAGACATAAGTTTTTCATTTATTGTATAAAAGAAGCAGATAAGGTTATTTGTAAAAATAAATAATAGAAAGTAGATGCATTATAATAGGTTAAGTTAATTTGTAAATAGATTGATTGTAAAAGTATATAGAAGGAAGCAGCATAATGAGATCCGTAAGTTCTGATGTCAAGTGAAAAAGAATAAATAAATAAACAGGAACAGCCTGATTTCAGCAATTGAGGCATATTTGTAATGCGGGTACGGTGGTAGCTAAATACGTGTACTGGTGGCAGGTTTCTGTAACAAGAGATCGTCTACGTTGATACCACCGCAGCTCCTATTCTTAAACAGTAGTTTGTAAAAATTACTGTGTTCCAGTTTCAATGGTTTGTAGCTAGTGAAATTACTAATGTTACGTGATATATGTATCAAGGCGGCAATCACAATGTGTTGCAGTTCATACTTAGTAACGTCAAGTTGATAACAAATACGTATCACACACCATCGGGTGAAGGTTACACTGACTAAACTCTATTACATGTGATCTCGGAATCGAACCTTGGATGATTAGCTACTGCACCACGGAAGCAATTAAGTAATTGAAATATTAAATTATAGTAAGCTTGTTAATAGGTCGTGTCCTGATTTTGTTCGCAAGCTGGGTAACCCATCGCGAGAGTGAGGTTTTACTGTAAACACTCCACTTGTTCTACCTGGACGAGAGCGTAGGCTGAACAACGATTGTGACATTCGAATCGCTTTTTCAGCGTGGGCTGGTAATTATACGCGGCGAGGTTAATTTATTTCAGTGAACGCCATCGAAACTAATGGTCCGGTATTCGAGTATGATCTGAATGCTGCGGCGTGAAACGGCTTATCCGGCGCGATCCGCCACGGCTGCCCGGTTGATATCGGACAAATTGTCGAATAGATTAATAACCGTGCCGACTCGCCTCGAACACCACCGGCACCTGTACTGCAGACGCGGATTAACGTCTAACACTGACAACGAATTTCTAACACATTTTAAGGTTAAAAGATTTCCAGTACCATCAAAATTTATTTACCAAATTTTTTTTGAAAGCATTTTGCTAATTCTAGTTCCTCTTTTACATTTTCATAATTTTTATAAGTTTCTTGTTAGCTTTTATTACTTATTAGCTTTTTTTATGTCTAGACAGTTCCATTTAACTACCTACCTTTTAACTTAGCTATGTCTTCTTTCCGTGATAGACTAGTGGTTTGAACGCCGGCCTTTCAATGCGAAGGTACCGGGTTCGAATCCGGCCTGCACCAATGAATTTTTCAATTTATGTGCAATTAGCATAAAACACTAATATCACGTGCTTTAACGGTGAAGGAAAACATCGTGAGGCAACCTGCATATCTATGTCATGACTATCCGTGGTCGGACTAGTATGTGAAATGGAGAAGGCAATGGCAAACCACTCCATTATAACTGCCAAGAGAGTCGTCATGTGTTTCACGACACATGATGACCACGATCCTCAGTCATGAGGAAATACGACTAAGAAGAAGAATGTCTTCTTTCCGTTATGATTTTACTTTATCATATAAGAGAAATACAATAGCTTAAAGATATCGTATTACGAGCAGTACTTAAACACAATAAAAAAAACAGGTAGTGCAGTCAGTAATCGGTCGGTTGAAGTAAGTACTTAGACTAGAGCGCTTTACTATCTAGGACTACACTGCTTACCATCAGGTAGTATTGTCGTTAAATACTAGTCTATATAATGTAAATACTTAATCGAATTTATAATGATGTATTAGATTTATATTTTATATTAGGCGTTGCGATTAGTTTTAAATATTTAATTAGTATTTAAAAATCTACAAGCAAAGTAACTTTCTGTACTTATTCCCCTAACCAAAAAAAAGGTCCTTAGTAGAATCATTAATACAGGCCAAAGTAACGACAAAAATCTTTTAAAAATACGTTTTAAAAGGTTTTCGTGGTTCACTAATTAATTAAACTATCCTATAAAAATAGTGACACTTATTAAAGCTGATATAAAATAAAATTACTTTGAAGTGTCTATTTATTATGTATACTATGATTTTAATAATCCAGTAAGATTTGTTTATATCCAAAGAACTCGGCAAAAACTTAATTGTTTTTAAACATATACCCTACATATGTTAAACATGTATAATTAAAAACATAACATAAGCCGTTATTTCTTCCGACATCGCTGTTTACTGCCTCACACTATACGTTTTTAATGACGAGTAAACATAAACAAGAAGCCGTTAAATTTATGTGTTGGTTCATAGTTAAAATTATAAATAGTTAACTTTTATAAATCGTAAATAACCATAGAGAATTTTAAACAAATTTTTCATTACACTTTAATTTTTAATTTGTATTTTTTTTTAAGAATTAAGTTAAATAGGAACAGCAAACGAAACAAATACCAAAACCATTTCCTGATTTCTTAATTAATCTCTGATTATATAGTTTTACATAAATGAACTGAAAAATTAATATATTTTTTATCGTTTCAGGTAAGTAAAAAATGCAATGTTTTGATCTGGTGTGCCGGAAATATAAAATGTAACCGGAAAAGGTAAGTATGAACGAGCAATTAATATTTCAATTAAACGATTGTCATGAAATCAGAAAGTCCGGATGTATAAAAACAAGCAATCCCTTCTCTCTGTAATAGGTGGCAGAATTCAATAGAGACTAGAAATAAACTACGAGTTTACAGTAAAATTAAGGCTTTTTAAATGAGCCAAAGTTATTAAAATCTTCAGTAATATTTGTGCGTTTAGTGTATATTAATATGTTAAAGTTTAATCAATAAAATTATATATACGGGTTTCGTTATGAATATAAATGAAATTCACATCTCGTGTACCCGCCATCAAATTTTTTATGTCCACGCCTACGAGTGTGATATACTTAACATTTCTACTTAATTTTACTGCACCGAATATTGAAGTTACCGTTGCTTAATACATATCGAACTATTTCTATTCTTTTTAATACTCCATAAATATCACCTAATGAGGAGTGAAGAATGAAAGAATTTATAATGATGGAATTACAGCAACGGTAATTTTACCCAAAAAAAAATCTTCTGGCAAAGACTTAAGTACAATATTAAAATGAATGATTTTAGGTAATAATTTAATTAGTAATCATTAGATAAACTCACGAACTCCTAAAAATTATAGTTGTGTTTGTTTGTGTAACTGCAGTTATTATAAGAGCTTCATGATGCCTTTGGGAGTACAGTAGTTACTGAAAGTGTTTCTGTAGTTCCCACTAATGGTGTAAAGGAATGTTTATCGGATGTTAGATGGTAAGACCAGCATATCCCTCACTTCCAAGCAAGAAAGAGTATCCAATGCAGGATATTCATTCAAAAACAAAAATAATGGAAACATCAAAGTTTTATCACAATTTCAAACTTGCGTATAAAAAACTTCTTCGAGGAATATTTTGTTTGTAAGTAAGCACTTTTTTTGGGTCTGTACCATATTAAACGCGGATGAACGGCCTCGGGGCCCCGTTATCGCCGACTCCGATAGAAGAACTGTGAACTCGTAATAGGATTCGGGGAAATTTCGCAATAAACACAACGGCGAATTTGTTCACTGTTTCTTTTTAATTACATGCCCCGGCTGCGCGTTGTTTATTAGTTTGTCTCTGGCTTTTAGCGTCTGCTTAACTGCTTAATATTCTAGCAGAATAACGGTTTTTTTCCGTTTGTAATAGCACTGACATTGTTGTACACATGATTACAAAGAATTACAGCCGAAAAAGCATTGCAATGTTTTTAATGACTAACTAAAATTTTTGTGTACTACTGTTATATATTTCAATTAGTTAATATAAATTGCAACATATTAAACTGTATGTTTACCTTTGCACATGTGGTTATATAAGATCCGAAAAAAAAATCTTAAACGCAATTTCAGTAGATTTACCGTTCGTTGAAAATTGAAATCCTTTTCAATCCGGCCTACATACATTACAATATCTTCCGTCCCTGTTTGGTACGGTGCATTAGAAAAGGGCGCAGCTTTTCCAGTGCCATAATAAAGGCGGTCCACCGGAAAATCAACAAGAGAAGCGTAAACAGGGCGAGGCAATTCTTTTCCCCGTGTATAAATTATGCAATAACCCCTGCCGCTCGTTCAGGGCGCAGATTTCATCGGTGCTCATACCGCATGCCGTTCCTCTCGCACCCAGATAAATTAGCTCCACTTTATAAAAATGAAACTGCAAATAGGATGGATTGCTATCGAAAGCACAGGTGGCTCATTCACGGAAACCCCGAATGCTTTTAGATTTGCCTATAAATCTACCGAGTTCGCGCAAGGGAATAATTTACATAGATGTTTAACTGCTTCCATGACAGCGTGACTTTGTTACAAGGAGATCCCTGGTTCAATTCCGGAGCCACATGTTGCGGAGTTTCCATGGCGTTTTTCAAACTCGTATTTCAAATCAGTCGACATTGCTGTTTTCCGGTTATCAACTTATCACAGCCAGAGTATTCTCAACTACTCCCAGCCTCTCTATTAATGGTATCCTTATCACCATAAGGAATATAGAATAAGTGTAAGCTTATTGTTAATAAGAATCAACTGATACTTAGTTAATTATTTTTCTAAATTGGTTATTATCTTTTATTGAAACTTAACGCATTTTTTTGAAGATGTATCAAAATAACAAATACTATTAGAAATCTCATTGATTACATGAAATCCACTGCTAAATATCCTTTTTACTAAAACATTACTGAGGTAAAATATTCACAATGTATCAGCTTCATAACGTCAGACGTCGGTTAATCAAGTGTATAACGGTCTCATAACCAAACACGGGGTCTCTACGTTATCAGACGCGATGCTATCTGCGGGGAGCGCGAAAAATGTTTGCCGTTCTCATAACAGATAACGCGGCGTGATTTATAACCAAACTGAACCTAATATGTTACCGCATTCGTGGCTTTTTTAACCGATCATCCAGATTATAAATTTCGACTTAAATCATGGGATTTCCGTCGTCCCTTGTTTAAGAATATTATTAACAATGCGATAACATTAGACAACGCTAACTAAATAGAGTTTTAATTTAAATTGTATTCCGTTAAGTAATTTACTTTAATAGTTTATTTTACCAAAGCAAAAGTTTCTTATGTTAGTCCTTAACCTACGTTACAGATTGCGGACTCATGGCAATTTAGGTTGTATGTGTAATAATAAAAACTTTCAATTACAAGAAAATTCCAATCAAATAAGACTGTGTTAAATTAAACAGGTTGAAATAGAGGTGGGTAAATAGAAGATGTTATTAAAGCAACAAAACTTGTCAAGGCGTTGTAAATTTTCGACGTACATACATACGGGACCAGCTGTGACAATAGCAGCTTAAGCAGTACAATGTGACCGCTTGGTGCCGACCAGCGTTCTTAAGCGTAATATCTTTTGTGTCAACTTATTCTAACTTCATTTGCACGGTCCACGTTCAGTCTTTCAAAAGCGGCGGCTTTAAACCTTTAACATATTTACCGGATAATGTTTTATTGTCACTATAAATGTCTGCTTTATTTTTATTAAAACTTAAAGCAGTCGTAATTTCTATATTTTTTAATGTAAAGTTTCATCTAAATGATTCGCTGCTGACTTCAAAGATTACAGTTAAAAGCCTGTATTTTATTATCATTTAATTTGAAATTTTCTCATCGCATTTGTCTTTCAATTAAATGTATTCTTCTCAATGTTTCGTAGAACGATGAGTTCCACGTTATCTTCAGATCCGAAGTAAATGTTGTACAAACGATCGCGGCGACCATTCAACACCGGGATCGACGTTATTTTTCTTTCATCAGACGTTGAAAATGCGACTTCTCCGAAGTGGCCTTTCACTAAAGTCTTTAATCAAGCTAAAGCCCGCTGGTGGCTTTGTTCGAGAAAGCTTTGTTGAGCGTTTTTTAACAAATGATCTTTATCAAGCTTGATTTTTTAAATAATTATTGAAAATTGATGTCGATTTTACGATGAACATTTTACGTAAAGAATGCAAATATTATTAGAGCGTGGATCAAAAATAATATGTACAGCTGTGCAAAGTACTGGTGTGTTAACTATACTCTCTTCCGTTTTATTAATAAATGTAACCAATGTATGAGAAATTATGTTGATAAAAAAGAAACGAAGTGGCTTAAAAAAATATTTCCTCACCAAGAACTTTTCGGATACAACAACTGTCGTCTTAAATTAATATGGACAAAACTTTGCGACTAATAATACTAATACATGTAATTGAGTATTTTTGTATGACTTAAAAAAAAAATATTTGACATTGTCTAATGAACACACAAAACCAAAATGTAATGCGGGGAAACCAATAATCCGCGGAAATACGAATAGACAGGAAAGAGATACAAAAACACGAGCAACGACCTCATAATATGAGTACGTTGAAAGGAAATGTAAACTTTAAACAGCGCACAATGTTTACATAAAAAAAAAAAATATTTTATTTGACATTGTCTAATGAACACACAAAACCAAAATGTAATGCGGGGAAACCAATAATCCGCGGAAATACGAATAGACAGGAAAGAGATACAAAAACACGAGCAACGACCTCATAATATGAGTACGTTGAAAGGAAATGTAAACTTTAAACAGCGCACAATGTTTACATAAAAAAAAAAAATATTTTATTTGACATTGTCTAATGAACACACAAAACCAAAATGTAATGCGGGGAAACCAATAATCCGCGGAAATACGAATAGACAGGAAAGAGATACAAAAACACGAGCAACGACCTCATAATATGAGTACGTTGAAAGGAAATGTAAACTTTAAACAGCGCACAATGTTTACATAAAAAAAAATCTATTGATGTTCTCTAACCCAAATGTTATTAGTGTTAAAGTAAACGACATTATTCACTTGCGGGCCGCTTCCTCGGCGAGACTTCGGCAACGCAGTCGCTGATCATTTAATGAGGACTTCAAACAAACAAATTAATCATTTGGTCCACTTTTAACTAATACCACCCAAAAAAATGTATTTTGGGTATAGCCATGATCTAATATTAAACGGAAAAGTTAAGTTATTTTTATATGACTTTTAATCGGCCATTTCGTATTTCACAATTGGTGATTACATTTTGTTGTTATAGCTCTTTTAAATATAAATATGTGCTTGCTCTTTCAGCACAGGCAGGTACATGTAAAAAAGTGTAGTTTCGCATGGTCCAACAAAAAACTTTTTTACTGTTAAAATATCTACTTACAAAAAATCTAGATCTGTTCACGATGTAACGGATGTAGATGGATGTGATGTGATGATTAGGTTATTAAATAACTAAGCGACGAGTTGAACTGAAAAGCTACACATACCAAGAAGGCCCAGTTAAAGTTTTTACACAGACAATTAGGCGTTTCTAAGTTTTAGTCTCTATCACCTGATTGAATTAGCGTAAAGGAGACTAATGCGCTGACTTAAATACTCCGTAACGCTTGTTACTTTTAAACCGGAAGATATTTCGGGATAAAATGAAGTACAGGATAAGGAGACGAGAAATCCGAAATAGGAACTCTATAGATCTTCCGGTTAATGAGATACGAAACATCAAAGTTAGCACTTTGTAATGAGGGGAAAAGAACAATTTCACTGAGAATCGAACTCATGACCTTTGTGTCCGAAGCATTAAAACTAGCCCCTAGGCCATTGCGGCACATTTTAATGTATTAGAGAGTAGGATATGACGACGCATGTCGTCTTTCCGGCATGTTTTGTTCATCACTTCAACTTTATTTACGTAACATATAGATATCAATCTCAGGCTGTACATTTTTTATCTTATGTGGCGATGAGACGAGCAGGACATTCACCTGATGGTAAGTGATACGCTTGTCCATAACAACGTACCGCTAGTTAAGATGGTACACACTGCACCAAATCGCGCTCGTCGCCTTGAGACAAAAGCTGTTAAGTCTCGTTACCCTAGTAATTTCACTAGCTTACAGCGCCGTCGAATCGGAACACAGTAATGTTTGTACGCTACTGTTTGGCGGTAGAAAGAAGAGCTGCGGTGGTAGCTACCTACACGGTCTCCGGCAACAAAGACCTACCACCAGTAAAACATCTCGACAAAATGAAAAAATCATGATATCCTCATTCTTTTGGAAACTGCGTGAATTAGCGTCAGATCAGATCGTGTGTAAGGCTGTTGGATGTACGCCAGCAGCCATCCGCTATCCGGGTGCCGCTGTGCGGACATGAAATGAATTACGACTGTTTGTATTAGTTTTTTCTGGCTCAGGGCTTTGATACGACATGAGAAATGTATGTTTGCGAGCGGCGCGACCGCGGCCTGTATCAATTAGTTGTGGAATCGCTCTTCATAGATTATCATAGTATCCAGTTTACACGATCTGTATCAATAATTTATATCAACAGAAATACTTGAAAGTTTGATATCTTAACTATTTGTTTTGAAACATGTGAACTTATCATAATTGACATGAATCACTTACGTATCGTTTAATTATTTTTTGTTCTCTCGCGCTTGTCTATTTGTTGTATGAATAACAGACTACGTTGTATGAATCAAACAAATGTGGAAATAATGGAAAATGTTTTAAAAGACTAGTAGTGTATAGGTTATCTTCAGAGACCGACTAGATACCTACTACCGCAGCTCCTATTTCTACCGCCAAACAGTAGTGTGCAAACATTACTGTATTCCGGTTTGGCCGGTGTTGTACCTAGTGAAATTACTGGGGTAATGAGATCTAACATCTTAAATCCTTAGGCGATCTATTGGGCCAAAAGTCCATCAAGCCTTATACTTTAATAATATAAACATGATATACATTTCGCTATGACGTCAACCATTAATTTTCAACGGTTGACTCGTAAAATGTAACGCTTCGTTTTCATGCTTCGTATCTAATCGTTTTATAAACCCGTCTCAAATGGTCGGTTTTTTATAGGCTGATCCTAGAAAACGTTTATTTCATGAATTAGTTCAGCAAACGTAAGGCGCTGTTTATTTTTTTGCAAAAATTAAATAACGGACGACTTAGCGGAATAATTGCTTTACAAGATTAAGTTTCAATGGCAAGCTGGAGGAGGAACGCAAACTAATCTAAGTTCAAACTTTGTTGACTTGAACCGACAATGGCTTGCAACTTACGTAAATGTAAATTCAATCAAGTGGTCCGGCTGCAGGGCATCCTCAGCGCCAAAGTTAATCTCGGACCGAGCCATCTTGTAATTATCTTTCTTAACTTCCTGTCAAACAGTTACACCACGACTCTAACAAAGTATTAAACGAGAGATTTAAAAAAATCCCGTAATTTATTTTAAACGGTTGAATGTAGAGGTACGTACCCCATCATTGTGTAAGTTAAATATACTTAAACGTTTCCTAACATAAATAGAAGGTGTTCTACTAAGCATAATTTAACACTTGTAACAAGATGACTCAGCTGTAATCTTCTGGTTCCTGAAGACGAACGAGGCTGGACCCCTCACGCTGGGTGCTATGTAACATTTTGGCAGCGGGTCAAAGTTCCACGGAGCGAGAGAACCCGTGGGTGTGTACAAGCGAAATGAGCAACGATTTGGGTGAATGAGAGCGTGGGCCGTGGGCCGCGTCGGGTGCAGGCCCTATTCGCATAAATCATTACTCGCTGATATGTCTAATGGCGCCGATTTTGCACTTAATTAGAACTGTAAACGTTGGAAATGGTGGAAACATGTTTACGTCGACCCCTCGACTTGCTCTCTACAGCAACAACAGTTTCTGACGGTTAGGTGATGATGAATGACAACTAGAATAATGCTATTAAAACTTGTAATTTTTCGTTAAAATCCTCAAAAGCTTTTTCGCTTCTTTGGTAAGATTCTCAAAAAAATCTTTTGGTTTTGCTAGTTTCATACTCGTATTAAGAGTGAGAAGACAAAAGTGTCTTTAATTTATTTACTTCTATCGAAACTTTGTTCTATTGTAGTCTTTTTGTGTAGGAAACAAAATGCCTTAATACATAAAAAAAAATATTTGCATCTCTTAACAAATAGTCCTGTTTAAATACTGATATCACACGTGTCATTAATGTCGATTTTTTTACCTTTATGTTCTAGTTGAGAAAAAAATTCCGATTTCTAAAAATCGTTTCGGAAAAATATCCATAAGAGAGAATCATGGAGTTAAAAATAGTATGACACTTAAAAGTTTCCACTGTGATTTAGTTTTTCTAATGATTATACAAATTATGACCAATGTCTTAGCAGTAAATAGTTTCTATGTTACAACGCAATCTGATTGTTGTTCTTTTGGTAGCCTTATAACAGATAATACACATTTTTTATAATTGTAAAGAAGTCAAGGTAAAATACAATCACAAAAAAAGTCTGTGTTGCAAGTACTAGAATATTAATTCAAGAGAATCTGCTTTTTTATTATTTTACACTTTTTCTCCAGACAACATCTGGCCTCAATTCGAGCAGAATCCAATTGACTGCAGTAAATAATTTATGAGCGTATAAAAAAATGTACCGCATAAGGCCACAGTCTCAGTGCTAATGAGCGTCGAATGTCTTAATGCGACTCGATGTTGCCACTATATAAATACTACGCTGCGATTTTAGTATCTGGACACGCTTATTTGCGTAAATTAAGAGAAAAAGCAGCTCGCGCTTCATTATCTACGCCTTACTAGAAAATAGATGTAAAAACATTGATTTATATTACTACATGTTGATTTTAATTGATAGAAACTCTGAAAAAAATTCTTTAGAGTGGCTAATTGCATGGTTAGTAACACAGTCCCTGATACAATTTAATGACCGCATGTGGAGTTTGGTTTAAGGTAGACTATTTTCAAACACACCTGGTTAGTTGCCTCTCTCAAATCAACCACAATCACAACATTGTTGTGTTTCAGAATATTCTGATCGATCAAATCCAAATATAAAACCTCATTAAATGAATTTTTGTGACACCTTCAGTTTTGAATTATTATTTAATTTCAATTCGATCCACGCAGTAAGTACTGATGAGGATAATCTCAATGATACAATCATACACATTATCAGAATGCGGCAGTTTCTCTTTAACTTTGTATCGTAGAGCTGAATTTATATATATTTTTTTTGTAACATTATACCCGTAACTGCAATGAAACAATGCCTTTAGTAGACAGAGGGCAATGGTTATAAACGTTATTTATAACTCCCATTTAGCTTTAGTTGCGACCGTTTCGGCAGCCCGAGCGATTTATTAGATAATTCGGAATTCTAATTTTACTGCCGGATAATTAACTTACTATACTTACACATTGATCAATTTTAATAGTCCTGTAACGATATATGGGCACGAATAATATACATATGATATATTTGCGCTGCTAAATAAATCACCGTTTATCATACTAATTAAGAAATGATTTCTTCTAATCATACTACCAGTATAGTCGCATTATATTTAGTTATGTTTGTGTATCTTCATAAAAATGTAATTTACAACACTGTTACGTTAAAAACAATTATTTAACTAAATGTTATTAAATATACTCTGAGTAAAAAAACTGAGTCAAAGGAATAGCAAACTTAATAATTGAATCTCAAAATCATTGCACGATGGGTTTGCATATTCCATTTAGCAATTCCAAGAACGTATATACGCGTTGGGAACATGCAAAATGTAAGCCGACCATAAAACGTCTAATAGTCGCTCGGGACACGGTTTCCCCGTATGAAATTCTATGGCAGATCCTACGGCACGGTGCGACCTCTGCCGTCTAAATTGCCATGGAGCGTTGGTTCCGTTGCATGCCATTATTTATACCCCATTGTTTGACGACATACGACACGAAACGTGACGGCGACGACTAATACCCCATACACGGCCCCCATATACTCGGCCACACAACAATTATAACTAAGTCGAGATTTCTGATTTTTATAATTTTCAAATTTACCAAAACTATTGGTGGAGACGCTAGATGAAGACATATGCTCAGCAATTAATTCCTACCAGCTAATAATGTAATATGAACTCATAACATTATGCTACTAGTGCTTTAGACTTTACAAGAGTCTAGGTTTAATTTTCTAAAATGTTAATAAGGCATACATAAAAAAATCTCATTTAACAGTAAATCAATTGTTAATATTTAAAAACTAAATACATCACATATA
Source organism: Byasa hedistus (assembly GCA_029286795.1). Lineage (NCBI taxonomy): Eukaryota > Metazoa > Arthropoda > Insecta > Lepidoptera > Papilionidae > Byasa > Byasa hedistus. The sequence continues at coordinate 7,424,568 of JAGSMW010000001.1, forward strand.
TTCTTTAATAATTGATTTTACTATAAAAATATATAATACTAGTCTTAGATGAAACGAATCGTTAATATAAAACATAAAAAAATTTAATAGTAAAAAAAGTAAATCTTTTAAAACTGTTTCTCTCGTGTTTGGCCTTCGCGAAATTGCCGATGACACAAATAGAATTATTTTAAGATATCGTAAACTATATGTAATGTAAATTGGCCTAGATTTTGTTTTATCGATGTAGTCATAACATCCGTTGCTTATAAATAATAATGTAATGTAAATTCTTTACTATCAAACATTCCCGTTAAAAAAAACGTTTATTTTTTACATATATTCTGTGACTGAATTTTATTACTACGTTTCTAGTGCTTTGCAGCAGCAATGGTCACTCTCTTCTTCGATTATTGTTTTTAGTCCGATCTAGAATGAGCTCACTGTGTCATTTAGTAATCTAGTATGCTTGGTGTTTAATTTTATTTTATTAACTATTGGATCCCAAGCTCAACTGTTGCTCTTTCTCCAACCATCGTCTTTATACAAGATTAGCGGTTTTTTTCATTTGAATATATCCACGAATCATCCTTGATAGAAATCTGAGATCTTTCGCAAGCATTTTTAGTCTTTTAAATCTGTGAGCTTCTGTTATTAATAAAAACTAAGCTTTCAATTTTCAATTGAAAAGTACTAATAAAAATTGATGAGATAAGTAAAGCAGTAATGGTTATAACACTTTATTAGGTCAGACACAGGAAAGTTCCTGATAAAAATCTCAACGACCGTTTTATTTTAGGATAATTGCTAAAATAATTAGCCGCTATAACACTAACGAGTGCTATGCTATTAGCAGTGTTAATGGAGCGTCCACAACGGTTTAATGATCGCAGGAAGTCGTTTTACGACGGTGACAACTTTTATATTAGGTACTTTCCTACTTTCGTTGGTAGCCTTTACTTTTTTGACGACCAACCGTCGGAATGGTATTGTAATAAATTTGGTTTCTAGGAAGTGTTTCCAAACAAACGAGCCGGGGTTTCTTGCTATTCTTGGTTACATTTATAGCATTAGAAGTTAATTCGTCGTTATAATCTCCGTTAAGATAAACACGACAATATTTATCATAACAAAAATAAAACTTTCATAATATTCCTTTCCATAACTTAAATACGATTCTAACTCATATTAAGTAATATTGTGAGTGTAGTTTAAAAAATAATTTACTGTGTTTTCTTCGCCCGAGACCGTAGTTAATTTTTTTATGTTATTTCTTCTTAGAAACGTATTATTATTTTGTTTAATTTAAATATTTATTATATAAAAATTTTACATAAGTTTGACAAATGTATTACATCTTAGACAAAATCATAAAAAAAAGTAGTTTCATTCACCATTACTAGTATTTTATTGTAGTAATAAGAAATATTCATCTTCCTTTCAAATGTGTAATTAAAAATACAATTCACCGCTATCCAATAACTTGAACTGACTTCTAACCCATATCATATCATCACAAGCCATTTGTATCTGATGGCAATTAATTGATTTAAGTAAAAATTAATATTATAAACAGTATTATGTCTATTTAATATTACTGATAAATGTATTTATTCTAAAAGGCAGTAAGGTCCTCGAAAAGGAAATCGCGAGAATCAGCTGGATTACGGAGTAGAGATTTTTTAAGTAAGCCTGTAACGTTTATTTGCTGATGATGATAATGATGATATTTATTCAAAATCTATTGCTTTAACTTGGCCCTCGCCTATATTTCTTGCCTTCAAAGGTTTACTAGCAGCAATTACAGCATTAAGTCCTCACACTCCAACCTTCTCTGTCATACCTCCACGTAGGTTGGTTGCTCAATTATCAAAGACACTGCATAAATCCGATCTTTTTTTCCATCCCCCGTATCTCGTTTCATTCAATTTAATCACGTAGAAATTAACATATTTATCCATCGCCCACCAAAACAGAGTACTTATGTAAATCAACTTTCTTAGTAGCAGACGCCGACGAGGGGGGGCCCTCACGAACTGATCTGCCCATTGTTCGCGGGTAATGTTACGACTATTTTTAACATTTACATAGTTTCTATGGGTTTTCAGAAACACAGTTTAATATTTGGACAAAAAGATTTTTTGATCCTAAGAACTTTTCTCTATAAATTTATATACTATATCTCAATTAACATTATTCAACAAATGAACATAACGTGCAGAAAAAATTAAGATTTTATGTTTATGGTATAATTGTTATTCATCCTAATTTCAATTTAATTTTTTTTATTATTATATGTTTATTAGAATGTCACTATTTTCGCATGTATAAAACTCAGGCTCGTTATCTAAACAGACAATAGTTTTAATGATATTTTGATTTCTTCTTAAAGTAATTTAACTTGTAACATATTCTAAAATTTTTGAAGTTATTGGTGAAAAAATTTAATGACTAGGTTCTTTTTACGGACGAAGTTCAAGAGTAAACCAATTACGGATATAAATCACATTGAGCAAATGACAGTGGTACATAATGAAAAGTTTTTTCATACTCAACACATTATAATACTGCATACTTCGGTCAGTACCTCGTTTTCCGTGTGTGTGGTCCCATCGGAATATTTTGATTTCTTTCATAACACTACATCGGTTTTCGAATAACTTTAATTAACAAGCAGCAGCTGCTCAGAAAAAAGTAGCAAAGTACCCTGAATGTACTTCTTCGGATTGCCAATTTTGTTTTATTACCACCCGACCTCTGGACTTACATAAATTTAATATCATAAAGATCTCACATCAACGTTTTAATATGTTTTAGTAAAGCGTTGACGATAATTTTAACTTATTAGTATTCTTCAAAGGCCCAAAGAACCCACGAAAAGTTTTAGTATTAGAATCACGAACCAATGAGCGCTTTTGTATGTTAATTTTTTTTTCTAGTTTTTATCGCTTTACTTTGTTTAGTTAAGTGATAAAGTAGAAAAAATACATATAATAATAATAGCTATAATTTAATACGCCGAAGACTTTACTTAAATCATTTCCAAATTACTTTTATTACTGTCGATAAAAATGTCTATCGATTTAACATCGTGAAGTAAATTATTAAGGTGTTTAAAAAAGTGAGGTTAAAGTTACTTACATGAAGTTAATATTTCACAAGTAGCCCCTCCATTAAACATGTAAGAAACCGAAAGCTATCAGGGCAAATCTGCCGCACATTAGTTTGATAAAAAAAGGGTTAACTTAAAACGTGGCAGAACTTTACACATACGGGTGCTAAAGTAAATAAAAATAAATTGTTGTAATCTCCAGTAAAATGTTAAGATTTCAGCACATTTAAAAACGTGAAACTAATATAAGATAAGGATTAGTGGAATTAATGTGACAGGTGTTTATAATTATCGCGGCACTTGACATTTGATGTTATCAAATTTACCAGTGTCGTTATTGCTGTGAAAACTAAGTTGGAGGTTTAAGTGTTTGACAAGTTTTCCTTTATTTTAGTATTCGATTCACACTTAAAATTTTAGGCGTTTAATATTTACTGATGGTCTATTTCTGACAAACAGTTTGAAAATATTACTGTTCCGGATTTAAAGGGTGTATCTAATATTTCTGGGATGTCAAGCCTTAACATCATTGGATATACTGGTGGTAGGTCTCTGTTGCCGGAGACCGTCTAGGTAGGTACTATCACAGTACCTATTTCAGCCGCCACAGTATGTAAACATTACTGTGTTCCGGTTCGAAGGGTGGGAAGTAAGCTAGTGAAATTACTGGGGTATCGAGACAACAACTAATGTCTCAAGGCGGCGAAAGCAATGTGATGTAGTGTATATATCTTAGCTAACGCTACGTTGTTACGAGCAAGCGTATCACTTACCATCAGGTGAACATCTGGCTCGTCTTGGTTTAATAACGGAATAACAAACAACCGGGATCATCTCTGTTAATTGAAAGCGTCTTCATAATACTCTAGCTTAGATTAATAAGTTAGCACCATTTCTGGGTTGATTTAATCTGTTAATGGTTTTAAATATTAATAAGATATCTTAACTAATCAATACTTAATATATCAATAAATAATAGCCTGGTTAATGTTCCCACTGCTGGGACTCGAGGTTTTTGATATGAAGAGAGTCAAAGCTATTTATCCATTGGCCAAGTGCTCGTTCGTGGTTCATTGAATATGTTGCATACGAATGGGTCAACGTATTAATGAGGAGCTTATATCAATTAGTACATACTCGATTTGGTGAAATATGTGAACGATCTGACCTGACCCGAATAACAATGTACTTATATGTATGTGTATGTGTTAAGGTATTCTTACTGATTAGAAGCGAAATTTTACATTTAATTAACAGCCCCAACCGAATATGTTAAACGAGTTAACTGATCCGTTAGTTGATGTCGAAAAATCGCGTTAAATACACACATGCATATTTTTTTGCATCAGCTTTAAATAGATATTAAAGCTTTTATTTTGTCTAAAGACATTTTTAGAGTCGATTCGAAATTGATGATATCCTGATGGTAAGATGCAAATGTCATAACTTTACACTACTAACTTACTACGTGGCAACACAAAATATTAGATCTTGTAAAACTAAACGGTCTTAATTCACAGAGATTTTCTTATGACCAGTAATATTTGATTAATATTTTTTTTTCATATATTATAATAATATTTTAATGATTAACTTAACTATCTTTTAGGAACCATTATTTCAAGTTCACAAAATATAATATATACATTATTCTAAGTAACGCTAGCTTCATGAGTCGGTTGTTTAATTTTTAGTATCGGGGTTTTTCGTCCATCATGTTTGACGTAAGCATTTGAATGTTGATTTAAGATTTTAGCAAATATTTCGTGTGGCGCCTATTTGTGCTGATCGAACAAACGTGAGAAGCTGCGACTTCATCAAATATTCACTTTAATATAAGATTCGATTAGTAAATATTTCTTTTATATAATAGAAGTTGAACATTTAAGTAAATAATTCAATGGAAAGATCGGAATTGGAAGTGATCATCGTAAACATTATATTTTATTCGTAAATGCAAATAGAAGCGAAGGAAACCATTGACAATCTCTAACAATCGTTTTTGAACGTTTTCTTATCCGGTTTGCGCGTAGAGGACAAAAACGCGTTTTTTTTTCTGCGCTGGAGACTTTTTAAGGTTTGCTGCGATCTGCTTATTTATGGCCAACTTCATTATGCATTCAGCGTGGGACGCCGCGCGTGCGACGCATGAGTACGCTTTCCATCCATCCCCCAGGATAATATCCTCTTTTAAATAACCTCCTGGGACAGGCCGATTTTTAAATTTGAAACGCTTCTATACTTTACGACTTCTTCAAAATTACATAAAACGCTTTCATATCTTTATGCTCCAATTTTTAAAGGTAACCAGTTTTAAAAGGTTTGTCTAAAATTAAATTTTATTAATCTGCAATCGGCTTTCAAAACTATGTAATAAATAATTTTTTTACAGGGTTTTTAACGTGTATTTTTGCAAAAGTTATAATGGTTTTAGCTGCTTACTTTAGTTTAATAATAGTTAGTTTTGTAAGATATAGGCTTGCTAACCAAGTGGTTTCGTAAAATCGTTTCACCTATCAATCTCAACATGTGCCCTCGAAGCTGGAATCCAACCTGTGACTTCCGTGTTGTTACTAGGCAAAGCATAACTACTGCGCAAAGGTGGCTCTTAACTATAAGCTGTTTTCGATTTCATTAAAAAGAAGCATTTCTTCAACGCGATGACATCATCGGGCGGCCCACGTGATACCGAAACATGGTACGTGTATTGTTGGAAACTCTTACTCATCGAACAGGTTTTCTAAAATTCATTCTCGGAATCGAACCCGGTAGAAGTAGGCCTTACTTTGAGAATCAACTCGCCTTGTTTCCTTGTATCGATGACTGACGATTGTTAGTGATGTCACTTTAAGGCTTACCGCAACTTGACGTGTTTTTTTTGCATAAAATTAATAAGAAATAATTTCCAACCACGAAATTCGTTATCTTTAAGAACCTTTCGTGGTCGGAGTTTCAAAATATAAAAACCTCGCGCTTTAATATCACAAGCACAATGGAAACGATGGGAATATCAATGAAGTCAAAATAAAAGCTGAAGAAACCGTATGGTAACCTTGGAAGGTAACCGCGACCAGCGATTTCTTAGAAGGACCCTTTTCTAATCATCAGTTACCATTGGATTCGTGTTCGGTTAAACATATTATTAATTATTTAACCGTTCATAAATCTTAAGGTTTGTTTCGGTTTTTATTTAATCCAATTATTGATGTAGCCATACTTACATTATAGTTAAAGCTTGAGAAAACCTTAGACCAACTAGACTGAGATTTTAACCATTTTTAAGTTTTTCACTTATGCAATTTCCGGCATACATTTTATATATGTTCTATGGATATATTACTGGAGGCGCGAAATATCGATTACTGGTAATGAACCTTCCCAGCATAGTCCTCATGGATTAACAGCGCATTTTCCTTATCTAAACCGCAGTAATCACTTAGCGTCAGGTGTGCTTCCTAACAAGTTTCAAAGTCGGGAGTTGTTTCGTTTTTCGTAATTTTTTTTCAATTTAGCCTTAAATTTTTTAAGTAATATATTGATACATGATTGATGAAATATTTCTTTAATAATTTTCATTGAATACTCATGTAATTTTTGACTTTTTAATCAATGAATTTTTTAATCAGTCTAAGTGTACGATATTCAACAAAATTATGTCATTTTATGAAAACTTCTTTTATTTATGAAATTAAATACAATAGTCTCTTTGTTTTGGGGAAACAACGACTTGACAAAATTAAGCGCAGATTCTTTTTATATTTCTTTATAAATAACAAATCAGATAAATAATTTATTTAACTTTATACAAAAAAGCAAATAGAAGGGATTATTTTAAAAAAGGGATTAAGTTAACTATTTAATTAAATCAATTGCCCCCATGGCGCAGTGGTTAATGCGCTTACCTAATATCACGAAGGACCACATGTGGAGTTTGTTTGATGATAGAGCTTTTACTAATGCATCTAACTATACTGTAAATCTGGTATTTATCACCATGTGAAATTTAGAATATCACTGTCCACGATACTGATTAGCAATCGATCCTAAAAAGAGAAATTTAGGGCAAGTGTTTGCTCATTATAGATTTACTAGTGGTTAGTACCACCGCAGCTCATGCATATATTACTGTGTTCCGGTTTGAATAATGCTTTAGCTAGTCAGATATGTCTCAAGGCGACGAGCGCAATATGGTGCAGTTGTATCACTTATCATCAGCTGAACGTACGAAGATAAAAACCAAAAAATAAATTGTAAGAGCTATAATGAAAACTCAAACTGGTATCGCAAATTTTGACATACGACCTCAAACAGCCCGTTTCGGTGGTAACAGACAGCAGATCGGCGGAGTTAATAAAAGTTCTGAGAGGTCCCGAACAGTGCCCGACGGCGGCGGGGTTCGACAGCTCGATTTAGCGCGGCTGATTTGTTACAGTTTTGTTGTCTGCTTTTTTGTTTTCATTCCATCGAGTTTTAAATAAGATTTTTCGCAATGTTAAACCATTTAAAGGACATAAGATTTAGAAGCCGAGCACATCGGAAGAGGTCATTAAAATTTTAAACGTCGTTCCTTTGGCAGCAACGGAACATACTGTAGATTTATCTCCTTTCACTCCGTTCGGGAAATTAGGATTCTCTTTTCTTTAAAATCTGAGAACGCTTATCTAAGATTTTAAACAAGCTTTTATTTTCTCACTTAACTCTTTTTTTTTTTATACTACTATGCGACGGGACGAGCAAGACGTTCTCCTGATGGTAAGTGATACGCTTGCCCATGACAACATGGTGCTAGTTAAGATGGTATACACTGCACCACATTGCGCTCGTCGCATGGAGACACAAGGTGTTGTCTCGTTACCCCAGTAATTACACTAGCTACAGCGCCCTTCAAACCGGAACACAGTAATGTTTGCACACTACTATTTGTCGGTTGAAATAGGAGCTGCGGTGGTACCCACCCAGACGGTCTCCGGCAACAGAGACCTCTATTATCTCTATTAAATATCTCTACTTAACTCTATTCCAAACTTTCTTCATCCATTGGCGAAATATTGCCGATGCAGCTGCTGATTCTGTCTGCGCTTATATATAAACAAATTGCTTCCATTAACTTTTGTAATAAAAACGGATGACAATTTCAAGCACAGAATTGTGAAAGTGAACATTACTAAATTTAAAAATTAAATCATATCCAGAACACACTAGATTGAATTTTTATTCAAACAAAGAAAACACATGAATGAATTAGCTAAAGGTCACCATGTCTAGCGAGCAAAAACTAAGATTTTGCGTCGGCTTTATAAAACGTCCTATGTTCTATTAGAGGTACTTCATATTGTAGGTTCTGGGGTAAGTGGCAGAGATTCCATTACAAGCGCTGGCAACCCTGGCAATGGCAGCGGTGCAATCAATTAGGCGGGCGTACGTCCGCGTCGGACGGCGCCACCCGCGCGCGCATGAGCACACCGCCCGCTCTTTGCGCTTCGTACCTTACATTAGCGATATTATTACTACTCACTTGGTGGCCCTTTAAAAACCAGTTTAAAAAAGATTAAACAAGCTAACGGGAAATTTAAAACAAATTTTAACAATTCTTACTACAGTTTATAAAATGTTAGATGTGAATATATAAAACACGTAATTATTCTGTATAGGATAAAGCGACGGAAGTGTGTAGTTAACTCCACTAATTGTATACGATATGCCTGCGTGAAAGATACTCTAAACAGTATAAAACAGTAATAAATTAATTCAAACAAAAAATAAACGGAAGTTTGCCGTAGAAGTTTTGTAACTAGGCAGCTACAAATAGTGTCTGTAACACGTTAAACTAATAACAAGTTTGCGTTACGGGCAAAACTGGCAACACCGACGTCGATAAATAAAGAGCTATTGAAAAATAAAAGGTTCGCATAAAAGTATTCAGCATCGGACATTAGCTTTATTATCAGGTTAGTTTGAACTGAACACGCAACGAGGGTCCCTCATCACGAACTACAGTAATGCGTCGGCGGTATTTAAAAGCGAGCTCGGTTTCGCTGAACCGCCGCTACTAATGGACAGTCGCCCGGTGTTGCCAGTGCATTGCATGCCATCACGTCATCGGACCCCGATGTATGTGCTGCACGCTAATATATCTGTTAAACAATGATAAACGAACCCCTGTCCTAATTTTTTTTGGGTAAAATTATTATAACATGCTTATCAAACGAAACAGCTATGTTTAAAATTAATTAATGTTTTCTTCTGATTTTTATAGTGAGCACAAAACAAAAAGTTCTAACCCTATGTGTTTGGAAATAGATAATTAATAAAAGCACTAAGTTAACATATGTATGAGCTTAGTGATTTTATTTTAATTATTATTAATTCGTTATATGTGTAAAACTAATACAAAATATATTATGTATAAGTAATAAAAATGTTGCTAATTTCAGTTCAAAATTTGACAATTTTCTTATTTACTCTCTTTTACAATTATTGTAAATTTACTAATCACGTTATTAACAAGAAACCTGCTAATTGGTGTTATCAAGGACTAAACAACGATTAACAGGAATTGTTACAGTTCTAAATAAATTTTAAATACACATCGGAGTACTCATTTAAGATAAGAGATAACTTCGTATCGCGATCTGCAGCTGAACTGAAATTAATTTAACCAGCCTTTTGATATATCTCATGACGCGGCGTTAGTTCACATGACATCTAGGTTCCATTGCAATTAGTTACACCTAACTTGGGTTACACAAATCTAAATCCAACTGTTTAACTGGCACACCTAAAACCTGTAACATGAACGAACTATCAACAACCTATCAAATAAGTTTTACCTTAAACGTTATAAGACCACATCGCTTTTTGACATTGTGGCAAACTGTATCGAATTCGTTTTTTATCTACAAAATAGACTTTTCTTTAAACTCTGTCAGAATATGATTTTGGTAAAAGAATTGTAGCTTCAATGTCTCCTCAGCTTTATAAGTTATAAGTGACGTATTTTGATCTGTCGCTTCTCCTGCCCAATTCTCATCCCATCTGTAATCGAAGCATTTTCTAGAACATACAGAACATCATCATAAAATTCTTAATAAGTGATCAGTTACCTTAGTCCTCTGTGACACAATATTCTAAATAATTGTGCCGTGAATGCTGCCTCATTACTCGTTGTCTTCACCGTGTTCATCGTTAACATTTATCAATGGTGTGAGACACGTCGGTGTGTATTGCAAATTCATCGATAGAAATTGTTTGAATCGAGTCATAGACACAAAACAATAACTCACGATCGCACGAGTCAAACATCACCGCGAAGTAACACTAATGAACGTTAATTACGGAACCCAAGTGAGAGGGCGGAGGGCTCGCCGCCGTTTAATTTACTAAAGAGACGTTATACTTACATCACAGCGAAATATCAATAGGTCACAAGCGTTAACGAACAGTTTTTTTTTCTTCTGGCAATAATTCTTTTGTGAGTTATTTAAAATAAAATTGTATTTTTCTTGATTCTGTTATTAGCAAGTTTAGTTTATTTACTATTAGATCTGTTTTATTCGACGAGACGAGCGAGACGGTCACCTGATGGTAATAATGATGATACGCATGCTCATAATAACGTGGTGCTAGTTAAGATGGTATACACTGCACCACATTGCGCACGTAGCCTTGAGACATATTAAGTCTCGTTAGCCCAGTAATTTCATTAGCTACACAGTAATGTTTGCACAGTACTGTTTGACGGTAGAAATAGGCTACTAACCGCGGTGGTACCTACCTAGACGGTCTCCGGTATATGTTATTTTTCTATTTCCAGCTGTCTCAAACCTATCTAAAATTTTTTTAACAGAAATATTGTTTTACTCCAACCTATTTTGTTTAACTGTCATGTTTATATAAGATCGAATTTTTTTTTTCTCAAAATACTTTTCATCTCATAAACACATTTTATATAGTTACAAAACATATTTTTCATTATCAATGAAATTTTCTACATCATAAATAGTACATACAAGGTTGCCCTTTACAATTGAACGTTTACTATCATTTGAAACATAAATCTATACTCTTTCGACGTGTAACGCGCAAAAGTCATCAATTGTCACTCGAAACATAAATAACTTGAGATAAATCACAAACTTTCGCTTATATAGAACAAACAAACAATAAATCATGGATACGAAAACCTATTACACTCCAGACATGGATGGTTAGAAGATTAAAGTAAGCAGTTCGCTAACTCTCTCTGCGGGTATCGACCGGCGCCTACGCAGGCCGATGTTGAATTAATCGTAAATCAAATCGACACGTTGTTTTTATATTAACCCTGATAAAGCCCAGCTACTATGTGCCAACGATTCCTCTGTACAATTATTTCTACTAGATCTAATTTAGGAATATAGGTTAGTAAATACAATGAATTCAAGAAAATTCTATATCAAAGCTTTCTCCGAACCCCACACGAAATTAAAACAATTAAATTTAAAACAAACGCTGTACTTATAAACATGGTTTAATTAAGTAATAGGTTATTTAAAACTCCGAGTTAGATTTGTGCCATATTTGGAGGATGTATTTAAAACGAAATCAGATGATGATGCTTCATCTATTATTCATTTCCTTTTGTTACATGTTTGAAATTGTCTATGTTTTCTTTCTAAATAAACCTTGTTGATTTTCTTTAATTCTTGATGCAAGGCCTTTCCAATGACTTATCGGATACTAGACACCGCCATATGTTCAGTTGGGTGACGTGCTGATTTCGTTAACTTACAACTGGAGCCTGTTAAATTTACAAAACCAGTTTGATAAATATGTCGCCGGCAAGTGAATTAGTAGTAGTGGACGCGGACGGATGATAATTGTTTGGTTAGCTTGACTGTAATTGGTTTAAACTAACCGTAATGTGTTGTCTTATGTTTGTGGCAGTTAAACTTAGTTGCTGTTGGTTCACAGTCGCAGTTTAAATTACGCTTCCGTGTTTAAATGGTACTTTGAGATGAAACTTTGTACGATTTTATAAATTCAAATATTTTTTGTTAAGCATTGCATGTTAGAATCAGGTTTGTTTAAGCTACTTTTATTTTATTACTGACTTTTCTATGTAAGCACCCAACTGTCTTTCGTCTCGATAGCGGCTTCTAATCTAACTTCCTCAATGTCATCATTCAGTTTAAAAGTCTCTTTTTCGATTTCGTTATTTCACAAAGGTTTTATTTCCTACGAATTTCATTTTTTCAAATCAAATAGATGTCTCGCCGAGAAATCAAATAGTTCAATTTTAAAATTTTGTCCATTACAGTTGTAAAGATATTTCCTTAATGTTATGATTTGATATATTCGTCGGCAATGAAATAATTACGCAAGATCCTGTTGCCAGTTGAACTGATAAAAATATCGATATATTTCATTAGGTGTACACTAAGTTTGCGAGATTAGATAGTGTTCGCGTCGGGACCTAGGAATCCCGGAGCCGGCGCCCACGTTAGTGGAACCTGTCGCTGTAAATTAACCAGGATTAGTGGATAAGGTGACGTCATAAATATTAGTGCACGGGACCTGTGGAATGTTGCCAGTATCTGATGCCGATCACGAAACCACGTCGATCAAATTCAAATAGTCAGTATGATAAATAAGTTATTTATTATTTATTACTTGATAATTTCCTTGCTAATGATCTGGAAGAGATTCTCAATTATTACATACGCATTTTGGTTCGTTTTTTGTATATTATGCTTTTGTTAGTTATATTTCAGGGGAAATCGTCTTCTTGTAGCAGTTTTCCATAACTTTCATTACGGGAAATATTAGCATTGATTTCCTGATGTTTACTTCTCTGCCATTACATTTTTACAAATTAATATATAATTTGCAACGTTATATAACAATGAATCAAAACTGTATATGAAATATTCCTTTTCAATATATGGCTTAAATGTCAATTCGACGTATAGGGTAATTTCTTATAAGGTAACTTAAAAACGAGAAAGTTTATAAAGATGTTTCACTCCTTTACTGTCAAGGTAATGATTAATGGTAAGGAAATATTGCTTGTAATAATAATGTTACAGGAATTGTACAGCGATAGCGGCATTTTATATAAACAGACGGATACTTCAATGGTATCAACTTATACAGTTTACGTAATGCGAAATTGCATCTCTAACAAAGGGTTCACGGTTCGGTTACCGACAGGGAGCTGGTTAACCGATTGCGAGATAACCTTTTGACCTCAGTTGGGTCCCGCCTGGTGAACAAAGCACGTACGTACCCCTACGTAAGGCGCTTGTAATAACTTCGCCCTAGAAAGTTGGCATGTCTTTCTCTATATTTGAATTGGTAAAGTGTCCAATTTATTTGAATTTCAATCTTATCCACATAACGGCTATTGTTTATTTGGTATATTAGCTCTCACATTAACAATGTAATGTAGGTGTATATAAACATATGTACAGCTACGTTACATTATTATAAATGAAAAAAACACATGTATGAGCTCTGTAATTACAAAAAATAAGATAGAAATAAGTGATACAGCATGTGGACTTTTATAATGTTTTATCAAAAATTTCAAGACAATGGCGTTAAAGTACGTAAAATATACAGTGTATGTATATACTATGTACTACGTATATATATAGTGTTACCCTCAATAACGTGGTGATAATTAAAATGATATGCACAACACCATACTGTACTCCACGCCTTAATACATAAGTTACGTTGTCCTGTAACCTCATTAATTATACTAGCTTCAGTGCCCTTTAAACGACGTTTGTAAACTGTTACTACTTAGACAATCGAAAAGATATATACATCAATTGTGGGTTCTAATGTATTGTTTGTATATATTATATATTGCAGTGTCGGTAGCTCATGCGATAGGTCGTAATTTACCCATAGGGCGTATCGGACGCTTGCACACAATAATACATTTATCTTAGATTAAAATCTGCCACGGACAAATCGCCAAGTTTAATGTTTATTTAGGGGCCGCTTTGTAATCGTATCCTGCAAAGATCTATTGTTAAGCAACAAATTGCTCACTAAACGGCGGACAACTGCCGCGGAACCGCCTCTGCTACATGTTAAATGATTCAGATGTGCGACTGTCTGTTAATATTTTAGAATAATAACATAACAGCTTGAAGTACATCAATAATCATTTAAAAAAACGCAAAAATTACAAAACAGAGTATACAGCAAAGTTTTTTGTTCTCATTCACTTCATGATAAACAAATTCATTCTGCGTATCACCAATGATCTCACTCTTCTGTTTGGTGGTAAAATTAGCTATCGCTATGATACTCATTAATCAAATAAAAAAACCCCTAGATATGTTTATTTCGTTATATATTATTTAACACGTTATTCAAAGTTCCCTTTTTTGCATAATCATTAAAGTATTTTTTAATACGACATTTTCTGGTGTGTTTTCATTAAACTTTAATAAGTAATAACTATGAACAGTAAACCGAAATCATTTGAAACTTGAATTAAATTTAAGAAATACACTTGTACTCGGCCATTAGGCACCATTTGTCACTTATAATGTATGGTTAAGTTGAACCGAGATTAAAGTGATTATCAGCGGGTATTTCCAACGCACGTTTAATATTTATGTCATGGATATATTTGACGACCGACTCAAAGATAAATTTAGAAGCATCTAAATTAAGTATTAAGTATTACTTAAATTAAACCTTTTCAAAGATTTCCTAGTAAATATGTAGTAATAAAACTGTATATTAAAGTTGAAAGATAAGGCGCACGCTTTTTCATAGAAAAATGTACCTAAGTTTAGGTTGCGTTTTATGAAGGTAACATTAAAATATTACTTGCAGTAAATTATCGAATTTTATTAGGAGTTATATTAACAATAACTATGAATTTTGATCCCAAATTAATATTCTAAAAATCATCTTATAAATTTGTTGTCATATGCTTCGATATAAAGCGGTCATTCACTTAAGCAGACGAATACATTTATGTCTAAAATTATGAATCGTCGTAGGCCATTATTATGAGCATTACACAAATAAATTTGGCTGTTGCCTCGTAATATCTGTTGTTTTTTTGTTCCCTCGTCGAGCATTGACACCAATCCGTAATGCCTCAAGCAATCAGACGGCGCGCTTTCACCGAAACACATTAGCCGCCGTTTGGCGCCAAAATTCCTAACCTATCATTTAACAATCGCCAAGCACAAATTGTCTGAATTCTTTCACTTATCTTTTCTTTGCATTACAAACGTTGTATTTAATGTCGGAGAAAATAAATGTTTTGATTGACGCAAAACTCTGCGATGTTTTAATAACAGTACCTGACAACGTAACACAATATCATTTAATTCGCTTTGTAGTCTGTGGCGTCGATGCTCGATTGCTTGTGTAATCTCTTGATCTCCCATGCTTCTTGTACTTCGATTTTATGTACGTGGTTACTGAACACTGTAAACCATTATAATTTAATATATTGTCTTGACCCACTGACGAGTCACGAGAATTAAACTACACTCCAGCCACATCTGCTTGTTTAGAGCTAAATTCTTTGTTCGGTTTACATTGCTGTCTTTCTCTATATGTGCCATTTCACAATTTAATGTCTGTAACATTAACAGCTTCCTCATTAACCCTGAATGCTTACAAGGGCCTTTCAACGGTTACATCAAGCCTGCATACCAATATAAATTTACTGCCTCGTAAAGTTGGACAAATTATAATATATATAAGCATTAATACGACACGTGATTATAATTTATGTCAAGTTTCTGAACGCCTTGCATCCGTCATACGTGTGGCGCCACATTATTATGTCAAAAGTATGCAAATATCATAACCATGAACGATGGTGAAGTTGTCATATAAATATAGTTGATATGATTCGTTTTATCTCTTTAAGTTTATCACTATGGTCAAAAATGATATTTTAGATTGTTTACTTGTATAATTTGTATTATTTCATTCCGTTTTGTGGTGTTTTTAATGTAATTTTTTTATTTTCAGGTAAGTTGTCTCAACTTTGAAAGTAAAACATTTAATCCGGATGAACTGCTCTTAATAGCAACCTAAAATGTGAGTAAGCTTTTATTACAATGAAATAAATTTCATACGTCATAGTTGAATTGATGGACTAAAATTTTTATCCAAAATACAAAAACCGAAGTCGATAAAACAGGTTATGGTAAATTGAGTATAACTAGAAGAATTATGATATCCAAAGGACTGAGAAGTGTCATCGAGTATATAGCGATAAATTCTGTATAAATGTTGATATGCTGACAGAAAAGTATTTAAGAGAAACTCATCATACATACTAAGCTCAAACATCAAACATATTCCAGCTCTAACTCAAAATGAAATCTAAATTTAGATCATACTTACACGTAGAAGTTCGTAAGGACTCGACATTAAATTTACTTACGAGTTACACGACAAAATTAAAATTGTAATTAAAACTCACCCCCGGCCCGGGAGCGGGTCGACCTCATTAAACGGTCAGGTAATTAGCAATTTTGTAAATGGTGTTATTCATTAATTTGTTGGAGCAGTGGGAGAGGAGGTGGCAATTAAACGCAGTGTTAAACAAAAGGCGGGCACGTGTTTCGCGTTTCGCGCTTGTTACAGTTAATTCGTTAAACAGTTACTCTTAACATAACTTCAAAAGTACAACGGTTAGAGATAACAGTCGGAGTATTAACACATTATAAACATTTAGTTTTATTGTCTTTCCTTGTAATAAAAATGTTAACACTGCATCTCCAAAAACAGTACTTGAAGCACTCGAAGCAAGCGTGAGGTGTCAAGTTGACGAATATCAAAAAAATTCTAACACATCTTGTTATGGAAAATTTTAACATCATAAGAAAAGAAATTATTAAATTATATTATGTCTGATTTAATAACAGGATATTTGTCATCCACTTTATGAAATACATAATTTTTGGTGTTGGGAAATGAAATTAAGTAAGTGGCTCGATAACGGGCGGCGTTTAATAAAAACCAAGGAAGTTATTTACGTCGCGCTACAACCGCACAAAGCGGCCATTGTATGGCATTGCTATTATGTAGTCGCACTCAATTTCAAAACTATTAATAATCTCTTTTGTCAATATAGTTTGTTCATAGCTATATAATTTTAAAGCTTTAAACAATTTTTGTACAGTAAAAATAACTTGAGACGAAATGCATATAACTTTAAATATTTACAATTCAATTTATAATTCATTTTATTATCTGCTATAAGTTAGCACTTGACGATGGAGCCACGGACGGTGAAGCGGCTCACCGAGAATACTGTGACTTATTCCAGGTTCGAAAGAACCTTGCCATCATCCATATGTGGCCCCATTGGAATTAGTCGACCTCTGTATTACTAGATAAGCGGTTAACCACTGCGCCACGGAGGCAGTTAGAAGTCTTGTTTTAGTAAATTTCAATAAACCACAAAATCTTTACCTAACGATTATGATGCTGAAAACGTATATAAAGTTTTTACAACTTAAAAAAAAAGAACAAACATCTAAACAAGATACATAGGTGAAACACCAGACACGTGTGATGGTATTAATGTATTTTTTTATTTATTTTGACTTGCCAATAACTATTACACCTAATCCAAACCTGTATTATAAATAGGCTATATACAATTACATAAGCGTAACAATATCTTACATGCTAGTTCCATATGCACAACAACAGAAAAAAGCACAAAAACTATAAGATTAAAAGCTATCACAATTAAGTCACAAAACAAAAAAAAACATGTTAAATGTTGTATTTAAGTTATTTTTATGAAAATATCGCTAAAATTTGTTTGTAAATCTTGCTTGGTATTGGTGAATTTGCGCCTAAAACTGTTCTTCAAAAGACAGAGAGAGTAGCGATATTAAGAAATATAATAGTGGTATAAACAAACCGAACCCAAAATGCGATTAATTAGTAATTAGATTGAACCCCATGACAGTTTTGACAAATACGTATTCTTTTAAAGCTATTACGTTTCCCGGAGGAGGAAGGGCCCGTCCTGTGTAAACAAAAACCCTAACTTTCCGATAATGGTGCTCGGTTGTTTTGTTGTTTTACGTAAAGATGCGCACAAGTTTAGTCGAAGCATAAAATTTAAGTAATAATTCTTGTAATTTGCTGCTTACTGATCAGTCTATGGACTCTCTTATCAAATAAAGTTTGTTACTTACTTCTTATGTATGAATGTTTTCTTCTAGATACGAAATTTAAAACTCCAAATATAAAAAGATAGTAATTTAATCGTTCTTTATTTACTTAACTGAAAACCTGTTTCATATTTAAAGGTGAAATTAGAGAACTTTCGCATAAGTATCTGTAAATGGTGTACACTGCGTGTCTGGGACCTAAACGCAGTAGACATTACACAACAGTTTGTAATTAGAAATGAGCACTGCTGCGATAAGACGACACCAGTGTAAATTAATTCAAATTTTAAATTCAGGATTTGGGAGATAAACATTATTTTAAACCATTGACACCATTTTGAATTGCTATCAAAACTTATGATGTATTTAAATATGTATCAACAAAATTTATGAATCTGCCGACGACATAAAAAGTTTAATAAGACAGTTACATCAGATCAATACGCCAGATCCTTAAATTTAACGTACATTTAGTTGTTTCATTTCCCCAAACCAATTAGAGATGAAACGAAGGGCTTCCAGCGCCGCCTCTCTGAAATTAACTTGTTACGACCAGCTTATTACTTCATATTTGGCGATATCCGGCAATAGGAATTTATATTCTGCTGTCTCTGCAATAAAATCTTTTATGGCGCGGATCCTGCTATTAAGATATTCCTGTTCTGTGTTTTCGTGTTTCTATTGCCGGTCAAGATTGTAAACCAGTAATGAAAGGCCGGAACTCGTTTCAATAGTACTTTACATTAGCCCTTGTACTAGTACATTTCTTTAGAAAACGTATAAAAAGCCTTGGATGGCACTTTATGATTTCTTCAAAACACATCAAAGTTAAAAACACTTAGAGGAATTTCTATGTTTGCACTCAAAATGTTTGTTACCTCGAGACTCTTATGCCGATTTATCTGTATTTTTTTATTCTCTTAAAAATTTTTAAGTAGATTTCGCCATCGTGTTTTGAATACAAATGCGTCGTTCAGCGAGGAAAGTAAAGATCGACAAGAGATGCAAAAAAAAGCACTTTCTACTAACTTTGCTTGTTAAACGACTGCGTATGGTGTAGTTTGTAAATTATTATCGTAACCCACTTAGTTGGTATTCTGCGGGTCAACTAATAACTAGTAGTTATGAATGAGACTGCAACTGCAGCGAACGTATGCAATTTAAAAGCCACTGTTGCGTAATGAATATACTGGAATAATCTAACCGTGTACACGTTATATCTACATCTAAGCTTATGTATACATGTACTTTTGTAATATCTCATATTAATGTATTCACTTCCCATGTTACATATTAAAAAAATGTCTTAGTTATAGCTTTCAAACTGTTTAACAATATTAAACTTATGTCAATTAAGTGATACATGAGAATAAAATTTAATGGAATTTAAAAATCTCTAAACACCTCGCCCTTAAAAGAATATTTAAAAAGAATTTACGGAAAAGTAACGACGTTTATTGTATTTTATGTAGACGCAAATTACACAGAAACCTTCAAGAAATATAGCAGATGATAGTAAATAGTAAGTCTTACTGGTGATAGGTCTCTGCTGCCGGAGATATCATCTAGATTGGTCCATTGAAGCGTCTATTTTATAGCCAAACAGTAGTGGGCATTACTGAGTTCCGTTTTGTAGTGTGTTATATCTAGTAAAATTACTGAAGTATCGAGATTTAACATCTTATATCTTAAAGCTCAATGCACAAATGTGGTGCAGACTAATACCTCCAAACTGTCATAGGCGAGGCTAACAATCAAGTTTTTTTTTTTTCATTTATTTATTTTAGTTTTGGGATTTTTGCCCCGAAGGAGCATTTCCATCCCATCGTACCCTTTAAATCATAAGACTATATCGACATTCTAAACTACAGAATAAATCACTTAAGAGCTAATATCATTCGAATTCGGGAAGGACATTAGGTCTTTGGCGAATTTGGATGTTGGGTCTGCCAGCGCGGTTTGTACCACGCCAACATCCCTGATGTTAATATTGTGTAATGTCAGCAATGAATTTCTATTTAATTTATTCTGTTTACATTCCATCAGCATATGTTCCACATCCTCAATCTGATTACAAATTCTGCAAATTGGAAAATCAATTTTTTTCATAAGAAATGCAACAATCAAGTTAAAGTTCTAGTCGTTTCGTCGATATAAAAATAATGAGTGTTAAGATAAATTAAATTCAACAAGGACTCAACTAAAATGTTGTGTGAGCATTGTACATAAAAGAGAGTGCAGAATGAAAAAGCACCAATCACGGACAGACGGATGCAGCACTACGGGGAATTGATTGACCGTCCAGTGAAGCGGGAATACGCCGCACGCTGTCATCCATTTTCAATGGCTCCAATGACGTCGCGTATATATACCAAACTAGTTTTATCTGTTTCATTCTTATTTTGTACTACTATTCATCTAGTTTTAGAATCTACATATATTACAAATTATACAGATCAAAATTAATACACGCTTGTTTAATGTTTTCATACTCCAATAATGTAGCTGAACTAACTTCCCAAGGTGAATATGACATCTGATGCGTTTTACTTCTTTCATTTACTGTTTGTGTTTATTGAATGGTATCAAAAATGATTAATCTTAACAAGTTTTACTATTAAATATCATCGAAGTAATGGTATTTACACATTACCATTATTTTAAAGATTTGAAAACGCGATTTTTTTCAAAGCGTCTTTCTATAAAATTCTATTACAAATTTAAAGTAGATCAAAAGGTTGATAAGTTTTTGTACTTCGCAACAGTTACAATATTGTCATCTTCAACCACGACAGTCCACAGCTAGATATGGTCTATCCCAAGGAAAGGAACGTAGTCCGTATCATCGTATACTAAAAGTAATTAAATCTAAATATAACTCTGAATAGGACGTTATTCAACTTGAAAACAGTTGAATAAACAAGGTTGTATCGGAAATTGTGACAGACAGTGTAGAAAACCGCATCCCATTGGTCATCTCATTACCAAGCGCCCCGTCCACGCTCCGCAGAGCCCGGTGACGGAAGGCGATAGACGTTGACTTGCGGTTTACTTGACTTTCAACAAATCAGAAATGCCGGTCAACAGAACTGGAAATGAAATTTACTTTAAATGATTAAGTAATAAAATTATACAATCTCTTGGAGACCAAAAATTAGAGGCTGTATAAAAAAGATATATGAAGCAGTACATTTATTATAACTAATTAGTTAAAAAATTCATTACTACGTAGTTTTGTTTAAATAAAAATTTTCAACTTATACAACGCATTGTATAAAAAATTTTGCAGTAAAATTAAGGAGATTTTGTGAATTGTCATCAACTTTAATAGAAATCCTTAATAGTTATCACCTTGTATATGTTACTGGAGTCAAGTGTACAGCATCATATTATCTTAATGGCCATCGGGTCGCATTATTGAGATAATTTTCTAGCACCAAGCCTTTTACGGCGCGGGGGAAAGCAGGCGTGACATCGGCGACACCGCTATCCACCAGCGAACTGTTTCTTTAAACCCCTTTTGGGTTTGAGTATCACAAGCGTGATTTTCCTGGACATGTTGTATAAAACACGTTATTAATATTGCAAACGTAGTATATTAATACTATTATTAGAGATTTATACTATTTTAGGAAAGATAATGCCCTCAGCAATACAAACCTATGCTCCTAAAACTCTAGGGAGAAAACAGTGCGGCATCAAACTAATAGAACTAAACGAATATATCAAATTATTGATTCGCTTCATTATTGTTACTAAGTCTACGGTCTCTAGAATTTTCTTAATCGTCTAGACACCCTAGGTCTCACGATTATCGCCAGATTGAACTCAGATAGCTGGCATATTGCATGCGACAATGTCCCGGTCCGCAGGCGAAGGAGCCCGGCCGTATCCGCGTCCAATGCCGGAACGGGCCGGACAGATCTTATCGTATTTAGCTCCGAAACTAAATTAAATCTATTGCCAAGTCTGAAACGGAAAATTGTGTTATTAGTTAAGAAAATACAAATTCAATTCACCGTCGGTAAGTTACAAAGGAAAGTTGAAATTTTTAGTTTAATCGTCAATAGATGGCGCTGGAAAATGTTACGGACATCGCTATCAAATATTTCAGCGACCTTATGAACGTTCGCGTGGCTCAACGGTTTAGAGAAGATATACGAGGAAATGTAACGATAAGTCGTAAGTTCAATCCCCATAACTACATGAATATATAAAGTTTCTTAAATGTTTTCCCGTTGTATTCTCGCGTCGTTGTCAAATTGTTTCGGTGCTTTATACGACGGGATATATAAAATGGTGGTTGCAACAAGTGGACAAGTATTCCGATGTGACGTTCACTTCTGTTAAGCTTTCCTACATTTATGATATATTTTTCTTAATATTCTTATCATGGATGCATTTAATTATTTTCTATTTATAATGAAAAAGATAAAACTTTTTTACTCTACAAAGCAGTAAATATACAGCGTTATTAATTTTACTTCTACAATTTATTTTGACATAAAAATCAAAGTTAGTGCTTTGAAGAAACTTTCAAAGAAATTAATAAATATGATTTTCACAAGTGGCGAATGGAGATTGAATTTACGAGTCATTAGTATATTAAATTTACAGACTCGTAGTTAGAAATTTATTAAATTATTCTCCCACAAAAAGATAAGAGCGCGACGAGAACTTTCAAAGTAAAATCAACATCGCAGTCTTGTTTATAAGGAAATATCATAAATTAAATTAATTATTCGCGAAAACGTTTAACATGGTAAGTAACAGAAATATTTTAATGTTGTCTTTAAATTTTCTATACTTTATCTTCAATGATAACTTACAAAAATAACTTAAAAAATTGCTTTATGAATATTACTTTCAATAACCGATATTTCAAGTAAACTTTGGATGAATTTATGTATTTTTTAGTGAATTATTTAAAAAAAACTGTATTATTATATATTTCATTTGTTTACTCGATAGTCATTTCATTAAACCTTTTAACTATTGCGTAGTAAAGCCAATAAAAATTTTCACTAAATTAACAAATTAGGTATCATCCATTTTGTAATTGGTTTCACTTTCCTCGTTATTTTAAACATAACTTGAGCGATAATAATGTATAAAAGTTTAATAATGTGTAAAATAATGTTGTATACCTATCGAACTTAACTACTATTCAAGTTTGTTACTGTATATGTAGTTACTTTCACAAAAGTATTTCATACTTTTTTTTTAATTTCAAATTACACGTTTAACTTCACAAAAAGTAATATCTGAAACATGCCTAATCTATTATTTGCAAACAGTAAGTTGTTATTATTCAATTTATAATATTTTAGAAAGGCACTTCCGTCCACTTCGTCTACATTCCCCAGAGAGAACTTAATTATCATGAACCACGTCATGTATCGCCCATGGGTCTTGTGGGACTTATAATTGCAGCTCTATGCATACACTTTTATTATAACAATATTCATATAACTATACGTTACGTATAGATGATAAACATTCGTATCAGTACAATTTCTGTATCAAGTATATTTTTACAAAGAAATACTTGTACATACATCTTTATTTCAACCGATGGACGACGACTTCTGAATATACTTCTCTTGTAATGTATTCCACAAAATACAGTCTTGATAACTTGATACTTATATATATTGTAAATATATATGGCGATACATTGTAGGTTTTATTTGTACACGTATTTACAACTTATATCTATTTTGTATATAAATACAATACAAATAAGAGAGGGAGCCATAGTTTTATTGATGTTTATTAGGACTTAACATGTTGTCTCTTGATGACGAGTGCGATATGGTTATGTATAAAAACTAGTACCACGTTATTATTAGCAGGCGGTAACAATCAGGTGAATGTCTTCGGATTATCAAGACGTTGTTTAAATAAATAACAACAGTATCACCACTGCTTAGTTTTCTTACATAGGAAAAAGGCTTTCACGAACTTGCTCTCGCGGATACAAAAGTTATGAAAGGAGAAGAGCATTCTTTAATTATTGAGCACGAAAATGCTTTATGGTTTTGGAGACCTTTGAAACAGGTGTTTATCCAATCTTCCGGTTTTTATTGATGATTATATAACACAAAACAAAAAAAAAACATAAGTACGAGAAACCCTCGCGGGTATTGCTACACTGTGTCATTATCAAGTTGTAAGTATACCTCCATACATGTCCGCAGGGACACTTAGGTCAGTGGCCTTTACGATATTATATTTCTATATAATATACGTACTAATTTATACATTTTAAACTTTGTATTTAAAAAAAAAAAGTTGTTAATTTTATGACCACTGACTAGCTGTATATAAACTTACAACAATAAAACACAAACTTCTCTTAACTTAAGTAGGTAATTTTAAAAATATGAACGTTTATATTTATACCTTAATTTAGTTTAGAATTTAGATTTAGGTTAGAAATAGTTTAAGCGTTGGTTAAGCATTTTTCGACTACCTGCTGTTGTAATATAATTAAACGAAATTTAAAGAGAAAACTTTTTGAACGTCTCCTACAACAGGACATTTTGATCGGTTCCTAGTAACAGTAACAAGTGTATAACTTATAACTTTGTTGTTTTTTGATGTGTCTAGACAACGACTTGAAAACACAGACACTACTTAACCGAATCGTTTATAAAATACATAAATTAAAACGCATGTCTAAATTATAAGGTATAACGATTAAATTATTTAGATGACATAAACAGTTTTGTGATAGTCGTCCATTTTGTTTTGTGTCGTGTTAGGAAAGGGGACTAATTATTGCAGGCGGTTAAACCATTAGCCAACCGGCACAATCAGATAGCGCAATAAGTCTATGGACGACACCATTGTTTCTATTCACTCATCCATTTCCGATCGGTGATGGAAACTTTATATTATCGCAGCGTTGATTAATTTCTATGTGATGGACCCTCTGAATTTTATTGTAATGGTAACTTCCTGTCCATTAACCGTCCATTGTTTCAGAGTCAATTATTAAAAGTATATTTTTTTTCATCAAACGAGTGATTTCTCCTGATGGTATGTGGCGCTAGTTACGATTATACTACATCACTTCATTCTCACTAGCAACAGTGTCGACTACCTAGACGATCATCGCCAAGAGAGACTTATTATTAGTAGATGAAAATTTCTGGATATTCGTGTATATATGTTAGTAGCTACTTAATAAATAGAACAATTTAACATAAATGATCTTCGGATTACTTACACAACTGTCTAAAATTAAAACTATAAAATTTATCATACTTAATGCTTGTCCGCCCACATCTTATCAATATTTATTGGTACAGATTAATCAGCGTAAGGCTGTATACCAAAAAAAATATTGTTTATTCCAAAAAATATATCTGTAACATTAATTTATTTAAAATGAATTTTGCTTTCTGTACAGATAATGATGAAATCGATATATTATTAATACCAGCACTTACTAAACTAGTTTGATATAATGAAAGTTACTTTATTAAAGGTTTAAAGTTATGCATTGAATATCGTTTTTAACGTTGAGAATTAAACAAGCTTTCGAATACTTTTGTATCGAAATAAATATAAATTACGTTATCATACGATCTCCGACATATTTTATGTTCATTGTGTAATATATCTTATCAGATTTGTTTTAGAATATACTTTTCTGTATAATAATGAAAATTAGTTTAAAATTTTTTAGTTATTTGTATCTGGCGTACCACAGGGGATTTGATTGTGCCCATACATTACAATAATTTAGTTTTTGTAAAAAATTACAAACTTTTTACATAAATATTTTTTTTTGTAAAATAAATAAAATTAATAAATTCTTTATTTGCGTTAAATAAGCAGATACATTGTCACCTCCCTACCTAACCGTTTACAACGGCATGCAAATTTTATATTAATTATGTACACTGCATCACCAATGTCAAAATCAAACTCGATGTTACAATATAATAGATAAAGAAGCATATTAAATAATTTATGCATTGATTATTATTAGATAATAAGGAATTTAATTTATTAGAAATATTTATTTAATTAGTCACTATATAATAAAAAATCGTCAACGCTGTAGAAAGAGTTTTCTAATAACCACTTGCGCAGAGAGCTTTTAAATTTGTTATATGTCATTGCCTTAATATTGCTGGGTATTTTGTTATAGATTTTATTGCACATAACATAACAATTTTTTTGAAATTTAGCGCTTCTGGGAATAGTGTCAAGTATTAATTTGTTCTTATTTCTCACATTAAGTTTTTTAACATCATTTAGGCTAATTTCTTTTGTAGAATAGATGTACTGAAATGAGACCTTAAAAGTGAAAGCATTTGTTTACCGGGAGAGAAATGTGTGTCGTCTGAACTCCATAGCATTTAAAACCGACTCTCAGTAATGTTTACCTGGGATCTCGTACTTTAATAAATAGTGCCCTTAATAAGTAATACATTTTGTGTCTCAAAGTGACGGGTTTAATTTGGAGCAGAGTATATTATACTCACTGTCGCACTATAGTTACAGGGTCATTTACCATCAGGTAAACGTCTTACTTTGCCTTTTTTGAATAAGAAGAATAATGTGAAATTCAGATCACGTTAGCTACTGTAGAAAATAATAACTAAAAGTTAAATTAAATGTTTTTTAAAACCTAAACCTTGTAATTAAACAGCATAACTTTTATTTAAGACAAGTTTTATTTTAACGACTTCTAATTTCTCTATACAGCCTATTCTTCTTTATGAATTCTCTTTTAAATGTTGTTATCTGCTTACATAAATAATATAGAAAAACCTGTAGCAATTCACAGTGCCATTACGCTGCGTTAGCGCGGTAATCGATAGCTGTTTATTTTGCTTTGTTGCTAATTGACTGTGGCTTTATCGAGTTATAGTAAATAGAGTGAGAACCATTTTTTTTTTCATATACGTTCACTGATCGCAGCGATGTTTTATGTAACGCCGTATCAATTACGGCAACGAGTTACTTTATCAAAGAATAAACTTTTTTTTATAACGATGCTAATTTCTGTATACAGTGACAAGTATAAACAAAGAACTTAAGTTATCTGTAAATTTTCCAGTTTCGTTTCATCATGAGGAGCTTCCTTCGAACTAAAGTTTGGCGGATAGATTGAGAAAACTAATTTGGTCTAAGTAAGCCAAAAAACTTGCCAAAACAGAGGAAATCCAATGTGCCGAGATATCATCGCTTAAAAATGTAATATCATTGTGTTAGGTGTATAAATGCTTTTAGCAGTTTCAAACCCGATCTCGTTGCATCTGAGCGGTGTTTAGAAGTAAAGTGAAAGTTCGAAGTAACGCTATCTTTATTAGCAGTCGGCTCCATTGTCCTGCCGGTCAATTAGTCAGGCGTTAGAGATAACACTCGTCTTTAAAAGGAAGTACCTGTGAATTTATTTGACGTGAACAAGCAAAGCCCGGCACGGCGGTGTTCCTTCGCAGAATTTGATCTGGGTTAAATAAGTCTAGCCAATAATCATTAATTCAAAATTCTTGTACATACAAATTAAAATATTTTTTTCTTATTTTTCTCGTAAACTAATTAAAACTATTATTAAGTTCAGTTTAAAAAGACATAAATTTGTATAAATTTAAAGTATAAATGGGCTCATTGTTAAGAAAACGTCAATGTAATACAGATAAATCACCTTAAATCGGTTAAACTATTATTGGTCTACTTTTTAACTATACATTCACAAACCATTTGTAAGCCGCAAAGTCCGCCACACTACTGTGCAGCTCAATATGGCCGCTATTATACCCATCAATCATTTTAACAACTATGCTCATATATCAATTCTTATTAAATAAATAATATTAGTCACTTAATTAATAATTTATAATAATACATATTATTTGTAAATAAATCGAAATTAAATAAATAAATTTAAATATAAATTAAGGTATACAAGTACATAAATTAACAAAAATTGGGAAGAGCTATTCATAATTTCCATCTTCGCATTTCGATTAAATATTCTAGTTAATTATTGATAGAAGTATTAATATAATACGGTAATATAATAATCAATTTTAGAGAACAGAGCTCTAATTATAAGGAAAAAAGCTTTATAATAAGGTAGCCGTGAATAGCTACGTTTTTATTATGGAATCAGAGTAATGAATATTGATGAGGGTACCTATCCATGCTGGTTTCTAGTTACTTATAATTAATAAGAAAATTGTTATAGGGGCAATGAATAAGGATCAGTAGCAGCATCTTGAGAATCTAAGATATGCTTTTAAAATTCATTAATGCATTTAATGCATTTTAACCGTGAACTTCACTAGATCGTCTATTCTCGAGTTGTAACAAGAATGTGATACTTGAATTTTTGTTTTTATCAACCGTTGACCATTTCTTTTGTAAATAAAAACCTTGTAGCTCTACCTGCCACCCCTGAACACCGGCTGTCATACGTTGCGTGATAGAGCATTTATATGCGTTCGTAATGCCGCCTCCATTACTCTCTAAAGAGTTGTCTAGCGTGTCACGCGAATCTGTATATGAATATCTGTCGTGTGATTGAACTAATCAATCATTTTGATACCCGATGCCGCTTCGCTTTCACTGCGGAAATAAATCACTCCCAAGTGTTACACGTTTGTTGGTAATTTGATGTACAAAGAGAAACACTTAGTGTATACACATTATAGAAATTACGCTTTATTGTCGAAATCAAAAATGTTATACTGTTCGTTATTCCAATATCTATACAACAGTAAGACATATCTTGACTAAAGGTTTAAAGTTTTAATGATTTTTATACTATGAACTTATACTATGAACAGGACCTCCCTAACAAAAAAAAATCAATCTCATATTCGATGTTAAATCTTATTATCCCAATAATTTAATAGACTAAAATCGGAACTTTGTAACGTTCTGTATACTACTGTTTAGTGATAAAAATTTCGGCAATAGAGGCTGGTATATACCAAGATTAAAAATAACCACATTTAAAAAAACAGGAAGTCTTTATTATGTTATTTTAATTACTTACATGCACATATACAAATTGTAATCCGAATGCGGTAGAAGCTAATTTCTAACATCGTCATATTTCTGCTGCAGAGATATAGTAAGGTGTTGTAATTAATCACATAACAGAGCTAATATAAAAGATTAAATCACCTTAATTCGAAAGCAACGAGCTCAACGTCATCTTACGCAAATATCCTGAAATAGTGAGATTACAACAATGAGCCGCTGCCGCTTCAACGGAGAGATTTACCATCAAGTGAAAGCTCTCCAAAAAACCAAACTTAATAATATTATAAAAGTAAATGAAATCCTTCCAACAATTTCTGTAGTTCTTTTGACAACACAAAGACGAAGTTGTCTTACGCTTGTCTTTGATTCTGGCCGGAATCCAGATATCGAACGATTTCAGCGATAAACAATCTCGATCTTAACTGAGATAAATCTGTAGCGATAGAAATTACCTGTTCTACTTCATCGCAAAGATTTCTATTACAAAATTGATTTAATGTGAATTATATTCATTTGATTCATATAAAATATAATTGTGTAGTTTCTATCTGCGATTTTACAAACATTACGAAATTTCTATTGCTTTTAATATCTCTCTTCATTATGATTACTTGAATTTTATGTTTCGTGCGTTATAATCTAATGAAGGTTTATTATAAATGGATTGGCATTATTTGGAATACAATCACCGTGAAAATAGCAAGTTTATTGATGCTTTCGCCCTCGTAAAGCGTACGTCGAACCCCTGTCGGAAGCATCCATCAAATGAGGTGCGTTGGCCGCGTAATCCGTTCAGGTAATGAATCTCTTTAAGGACTGCCGATAAAGAAAGTAGGTGACGACATTTGCTTGATTATGAAAAACATTGCCGCCATTTTATATCGCCATCATATTTTACTTTAAAATGGCGGCGAAAATTAAAAAAAATTGTTTCACAGTATCTCACATTATCAAATTTTAATCAGGATACAAATAATTTCTCTTATACTTTTAATAGAAATTGAGACTTAAGAAAAGATACTTGATATAACTATAACTTCATCTAAATTACTGATGTGTCTGGAAGTACAGGAATCATTCAAAATATACAGATGCTAAAAGACTGAACTGTAATCAAAAATTTTCTATACATATTCTTGTCTGTACATCAGAATAAAATAACCTTACTCGGTATTTCTTTCACGTGTACTAACGTACGTTGGTGGTGAAACACGTAAGCTCCGAAAAGCATAAATTACGAATTAATCGTCGAAAAACTGAACAACACCCGTTCTGAACTCTAATTGCTCTCCGTCTGAACAACTCCATCCATTATAAAGGCGAGTGTATTGTCGGCGGAGAAACTTTGACAATTAATAACCACATTTGAATAAAATTTTTCATGACATAGTGGCGTCGGTCTTCTTCAATTGTGGAAAATTTAGGTTTACATTGTTTGTTCTAAGCTATTAAATAATTTATCACGTGAATTGAACCTACAAATTTCATTAAACATTGTTATTAGATAACATTAAAATATTTTTAAGTTATAATGTGTTTCTACTGATGACGATGATGATCACTATATTATATTAAAGTTTAAATAACCTTTCACAGTCTTTAAATTTTCTAACCACGCCAGAACTTATGTCTTTCCCAACACCATCATATCCACTAGTTTGTTTAAGAGCAGAAGACTATAACGATTCTTTTCTCTCATCATTCCACACTTTCAGATGTTTTAATCACCTCATCGATCCTTCTAAAGACGACGTCATGAATTTTTCTTTATCAATAATTTACCTTTCTCTAAGATCGGACCTGTTCGGGGATAGTGGTCAGTGTTAGTTAAAAAGCTAATAAGCTTTTATCGGTGATAAAAAAAACAAACCGTAAACATAATCCTCCGGTATATATGATCGTTTGGTAATGATTGATAGTATTCTTATGTTATTACAAAATCCCCTACCCCCAACTTATCAGCGATGTCCGCTAAGAGGGAGGACTCATTTCGCTAATGCCTTTGACGTCTCGTCTGAAGTAAGTAGATAACGACGTTAGAAGCCATTTTGAAACATTAATACCGTTCCAATGGATCAAAAGCCCCATTACAGTTTTTACTTTATTGACTTAAATATCACAAACTTTTAGTACTTATTCAAAATATATCTTTTTAGAAACCATGAAAAAAATCATGACACTATAATTTTTAGGATTCATGTTTAGTCTAGACGATATTATAAAGATAGTGGAAAATGTTATCCTAATAGTTTATTACTCTAATCTTAAGTCGCTTAACCAATCAATCATTTAACTCATTGATGTGAGTAATCTTCGTACACAAACGGAATGCTGTGCTGAGGTCAGTTTTTATTAATGTTAGCTTACATACTTTTTAATGTTTATGTTCACGGTCATTACACCGTACAAAACAATTTAATGATTATCATAACGCTTAAAACTTTCAAATATATGGAGATAGCTTTTTTGGAAGAAGTTTTGTTGTTATAATTGACTTCATAGTCTGCGGAGTACTTAACCATTACTCAAAATTGATCCACGGACACGAACTATTTTTTTTATTTCTTTTCCTGTCTTAACATTTAGTTTTATTTTGTTTAAAATCATTCATAGAATACTGTTTGAACTTCTGTTGTAGTTTCCGAAATTTTCATACGACATCATAAAGTTGCGAATGATTGTTCTTTAAACGAACAACAAATCAACCTTGTAGACATTGGTTAATAAATATAACAATTATCTTCAATACGTTTGGTCGTAGAAATTGGATGTATTGAGCATCAATTGATGGCAAATTACAATAAAATGAATACATGGTATTTTTCATACTTGAATTTCTACTTATAACAATCTTCATAGAGATATTGAACTTGCTTTACAATAACGCCATCTATTGACACGTTACAACAAAGGACAATAAAAAATCTTCTTGAAAATAAAAAAAAAGCTTTGCTTAATTTTTTGTATATGCGTTAAAGTAAACGATTTCCGTGATTATTTTTGAAATAATTATTACTTTTAAAAATTCGGGTGATATAATACCTCGATGAATGACAACTCACTTAATGCATGATCCTCAAATACGGATACAATTAACTGATTTGTGTGACCGTGCGAATATTCTCACGTAACGACCTTGGATACGAACTTGCCATGAACGCGGATGCGTATTTCATCTTTATTATCTAACCATGCAAATGTATAATGCCAGTGAATTGTCTACGGTAGACGGCACTAACGTCATGATTGCCGCATCGGAATGCAGATGAAATTTAATTAAAACTCTATTTATTCTTATGTACTCTGTAATTTACATATCAACCATATTTATTTATAAGTACTTTTAAATTATTCATAAACAAGAATCCGTTAAATTTCTGCATATACGCAGTTGCTACATTCCAACGAACAAGTACAAATTTGGAAGTATAAGAGAAGGTATCAGTAAGAAAATATCTCACATAAATCTAGATACGATCTTTTCGAAAAATTTCTGCCTAATCACAAATCTAAAGACAATACATTGATTTATTTGTATTATATGTCGTTAATATCATCATCATTTCAACCGATGGACGTCCACTGATCACCACAGACCAAATACGGTCTTGTGCGGTTTGAGTTCAGTGACTCGCAGCTATTCTTTTTGTATCGTCTGTCCACCTAGTGGAAGGTCTGCCAACGTTGCGCTATCCTGTGCCAGGTCGTCATTCCAGCACTTTGAAACCCCAACGTCCAACGCTTCTGCGAGCTATGTACCCTGCCCATTGCCACTTCAGGCTCGCGACTCACAGAGCTGTCGATAACTTTATTTAATTAACTCGTTAATATATGTTTTTTTTTTTTGTTATACTAGTATGCGACGAGACGAGCAAGACGTTCACCTGGTGGTAAGTGATACGCTTGCCCATGACAACGTGGTGCTAGTTAAGATGGTACACACTGCACCACATTGTGCTCGTCGCCTTGAGACATAACGTGTTAAGTCTCGTTACCCCAGTAATTACACTAGCTACAGCGCCCTTCAAACCGGAACACAGTAATGTTTGCACATTACTATTTGGCGGTTGAAATAGGAGCTGCGGTGGTACCCACCTAGACGGTCTCCGGCAACAGAGAACTACCACCAGTATAAATTGTGTTAATTGTTATGGTCTGTATTCCAGTGGGCGGTATGTCGCGCGGTGGTGGCGGTGCGGGCAAAGCGGCGACCGCCAAGCGTGTGCCGCCGCCCGCGGTGCCCGGCGACGCGTTCGCCACGCCGCAGCACCGCCACTCCGGCTCCAGCTTCGGCTCGCAGGGGTACGCGTCCTGCGAGGAGCAGAACTACCCCCAACCGCCCGACACGCCCTCACACACGCGAGGTCGGTATCTATACAACGCAACTTCTAACAACACTTTAGAATTTTATAAACTACGAGTACAATCGAAGAAGGAATACAGTAAGACCAAAAAAGTTAGATTACTCAAGCACAATATATATTATAATATAAATAATATTGTGGGAGAAGTCATAAAAGGGACCGAAAACAAATATTGATTGAGTTTTTATTTACTTTATGTGTTTAGAGTCAAATCTATCAAATATATCATATAACTGTTACAGATGATCACTCAGACTACGGCAGTACGGTGTCCGGTGTGTCCGGTGCCAGTGGGAGCCTGGGCAAAAGTCCAGCCGGCGGTGGCACCTTCACATTCCCGCCACCATCGCAGCCGCTGACACACAAAGCTGCCGTTTACTACCATCACCAGTTGGCGCTGAGTGATGATCAAGGGATCGATATGACGCAGGTACATTTGAATTCGTGGTGATTTTTGCAATTATCCTTTCTATTAACGCTAGCCAAAGTTACTCATTATTGATCGTCAATCTTTTCAGAGTCCAGGGCGGGACAGTCCTGGATCCTCTTCAGGGTCGGCCGGCTCCGGTTCCCGTCATTCGTCCGCGTCGCTGGACAGCGGCCGGGCTTCAGGCCGCATGCCTCACCACCACCACGCCGCCTGCCATTGCGGCGATACGGACAGAGTTCGCGCTATGATCTCACAAGGCTTGCCTGTATGTAGTTTATTAATAAAGCTTAAACTTATCCTGGTTAACAATATCTGGTGAAAAAGGAATATTTAACCATTAAATCAACTTTGTTTTTAAACAATTGAAATAGTAGCTGAGTAATCTTTAATTATAAAAACTCGCGTTTCGCTCAGGACACGGACATCATCCACGCGTGGTTGGCTGATATCCAAATGGAGGAGTATGCACGGCTGTTCATTGAGGCCGGCTACGACCTGCCCACTGTGACGCGGATGACGCCTGAAGATCTAACCGCAGTAGGCATCAAGAAGCCAAATCACCGCAAGAGGTTAAAGGCCGAGCTGGCGAACCTCAACGTGCCCGATAACTTGCCAGACTACATACCGGTAAGACTCTAAATATTATACCAAAAGCAGGATTAGTTGTAATTGGTGACCGTTTAGGTAGACCGCAACGCCTACTTCAAACACGAAACTGAAGTGTGTAATTTATTAGCCGCTTCCTGTTTGAAGATCTTTGTAGCTGGTGAAATTACTGTAGAGGAACTTGTAGTATAGTAATGAAGATAGAAAATTACTACATAACATGAATGGTAACTATGCTTTAAATAACTATTTGTCTAAACAAAAACGTTGACTCACGTAAAAGGAAATAAGCTCATTATCTAAAAAGAAACAATGCAACTATTATTATGGATGGCTATATGGACTATTCCTCTTCTTTTAATATTTACATATACTGCTTTCAGGGCTCGTTGGAAGAATGGCTGCGACTGCTGCGACTGGAGGAATATGGACCGGCCCTCGTGGCGCAGGGGTACCGCACCGTGCATGACGTCACACAGTTAGCTTGGGAGGTTAATAATATTTTCTCATATAAAAACTCTTAGACACAAAAACGTAAGATACTCCAATGAAGGAAGAAAAGGAGTTATGCTGAACTGTTACTATTTTTCCTTTTAACGTTATCGTTGGATCTATGGTATCGCTTTTTCTACTTTCTAATAAATACAATTTCTAGAATAAATAGGACAATATTTAAAAATTATTTACAGGATTTAGAAGATATGGGTATAGTCCGGCTTGGCCACCAAAAGAAAATTCTACTGGCGATCAAGAGAGTGAAAGACATCAGAGCTGGAAAGCGCAGCATCAGCAGCCAGGGTTCGCTCGATTTCACAAGATTACAAACCGGACAGGTCTGTACGGTATTCCGCTTGTAGACTTAACTTGATTTGTAGTGATGTTTTAGATTTAGTCTATAGCTGTTACATATGAAAGCGGACCGTGTGTAATCCCAAATAAGTATATTTTTGTCCAAAATTGTCCGTTTTCCTATGTACGTATAATAGAAATCAAATTAGATAATACTTCGTTTATGTAACAAAATTGTTAACAAAGCATCACTCCAAAACAAAGCTACTTTTATTTTATTTTTTTCATGTCATTCATCGACCATCTTAAATTTGACTACCTCCAAACGCCTCTTGATATATCTTATTAAATCTCACAACTTTTTATGATTTAACTGTTGTTTTTTTATTCGTATAAACTGTCATAAATTAACTTCTTTTTTCTATTACACTAACAGCGTCTAACTTTAATAACTCTAATTAGCTTAAAAACCTTTCCCATTATTTACATACACTAAGTAGACGTAAAACCCAGGCCCCGAGTAAGGCTTTTGTTGTTAGTTCAGTGTTTAAAAACCTAGCACCACCTGCTGAAGAGTTTTCTTTGCTGAACCATTATTAAGGACACGTTGTGGGAAAATCTAGTCCGTAGAGACGCAATTGATGTGAAAAGATTTCGCCGACACAATATTACTTCCAAAAAAGAATTTTCCCGATGCGTTCTAACGATCATTTTGCTTAGACTTTTAGAGGTCTATTTTTCCATCGCCGTTTCTTTCGCTGAGTGATTTGCAACTCTGTGGTATAAACTGCAAATTAATAAGAAAAAAATATATGTTATTGCATAAAATACTTAAAAGTTAATAATATTAAACATTTTTTATTTATATTTAAACATCACGGCTCGCAGAGTTGCCACTCGAAGCATTCCACCACATCCATCGCTGCATCCACCTCATTACCATTAGCCCGAAGCAGCATGTGAATGTTTTGTTTTGTTTTCTTTTTTCAAAAACACCAAACCGCACATTGGACATTATCGACTAAAGGATTTATATCCGATGGAGCTACATTACCAGGCTTGGGGGAGACACACGAGGAGTTACCATAAACCCCCCGATCTAAACTTTGACGCCCTATCAACGCCCCTTTGTGGCACAGACTTGGTTCCTATCCAGGTATGAATAAAACATCCTTCGGCACAAGTCTTGTCAGTTTTGATCTCGATCGCACCCGCGCACCCGGCTTTTATGTGCACCCGATTTATTTTTAATTTTTTTGTAATTCAGAACGTATTATTGTCAATGCATTTACATGGATATGTATGTTACAGAAATAAAAAATAATTATTAGTCGTTGTGAAATAGGTACGCAATGACAGACACTTGCCTGCACGGTAGACATTTTAACTGTATATTTATTCTCTATAAATTACTATAAGCTTTCCAAGGCATGAATTTACTGACAAGGGCTAACGAAAATAAACTTACTAAATTTAATAGAGCATTTTTATTATTAACGCATGAGAATAAAATTGATTCCGGAGTTAAATTCTGTTTTAACTTTAATTGTTTGTATTTAAAAAGTATTATTAGGTCTTATTCATTAATATGTATAAAAACTAAAATGTATTAATGTGACCAACAGATCCGTCATCCGCGCGGCAAATCCTTGGAAAGCCTCGAAGATCCGTCGGAAAGGACGTCGCACACTACGTTTTCGCCGGAAGCAGGCTTTTACTATGGCGGCGGTCAATGGAGACGTTCTTACGACGATGGCGATATAACGCCGACGAACGACAGCTCGTATGAAGGGGGCGGGACCTTGCCGCGCCCCAGGGTCCTGGTGCGCCCGCGACCTGTAGCGAAAATACAAGCGACGCCGGCGTACAGAGACAAGTCACCGGACTACACGTACGACGAGATCGCGTACTCGGCGCGGCTGCAGCGCGTCGCGTACGGGGCGAGCCCGCACGTGGCGAGGAAGCCGCCACCGGAGCCCCCCAAGCGGCAGAGTTCGCAGTACGCACCTTTCACACGTTTCGGACAAACTACGGTTGAGATCCACCCGGAGAAAAGTCTGCCGCTCAGCCTCCCAGCGTACCCGAGCTCGGACTCGCTGAGCGTATCACTGGACAGCACGGGTCTGCTGCCGCCGCCGCCCGCCCCGTCCTCGCCGCCCCGGCGGTACGATGACGACAAAATGAGGACCGGTTCAGACGCGAGCTTTAAGGTAATTAGTTAACATTACATACATATCATATACATTATAAACGCAGTGCTGGCAGGTTTACTACAAGATGGACTGACGATCTGGTAAGGGTCGCGGGTAACCACTGGATACGAGTAGCGCAAGACTGTTCGGCGTGGAGATCCTTGAAGGAGGCCTATGCCCAGCAGTGGGCGTTATCCGGTTGATAATGATGATGATGACATACATATAAAAAATATACTTGTTTAGAATATGACCAAATATAATAATACTATCCACTTATATTTCATTACCTTAAATTATTTCTTTTTTACATGCATTTTAAATAATTGAAAAAATAAAATATCAAATCACCTTACTACAAACCACATTGTGCTCATTTTGAGACATAAGATAGTATGTCTCGTTACCTCTTCTAAACAGGATATCGTAAGGTTTGCACACTTCGGTTTGGCTGCAAAAGTTGCTGCAGTGTTACCTACCTAGAAGGTCTCGGGCAACAGAGACTTACCACTAGTACATTTCAGTGGTTTTAATTTTCGTACATCATTAATTCACAGTCGAGTTCGAGCACCGAGTCGGATAGTATTCCATTCGCGAACGAGAACGCCGGCACGATAAAGCAGAACCGGGGTCAAATCGGCGGACGCCCGCACACGGTGGACTACGGACGCACCGGTATCGGACTCGCGAGCCTCCCGCCGAGGTCCGCGGCCGACCTCAAGCCATCCGCCGCCCACTCGCTACCCGAGCACAAGGAGGACGCCAAGAGCACCGAACCGGTCGACGTACTGAACGACATCGGGAACATGCTCGCCAACCTAACGGACGAACTGGACGCCATGTTGGAAGAAGAGAAACGCCAAGGTCTGACTGATTCCTAAAACATAATCTTATCGGATCGTGACGAGAAAAGTGTTTAATTTCATTTCTATCTCGAATAGATATAGCATAGGTCCCTTATATCGACACAATAAATTCCAAAGAATTGAACCATCAATGTGACATTAAATTATGGTTAATAATTTTTCAAGTTTAAATTTATTTATCACTTACGATTTTCTTTTTATCAAAAGTGACGAATGTGTACAAGTATTTTTAACTGTGTATACCTTTTAAAAATTATGCGATCGGTTATTATAGCAACCAGCAACATTCTGTTAAACGGGAAGACATATATTTACTGATCTAATATTTATTAACTGAAACTTGTAAATGCAGGGTTGATATGGTAGAATCGGCAATAATTTCACGATGAGACGGACAGACTTTGAAAATTATTTGTTTATTTTTAAATGGAAACATTTATGGTTTAAAATGTATTCACTGCTAAGTGTAATTTGATAAATAATGTATATCATAAAGAACACAACAATGATTTACGCCGTAAAAAGAACTCAAATATTTATTGCCAATATATTACCTATCATTTACTTAGTTTTTAAAAAAAATGGTATTGCTCTCTTCTTTTTTCACAAATCTCGTTTCAATAATAAGGTTAGATGGTACATACAAATATAAAGTATCACATAAATGTATTAATACAAATTTTCAGATCGTCACAATTAATATTAATTTACGACGTAGTGGCGACGATCAAAATAAATCTGCAACAAATGAACACTATTTATATGCTTATATCATGAAATGAACATGGTCAATATATACAAAGATAATAATTAATGCCCGATTATGTTTTGGTTGACATTTACATAATACTTTGTAATTGTTATTTTTTTTTTTCTGGAAAATGTAATAGACGCGATTTCATACAGGCAGTTTTCAAATTTATTCAATTGTTCCTTATTTGTTATTATAATTATCGATAATTTTGATTCTTGGTTATGAATCGATAGATGTAGTACGGATCCGAAAAATGAGAATGGCTATTTTTGTAAATAATGTTTTACTTAAATTATGTCATAGATAAAATATATCCAGTAGCTAGTTTTCCATGTACAATAAAATTTTAGGTTACAATGAGTATAATGTAGAATGGAATAGTTAGAATTTATACAAAATGTTTAGTACTAGACATAGATTAAAAATAGTGACTTCAATAACTGTATTATAGACCCCTCGTATGAAATAGAAACTGATAGATATTTGTATCCTAACATTCTTGTATTTACCTAAGGACATGCTCATTACCATCTTATTAACATTAATATAAATTGCTTTTTTACTGGTTTAATATTCCTCTGTGGCTGGGAACACTGACATAGTTTTTAAAGCTTAATTATTTTTCAAAGCAAAGGCGCAGCTACTACAGTTTATAACATATTTTTTCCTTAAATCACTAGAAAAAACTGAAAATTTTTGTGCCTGTATTATTAAAATAATTTGGTTTTTAACTTTTACCTTGATTATGCATGTCCGCTTCGAACGTGATATCCAGTGGCCATAAAATATTGTTTTGTTTTAGCAATTATATTAAGTACTGGTGAAATGTAATGTTGACTTCTTAATTATTAATTTTCTAATCAGAGTACAATAACAATTCTATTAAATCCACTGACTATAGTTTCTATACTAATGCAAAGTGTACCAACATTTTTATAACGATATGTATTGTAGTGTACTTTGAAATACGTTAAGCTTTGTACTGTATATACCTGTTATAGAGATCGATGTTTCTATACAGTCTCCTTTGATACCTAACAAACCGTATTTAGAATTTTTGTATAATAATTGTCTACCTACACATTTCTTTTAAATGAATATTGCGCCGTCACTCGTAACATTAAATGTTTTTGTTAACTTTATTTTATCTAGAATAGGAAGGTGCTAACCATGAAATCGTAAAGCAAACTGTACATTTCACAACGTCGCAATAAAGGCTCTTTATAAGAATATGATTATTATTTTTTGGTTACGAACTAGTCAAAATTGTTTTTGAGTGGCGGCCAAATGCAAGTGGTCGGCGTAACGTATAACCATAGTTCTTGCGACGATATGTTAAAGAAATTTGCTTAACATTCTGTTATTTTAATTCAGTTCTTATTTGAATAAAATATTTGTAATTATTTCAATGGATTCTTATTTAATTTTCCCTTTTTTGTTCTAGACCTTGTATAAACTGGATCACATGTCGTAGAAAAAGTTTTTTGTTACTTTATGTTACCTTTTGCAATAA
The DNA here is from genome assembly GCA_029286795.1 of Byasa hedistus. Taxonomy (NCBI): domain Eukaryota; kingdom Metazoa; phylum Arthropoda; class Insecta; order Lepidoptera; family Papilionidae; genus Byasa; species Byasa hedistus. The sequence continues at coordinate 7,465,356 of JAGSMW010000001.1, forward strand.
ACATATCAATTAAACATGTTTGTAATGAACTTTAAGATTGTGTCTATAGCAAAAATTAAAACCAGTGTTCAATAAATATTTACTCGACTTACAGGTTCATGTGGTTAGTCAAGGAAGCCCAAAACATGTAATTATACCCAAAATAAAAACAAAAAAGTTAAGCTCGTCGTTCTTTAAGAATAGTAAAGAAGTTAAATAATAAGTTCCAGTCCAAATGCGACATGGGTGTATCAAGAGAATAGTGAATCAGGTGTAATTAGATAAGTGTTTTTTACCACTGCTGATCTCACTTAACTAATAGTATTCTAGTACCCTAACTTCTAACCTATCCAATTTGAAAACAACTCAATAATTTGGCTGCAAATCTAAGTGTTCATACTGACACTTTATTGTTGATATGATCTTGATTACAAATCATTATCTTATAAGTCAAAAGAAAGAAACTGTTAAGTTTATTCCTCTTTAACCCTAGTTCTCCTAATATCCATCACATTGAGTAAACGATTACCTTAACGGACTACTTACATCGTGATGATTCACATATTTAGCCAATAACTACTACTAAAATAATTAAATTTTTTATGGAATACTTTTTTCAAAAAAACTACAGTTAAAATTTAAAATTCGAATGTATTTATCTTTTCGAACTGTTAAATTTTTTATTGGTTTAGATTTTTTTTTAATCGTTTTAAAAAATTGGTTTACAATTACTTTAAAATGTAATTTTGCATCTGTCCCAGTACGAAAATTGAAGCATTTATGTTCTGTAGCATTTGTCATTGATGTTGAGAGTTTAAGGTGCCTTGCGCGATCGATAACATAAATTGGGCAGATTCGGAGTTTGCGGAGGTCAGAGTTATTGATGGGCAAGGTTTGGCAGTGCAGTCCGTGAACCAATTCTGAAGTATAAAAATGGAATCTGGTGGTGCTTATGGCGGTGGAAAAGCTGGTGGCGCTTTCGATCCTCAAGCCTTCATCCAAAGGCCTCCAGTGATCGTTAGGGCGGTATGCTGGGTAAGTAGCTTAAAAATTTTATTATCTTAATGTTGTATTCGATGGCGTAAGTACATCGGTTTTATTTCTATAAACTAAAAGATTTAAATTGGAAAAAATATTACCTACCGAAATTATTTATAACTTTTCTACATAAATAACTTAAACACATTACGAATATATAAAAAAAATCTATCAATTCTTTTAACTCAAAATTAATTCGAAAGATACATTAACATTCACATCATTGACCTTGGGCAACTTGAAGTCTTTTCTTGAAAAACCACAGTTTTGAAATTTATATTTTTGGTTCATGTATTTTAATTAGGAATTTATTTATGTATCTTTCCCACTGAAATTTTCCACCATTACTGAATAATATATGCTTCCAAAAAATATTTATCAGTAAGTTTGTACTATAGTACAAGCAGAAAACTAATTTTCAATGCATGACTTTGGATTAAAAAAATAAAAAAAAATTAAATTGCTGCATTATTTCTTAACATATTTATTTTTGGTGTAATGTATATTTATTAAATGCATGAAGATATCTTTCTATCATCACTCTACAAAAACTTATTAGTTTTATGTTCAATATTTATTTCTAAATAAGTTTCAGAGCTCCTTGCTCATAAATGAATGTTTATTGTTTAAAAGGTAGTTTTTTCAGATAGTTTCAATTGAAACGTACCACGTTCTCCTATCAAACAGAATGTCCCTAATTTTAATCAACATTTTAAAAATAGCAAAGAGTGAAACAATGTTAGTAATGACTTGTGTTTAAAATGATAAGAATACAAATTTGGGTATGCATGAAAATTTTAATACTTAGTTTAAGAAAATGGAGTTCAGGTTGTAAAAAATACTTGTATTTCTACAATTTACTTTAACTGAAATTTGGGTGCATACATTCTCTCATGAAACATGTTCTTATGCTAATGTTATGGATATGGCCCGATCAATCAACAAACATTTCCATTATGTTTTATTCTTTTCTTATGTAAAGTACAGACAATTATGTTACATAATGTAAATTGTATTCTGTAAAGCAAATTATAACATGAACATTAATTTCCTCAGCTCTTCAGTGTAATAGTAATGGGGTGCATATCGGCTAAGGGCTGGTATATTAACAAGGAAGATGGCAAAGAATACTGTGTCTACAATAATGATACTAATGCATGCAATTATGGTGTGGGGATATCGGTGATAGCTTTTGTAGCATCAATCGCCTTCATCATAGGTGAATACCTGTTCGAGCAGATGTCATCTGTGAAAACTAGGAGACATTTTGTGCTTGCTGATTTCGGCTTTTCAGGTGCGTTTAATAGAACTTACTCATTAATCTTTTTAATGAAACAAAAAATACACCAGTTTGGACTTCAGGTCATTATATGCATGACTCTTGATAATCTATGCAGGATTTAGTTGTAGATCATAGAAACTATAAAATACTTAACAGTTATATTCAATTAATATTAAAAACAGTTTTTGTTATTTAAATTATTCACAAAATATAAATATGTTACAAACTTTGCATAAACTTATATATAGAACAGAAGGTTATGTTACAAAGTCATATAAGAGAATACATAAAAGACATATTTACATTCAACAATGTATTATATAATATCTTTGTTATACTGTACATATTGCAGATTTCTATAAATAGGCATTGAATATAAATTATCTGAACACAAATCTTTGTACCATTGGTGGGCATGGTGACCCATTAACCTTTCAATAATGATTCTGAACCTAAGACCTGGAGTAATATATACAGCTTTGTGTTGCATGCAATAAAATCTTTATGGAATCTTGACAAATGCCAAGTGATGTAAAAGTGTATTGTATTACTTTGTATTGGTTTCAGTCTTTACTAGGTGGGTTTAAATTTCTTTTATAAATCTTCTTTCCAATTGCTATTAATAAAACATTCATTGTTTATACAAAAAAAAATTGGTAATTTTGTATGTAACTTTGTATATATATCCAAATTTAGTATTAAATTTGTCTTTCTATAGTGAGAATTTATTTTGAATAAATGAAAAAGTGTTTAAATTTAAAGTAATCTGAGCATAACAAAGCATACCTCAAAAGCAGATTAAATATAGACAAAATAAAAGTTTAAAAATTATGTTCATTTACCAAATTTTTTTTTTTCATACTCTGTATATTTATAGTGCTAATAATGTTGCCAGACTGAAAAGGGGAGTCCTAAAAAAATATTTTAGAAAATACGCTAATAAGGTGTTGCCAATTGCACCTAAACGACTTACGTAATATACTCTAGTAATATTTACGTGATAACCTGTATACGCTCAAAAGGACTCGTATCCAGAGCCGTAAAAACAATTACAAAAAAAAACCTGTATACGATAGAGAGACGCAATACCGAAGTCTATCACTTTTTATTATTTATATTGTAGAAAAAGAATTATTATTAACTATGCTTTTTTTTATACTCAAACATTATAGTCGCCTTAAGCTTATTACAAAATAACGTATATAATTAAAACTAGAATATTACAATTTAATTACACCATCTAATGAACACAATTGACTAAAAGAAATAATTGATTAATATTTTTTTCCAGCTTTCTGGGGATTTTTGTATTTCGTTGGATTCTGCTATCTGTCGAGCGCGTGGGGCAAGACCGACAACCCACCAGTGGGCACTGCTAACAACATGCAAGGCGCTATAGCTTTCTGTTTCTTCTCTATTTTCGCTTGGGTAAGTTTTCTAAGGGATGTAGTAAAATTAATGATATATTTAAAGACTCAATAAATAATGAATTTTAATGGTATCAATATACAGATACAAAATTAAATTCTATGATTTTTTTTTTCTGATTATACGGTTCTCTGGTTACTCCAGTGATTTTACTAGATATAACGCCGTTCAAACCGTAACAGTAATGTTTGCATATTACTGTTTGGCGACAGAAATAAGCGCTGCGCTGATACCACCAGTGAACAAAGTAGTCACAAAACACTACTGCGTGTTTTTTTTTTTTATTTATTATTAGTTAAACAAAAATATACAACTAATTTTATCATTTAGCTTGTAAGCAACCACAACGGTTTATAGTACAGCTAAAAAATCTACAACGGAAGCATAACAATAGGCACTTATTGGTTACTCGTAAAGAACATTTTCAATTTAAACTTCTAATTAGATGGAGTAATTTTTTTAGTTAGGTCGGTAGGCAAATCATTCATAAGTCGAGGTATAAGGTACACAGTAGTAGAGTAGTTAAAATATGTAAGTGTAATGCGCATTCGTTCGCAGATCGCGTGCGCGCTGTTCGCCTTCCAACGGTTCCGTATGGGACCTGACGCGGCGTTCGCCCCGGCTTACGAGGTGGAGGGCGCCGTGGGCAGCCCGGGCAGCTTCCCCGCGTACCCCGGCGCACCCGACCCTCAGCCCGCCTACAGCGACCCGCCCTTCTCGCAGACGCACACCGGTAACGATACATTCATTCACTCATTCAATTTGATACTCTATTCATTTTAATTCTACTTTTAGTTATCAATTACCCATAAACAAATTTTCACTGCTAAGATATTGCCTTGAACACGAATCTTTGACTTTGGAACCACATGAAATTTTAAATATGGCTAAAACTACTACTCCCACATTTTAAATCTGCTGATAGCTGGTTTAATTGTTTTCTGGTTGTTCTCGCCAAGAGCGCTTCACCGTCATATATATGTTAATGTAATGTACCATACTAAACCTATGTAACAATGAATTTTCAGGTAACGTTGACTACACAGCCCCGACCTACTAAGCCGATATCCGAAACATTTATTATCAATTTTGCTTATACAATGTTAGGTCATGATTAAAACAAAATTAAACGCTAAAGTTCTCCAATAACTAAGCAGAAGTTGTTTATGGAAAAATAGCACCCGAAGAGTTCAATGCAAAAAAAAATTGATAAAAGTCAAAAGTTTAATAATTATGAGCATAACATTTAATGATCAGTAGTTGTTATAAACGGTCATTGCATTATATATATTTTAAGTTAAATTAGTTTTCCCAGGATGTATGGAATGGTGATTATTATTATTAATCATTTTGTGTGTGACAAAAAAAATTGTTAAAGTCCTCTAATTTCGCAAAATGTAACAATTTTTTTTTTTATTTAGAGTATAATGATATATAACTGTGTGCATTGTGCCTGCTTCCAGGATAAACAAATATTTATGACAATATTGTCCCGTTTATCATATATGTAAAATATAACCTTTATATGTAAATAGTTCAAGTATTCAAAAGCTATAAAAAATTTTGTCTTGTAATAAGCGACAAATTGTGATATTTTGTTTGTTTTGTTGTTTATCATATTATTTATATATAGTCATTATTGTGCCATTGCCCATTGATTTAGAAAATATACACACCAAACTGTTAAAACTTTATGATATATATATACAGCAAATATTTTATTATTTTAATGTTTCTATGCGTCCTCTTTCGATAAACGATTTGACAAGAAAATTTAAGTTATTTGCTGTGTGGACTTTTGTAATGCTTTTTCAAAAAACATTTTTTTTTTGATAAACGTTACCAATCGTCTTTACCGTTTAAGATCATGCTGTGTATAGTACGAAGTCTTAATGTTCCCACCGCTGGGACCCCGACCCTTTTTCCACACAGAGTTTAGGTCATTTAATATGTATGCAGCTACAGCTGAATATATTATCCAGCTTTATTATATGTGTTATAAAATAAAATTAGGTTAATCATAAAATCGCATATCGGCGTTTCAGTTGATCATAAAGTTTATTTATAATAATCAACCCTCTTAACATTCCCACTGCTGGGTCCGAGGGCACTTGTAGTTTTACTTATATATGTGCAATAATTTTATTGATTTTAAAATTATAACTTTGACCCGTTGTATTAAAAAAAATCGCGACGCATTCACTTGTGATGTAACGCGTTCAGTATTATAGGAAGATCTAAAATGTATTTATATTTACTAACTTAAGCGCTTTAACCGAAGTTCATAGTATTTTTGAAAAAAAAAATAGGATATCTATTTTAAGAGTGTTGCTAACCCGATCGTAGTAATAACGTACTTCTAATATCAGCCATAACTTCAATAATTATTCTGGTGATTTATTTATTAGTTATAGGTGTCTTATATAAATTAAATCGTGATGTGCTAAGGTCTAAATTTAGTACAAATGCTTGTTACTCCAGTATAATTATTGACTAATGGTTAGTAAGTAGTTGCCGATGTAATAATCGTAGTGGCTTTCGACAATTCTCTTATGATGACATTGAAATGTATGATTGTTTTTGGTGTTGCCAGCAAAGAAAATATATTTATAGCGAGTTATAATTTTATATTAAATTACATGTAGGAGTAACAAAGAAAGAAATGTGTCATAGTAGCAAATGTTGATCTACACCCATGAATAAACCAGTTGATATTTTTGTAAGGAACTAAGAGTTTTCACTTCCATAGCTTGCACTGTTGTTTGTAAAGATTGTTAGCAATAAAATAAATAATTTACATATGTCTGCACATGTGTACTGTTTTATATATATATTCATTACTACGCGGTGTTTATGTATGTTATATACATAACGATAACATTTTTTCTGTTTTAGTAATTCTCTAATATACTACATGATAGTTATTTTACAACTGGTTTCTTTTTTTTTAATTGAAACAGTACACGCGTGCGGTATTAGTTGGTCATATCAGTCGTGTTATAGGGCATATAAGTAGTCGCTAAATATATTGTCGTTTTATCGGTGTGTCTTAACGTATGTAGAACAATAATAGATACGGCCGGCAGTAAGTGAATGATTAAAAATATTTACGAGTAGATAAATGGAGATTGCCATTATTCTTGTACGCTTTGTGAGTTTAAAAACGTCTCCAAGCACAAAAAGCTTTTTTGGGATGTTTATCAAGAATTTTAATCTGGCAACTATTGTAAATACTAAAAAGTTTTATCTATAACTTTTGCTATGGCCGACAAACTGGTAGATCTGTGTTACCAGAGACTTTCCAAGCTGTGGTAACACAACACCTTTTTATCCGGGAAAACAGTATGCAAACATTACTGTGTTCCGGTTTGAACTGTGCTAGTGAATTTACCGATGTGACGAAACTTAATATCTTGTCTCAAAAATGAGCACTATGTTGCAGTTTATATCATGCTAACGATCTGATAAACGTACCAGTACTCTCATCGCTCTAACGAATGCAATTGTTGCACAGATTAGATATTACTTCAAACAAAAAAAAAAACATTTTCATAAACTAAAGTTTAGTGTTTGCTTATGTCGACGTATTTCAATGCCCTGAAAATACACAACTTGTCGTTTCAGTGCCGGAACAGATTGTGTACACTATGTGTCGTAGCGACATAGGTTAGATGTAGATAATATATCGCGTTCATTTGTTAGTGGTCTGTTCTGATGATACAAAAAAAATACAGATTAAAAAATCTATTAAAAAAAAAGGTATTGTAATAAGTGTTGAATATTACTGCTAAATCGTTCAGGTATTTCATGAATACTTAATGCCGCCACTCGTGGTTTGTATTGCGTTGAGTAACAGGAAAAAATTTAACAATGTACTTATCGTTCTTATTTACCAAATGATATGAAAATCTCTTATGAAACCTCATGTGTATACATATATGCGAGACTGTACTTAATCACAGCAAATATCAACATGGTATATATATTTTCTTCAAATAGAATGTTCTGAGAAATAAATGTGTATAAAAAAAATGTTTATTTTTTTTTAACTTGACAAGTAAGGTCTAAAATGTTCTGGAAAGGAAGTTTCTTTCAACTAATAAAAAACGATGTTTTTTTTTTTCTTTATATTTAGAAATTTTCTCCATAAGAGTATATTAATCGCGTCGTACCCTTTTAAATAATTTTAACTAGCGAAGAAACTAATATCTAAAACTAGTAAACAACAATAATAATATCAAAATTCTTCAAAGACATCAATAGATCTATATAGATCTTGAATTTTTTCTGTTTACTGATTTCCTGAACACAAGTGTAATCCATACCGGAACAGTAAATTGGATTTTTATTAAATTAGACGGTGGTCCTTGTAATCTGTTGCGACTTCTATAAAATTCAGTTACTTTACTTAGTTAATTATAGTTATTTACAACATAATAAAATTAACGGTAATATATTGGCCAATCTGTGTCGCAGTCGGTAAGTGTTACGGGAAATAGTAGAGTTCCATGAAGGTAGGCTATGTCCAGCAGAGGGCGGTAATCAGCTGACAATGTAATGTGCGACAAGGATCTTTTATTATTTTGGAGAAATAAAAATAGAAAAATAAACTTTAGCCATAATTAGTTTTGGTGACTAACTTATTAAGTAAGAAATTACTTTAACAGGTCATCAGCTATACTGGCATTGAGGGTAATAAATAAATAATAATTAAAAAAAATCACATCAAGTATTACATTTTATTAGAATGACAATGAATATAGAAATGTACAAATACTTTGCAATAATTGCATTACATCTATATAAAACTTCCATATAAAAGCGGTAAATAACTAAGTGATTTTATGGTAATATTCCCTTTGTTCTTTTGTCCGTTCCGGTTATCCGTTATACGCACTTTGAATATAATTATTTTATTCCTGTGAATAAAAACTTTCCTTGCTTATAGCGGATGTGTCTATACAAATAAATAAAATTGGTGTCTATTTGTAATACAACAACATTTTTTACAATTTTTGTCTGTCTGCCCGTCTGTCGCTTTCTGTGTCGATTCAGAACCTCACCAGAATTAGAGGTTTATTTTTTTTTATTTGTTGTTTTTTTAACTAAACCTACCAATACTAAATGTTAAGTCTTGTTACCTTTGTAAATTTACAAGCTACCGAGCCCTTTAAACAGATATACAGTAAGTAGTATTTGCAGTCAAATGTTTTGCGGCAGAAATTTACGATGTGGGGGTAACAATCGAAATTGTTTCCGGCAATACAGACCTGCCACTGGAATTTATGTTTTTTAATAGTATCTCAAAATCATATGGCCCTGTGAATTTATTGCTTGTTTCTACAAAACTGAGAATTCATCTAAAATAAAACTAATAAGTTTCTTTCAAATATTTTCAATATGTAATGAAACTTTAAATAGATGTTTACTTAGCAAACATTATAGCACGAATCGATGTACAAGGATAATAACAGTCCATAGAAGTATTGAAAAACTACTTAAACTGAGTGGATTCTCACTATACTAGTTTTTTTTAAGGTACAGCTGCCGGTCGTTTCGGCTCGTTTAACCCATGAACAAAAAAGGTTGCCAATCCTACTTACCTGCTTCAAAAGTTAAAGCCGGGTAAAATTGTGCTACAAAAATTACTTTAAGAAACTTACTGAGAATACCTGAACAGAGACGTGGTCTCTAATGATTGGTATTATAATAAAAATATATTCAGAGGACGTTAGCATAGAAGATCCGTAAAAAATATATTTACATAATATGCTGTAAGTATATATAATTAAGGTGCTGTAAAGTTAATAGCGTATTATTTATCGTCATAACGGATGGCAAAGTAGGGTACACAATTTAATTATTAGCTAAAACTGTCGTATTGTGTCATTTTGAAATATTAATTTTTAATCTATCATACATACGTTATGAATATACTACCCTACTGTAAAACTACATAACTATAAAACTACTTAAAACTAGAGAAAGACAAAAACAAAAAAATGGTGAACATTATAGTTTAAATAAATGCCTCAGGTCATTTCCATCTGGCAGAGTACCAAACTAATGGGATTGGTTCACTGTATAGCGTTTTTTTTGCCATAACGTTGCTGGCTCGGGGTCTCAGGTAGCTTCCGTTATTTTTTTTTTAATTTCTCAAAAAAAGTATTTTTATTATCTTGTCTGAAAGGAACGAGTCACCGGTTTGAAGCTCGTAACTAATTACTGAGGTAAGAAGACAGTTATTTTTTACTATCCTAGGCCACGAGACGAGCGAGACGTTCACCTGATGGAGAGTCATAAGCTTTATTAAAACAATGTGACGATAGCTAAGATGGTACACACTGCACCACTGCGCTTGTCGCTTTGAGACATAAGGTGTTAAGTCTCGTTACCCCAGTAATTACACTAGCTACAGCGCCCTTCAAAATGTTTACACACTACTCTTTGGCGGTAGAAATTAGAGCTGCGATGGTACCTACCTAAGCGGTCTCCGGCATCAGACACATATCATTAGTAAAACTTAGTATTCATATCTCAACACAATGAGCGATGTATATATAACATTCTAACTAGAGTCACATTATGAGTGATCGTGTCACTCACCATCATGATCGTCTCACCGCATCTTCAAATATATAAAAAGCCAAAAAAAAAAATTAAACACGATTCAGTTCTTCAAAATTTCTTTTAATCCGTACTTCGACACTTTTTTCTTAGGACTAAAGTATTATCACAAATAAACAGTGAAAACTGACGATTCACAGAATCCAATTGTAAAAAATAATAATACAGCAACGCGTTAATAATTATTAATGTCACAAATACTATGCACGTTACTAACACGCGTAGACCTATACTTCAATTGCATACGAAAAAAAAAATGTAATGCAAAATAACATTCGTTAAACTAGAAAACTAAAATCGGAACATTGTTCTAAAGATCAAAACATAGCTTTGCTATTTTTGTTTTAAATACTTAAAATATAAGAAATGTATGAATTATCTAGATGTATTCTATATTATGTCTACTTAAAGAAATCTTCAATATGTTGAATGGCTGACTCAACACCCAATCGCTTGCCTAGTAACACAAGTCCCTGGTTCGATTCTGGAGCCTACCTAGCTACTAATCACACTGTAAATCTGTCACCATAACATTGTTATAAGTAATAAGACTTTGGGTACATAAAAATTGAGTTTATATAAATATGTAGCAAAATTAACCCGTTGAAAATGAAAATACCACATTATATTAGCTACAAGACTGACACTTATGAACATTCTGAATATACAAATATCGCTTAATCCGGACCAGCTGTTTTAAATATCAAATATCTACACCGATAAAGAAAACTATATACACAAAGTTCAGCACATATCACCCACTATCAACTCGGGCTTGTCAAAATTATAAAATATTACCAGCCAAACATATTTTTTTGGTTCAAATTGATTTCTTAGCATAAATATTGGTTTTAAACCAACGTGCAGCACTCACATTCATTTACAATACACAACAACACATTGTGTATATTAATCTTAATTCGCAGGTAACCCTAACATAATTACACTTACACACTAAACACATTTCACGTACAATTAATGATTTTTTTTTTATTTTATAATGAAACTAAATTAAACTTAAAATTAGTATCACTGTACCAGTATGAAAAGGAACTGAACGGATTGACTGTTTAACAACAGATCTCAGAATTCTACCATAGCGTAAATCACACAAGTGTTTTTTTAAAGAATTACAAGTGTTATTAATCAAATTAAGTAAAATAAAGTTGTACATCTCTTTAAACTATATCATTATTAAAAATTAAGAGATTAACAAATGCCCATTGTAAATTGAATAATAATTTTATAAACAATGTCATATAACGCTTCAAAATGTTTATTATCTACAGTGAATAGTTCAGCAAAGAAAAATTATTCAACTTTAAGCATCATCCATTATTATTCACATTGTTTATTATTTGACGAAATGCTCAGTTATTATCCCTATTTGTTAACTGGGTTGTCTTTATAATACTACTACAACTAAGCTTCACCGTAGTGAGAAATGCAGTGAAAAATTACATTATTTACTCTTATTTATTACACATATAAATTATTTGTAGACACGCTTAAAATGTAATACTCTAAAGTGATCACTGAATTTGATAACAAATTATTAATTACAAATTGTAATCTAGACTCATTTACATAAACAGGCGTGTGCCTAGAGAAAGTTGAAAAGAAACAATCTCTAAGCGCTGCCTGTAAGCCTGTACTACTTCTTTGCTTTAGCAGAGTTCCCTTGTCTACTCGGTGGGGTCCATCTCAAAGCTGAAGGGTCTACTGATAATCTGGGCTTTTTGAAATGCGGACTTGCTAATTGCTCAGCGACAATCTTTGGTGTTACACAGATAACATGCTGTCCCTTCCAATACTTTACCATATTCATGGACTGTAAAGTGGATATAATGTCTGTCTGTGATATACCAGTCATTTGGCTTAAATCCTTTATACTTAATGTACCTCTACTGGCACTTAAAACTTCTAATAAGACGTATGACCAATATGACCTGTAGCTTAGTTTGCCCAAATCCGATAATGGCTTCTCGGGACTTCCAACTACCTGCTCTAGCCTTGAGAGCTCATAACTGAATGCAATTAAAAGCTTACCATACCCTTGTCTTTGGTATGGCGGTAATGTTAATATGCAGGCCACATTGTTACCTTCAGGTGAATCTTTTTCCTTTGAGAAATAACCAACAAGATGAGCTCCATGCTTATCAACTTCACAAAGTATGTAAAAGAGAAACTGTTCTATATCAAAGTATAATGTTTTATGATCTAAAAATAATTTCGCTAATAAACACAAGTTTTGACAGTAAACTTTATGCTCTTTCCCATCAGCTTCAAATATTGCGATGGTACCTTTTCTATATATCTCGCCACCTAACGGCTGCCTCGCCGTACATTCACTTAAATGATACCTGTACGTCTTTTCCATTCTCATATATTTTAGGCAATATTCACATATCCACAACTTAGATTGTTTACCATACTCGTCGGGATAAGGGCTAAAGTACCAGGTATCAATTTCATATTTGCCGATTTGAATTCGATCTATGTATTTGACTTTTGTGATTGCTTCATGTTCCTTTTCCAAAGCCGCAGTCGTTGGGTCCATCTCAGCGTAAGACTTCTGAACGTGATTGATTTCGTCATGTTTACGTTTCTGATTGCGCGTTATTTTGCGGCCCGATTTGTCTGTGAGAAGATGGTCCGAGTTTATGTTGTTATTAGACTGTTCACACACGTCAAACCTATCGGACATAACCCGGTGGCGGGAAACCCACTCGTCGAGCCGCCGATCGTAGCCAACATAATGTACATAATACTCGTAGCAAGATTCGCCGGCATTGTACCGCGTTTGTATTATCTCCGCCGGGTGCCATGACTCATCGGAACGCCGCACTAAATAATGCTCTCCGATATCCAAAGGCTGTTCTTGCGCCGATTCTGAATCATCATGATCTATACTCCTACAGTCCGGGTTCGGCAATTCATTATTTAGTATAGGTTTGTCTAATTCCTTATCACCTTTTGCCATGTTAAAACACACGGAACTGAACAAATCACGCAATACCGCGCAACACAAATTGTTAGAGTAGCCATGCCATGATAAACCATAGAGTAAAGAATAATAGATCGCGCAAAAACGTGCATTTTCCAGTGATGTACTTCTTGAAACGAAATAACGGTTTCTACTACGGTTTTTAATTTTTAAAATAATTATGTAATGATTTTTTCCAATTTACAACAATATAAATGCTTTTCTTTTTAATTTAAGCCAAAAACAAAGTAGGTTATAACAAAAAAAATAACTTAAAACCGCTATAAACATTGGTATGGGTAAATGTATTCAAAGTTAAAAAAAAAGACTTTTAGTATAATTCTTACTAAACAAAAAGTAAAATAAAATTTAAAGATTTTAATATATGAACATAATCAATCAAATTTTATATATATATGTATATATATATATATATATATATATATATAGATGTATATATATATATATATATATATATATATATATATATATATATATATATATATATATATATATATATATATATATATATATATATATATATATATATATATATATATATATATATATATATATATATATATATATATATATATATATATATATATATATATATATATATATATATATATATATATATATATATATATATATATATATATATATATATATATATATATATATATATATATATATATATATATATATATATATATATATATATATATATATATAATTTATGGAAGAATTTAAATTTTTATTACTGGTCACACAGTTACTGTGTGTACTATGCACGTAATCGCCATCGGCGAAACGTCCCAGTAGTGAACGATTTATTTTTTGAATACTGTTTGTTCTTATCGCTTATAAAAAGATATGAAAATTATTAATATAATCTAAAACCGTGCCATTTTGTCTCATTTGTTGATTGTAATGCTGATGTGTTTTTACAATTAGCCGTGATTGCAAGTGCAGTGCTTGCCGATTAAGATTGGTTGCGAAGCCTTGTGATTTTCGTGTTCTATTAGTGACAACGGTCGCCCAAAACGCAAAATGCAAGCGATCAAGTGTGTCGTTGTTGGCGATGGGTAAGTTTAAGATTATTTTACTTTCGATTTTTTTAATAAATTTTCATGCGCTCATTAAATAGTAAACTATCTGACGTCATGTCCACAAACTTGTGCCGCTTCTGGACATAAACGAGGTACCCCTGTGAGAAATGATAATGCACGTTTCCTTTATCAGTTCTGCTGTTTGACTTAAACTTTTTACAATATATGTTACAAACATTATACTAAACAACGACGTAAAATACCTATTTATTTTGGATTAATATACGATACGAAAATTTATATAGGTTTTTATATACGTAATTTATAAACTATATCATTTGCAAAAAATAGTTGTTTTAGACAATGTTAAATTAGTTCTTGTATTTAGATATTATAATAAACAGCTGCCAAGCTGTATTTAATAAATTAAAGCTTATAATATTTTTCATGTAAATATGTGAACTATGGTAATTTAAATATACAGTAGTATTTAAAATATTGGTTTGAATTATAAACCTGAGACACTCTTGTTTAAAGTATAATTATATAAAATAGTTTTCTTTAATATTTTGATATGAGGTATTAATCAAAAATATACATTACTTTATTATAAACAGATAAAAAAAATGTTCAAGTTATATAATGTATATGTTTTACACATGTTTTGTTATATTTTGGGAATGCTCATATATAAAAGCCAACATTTACCAAAATCATTTTTATATTAATAAATAATATGTTTCACGTCTCACACATTATACTTTTCATTTTGTATTGTATTTACTTCTTGTCTATTTGGTTGATTGAGAATTAAACAAATATATAATTCTAATTATAGTTTAAATTGTTAGATATGGAAGCAGTTTCGTTAACTTTCTACTGTTTGAACAGATAACTATATTGTGAAAGGAAATGGTCGTATTATCAAAGCAGGAAGTGAAAAAAATAGATCAAATTTAATAATCTTACTTTACTTTGGTTTTTAGTAAAACATATTAATTTTTTTAAACAGACATGTTATTCTACATAGCCATAATATTCTTAACAAAATTTACTAATCTACAGAACATTTAAAAAAATGATTGTTTTCAATAAAAAGTCCTGCAATGTTTTTAATTCAAAGCAAATTTTTTTTACGTTATGTTTGTCAAATTACTTATCTTCAGGAACTAATCTCGGTTTATTTAAAATAATTGGTGGTGAGTATTTGTTAGGATACTCTAAATGAAAATCTCCTTTTAAAATACCCTTCTATTAGATCACATGCTTTCAAAGGTTTCATTTCAACCATATAATACATTTAATTACATACAGATGAGTTAATAAACACCTGACTATGATGTCAGATGACCTAGGTCTTAATGCTTGTAGTTTCAAAGAATTTCCTATTACTAAGTGCAAGGTAGCAAGCTAGATTTATAAAAGTTTCTGTACAAGTATATAATTATATTTGTTTAACTTCTTACTTATATCATAAGCCAGATTTCCATAGGGTCAAAAATTATTGTGTTTATATAAAGCATTTATTTTTTCGTTTCTCAACAACTGAAATGTGTTAAACTGACTATGCTATAGTTAAAACAAGTATTTACAGTTCAAACTGTGTCTTGCCTGTTTAGCGTGTAGTGATACCTACCACTTGAGAAAGAGTTTCGAGCTGATTATTATGTATATTTATGTAAAGTTCATGTTTTATGTATTACTTATCTTTAATATAATCGATACAATATATTTAAATTAAATCAGTACACATTCTTGTTTACACCACTGGTAAAGATTACAAATTTTTGGGAAAGGCTATATGAAATTTTTAATATAGTAACCCAAAAGAATAGCGGATGTGTGAATGGATTACTTTATAGTATATTTTTATGTTTTAATGGAAAGTGAAATTAATGTTTACACCTAATTGGCGGGTAGAAGAAAGTCTAGTGATTACACGTTGCGTAATATAATTTTACAATAGTCGTACGGTCTATAAAAATAATTGATTCGGCATGGCCACGGCCTCAACAAATTGCGCGTAAGCTGCGCCAGTATAGTATACTGAGAACGCTAATAAAAAATATTATTTATAGTTGAAACACCCGTTGAATGCAAGGTCTCCTCGCGTATGTTCGCGGGACTATATTTATATCTATTTCAGAATCTTAGGTACTATACATATCTTGTACACTGGGTATTTTCCTAAAATTTGACTAACTTTTTACTTGGTCGCTTCACTATTTTCATAGATGTGGTATTAGTAAATGTGTAAGCCATTAGATAGTACTCGCTGAAAGAATTGACTTCACTCATATTGTCATCGACTTTATAAATTATTGCTGTATGAGTTTAAACTAGATCGTCTTCACCGAATTTCTACTATATTACCTCATCCAGATTTTAATCTTTAGACCTACAAACTTCGTTGTTAGAAAAGTTGAATTTTATTATGAATAACTTTACCATATTATGAATATACATATCACTACTTATGTTATGAATAGTTTAACATATTCATAATGTAAGTGGTGATAGAGAAACATCGTTCACGTTGTCCCCATACGGCAATCAGGTTGCTAATCTAAGCGTTATAGAAAGTCGCGTGTGTGAAGAAAGTGGCCCTCTTAACGATATCGCTTGAACATCGTAAGCATTCGATTAAAACAATAAATTTTATCATCCATAGTATACAGTCGATATATTTTTTAATATTACCATTAATCATTTTTATTAATTTATAGAAAGTTAATTATGTAATAGAATTAATTTGTTTGATCGTAAACCCGCGAAGAGATGAGTCTTTTAGCCGATGCGTTTGTGTTAATTTGAACGTTTGTCTGTCTGCACACTTTCACATTTAAGTGTTGATTGTAATGTAAACTGTTATGGTTGCTTTTAACGGATCCTACTCCTATTTTTATGTGTGATCCTATAAATAGTATACTACAAATTGATTTCTATAATATTATTCTAGACTAGGAAGAAATTTGAATAACTTGTATTAATATAATAATCCTTTTGCCGTCATTATATTATAAGAAAAATGTAAATCTACAGAAATAATTTTTAAGAAGTTAATAAAGGTTTTTTAATTTTGTTATTAATAATGAATTTGATTTTAATAAAGATTTTTAATCTATAATTTTCTGTATCATCTATAATTAGTCCTTGTTGTTATAAATTCTAATTGAAGTCTTTACAAAACTATGTATATACTAGAAATGACTAAGACAAAAAAATTGTGCGCTCCGTCTGTTGTATAATTACGTAGGTAGTACTATATCTTGCCCGGATGATACTTATAACCCGATACGTCACCCAATCTGACCTACCGGCTTCACTAAAACAGTATATGGACACGGACTTTGAACGAGCTGTTTCGTATTTATATACAACATTGGCTATAAATAGGATTTCTTATAAAAAATAAAAATTTTAGCATAATCTTTAGAATTTCAAGATAATGTCTTAAACCTCAGTACGTTGCCGAAGTTTGGAGCTTACTGCGTAAGATCGATATCTGCAACTTGTTATTTTATTCAAACTCCAAGAAACTTCTTCGAAAACATGTTATTGCGAGTAGTTCTAAGAAATGCTATTTTGATTTTTTTTTACGAAACGAAGTTGTTATGCGCCCCGGCTGAACTTTACGCCGGTGTTTCAGTGTATAAATATAGATAGCAGTTCGATAATATATTGCTTTACTACGAATCTGAATTGGACGTTGCCTCAAATTTACTTTGAGAATATTTGACAATGTTTTAACCATTTACTATAATTAATGGGTTGAGCACAACAGATGTTTCTCTCGTGTAAATCTTCGAAGGGCGGAAATTCGGTCAATTAGGTTCGCAGTCCGAAGACGCTTTAAAACTTCTGAACTTTTATACCAATATTAATAACAGGGTTTTGTCTAAATTATTCATTACTTAAAAATCTCGAGGAGAATGATCTCTCAATGCTTCTATCATATTCACAAAAGTCATACTTTAAGAAGCCAATATGTATAAGTATACCACATTTTGATTAACTATCAAAATACTTTTCATTAACAATGGAAGCGTTTGTGTTAAATACCGGTTTTAACTTTTTGCGACAAAAAAATTTGTTCCGCACTCGGAAATTCTCGACGCAGGCGGTGAACGATAAAAAGCAATAAAACATTATCATACAAAAGGACTCGGTTTATAAATGCAGATATAAAAAAAGGAGGATATTGTACCGACAAAACGGTAACCGGTGACGAGCTCAAGTGTGCGTAAAAATTTGAATATACCGGAATAAGGCTTCATTTTCTATTCGGGAGTGTGCCAGGGGTTGTAGTTTTTTTAGCGCTTCAACGACAACGGGTCAAAGTTTTAATTTAGACAATGAAATGATTACTATTATTAAGAACTTGTTATGATTATCTAAATGCAAAATTGTATTATAACCGACACAAACATAAAAATAATCTATTTCTAGTTTCACTACTTTTGTTAGATAATATCATTTATTTGTATTTCATTTGAAATCTAGCTCTATTTCTAATGTTTCCACACACTAACAACTCAACAATCGTATATATTATTATTTCCTTATATTACATTATTAATTGATTTGAAAAAAATATGAATTTGTGCTCTATTTACTAAAAATTTATGATATACGCTATTTTCTACTTTGCGTTATAGAAGATTACTAATGTCTTATATCAATGTATTAAAAGTACATTAGTAAGGAATGTGAATTGGCTTCTTGTATACAGCAATGACTATAACCGGCTGATAAAATGACTTGACATTTTCTTTCAAATGAAATATATAATCTGCATCAGAAGAGGTTAGCGATATAGAATGTATGATAACATATCAACAGTGTATATACATTCTTATTTTATATATACATACAAATCCGCCTGATTACGTTGGCAATTTGCAAACACTGCAGATTTTTTCCATGGTGAAAGAACCACAGGTTGACCCAAGACAAGGTGAAAAAATTTAGTGTCAACAGATATGCGAGAGTGCCAAGTGACTAATGACCATGTCGAGGACAGGGGGAATGGAGAAGAAAAAAAGTTGACTTTACCACCATATGGGATAAAGGCTAAGAAGAGAGACATAAATACATTCGTTTAAAACTTGTGTATGTAAAAAAGATATACTTTTTTATACAAAGCATTATATAAATATTTTTTATCATGTCTCTCAGTCATCATAACGAATGGTAACATCTTATAATGGCTTATGTAGCTGACGTCATAACTATCACTACAGATAAAATGTTATTGTAATTATAAAGCTATTTGTTTTATAGATTTTTCTTAATTATTTTTGTATATGACGTAGCGGTTAAACGCTTATCTTCTAACAGAGATCCTTGGTTCGATTCTGGGGCTACATGCTCTAGTGGTGGGGTAATAGCAAGGTTATCGAATCCGCCTGATTGTCGTCATCTTATTATAAATCGCTGTGTCAGCATTGCTGTGTTACAATTGTCAATATATGAGGTCCGGAGTATTTTGGCCTAGAACGTTTCACCATCATCGGTTTCAATATCACTTATCATGTGAAATTAAAGTCAAGTGTTAGTCAGTTTAGTTCGTTGTTTTGGTTTGTATTTTATAGATTCTTATAATTGGTATAATCATACATACATTTTTACTGAGGTCCAAATTCAGATCTTTTTTTGGTGCTCAAGTTTGGTAATATGAATTATTTTAATAAAAAATTCTGACATTAACTAGTTGCCATTCGTGATAGTTTGATTAATTCTATAGAAACTCAGTTTTTTCTTCTCGTTCTTTGTATTGTCGGTTATTTAGTTTTTTTATTCATCGTGTAACCGCATCAATGAAATGCGATTACCGCAACGCGGACCCACTCCCTTTGTGGGCCCGCCGAGTCGAGAATAATAAACAATATTCGACAAAACCACCACTTGTACGGAACGTAAAACATTAACGTATTGTAACAATAAAAGCCTTGTAAAAACGATACTTTAAATAACTTTGGCGTATAACTGAAAACATGCATTGTTTAATGGCAAAACATGGTATTGAAATGGCCGCAAGATTTGTATTACAAATCTTTATTGGTGGATAGGTTTATCGTAAAACATTTTAACTGTAATTATTATGTTACTAATCTTAGAAAAATAAATGACTGGCAATAATTAACTTAAAATTGCGAAAAATATTTAATTAATAAATACAATGATTATTGTAATACGTAGTTTTAAATTAAAATGTTAATTAATATTACAATGCGACGATCTTGATTGTTAACCGGTTTCACAGGTTGTTTTCATTTAAATTTATAGTGAATAAGTTAAGTAAAGAAATAACTTGGTTGATATTTTAAATTTTAACTGTCTTAATAAGATACCAGGTTTAATAAACACATAGAAAGTATCTGCTCAACGGTAATGGTGTTGTATATTTTTTTCTCAACAATTGACTCAATTTTACTTGATGTTAATTGACAATGAGGCTGTGTATGATAAAGCTTGTTTTTCTGGAATATTCTGGCTCTCATATGTTGATAACCGGAACGTAGGGATGTTATTATGGCGGTAGATTTACTAAATCGATTAAAAAAACTGTTGAAAACTCTCTAGACATTGTACCTGCTTTTGTCTTTTTAAAAGATCATTATGAATTTCGTTTCCTTTTGACTACAACTGTGAAACGGTTAATAAATCCAAACATTTTGTAATTTTTATAATTTTTATATACAGGCACTCAATTCTCGTAAAACGATTTCATAAAAACAATAATCATATATTGGAGCTTATATTGTTATTTGATTTTGTCCCTAAACCGTTTTTTTTTTTGCTTTTTATAAAAACTTTATCACCATAAGCTTGATATTTCCAAAGAACAGTTTGCCCGCATGGAATTCAGCTTTAACTTAATCAAATTTAGGGAGATGAATTGGTACATTCATCTGCTAAAGTTGTGATGAATGTTTTGAATTATTCCGATTGTTACCTCCCTCTTTTATATATGTATTTCCAAAAATCTTTTAATAAAGTCCTATTAATTTAAATCAAAACGATTTAATATCGATTATTGCGGCACTAGTAGAATTCATATCTTAATTACCTTTAGATAAATATAAAACCTATTAATTGACTTTAATGACATGGTTGTAAGTGTAAGCAAATATAAATAAGCGTTTAGATATTAATATATCCATTACGTACAATTACTATATATTGAACAGTTTAAAAACTATTAAAATTTGAATATAGTAATGTTTGACTACAAGAAAAGTAAAGAAAGACTAATTATAATCAGTATTAATAGTCAACTATTTTATTGCATTGAACTAAAATGCCGTTATATCTTACAAGAGATCTTATTACAATCCTATCTGGTCGTATATTTGGATGTTGTCTTTCATGGTAAAGCTTTTAGACTCCTCTTAAAGATAACTAAGACAAAATAATGATACATTTCTGCATTTCCAACACTTTGTTATTCGATACAATACTTCAAAAGGTTTAAACTTACTGGTTAATCGATGGACAGAGTAATTGTGAAGGAACAACGAATTTGTGAAGTGCTGTTTAAAATTGGATATTTTACGGGCAATGTGGTTAACAAAACAAATTTTGCAACTTGTCCTCCGTTGTGAAGTAATCAACTTGCGTTTAGTTTTTCAGTTTGCCGGCGACGGAGCACTGTCTACCGCAAAATCAATATCGCAATGTCTGTAGGCAATGTCACCGGGGATACGACTTTGTTACGGGATCCCATCAAAGTTTCAATTTTCTTCTGTGACGAGGAATTTTTATGTACTACTTTAAAATAACATAATAACAGCGAACGTAGCATTAACCGCTTCGATTAACCTGAACATTTTAATATAGATCTTTTGAATTCTATCCACGTTGTATTGTAACGTTTAAATATTAAAAGTCGTATTCTAGATATTCTCTATCATAATCTGTTCATTATTCAGTGCCGTTTATATTTATGTTAAAGTTTATTTATGACTGAACTACTAACAAAAAATCTATTGATTGCAATAGAAAATGAAAGGGTACGAGGAAAAATTTCCTAGAATGTTTAACATATTTTTTTTTTCTTAAAGCGGGTTTACTTAAACACTTACTCAATCAACTCGTTAACTGAAATATCTCAATTTCCTTATCTTAATTGCCTTCGTTAAAAGTGTTAAACGGAAGAGATGCGGGCACACTGTCTTTTATTACACAAGCATCTTGATGTAATTGATTTTTATTTTAAAAATATTACAACATTACTGCGATCTGTATAAACGGACACATTTAAAAAAATGAGACCAGTCGACATCTTGACTTTGTTACTCATTTTCACTTTTACGAATACGAAATAGCTATACATAATGTATGTCCATTGTTTAAAACAACAAAGAGTTTTGTTGTTTTTGAATGTAGCTGCTGGTGTCACTCAAAAAGTTTCCTTTTTAGTGTACTATTGATGAGGAGTATCACTCGTACAGATACGTATTACTCGTAACACGGCAGTGGTTTCGAACGTATCTAGGAATTCGACCTCGTTCCCGCACAAGCTCTGATTAAACCGACAAGTGTATGTACGCAGGGAATTACCACGTAGCTTATAAACGTTAGGAGCTAATTTCTACAATTCACGGCTCCGCAATTCCTGTGCTGTTTGTCTTAGATTTAATAGTAAATATTTTTCCCTAAACAGTTAAAATTGTACTTATGTTAAATTAACCTAATAAGTTTGTTAAAAGTTACAGTAATGTTAGTGATTTTTAAAAATCAACATTTTACTTAATAACTTATTACTTTGCTCCACAATTTTTCATGTGTGTGCCGATTTCGATGTATTGTTTTTTCCTTAATGGTTTTGTTATGTAGGATAATAAAAAAATATTATCCAGTGCTCTTCCTCTTCCGTTGTTTCATATTTCTGATTCTAAATATTTAGTTGCCGTCAAGCATTGAAATAACGAGCGTAATCCTTTCAATTTTAACTGGGTCACAGAAATTTGCGCATTTTGCTACTCGGTAACTACACAAATATAATTTGCTAGACTGAATTTTTTTAATACTTCTTATATACTACTGAAATATATTTTTAATATTACTAAAAATGAAACGTTTTGATATTCCAAAGAAGTGTTATTCACTCCTCTTTCATTATCGTAATCCATCGGAAATTAAAAAAGATGAAATTTTTTTTCTCGTCTGAATTCACGAATATTGAAAGGGCTCTTTGGTAGAATTTCAGTCGAAAACATGGAATCATGAAAGTGAAATATTATAAAGAAACCTATATCAATGGAATGGCAGGATTTACAAATACTGAGTCATTTCACAGCGTAATTACAATGTTGTATACTTAATTCTCATTTTAATTAATAATTTTAAAACATAACCTGAAACAAAATAACAAAGCAATATAATTAGATACTAATCAGTAATTGTTGTTCTGATTTCGGAAAAATAACTAAGCGTTTGTTGGTGTTTTTATTTCTGGTCTATATGAACATGAAAGCTCGCTATAAAAGCTAAAACAACGGAATGTAACACCAGACAGTAATTGGTACAAAGGCGCAGTTGTAACGTACTCCACGTAATCAAACACCGGACACTAATTGCTTCCCTAAACGAACTCCAGCCGTGTTCATCTGCGGGCCTTGACATTAACTCGACGCTTGTTTAACGTTTCAGTATGTTTAAACTGTAAAAATTTATATAACGTGCGTCCGTGGATTTTGCTTCAATCTAACTTTGATAGGCGACGTACGTTTATTTAGATTTTTTGTTAACGGTTTCCCTACTATTCCAGGAAATGTGAGCATTACCCGTCGCCCAAAGAAGTCCGTTAAATTGAATAGTATTGTGTTTACTATGTTAAACTTTTCAACTACACTGTAATATTTTATGTAAAGTTTAAGTGGCGTACTTTGAAAGAGGCCTTTGTCCAGCAGTGGACTTCCGCGGTTTGTTGATTGATTGATGTAAAGTTTTGAAATATGATGTCCCAAGTGGTTCCATATTTTCTCTCGTCATAATACAAAATGGCAAGTATCGTTATGCTGATAATTTTAATGGCTAAATAGTCAATGAATTGAGCAAAAATTGCAGGCATTTTAGTATTTATTACTCGACGTAGACTGAAAATTTGTCATTTGTGTCTGGCTCCTTTTAGTTTGAATATCATGACAAAATAAAATACAAATACACTTGTAACTGGTTACAATTTAGACTGATGTTAAGAAAAAAAGTTAAATATTTTTGTACATTACTATCTCCCCAAAATTTACTTCAGTTCATACGAGAATTTCACAATTTGTTAACTAATCCACTATCCACTTCCGTTAATCGTATAATACATAAATTGTTAAAAGTTTAATCAATTTCTGATGAAAACGGAACTACTGCTTGTATTACAGATAAATCTAAACAAAATGCATTCATAGTTACCAGAAGCGATCAGTTTACAGAACTCTGTACAAAAACCATAAGCCGGCCATATACTATCGATCATGCAGGCGTCTGCGGATCGTAACTTTACAGTTGATGCATGTTTGTTATTCATAGGTAACGGATTCTTTTTTAAACAAAATGTAATCCTGGTAGCATTCGCAGTCTAATGGAAACAGCTAAGTCGTTTCCAATAAACCGTTCGGATTCTTCATCAGTAATAAATCAAATTAATGTCCTTTTTTATGTCTACATATAAATAACCCACTTAATGCTCCTACTGCTGTGACTTAGGGGTCTTCTCTCACGAGATGAGAGTCGTGCCAAGTGCGTGTTGGGTGATTACATGTCCGTCGCGTATTATAGATTTACGTTACCCACGAATTCAATGCAATGAATTAAACTGTAAATATTGTATGATCTTGACTTTAAGTTTTAATATTTTTGTATAATAATCATTCACTGTAAAATCTATACATTCATTGTTCCTCTGTTCTTTCTGTATTTGTAACACTTCACACTATTGTGAGATTCCAGCATGGTAATAGAATATAATCTATTTCACACGAACTAAAACGCGCATGGCCACTAATTATATCGATTTCTCATGTGTTCATTATTTTGTGCATTCGAATTCTTGTACTCGATTCGCACGTGTTGGGTACTTGGCCAACCTTGTATTCCCCTCCTACGGAACCGGTCTATCCGGCGTGCGAGATTTTGTTTCGATTTATTAAAACCAACCATTCAGACCCCGAGTTGCAATTCCCACGCCTGCGCAGACGGTACAAATACAAATAGATATTGCGAGCCGCCTCTCTTGGTGTATTTGGAAATGTTATCTTTTTCCACTTCTAAAAATCTCACCGTAAGTTCAAATGATTCTGAATTATCCCCATTGATAAGGATTACAAAAAAAAGAATTGTTGCACTAAAGCTTTTTTAAAGGAAGATACCTCTTTGGCCACGCTACCGTTTTCATTGACCATTACAATTTTCCGTGCCTAAATTGTGATCATGAAACTTATTTTATATACTCGTCTACTTAATATAATATTTTAGCTTTACCCTGAAATTTGTTAGATTAACAAAGCTTAAAATTAATCCGTAACTTGGGCCCCTATCTATTTCAAGTATAAATACCGCCACTGCCAGTCGTATTTCCAGCAATTAACCCAAAACTTTATGACTGGGGTAGGGGCAGTAACAAACCCCGGAAATGTTTAGTTTAAAATTACCTTCATCAAGCAACTTTTACTAAGATTAAATATTTAAATAAAATTTATAATTTATTTTAAATTCGTAAATATAGTGATTGTCTTATTATTAATCATCGTTTTGAAACATGGTCGATGAAATATCAGCAGTATCAATGAGGAACTCGTTTCATGTCTCCATTTTCCGAATTAATTCTCCAAGCGTTGGCCAAATTTCGATAGCTATTCTTGTCGATATTTCGATCCAGAAACTACCAACAAAGGCTGAAGGGTGGCATGGCACGGAAACTTGTAGATGAATATCGGAACGGTCTAGTTTCGTTACGTGAGGCCGAACAGAAGCTATATCGAACACTCGCATATTTATAGAGAGAATCATCTATTTCGCAATCGCTCTCTCATCTTTTATATAAACAACAAAGATTTCTGTATTATATGAACATTTTCTGCTGAAATGAGTACTGTCTCATAATTCGAAAACTCCTTTTTTTACAAATGTAAACCCGTTGGTGTGTGAGAAAAGTGAAACCTGATTTTGTCCCCCGGTCCTACAAACACGGCGTACGGTTTGTTCAACAAACCATAACCGGCGCCATATACTATCGATCATGCTGGCGTCTGCGGATCGTAACTTTACAGTTGATGCATGTTTGTTATTCATAGGTAACGGATTCTTTTTCAAACAAAATGTAATCCTGGTAGCATTCGCAGTCTAATGGAAACAGCTAAGTCGTTTCCAATAAACCGTTCGGATTCTTCATCAGTAATAAATCAAATTAATGTCCTTTTTTATGTCTACATATAAATAACCCACTTAATGCTCCTACTGCTGTGACTTAGGGGTCTTCTCTCACGAGATGAGAGTCGTGCCAAGTGCGTGTTGGGTGATTACATGTCCGTCGCGTATTATAGATTTACGTTACCCACGAATTCAATGCAATGAATTAAACTGTAAATATTGTATGATCTTGACTTTAAGTTTTAATATTTTTGTATAATAATCATTCACTGTAAAATCTATACATTCATTGTTCCTCTGTTCTTTCTGTATTTGTAACACTTCACACTATTGTGAGATTCCAGCATGGTAATAGAATATAATCTATTTCACACGAACTAAAACGCGCATGGCCACTAATTATATCGATTTCTCATGTGTTCATTATTTTGTGCATTCGAATTCTTGTACTCGATTCGCACGTGTTGGGTACTTGGCCAACCTTGTATTCCCCTCCTACGGAACCGGTCTATCCGGCGTGCGAGATTTTGTTTCGATTTATTAAAACCAACCATTCAGACCCCGAGTTGCAATTCCCACGCCTGCGCAGACGGTACAAATACAAATAGATATTGCGAGCCGCCTCTCTTGGTGTATTTGGAAATGTTATCTTTTTCCACTTCTAAAAATCTCACCGTAAGTTCAAATGATTCTGAATTATCCCCATTGATAAGGATTACAAAAAAAAGAATTGTTGCACTAAAGCTTTTTTAAAGGAAGATACCTCTTTGGCCACGCTACCGTTTTCATTGACCATTACAATTTTCCGTGCCTAAATTGTGATCATGAAACTTATTTTATATACTCGTCTACTTAATATAATATTTTAGCTTTACCCTGAAATTTGTTAGATTAACAAAGCTTAAAATTAATCCGTAACTTGGGCCCCTATCTATTTCAAGTATAAATACCGCCACTGCCAGTCGTATTTCCAGCAATTAACCCAAAACTTTATGACTGGGGTAGGGGCAGTAACAAACCCCGGAAATGTTTAGTTTAAAATTACCTTCATCAAGCAACTTTTACTAAGATTAAATATTTAAATAAAATTTATAATTTATTTTAAATTCGTAAATATAGTGATTGTCTTATTATTAATCATCGTTTTGAAACATGGTCGATGAAATATCAGCAGTATCAATGAGGAACTCGTTTCATGTCTCCAATTTTCCGAATTAATTCTCCAAGCGTTGGCCAAATTTCGATAGCTATTCTTGTCGATATTTCGATCCAGAAACTACCAACAAAGGCTGAAGGGTGGCATGGCACGGAAACTTGTAGATGAATATCGGAACGGTCTAGTTTCGTTACGTGAGGCCGAACAGAAGCTATATCGAACACTCGCATATTTATAGAGAGAATCATCTATTTCGCAATCGCTCTCTCATCTTTTATATAAACAACAAAGATTTCTGTATTATATGAACATTTTCTGCTGAAATGAGTACTGTCTCATAATTCGAAAACTCCTTTTTTTACAAATGTAAACCCGTTGGTGTGTGAGAAAAGTGAAACCTGATTTTGTCCCCCGGTCCTACAAACACGGCGTACGGTTTGTTCAACAAACCATAACCGGGACGTTTCCCTCACAAAGCCTTTTAAGCTCCGTCGGCTGCAACCCTCGCACTGCTTCCGAGTAATTACTATTCTGCCCTAATTCCATGCGCTGCGAGAGTGCAGAGTCCATCGACCTGCTTACTAACAATACCTTAACAAATTGTCTTTGTAGCATTTGGAGGGGATACCTTTCATGTACTATCATACGTTCACATTCAAACTTTGATACTTTTGAATCAATTTTTAATAATCTTATCTTTCGAAAAACAAAGCTTACGAATAAAATAAACATTTTCTGAAGAAACTTGCACTTAATCCCATAAGCTTTACTAAAATATAGTTATAATCCTTACCGAATATATGTAGGATGTAAAGATCATCATTATATACATAACATAATATGATTGTAAATATTGAAAACCTTACTATGAAGTAGTGAATAAAATTTAGAGTATATCTATACTTATTATCATTGTTATATATGTTTTAATTCTTTAAAGGTCTAGCTTGAATTTCTTATTACATATCACATGGTATATAACGAGAATTAAAAATGTATCTGTCCTTTTTTAATAAATTTCCCCATATTTGGACTATATTATTGTAACTAATTTCAATTTCTCATTATATTTAAAATCTAAATACAGAAATTGAAAGCGATTTATATTTAGTTTAAGACGTAATTTTAGATTCCGATGAGCTAGAATGTATGTCAGTGCGCTATTAACGGATTTGTTATATGTGTCAGCAAATTTAATTATTGATTAGCACACTGACACACATTTCCTACACTCATTGAACATACAATATACATAAATGTTTACAGACTAAATATGAGATTTTTTTCTCTCTTCTTATATCAGAATATTCCAAAGGTAATAAGTTACTGACCGTAGCCAGTTTGTTAAAATAAAGATTAAAACAACCTTCAGATCAAACGGTCCGATGTTTGATTTCAATTTGTATGACCAACGTGCACCGTGAATTGGGGAAACTCGAAAAGTCCTTGTCGGAATTATTCTATCAGCGTTCCCGAGATGGAATTTGACTTTAAAATGAATCAAGGAAAAATTGCTTTATATTCGGTGAAAAACATGCAAGGTTATATTTTTTTTTGTATTATGAATGGTTGTTCAATTGCCAAAAGGTTAACTGCTAAACAAAAAACTTCCGAACCTCATTTTTGATGTTTAACGATGCAATCTAAACCCGCTTATTAGTACAGAAATTTCTTACTATTCATGTTTTAGATAATTACTTTAGTGTTGAAGAATTTTCTGGGCTAAATAAAAAATTAATTTCCACTCTTTCAATAATGAATTTAAAATTAGCATTGCTTTCGTTACCGGTAACATTTTTAGCTCGTTTAATAAGTGCAACTCAAATAGCGGCTGTGAATTCGTTCGTGGCTCTTTATTTTTCCACCGCTGCATGTTTACGAGTAAATAGTGTTTTCCCAGTTGTTTGCCCCAGTCCTAACGTCTGAAGTGGCCGCGAATACCCCCTCGAGAGCTCCATTATACATAGAGAAAATAAAGGCTCACTTTTATTCCCCGAAGCTAGGTTGGTAAATAAATCGGGCGGAGATTTTAAGGGTAAATGTTTTGCTTGCAGGAGTCAAAACACTGTTAAGATACTTATTATGTCATATTAATATAGTTATTTGCGATTTCTTTTAGATGCATTCATGTTGTTGTTGATTGGGTTTTTACGAACCCAACTTTATGTTAGGTCTATAAAAATCGATTAATTAAGTTGCGATCTTAAAATAATTAGTTTTATTTATACAGTTGTACGATTTCCGAATAGAATAAGGCATTAATACAACTACAGCAATAACTGCAAGGAATATTTTCTTCCTGTTATTGTTTTGATTAAACACTATTATTATTCTTTCGAGTTTTTTAATTCTGTTATAAAGTATAAACAATACTAAAAATTGTCTTTCAAATTTAATAACAAAACGTTAAATGTGAGTCTTTGAGTGAGAAATCACATACTCTGTAGTAATTATTTTGATTACTGTTTAGTAAGTTTTATCCTGTTTGTTAACAAATACCACGTGACATTGAAACAATAATAATGTTGTTATCTTGGCTGTGATTCACAATGGACTGCGTAATTTTTTTTATGTAGCATATGAAGATCTAAATAAATGAAACCTTAAACCTTGGTGTGTGTAAAGAGCGTGCCTTTACTACTAGCGTCACTCATCGGCCGAATTATGTATTATTTTATAAATAAAAGTAATCATGTAATTGTATACCTAAAATAATAACACTTATTTCTATAACAAAAAAGTCAAGTTGTGGGGGACTGGTTTTAATAATTTTCAATGTCTCGTAGAGCATGAAGCTGTAAAAAAATTACGAAGGCGAGCCAGTCGGAACAGTCGTAATTTGAACAATCGTAAAATGTGATGATCTCGGCGATGCTTTAGCGTAGTTACCGCATAATAATGTTCACAAATATGTATAATTCTTAGTAATATTACGTCCGCAATGGTAACATGTACACTAAAGTTTTAAGAATTTACCTTAAACATAATTAATTTTAAACATTATTTTACTGTATGTCCTTCTACTTATACGGCGGTATTTTATTGTATTATTTATTTACCATGTCGGAAAGGCTTTTTGTATACGAGGAAATGGTTTTGTATGAAAAGCTAAAGTTTTATAGAGAATCGATTTATATAATTATTATAAATGGCGCTACATTAACAAAGTCTTGTAATGAGTAAATGTGATAAACTTCCTTCAGCACTCTCCCTTTTATGATAATGCTGTAATTACAAACGCCCTCGGAAACCTCAAACACCAATTTCCTCCTTTGTTTACGACTCCAAACGGCTGTTAGAAATTAAAATTAAAGAACGTATAATATGAACTTTATGGTTTTTAATTTTAAAACGAACATAATTCGAAGGTTTAAATTATGTATCTTAGGGAAAAAGACTAAGTCCTAACCACAAGTAAAGTAATAAAACTATATATCTACTATGTGATAACACTGTGTTATTTACACAAATGCCCATGCTAACATATGCCTAATTAATATATCTGTTATTATTTTACAAATATGACTTTTTGACAAAACGAAGAAGCGGTTTCGATTTTATCTAAAGTAAATACTTATTGAGTAACGGTACCAGGCGATGAACCAGTTTCTAGAACGAATAACATCCACATTAAAAATAGTATGATTAACAAAACGTCATGGAAATATAGATTTTTTCTTTCTCGTTGTTTAAAACGTAATTAAGTTACATAGATATGTTTTATTACTGATGTGAATAATATTGTGTTAATATAAATCTAATCGTCTTTGTGTTTGATCTTGAACGTCTATTGAATGCTTCATTCTGTTCTCTTGGGAAAATCAAAGTAGAATGAATGGTTCACATTAAGAATTGCTGCATCATACAAGAATTATAAGTGTTATAGATCAAATATAAATTGCAATAAAAATACTTGTAGATGAGCATCATATTTATTTAGGTTACAATACAGTAAACCTAATTTTGAATGCTTTCTTGATAAATTGTCTACGTGAAATTTTTGCGCTAAATATAAACCATGTGAACTAAGATGAGTTAAAATTAAAATTTCTATCTCTTTTACTTTATAAATTTAATCTTTGATCTTACAGAGCAGACTTTATCAAAAGGCCCCTCTCTCTGTAACTCATTATATTCATATACCGCATCACTAACTTATACAGCGTGCATTGCACTGTTTATGAGTCAAGTGTAAAATATGCAAATAAGTTTTGCCGCCTACACGAACACTAGAGAGCACTTTGATACCGTATCCCGAAAATAAAGGGTGGTTTTGTTTACCACTTAACTTTTAATTGCTAGCCAGTAGGGTGTCTCGTAACCCGTAAATAATGGATTATATTCAACCTTTACATTATGACTTGTGTAAAAGTTAGTAATGACGGAAGTTTAATAATCATTAATTTTCATTGAAGATTATTTTTCTCAAATTATTCTTACTATGTAAAAGTAGTTAGACCGAAAGTTAAATACTAAATAAATCGTTTGGTATTATTGGTTATTCGAAGAAATGCAAAAGAAATGTTTGCCCATAAAGCGTTTAGTGTTTACTTACACAATTGTTCTTTGTTCTTTGTAATCGATATGGAACTAGGACCATTGGTTATATGCCGACGATGTTTGTTAAGTGATAAGGAACATACCGTGCAGACTACATAGCCTAGATGTATAAGACTCATAAAATTAAAAGTAAACGGAATAAATACGCCTTTGCCAAAGCAGTTACTTAATCAAATAATAAGGTTATGTATGATTTCGGTGTGTTGAGTCAGCTAGTTATTATAACTTTAAAATGTAAACAGTTGTAGTTGTGACGTCATACCATATGCAGAGATTGTAGTTTCATAATTTATACGAGCGCTGAGTATAAAAGTTATAAATAAAAATAGATACAGAGGATCCAACTTGGGATTGTATTTTTGATATGGGAACACTATCATCTATCAAACGCAACAAACCATCGATACAGATGCATTAGTTTAGAAGTTGCCACGGGATAAATACGTACATACACATTAGACGGGTATTATTTGATTCCGCGACAAGAATTAAAATATTATTTTGCCATACATACAAATATGAACGTCAAACGAGACGGTCATGAATCGTTTTGGAAACAAACGACTCTATTACTTGAATATAACTGTCTCTGTCTACATATCATATTCACAACGGTAACAAGATCCGGAGCAACTTTGCGCACATTTTAAAATTGCAGTCTTTGTTGTTTATATCAGTAAAACGAATGAAACATATACAATTTTAACGACCAATTAAATCTGAATTGAAGCAAATAGAGTTAACGAACGCAGTTGGAAATTAAAGAATAGAGTTCGTTATGTTCACCTTAATCTAGATTTTTAAAATGCGATTATTAAATAAATTTGTTCACAAACGAAACAATTATAAGTTCATCATTGTTATTCAGACTTATGTGATAGATAAGAACTGGGTGCATGTGTCTTTCGATCGCATGAAGAGTCGTCCACATAGTACAATAGTAAAACTAAATCTGAACTGCCTCAGTGACGCAAGCCCCACCGCTTACTCGCCACGGAAGTCCTTTGTTCGATTACAGAACCACATGTGGTGAAGTTTAGATAGAGGTAGGGTTTTATAGTACCCGTGGCTATTATCACATTGTTGTTATAACATGGTTGCTGTATTTCAGCATTCAACATTTGAGGGCAAGAGTTTTAGTTCGCTTCAACATTTTCGACATTATTGTCACTTACAATACTTGATATTAAGGAGCTAATGTAGATAAAAAATATCTGACTATATCAACATTGTTTTAAGGATGTACCTAATCAAACATCACAGTCAGATGAGTATGTCGTAACAGGTGTAAGTCCCAGTCGTGTTTCGCTGTGTCCGGGGGCAGCTTGAGGTTCATGGGAATTGACATGACGCATGGAGTTACTTACTCATGCGGGAGTGCAAGTCGATCGGCATTACAATTGCCCGTGTCAGCGGCCGCGGTATACGAGAAAGGCATTCATACACTTATCCGTATGACTAGTAATATATCCGCTGTGAGCACTATGAACACTTCATGTTAACAATCAACTTTAACGGCAAGAAATATTTCTAATTAAAAGTCTGAGAATTTCATAATTTCTGTATTTTATTTTACTTAAAACGAAAAGCCGTCAAAATAACTTATTTATAGAGTAATATAACGTTTCTTTCATACTCACCATTAAATTTGATTATAGAAGTTTATGGTAAGTAAACGAAGATTCTAAACATCCTAATTGCACACATTCAGTAGAGTAGGTCATTGTTATTGCTGTATATGTAAGTTTTAATTATTCAGCACTTATTATCGTAATTGTGCGATTTGGTAGAACCAACCATATCTGAGGCCAGACAGTACCGTGAAAAAATTACTTGTCCGGTTTGAGGATGGGTATGGCTCCTGAAATTAAAGCGGTAATGAAACTTAAAAACTTGTAACATAGCGAAGGGCATTATGTGGTGTAATGTATTACATCCTAACTAGCGCCATATTGTTACGAACATTTACCATCAGATTAATGTCCCGTTGCTGGAAGAGTTATAGAAGTATTGTGAATAAATACCAGGTCAATAATTTATACGGTTGTGTTTCTTTGTTCATAGTCAATAACTTTCGATTTTTACGCAACGGAAATTGCTGCGCAAAACCGCCGATATTTCGCAATCGTTGAATTTTAGCCGACTTAATGTAATCAATCATACTATTA